>CM070542.1:29378095-30660857 GCA_036346415.1 Raddia guianensis | reverse complement strand
TCGGAGGCGGTGCTCCCATCGGAGCTCGCCTTTGGGTCCCCAAGAGTGGCGGCGTTCAGTGAAGACAGAGACCCTGACCGGTGTCAGGATGAAGTAAATCTCCTGGAGGAGATCAGAGACAGGGCGACGATCCGGGCCGCCAGGTATCAGCAGGCACTGCGCCGTTATCAAGCAAGACGGGTGTGTGAGAGGACACTGGCAGTGGGCGACCTTGTTCTGCGCAAAATCCAAGCGCAGTATAACTCAACATCTCCCCAATGGGAGGGCCCTTCAAGGTGGTCTCGATCTCCGCCGAGCTCGGTCGAGTTTCGCCGAGGACGGTCGCGAGTTGGCGAACACTTGGAACGTCGAGCAGCTGAGGAAGTTCTACCCGTAGGTAGCTGTTCCAAGCGCTTTTTTGGCCTTTCTTTGGAGCCGAGCGGTGAGGTCTTCATCCTTCTCCGCTCGCCTCGGGGGCTGCATTGTACAAAGCCATCTTCAATAAAAAGATAAGTTCTGTCTCTCTATAGACATCTGTTCTTTTTCGCCAAAAGGTCTGTTAGAAAACATTCTGTTGAAAGCTGGTAGCGAAAAAGTACTTAAGACTGATGGCCCCTTAGTTGCAAAGACGAACGCTTACAACTTGCGGTTGGGCGAGGCGAGGCGGACGGAAGGCGGGTTCTAACCTGGTGTGTCGGCTCGGTCTGGGCAATGCTCCAACGGCGGCACCGGCATCTAGACCACTTCCGGAAGCTAAGTGCTCGCCACGCAATGTTTAAGGTCGGTTCGCCAAGAGGCCATAAGGGTTGAAGTAACCAGATGCATAAGGAAAAAGCGCTCACTTGCAGCAGAACGTTCTGTCTAAAGCTTGTGGCGATCAGTTGCGTAGCCTCAAAAAGTCTGTTAGAAAGCATTACATTGAAAGTCGGTAGCGAAAAAAAGTACTTAAAATACGATGGCCCTTAGTTGCAAACAAACGTTTAAGCTTATGGTGGCGGCGAGGCGACGCGACGAAAAGCGGGTTCTAGCTTTGGTGTGTCGGCTCGATGCGGGTAATGCATAACGGCGATCATGGCGTCTAGACCACTTCCGGAAGCTAAACTCTCGCCACGTAACGCTTAAGGTCGGTTCGTCAAGAGGCCATAAGGGTTGAAGTAACCAGATGCCTAAGAAAAAAGCGCTCACTTTCAATAGAACGCTCTGTCAAAAGCTTTTGGCGTTCGGGTGCCCCAGTTCTTTTCGCAAATAAGAAAGTTTGCGCGAAGTTTAATCGAGACTCACGACAAAGACCAAAAGTTTGCATTAACAGGGTTTGTACAGGAAAGATAAAAAGAAGATGAGGGAGTTCGTCTACTCCTCGTCTTCGTCTTCCTCGCTCGCTGCCGGCGCAGCGCCGCCCATCATTGAGACGCGGTTGGCGGCGGTGTCAACCCGCAACTGCTCAAACCGGTCCAGCTGGCGCGAAGGCTCCCCGGTGGCGGCGTCGAGGTCAAACGCGGCGTGTTGGGCAAGGCAGTTGCCCAAGACGAACCGTGTTGCTTCGAGAGCGCCGTGGCGACCATCTTCGATCGCCCGCGCCAAGATCACCACCGGGAGATCGCGCAAAAGCCTCGGGCGCGCTTCCCCACGGCCAAGATATCAAGGCGGCGATCTCCTCCGTGAGAGTACAAAATAACGCCAGTGGGTGCAGGGCGTCCACGAAAGGCATGGTAGGCGCGCGCAACATGTCGGCGAGACCGAAGACGCTTCGGAGTGCTCGCGAAAGTCTTGATAGCTTTGGTGGCGGCGGCGGCAGCTTGCGCCGCCCGGCCTCGCGCGCGCCGCCTCCCTTGCGGCGACCTCCGATCCAGCGCTGCGCGGCGACTTCGCCCATCGCAGCGCTAACGCCGCGCCTTCTGTGCCGCCCAGTGTGGCGAACCGCAGGCGCCTCGAAGCGCCAGCGTCGGCGGCATTAAGCGCTTAACGGCGTTAAGCGTCGGCTGCGGCAACCGCCGGTTCTTCAAGCTCCGCCTCGCGCGATCTTGTGATGAAGGCCTACGCCCGTCGTAGGAGCGCAGCGGTATTTGAAGCTGGCGGTCGCGGGATGGAGCTTGAGGCCCCGGCGACCGCTCTATCAATGAAGATAAGTAAACAGGTTGGTATGCGAAAACATGCAGCATGCTAACCCTAATGAGAAATATGCGTGAGTCGAGAGAAAGCCAACTGAAGCGGCGTGCTTGAGCGAAAGGCGAAGGGCGACATCGCTGCTGATCGCCAGCGGCGGCGCGCCGTCCACAGTTAGCGCCGTCGGGCAGCAATGGCCTTGCGCAGCGCCGATCGCAGAAGCACCGCGCAACTGTGGCCAGCGGCAGCCAGCGTCGAAGCGCCAGCCTTGAGCGCGTCAGAGGAGAGCAGAAGAAAGCGTGGCGGCGCCCGGTTCCACAAAATCGCCAGCGCTCGCCCGGTGGCGGAAGCGGCGGCGGCAGCAGGCCCCCAGCTGGAGGGCGGAGGAGGCAGCGAGGCTCGGGGCTGGAGGGCAAGCTCTCTTTGGGCTCCTCTCCCTCCTCGTCGTCGTCGGCAAGGATGGCGGCGCTTCCAGGCGTGGTGGTCGGGTGCCCACGCCAGAGGCGGCGGCCATGAAAGCTTTGGCGGCTTGTTGGGGCGGTTAGCGGATCTGCAGTGGTCCGGGCTACTTGGACCATGGGACGAAGACCTCCATAGGGGCAGCCCGTGCAAATCTTGGTTGCGCCCGGTGGATCGAGTCGCAGAGAGGCGGATGGTCTCCGGCAAAGAGATATCGCCGGTGGCGCGGTCAAAGCCCGCCACCACTCTGAACACGTTCTCCGGCACGTTCCCTGCAGTTGGGCGCAAGAGAAGAAGAAGCCACAAGTCACAAGGTGTCAAAAGAAGAGACATTCCAAAAGACAAGAAACCCAAAAGATTGCGAAGCATTTACCTCGGGACAAAGCGGACCCCATCATCATCGCCATAATATCGCCAGGGCGGACCCTCATCGGAGTGGGCGGGCGGCGCTTGCAGAAATCCGCCACAGCGTGGGTTCAGTGAGCCCGTGCTTGGCGGAGCTCAAGAATGTCGCCCCATCATCTCCTCGGCTCCGTGAAATCGTCAGCGAGACCCCTGGGCGGCAAGGGATTCGCGGAGACCCTCGGGGAGGTCAAGGTCGTCGCGGCATTGGAGTCCTCCACGTCTGACCATTAGCGGTGCGATCCTTCCAGTTGGACTTGACCGTGACCGGGAGGAAAAGCGGCGTCGCGGGCGTGAAGTAGCACTTCAATGGCGGCTCGAGCGGCCGCAACCGCATCTGGCGGAAGAGGCCAGAGCGGGAGGTTTGGCATCGTCCCCACGAACATCTCGCGAAGGTGGGCGAAGATGGTTAGAGACCCACGATAGAGTTGGGGAAGGTCGCCTTTGGATCTCGTAGAAAGCGAGCACCGCCAGAAGAACTCCAGTATGCGGCGGGGACGAGCCCCGCTTGGCATTGCCCAAGTGAAGGTCACAATCTCGCCTCGCGGGCTTGGCACTATGGTGCGGCCGAACGAGCGGAGGTGGCGGCACGAACCCACAGGGCAGCGTCGCCACATCTCGTCGGCAGCAGAGGCGAGCAAAGAGCCGGATGGTGGCGCGTCCCGTGGCGACCCTTGCTGCGTTTAGGCGCCATGGAAGCGGTGGAGAGTTGGCGAAAAAAAGGTGGCGTGGCGGAGAAGACTCGTGGTGCGGCGAAGAAGGTGAAGAACGGTTTGAGGACTTAGCGTGCGGAAGGATTAGCCGCATGGCGCCCGGTGGAAATGTTATAAGCAAAGCGCGAGTGCGATGGTTTGGATTCCGTCAGCGCAGCGCCATCATTGCCCCAGCGTTCGATTTCCGTAAGCGGCGTGGTTCCCCAAGGAAGATCGTGCTTGGTGGAGAATCGAGCGTCTGGCGCCCCGAAGGTGGGCCCCACGATTCGTCTCCGCCCACGAGAAGCGGAAAAAGTGTACGTCGCGACGGTTCGCGTATCACGGTGGGCCGGGGGCTCTGTCGGTGCAATAAATACCGAGGTGTGAAGAGTCACGAGAAGATCACGCGGGCCCCACGCGCATCGGTGGCGATCGAGCCCCATGCTGGCGTAAGCGAAGCCTCTGCGCCCAATGGCCACGTCGGCGAGCGTCGAGCCAGCAGCGTGGCGAGCCCTCGAAGACCGAGCGAGGGCCCCACACGTCGGCGGGCGACGAGGCCCGGCGTGTGGCGGAAGCCCATCGGCCGAGGCGGGCCCCACGCACGCGGCGGCGCGTGGGCGAGGCCCTCGGCGGCGTGAACCCCCATGTCAGCGGGGCCCACATGGCGGAAGCGTTGCGGAAGGAGCCTTTGGCGAAGCTTCCCTAACTGCGAAGGACAAAGCGCATTTAATGCGACATCGCGCGGATAGACGGTGAAGAAATGATTACCTTCTGATGACCCTGCGAACTGGCGGTACATCCATGCGTGTGCGCAGCAGAATTGGCCGGAGAGAGAAGGTTTGCTTAAGATAGCGCCAGCGTCCGGGAGGAAGCAGGTGGGCCCTTATGAGACTCACGGTGTGACTATGCGGGTCGGAGGCCACTGCCAGCTCTGCTGAGCGGCGCCCTGTGGCGTGAAGCAGCAACGCGTTTTTGTCTCTCTGTCGTGTCTTGTCGATTATCTTGAAATCTTATCTTGCCTACCCCTAAGCTCTCTCCGTCGGTTCGAGTCTTGTATAAAAGGCGGAGAGATAGAGAGGAGAATGCGTGCACTGAGCAGTTCACAAGCATTCAGTAACCACATTCCATTCAACCACAACGGAAGAGCGAAGGCTCAAGCAGAGTAGGGGTATTACCGCGAGGGTCGAACACAGGTAATCCCGTGTGTTGCTCTTTCTGCGCGTCACCGCTCAATCGAACCGAAACACGGTGATCGGCTAGCAGGATAGAAATCTGACTAGGGGTGTGATCCGCAGTGGTTGAGCGGTGAACACGCCGTCAAGCCTGTCCGGGTGGATTCGGGCAGTGAGCGCTCGATCGATCGCGTGACCCTCGTCACCGTCGAAGGACCACTGTCCATGAACAAGCTACCCGTGGTCGTCGTCGCTCTCCAAGTCCCATAGTCATCGCGACCACAGGGGCAAGCGTGTGCGCGACGACCATGGACGATCCCCTCGTGAGGAGCACATCGTAGCGACCACGAGGAAGGAGCGAGGAGGACTATCACGGAGGGAGTTCCTCCAAGCAGAGTCTTCCCGCTCAACTAGAGTTCCTCCGCGCAACAAGACCAACGTCTTCTCGAGACTGGGTTCAGCGGGAGAAGGTGGTCGGTCGTATGCCTTGGGCTATAAGGCTTTCTCTGACAAGCTCCGTGCTGTCAGGTGGCCCTCCAAGTTCAAGCCCGGTCACATGGAGAGGTACAATGGGGCTCAGAACCCAGAGGAGTTCCTTTCCATCTACGCCACTGCCAACATGGCAACCGGGGGTGACGAGCTAGTTATGGCTAACTACCTCCCGACTGTCCTTGTGGTATTTGCTCGGGCGTGGTACATTCAACCGCGCGGAAGGTTCCATCCGCTCGTAGGACCAACTTTGTGACGCTCTGATCGTCAATTTCCAAAGCTGTTACGTGCGCCTGGGCAAGGAGGATGATCTGCACCAGATGATCCAGATGAACGGGGAGACCCTCCGCAACTTCGTGAAGCGTTTCATCAAGATCCGTAACACGATCCCAAACATCTCGGACGAGTCGTTGTCGCGCCTTTAAAGCGGAGTCGCGACGAAGCTCACCGGATCTCGAGATCAATGAGACCTGGACCGCCAACGACCTATTCAAGGCGGTTGATCGCTATGCCAACGCGGCAGAACGTGTTCAGTATAAGAAGGCATTTGACAAGGGCGAGCTGCCGGCCCAGCCTGGTGTGGATGAGAAGAAGAAGAGCAGCAACAATCCTGGTGACAAGAAGTCCCAGAAGAAGAAGAATAAGGGTGATGCGAACAACACCGTCGCCGGTATAGATCGCACACCTCCTCCCAAAGACGGGCAGAAGAAGCCCAATAATAACTATAAGGGCAAAAAGCCCGCCCAGGGAGGCAACCAATGCAAGAAAGGTCCCAGTGACCGATATTGCAAGTTCCACCAGAACTACGGGCATGACACGCGCCATTGCAGGACCTGGGCTGCAAAGCTCGAGGATTACTACAACGGCAAGGGCCCAATGCCCACCCTGCTCGAAAAAGGTGATGCCGACAAGGCTAAGCGCCAAACCTACGATGGTGATCGGGACGATAATGATGAATATCAGGAGCCCGTGAACCATATCGCCGTCATCTTCGGCGGCTCCTCGGCTTATCCCTCTCGGCGCAGCCTCAAGGAAGTTGCTCGGGAGGTCGACAACGTTGAAAAAGGCAAGCCTCAGCCCGAATCGATAAAGTGGACCGAGGTTCCCATCTCCTTATCTCAGGAGGATTGCCCCACTGGGATGATCAAGCCTCAGCGGCTCCCATTGGTGGTTGCCCCGACCATCAGCAACGCCAGAGTTGGACATGTCCTGATCGACGGCGTGAGCGCGCTGGACTTGCTTTCAGCCAAAGTTTTGGGCGAGATGCAGATTCCTCGATCCAAGCTTAAAGAGGTCGCGATGCCTTTCTACGGCATTGTTTTCGGAGAAGCTGTCAAGCCGTTGGGGCAGATTGTTCTGCCTGTTACCTTCGGCAGCCCAAGCAATTTTCGGACAGAGTTGATCACGTTTGACATGGTTGACTTTCCATCTGCCTACAACGCGATCTTGGGCCGGCCATCTCTTGGCAAGTTCATGGTCATGTCCCACCACGCATACCATTGCGTGAAGATACCGGGCCCTAACGGTGTGATTACGGTTAAGGGCAACTACAAAGCTGTTCTGGATTGCGACGAGCAGTCCCTTGCCCTCGTCGACCAGCTTCCACCGCGCGGTTCCGAAGTTCCGCAGACCAAGTCTGCATGCCCTAAGATTTCTGTCCAGCCAGGAGGAGAGACCAAGGAAGTTCCACTGTCTCTTGATGACTCTTCCAAGACAGTGCATCTGGACCCCAAATAGGAAAGCGAGCTCATTGCCTTCCTCCGAGCTAATGCATACGTGTTTGCCTGGTAGCCATCTGATATGCCCGGGGTCCCAAGGGAGATTATCGAGCACAAACTGGTCGTCCGGTCGGACAAAAAGCCTGTTCGCCAGAAGTTTCGACGCTTTTCGGACTTCAAGCAGAGGATCATCAAGGATCAGCTTGGCAAGCTGCTCGCTGCTGGTTTCATCCATGAGGTTGATCACACCGAGTGGATGGCCAACCCTGTCATTGTAAAAAAGAAAGGCGGCAAGTGGAGGATGTGTGTTGATCACACATATTTGAACGCTGTTTGTCCTAAGGATAATTTTCTGTTGCCTCGCATAGACCAGCTAGTCGACGCGACTGCGGATGCCCAGCTCTTAAGTTTTTTGGATGCTTACTCCGGTTATCACCAAATAAGCATCTCCCCCGAGGATGAAGAGAAGACTGCCTTCATCACACCCTTCGGCACTTTCTGCTATACGACCATGTCTTTCGGTTTGCGCAATGCTGGTGCCACGTTCCAGCGCTTAATGGAGAAGACTTTCCCAGAAAACCTAAGGAACAAGGAAGCCGGCGGACGTATAGCTAAGTGGGCAATGGAACTGGTGGAGTTTGATATTCTGTTTGTTGCCCGAACTGCTATTAAATCCTAGATCCTGGCTGACTTTGTCGCCGAATGGACTTACGCCCAAATCCTGTGAAGCTCCCCGAGCAACTGACGAACCCCCTGGACCATGTTCTTTGATGGCTCGCTGCTGAAAACTTCGGGGCTGGTTTTGTTCTCATCTTCCTCGAGGAGAGCAGCTCCGATATTCTATCCAACTACACTGCGGCAACTAACAGCGCGCATGAGTCTGAGGCCCTCCTCGTGGGACTAAGAGCGTGCAAGTCGCTCGGGGTCCAACGGCTGACTGTGAAGGGAGATTCATAGCTGGTCATCAATCAGGTAAACAAGGAGTATCAGTGCTACGATGACTCAATGGCGCGATACCTGGTTGAAGTGAGGAAGTTGGAGCGGCACTTTCGATTCTTCGAGGTGCTCTTCGTGCCCAGGAAGGACAACTTCTTAGCCGACCAACTATTCAAATATGGATCCTCACGCGAACCTGCTCCGGCAGGGGTGCTCGTTGAGCACCTTTACAAGCCCTCTATCCGTCTCCGGACGAGGCAGCGAGGCAGTGGTCTTGTCTCCGTTATCAAGCGTGTGCTGGATGGACAACGCCATTTGTCCGTGACCTTGCGAGATGGGACTCGCTCGATGTGGCCGAGCGTTCCCGGCTTATAAGGCATGCTAGTCCATACAAGCTTGTGGACGACATCCTTTACCGCCAAGGTGCGCTAGGAGTCCTCTCCAAATGCATCTCTCAACTCCAAATGCATCTCTCAGCAGGAGGGTGTGTTCCTTCTTAAAGACATACACGAGGGTGCCTATGGCAACCACGCCTCCTTCCGGACTCTGGTCGGCAAAGCGTTTCGCACGGGCTACTATTGGCCTACAGCGTTACAAGATGCCCGGGACGTCGTGACTAAGTGCAAGGCTTGCCAATTTCACACCCGGAAGGCAGATAAGCCCGCTCAAGAGCTCCAAACGATCCCCCCATCTTGGCCTTTCTCTACAAGGGGTCTGGATCTGCTCGGCCCGTTCCCTAAGGGGTATAAGGGCTACACACACTTACTCGTCGCTATTGACACTTTTACAAAGTGGATCGAGGCAGAGCCCGTGTCCTCTCTTCACGCCAAATCGGCTGTGCGCTTCTTCAAGAGCAATGTGATCACGCGCTTCGGTATTCCCCATAAGCTGATCACCGATAACGGTCCCCAGTTCCGAAGCGAGCTATTCCAGGAATACTGCGAACAGCTGGGAACCAAGGTCTGCTTCGCCTCGTGGCACATCCACGAGCAATGGAAGCGATCGAAGCGAGCTAATGGACAGATCGTCCGGGGTATCAAAGCGGCGTGTTCGCGGCACTCCGAAAGCACAACAAGGCTTGAATTGACGGTTCCTTCCGTCCTTTGGGCGATTCGCTTTCACCGGCAACCGGGAAACTCCTTTCAATTGGTCTATGGTGTAGAAGCCATCACGCCGGCCGAAATAGTACTCGGTTCGCCAAGACGCGAGCTCGGTCAACCGTTGACTACGAGCAAGAGCGCTACTCGATCTCGATCTCCTCGAAGGCACACGCGAACGGGCATTAAGTCGAATGGCGCTACCAAAGAAGATCTTCACGCAAGACGCGCCAAAACGGTTCGACTAAGGGCTTTGAAGGCGGGCGACCTCGCTTCTGCGCGTGTCCGTAACTCCGTCAATGCCAACAAGTTAACTCCCGCTGGGAGGGTCCGTTCACGGCGCTTCCTTTGCCGCCGGGCCGTTCGCTGGCTATGGAGGACGGGAGAGAGCCGACCGCACTTGGAACATCGACCGACCGTAAGTTCTTTATGTAGGTCTTTTTCGTGTTTGCTTAAGCCGCGCTTTTGTCAAACTTGGCGCCTTTGTTCGCCCAAGTCCTGCCGGGCTCCATGTAAAGTTCAATCCAATAAAAGTGAATCTTCGCGGCCCCTGCGGCCCTTTTCACATCTCTCGTTTTCTACGACTACCCTCCGTAACACTTGATGGTCGCCTGCCTATAACACTCGGCCCGCAATCTTAAGGATTTTTTCTGCTCGTATCTAGCTTCAACAAGTTTCTAAACTTCGAGTTACGTAACACGCATCCGGCCTCGCGGCTAAGCTCGCTCGTAAGCCCTCCATGGCAGAAGTCACTTACCGCTGGCGACCACTTGGCAAAGTCTGCTCGTAAGCCCTCCTTGGCGAGGCACTTTACTTGTTCGGTTATCTTTGGAATCGCCTAACTTACGCCACCGAGCGCTTATTGGGATAAGTCGATCAGATACGGTGTCGCTTAAACTCTCACGACGTGCTTTCGAATTCGCAAACTTAGGTTTTCGAGCATCGTCTGCATCGGGCTAGAGTGTCGCTCTCTCTTGTGCACTGCTCAATTCGCAAACTCAGGTTTTCGAGCACCGCACAACTGAGGTCGGGAGTTAGGCTAAGCGTTCTACGGTTTTCGTTAAAACCTTTCCGGTAGCCGTCGTGCCTTTTCTCTTAGTTTCTGCTCGTCCTTGTCTTTTTGCTTCTCGCTTTTCGGGGAAAAGGTAAGCCTTATTGTGCAAAAGTTAAGTCTTTATTGCATTGCTCAAAAGTTTACTGGTACAAGGAGTACAACCCTACTTCTACTTGAAGCAAGTCGCCCAGTTCCTCGTTTTCATCTTGAGACGCAGGACTTCGCCTTTGCGCCTTGAAGCCTTCCTTTGCCTCAATTCGGAGAGTCCGCTTCTCCTAGTTGAGACGGTCTTGCTCGGCCGCTTTCACGCTGGATCGCCTCGACCTCTTCGGTCTTGGCGCCACCGCCCGGCCGAGCCTCGCCTGACCGGCCAGCCGCTTCGGCGGCTTTGAGTTACTCGTGGCGGTCGGCTTCTCCTCGGCGAAATGAGCCTTGAGGGCCTTCACCTCGCCATGTGGTGACCCCGCCCGCAAGGCACGTCGTGGAGTTGTTCCTCGAGCCACTTCGTGCGACTCTCTCCCTTTTCCGCGACGTCCGCCCCCGCGACTTGCTGCGCGAAGCTCCTCGGCCTCTTCACGGAGAGCTCTGGAGGATTGCCTCTCCTCGGTCAGATGGGCCTTGTCGGTGTAATAAATACTGGGGTACAAAGAGCCCTAGGAAGGCCGAGAGGGCCCCTTGCCCAAAGGGCGAAGCAAGGCCCTGGCCATGGCGAGCCCCTCGAAGGCTGGGGAGGGCCCCCGCGTCGGCCAGGCGAGCAAGGCCCAGTGGCGTGGCGAGCCCTCAGAGGCCAAGAGGGCCCCACGCGCCAAAGTGTGCGTGGCGAGCCCCTCTGGCGAGGCGAGGGCCCCACGCCGCCAAAGTGGAGTGCGTGGGCGCAGCCCCTCCGACGGTGAGGCGAGGGCCCCACGCGCCAAGCGGGTGCGCATGAGCCCCTCCGAGACTGGCGAGGGCCCAGCAGCGAGCAAGGGGCCAAGCTGCAAGGAGCATTGCGGATGAGTCTTCGGACGGCGGCTCCCCCATCGAAGGACGGCGCATTTAATGAGACATCACGCGCATGGATAGGCAATGGAAGAAATGATTACCGCTTCTGATGACCCTTGCCGGCCCGGCGGGCCACACTGTGCATGAGAAGAATTGACCGGCAGAGAGAAGGTTTGCTTGAGGAGGCCGCCGTGTCGAGGAGGAAGCGGTAGGCCCCACCCGCAGACTCACCGGTGGATTGTGTGGGTCGAGGCCACTGCGGCACGCGAGCCGGTGGCGCTTGGCGTGGGTCATGCACGCTGTCTCTTCTGTCGTGTCTTGTCGACGAGAGCATCAGATCGCTTACCCCGCCTCTCCGCCACCCCAAAGCTTGTATAAAAGGAGAGAGAGAGAGAGGAGAAGGTGAGAGGAGCATTCGTGCATTCAAACACTCTGTAAACACATTCCCATTCAACCACAATCGAAAAGAGCTAAGGCTCAAAGCAGAGTAGGACTATTACCCGCGAGGGGTCCGAACTCGTAAATCATGTAGTCGCTCCTTGTTGTGCCCGACGCTCAAATCGAATCGAGCTTGATCGAGTTGGCTAGCAGACTAAAAATCTGACCAGGGGTGTGATCCGCAGTGGTTGAGCGGAGAACACGCCGTCAGGCCTTGAGCTTCACCTTCGCCTTGGTAGGCTTTGGCTTGGTGGTCAGAGGGCTCCCCTCGAGTCCCCTTGCTCGGAGATGCTCCCAAAACCCGCTATCACACGGTGCGCGCTCCTGGTGACTCCCTCCACAAGGTCCTCCATGGTGGCCCCCATGAACTGCGAGAGAGAAGACTAAGTTAAGACCTTGGGCAACTTTAGCCCGATCAGACAATGTCTTGGTTTGAGGGTTACCTGTCCGAGCCGCCGCTTCTGACTTCGACGCGAGGCGATCCTCGAGACCATGGGTCAAGAAGCCTCGCCGTCCGGGATAAGGCTCAAGGGCGACACATCCGCCTTGTTCTCCCCGACGGGCCCGTGCTCGTTTAGAAGCGATCGCGGTGGGCGAGCTATCACCCCGTTCTGCCTCTCCTCCTCTTCTTCCGCCTTCCTTCCTGGCGCGCTCGGTGCCGCTCATTTGGCGCTCCGGAACCTCCACCGGCAGGCGCTTGCACGCCTCGCCAGTAGCTTTTTCCACTTGCTCGGCCGCAGGATCTTCACCGCCGCCGGCTACCTCCGTACCACAGGACAGGCGCCCTGCTGACGAAGTGCCTGAGGGACCGCTTGCTCGGTCCCACTTGGGCAATCGGCGAGCTAATCGCAGCTCCGCTTGCCGTGGCGCTTGCGCCGCCGCCTCGCCTCCAGTAGCTCCACCGCGCCTTCGCGTCGGCCGAATTGTCGGAGCTGGCGGAGCAAGCTCCCATCGCCAAATTTTGTCTTTGAGGTTGGCTATCCGACCGCCCGCGACGCACTGCAGGTGCTCAGGCGGCGAGGACCGCTTCGATTCTTTCGCTTCCACGCCGTCCGTGGTGATCTCTCTTGGACGGTGATGGACAAGGAACAGATTAATCCTACGTTGCCAGTTAAGTCGCGGAACCGAAGGTTTAACCGCGATACCTGCCGTGGAGGGCTTGATCTTGATCTTCTTCGCGGAACCTTCGCCACTTTCTGGGGGGGCCTTGGCGGCTTGTTCGCCTTGGCCCTGGGTGTTCATGGCGATGAACTCAGCTCCTGGTGGTGGCGCTTTCTCGCTGCAGCGAAGAAGCCTTTCCTTGCGCGACTTCCTCTTCGAGCCTCCTCTGCTCGGCGACCTGTTGCAACCGTGCCATGTGGCCCGGGTGAGCCTGTGCATAACGCTTAAGCCAGAGTGTCATGGTCCTTACCTCCTCGTCGCTTTGCTCGCTGAGGAGGGAGGGGCTTGCCCGCTTTCCGCTTTGCTGGCCATGTGCTTGCTTGGCCTGCTCGGCGCGCTTCGTTGCGGCAGCGGGCTTTTTCGAGGGAGAGCGGCCGCCATGTCGCGGCGAGCTCCGCGTCGGCTCGGCCGTCACCTTGGGCTTTGCGACGGCCTTGGTCTTGCCCTTCTTCGCTTTCTCCTTTTCGGAATCGGAGAGCTCCTCCACGATCCCTCCAAGGATCAGCTGGTCCTCCTGTTCAATCGAGAAAGCGGATGTTAGCTTATTCAACGATCTGAGTCCAAAGAACACAGCCGAATGTGACTTACCTCGTCTGCAGGCGGACGAGCACGTTCGTGGACAGTGAAAGCCACCTCGCGGTGACTTCGCCATCCTTCTTCGCGACCTTGAGCATGGAGTCAACCCGCTCAGTAACCCATGCCTCTGTCGGTTGCTCTTCGCCCAACGTAAGAAAAGACTTTTAATACCTGTTCGGATGAAATTATCAAAAAGAGGTTAAGTCTTAAAAGTACTTACCCGTGCTCTCCTTCGTAATGTCTTTCCATCCCTCTATCTTGTAGAAGGGATAGGATCGCCTCCGCAGCGGACAGATCCTGTTCGCTGTGAAGTCGCGGATAATTTCCCTGCCCGTGAGCCCGAGGCTCACGAGGGAAGCTATTTTCCGCGTTAGATACCAGTCCTCGTCGGTCAGTTCCGGCCGGGGCATTAGTGTTCCCTTCGCTGGAGCTTGCCCAGTGAAGACGAGCTTGCTGTCGTCGCTTCGCCTGCTGTAGAACCACCTCGTCCACCACGCGCCCATTGAATCGGCGGCGGGCGGACGGGTTACGTCGTCGTCAATGGTGGCCCGGAGCTTGAGGTAGTAGCACCACAGCGCCGAAGCGGCGGAGCTGCTCCTTGTCACTGAGTAGTAGTGCAGGGACAGCCCCATCGAAGGATCGATGCCCAGATAGCCCTCGCATAGGTGTGCGAAGACGGCCATCTGGAGGACGCTGTTCGGATTGAGGTTCACCACCTCTAATCCGCTAATGTTTAAGAAGGACTCAACTAAGTCGCTTCGGAGATCGCAACCCGAGCAAAGGCGAATCGAGTTAACGAACTCTCCTCCAATGGCTCCGAGTATCCTCCTCCCGGCGACCTTCGGCTACCAAGTGTCGATGTGGCCCTCCTCCTCCCAGATCCTAAGGTCCTCCTCGGTCAAGCTAGTGCTGTGAATTTGGCCATAGCGGTTCCTAGGCGGCGAGGCAGGTGGCTTGGGATGGAGTTTGGCTCTTTGGTCGGCCTTGGTTGGAATTAGGGCTTGGGAAGGAAAGGCGTGAGAGCAGAAGTGGGCTGGCGGGCGCTTTGGGAGCTTTTATAGGCTCAAGTAAGTTGCCCTGCAACGGTTCTTTGCCACTAAACGGCTAGTTTTTACTGCCAACGGCTAGGTAAAACGGTCGGTTGCTTTTCCTTCTTGGCGATAGTTACCGTTGAGATCATCATGACTACTTTTTTCCAAAGCATTCGCTGAAGGTTGAGTACTCGCTTTCGGACAGATGTCATTTCTGCTCGACGCAACAGAGTTGCTTTCAGTCTTGTCGGTTTGTTCGGTCCCGAACAAGTATTGTTCGGTTGAACCATAACCTGTTCGGTCGTCTGTTACACGTCTTTGTAGCAACAAAGTTTCCCTCTTCGTGACTTAGAGTCTCGGGGGCTAGCTGTCGGGGATAAAATTATGGCCCATTGCCATGGCCCACTCCCTGACGGCCCAATCGAACAGCCTGCCAGGGCCCAGCTGCCCGGAAGGTTCTATCTCGCCTATATACATCTTGCCGAACAGCCTTCTGGCTGGCGTGATGCGTAACGGCCAAGGATTCTTGTTTGAGTCCAACTCGAACAGAGTTCTGCACGGCTACGTGAAGACCCGGACGTTGGTTTTCCGGATTGGATTAGGAGTCGTGATCCCCAAGACTAGGAGTATGCCTTATCTGCCTCGGGATATATTTGGCACGTTGAGTTCGTTATGATCTCGTAGTTAGCCCGGCCCGATATTCCCTCGGTAGGTCGGTTTGCTCTGCACTATATAAACAGGACCCCTACGACGTGTAGAGGGGCCAGAAGATCAAGACTTAGCACATCATCGCATATTGCTTTCTTTTACACCATAAATCTCGCCGAGACTTGTTCGTCTCGTCGAGCCACCTCTTGTATTCACCTTTGATATATAAAAAAGGCTGAACGTAGGGCTATTATTTCTCCCGAGAGACCTGAACCAGGATAAAAACCCCTGTCTCCTGTTCGTTGTTGTTTGTAGTTGTTCGGCGTGTCTCCTATCTCACTTCTAAAGAACCTTAGCGACTTGAGATCGTTATCTCAACCGTCGACACAAATCTCTTTCTTTACTATGTAGGACAACCCTGATGCTTAATTTTGCTTCAGGTGCTTCCCGAAGCTCGTGGCCCGTTATCTTCGACGACTGCTCTACCCATGCTTCAGATTTCTACCTTCTCTTCCCAAAGCCGCTACTGAAGTGAAGAAAATCAAGTCTGCAGCAACTTCCCCGGCCGAATCCGTCGCCGCGCCAACTCTCGGCCTTGCTGAACATGGCGCGGCCACATGGCTTCCCATGCTCGCCCCTTGATATGCGGCTGAGCCGAGGCTGCAGCCTGCAGGGCGCTGCGGCGGTGGGGAGAACGGGGAGAGCAGCGCCATGAAGGAACCGAGCCCTTTGTTTTTGTCCCTCCTCTCCTCCAGAATGCAGATACGCAACGCCGCTGAACGCCATGGAGAAGGACCCTCGGGAGAAGAAGCTCATCTATGTCACTGCATCTACATTCTACAATGGCACATTTCCTGACCGATTTAAATATCTAATCCCCATCCAATTCGCGAGCTTAAGGGAGGCTAGCTAGTGCACATGCGTGCATCTCCTTTGTGACAAGATTGATTATTTGCCCTAAAGTTGATGTGCCCTTGATTATTTGCCCAAAGTTGATGTGCTCTTAATTAATTGCCCCACTTACACCTGTGACTACCTAGTTTTCAGAGGATTATTTGCAAAATTCACAAACCTCTCCATCTCCATCTCCTACTTGAACGGCTCGAGGCCGCCGCCGCGCCCCTCCTGCTGGTCCAGCTCCAGCAGGTACACCCCCTGGATGAAGCACGCCATTACCATACGCCGGTATCCCCCTGGATGAAGCAAGCCATTACCATACGCCGGTATCTCGGATCCCTCCTGCATCCACGCATCAGAAATAGGAATCAGGAAAAAAAAAAAAAACTGCGTCTTTGCGTTACCGATGCATGCAACTATGCAAGGGTGCCTGACCAGCTCGAGCGAAGCAGATCCTGTTAGAAGTGATCTCGGGGTCGGTCATAGTGACCGACCCGGATCGAGCAGCATACGATCGGGGCGCAACCCTCTTTGGTTGTGGCCCGGTCACGGTCACATAATATAAAAGGGCCCGGGGGCTGCACGGACGCCAAGCAAACTAGCGCCGCCGCCAAACCCTAGCCCTACAGAGGTCCCGATCGACCTGCGCCCTCAGTGACCGGAATCGCCGCCACCGCTCGACCCCATGGCGGATTTAACAGACCTCGCCACAGACGGAGGAGACGAACATCGCGACGAGGAGGAGCGCGTCGCCAGAGGAGGCGGCCAAGGCGAGGAGGACCGGCGTCAAGCTGAGATCGAGCAGCGATCCGCCGTTCCTTCTCGACACCGCAACCATCCCTCCTTCTCCAACCCGAAGGTATCACCATCATCTCTCTCTCGATCCGAACCATGAACACCTTTTGAACCTATACCTACGTGGTTAGTGTAACGGGCACTAGATCCACAAGAACCGAACCCAACAATGGTATCAGAGCCACTTGTGCCCGATCTCTAACCCTAGATTGACCCACGGGTCAAGAGATTTACAAGAAGAAGAGAGAAATCGAATGTTTTTCGAACAAGAGCGAATCGGATCTTGGCTTTTTGGGCTCGGATCCGGGAAGAAACAGAGAAAAATAAAAGAAAAGAACCCCGAAACCCTAACTCTAACCCTTAGAATTTTCCCCAACCGCGAGATCCCCGTGTCAGCTCTTACCTTGACACCGCCGGCGACCTCCGCCTCAGCCGGCGTAGATCGCGTCGCCTCCGCCACCGGCCGCCAAATGCGCGCCGCCGCAAAACCTGCTGACGGCAATGACGCGCACCCACGGGTGGACGTGCGACCGCGGCGAGGGCTTAGCGGCGGTGCTTTCTCCGTCGCGTGACATGCACTAGAGAAGAAAGGGAGCAGAGGCGGGCGCGCGTAATCTGAGAGAAATGGCCTTGGTAGCAAAAGGGGGCGGAGCGGTGAAGGGAGGAGATTTTTCCGCTAGGTTTTGGAGCCCCGGCGCGAATTTTTCGGGTTTTTATGCCCTCCCGAAGTGAATCCTGGCCGTAGGTTTAGATCGACGGCCGAGAGAGAGCCAGAGGTATGGCGTGGGGAGGGAAATGGGCTGCCGTCGGCCTGAGCCAGTGTTGTGGCTGGTTAAGGCCGTTTTAAATTTGGCAAAAGTAAGCGGAAAAATTTCTTTCTGTATTTTCAGATTATGTGCATATATATGTATATTGTTTTCTTTTATGTATATATGCATTCAGAAATTTAGAATAGATTTAGATTTATTATGCTTGGAGCTAAGAATTTTTTTTTAGTAATTTAGATTTTGTTTCCGCTGCTAGAATTTTATTTTCATGTCTTTTCTTTGAATAATTTGAAGCCAACGTGAATAATTATCAGAGAATTGCATGTTATGAGAATTAAATAGTATTGTCATTAATTTTTGGACCAACGTTAAATTTTAATGATGAACCATGATTAGATCTGAATTAGTCCTATTTTTGTCCAACGATGAATTTAGGCTACTAGTTTTTGTTCTAATTCTTCATCCAACGATGAAATTTAGAATATTGAAAAGAATTGTCTCTTGAGCATGTATTAATTTTGACCAACGTTGATTTTAATTCATGCAAGAAACTTTGTTCATGAGCCTGTACTAATCCCTTTTATGTCTTGTTTCCCGAAGGCTCAAATGCTGCCATCATTCTCACTCAGATGGCAACCATTGACCCGCTAAATGGGAGTAACTACTCCACATGGCGGGAGAAAATTGACATGTTGCTTTCTCTAGTGAGCTAGACTTCGTGACTACGAATGAGAAACCCACGAGCCTCAGAACGGGCACCGCCAAGATGAGCATAGAATGATGCGATCAAAGCATTGATAAGATCAAGTGGGAGAAATCAAACTCAAGTGTTTGATGATTATAAGACACCTCATAGTAGATTCCATCAAGGGATCCTCTCGAGTGCACTCTCGCCAAGGAATGCTGGACAAGCTTAAGGCTCGATTCACGGGTCCTCCAAGGCGTATGCTAGCACATTGGTGAATGAATTCGTCAACATGACTTATGATGGATCCGAGTGCGATCTTTTATTGAGAAAATGGCAACCACAGTGTCTAAACCGAACAAGTACTTAGGGCGTGATTTGCTCAAGACTTTGTGGTGCATATGATCATGAGTAAACTTCCAAAAGATTTTAGCACTTTCCATGTGCACTACAACACCACTGTCTCTGACAAGTGGTCCATAGATCAACTCATGGCACAATGCACCCAAGAAGAAGAAAGGTTGAAGGGTCACAAAGGGGACTCTGTCAACTATACAAAGCAACAAGTCAAGAAAGTGAATAAGAACTCCAAGCAATCTTTTAAGAAGGGGCAGAATGGTGACTCTGGTGCATCCGGTAGCAAGACACCTCCTACCAACTACAACCATGGTAAAGGGATGAATCCAGACAAGTTTTTCCCAGTGCCCCATGACACTTGCATGTATTGCAAGGAAAAGGGACACTATAAGAAAGATCGCCCAAAATTCTCAAGTCCTTCTCCGTAAAGGTATAGACCAAGTCACTTTTATAGATGAATCCCTGTACTTAGAATTTTTCGCCAATGTTTGGTGGATTGACTTGGGTGCAACTGTGCATGTTGCTAATTCTTTACAGGGCTTCCGTACAATGAGGATGCTAGCAAAAGGCCAAAGAAGCGTGAGGGTAGCTGATGGGAAAGAAGCACAAGTCAAAGCCATTGGAGATCTTCCTTTAGAATTAGATGATGGTTTTGTGCTTACTTTGAGAGATGTTCTTTATGTACCCTCTTTAAAGAGGAATTTAATTTCCGTTTCTAGACTTGATGATGAGAACATACATTGCAACTTTGGTGATCATAAATGTGTTATTCGTTGTAATAACAAAGATGTTGGTCTCGCCATCAGACGAGATATGCTTTATTTGCTTTCTCATTGCAGTGTTGTGAAGGAAATTAATGCATCCGACTTTGTACAAGAAACACGTAAGAATAAGAAAAGGAAAAGGAATGATGGAGAATCCTCGTCGAAATTGTGGCATTGTCGTTTAGGCCACATTTCGAGGGGGAGAATGGAGCGTTTGATTAAAGAAGATATTCTCCATCCTTTAGACTTTGCGATTTAGAACATTGCATTGATTGCATTAAAGGAAAATTTGCAAAGAAGATTAAGAAAACCGCACAAGGTAGCTCGAGAGTGTTAGAAATAATTCATACAGATATTTGTGGTCCTTTCCTCAAAAGACAATAGACGGTTTTGACTCGCTCATCACGCTCACAGATGATCACTCTCGTTATGGCTACATCTATCCTATAAAAGAAAGATCGAGCGTCGGATAAATTCAAGATATTCAAAGTGAAGTTGAAAACAGCTTGATTTAAAGATTAAGATAGTGAGATCGATCGTGGGGAGTACTACGGTCGTCATCACGCAATATGGACAAGTTCGGGACCTTTTGCAAGGTTTTTGCGAGAAAATGGGATAGTTGCTCAATACTCGACACCCAAGCGAGCCTCAGCGTAATGGAGTGGCAGAAGAAGAAATCGCACTTTGATGGACATGGTGCGAAGTATGATTAGTTTTTCCACTCTACCGGTTGGTTTGTGGATGGAGGCATTAAAACCGCCATCCACATACTCAACCGAAGTTCGATGAAGTCGATTGCCTAAGACACCATACGAGTTATGGATCGAAGAAGCCAACTCTGAACTATTTGCATGTTTGGGGTTGTCCGCCGAGGCCAAGATATTCAACCCTACTCGGGAAAATTAGATGAAAAGACGGTGAGTTGCCATTTCATTGGCTACCCCGAGAAATCGAAGGGTTCTGATTTTCTTGTCCGGATAGACACACGAAATTTGTAGAAACGACACACGCGGTGTTCCTAGAAAATGATATGATCGAGAGCACGGTACCTCGAGAAATAGACCTTCAGGAAAAGATGACTTTTGTCCCATTTCCGATGGTTGAAGAACCATACTTCTCGATACTGCCGAGGTGGCACCTCCAGTTCAAGCGATCGTTGTTGCAACCCCTGTTGTGGATCTTTGGGCCGTCGGGCATAACAACTAATGAACAAGAAGCCCGGTTCTGCGGTATGTGAGCCTCCGGCTCTGCGTGGTGAGCCTCGCAGAACCATAACAAGAAACGATAGACAATGATCCAAAGACCAGAGCGACCTCAAGTGGAAGAACAAGATGTGCCCTTGAGAAGGTCACAAAGGGTTAGGAGATCTGCAATCCCTAATGAATACGAGGTCTATATCAACAAGATATGGCCTCGAAGGAGATCCCACTACATATGAGGAAGCCATGAGAAGTCCCAATGCATCCAAGTGGCTTGCCGCCATGGAGGATGAAATAAGATCAATGAACGTGAATAAAGTTTGGGACTTAGTTGACATTCCTAAAGCGAGCAAAGACAAGAGGGCTCTAAATGGGTCTACAAGACTAAAAAAGACTCCGATGGGAACGTGGAAAGATTTAAGGCAAGATTGGTAGCTAAAGGCTTCACTCAAAGAGAGGGAATCGATTACAATGAAACTTTCTCACCAGTTTCATCAAAACACTCGTTTAGAATCATCATGGCACTAGTTGCTCATTTTGATTTAGAATTACATCAGATGGATGTCAAGACAGCATTCCTTAATGGAGAACTGAAAGAAAATGTTTATATGGCTCAACCTAAGGGTTTTGTCATGAATGGAAGAGAAAAGATGGGGTGCCATTTAAAGAAATCCATTTATGGATTGACACAAGCTTCAAGACAGTGGTACTTGAAGTTTGATGAGACCATTCGAAAGTTTGGTTTTGAAGAAAATGAAGAAGACAATTGCATTTATGCAAAGTTTAAGAACGGGAGGTATATTTTCCTAGTCTTGTATGTGGACGATATACTCTTGGCTAGCGATGATCTGAATTCATCGCTAGAGACAAAGAAATTTCTGTCTTCAAATTATGATATGAAAGATATGGGAGAGGCATCCTATGTCACTGGGATTCAAATCCACAGAGATGTAAATAGAGGCATACTAGGATTATCTCGTAAAACATATATAGAAAATGTCTTGAAGAGATATGGTATGCAAGCACGTAATTCGTGGTCCGCTCCGATAGTAAAGGGCGATAAATTTGGGAACTTTCGGTGTCCCTTAATCGAGATGAAATAGATCAAATGAAATCGGTACCGTATGCTTCATTGTTGGAAGCTTAATGTATGCACAAGTGTGTACGCGCCCAGATTTAGCTTTTACAACCGAGATGCTTGGCAGATATCAGTCGAACCCAGGGAAGGCTCACTGGGTGGTCGCTAAGAAAGCCTTGCGTTATTTGCAAGGGACGAAAGGCCTCATGTTGACATATAGAAAGTCGAAGCCCTAGAGTTCTTGGGCTATTCAGATGATCAGATCAGGCGGTGCGTGGACACCAAGAAGTCCACGTCGGGATATGTGTTCACTCTGGCGGAGGAGCCGATCATGGAAAAGTCATAAGCAATCGATCGTTGCATCGTCGACAATGTACGCTGAATTTATAGCTTGTTATGAGGCAAGCAGGCAGGCCATGTGGCTAAAGAAGTTTGTACCGGTTTGAGAGTGATCGGCAAGATAGAAAGACCACTCAAGATATCTTTGCGATAATGAGCGTGATTATTTATTGTCACAACAATAAGTCAAGTGAAATTGCCAAGCACATTGACATTAAGTTTTATGTTATGAAAGAGAAAATCCAGGATCACACTATAGAAGTTGAGCACTTGAGAACCGAAAAGATGCTAGCGGATCCGCCACTAAAGGTCTTCCACCCGGCGTGTTTGAGAAACACGAGCGGCATGGGGTTAAAGGAAAACCTATGATTACGGATTAAGGGCTGATTAAAACAACCGTCTCACAGAGAAAAATGGAAGCTTTATTCTAAGATAGAAAAATGTATTGTAGTCAATGAGTTCAAGAGTACGTAATTGGTCATCAGAACGCATTGATCTCGATATATTGACCTGTCAAGGGATGGAGCATTGAAAAGTTCAATAAATAGATGAGACCGAGATCAAGGGGGAGATTGTTAGAAGTGATCTCGGGGTCGGTCATAGTGACCGACCGGATCGAGCAGCATACGATCGGGCAAACCCCTCTTTGGTGTGGCCCCGGTCACGACAAGCAATATAAAAGGGCCCAGGGGGTAAGCACGGACACCAAGCAAACTAGCGCTGCCGCCAAACCCTAGCCCTACAGAGGTCCCGATCGACCTGCGCCCTCAGTGACCGGAATCGCCGCCACCGCTCTCGACCCCATGGCGGACGAACAGGACCTCGCCGCCGCATCGGAGGAGACGCAACGTCGCGACGAGGAGGAGCGCCGTCGCCAGGAGGAGGCGGCCAAGGCCGAGGAGGACCGGCGTCAAGTCGAGATCGAGCAGCGATCCGCCGTTCCCTTCTCGACACCGGCAACCATCCCCTCCTTCTCCAACCCCGAAGGTATCACCATCTATCTCTCTCTCGATCCGAACCATGAACACCTTTTGAACCTATACCTACGTGGTTAGTGTAACGGGCACCAGATCCACAAGAACCGAACCCAACAGATCCCTCCAGCTCGTCGACGACAGGTTGCGGGGGCCGTACACATGGTACTCGAACGGACTTGCCGCGGGCGGCGCCGCCGCCGTTCTGGCCCGGCACCGGCGCAGGCGCAGGCGCAGGCGCAGTCTTGGCCATGCTTTCCCTCGCGTAGACGTGAGCTTGCCCGGAAGTGATGCGGGGATGATGATGTGCAGCTCGGCAGTGTTCCAAGTTGAGAAGAATCACAGAAAGCGCCACAAAGGAAAATTCTTATTATATGATACAAATCACACAGCCAAATATCAGTAATCACATCACACATGCCTTCACAGATAAAGTTAGGACTACTTCATTCCCTACTTTTCTTACTAGAGCATATACAGAATAACAATAATAGTATGGAATCTAATACCTAAACTAACGCACGCAATAGGAGTGATTGACTAATCGATTCTCCTTAACATCAACAAGGGACACAGTAATCACACCAGATCAATTACATAAGGATGGGTCGAATTGCGACTTACTTGTGGGCACGGTCGTCGACGCCGCAGTTCTTCGCGCCTAGGGAGTCACCGGGGCTGAGCGCTTCTTGGCGCGTCGGAACTCGCCGGAGACTTCGGCTGCGTCGGGCGCGGTGGGCTTGCGGGCCTCCTCCTAGGTGCGGACTGTGCGGTAGAGCTGGGCCTTGAGCTCGAGGATGGACGCGGCGCCGACGCCCTCGATGGCCTTGCGGCGGGGACTAGGGCGCTGGCGAGGTGCAGGGCGCCGGCGGGAGGGAGGAAGGGCGCCGGCGGGAGGGGTTTCCAGGCGCACGCGGGCAGGCGGGAGGGAGATGCAGAGGTTCGTGAATTTTGCAAATAACCCCCTGAAAACTAGGTAGTCACAGCTAGGTGTAAGTAGGGCAAATAATCAAAAGCACATCAACTTTGGATAAATAATCAAGTGCACATCAACTTTGGATAAATAATTAAGTGCACATTAACTTTGGGGCAAATAATCAATTTTGCCGAATGCAGATACACGACGCCGCTGAACGCCATGGAGAAGGGCCCTCGGGAGAAGAAGCTCATCTATGTCACTGCATCTACATTCTACAATGGCACATTTCCTGACCGATTTAAATATCTAATCCCCATCCAATTCGTGAGCTTAAGGGAGGCTAGCTAGTGCACATGCGTGCATCTGCTTTGTGACAAGCACTTAGATTTGCATCGGCCATATAAAGCATTGTGGTTATCTTCGTTGATACTCCCTCCTGGTTTTTTTTCAGGCTTTTGATTTTTGGACAACAATTCCTCTTATTTAGAAATTTAATGTAAAAATGCAAAAAAAAAGTCATGCTTAAAATATCTGTAATAATAAAAAATCACAACAAAATAAATGATATTTACATAGTTTTTTAATACTAGAAAAAATACCCATGCTTTGCAATGGGAGAAATAAATATCCTTTCACACCATTGGAAGATGACTCCTCCATGTTGCCAGGTGAAGAGCACTAAGGCCAAATGCATTTCTACCATCTATGTTTGCACCACATTTTTTCAATAAAGTCAATGCAGACTCCACTTCAGCTATTGACCCTTGTTTCGAAACAAAACACAAATCCTTAAGAGAGTTTCCAGTTCCAGGACAAGGTATGTGACCAGCTACTTGCTTTGACGTGCCTGGTGGTGATACCAAAGTCTCCATGGAACTTCAGGAAATAACAATAACAAGAATCTACAAAGTCACAAAGAAAAATCAGTAATTCAATTCAGCAGTGCCATACATATCATTTGTTTGATTTAAAATGTCATAGTACCTAAACGCAAGCCAACTGCCGAAATGCTTGGGGCAAGTGTTTCATCACAGTGACGCTACTTTTGGACTATTTGACTATTAATGATACATCTAATGTTGTTCCTAACTAAATAGACTTCTGTAATTACAATTCTATCTCTGAGGGGAGCATTGGCATAAAACTTGAATAGAATCATCTTCTATATAATACTATTCTGCTACCCTACAAACCTAACAAAATAGCCTAAGACATCATGGTGCTAGATCTTCAACTTGAACCGAACTGTTCTATTCGGTGTTCAATGAGGCTAGGATGTTATTTCCATTAGAAGATGGGGGCGGTAAGTAAATAATCATCCTTGGAATATAGATGAACAAAATTTAGAAAAATGATGTAATGTGCAAAAAGAAATATACCACCATCAGAACTAAACTCAAAGTTGTCTAACTTCTCATAACTAATGTATTTATTTACCTTCTCTTTTCGGCTATCCATCTGGGTGTGACATCCTACATTAAGAACACCATGTGGAAGTGATTTAAGCTTGCACCTTAAAGATGAAAATGACTCTGTAATTCCAGTGAATGATTTCTCTACATCCTTCAGTAGCACTATCAGAGGCATAGTTTTGCTTTCTTCAGAGATGACCTGACAGGCATTGAAAATCACACTATAATACAATGTCGATTTTATGTCTGTAGAAATTTCAAATATAAATAAGAGGCGGTACCTCAATTAACTCAGTCATAGCTAGATTCTCAATTTCTTCACCACCAGAGAAGTCTGGATGAAGTAGGTCAGCTATGGAAACAACACATAGTTAGCAAAAGCTATGGAAACAACACATAGTTAGCAACAAATAAGAAACAAAAAATTTCCAATCATGAAGGGGTTCAGAAGTTTGAGCTAACCATAGCAGAAGAAACCATGATCTTCCTCACACAAACCACCCAGATCATTACCATCAGGGATTTGCTTGTCAAATCGAACTCCAATTTTAGAGGATCAGTTTTCTTCAAAAGCAAACTCTACGCAAAGAGGAGCATCAGATCAGATTAGCAATCTCCCTAATCGGCAAAGACAGGTGCTATTTTATTTGCCCTCCCTTCTTTTCCCAAGTCAATGTCAACTTTTATGTCTACTGTTTCTCTTCCAAGAGTCACCTAAATGAGCAAAGAACAAAAAACAACTGGATTTCATAAAATGGTACCAAATATTACGCAAATATGGAAATATTGCATATTATAAGCAAGTACAGTCATCAAAATGAAATATGCACAAAAGGCAGACTAGGTTGTGTTTTTCTACTCAAAATATTAAATCAAAAGAAGAATAAAAACAGCACTAAACTATAACACAAAAACAAGATGGATGGGTCTTCCAACTATGAATGAGGAGCAACTCAGGGCATTATTCAGAAAGTATCAAATATATCTCATTTCTCTTGACCAGAACTACATGTATACATAGCATAAAATTTAAATGCGGCAAGTATCCAGCGCAATATATTATTACATTGTATAAAAAAGACTGTTTGCTGAAGAACATTGCTTTAATTTACCTCAAGATCCTTTATGAAGTATTTTAAGTGCATTCCATATAAAACTGCAAAGGCACCTCGAGACAAGATGGCTTGGTTCATATAAGACCAAGCACCCTGTTCCAGTCTTATCAATGATAACCAACTTTTTAAAGTTTAATAATATTGGAGATTCTAAACTACAGGGGTCTCCTCACTGGTATGTATGCTGAGTTGTTGTTCACGTTGCAGAATATATCCCTCATCGAAATTGCTATGATTCAATGGAAAACACGTTCCAGGATATCTTCACCGCATATGTGAAAGAATATTATGTACTCTTTGGTGTCTGGTGTTCAGACAGAGATACTGCGAACACTATCGGTTTTCTGAATACAAGTTTCAGTTAACACCTAATGCCAAATTTAATTCCTGCTGGTCGATGAACAATTGCAGTGAAACGTCCTGACTACATGCATAGTAAATAGCAACAGGGGAAATTAGCACTGAGGTGTGTGGATGAAACCTCATAGCCAGGGGTCGGCATGGTTGCAACTTCATGGCTGCTCTTCTCTGCACCAAAATCGCCATGTCCAGTGATGTACTCTGATGGCGCCTGTAAAGAAAACTGATCGCCGACTTGCTCTGCCTGCTCATGGGCTGCAAGCCTGCAATCTGCACGTCGCAGTCTGACTCGGCGAGCTCACCGAGCTGCCGTATGATCTCCTCGTTCGTCTTCCCGTCCGGCGAACTCTGGTTCTTGCCCAGCTGGTAGTTAACATCCAGCAAGAATTGCATGGGAGAGATCAGACTATCAGAGTGAAATTTGCTGCACGGTTAGCAGTAAGAGTCGGCAAGTACCTTGGGGGAAGGCGGCGTGACGAGGGGCTGGAAGCCATGGCAGGAGGTGGTCGGCATGATGATGTCCTCCAGGCTGAGCACTTGGGGCTCCTCCCAGATGTTCCACCACCCCTCATCGGCGGCGGCCGCCGGCTTCTCGAACCCGACGACCCCGAGGAGCGCGACGAGCTCGTGCGCGGAAGGGCACCCCGTGTACTCCTGCACGGCGCAGCGGTCGTGAAGCGGCTCGTCGGCGGCACCGTGCCTGCCGCTCCAGTGCCTCGCGTAGTCGCAGTTGGTGCAACCCAAGGGAGGAAGCGAGCGACGGTTGGAGGGAGGGAGAGGCGGCGCGAGGGGGAGGTGAGGCCAAGTGGGAGGAGGCGCGGGGGCAGGAGCGGAAGGCTAGGGTTTCCGGGGGGCGGCCGGCGGCCAGCGCGGCGAGGACGACGGGGAAGGTGGCGGTGGCAGGCGTCGGGCGAGGAGATGGAGGGGAGGAGGAGAGGGAGGGCGCGGCTCGGGGAGGGGGAGGATTGGGGAGGAGGCGCGGGGGAAGGAGCGGAAGGAGCGGCCCGCAAGGGTTTCATGCGCGGGCGTGCGTGGATGGAGCCGTTGGATTGCGATCGGACGGTGCTGAAGGGCTGACGACGGACGAACAAGAAATACGAAGAAATACCGAGAAGAAACTCTATTCTTTTTATTATTAGCTAGAGATATAAGACAAATGGTCAAATGTGAGTGCAAAAGTCAAAAATGTCTAACAAAAAAGAACGGAGGAAGTATTATACTTCTATTCATGATAGATCAAACCATCACCGATTGAAGAGAGACCTACTTCAACATATTTGGGAACTATATGGAGATGTTGATACAAACAATTAGATATGTAGAATTTTTATCAAAATATTAGTGTCAAACTTATGAAGGTAATGGTTTTATAGGATCGGCGACCAAGACTTATTTAACTCTCAGTTGTTTTTCTCATATACCTAAATGCTTTGATTCGATCTTTTATATGTTCTCTGCACGTGTCTGATTATGGCCTAGAAAATTGACAAGAGTTAAATAAGTCTCAATCGTTTGATATCAAATCAAATGCATGGTTTTAATCTATTGAAACTCAGTTTGTATTTTATAAAAGGACTACGTGCTTGTTTCTTACCAAGAAAAAAATCTATTTTGCACCTTCAACTCCAAATCAGGGTAAACATATCCTTCAACCGTTCATACGGAACAAATAACCTCCTTAGCTGAAACTACCTTAGTTTTAACTAATGTGAGATCCTACTATAAGCATTCATTTTGTTAAAATAAAAAAGTATCAATTGTCCCCTGAACTTTCGTCGGAGCACCAGTTTGGTCCCATAAGGTACGAAACCGGGTGTGATCGGTCCCTGTGGTTTTGAAGCAGTATCATTTTGTTTTTTTGACCGGTCAAAACCATTTTTGTGGGTGTTTTTGCTGATATGGAGGTCACCTTGTTTGGTTTCTGCCCACGTGGCACCTCGTCAACACCATGCTAGCGCGAATGTGGACTTGTAAATTTTGATATTTATCAAATGGAAGTCTATAATTGTATAATCTTTTGTCTAAATACCCATGAACTACAAAACCAGATATTCTGCCCCCCTAAAATCAGGAAAAAGATGCAAATAACACCCCGCAATGGTTTTGAATGTGTTTTTCCCACGTGGTGGGTGAGGTGACAATTTAGTCAAAAAAATAAATACAAATAAAATTAAAATGCAATGGTCCCGACTGTTATCCTCTCTTCTCTCTCCTCCATCTCATCTCTCTCCCTGGTCTCTCTCTCTCTCAATTCTCTCTCACTTCTCTCCCCACAACACCCTTCGACGCGCCGCCGCCCCTCCCTACACCGGCACATCCTCTCCCTCGGCCTCGCCCGGCCGCGCCACCACCCTACAGGAGAGAGAGAGACGTGGGAGAGGGAGAGAAGAGGGAGAGAGGGGATGACATACGGGTCACACCATCTTTTATTTTATTTTTAATATGTTTTTTAGTAGACCGCCACCTCACCGACCATATTAGCAAAACCACTCTCAAACCGCCATTAGGGGGTATGTAGATGAATGGTCGTAGTTCATGGTATAATATAGATTTTTTTCTTTATCAAAATATCACCAAATTATTAAAGAAAGATTAGTTTTGTTTAGGAAAAAGTGACAACTTCATCCCCAAACTTTTACGGTTGAGCCAAAATGTTTCTAAGGTACAAAAATGCTTGAAACTGGTCCCTGACCTTTTAAAACCATGCTGAATTGCTCCCTTCTTGACCAGTCAAATCCTATTTTGTAAACAGTTTTTGCTAATGCAACGTTGATATGATAGTTTTTGGTGACGTAGAAGACACGAAAGCACTGCTCTCTGATGCAATAATTGAATTTAATGATAATGGGTATGATCCAATTCTATAATATACGTGTACAAGCCACTGATCTGGGGACTAGTATAAAAACGGAGGGAGTAGATGACAACCAAAAGATTTCATGTTTTATTGCACCTACCTGGATTTGCACATTCCACCTAAGGTTTCGGGTGAAGATGGCGTGAGCACCGGTGTTTCTATGAGACAACGTGCGACCACTTCTTTTGACCAGGAGGCAGCACAACAAATTACTCTTATAATACAAAGCGCTAGACACGCCGGCACTGTACGTTCGCTCCTGCGTGCTGAGGCTGTCCACGTCGCCCCGTCGCTTCGTGGCCGTCCGATCGCCAGCGATGGAGAGTTCCAACCATCCGTTTTTGCTTTATATATAAAATGATTTTGTTCGCAAAGAAATGAACAAGGCGGAATGATTGCTCACTTGGTCGCCGACACAAGCTTTCTTGTCGCAGCCCATAGTTCGAATCCCAACCGCTGCGTCCTTTTTTTGATTTTCACTTTCCTCTCCTGTCTCCTGTTTTCTATAGCTTTCCCCTAGCACAACGCTAACACAATGCGTAGCTCAGATGGTAAGCAGTGCGTTTGCGCAACCCCAGGTGCTGGGTCCAAATCCCAGCACCGCCTCACCTCACTGCTGCTGCGTTTATTTTATTTACCTTCTCCCCATTGCTTTTATTTCTCATTTTTTTTAGAATGCGAAAAAATAGAAATGGATCAACATTTTTAAGATTTTAAAAACAAAAATAAATAGAAATGGATAAAAAAATTATGGTAGGGAAGTTAGCTAATTACTTCTTTCTTTTCATTTTTAGATTTTTAGGACAGAGCAAATGCATCGTAATATTTCATAGGGATCCATAAAGAATGAAAAATATTGAGTCTTCCGAATAATTCTAGGTTTAGTTGAGAAACGAATTTAGAAATAACTCCTTCTTTTCTTTCATTCTACCTTTTTATGGCCAATTAGAAAATTTATTTTAAAACCAAACCTTCACGGATGAATTAAAAAATAAAATGGAAAAATATACGGTAGCGGAGTTAGCCAATCACATCGTTCTTTTCATTTTTAGATTTTTACGGTGGAGCAAATGCGTCGTAATATTTCATAAGGATACATAAAAGAATAAAAATATTTCTTTCTAGGAATTATAGGTTTAGTTGAGAAACGAATTAAGAAATAACTCATTCTTTTTCTTTCGTTCTACCTTTTTATGCCCAATTAGAAAATTTATTTTAAAACGAAACCTTTACAGATGAATTAAAAAATAATGCTGTCGGGGATAAAATCACGGCTCATTGCCATGGCCCACTCCCTGACGGCCCAATCGAATAGCCTGCCAGGGCCCGGCTCCCTGGAAGGTTCTCGAAGGCCCATGTGCATCGTATCGAACAGCCTCCTGATCGGTATGATTGCGTGGCGCCCAAGACTTCGTGTTTGAGTCCGACTCGAACAAGAGTTCAGCACGGCTACGTGAATACCCGGACGTTGGTTTCTCGGATTGGAGCAGATGTTGTGATCCCCAAGACTTGGAGTATGCCTTATCTGCCTCGGGATATATTTGGCATGTCGAGTTCATTACGATCTCGTAGTTAGCCCGGCCCGATATTCCCTCGGTAGGTCGGTTTGCTCATCGCTATATAAACCAAGCCCCTACGGCGTGTAGAGGGCACGAGTTACGCACCTGATCCTCGCATCATAGCATATTGCTTCCTGTCCACCATAATCTCGCCGAGACTTGTTCGTCTCGCCGAGCCACCTCTTGTATTCATCTTTGATATATAAGAAAGGTTGGACGTAGGGCTATTATCTCCCTTGAGAGGCCTGAACCAGGATAAAAACCCCTGTCTCCCTGTTCGTTGTTGTTCCTTCTGTTCGACGTGTCTCCTATCTCACTCTTGAAGAACCTTAGTTGACTTGGGTCAATATCCCAACCGTCGACAGTTGGTGCCGTCCGTGGGGATACGCAGATCGAACATGTCGAACTCCATCAGCGATACGGAGATTCTTCCTGAGGACTACGACTCAGAAGGGCAGGATGTCTCTTCACCTGCCAGCTCGAATCGATCTTACCGACCTAGATCGATGTACGTATCCGAGACGAAGTTTCGGATACACTCGAGAGATGGTCTCGGTCGAGCTCCGTCATTGACGACGAATCGGGTGATGATCTTCTGTTGGTTTAGATCTATCGATTCCAAGGCTATGTCGGTTGATTCCTCTGTGGGCACGATGATGACACCATCTAAGCGGCATAAGCGCACGGCCACCGTGGCGTCAACATGGCTGGTGCAGGAACCTCCGTGGATCCGGCACGAGTCACGGCGGCCGAAGAGATCGAGCGGGTAAACTTTGCTCGGCACACAGATGGAGCCGCACAATCTGCTCTCGAGCAAGATATTGTTGGCCGCACTTTCGACGAATCCATCAACCAAACCATGGCGCAGATCCGCGATCAGCGCAAGCGTCAGCGACGCGATCCGCCAAGCGCCTCGCCAAGACTCGGCGAAGTTCACTGCCGGGTGGAATCCCAGCGTGCCCAGACTCAATCGGGCAAGACGCGGATGCCGAGATCGGGACCAATTGAGCGAGCGGGAGCGGCTCCGAGGCCTGGCGACCGTAATCATATCCGCTCACCAGGACAATCTCATCCTCGTGAGCGATGAAGTAGCTACTCACCTCGAGAAATTGGCCGAAGGCCTTAAGCCTATAGGTGAGACATCGTTCGGGCAGCGCGGTGAGCCTGTCCGGGTGGATTCGAACAGTGAGCGATCCGATCGATGGCGTGACCGCCGTCACCGTCGAAGGACCACTGTCCACGAGCAAGCTGCCCGTGGTGGCCGCCGCTCGCCGAGTCCCCGTAGTCATCGCGACCACAGGAGCAAGCGTGCGCGCGACGATCACGGACGGTCCCCTCGCGAGGAGCGCATTGTCGCGACCACGAGGAAGGAGCGTGGGGGCTTATCACGGAGGGAGTTCCTCCAAACAGAAACCACCCGCTCAGCAAGAGTTCCCCCGACCAACAGGACCAACGTCTTCTCAAGGCTAGGTTCTGCCGGGGAAGGTGGCCGGTCTTACGCCTTGGGCTGCAGGGCTTTCTCTGATGAGCTTCGCTCTGTTTGGTGGCCCTCAAAGTTCAAGCCCGGACACATGGAGAGGTACAACGGGACCCAGAACCCAGAGGAGTTCCTTTTCATCTATGCTACGACCATCATGGCGGCCGGGGGTGATGAGCTTATCATGGCAAATTACCTCCCGACTGTCCTTGAGGGTGCTGCTCGGACGTGGCTGTTCAATCAGCAAGAAGGTTCCATCTCTTCTTGGAACCAGCTTTGTGATGCTCTGATTGCCAATTTTCAGAGCTGTTATGTTCGTCTGGGCAAGGAGGATGATCTACACCAGATGATCCAGATGAACGGGGAGACCCTCCGCAACTTTGTGAAGCATTTCATCAAGATCCGCAACACAATCCCGAACATCTCGGACGAATCTGTTGTCCGCGCCTTTAAAAACGGAGTCCGCGACGAGCGGCTCACCCAGGATCTCGAGATCAATGAGACCTAGACCGCCAACGACCTGTTCAAGGCGTCTGATCGCTATGCCAATGCGGCAGAGCGCGTTCAGTACAAGAAGGCGTTCAACAAGGGCGAGCTGCCCGCCCAGCCTGGTGTGGAAGAAAAGAAGAAGAGCAGCAACAACCCTGGTGACAAGAAGTCCCAGAAGAAAACGAAGGGTGATGCGAATAACACCGTCGCCGGTATAGATCGCACACCTCCTCCCAAGGATGGTCAGAAAAAGCCCAACAATAACTATAAGGGCAAGAAGCCCACCTAGGGAGGCAACCAAGGCAAGAAAGGTCCAAGTGACCGATATTGCAAGTTCCACCAGCACTATGGGCACGATACACGCCATTGTAGGACCTGGGCTGCAAAACTCGAGGATTTCTACAACGGCAAGGGCCCAATGCCCTCCCTGCCCGAAAAAGGTGAAGCCGATAAGGCCAAGCGCCAAATCGATGATGGTGATCGGGACAACGACGAGTATCAAGAGCCCTTGAACCATATCGCCGTCATCTTCGGCGGCTCCTCGGCTTATCCCTCTCGGCGCAGCCTCAAGGAAGCTGCTCGGGAGGTCCACAACGTTGAAAAGGGCAAGCCTCAGCCCGAATCGATGAAGTGGACCGAGGTTCCCATCTCCTTCTCTCAGGAGGATTGCCCCACTGGGATGACCAAGCCTCAGCGGCTCCCACTGGTGGTCGCCCCAACCATCAGCAATGCCAGAGTTGGCCGTGTCTTGATTGACGGCGGGAGCGCTCTGGACTTGCTCTCTGCTAAGGTCTTCGACGAGATGCAAATCCCTCGTTCCAAACTTAAAGAGGTCGCGATGCCCTTCTACGGCATTGTTCCCGGAGAAGCTGTTCGGCCGTTGGGGCAGATCGTTCTGCCTGTTACCTTCGGCAGTCAAGCAATTTCCGGACAGAGTTGATCACGTTTGACGTGGTTGACTTCCCCTCCGCGTATTACGCGATCTTGGACCGGCCATCTCTTGGCAAGTTCATGGCTGTGTTCCACCACGCTTACCATTGCGTGAAGATACCGGGTCCCAACGGTGTGATCACGGTCAAGGGCAACTACAAAGCTGCTCTGGATTGCGACAAGCAGTCCCTTGCCCTGGTCGACCAGCTTCCGCCACGTGGTCCCGAAGTTCCGCGGACCAAGTCTGCACGCCCTAGGGTTTGCCTTCAGCCAGGAGGAGAGACCAAGGAGGTTCCGCTGTCTTTGAATGATTCCTCCAAGACAGTTCATATGGGGGCTAATCTGGACCCCAAATAGGAAATCGAGCCCATTGCCTTCCTCCGAGCTAATGCAGACATGTTTGCCTGAGAACCGTCTGACATGCCCGGAGTCCCAAGGGAGGTTATCGAGCACAAACTGGCCGTCCGTCCGGACAAAAAGCCTGTTCGCCAGAAGCTTCGATGCTTTTCGGACTTCAAACAGGGGATCATCAAAGATCGACAGCAAGTCGCTTTCGCCTTTGGTTTCATCCGCGAGGTTGATCACACCGAGTGGCCGCCAACCTGTCATTGTAAAGAAGAAAGGCGGCAAGTGGAGAATGTGTGTCGATCACACAGATCTGAACGCTGCTTGTCCTAAGGACAACTTCTGCCTGCCTCGCATAGACCAGTTGGTCGACGCGACTGCGGATGCCAAGCTCTTGAGTTTTTGGATGCTTACTCGGTTATCACCAAATAAGCATCTCCCGAGGATGAAGAGAAGGCGCCTTCATCACCCCTTCGCACTTTACGCTGCTCGACCATGTCTTTCATCTGCGCAATCTTTGGTGCCACGTTCGGTAGCTTAATGGAGAAGACCTTCCCGAGCAATGTGGAAAAACACGGAGGTCTATGTCAGCGACATAGTTGTAAAAACAAGTTTGCTCCGGATCATGTAAAAGACACGGCGAGACTTTTCACAATCTCAACAGGCATCGAATAAAATTAAATCCAGAGAAGTGTACCTTTGGCGTTCGATCTGGAATGTTGCTCGGTTATGTAATTGGTTCGCAAGGCATATATGCCAACCCCGAAAAAATCGAAGCCATTGAAAACATGCAGGCTCCAACAACCGTCAAGGAAGTTCAGAGCCTCACCGGACGAATGGCTGCTTTGAACAGGTTTATCTCCCGTCAGGGCGAACGCGGGCTGCCCTTCTTTAAGGCCCTGCGCAAGCACAATGGTTTCGAGTGGACAGAGGAGGCTGATAGATCTTTCCAAGATCTAAAGCAATACTGCCCAACCCACTGTCTTGACTACCCAGCGCCACGGCGGCGGCTTTTGTTGTACCTTGGTCGCATGTCGCAAGCGTGAGCGTGATCTTGGCGGTGGAAAGGGAAGGCATCCAATGCCAATCTATTACGTGGCGAGGTACTTCAAGGATCAAAGGGCGTTAATCGAGGTCTAGAAGTTGCTCTACGCCTTGCTCATGCCCTCCAGAAAACTTCGCCATTATTTCCAGACGCATCAAATCTGGTCAGACCAAGTTCCTCTTAGAAATCCTAAGGAACAAGGAAGTGGCGGACGTATAGCTAAATGGGCAATGGGCTGGCGTAATTCGACATTACATTTGTCGCCTGAACTCGCTATTAAATCCCAGGTTCTGGATGACTTCGTCGCTGAATAGACTTGCCCGCCTAAATCCCAGGAAGCTCCCGAGCAACCTGATGAACCCTCTTGGACCATGTTTTTTGATGGCTCGCGCACGGGAAACTCGGGGGGTGGTTTCGTTCTCATCTCCCCACAAGGAGAGCAACTCCAGTATTCTATTCAATTACACTTCGCGGCGACCAACAACGCTGCGGAGTACGAGGCCCTCCTTGCGGGACTAAGAGCGTGCAAGTCGCTCGGCGTCCAACGGCTGACTGTGAAGGGAGATTCGCAGCTGGTCATCAATCAGGTGAACAAGGAGTATCAGTGCTGTGATGACTCAATGGCGCGATACCTGGTTGAAGTGAGGAAGTTGGAGCGGCACTTTCGATTTTTCGAGGTGCTCTTCGTGTCCAGGAAGGACAACTTCTTGGCCGACCAGCTGTCCAAGTTTGGATCCTCACGCGAACCTGCTCCGGCAGGGGTGCTCGTCGAGCACCTTTACAAGCCCTCAATCACGTCTCCGGACGAGGCAAGCGAGGCAAGTGGTCTTGTCTCCGTCATCGATCAGCCGCGAAGTGGACAACGCCATTTGTCCGGTACCTAGCAGATGGGACCACGCTCAAGACGGCCGGCGTTCCCGACTTACAAGGCGTCTGCTCCATACAAGCTTATGGGCGGCATCCTTTACCGTCGAGTGCTCGGGAGTCCTCTCCAAGTGCATCTCGCGGCAGAAGGTGTGTTCCTTCTTAGGGACATACACGAGGGTGCTCGTGGCAACCACGCCTCCTTCGTAACTACGGTCGACAAAGCGTTTCGCATGGGCTATTACTGGCCTACAGCGTTACAAGACGCCCGGGACATCGTGACTAAGTGCAAAGCTTGCCAATTTCACGCCCAGAAGGTACATTAGCCCGCCCAAGAGCTCCAAATGATCCCCCCATCTTGGCCTTTCTCCACGTGGGGTCTGGATCTGCTCGGCCCGTTCCCCAAGGGGTACAAGGGCTACACACACTTGCTCGTCGCCATCGACACTTTTACAAAGTGGATTGAGGCAGAGCCTGTGTCGTTTCTTCACGCCAAAACAGATGTGCACTTCTTCAAAAGCAACGTGGTCACGCTTTGGGATCCCCATAAGGCGATCACCGATCTTGATACCAGTTCGGCGAGCTATTCGAGAATCTGCGAGCAATTTGGGCACTAAGGTTCGCCGCCTCGTGTCACATCCACGAGCAATGGAGCGATCGGCGAGCTAACGGACGGATCGCCGAGGGTATCAAGCAGCGGCGTGTTCGCGGCACTCCATGAGCACAACAAGGCTCGGTCGACGAAGTTTCTTCCGTCCTCTGGCGATCCGCACCACGCCACCGCAACAGCGGAAACTCCTTTCCAATTGGTCTATGGTGCGAAGCCATCCCGTCTGCCCGAAATAGTACTCGGTTCGCTACCAGACGAGCTCGGTCAACTTGGTTGACGAGCGAGCAAGCGCTTACTCGATCTCGACCTCCTCGAAGGAACACGCGACCGGGCACAAGTCGAATGGCGCTACCAAGAAGCTCTTCGTCAAGACGCTACCAAAGCAGTTCGACCAATGGCTTTGCGGTAGGCGACCTCGTTCTGCGCCGTGTCGAGAACACATCCAATGCCAACAAGCTAACTCCCGTTGGGAGGGCCGTTCACGATCGTTTCTTACGCTTTCGCCTGGGCCGTTCGCTGGCAATGGAGGGGCGGAGAGAGTGACAAACACTTGGAACATCGACCGACCTTATGTTCTTTGTGTAGGTCTTTTTGTGTTTGCTTAGCTTTGTGCTTTTTGTCAAACTTCGCGCCTTTGTTCGTCCAAGTCTCTCAGGCTGCCATGTAAAGTTTAATCCAATAAACAGTGAATTTTCGCGGTCCCCTGTGGCCCTTTTTCACTTCTTGTCTTCTTAGACTATCCCCTCTCTGGTAACACTTGATGGCTGCCCGGTCTTGCGAACACTTGGCTTCGCGATCTTCAGGGTTTCCCTGCCCGTGTCTACTTTCAACTAATTCCTAAACTCAGTGTTGCGTAAAATGGCTTTTCGCCTAGCGGCTAAGTCTGCTCTCGTAAGCCCTCCGCGGCAGAGACACTTACCATTCACGGCACAACCACTTGGCAAAGCCTGCTCTTGTAAGCACCCCGCGGCAGAGGCACTTTCCTTGTTCGGTTAACCTACGAATCGCCTAACTTACGTCACCGAGCAGTTCTTGGAATAAGTCGATCAGGATACGGGTGCCGCTCTAACTCTCTACGCACGCGCTCGAATTCGCAAACTTAGGTTTCTGAGCACCGTCCGTACCGGGGGCTAGGGTGTCGCTCTTTCTCTTGTGCACTTGTTCGAGTTCGCAAACTCAGGTTTTCGAGCAGCTGCACAACGGGGGCTGGGAGTTAGGCTAAGCGTTCTACCGGTTTTCCTTAAAACTTTCTAGCGCCGTTGTGCCTCCGCTCTTATCTTCCTGTTCGTCCTTGTCTTTTTGCTGCTCTTTCTTGCAGGGAAAAGGTAAGTCTCATTGTGCAAAAGTTAACTCTTTATTGCATGGTTAAAAGTCTACAGGTACAAGAAGTACAACCCTACTTCTACTTTGAAGCAAGCTGCTCCTTCAGTTCCTCGATCTCCATCTTCAGGCGCAGGACTTCTCCTTGCGCCTTGAAGCCTTCTCTAGCCTCAGCTCGGAGACGGTCGGTTTCCTCCTTGCTGAGCCTAGCCCGCTCGGCTGCCTCTGCACGGAGAGACTCGACCTCTTCGGTCTTGGCACGCAGCTCCTCGGACAGAGCTTCGCTCTGGACCGACCATTGCCTTTCAGCGGTCTTGACACCTTTCGGCGGTCGGCCCGCTCTTGAAATGAGCCTTGAGGTCCTTCACCTCTGCCGCAAGCAGGCTCCGCCATTGGGACACGTCGTAGAGTTGTTCCTCGAGCCTCTTCGTGCGACCCTGCTTTCCCTCCGCGACGTCCGCCCCCGCGACCTACGCGCGAAGCTCCTCGGCTTCTTCACGAAGAGCCCCAGAGGATTGCCTCTCCTCGGTCAGCTGGGCATTGAGCTTTCTCACCTTTGCCTTCAACCGGCTCCGGCTTTGGGCTGGTGCAGAGGGCTCCCTCGCGAGTCCCCTCGTTCGGAGATGCTCCTGGAAGCCCGCTATAACGGCGGCGCTCTCCACGGTGACGCGCTCCACGAGGTCCTCCATGGTGCCCTCAACGAACTGAAAGAGAGAAGACTATGTTAAGCCTTGGGCAGCTTTAACCCGAGCAAACAAAGTTTCGGTTTCGAGGATTACCTTTCCGAGCCGACGCTTTAGACTCCGGCGCAGGCGATCATTAAGACCATGCGTCACGAAGCCTCGCCCGTGCGGGATAAGGCCTGCGCGACGACCTTTCCGCCTCGTCCTTCCCACGCGAGCACGCGCTCGCCTTGGGGCAGTCGCGGCAAACGAGCTATCGCCCCCGCGCTCCTGCCTCACCTGTTCTTCTTCCGCCCGATCGTCTTCGGGCGAGATCGGCGCCGCTTCGCTAGGCGGCACCGAGGGTTCCACTGGCGGGGTAGCTTGTACGCCCTGCTCGTGGCTTTCTTCTTGCTCCTTGGCAGCGGGGTCTTCACCCTGCTCGCCAGTAACCTCCATCGCCACAGGAACGGGCTGCTCCTGCGACGAAGTGCCCGGTAGGACCATCTGCTCGGTCCCACCTCGGGCAGCTGGCGGAGCCAACACCTCGGCCCCGCTGTCCGTGGAGCCTTGCGCCGCCTCCTCGGCTTCCAGCCGCTCCACCGTGTTTTCGGCGCATCGACCGGTCATTTGGCCGGCGGGAGCAAGCTCCTGTTGCCGGTTTGTCCTGAGGCAAGCTAAGCTGGATCGCTTGCGACGTGCGTCGCAGTGCTCGGGCGAGAGATTGCTTGATCGCCGCGTCCGCGTCGTCCGTGGCATTCTCCTCCTGGATAGCTGATGTAAAAAATGGTGAGTTAAGTTCAACGCGGTCAGGTAAGTAGCAAGGTCGCAAGATTCGTTTCAACATACCTGCCGTGGAGGACTTGATCTTCTTCTTCCTCGCCAAGACTTTCCGCCTTTTCCTTGGGGGCCCCCTGGCTTCTTGTTCGCCTTGGCCTCCGGATGCTCGTGGCGATGAGCTCAGCTCCCTACTGAGCTGGGCGCTCTTCTCGCGCAGCGCAAGGAGCCTTTCCTTGCGCGCGATCTCCTCTTCAAGCCTTCTCTGTTCGGCGACCTGTTGCAGCCGTGCCATATGGCCCGGGTGAGCCTGCGCGTAGCGTTTAAGCCAGAGGGTCATGATCCTAACCTCTTCGTCGCTTTTCCCGGCGAGGAGGGACGGGCTTGGTCGTCGCCCGCTTGGCTGTCCACGCGCTTGCTTGGCTTGCTCGGCGCGCTTCGTTGCCGCAGGGGGCTTCTTCGAGGGCTGGCGGTCTCCATGACGCGATGAGCTCCGCGTCGGCTCGTCCGCCACCTTGGGCTTCGCGGCCACCTTGGCCTTGCCCTTTCTCGCTTTCTCCTTTTCGGATCCGGAGAGTTCCTCCACGATCCCTCCAAGGATCAGCTGGTCCTCCTGTTCATTTGAGAAGCGAATATTAGCTTGTTCAACGGTACAAGTCTAGCAACACAGGTTGGGGTCTAGATGACTTACCTCGTCTGTGCGGATGAGTACATTGCGCGGGCAGGTGAATGCCACCTCACCGGTGACTTCGCTATCCTTCCTCGCCGCCTTCAGCACGGAGTCGACCCGTTCGGTCACCCATGCATCGGTTGGCATCTCTGCCCGAGCAGAAGTAGTCAGTTCCTGTTCGGATGAGTCATCAAAGAAAGGTTGAGTATTAAAGGCACTTACCCGTGCTCTCCCAGGAGATGTCTTCCCATCCCTCTATCTTGTAGAAGGGATAGGGTCTTCTCCGCAGCGGACAAATCCTGTTCGCTGTGTAGTCTCGAATGATCTCCCTGCCCGTGAGCCCGAGGCTCACGAGCGAGGCGATCTTCCTCGTCAAGTACCAATCCTCGGCGGACATCTCCGGCCGAGGCATCGGTGTTCCCTTCGCCGGCGCCTTCCCGGTGAAGATGAGCTTGCAGTCGTCGCTCCGCTTGCTGTAGAACCACCTCGTCCACCACACGCCCATCGAGTCGAGCGATGGCGGCGACAGGGTACTGGCGCGTCGTCGTGATGGCGGAGCTTGAGGTAGTAGCACCCAAGCGCCGAAGCGGCGGAGCTGCTCCTTGTCACCGTGTAGTAGTGCAGGAACAGCCCCACCGGTGGATCGATGCCCAGATAGCCTTCACACAGATGTGCGAAGACGACCATCTGGAGGATGGAATTTGGATTGAGGTTCGTCACCTCTAATCCGCTGATGTTTAAGAAGGCCTCCACGAAGTCACTCTCAGGAGACCTCAACCCGAACAGTGCGAACTGTTGAAGTTGACGAACTCTCCCTCGAGTGGCTCCGGAGTTTCCTCCTCCCCGGGCAGCCTCCAGCTGCCGGCGTCGATGTGGCCCTCCTCCTCCCAAACTCTCAAGTCCTCCTCGGTGGTGCTGGTGCCTGAGAACTTGGCCATGGCAGCCCCCAAGTTTGGACGCGCAGGTTTGGTGTTGGAGTTCGGTTTTTTGATGCTGAGCGCGGTTGGAATTAGGGCTTGGAAAGGAAAGACATGAGAGCAGAAGTGGCTAGCCGCGGGTGGCTTGGGTGCTTTTATAGGCCCGATTGAGCAGCTTTGCAAAGGATTTTTGCCACAAAACGGCTAGTTTTTTACCGCAACGGCTAAGTAAAAACGGTCGGCAGTTTTCAAGCAACAGTAAGTTCCGTTGAGATCTCGCCATGCCTACTTTTTTCGGCGTCCATGGCCGAGGGCCGGGTGCTCTGCCGGATGGATGCGTTTTTTCGACGAACGGAGTTGTTTCAAGCCTTGATCGATTTTGTTCGATCCCGGACAGGTCCTGTTCGGTGGAACCGTAACCTGTTCGGTCGCATGTTACACGCTTGGTAGCAGCATAGTTTCCCTCTTCTTGACTTTGAGTCTCAAGAGGAAGACCCCACTCTAGTGAGTCCTTCCACTTTGAGTCTCGGGGGCTAGCTGTCGGGGATAAAATCACGGCTCATTGCCATGGCCCACTCCCTGACGGCCCAATCGAATAGCCTGCCAGGACCCGGCTCCCTGGAAGGTTCTCTAAGGCCCATGTGCATCGTATCGAACAGCCTCCTGATCGGTATGATTGCGTGGCGCCCAAGACTTCGTGTTTGAGTCCGACTCGAACAAGAGTTCAGCACGGCTACGTGAATACCCGGACGTTGGTTTCCCAGATTGGAGCAGACTTCGTGATCCCCAAGACTAGGAGTATGCCTTATCTGCCTCGGGATATATTTGGCATGTCGAGTTCGTTACGATCTCGTAGTTAGCCCGGCCCGATATTCCCTCGGTAGGTCGGTTTGCTCATCGCTATATAAACCAAGCCCCTACGGCGTGTAGAGGGCACGAGTTACGCACCTGATCCTCGCATCATAGCATATTGCTTCCTGTACACCATAATCTCGCCAAGACTTGTTCGCCTCGCCGAGCCACCTCTTGTATTCATCTTTGATATATAAGAAAGGCTGGACGTAGGGCTATTATCTCCTTGAGAGGCTGAACGTGATAAAACCCTGTCTCCTGATCGCGTTGTTGTTAGATTACATTCGGGCGTGTCTCCTATCTCACTTTTGAAGAACCTTAGTTGACTTGGATCAATATCCCAACCGTCGACAAATGCATTCTTTCATTTCGTTCTAGCCTTTTGTGGCCAACTAAAGAAGATTTTTAAGATCAAAGCTTTTCAAAATAGAGCCACGATTCTATCGTGGCGGTAATAGAAATATTTAGGCTCTTTTTCACCTTTTTTAAGATGAGAAAAAAAGAAATTGGATAAAAATTTATGATTAGGGAGTTAGCCAATTGTTTATTTTTTCATTTTCACATTTTTAGGAAGGAGCAAATGCATCATAATATTTGGTAAGGGTCCATAAAAATTTTAAAAAAGAGTCATCCTAAGAATTCTAGGTTTAGTTGAGAAATGAATTAAGTAACTCATTCTTTTCTTTCGTTCTACATTTTCATGGCCAATTCGAAAAAAAATTAAAAAACACATCTTTACATATGAATTAAGAAATAACACATTATTTCCTTTCCTTCTAGCTTTTTTTGGCCAACTAAAAAAATTTAAGATCAAACCTTTACAAAATAGAACCACAATTCCACGGTAAGGGTCATTAAAATATTTAGGCATTAAAATAAAAAACTAAAAAGAACTTCAAAATATGAACCGTTAACCATAGTTTCATGGTAAGGGATTATAAAAAGATTTAGGCGTTAACCATAGTTTCATGATAAGGGGTCATAAAAAATTAGGCGTTAGAGATAAATAAGTTTTGGTGAAAATGACACTACAGGAAACGCCCTCAGTGTGGGCGGCCAGAAAATTCAGTGTCGGCAGCCAAATGCCACCGACAGATCAATGTCGGGGGCCCAAATAAAGCCGCCGACACATCTGAGTAATCAGTTTCATGACAAGACATAAGCCGACACGTCTCAGCCACCTCACGCCCGCCGGATGAATTTCAAAATTTTGCTCCCGCCAAATAATCTATTTCGGCGGCATGGCATTAACCGCCGACATTGTTCCCTCCAGAGACCGTCCGATAACGGTGGACGTTTATGTGGACCCACGTGCCAGTTAGGCGAGGTCGCTAACAAGCGGGCCCAAACCGTAGACAGGGGAGGCATGTGTGTCGCCGGCATAAACATAGCCAAACTACGTATAAAATAAATAAAATCGGTAGCGCAATGTGCTCAAACCCAGACTGTAGGGAGTACACGCACGGCGCCCGCTAATAGCCAAGTGATCAAAGTTGTTTATTCAACCTCCAAAGGCTCCACATTGTTTTGTATGTATCCTGGAGAGGTCGTGTCGGTGGTCGTTTCTTTGCCGCTGATATAGGCCCATCAATATCGGCGGTATTTAACTGGGCCGCCGAGATAGCCCTCCCCAAGCCACCTTCTCCCTTGCCCTCACCCGGGCCCACGTGCCAGTCACGGGCCAACACCGTAGGCAGGGGAGGCATGTGTGTCGGCGGCATAAGTATTGCCGCTGACACAGATAAAATAAATAAAATCAGGGGGAACGGCGGTGCTCGAACCCACGACCTGCAGGGAGCACAAGCCGCGCCGCGCGCTGATAGCCAAGTGAGCAAAGTTGTTTATTCAACATACTTAGGCTCCACATTCTTTTGTATATTTACCTGCAGAGTCTGTGTCGGCGGCTATATGTTTTGCCGCCGATATAGATTCTTCAGTGTCGGCGGTATTTAAATTGGCCGCCGAAATAGATCCTCCCCGAAGCCGCCCTCTCTGTTGCCCTCACCCAGGCCCACGGGTGTAGGCTAGGTGCCAAGTGGCTTCCTAGGTCATGTTGTTTGTCGGTGCAATAAATACCGGGGTATGAAGAGTCCAGCAGGAGGGCAAGAGGGCCCCACGCGTCAGGCGGGCGACCAGACCCCAGCGCGTGGGCGAGCTCCTCAGGAGGCCAAGTGGGCCCCACACGTCAGGCTGGCGATCAGGTCCCAGCGTGTGGGCGAGCCCCTCAGGGCGCCGGGCGAGGCCCCACACGTCAGCGGGCGACAGACCCCAACGTGTGGGCGAGCCCCTCGGCGTGTCAAGCGGGCCCCACGCGTCAAAGGGCGACACGGCCCCAGTGGCGTGGCGAGCCCCTCGAAGACAAGGCGAGGCCCCACACGCCAAAGTGAGCGATCGAGGTCCCAGCGTGTGGGCGAGCCCCTCGTAGCGCCGGGCGAGGCCCCACACGTCAGCAAAGCGACTGCACCCTAGCGTGTGGGCGAGCCCCTCGGCGTGTCAAGCGGGCCCCACGCGTCGGGTGGGCGACCAGGCCCAGTGGCGTGGCGAGCCCCTCAAGACCAGCGAGGGCCCCACACGTCGGTGGGCGTCGAGCCTCAACAGATGGGCGAGCCCGTCACAGGGCCGGCGAGGGCCCCACACGTCGGCGGGCGTGTGGCGAGCCCTCGGCGTGAGGGCCTCCCATCGCTGCGGGCCCACGTGGCGAGGCGTTGCGGAAGGAGTCTTCGGGCGAAGGCTTCCCCGCTGCGAAAAGACGAGCGATTAATCGCGACATCACGCAGCGGATAGACAAACAAGAAATGATTACGCTTCTGATGACCCTCGCAGTCGGCGAAAGCATCGCCATCGGGCGCAGCGGAATTGACCGGCAGAGAGAGGGTTTGCTTAAAGATAGCCGCCGCGTCGGGAGGAGCGAGATGGGCCCCGCCCGCAGCCTCACCGTGTGTATGCATGCGGTCGAGGCCACGGCAAGCGCGAGGGCGGCGCTTCAGCGTGAGCAGCAGACGTTGCGTCTCTCTGTCGTGTCTTGTCGATTATCGAGAGTATCAGACGCCTACCCCTCGGCTCTCTCCGCCAGATTCAAGGCACAGTATAAAAGGAGCGAGAGAGAGAGAGAGGGTACGCGTTTTTTTTCACAGTTCACAAGCATTCTCAGAACCACATTCCATTCAACCACAACAAGAAAAGAGCTAAGGCTCAAGCAGAGTAGGACTATTACCGCAGGGGATCCGAACTCAGGTAATCTCGTGAGTCGCTCCTTCTGCGCCCCACGCCAAATCGAATCGAACACGGCTGATCGGCTAGCATGATAGAAATCGACTAGGGGTGTGATCCGCGGTGGTTGAGCGGAGAACACGCCGTCACTGTTGGCATTAGGACTCCTTGGCCGAGGGAGTGTCGTGTTGTGTCGACCTCTATGGCGACTTTCTTTGGGACCGTAAACCGCTCTAGCACGGAAGCCATCACTGCACGTCGTGAGGGTTTCAAAGGAATACGCCTTAGAGCTCGAGCCGAGACGGCACTCCCTAGGGCAACGAGGTCTCATGCCAATTTCATGACTTAGGAAGGCATCTTGCAGCTAGCAAACACCGCCGTGGGCTCAGGGGAGGGCATGGAGAGAGCATGGGCTGGACGGTGGAGGGCCTGTGTCGGCGGCAAGACAGTGAGCCCGCCTTCTCTCCGGCACCCCCGGGCTCACGGGGTGTAGCCTAGGTGCCAGGTGGCTTCCTACGTCATGCTTTTGCCATGAGTCCTCATTGGACCATGGAGTCCCGTCTCGGGTTGACCTCTATGGCGACTTCCTTTGGAACCATTAGCCGATCAAGCCCGAAAGCCGATACGACGTTAAGGTTACAAAGAAAATCGCCGTAGAGCTCGAGCTACGTGGAAACGATATCTGGCCGCCCACGTATCGTTAAGGTTACAAAGAAAATCGCCAGAGAGCTCGAGCTACGTGGAACGATATCCGCCGCCCACGACGAGCTTCCCGCCGCCGAGATCGACTTTTTCGCCGCCCACGAGATATCGCTTCGTAGCTCGAGCCACTTGGCACCTAGCCTAGACCCCGTGGGCCCGGGGGAGAGCCGGAGATGCATGGCGGGAAGATGTTAGGCTTGAGGGGGAGGGGCTATGTCGGCGGTCTGATATTTAGCCGCCGACATAAATTGACTCTATGTTGGCGGCCTTAATAATTGCCGCCGATACTAATGGAGCTATATCGGCGGTCATAGGCTGAGCCACCGACACAGATCCTCCTCCCTCAGGGCCGCCTTCTCTCCGGCTCTCCCTCGGGCCCACGAGGGGCTAGGCTAGGTGCCAAGTGCCTTCATAGGTCATGATATTGGCATTAGGCCTCATTGTATCAGGTAGTGCCGGCTCGGCTCGAGCGCTACGGCAAGATCCTTTGGAACCCTAACGTCGTATCAGCTTCGGGCTCGATCGGCTTACGGTTCCAAAGGAACTCATGAGAGGTCGACCGAGACGGCACTCCCGGTCCATCGAGGCCTCATGCTAATAGCATGACCTAGAAGCCACTTGGCACGCATCAAGACTACGTGGGCCTAAGGAGGCTGGGGAGAGATAGCGGCTTGGGGAGGAATGATGTCGTCGGCGGAGCTTTGGCCGATAATCGATATAGCCATGTGGTCGGTATAGTTGTGGTCACGACATTGATGATCTATATCGGCGGCAAAAATGAAGGCCCCGACATTGCTTTATATCATCGCGAAATGGCCCCACAAATTAAAGAACTGTTAATTTACTCGATGTCGGCGGTTTGTTTAACCTATGTCGGGGCATAGGCCGACATTGATCTTCTAATATAAAAAGGGTTCCCGTCGCTAAGTGCCCTAGCACTTAGCGCGACGAGCTCACGCGCGTCGCTGCCGCCGCCGCCGCCGCCATCACATCGGCTGCTTGCTTCGCCGCCTTTTGCTGCCCGCCTTGCAGGCCAAGGCCATCGCCGTCGCCGTGCCGTCTTCCCTCGCCGCCGCCGCCGTCTCCCCGCGCCGGCGCCGCCTTTCACCACGCCACACCTTCCCTCCTTTTCCTCCTCTCTCCCTACTCGGCCGCCTTTCTCGCCGTGCCACCGCCGCCTCCAAACCCCTCCTTCCTCCGCTGCCGCGCGTCGGCACCCCAACCCGAGGTAATCCCGTTCTTTTTTTTTTGTTTGTGCTAGCTATGTCGTCGGTATTTTTTGGACCGACGACATTAGTGCTTCTAATTAGTTAAGTAAAAGGACAGTTAGACGTAATTTTTGTTGATTAGTGCTTATTAATATATGTTGAGGTCGTAGCATGTACGGAACCATAGTCAAACCCGTTCGGGGGCGCAACAAATTTTCGTACGGAACGCGGACGGTGATTCGTTGTGTTCCATTTACGAAAACCAAGTCAGCCCTCGGGGAAACAAATTGACAACTTTAAACGACGAGGGCGTGGACCAGACCATCCTAACTTTCTTACATGGTTCTTTTACCACGTAAGATTTTCTTAAACATACCATCTAATTACCTAACCCAACAAAGACATGTTTTAATGAATCTTTTGTACATGCTTGTCTGCAGTTGTCAAAGATACTCTAAGCGTGCACAATGATCTCCGACAAATGTCACGTGGATGCGGTAGTAGAATTAAGGTTCATAGATGCTATGATTGCCATGGATATCGATATCGGTCAAGCGGCCGAGTCGGCCCGATCAAATGCAACCACGGTGAATAGCGGCATCGTGAGTTATGTCGCAGACGCCCTTGGTGGTCCAGACGTAGAGTACTATGGGGTTATTGAGGAGATCCTTGAAATAAGTTATGAAGGCAACAACCAACTTTCGCTCGTGTTGTTCCGGTGCAGATGGTTCGATCCGGAGAGTGGGGTGCGGCGTACACCAGAACTAGGACTAGTTGAAATTAACCATAAGCACCTTTATCAAAGGCCCGACGTGTTCATTCTCCCAGAACAAGTTGAGCTAGTGTTTTATCTGCCTTACGCCCATCCCAAATACAAAAATTGGTGGATTGTCCATAAATGTCATCCAGTTGGTGGATTGCATGACCTCACGGAAGAAGACTACGAGCCAAACCTCGATCTCAAACCATTCCAAGAACAAGAATTATTAGGGGAGTTGCACGTTGATATTGGGGATGTGCTAGTAGAACCAGCTGAGGAAGTACAAGGAAATGAAGAGGAAGAGCAAAGAGAAGAGGGAGAAACCGAATAGGACAATGAGGAAGAGGAAGAGGAGGAGGAGGAGGAGGAGGAGGAGGAGGAGGAAGAGGAAGAGGAAGATGAAGCAGAAGATTTTTAAGGCATTCAATATCAGGTTTTGTATATTTATATATGTCATTTACTTTAACTAAGAGTCTAATACATTTATATTTTTGACAATTGCAGGATGACAGGTCCTATGGCGAAAGCTTTGGCGAAGGTGAGGGCGGGGCGGAAGAAAATCTTCGGGAGGAGTGGCACGAGGAGTCGACAGCAGGAGGAGCCTGCCGAGGTGGCGGCCGCCGACCCACAGCAGGAGGAGCTTGCTGAGGTGGCCGCCGCCGACCCACAGCTGGAGCTTGACGAGGTGTCGGCCACCGCCTCACAGCAGGAGAGTGCGGAGGTGCCCACATCAGGCACTAGCCGGAGGAGGCCCCTCGTTCTAGTGCCCGATGACGACAATGCGGGTTTGCCAGAGGACTACGAGGATGAGACAAGCTTGGAGGGGAGTGGGCTGGAGGAGTCGGGTTCGGAGACCGACAAGGAGTTGGACTGGTGGGCGTTGCTGGAGGAGGAGGGGGGCGACGAGGAGGTGGCCGAGGATGAGTGGGAGGCTCTCGACTCTGGAGCGGAGTCCTCTAGCTCTAAGAGATTTCGGGGCCGGAACAAATTGTCGAAAGCCCCCAATTCCCTAGAAGAGAGGGCCATCGTACATATTACAATGGGTGATAGGTATGTGTGCTAACCAGAAATCTTTCGTTTCGATGTATTTTATTTCGATGCATTTCATTTTAATATATTTTATATGTAGTGGGATGGTTTGCGAAAACAAGGGGGCTGCGCCTGAGCCGGGAAAGCAACTTGGTGTGCTTATCAGGTCGCTCTACCCCGGACGAGTTGGCGAGAGCGGGAATAAACGCCCCACGCTAAGTTGGGCCGACTACGAGGTCATGGGGTACGAGGATGGAGGAACTGTCGCCGAGGCAGTCGTCGACGAGTTCTGGGTAAAATGCCAAATTTCTTTTATTACTGTCGACGTTCCCTGTTTATATCTTTACACATGCATGCATTTATTTAATCATGTGTCTATTTTGTTTCAGACGAGGTACCAGCTTCCTCCTGGCGAGGACTACGCTCGGGCTTGGGTAGTCATCAGGATGGCTACCAAGCTTGTGAAGGAGGCCCTCAGACTTGCCCGTGTAGATGCGGTGATGATGCACTACCGGCTCGGGTACGGCTGCGCCGGCAGTGATTGCTTCGCAGGGGGATGTCGACAATGGCACGGGGTCTCCGCTTGAGCAGTTTTTCACCAATATCCTCAATCCTGACTACGACTTGAGTGGCGGCGGCCCGCACGAGATGTAGTTAGGTTCTTCATTCCATTCTTCGCATGCTCTCTATATATTCGAACTTTGTGCGACTCTGTTTATACTTTAGTGACAACATATGACTTGTAAATATGTGTGGATCAATGTTTCGCGATAAAATGGTTGTATTTATCGTTTATTTAGTGTTTTGCGATGATATGGTTGTATATGGGCTCGAAATAGTGGTGGCCAGCTTCTAAATATGTGTCGATGTGAATGTGGGACTGGGAATTGAATATATGCTGGGAATTGGGTTTTTTTGCAGGTTGAAGTTAATGTTTTCAATAATTGGCAGCAATATGTGCCGCAGCCAATATATCAGTGTCGGCGGGCTCCTTTGAGCCGTCGACATAGGTCTAGATCAATGTCGGCGGCTACACCACATGCCGCCGAAACAGACCTCCGTAATGTAGGCGGCCTTAGTACATACCGCCGACATAGATGCTTTCCAGAGGTGCCTGGGAATTCTCCTGGAGGGATCTGTGTCGGCGGGCATTGGTATGGCCGCCGAAATAGCTCCGGACACGTGTCGCCTTCTCGCTCGTCATATGGACCCCACTAGTCAGAGCGTCGTGACAGGATCGAGCCGTTTGCCATGTGCTATGTCGGCGGCCATATGGGCCGCCGACATAGCTGTTTTATAGGCGGAACCGCCAACAAAATTAAACTATGTCGGCCAAGTAGTGTCGGCGAAGCTTTGTCGGCGGCTAGCCGCCGAGAAAGATCAATGTCGGCGGTTTCTGGACCTGTGTCCGGGGCTTTAGCCGTCGACACTGTTTCAGATTCCTGTAGTGTGAATTAAGAATAATGGGAATGAGAGATTTTTTTTGTAGGAGTCTAAAAAATATTTAGTCATTTTGAAATTTTTTAAAAGAATTAAAAACTAATTAATTTGAACGTTTAAAAATTATTTTAAAAAAATTAACAATTGCTTTATTACATCACTTTAATATATGTTGGCTTTTTGCTAAAAAAGTTTTAAAATTTTATCCTCTACGCTTTAGTGGGTTGTTGGTTTGAACCTCATCAGAATAAATGTTGGTTATTCTTTAGCCTAATTCTTTGTCGACGGGAGCTGGCGAACGCCGCGCCATGGGTTCATCTACATTTCTAGTTAAACTTACATCCTCGCAGAGCCGTGGGAAGAACAAACGAAAACGGAGACAGAAACGAAGATGGAGATGTGTACACTTGTGGGCGGGAACGGCATGGATGACGGCTCACCGTGAAACACGCACGGACACGGAGACGATATCGTGAAACACGCACGAACATGGATGCCTACAATGCTACAAGTTAGTAGTGACGACGATCGATACAATCTCGGTTACCATACAGATTGGGATAAACATGCAATGCAAACCACGGTTGGTTGTAAAAATTGGTATGTTTTTGCAATCAAAGTATTTGAGAGTGCAGAATAGTAGAGATGAAAATGGATGCTCCACTCTTGACGATGTTTTTGATCTGGTGAAGCCCAAATACTTTTTTCGGCTCGATCGGAGAAACCATAGAGTTTGCCGGGTTCAGTGTGCCACGTGACAAACTGATGATGAAATATAGTTTAGCTCAGATTAATGGACAATCAAATTAGCGAACAATCGATTTTAAGAAAGAGTAAGAAATAATCAACATAAATCTGTCTATCCATCTATCTATCTATCTATCTATCTATCGAGGACGTATCCAGTGCAAATGCTCATTGAGTGCTAACATGCTAACAACAGATCTGGGCCATCGGATCCATCAGGAGCGGCCCAGATCTAAAGAGGTGTAAGCCACTTTTCTCACTTAAACACTTTCACGAAAACCCCCTTGACTTTTTAAATAGAAAGGGGCTTCCACCTTTTTAAATCTGGACCACTCCTTGTGGATCTGATGGTCCAGATCTACTGTTAGCATATTAGCACTGAATAACCATTTGCAATGGATATGTCGCCCTATCTATCTATCTATAATCTATCTATCTACTTATATATACTACCAAGCAGGCAGGTGCGAAACACGTTGGAGTAATATATCCGAGAAGGGATTGTTTTGTATTGACGGACAGTTCAAGCCACCTACCTTGAATGTTCAACACCACCGATCGAATTGCCGATTGCCGCCATACTACACCCTGCTACCCTAAGCTTTTTCCGGATGCCATATAGCGATGTGAACCTCGTGCCTCCACAAAGATCTTTCGTATGGTCACCACTTGTTAGAATTTTAATCACCACGTAAGATGTAGATTAGGGATGAAAACGGAGCGGATACGGATGGATATTATCTCTACCATATCCTTCCATATTTTTTTGAACCTTGGATTTGAATTCTCAAAACAGACGAATGCTAAATCAGAATCGAATACTAATGAAACGGATACATACTGGAGTCGAATAATAACCGAAAACGAAAGCGAATATTTAGTCGGATATTACAATGTAAAATCCAAGAAACAAATTTGTGATTAACATAAAGCTTTCAAACATAACACAACCGTACAACGGCACAAGATTGTCCACAAACTTAAGTTTTATTGTCTTAACATTGGAGGCAGGGTGGTGGCCGGCGGGAGGCATACCGAGGTCGGAGATGACAGACTCGGTCCTAGTTCCTTATGCTTTGCGTGAGGTGAGGTCGTGAGGGATAGGAGGATGACCAGATAGGCTCTTGGGCCATATGATGATCATTTTGACAACTGGTTAAGTATCCGGATTACACTTTTACCCAGACATCCGAATCTACTCTGTTTCCATCGAATATCACTAATGCCATATCCGCTCCGAATCCAGACTCCTCCATCCAGGTAATTATCCGAATCTGCTCCATTTCTATCGGATATTTAAATTCTTTACCGTTTTCTGAAATATGAATGTCGAATACGAATACGATCCGAATATTATCCTTTCCATTTTCATCCCTAACATAGATGCCAGAAGAGAAACTATGTTTGGCAACGCGGTTCGACATTGCTGGCTACATCTGTAGGCTCTGACTATGAACACTTCTCCTCAATCAACACAACGGACCATCTAGGTTGCGTCCATAAGCCGACCGCTGATCCCGCATATCCTATGTTACAGCTACGTAATCATGACATTATGACAAGTTACAACAAAGGTGACGCTTTATATAAGGGCCACATATATAGACGAGTACAACCCTAACATTATTTTCCTATGCCTATTACAATTTAGAGTCTATATAACCCATTTGTATACATATTCGACAGCTACTCTATCGACAACCAATCTGTTGGAGCTAAGAGATGTCCTGTGAAAAGTCGTAGAAGGTGCCACTTGGAAGCACTTATTTGGGCAACCGCAACTGGAAGAGGCATTTTTTCTAGAGAACATATCCTGTGCAATCTCCGTTCCCGTGCAACCACCGTGCAATCCAACTAGCAAAAGTTGCGAATAATTCTGAAAAAATTTATACATGTACTTCAAGTCATACTCCACCTATATATAAAATTTCATGTTCAAATTCGTTATATTTAAAGCACAGCAAAAAAGAGAAAATTCTGACACATTTATACTCTAAAATCTGTCTGAATTTTCTCTTTTTTATTACTGCTAAAATATAATGAATTTGAACATGAAATTTTATATATAGGTGGAGTATGACTTGAAGTACATGTATAAATTTTTTCAGAATTTTTCGCAACTTTTGCTAGTTGGATTGTACGGTGGTTGCACGGAAACGGAGATTGCACCAGATATATTCTCTTTTCTAAAGCTAGAACGGTCACTAGCCTCTTATTTGGGCATCGGCAACTGGAAGAGGCATTTTTTCTAAAGCTAGAATGGTCACTGGCCTCTATGTACTATGACCTTTTCTTGTACAAATAGTTAAGAGTGCATGCGCAGCCCACCTGCATCACGACCTCCCACATGCATGCAGCCACCTGCTGCACGCCTGCACACACGCAAGCACGCAACTCACGCAGCAGCTAGCTAGCTACAGCACCCATACGGCAATTAGCAAGCCGCTAATCACAGATTAGCCACTAATCACACCATGAATTCCCCTTTTTCTTTTCTTTTCTTTTTCACAGCACAAAAAATATATCCAAATAATTCCTAAAACTCTCATAAAATCACTAGTCCAATGTTAGTCTAATAAATCACAAATATTTCAAAATAATAATCTAAGTCATCAATTTCACTTCAAAAATTCTCCAAAATTCTAAAGTTCATCAAAAATATTCTCACCAATTGAAAAATCACCTGGTTACAAAATCTTCGTTCAACGGATCTAGTCATTAAATGGAATTTGATTTGATTTTTTATGGATCTTTCGCTATATAATTAATGGATATCAGCATTTAGCAAAAAGGAGGGGCAACAAGAGAAACGTAGCCTGATCGAACAACGGAGTGCATTCGAGTATCAGCATTTAGCAAAATAAGAAGAGGCAAAAACTAGAGTAAAGTTGCTGGGATCCAACAAGGGACATCCCCTGACGCAAAGAGCTCTTTCATCTGTTGAGCCACGCACAGCTATGTGCTTCCTCAAGACGTGTAGTAGTAATACATTTATCTTCTCACGGGCATACCCGGCACCCTCTCATCCGACCTTGTTACTAAGGGGATTTATGAATGCAAAAAATTACTAAAATTTGGTTTAAGATGTCAGTGAACAAACACCGACATAAAAACTGCAAAGTACCCGAGCATTTGGCTAGTACAGAAAAAATAAATTTCCATTTATAAATAAAAAAACCTGAATTTAAACGGAAAAGAACAGCGTTAGACTAAGAGCTAGCCTATAAGCATAAAAAATCTTTAGTCATGACTTCGTTTTACTCAGGGGTGGATCCAAGACCCGGACATGGTGGGTGGAGAAAGGCAGCGGGCTGCAGGCTGCACGTTTGGGCGCCGGGCGCTATGCGCTGCAGCCGCTGGGCTGCTAGCTAGCGCGATGGGCTGCTTGATTGTGCAGTTTGTTGCGATGGGCTGCATCATTAATGGCCTGGTGATGCGCTGTGGCGCTTTGCGTCTGGGCTAAAAAAATAACCAGCAAACCACCAAGAGACATTAGTCCATTACAGGGATTAAACTCAAAAGTATAACAACTTGCAACATGATCGGATCCTTGAAATCTTTTCTCTTAAATTACTGTGACGAAATTCAATACTCGTTGAATTACTTCATTGAAGATACTGGTAAACCACGACAACCTAATGCGTGGAGCTGTTGAATCGCTGATGGCCTCGCCCTAATAACCGTTGATTGCATATGCAATGCTCGTATACGAACCAAACCATAACTTCAATGAAATAATTGTTTGTGAGCGTGTGCAATTGTTATCAAATTACGTGATCATATTTAATTGTTTAGTTTTTGTTATTTCGTGCACCGTAAATATGTCTAGACTCTTCTAAAATCCTGGCTCCGCCATCGGTTAGACCGGTGCAAAGGCAAAATTTGCATTGATTTTCTATGGGTCTTTGGCCATCAGCATTTAGCAAAAATGAGGCACAACAAGAGAAACGTTGACTGATCAAATTAGTTGCGGTAGAAAAAACTTTTTACTTTTCGAAATTCAGTTGCTTTGATTTTCTATTGGTCCCTGGCTATTGGCTGATGGACGCATGTATCATCATTTAAGTGGCAAAAAGGGAAAATGATCTTGTAGTCGTAGGATCGTAGGTGTCAGGATCCGCCTGAACGGGGTCGAGTCCCTGCTGTGTATTACTGTACTAGCCCCTGAATCAGTAACTAGTACACACAGATTTTCAGAAATTGGATCATAACCATTCTTATTAAAACATTAAATATTACATTAGAGTGCGGCCATTAAGGCTTATAATACAAAATTCTGGCACGCTGGCCATACAACTGCGGAAGCATGGGTACAAGGTAAAAATCCAAAAGAGAACTCCAACACAATCCCACATGCAAGGCTGTAGTAGCGATCCTAGGTGTCGGAGAAATCCACGTCTTGAACACCATTGGCGCAGTCACCGTCTTCGGGCTCACCATTGTCCGGGTCGTAATACCAAGGCTCCGTTCCTGCTCGTTGGAATGAGCAGTCCAGCGAGTGAACGCGAGGTTGAGTATATGTGCAAATACTCACAAACCAAATTGACATATGCATATGAGGGCTTAGCAAAGGATGGTTTAGCGTTTCTTTTGCGAAAAGCCAACTTTATGAATTTTCCTATATCTTTGAAAATGTGGAAAAGAGTTAAGAAGAGTTAAAACAAATACCTTTCTTTTGAATCTCCGGCTACCCACCGGTTTCAACCCAGCACGGGCAACACATGGCTACCTGCCATGTCCATCCAATGATCACATGGCTATCTGCCATAAAAATCCAATATTAGGGCTAACCGCCAAATCAAAATCTCAGGGCTATCCGCCATGTCAAAATCATAAACTCAGGGCTTGCCACCATGCAAATCTCATGACTACCCATCATGCTAATTCAATCACTTCACAACGTCCTGCTGCGAAGGTCTAAAACAAGACTCACGACGTTCTATCGTTGTTTTCTTTTAAAGCACCATTTCGAAAAAAAAAAAGAGAAAATACTACCATGAGGTAGCGCTCCATCGCCCGCCCTTGACCGTGGGCACGACTGTCTAGACAGTTCTACACTCTGCAGAGGTTGCATGCTTTACCCACGAGAGGTAATTTACAAAGTAAACCACCACAAGGTCTTTAACTAACTCACTCCTAGCTCAGGCATCACCGCTAAGGATTCAACCCATGGGCTAGTACTCAGTTGCCAGTGGCCCCCTCTTGCGCCAATAGGTTCAAATCTATGCGACACCGTTGTCCACCAATTCTGTACTCAATTCTGTGGCACCGTGATCTACGGGCACTGTCAAATTCTGCTCGGATCTGAGCGGCTCCGTTAACCACGGTTCAATTCTATTAACCACGGATTCTGCGCTACACCGTGTGCTACTGATTCTGCGTTGCTTATTCCACCAAGTGAGATACCCGAAACTAAGAGTTTGAAGGGCACTCAACCAGGGCTTGCCCATACCAGCACTCGTGGTCGCACTGTTGAACTTAGTTTGTCTACCTCAAGGACTCGGTCCTAAAGGATTTGGGTGGTTCCCACACTGGGCCCGAGTCTCGTGCGTACTGCACCAATCCATACAACCATCCACCCAAATCAGGGTTTTCCGAAAATAATTTCCCATTATAACAATAACTTTTATCCCCCAAAATTCCCATTTTATCAAACATGACAGCATCAACTGTCTTTAAATCACGCATTTCAAACATTGCATCTCACATGAAATAACAGTGACAACTATAAGCAATAAACAGCAGGGCTAAGCATTTAACGATTAACTAATCAATGAAAAAATTGATTGAATTTTGCTGTAGGAAACCAACCATGGATGGTGCTTATAGAGTAGCAGTGGGAGGGGACATAGGGAGAGAAGTCGTCGGAGGGGACTTCAGTATGCTTCGGCGCCTGCCAATGAGCCCTATGTTCTCACCTCAAAAAATACGTAAAACATTTTTTTGACAAAAAAGCAGGGAACTGGCTTGCAATAATTCAGTAGGAAAGTTACATTATCAAAATTTAGGGAAAGGTTTAGGCCCATTCCCCCGGACGCACACTACAAGTGATCTAACTTATTACAAAACGGGCGCCTGCCATCCCCAAAGGCATAGGAGATCTCCAGTAACAAATCGAAGAAGGTCATCGGTGGCAGCTCCTTTGAGTTGAAAATGTTCCTTTAATTTCTACCCAGAGATATCGTAAGGTTGCTAGCATAACGGATTCTTACTAGGGGTAAGATTGGGTTGCATGATGTCCTCGGCCCACCAAATGCTGAGATCATCAGTATGAGTACCAGCAGAGTAAAACATTTTTTTCGCTCTAATATAGCATTGCTCGCATAGATTGAAACAGATCCAAATAACTGTTAATACATGTCGTTCAACCGGTGCTTGTATTTTTCGTTGCACGCTACATGCAAGCATTATTGCATCAATCCGTCCGGGCCTGCGATTTGCAGCCTCCTTGGCCACTCTTGCTTTACTGAAGTCTAGTAGCTGCTAGACTCCGCCACGTTTTTCCCGCGAAAATACGGGCGACAGTCCGCATCACTTTCCCGTCCATTCCCACCAACTGCCCCTCAACTTCCGCATGCGTTCTACCACCACCTCGCCGTCTATAAGTGGCCGTGCGCGCTCCCAGTGAGCCCCAATTCACCAGTCACCAGCTCAAGGCGTCAAACTCGACAAGCCTCAAGACGTCCCCGATCGACAGGGCGTCGTCACCGGCCACCTCGACCGCAATGGAGCTGCCTCCGTGGGCGTCCTTCCTCGGCGTGGTGCTCGCCACCGTGCTCTTCCTCAAGGCCGTCTTCCGCAGCGGCCGCCGGGCGTACAACCTCCCGCCCGGGCCGAAGCCGTGGCCGGTCATCGGCAACCTCAACCTCATGGGCGCGCTCCCGCACCGCTCCATCCACGACCTCTCCAAGCAGTACGGCCAGCTCATGTACCTTCGGTTCGGGTCCTTCCCCGTCGTGGTGGGCTCGTCGGTGGAGATGGCAAAGTTCTTCCTCAAGACCCACGACGTGGTGTTCACCGACCGCCCCAAAACCGCCGCCGGCAAGTACACCACCTACAACTACTCCAACATCACCTGGTCCCCATACGGCGAGTACTGGCGCCAGGCACGCAAGATGTGCCTCACCGAGCTCTTCAGTGCCAAGCGCCTCGAGTCCTATGAGTACATCCGCAGTGAGGAGGTGCGCGCGCTGCTGCGCGACCTGCGCGGGGCGTCGGGGCGCGCCGTGATGCTCAAGGACTACCTGTCGACGGTGAGCCTGAACGTGATCACCCGCATGGTGCTCGGCAAGAAGTATCTGGACAAGGAGGCGGCGGCGGCCGGCGGCGGGTCGGGGTCGGTGACGACGCCGGAGGAGTTCAAGTGGATGCTCGACGAGCTGTTCCTGCTCAACGGCGTGCTCAACATCGGCGACTCCATCCCGTGGCTCGACTGGCTAGACCTGCAGGGGTACATCAAGCGGATGAAGAAGCTCAGCAAGATGTTCGACCGGTTCCTGGAGCATGTCCTGGACGAGCACAACGAGCGGCGCCGCCGTGAGGGGGAGGGCATCGTGGCGAAGGACATGGTCGACGTGCTGCTGCAGATCGCCAGCGACACCAATCTTGAGGTCAAGCTCAACCGGGAGGGCGTCAAGGCCTTCACTCAGGTGCCTTCGTTAGCTCCTTTCCTTCCCAACTTCACCAAAAAAAAAAAAAAAAAAAAAAAGAGGAAAAAAGGGTGATGTTTTCACATCAGATTTGTACCTAACAAGTTATTAAAAATGTTTTTGTTGGATTCCATGTGGGTCAAGGAGAAAAACACATTATTAATCCATGTTCTAAACAGAGAGATCAATATGACTATATATGAGAGCTTACAAATGGAAGTCACAATCCTTCAAGGACATGAATAGCGATGCCAACTCTGCCTGCTGCTACTAGTTCAATGCCTCCACTTTCATGCCTGGTCAACAGAGAGCTGATGATAACAGGACAGTAGTTCTACAACGGACAGTAGTTCTGCAACTGTTTCGTTGGCTGCCTAAAGAGCTTGCAGATCTTTGGATAGTAGCCGATGCCGATGTGCCTCACAGCCTCAGTGGTAAACGATGATTGACAGGGAGCGCTAATCCATATGCCTTAACTAAAGCTGGGGGGTGGGCCTGATTGATTGAAACGTCCCACCAAATGCACAGATAGGGCTTGATCCGGTACTGTGAAAGAAGTGAACTTCACAGAAATAATTTATAAGATCCAAATTGCAACACCCCAAGATTCAATTGCAATCTACAAGTTATGCAGATGTTTGTGTGGCTTCCGGTATTAACCACAATTGAAATGGCCTGTGCAGGATATCATCGCCGGCGGCACGGAGAGCTCGGCGGTCACCATCGAGTGGGCCATCTCGGAGCTTCTGAAGAAGCCCGAGATGTTCGCCAAGGCCACCGAGGAGCTGGCCCGCGTGGTCGGCCGCGGGCGCTGGGTCACGGAGAAGGACATGGCGCAGCTCCCCTACGTGGACGCCATCGTGAAGGAGACGATGCGGCTGCACCCGGTGGCGCCCATGCTGGTGCCCCGCCTGTCCCGCGAGGACGCGTCCGTCGGCGGCTACGACATCCCCGCCGGCACGCGCGTGATCGTCAGCGTCTGGTCCATCGGCCGCGACCCGGCGCTGTGGGACGCGCCAGAGGAGTTCACGCCGAAGAGGTTCCTGGGGAGCAAGATCAACGTGAAGGGGCAGGACTATAAGCTGCTGCCGTTCGGCTCCGGCCGGAGGATGTGCCCCGGATACAGCCTCGGGCTGAAGGTGATCCAGGTGAGCCTCGCCAACCTCCTGCACGGCTTCAACTGGAGGCTCCCGGACGGCGTGACGAAGGAGGAGCTGAGCATGGAGGAGGTCTTCGGCCTGACAACCCCGCGCAGGTTCCCGCTCGAGGTCGTCGTCCAGCCCAAGCTGTCGGCCCACCTCTATAACGTGGGTTGATCGATGCCTGCATGTTGATGCATGCATGGCGCCTGTGTACGTGTACTGCTGGCATTTGTGATGAGCCTTGCATGTATCGCTTTGTTCTGTCGTCGAGCCCAAGCTCCCAGCCCATCTCTACGCCGGGGCCTGATACCGCTCTGCTCGCTTGCTGTTCACCTGCTGCGTTTGCTGATCCGATCCTGTCAGTGTTGCTACACTTTAATTTGCGTCGTGTGTTTTGCGCAGAGTCGAGTCTCGAGTGGAATAATGGTGCAGTGTAAGTGTGTAACTAATAACTCAATAAGATAACAAGCTTGGTAATTAAGGTGTGATGGCGTATTTAAATGTGCAAGACAGATCAATACTGGCCGCAGATGTATATGGTTTATAACACACTACTCCCTCCAGTTTGATAATTCCTGTCGCTGGAGCGTTTTGTGTTTAGTTGGAAAATTCTTGTCGTTCTAGGATGCATTGATTGCAAGCAAAACTTTACGTGGCCCTAGAACCATTTGTTGGGTGTGCATGTAAATAAAGTGTAGCATCAAAATTCGAACCTAGACATACAACTCATTAGAAAGTGGGAGCAACCACTAAGCTACAAGCATTTATTTGACCATATGGAGTACTACGAGATATTTAATACTTCCTTGGTATGTGAGATCATGTCTAAAACGACAGGAATTATCAAACTGGAGGGAGTACTATAGAATGTTGCTTCTACACCGAGTCACCGGTGCTGATTTGCTTAGAACCGGCAGTGATCCAAAACAATGGTTGATAGCATATATAAGAACCAGCGGTGAAAATACTAATCTCTACATTTGCTAAAAAAATAATATACTAATTACTACCGGCCGGTTTTATAACCCAACCGATACTTGTACTACATTATTATCTGTTTGCGTTCTCAACTGGTAGAGACTTAAGGCTAAATTCTTTTAAGGTTAACAGCTTAACGACTTATATACGTTTTAAAAAGCTATATGCTTTGAGTTTTTTAAGTCCGTTTTTCATTGTTTTAAAGGTGGGTCATAACGCTTTAAAAAACAAGTCAAACGAAATGTATCAGAATCTCGAGACTACCTCGAGAAGCGCTTATAATTTAGTTATTTCAGCCATTCAACTATTCGGCCGTTAAGATCAGCTCAAAAGAACAACACCTAAATATTCTCTTGCATTGACCCACATGTCGGCGCCCTTATGTCTTGGAATAGAGCATTGGCCCCACATATGACTAGTTTTTTATAATAATTTTATATCATACTTTTATATCAGTGATTCACATACTACAGGAAACGAAATCTGTGTGGGCGGCCGGGAAATCAGTGTCGGCGGCCAAAATACCGACGACAAAATAATGTCGGCGGTAAAAGCAAAAACCGCCCACAAAAGAGCACCACAGCCATCTATGTCGTCGGCCCAAGTAATACCGCCGACATTAGTCCCAATCAACAAACCGCGCCACCGCAAAATTTGAATTTCTGATCCCGCCAAATAAATTTCTGTCATCGGCCATACGAATGCCGACCACATTGTATCACGCATTGACGCTGCGCTAACGTCCCGAACTGTTGTCGTTAAGTTTACCAAAACGTAGGTGTCTCTGCCATGTGGGGCCAACAAGGGAGAATTTGCCGGCAGGGCTGGCAGGGGCTATGTGGTTAGCTAAAATAAATACCGCCGACACATATACTCTATTTAGGCGGCCTTCTCCCAACCGCCGACACAAATTTCTGCGACTGACATGTATCACATTCTTTCATGTATCCAACAAATGTGAACTCGACCATATTGTCATTGTGAAATTGACACATGTTGTTAATATCTATATTTACAATATACAGTAGAAACTCAATCATGCATGCCAGTCTTAGAATAATTGTTTTAAATATTGGAAAACATTCTTAGTCCCGAAAATTTCTTTTTTTTTTGTTCTTAGCAATTAAGTCCTTATTCCCCATAGCTTTTCAACTTATTTAACTTATCTTCCCATTTGCCAATCTTTTTTTTTTAATCCGTATGTTTTCTAGCATGAGAGCATTTTTAAAAGCTTTCTAAAACAAGTCAAACTATGGAGACCTGATTTTCAAGCACATCTCGGGAAGCTCTCAGAATTAGGAAATAAGTCAAATAAAATAAGTTAGAAAGAATAGGTCATTATGTACTAACATTCTTCCTTTTGTTCAATTATGCAGACAATCACACTAACTAAACTTTTGGATTGATGATTAGTTATGTAAATGGCTAACCTTTTGTTTACTTATGCTAAGATATGTGAAGTGCTAAGTTGCTTAAGATATGTGAAGTGCTAAGCAGATGACCTTACTTGTGTCTTAATTATATATGCTTGTTTTCGATGTGTACAACACCAGGGTGCCCTCTCCAGCGCTGTCGGGTGGGACCCATGGAAGAAGGAAAGCGTGCGGAGTTAAAGTTATCTAACCTGAGCATGTGGGCGTATAGACCCCGCTACCAGGTGGGCGCCAGGCGACCAGGACGCATGGCTGTCCGACGAGCAGGCAGACGGGCGCACTCACATGTGGAACAGAGGGTGCATGGGCCCCACTGTCAATGTGCACGCAGATCTACACTACAGTGATGCAACCGACTGGAGGGTCGGGGAAGGTTCTGGCGAACTACTTCCCCGCGGTCCTCACCGGCGGAGCCCGCTCGTGGCTCGTGAACCTACCCTCGCAGTCAGTAGGGTCATGGAAGGAGCTCTCCGAGCTCTTCATCACCAACTTCGTGGCACGCGTTCGAGCGGCCGAGTCGAAGACGATCTCCACAATGTGGAGCAGAAGAAGGGAGAGTCGCTGGCGACTATATCCGACAACGGTCCAGTTCGCAACACCATCCCTGACATCTCCATCGATGCCGTTGTCACGGCCTTCAGGAGGGGCGCCCGAGACCCCAGGGTTAAGGAGAAGATGGCCACCTGCGAGATCAAGACGACGGAAGAACTCTTCACCCTGGCCCACAATTGCGCCCTTCAGGCGGAGGCTCGCTTCCGCCCGGCAGCAAGGGCAGGGGCCGCTGCGGGCGGCGAGGCCGGGACCTCGAAAAATCCCGGCGACAAGGACAAGAAGAAGCGCAAGGCGGCCGAGACCGGACAGGTCCTGGCCGCCTAGCGCGACGACGACGACGACAGCGGCCGACCGCGCGGTAAGCACGGCGGGCAGAAAAAAAGGAGGAGGTCGCGCGGCGGCGGCAGAGCGGTCCCGTAAGGGCGGCCATGGCGACCGCCGTGGCCACGGGGCGGCCCGTGGTCGCGACGAGGGCGAGACCGCCGTCCCCGTGAGTGGGATGGAAGGACTTACTGTCCCATTCATCGCAACAATTCACACGACTTGGCTGATTGCCATGTCGTCAGCAAATTGATGGACAAGCGCGTCCATGAGCAGCAGCAGGCGTCCGGCAGCGGCAAGGGCAAGGAACCGGCTTCGCTTGGTTTTCAGCAGGCGGAGCGCGAAGTCGCCGTTATCCACGGCGGATCGGCCACCTATCCATCCCACGCTAGTTTCAAGCGTGCGATGAGGGAGGTGTCGCCGCCGTGCCGGCGTTAAGGTCGGCAAAGGTGGTGTGGTCGGAGCAGCCGATCACATTCAGTCAGACCGATCACCCAGCCAGTACCGCCGGCCCGGGTTATCTCCCGATCGTGGTCGCGCCCACGGTCCAGAATGTCAAGCTGGGGCGGGTGCTGGTAGACGGAGGAAGCTCTCTCAACCTCCTATCCGCCCGAGTCGCCAAGGCGCTCCAGATCCAGCAGCAGGAACTTCGACCGGCGCTCCCATTCTTCGGCATCGCGCCGGGGCTGAGTCCGTCCCTCTGGGGCGCGTCAACCTCCCGGTAACATTTGGAGGCTCCGACAACTTTCGTACGGAGATGCTCGAGTTCGAGGTAGCTGACTTCGACCTCCCGTACAACGCCATACTGGGTCGGCCGGCGCTGACCAAGTTTATGGCGGCCTGCCACTATGCGTACATGGTGGTGAAGATTCCGGGGCCAGCTGGCCCCATCATCATGAAAGTGGACCGTCCGGAGGCGCTCCGCTGCGATAAGGATGCTCTCGCTTTGGCGGGGGCAGTCGGCGTCCAGAAGGCTAAAGGCTCGACCATGGGAGCTCCTCCGGCGAAGGTCCGTGCTTCCCCCGGCTCGTCCGAGGGGATCAAGACGGTCTCCCTGAGCGAGTCAGACCCGGCGAGGACCGTTCGGGTGGGCGCTTCTCTTGGCGCCAAATAGGAAGGCGCGCTCGTCTCCTTCCTCCAATCTAACGCAGACGTGTTTGCTTGGCAACCGTCCGACATGACTAGGGTCCCCAGGGAGGTGATTGAGCATAAGTTGGCAACGTTCCCCGGCGCGCGACCGGTTATGCAGAAGGTTCGGAAGTAGTCGGTGGAGCGTCAGGCCGTTATCCGCCAGGAGGTGGACAAGCTTCTGATGGCGGGGGTCGTTCGGAGCGTCGCCCATCCCAGGTGGCTCGCGAACCCCGTCCTCGTCAAGAAATCCAACGGGCGGTGGAGGATGTGCGTCGACTTCACCGACCTCAATAAGGCGTGCCCGAAGGATCCGTACCCGCTGCCCCGCATTGACCTCATCATCGACTCCACAGCAGGGTGCGAGCAGCTGTGCTTTCTGGATGCGTACTCTGGGTACCACCAGATTAGCATGGCGGAAGAAGACGAAGACAAGACAGCCTTTGTGATGCCCATGCGCGTCTACTGCTACACGAGGATGGCGTTTGGATTGAAGAATGCAGGCCCAACCTACCAGAGGGCCTTGCACATCGCTCACCGCCCCCAAATAGGGCGGAACTTGGAGGTGTACGTCGACGACCTGGTGGTGAAGTCCAAGAAGGCGGAGGAGTTGATCGGCGACCTGGAAGAAACCTTCGCCAACCCGAGAAAGCATTGCATCAAGCTCAACCACGAGAAGTGTGTATTCGCCGTTCCGTGGACAAGCAAGCTGGGTTTCCTCGTCTCCCAGAGGGGGATTGAGGCGAACCCTGACAAGATCGCGGCAATTGAAAACATGAAGCCCCCGACGCGACTTCGGCAGATGCAGTGCTTGGTGGGCTGCCTGACTTTCCTAGGCCGCTTTATAGCTCGCCTGGGGGATAAAAGTCTCCCTCTACTCAGGCTCCTGAAGAAGACCAACCAATTCGAATGGACCACGGAGGCGCAGGAGGCGTTCAACGGGCTGAAGAAGTACCTCACTTCCCCGCCCATGCTGGTCGCCCAGGATCCGGGTGAGCCGCTGATCCTTTATGTCGCGGAGAACCCCCAGGTGGTCAGCGCGGTGCTAGTGGCGGAAAGAGAAGATGTTCAGCGCCCCATCTACTACATCAACAAAGTCCTACACGACGCCGAAACAAGGTATTCACAACACCAGAAGATGCTCTACGCCGTGCTGATGGCGTCCCGGAGGCTGCGTCACTACTTCGTGGGCGAAATCACAGTGTTGACTAAGTACCCTTGCGGAGATCCTCTTCAACCGCGAGGCGACGGGTCAGACGCCAAGTGGGCCATGGAGCTGGCAGAGTTCGACCTCAAGTTCGCTCCCCGAACGGCCATCAAAGGGCAAGCTCTGGCGGAGTTCGTCAGCGAGTGGACTCCGGCGGACGTAGAAGTTGAAGGCACCCCAGCACCCTCGCCGTGGACTCTCTTCTTCGACGGCTCGTTTAATTTGGAGAGGGTCAATGGTGTCGTCCTGGTGTCTCCCACCGACGACATCGTCCGGCACCTGGTGGTGCTGGAGTTCCGCGCTACCAACAACGTCGCGGAGTACGAAGAGCTACTCGTCGGGCTCAGGGTGGCTTCGACCCTGGGCATCCAGCGGCTGCAAGTCAAAGGCGACTCTCTCCTGGTCATCAACCAGGCGAGGAAGGAATTCACCTGTTCGGATCCCGCCATGGCGGCCTACCTGGCGGAGGTGCGCCGGTCGGAGTGACATTTCGAGGGTTTGGGCTTCGCGCACATCCCTCGCCGCGACAACTATATGGCGGATGAGCTATCCCAGATTACCTCGTCGAGGGCACCTGTTCCGGCCGGGGTCTTTGAAGAAAGACTCACGCGGCCGTCCGTCGCAGCCCCCAATCCCGGCGGGGACGACATTTTTCCTGACGCAGCTCCCACATCTAGAGGAGACGTCACCATTCCTGCAACAGCTCCTCGGCTGGAGGGAGGAGGCGGAAGAACTGCCGAGGCGGTTGAGGCGGAAATGCCAGGCCAGGCAGAGTACGTTGGCGACAATGCTAGCGTCGTCACGCTCGTCCGGGAAGGTCAGTGGATGGACCCTATCCTAGCCTACCTGCGGGACGGAGTGATCCCCGACGATGACGCGTCGGCTGAGAAGATAGCGCGCAAGGCCAAGCGCGCCATACAGTAGGTGGGGACCAGACGCTGTGGCGCAAACGGAGTTCTCTTGAAGCGCCACTCGAAGCGGGAAGTGAGATCCTCTCGAGATCCATGGAGGCATGTCGGGAGCCATTGAGGAGCCGGGCGTTGGTCGGAAGGTCTTCCGCCACGGCTTCTATCGCCTCTGACCCTCGGGATGCCTTCGAGTGGTGAGGAGATGCGGCGTGCGATTTCATGCTAAGCAGATCTACCGACCGCCCAGCGCGCAAACCATTCCGCTCTCTCGCCGTTCGCGATGCGAAATTTCGATATCTGGCCCGTTCGGTGAGCGATCGGGGCTACACGCATCTGTTCGTCGCCGTCGACAAGTTCACCAAGTGGGTTGAGACCTCGACAGTCCCGGCGATCACGCCCGCTGTAGCCATAAAATTCATGAAAAGCATCTTCGTCCGGTTTGGCGTCGCGAGCAGGATCATCACCGACAACGGCGCTCAGTTCAAAAGTGCCGATTTTCAAGATTGGTGTGAAGAGCTGGGCACCAAGCTGTGCTTCGCCTCCGTCGCACATCCGAAGAGCAATGGGCAAGTGGAGCTGGCAAACGCGGAGGTACTCAAAGGACTCAAGACAAGAGCGTTCGACCGCCTAGAGAAGCATGGTAAGCGCCTGGCGGAAGAAGTTCCCACTGTGTTGTGGGCGCTGCGGACAACTCCCAACAGAGCCACCGGCGAGACCCCTTTCTTCTTGGTGTATGGCTCTGAAGCGGTGCTCCCATCGGAGCTCACCTTTGGGTCCCCAAGGGTGGCGGCGTTCAGCGAAGACGGAGACCCTGACCGGCATCAGGATGAAGTAAATCTCCTGGAGGAGATCAGAGACAGGGCGGCGATCCGAGCCGTCAGATATCAGTAGGCTCTGCGCCGTTATCAAGCAAAGCGGGTGTGTCAGAGAACACTAGCAATGGGCGACCTCGTTCTGCGTAGGGTTTAGGCGCAGGCAGGCCGCAACAAGCTGTCTCCCCCGTGGGAGGGCCCCTTCAAGGTGGTCTCAGTCTCCCGCCCAGGCTCAGTCAGGCTCGCATTCAAGGATGGTCGCAAATTGGCGAACACTTGAAACGTCGAGCAGCTGAGGAAGTTCTACCCGTAGGTAGCTGTTCCAGGAGCTTTTTTGGCCTCTCTTTGGAGCCGAGCGGCGAGGTTTTCCTCCTTCCCCGCTCGCCTCGGGGGCTACGATGTACAAAGCTATCTGCAAAATAAAGATAAGTTATGTCTCTCTGTGGGCATCTGTTCTTTTTCGCCTCCAAAAATCTATTAGAAAACATTCTATTGAAAGCTAGTAGCGAAAAAGTATTTAAGGCTGATGGCCCCTTAGTTGCAAAGGCGAACGCTTAAACTTGCGGCTGGGCGAGGCAAGGCGGACGGAAGGCGGGTTCTAGCCTGGTGTGTCCGCTCGGTCTGGGCACTGCGCCAACGACGGCACCAGCGTCTAAACCACTTTCGGAAGCTGAGTTCTCGCCACGCAACGTTTAAGGTCGGTTTGCCGAGAGGCCATAAGGGTTGAAGTAACCAGGTGCCTAAGAAAAAAGCGCTCACTTTCAACAGAACGTTCTGTCTAAAACTTTTGGCGGTCAGTTGCTTAGCCTCAAAAAGTCTGTTAGAAAACATTCTGTTGAAAGCTGGTAGCAAAAAAGTACTTAAGGCTGATGGCCCCTTAGTTGCAAGGGCGAACGCTTAAACTTGCGGCTGGGCGAGGCGAGACGGACGGAAGGCGGATTCTAGCCTGGTGTGTCTGCTCGGTCTGGGCATTGCGCCAACAACGGCACCAGCGTCTAGACCACTTTCGGAAGCTGAGTTCTCGCCACGCAACGTTTAAGGTCGGTTTGCCGAGAGGCCATAAGGGTTGAAGTAACAAGATGCCTAAGGAAAAACTGCTCACTTACAGCAGAACGTTCTGTCTAAACCTTTTGGCGGTCGGGTGCCTCAGTTCTTCTTTTCGCAAGTGAGAATTTGCGTAAAGTTTAATCGAGACTTGTGGCAAAAAGAGCAAAAGTTTGCATTGACATGTTCTATATACAAGACGAAACAAACAAGGGAGTTCAGCTACTCCTCGTCGTCATCATCTTCTACCGGAGCAGCGCCGCCCATCATGGATACGCGAGATTGTTCTCCCGGGTCCAGCTGGCGCGAAGGTTCCCCGGTGGCGGCGTCGAGGTCGAACGCGGCGTTTTGGACAAGGCAGTTGACTAAGACGAACCGCGCTGCTTCGAAAGCACCGTGGCGACCATCTTCGATCGCCCGCGTCCGCATCACCACCGGCAGGTCGCGCGAGGCCTCGCGGCGCGCCCCATCAAGGCCAAAGATATCTTGCGCCGTCTCCTCGGTGGGCGTCTGAGGTAACCCCGGTGGGTACAGGACGTCCCAGAAGTCGCGGTACGAGGTCCGCAGCATATCAGCAAGGACCCCAGGCGCTTCGAGTGCGCGCCGCCAAGGTCTGCGATGTCTTTGGTGGCGGCGGCGGCTGCTTGTGCCGCCGCAGCCTCGCTGGTCGCTGCTTCCCTCGCAGCGGTCTCGGTCGAGGGCCCGCCGCAACTTCGCCGGCGGCTCGCACCGCTGAAGCTGGCGCCCCCGCGCCACCAAGTGTGGGAGAGGGCACGAAGCGCTTCGAAGGAGCTCCCGACGTCGGCGGCGATGGCAGAGATGGCGTCGGTGTCGGCTGGGGCAGTGGCCGGAAGGTCCTCCAGCCTCAACGCCGGCACACTCTCCGCAGCTGGAGGAGCCGTCTCCGTCGAAGGGGCCGCGGGCAAGCTGGGGGCTGGCGGATCGCGCGGGATGGAGGTTGAGGCCCCAGCGTCCGCTCTATCCCGCGAAGAAAAGTCAAAAGGGTTCAGGTATGCGAAAAACGTCTGGCATGCTAACCCTAACGCGAAATGTACATGAACGTAGAGAAAATTACCTGAAGCGGCGCCCCCCAAAAGCGAAGGAAGAGGGCGATGTCGACCGCTGGTCGCGGGCAGCGCCGCCGCCCCTCCTCCCGTTGTAGGAGGCAGAGGGGGCGGCGGAGTCACCACGGCCGGCGCCGTCGAAGCAAGCGCCGGCACGGGAGGTGCCGGCGCAAGAGGAGCCGGCGCGACGGCAGGTGCCGGCACAGGAGGTGCCGGCACGGAAGAAACCGACGCAGGAGGCGCCGATTCTGGAAGAGTTGCCGCGCTCTCGCCAGGCGGTGGAGCGGCGGCGTCAGCAGCAGGGCCCCCGCTGGAGGGGGCCGAAGGAGGCGGCTCAGGACTCGAAGGGCGGAGCCTTTTTGGGCTCGCCTCTCCCTCATCATCATCGTCTTGGGAGAGGATGAGGCGGCGCTTCCCGAGAGCGCGGTCAGAGTCGGCCGCCACGGCAGGAGGAGCGGCGGCCGCAGGAGCTTCGGCGGTCGTTGGCGGAGGATAGCGGATTTGCTGGGGTCCCCGGGCCACTTGGACCGCGGGACCAGAAACCTCCATGGGAGGCGCTTGCGCATAAATGCGGGTTCGCCCCGTGGGTCCCGATCGCAGAGAGGCGGATGCTCGCAGGCGGAGAAATGTCGTCGGCTGGCGCGGACAATAGTCCCGCCACCATCGCCTTGAAAGCACATCCTCCAAGACGTTCCTGCGGGCCGACGCACAAAAGAAAAAGCCGCAAGTTGGCACGCAACCAAAAAAGAGAAAAGGACGTTCTGCGGAGTAAGAAGACCCGAAAGAATGAAAGAACACTCACCTCCAGGGGCAACACGGATTCTATCGTCGTCGCCATAATACTGCCAGGCGGGACGGGCCCTCATGCGAAGCGGGCAGAGGCGGCGCCGCAAAAATTCCGCCGCCAGATGGGTTCCGGTGAGCCCGTTGCGGCGGAGCTCAGCAATGCGCGCCAGCATCGCCTCCATTTCCACCGAGTCGTCGGGCAGAGACCCCCAGCTGGCGAGGGATTCTGTAGGACCCTCGGGGAAGGCAAGATCATCACAGCCACTGGAATCCTCCACGTACAGCCACTGTCGTGCCCAGTCCTTCCAATTGGACTTGACCGCGACTGGGATGAAGGCGGCGGCGTCGCGAAGCGTGAAGTAGCAGCTCCCAACCCCGCTCGGGCGCGAGCTCGTGTGCAGCGTGAAGAGTCGGCGCCAGACCGGGAGGTTCGGCATCGCCCCCACGAACATTTCGCAGAGATGGGCGAAGATGGCCAGCATCACGATGGAGTTTGGGGGAAGGTGCGCTGCCTGGACCTCGTAGAAGGCGAGCACCCCTAAGAAGAACTCAGAGTATGGCGGGACGAGCCCCGCCAGCACCGCCCAGGTGAAGGTAATGATCTCCCCGTCGCGGGGGCATGGTGCCATGGTGCCGGCGCGGAACCGGGCGGAGGATGGCAGCACGAACACTCGGAGCTGCGCCACCGTCTCCTCGTCGGCGGCGGAGGCGGGCAAAGCTGGACCAGGTGACGGCGCAGCTGGAGGGACGTCCCCGCGGCGACCATTGCTGCGTTTCGGCGCCATGGGAAGACGGTGGCGAGAGCTAAGGGACGAAGAAACTTGGTGGCAGTGGCAAAGAAAAGCAGGTGGCAGCTCAAAGCACTTTGGCGCGCGGAAGGATTCGTCGCGGCGCCAAGGGACAAGCATTTATAGGCAAAGCGCGCGAGCGACGGTTTGATTCCGTCCCGCTCGCGTCTTGTGAGCCATTATTGCCCCGCGCGCTTCGGTTTCCCGCGAAAAAGCGGTACGGTTTCCCAAGAAAGATCGTGCGCAGGTGGAAAATCAGGCGTACGGCCGCCGCAGGGGGTGGGCCCCCCATGATCCGTCTCCCGCCGCACAAAGCAGCGAATGTCGTATGACGGTTCGCGTATCATGGTGGATCCGGGGGCTACTGTCGGTATAATAAATACCGGGGTATGAAGAGTCCTAAGGAAGGCCAAGAGGGCATCCGGCGGGCCCCACGCGTCAGCGGGCGACGAGCCCCCCAGCGTGGCGAGCCCTCAACAAGATCAGCGGGGCCCAGGCGTCGAGCGGGCGACCAGCCCCATGGCGTGGGTGAGCCCTCGGCAAGATCGGTAGCCCCACGCGTCGGCGGGCGACCGAGCCCAGCGATGGGCGAGCCCCTCAGAGCGTCGGCGAGGGCCCCACGTGTCAGACGGGCGACTAGGCCCCAGCGCAGGCGAGCCCCTCGGCGCGCGTAAGGCCCCTCACCGTCAAACGGGGCCCGCGTGGCAGGGAACGTCCCGAAGGGAGTCTTCTGGGCGAAGGCTTCCCCCTGCTGCGAAGGACGGACGCATTCAATACGACATTACGCGCGGATAGACAGATGAAGAGATGATTACCGCCACAGTGCCCTCTGCAGGTCTGATCAACTGTCACTGTGGCGCAGCGGAATTGACCGGCAGAGAGAGAATTCACCGTCGTCAGGATGGCCGCCCATGTCAGGAGGAGCGAGCAGGGTCCCACTCGTTCTCTCACCGACGTGTTCGCACGAGTCTGAGGCCACTTGCGGAGTTTGCATGGGCGGCGCCTCTCGGCACAGTAGCATCACGTTTTCGTCTCTCCTGTCCCGTCCCTCACGTCTTATCAGTGTACTAAGCGTACTGTACTGCCTACCCCCTCGGCTCTCTCCGCCAGTTCAAGGCTTGTATAAAAGGGGAGGAGAGAGGAGAGCCGGGGGGTTCGAAACATTCTGTAATCGCATTCCACACAATCACAACACGAAAAGAGCTAAGGCTCGGCAGGAGTAGGACTGTTACCCGCGAGGGGGTCCGAACCTGGGTAGACTCTGCGCGTCGCTCCTTGCCGCGTTCTACGCTCGAATCGAAGTGAGCTCGAGCTGATCGGCTAGCAAGATAGAAATCTTATAGGGGTGTGATCCGCAGTGGTTGAGCGGAGAGCACGCCGTCACCTGCCATAAGCAATCTTGCGTGGAATAAACTTTGATTAATGCATGCCAAAACTAGATATATATATATTTATACTTACCTTGGTGAAGAGTGTTTCTACTCAACACCGTCTCAAGTGCATAGGGGTCCTAACGACATGAATAGTTGGAATATGTCCTGGAGACAAATGTTTTCCCTTATTTGCACTAGAGAAAATTTTCTACCCATATGTTTGTCCCCAAAGAATTAACTTAGTCTGGACCAGCAGTCTACGGTCTCCTCCGGTGTGGTGTAACCAACCGGTTGTTTAAGGGGTCTAAAGTGTAACCTGAAGTTACAAAATATTTATTGGTTTCACGACAACAAAATTTAAGGTGATTTAAGCACATGCCTGTTGCACATGCTATCACTCGTATGTTTTTGGTTGACGTGAAAAGGGGAGAGAGAATAGAGTTTTGTGTATGTAAAGGCAAGATTATGCACTAGAAGTGCATATTAGATTATGCACCAGAAGTGCGAACGGATAGGTTGGTGATTGTAAATTGTGACAAATTTGGGACATATTTGGCTCCGACGGACGTGAGCGATCCGACGTGAGTGTGTAAATTATGACCAGCAGTCATATCAGTTTTGCAATTGCATTATGATTAGAAGTCACATTGGTTTGCCTGAAGCAGAATAATCTCAAATATCGTCACTAGCGCCTGAAGTTGATACGACATGCCTGAAGCTATGTGTTTTTGGAATATAATCACACCTCCGTAATGTTATTGTCAAATGAAGTTGACTGTTATTTGACGTACATATAGTATTTATTGTGTTTCTGCAGAACAGTAAAGTTTTCATGCAAATTATTAATATTGTCGCATTTATATTAAACTTGAAGTTTAATTATATATATGGTATGAGTAATTGGGCAATAGTAAAGAAGCTAGACTTTGCAACCCATAATTTGTTGGGATGATCAGTGATCCCGCATGGTGCGTCGCCCCAGTAGGGCATGCGGCAACGTAGCACGGGCATGCCACCTAGCGCAGGCAAATGATAGCCCAGAGCAAGCGCGTGGCAAATAAAATATAACTCTAAGCTCACTTCATATATTGTTAACCCCCAATGGTAACGCGTGGAATCAAGATATTTCCCAAATATTGTCACCACCAAGCATACTCTTGTGAGCTCCCACCTGTAGTTGGAGAATTTGGACCTGTAGTTCCATCAATCTTGTACTCATAAAAGGGGATTGTGTAAGTATGCTGTAGTAAAAATCGGATCTCGGCATTAGGGGGACAGAATTGCCGATTTTTCATGTTAAATGCCTATGAGATCTTGATTGTAAAGATTCACGCAAAATTAATGCTCCTGTACGCCAGTAGTGAGGAGTGCTCCTGTACACTAGAAGCGAGGAGACTGCCAGATATTTAAAGGAGTTGAAAATCATTTACCTGTAGTAAATGAGTAGCTAAGAGTGGTATACCCCGGGTTGAATAGTATATGCACCTTTGCAAAAATTAACTTATTGAGTCTTGGTCTAAAGTCTGCGGGGACGCCTGCGGTTCTTAGATCCAATGACACTCGTCAAACAATTTCTCATCACTTCTGAAATTCTCCTAAAGAGAAATTACCATGAAAGGTAACGAGCCTCCTGGAGAGGATCATCCTGAAGATGAATACCCAGCAAGTTAATGCGCGCATGTTATAGTGCTGGGAAAGCGGGACGATCAAGAATTATCGTTTTGGGAAAATAGCAAAGTTCTGGTTAATATTGAAAAGTGCTCATTTATGAGACATGGAGAGAAAATTGTCGACACATATTATTCCTCTTAAGTTGCTATGATAAGGATCCTAAACTAAGTCCATGCCATGGCGCCTGTCGCGTCTGTATCGGGTTATATGGTAAGCAACTGAGGATGAACCATGAGGTTAATCGAAGTTTGAGAGCTAGTAGCTCTAACTTTGGGTCATTATAAAAAATGAGATGGTGAAAGCCCTGGTTCAAAGGTCCCTGATGTGACCCGTACTCTCCTATGTGTAATAAATGTTCCGCTAAATAGTGATTCTGCCAGATGATATAAATAAATATGCAGTTTATGAATTATGAAAATCCTTATTGAGATCCCAGTGGACTCATTATCCCTTGTGATAGGAAATGGCAAAATTGTGACATTAAATAAATCTCATACCTAATAATCTCTTCCAAAAGTAAGGACCGTTTTCTAAAGAAAAATGAGTTCCCTGTAGGAACATAAACACTTTTCTGAAGGAAGATTAATTACCAGTCAATATTTGATTTACACCAATGGTCACGATAGTGGACGATGACTCATTGATACCCGATACTGGAAGTTCGCCACATGAGCATTGGTTTTATGCATCTCCTGTCAGTAGTTAGGAGAGTGGTGGTGTTCTTTATTACCCTGAAGGTATAGGTTTATAACCTGAAGGTATGATGTAAATTGGTGAAAAAGGCAAATTGATTGATCCCCTAAATGCCAAGGTAAGACTGGTTATAGTGGTACAATCATATGTGTAAGATCTGCTGAATAGGCAAATTGATTGTGTTGAGCCACTTGAGAATAATTGCAATATTGAGACCCAGTAGGTTTGACAGGTTATATCTAGAAGATATACAATGTTGCAATTAATTTTACCCACATGTTAGTGTGATTCCTTAAAGTGAAACATACTTATCTAAACCTAAGACAATATGAGGTTTTGGGACTAGAAGTTCCTTGCCTCTGTAAACACTTAGTGCGGCAACAATCAGAAGTTTGGACCGGCACTATATTGTCTTTAGGGACCTGCTAGATATGCAGCGCCTCGGGTTGTTTGTTAACCGAGGGCCATGTTGGGTCGTATATATGCGGGATTCATGTGTAATTCGCATATCGCTAAATCTCAGATTGAGTTTTGAGATTAAGTGTTTTATATAAAGCCTCACGTGTGTGTTTGGCTGAAGATGATGGTGACCACATCCATGGGTTATGTGGCACGAGTACCATCCATACCCCATGTTTATCCATTAGGATACTGTTGTTTGTATTGCAGAAGTGGATTGTGGTATTTAAAGATGAAGCTATATTGTTTCCAAATTATTTTGTTCGCACTTTCCAGAAGCATGGTGTGATAGATGTCTGGAAGACATCGAACGTTGGAAGGCATCTGAGATGTCGTCTTGAGGGGGAGCATGAGCTAAATATTGATTCGGTTCATATGAAATCCTGAAGATTTCACTTTGTCTAACCGAGTAGGTTGACATGACGATCAATCAAAATATTTTACCACACCACAAAATAGATCCAGAAGATTTAAAACGCAAAGGTCCAGTAGACTGTATTGATCCTGAAGATCAGACCTTGAAGGTTATATATTGTACTCTTTTCCCTTATATGAGTTTTTCCCATTGGGTTTTCTCATAGTAAGGTTTTTAAGGAGGCAATATTATTGCAATACAGCATGCGTGTGCAGTATACTCTTTTCTCCAATCCTTTTTTCCCACTGGGTTTTTGGATGAAGTTTTTGATGAGGTATTGTCATATCGCGGTTTAGCCCAAGGGGGAATGTTATAACCCTAGGAGGTTTATGGGCCGAAAGCCCACATCAAACCCTAGGGGTATTATGGGCGAAACCGAATTTAGGCTAGGCTTTATGTTTGAACTCCTTGTATACAAGAGAGAGATATCAATAAAGATCATTATGCCTGGCTTTTATCTCTCTACATCTGTGTCTCCTGTCTATTGTGATTGTGTTTGCGTGTGTGCGACGACCGATTTACAACAATCTCATCACTCAACGCCTGACACTACACCTTGGCCACGCCACCCTACACTCTTGTGTGTCATCCTAGGATCTTGCCATGTCACCCCGAGCTTCAATTGCACCGCCCCATGCTCCATCACCCTCAAATCAGGCTATCTCGATCTCTTCAATACCCAGATCCAGCTGCTCAAATCAGGAGAGACAAAAGAGTTGGGAAAGATGGGAAAATTTTTTAGTGGGCTGAAGGTGTTTATTTTGGTCTTCAAATCTTGGATTGGTTTACATCATGGTTTTTATAACCGACTATGACATTTAGCGGTTAACTTCTCCAAACTGCTATAAAGGTTGCTAAATACCATTCAGCCGCTAATAGCCGGCTGTAGCCTGCTATTTTCCATATCTCGATCAAGCAAAATCGGATGTATCCCACTATAGCAGGAGATTTAAAACCATGGTTTGCATTGGATTTCTCCGATCCATACCTCATCCTAATGTGTCCGAAAATTTTCCATAGGGATCATTATATGAGATTTGGCCTTTAGGGATTGGGCAGGGATCCTGATTAAGAATTAGGCTCCTGAACAAGCCTATTCTTTCCCTTTTGTTTCACCTAGTTTTTTTTTTAAGGCCATTGTCTCATATCGAACGTCCGATGGGAAGGCTTCTCATCGGACGCTCCTGTGACCCTAATGAAACATGGATATATTACAATTGAAACACGGATAGATTATCGGTAAAACATGGGTAAAGTAAAGATGAAACATGATAAGGTACTGATGAAACGTTATGAAATACTAAATACTAATCAAACATGGTGAAATACTAACGAAATATTGATTTTGCTTGGTGAAACAGCAATGAAGTACCGATGAAATATGACAAAAATACTTATGAAACATGCAAAATATCGATGAAACATGGACAAAACATCATATTTCACAAGAGCAAAAACAATATTTCAAATAAACCACTATCATGTTTCGCAAGGAGCAAACAATTTTTATATTACATGTTTTACTAAAGCAAACTCATGTTTTTCAAGAACCCTGTTTCATGCTTATGAGGAGACGTTTCAAGCAAAAAATGCATTGTACATCTTCTCCATCTCAATCTTTTGCTCATTTCAATGGAATACCATGCCCCCCATACTTCAAGCTCTAGAAAGTGGGCTAATCAGAGACACCGACAACGTGTTTCCACAACACAACGATGCTTTCTCGCCGTCTCTTACTCGGAAGAGATGAGGTAGATAGGGAGGAAGAGATAAGGAGAGAGAGGACATGGGAGAGAATAAATAGATGGGTATTAGCATGGGAGCAATGAGAGAGAGGCACGGGAGAGAGGAACACACATAAAAGAGGAGGGAAAAGGAGAAATTGGGGAGATAGAGATGGCTCGGGAGAGAGTAGAGAGAGGAGAGAACGAGATAGAGGAAGAGGAATGGATAAGGCTGGTTGAGAGAGAAAGCAGGCAAATGGGAGTGCACCACGGACTAGGGCGTTTAATCATTGTTGAATGAATTAGATACCCGAACCGTCGAGTTTTTATTCCTTCAAAGTTTAAATTTTAAAATAAGAAATTTTATTTCCATACATCCAATCTTTTGTTTCCCTAGTTCTATTTCCCATCAACCAAATGCATGCTATAAGCAATGCACTAACCTAGTACATCATTAAAACTCAGAACAGGTCGTAAATAATAAGAGCATTGTCAGCAGGATCTCTATATTTCGTTCTCTATATCCCTTCTCTAAATCACTATTCGTTCCCTATATTTTCATCATCTTCAGTAGATATAGAGATTCTCTAAAGAGTCTCTAAATATAGAGACTCTAGGGATAGAGATTATACTGGATGGGTATAGAGGCTGAGACTATCGCAATAGTGTTTTATGGAACGGTTTAGGAAACCTAGTAAACATGCTCTCAGGACCAACCACGCCACATGACTAAACGAGCACTTGAGCAGGACCACCAGTTCATCACACTAACATGTAACGGCCATCTCTCTCTCTAAAAAAAATGCAACGGCCATTGCGCCCATTAGTGCACCAAACGTTACCCCAGCCACGAGGAAAACACACTCGGAGGCACGTGAAACCGGCCCAGGAGGCAGCATCCACCCGTCGCCGGCCGGCAGTCTAGCTTACGAGCCCTGCCTAGCTGCCACGCCACGCCACGCCATGCCGCGCTTGCTCACTGCAGATCGCGCGCAGCGGCAGACCTGCCCTGCTCTACGGCCGCGACAGGGGGAGTTCACGTGGAAGTGGAACAGTGCGGACGCCTGCGCCGTTTTGTGCAGCCGCGACTCCGACTCGCACCACTGGCTCGACGCTGCAGGTTGCAGCGTTGTGGGGGTGAGCCGTGACAGATCAAGAGCTTGTAAGCGCTTATTTGGGAGACTAATCTCGGCTGGAAATCCATGAGGTAATGTTTCTCGGATCAATTGAACGATGCATTTGGAAGTACAGGACGGTAATATTTTCGTAGCAAATCCCCGACCACTCTGCGGGGAAACCATCCTCGGCTCATCACATCGGGGATTTCTTCCCACAATGGCGCTGAAGTTGATCGTGACGAGGCTCCGCAGCCCACACTTTGGAACCCATCACCAATGCATCCGACGTCTCGGCGAGATCGTCAACTCCCACAACGGTGAGGTGAGCGACGATGCGAGCTCGCACGGCGACGGGGCGGCGGCGTGAGCTTTCACAACGGCGAGCTCCCACAATGGTGCCGACGAGACAATGAGATACACGACATGCCACCTAAGAGAGAGCCACCTCGCGGACATCCGTCAGCAGGGGCGGATCTACAATGCTAGCAGTTGTCTTTCGAATAAACCATTCTTATTTATTGCTACCCTATTAGTATGTATACATGTTAGCGTATGTAGAAAATTGGAAGGAGGGGCTCAAAATGAGACCCTCAATACTAAAATATTTAATATATATAGACATATAGTATGACATTATAGCTTTATAATTGTCACACAACATGCAATAATATAGTATATGATATATAAATAAATAAAGTTATCTAACAATTGCATATAGTGTAAGTATGTAACTATACAAACAAAAAAATGTACTAGTATACTTCTTAGGAGTTGATAGTTAACGTTTGCGGATTTTCATGTTCTGAAAATGCAGCAAAATATCTTACAATGGTTTTGATTATGACAAGGGTTTACATTATCTCTTTATCGTAGTCTATTCAGTTCGATAAAAAGATATTCAATTATATGTTAAAATAGTAGGGCAATTATAAAGTTCTGATCGAGACGTCCTCACGTCGCAAGAGATCAATGATCAATTGATCGACATAGGGCGCAACAATTAGCGAAGGCTTCTTTTGCTAATTTTCAAACAGGTCTTGGGCTTGGGAGTTGGGCCACCGCCCACCAGGTTAGTGAATAGGCTCATTGGCTTGCTTGCTCGCTATGTCGAGGCAATTGCTGATCGCTGATGAGCTCAAATCACTGATCGCTGCCGCTACCGCTGCACCTATTTTTCTTTGCCGCAGGTCGTGGACGAGTGGGGCTCCAGCCCTACTAAGCCCTCCTATGGATATGCCACTGTATATACATATAAACATATAATTTGAAGCATAAACATACTGATTTAGTATTAAAATGAGCCCAACGAGTTGTTTTCCTAGATCCGCCGCTATCTGTCGGCGAGGTTGATGAGGCCGCGCCGACACTGTCCAACGAACGAGGGAGAGGGGGATCGCATGCAGTGAGGGTTGAGATGGGTGATCGAAATGCATTATGGACCGGAGATTGGAGAATGTGAGGCAGTTAGGTAAAGAAGGAAGCTATGGTGGGGAACTGGGGATAAGGATAGGCAGTGAAATAAAATGACTAAAAAAATATCTAGGAGAGGGGTTTTTTATAAGTTGTCTGTAAACTCTACCATATAGGATAAAAGACAATGTGAAACTGTGAATAATAAAGATGCATATGGAGAATTTAGTTATCCATATATTTGTAGTCGACTAGAGTATGAAAACGAAGGCAAGTTATACATTTGAAAAAGCTGTCTATAGAGAAATGTTTGTCTGTACTCAATATATAAGACGTATGCAACACCACAAATGAGTGACATAATAACTTGTTGGCATCGTACACGCCCCTAGGCCATTCTCAATGCAATTTATGCATTGATGTTAGTCGTTTTCATAGTTGATGCATACGATGGATTGTTGAAGTGGTGAGTAGCTAATGAGTTGAGAGAGCAAAATCTTTTTTTATATAAGAGATGATCTTTATCCTAGATACGAAGGAAAGAAACAAAAATAAATCCCCATACAAAGCATTAAGTTGTTTTTATAGGACTCATAAATAGAAAGAAAAGTAATTATTAGATATGGTGCATTTAAAGGGTTTTATTTGTAATCATCTCTATATGTTGTGACGGGATTACATACACTTATTAAATGCAATATCAGTCTCCTTAGAGTATGCCCTATCCTAACTCCAAATGCTAACCCAACCTTAAATCTTGAAGCTTTCAATAGTGAATGTAGGTGTGTTAATTAATAGTGAAATTTATGGTTAGTTTTTATGCTAGTAGTCCATCCCAAAATATAAAGAGTATTTAATTTGACTTCGAGAAAGTATTTTCAAGATTGATTTTGACCGTTAAATTTCTCTATTATATATTATAAATTTTTACAAAGAGGATATTATATCAAAAGCACTTTAAAATATGAACATATTGGTACAACTTTTGTATACTAATGATGCATATAATTTGATTAATTTATGGTAAAGTTTACTAAGTTTGACTTTTTTGAAGTCAAACTGCACATTATATTTTGGAATGGAGAGAGTATTGTTTAACCTAAACTTTCACTGTTCACCGATCTAAAAACTACTGTTCATAGTCGCTCGCTCGCTCATCGCCACCCTCATTTAGCATGCTCTTTTGTTTTCAATTTGAAACAGCAATATGAGCGATTGAATGAGCAGCCCAGCAGGGGTACAAATCTGTGCGGGCGAGTGGCTACTGTGCGTCAAGGCCCACAGGCCCGCTTGCCTGCCTGCCGCAGCGGCTGCCGGCCTGACCGGCGCACGTCAGCGTCTCAGCAAGTGGAGGCGCGTGCGAGCTGGGCCCATGGTCCCGACCCATATGTCCGCGTCGGCGTGGGGCCCCGGCGCCCTCGCGTGTCGGCCTGGTTGCGGTGGCGAGGTAGCGTCGCCCTCGCTCGCCAGGCCCATCCGGTCAGAGCGCCCGTCCAGGTGACGTTCGGGCGTGTCGCAGGCCCACGGACCACGGCACAGCTTAACGTTGATGTCCACGTTCGCGGAGACCAAAGCCACCGGCGGCGAAACCATCGAGATTCGAGATTGATTTTTTTTTTTTCAGTTTTTGAATCGAACGATGCCAAATTTGCTGTCTTTAAAAATTTCATCCGTAAGAAAGAAAGAGATAAAATATAGAGTTTAAAGTCAGTCTACAGTGGATCACAAGATACAGCTACTATATATTAATATGTACTTATATTATTTTTTTAAAAAATGTTATAGCAAACACATTTAAGAGGTTGTCTGTTTCTACGAACAATAATGTATTCCCTTAATAAACCGGTCTTTTCAACAAAAAAGTTCAAATAAAAAGAAGCTAAATATGAAGATATCAAAAGAACATATGCAATCCATCCCCTGTTTAGATGTTCCGTTCTATTGAAATGAGAAAAGTCGTGTACGCATGCATTGAGAGAATGCCCTATAGATTTCTAAAACATTATTATTGCCAATGCTAGTCTCTATACATATTATACAACATACTCATTGTATTAGTATCTAAATTTCGAGATTCTATTTTCAAATCTCTATATTCAGATAATTCATATCCAATCTTTGCATCTTTTTGGGATAGAGACTTTATTATTATGGTAACAATCTCCTCCCCGTGAAAAAAATTGAGAAATGCCCTCTCACCCATTAAAAAGAACAAGAACAATTGTTTTCAAGGAAAGAAGGGGGAAAACTCATATTAACTAAGGTCTTGTTTTTTTCAGATTAAATTAAATTAAATGAAAATTTGTTATTTTTGTATAGGCCAAATGGTGTAATATTTTATAGTCATTTTTGTGGGGTTTCAAATAGTTCTTTTTATTGTTCGTAAAATAATTTTTTCGTAATTTTTTGAATTTTTTAAAATGCCTTTCGAGGGGCTTATAAATTTGTTACAGTAAAACTCAACTTAACTTTAATCTAAAACAAATAAGGCCTAAAACACATGTACAATGTAAAGACGTGACGTGTGCTGCCCAAGCAGTGCAATGCGTGACGGCAATCAAAAAACTGAAATACTCCTGCGACTCAGGCTAGACTAGCAGAGCGCCGCATCGGCAGGCTACTACTACCACTCTACCAGTGAGTAATAATAACGGAGGAGCTGGGTGGGGTCGTGCCGCAATCAGTGCCTGCGCGGGCGTCGGGCGCCGGTCACGTGCGGCGCGACCCGCGGCACGGGCGTGGCATCGCCGGCCGGCCGGCCCACACGGCCCCAGGCCCAGCCAGAGCCCGTCGCACTGTGAGTCGCGGATGGGCCCACTGCGCGGACGTGGGCTTGTCAGTGGTAGTCCGGACACTGGCAGGCGGTCCCAGTGGGCCGGCTGCGGCTGCGATGCGCCATATCCTGGGCACCGTCACGCTTGCGTGCCCTCGGACTCGGACCGATCCGCAGATGGGCTCAGTCTGCGCTGCAGTAGTACACCGGCGCGCGTGGATTTGGACGCCGCAATCAATGTGGAGTCGGTACGCGCGTACGCCTCCACATGTGGTGCGGCGCAGAAAACGTTCCGTGTATCTCAGCTTTTTTGGGGGTCATGTCTAGTTTGAGTTTGGGGAAGGAATACGAAAGTAGGGCTGGTTAACAATCACTCAAAAAGTATTCAATTCGTTGATGATTTAGATAGTTATTAACCTATTTTGATTAACAGACACTTAAGAAATGCAGGCCCATGGGCCATGGTCCTGCCCACGTACTTTTAAATTCTGTGTTCAAGCTTTGCCATGGCTTCCACGCCTCCCGTCTGCTAACTATAGCCACTAATTTTTCATATGTTTTCCGCAGAAGTTGAAAGTTTTCATTGAAAATAAATTGAATTGTGCTGCAAACATTGCTCCCATCTTCACGCCGGCAGGTAGAATTGTGCTGCAAACATTGCCCACGTACTTTTAAATTCTGTGTTCAAGCTTTGCCATGGCTTCCACGCCTCCCGTAGTCCCGTCTGCTAAATATAGCCACTAATTTTTCATATGTTTTCCGCAGAAGTTGAAAGTTTTCATTGAAAATAAATTGAATTGTGCTGCAAACATTGCTCCCATCTTCACGCCGGCAGGTAGATCGTCGCTGGGGCGACCTCACCGACGGTTGGGATTACGCTTTCTTGCCTTTGCATGATGCGTTTACGTGGAATCATGGCTCGTACTGTTGCGCTCATGACCCGCGCGACCCAACCCCCATACCGGCCGGGCCCGTTCCCGGCCCAGCCAAGGCCGCCGCGGCCCAGGGCCCACGGCACAGCGTCACGGACCCCACGCGCAATTAAACCCCACAGTCTCCTCCTCCCCCTCTTCAGTCTTCTCCTCGCTGATCTCCTTTCTCTCTCATAAACCCCGCCTCCGCCCCGCAGTTTTTCTCTCTCTCTAAACCCCACGCCTACTCCGCTATTATTGCCCGCGCCGCGCAGGCCATCCTCGCTCGCTATATGGGGCCCTTCTCCTCCTCCTCCTCCTCCTCCTCCACTCCCACCTCCTCCTGCTCGCGCCGCGCGTTCGCACCGGAGCGGGGTGTGCTCGCCGGACGGCGGGGTGTCCCCTCGCCGCGGCTTCTCACACCGCCACCTCCTCGCGCTGATGCGCGCGGATAGCTGAAGCTTGGGAGGGGCTGGTACGGTCGCGTGTGAGATGGGGGAGGAGGCTGCGGCGGCGGTGGTGGTGGCGCCGAGGCCCAAGTCGCCGCCGAGGTACCCGGACCTGTGCGGCCGGCGGCGGCTGCAGCTGGACGTGCAGATCCTGGACCGCGAGATCACGTTCCTCAAGGTGAGGCTGCAGGCTGCCGCTACCCTCTGCGGCTCTCCGCGGCCCGGCCTCCTCGGGCCTCGTGCTCTCGCTTCATTGCTTGCCCTTCCATTGACTTGCCCGATTATTTTAAAAAAAAGGAGATCCGATTCGTCGACGCATTCGTTTTAATTTTTTTTTAAAAAAGAAACACTATTTGCTTGAACACTTGAACAAGCCGGTGCTAGGGTGCTACTCGTAGCAGTAGTAACATTTCGTGGGTAGTACTGTCATGGCGTTGTAATTGCGCACGGGGAGAGAGGTTGGGTTCTACGGACAGTAGCAGTAATTTCGTTTCGTTGCGGTTTGGGGATGCGAGCCGAATGCCAACGAAAGGCCGGAAGGGGGAAGAGGTGGGCGGCGAATGGCAGCGCGGTCGAACCGAGGCGGCGGGACAGGCTTGGCCTCTTTGGGCGTGCCATGGGGTGTACCTTTGTCGTGTACTCGTGTATGGTCCGGTTCCTCGCGGAAAGAAAGAGAGGGGAGGCATGGGCAGGGAGTGGCCTTGTCAGGGGCAGCAAGCGCGGAAGCAGTGGGCGTCTGGGCGTGCCCCCTCCCGCCGTCCTTGCTTCGCACGCACGCAGGCACACGTCTCGTCCCGTCTCGCCCGGCGATATCATGAGAGGGAGGACAGGGGGTAGGTTTGAGGCTTTTGATGTGCTAGATTCTGTGCTTTTGATCGGGGGAGCGAAGATCTTTTTGACACTGTGCTCCGCTTTCAAGGCGCAGATTTCTTTCCGAAGGTGTTCGGGTGATGGGACAGTACTCCTGCTTTAGCACTCAAGCACTCTTTGCTCGCACTGAATTTTTTTTAATCTCTTCTTGCAACGAATCCCACCTTTGGTTTTCGAAAAGATGGCGCTTGGTGAAGTAAGTTTATGCCCGTAAAGCGGGTGTGTCCGTACTGTTTGTAAGATTAATTAGTGTTACTCAAGTAGTTCAGGCTATCATTGCTGTTTTTTAAGTATCGGTTTGACACAAGTAATTACCTTTGTTTACTGTCAGGCAGACGCGCCGGGGTGTGCTTTTAGTTCTTTTTTTTTTAGCAAAAGCTTTTAGTTCTTTTTCAATATGAAGCGACGTACGCTTGCTTATAATTCTATTTGTGGTTATATTGGTTTTGCAAAAGTGTCGTACAGCATAAAATAAATCCCTTGTTTATCGTTAATGCTTTCATGCATATCAAAGGAAGAGAAAACAACATTGGTTTGACACAAGCCTAGCTTCGCAGGATGAACTACGGTTACTTGAAGGAGCTCAACCAGTTTCTCGCTCTGGATGCTGCAAAGAGTATGCACTATTGCCTTCATTGCATTGCAGATTATCTTTTCACTTTGAATTTGTCCGAAATATTTGTCTTTGATGATATGTCAGTTCTTTAATTGTAATTAGCACGTTACGTGTGTTCATATATGCTTTTCTGCCTTTATCGATCGTGTTGCATTTTATTCGTTTGATTAAAAGATGTCATTGGTATGATTTTTAGCAAGGCCTTTTCAACGTTACGTACCGTTGTGTATTACTGTAGCAAATTTTATTATTTTTATATAGTCTGTATGTTGTGATAATTTGTAACAATTCTTTCGTGGCTTTTAGTAGTCATTCCAAAGATCATAAAACTATTTTTAAATTAATTTTTTATAATCTTTAGACCGCTTTTCAAGGGCTCTCAAATTTGCTACAGTAATACGCCAATGCAACGATACGCTGAAAAGAACAAGGCCTAAGTACCGTCAAGTTTCATGTCAGTTTGGTCTATGGAAACTGCTGATCTCAGTGCTGAAATGGTTTTCTTTTGGCCTAAATTTTCTTATTACAATCAATAGTCCTGAATCTTGATGCTTTTATTCAAAATGGTTCTCACCATGGAATGAGCTTGCGTTGTTCCTCAAATAGCCAGGGTCACATACTATATTATTACATACTGATATGTTTTGTTAGTGGAATGAAATAGCTGAAATGGAGATCTTCATGCTTTTCATGGAAGCAAGTATAAAATGTTGCCACGCATTTTGTTAATTGCTAGCTAGTTTTTTTACAAGTTACTAATATGCTAATACAATACTATTTCAGGCTAAATGAGTTTGTTGGTACAAAACATGACCCACTAATACCAATGTACGTTTTCTGGACTTGAAGTTCCAATCCTTTTAGCGTACATCTGTTTGTTATAACGTCCTTCTGTATTTTTTCAGAAAGAAAGGGGAACATAAATCCTGCTGCTTTTATTGGTGGATCAGGTATATATGGCATTGATTTCAGTGGCTAGATATCTAGTGGAAATTATGCAGGCTTTCCTAAGTTTTTGTGTTGGATTCAACTTTTTACAAATTTTAGTGAAAATACACTCTGCTCATTCTCCAGGCAAAAAGTGAATCAGCAAGCCAGTAGCTTGCTAATATTTGTGCTTACAGAATCCGAATTAATGCTATCCTTATTTATATTATCTTCCTTTTTTTTGGTGCTTGCTATATTTCCATTTATTGGTGCAGAATTGAGATGCAAGGCATGGTTGTTTTTAAAAAAAATTGTGTGACTAATTTTGTTTGAGCAATAATTGATGTGACAAATTTATCATGCTTACTGGCTTAGGCAAAATCTGACCATTTTTCTATTCTTTTTTATATGTAGCACTTACTAATATGACAGTGATTTGTGTTAGATGCACTTTGCACAATCTTCTGTGATCAAGCGATAAGTATTTAACATGGCTTCATTGACCCAAAGAATGCCCAACTCTGTGCGCAAGCATTATGTTTGTCTTATCAGAATTGATGTGACAAAATGTATCAAGGAAACATAATATTACTATAGAAAAGGCACTGTGTGAGTTTTTCTTGTTCCTAAGCGTTTGTTTCCAATTTTTATGGTACCTATTAGCAAATTTCTAGTTAGTAGTTTAGGGTTTAGAATACCCAGTTTTTGAATTCAGAGGGTAGAGTAGACTGAACTAATTTCAGGCGATCAACTAGACCTTTTCCTTTCCAATAATCCAATACAATTGTCTTTCTAACGAAACTTGAGTTCAAACTCGATCTCTTCATGATATGGGTGCAAAATTTTATGTGTAAAACCAGTTCTGGTATTAGTGGTTGAAAATTTTAACGCTTCGTTTTGATGATCGTCTGCCAAAATTATCTGCTCTATGGCAATAATGAACTAACATGGTTAAGATAAACTTGTGCAGATCGAAATTGAGCAGCTGCATTTCATGGTTTTGCTGCTCCTGCCAGTGCTTACCCAAGCATTCGTGCTGTTCATGCCATGAAGAGCCGTGCTGCCAGCCAAGGTGTAGCTCATGCTGTGAGGAGCCTTGCTGCAACCCAAATTGCAGCTCATGCTGTGAGAAGCCATGCTGCAACCCAAATTGCAGCTCGTGTTGCAATGGATCCTGCTGCAAGCTGAGCTGCTCATGCTGCAAACTAGATTGCTCATGTTGCAGCCCGAAGTGCTGCCCATGCAGCAAACCAAGCTGTAGCTGTTTTAAGATCCCTTCGTGCTGCAGACCAAACTGCAGCTCATGCTGTGATCCATCATGCTGCAAACCAAACTGCACCTGCTTCAAGATCTTTTCATGCTTCAAATACCCGTGCAGCTGCTGCACCCCAAATTGCTGCACCTGCAGCCCTCGGAGCTGCAACTGCAAACCTCCTTGCTGCACAAGCTGCAGTCCTTGCGGTCAATGCAAACCAGAATGCGGCTCGTGCTCGAGCAATTGCTGCGAGGGCAAACCAAGCTGCAGCTGTTGCAGTGGACAATGCTGTAGCTGCGAAGACTGCTGCTCCTGCTCATGCCCTCGATGCTCCAGCTGCTTCAAGTTCTTCAAATGCTCCTCCTGCATTGGCTGCCTAAACTTGTGCAAGTGCTCCTGCACGCAGTGCTTCAACTGCCAGTCGTCGTGCTGCAAGGGACAGCCTTCTTGCTGCAAGTGCCAGTCATCATGCTGCGAGGGGCAGCCTTCCTGCTTCAAAGGAGGCTGCTGCTGCAAGTCGTGTAGTCTTCCAAAACTGTCGTGCCCCGAATGTTCTTGTGGTTGTGTTTGGTCCTGCAGAAAGTGTACAGAAGGATGTCGGTGTCCGCGGTGCTGTTTCAGCGGATGCCTGTGTTGAGGAACTGTAGCCTGTAGGCCCTTCATTTAAAGTAGTTGTTTTTGTGGTTGTTAGATGTTTAGGCGTTTGATTTCGTTATATGGTCTGTAAAGTAAGATCCTTTTTGGCCAAATCTTAAACAAATTGAAGTGTTGAGAGTTATACATTATGGATTTTGTTTGTCCCTCTTCAATTTTATAAAGGTCATTTTTTTCTCCCTCGTCTGGAAGTGCAATATACTTCCTCCTTTCCACTCTACAAGGTGCCATTTATTTTGCGGGAATACCAAGACGAGGCTGCTAATTACTAGATAATTCAGTTTTACCTCTAGTTAATGAGGCTGCTGGGAGCAATCCCAATCCACTGTCCGTTCCTTAAGGAGAGAATGTATTTAATTGGAATTGTAGAAATCATAGCTCCAATGCATGGTATCTAGTTGTTGTTCCTTAAATTTAATTATCGTGCCTTGTGATTTTGCTAAGCTAGGATCTATTGAGGCTCAAAGATGAAACACACAATCAGTTTGGCAATATTGCTAAGCCAAGTCTAAAATACATAATTGCACGCTAGACTTGCACAAACGCATTTCTCATAGCACAACGCAATTCTCATAAAGTACGAGCAATTTTATTAGGCCAAAAACATACAAACATCACCATGCTTGCGCTATTAAAAGTATGAAAGAAATACACAATGTGAAAACTAAATAAAAAATTATATACCATTTTCACATAGTGGGAAAGAAATGTAAAAAAATATATTTCATGTTCACATAGCGTGAAAGCAATGTAAAAATTATTGATCACGTTCACTAGTGTGAAAGCAATGCAATATTTTGTCGACAAGTGTTATACATATATATAACTTAACATGGCAAAGGTTAATCATGCCCACTTAAGATAGACAACCTTACAGATATAATATTCAACAGCAATATCATCAATATGGCAAAGGTTTATCATGCCCACTTAATATATCCAACCATATAGATATAATATCCAACCATACAGATACACAAGATAGACCCATACATGACAAAGGTTCACTCATACCCACTGAATATGCCACAAACAGTTCCATCAACACCTAATAAACAACAAAAGACACAAGAGGGGGTCCCTGCATGTGCCACATGAGGGGGAAATTATGTGGCACCTAATTAACATGGAGAGAGACCATCCGCGTCCCCTAAATAAGGAGCGATCTCTACGTAGGAATCGAGGCGCGGTAAACGAAAAGGCTATTTTAGAGTTTTATCAATAATTTGCTCGTAAAGGTGGGGATCTGGTATTTTCGGAGTCCTTATATGAGGAATTACAAAAGAAAATTTTCAACAAAAATGTGAATTAGGAAAGAAGAGGCGCGTTGGGTATCGGCTTCATGCGCGTTGCTGTGCGAGCGCTTAATTAGTGACAGTAAAAGGTCAAGCTAATTAGCGGCAATAAAAAATCAAGGTAATACGGAGTTTGGCACTGAAAGGCAACCCTGGACACCTGTCATGTACCGCTCTGGTGGCATCGCCAAGCATATTAAGACCCTGTACAATTCAGTTTATCGTAGCGTAGCGTTTCAGTAAAATTTGAAAGTTTTTAAAAAGAGATTTGAGAAGGAGCCCGGTTCGCCACCGTCCCTCGCCGCCGCGCCGCCGCCTTGGTAAGCCTCCACATGCACTATCTGCACCTCTAGGTTCGCATGGCCATGGGGAAGCTGATCCCAATGTGTAGACGTAGTCCTCCCTGCAGGTGCCATGCTTGCTACCTCCCATGACAACCGTGCTAGCAGCTAGGAAGGTTGTACTATAACCTGTGTATAAATACACGTCCTCGGCGGTGGAACCGTCGGTCATTGAAACCACAACTATAGGTCTCTTTGGAAGCGTTGAGTCGAGAGCAATCTATTTTTGCAGCCGGTTTGTGAAATGGAGGTCACCACAACCTGCTAGCTGAGCTCCACCGAGCTCTATTGGCGTTGCCTGTACGTGCTGGGTGCATGCATGGCTAGAGGTAGAAGAAGGCTTGCTTTGAGATTGGTGTTAGTGTGAGTATAGATGGCTCTTAGTTAAGTGAAACGTATTTGAGCAGAATACGTTTTTCAGAGTTGATAGCGCACACATAAATGTAACAAAAAATTCAATAATTCCCAATTTTTATTAAGACTTTTAATAATAAAAACTGAGCTAATCATTTTACATTAAATAACAAATAACGAATGATTTTCAAAAGTATTAGATAAATGATGAAAAATATTTTTCAATGCATATATTTGATTTAATAAAAATATAAAATGGTTGTGCATGCATGTTGGTGTGGCACGTTAATTTGTTAAAAGATTAGAGTCTATCATTTCATATGCATGCATAATATTCCATGCATATTTCTTTCATGCATTATTTCTATAGAAACACTTATGGCCGGAAGTCCGGCTCGTCCGGCCTCGCGCGCGTGAAACGCACAGGAACACACTATGCCGGCATGCAAGTGGGTCCCACAGCATTCTTTTTCTTTTGGTAGCCATAATTTTTGACTAGGTGCTCTAATCCACAAACTGTTTGCACCAACGTGTTCCTCGTAATTTTACGAACAAAACAAGGTGTATGTTGTCATATAATTTAATTCTTCAAACTTACCAGGTGAAACTTAGGTTTCGCCTACTGAAACTTGGGTTTCATACTCGTTAAACTTTGCCGAACTGTCAAGTTTCAACAGGTTTCATCCAAGTTTCATCAGGTCAATCCAAGTTTCATCAGGTTTCAACAGGTTTCATCCACGTTTCATCAGTTTACATCGAAGTTTCATTCAAGTTTCATCAGATTTGCTCAGCATACGGCCAAGTTTCATCAGCACACGACCAAGTTTCGCTAGTATAGGTGTAAGTTTTATAAATGCCTTCTCCTAGATTCACATCAAAAAAATGAAAAAGTGAAAAAAATCAAAAAATTTAAAAAGTATTTAAAATGGGTTGCTCTCGATTTTAGAAGAATTATGAAATTTATTCCACACATTTTGAACACTGTTTGAATTTTACACAAAAATCAGAAGTTTAATTGAAAAATCGATCAACTGCACGGTTAACAACTTGCCTGGCACGCGGGCGCACGGCAGCGCTCGGATGCGCGCGGTGCCGGCGATCCAACGGCCGAGGTTGGTCTAGCCCGCACATGTCCATCGGATGTCCGACGCCTAGCGCTCGCCTTATTTTAAAATAAAATCGCATAAAAATATTTCCCTGTCTGATGGATGAATGTACTATCTTGTATGTGTTATCTGCATGGTTAGGAGCTCAAGAAGCGTTAGACCCGTCCGACGTCGCCAATTGCTTCTATCCGTCTTCCGACCAAGGCAAGTCTCCTTTATCATACTATGAGCCTTGTGCTTTGTTTTAAAAATAATTTATTAGAGATTAAAAACCTGCATACTAAATTAAAACTAAAAATATCGTATTTACTAACAACTAGTTATGCAACCTAATGAAGTGATAGGTTTAAACTATAAGGACTTACTATTATAGTCTTGTATATATATGCATTCCATTGATGATAGAAAAAATGCCTAAAAATGGTATTATCAAAACATCGCTATAATTTTTGTGTGTGAAAATAAATTGTGTGAAGAGAAAAGGATTGCGAAAGGATTTAAATTTTTTTTGAGAAAGACTGAATCATCGAGGGTGATGCCATACGTGAAAAATAAATTTATCTCTCTCTCCTAAAAACCTTCCAACTAGGGAGAGACTTTTGCCGGTTTGGTACAAGAAGGTACCATTTTGAGAAAACAGAGCTAAATTATTATCTCTCTTCTAGTTTAAGGACCGCTCGTCCTATGAATCTACGAACTAAGCCATACAGTACGACCTCGAGTCCGGTTATGGGATGGGCCTAGTTTTAGCCGAAAAACCCTAGCGGAGACTCTTGGCGGTCGCCGTTAGTGCTTGAATCTAACGGCTTTGTGGCGAAACACTTCTGGGGGTGTAGCCACTTGAGGGTAAAGCGTACCTACTCTGAAAAGTTAAAACTATCATGAGCATGTAAAGAGACTGTTCATATGGTAGCCCTTCTTTTAAAAAAAATGAGAATTTCCAAAAAGTTTTGAGTTGAGTAAAAATTGTTGAGAAAAAGTTTTGATCTTGAGATAGGTACTACCGTCGTATGTCCTGGGTTGGGTTCGGCCTACCATGGACCGCCCGCGCGGATTGGGCCTCAGCCACCGTTTCGAGAATCGTGGTGATCGCTCGCTACGGCATGAGGCTGAATGGTGAGAGCATTTTAAGAATGAGCCCCAAAAGATAAATATTTGAGTTTAAAACTTTCTTAGAAGTGTTTTTTTTTTATAAAATTAGGAAAAAAAACAAAAATACATTTCCACAAAACTACCCAAGCCATACATTTGTACTAAACCTCATCTGCATATATACCCGACTTGCGGAGTACCTTTGTACTCATCCCCTGTTTCCCTTCCCCTCTTTAAAAATTTCAAAAGTCGAGGAGGTCCTCTGCGACTCTCCATTCAAGTAGGACCCAGACTACGAGGGGAAGGAGGACTTCGAGGACGAGGAGTAGGGTGTGTCTTGCCTGCCGCTCTACCCGTGGAGTAGTCTAGTCACTAAAATAAATTGTGCCATGTTGGGCTCCTGTGGTACCGTGTGTGTAACTTTGTATTTCGGCTTGCGTGTCATGCTTGATGTATTAAGTTGTGTTTTTTCCTGGGACAGTTAGTCCCCTATATTGTAATAATGTAACTCAAAGGCAATGTGCCATTATTGTTGAATCGTGTGTGCTAGTCATGATCTTCTGGGACTTGTACACTTGTGCACTAGGGAATGTGAAAAGCCAAGATAAGCAAAAATATTGTTGCCTTCGTCTTCTAGTCATATGTGATGAACAAGAGACATTCAATCATGGTTTTTTGTCGGTCAGCTGCAATGTTTAACTTTATTGATAGACCTTAAGATGAAACTAAAATGTTTACGGGTGATACATTGGGAAAGCTTTAGCTTTGTCAATCTTGTTTTACGAATCTAGTTGTTTTTGCTGCAGTCTTCTACACTATCCATTGCTCCTATGATTACTAGGAAACAAAATATTTGCTTGAAAGCTGAAAACTTTGGTCGCTTATAAAGGTTTGAGCCCATGATTCTTGACAGAGTTTAATATTTTACTGTTCAATAGTAAGCCGTAGTTATGGAATTTAAAGAAGCAAAGGGTGGAAGTTGATCTTCAGCAAAATCATCTTTCTTTTACCTTAGCGTTGCGGATGTTATCAGGTTCATCTGAAGTTCCTGGTTCTCGTGGAGGTAGAGGTTTTCTCCGTTAACAGTTGCAAACCCTAATTATTTTAAAAGAAAAAACAAGGAGTTGAGGAGCAGATTTCTTTGAGATTTTTATGTTTAATTCAAATTTCAATTCGGCCATAAAATTATACCGAAAAAATGCCCTGCCCAAATTTCTGGCCAGCCACTCAACGAGTTGGACCGGGGAAGCTGGTTGCCTGTTTATTTTGCGGGAATGTCTCCTTTTTCCGGTGTCCACCCGGTGGCGCGAAAGCATGACATTGAGTTGTTGACGTTCGCGATGCGCCTACCAGAAGACCCCTGCCAGGCGGCACCCATGATTTGTTCGCATGGTCACTGGTATGTGGCCCCGGAGAAAGCGAGGCCACCTGTCAGGGAGTTGATCCCAGTGATCTGAAAAGTTCCGTGGGATAAATGGATAATACCGTTTTTGAATCCTTCAGGGCTGGGTTTCGATTTGCGTTCACGTACTCCTGGAACAATGTAATTGCAGATGGTTCGTGTTTTTCTTAGTCGAACGAGTGACTGAAGACCGAAGAGTCACTGAAGCGGAGCAAGAAGCGCTGAAGTTTTTTTTTACGCGATGGGGATATTCGCTCAAACTGTTACAGTGACAATTCCGTTCTGAGTTATTGTATTGAGGAATCTCCCTATTAAGAAAAAGGAGTGCTTTACATTTTGGAGATAACCTAAGTCAATTCGAGGGAAAATCCATGTTAGTGGGATCTTCGCCAAATGATGACAGAAGGAAAGTTTCTGTTGTTAGTGATATCGGTTGAACAGCTGAACGACTTAAGTTAGCAGCGAACATTGTTTGTTATAAAAAGAATTTTGCATTTTATGAGGGTGCTAAATCACTTCCCAATATTTTTTTTTTCTAAAAAACTAGACTGGTAAGACGTTTGCTAAATATTTCCCAGAACAAAGTCTATTACAAAAAATTTTATCAAATGAATTTGTTTTTTATCAACCTAACGAACATGAGAAAATAGGATGCATGACACTCAATTGGGGTAACATATTCAATGCTAAATGCCATTTAGGTCATCGCATATCTGGGTCATCGAATCCATAAGTAGCAGCTGTTGACACCCAAATTTGGCAGAAAATCGGATATTCGAAAAGGGCCAAATGTGTTAGAATTATTGGGCCAAATCGAAAATGGGCTTCGTGGGTAAAGAAGAAGAGCATATCGGAGAAGCCGATGGATACAAGACTTCGGAAGAAATACTGTTTAATTGGAAGCGCAATGCGGAAAAATAGGTCGTATCGGTATCAGCTTTGTAATAGTATAAATAGGGCTTTAGGCCTCGAGAATAGATATCTACTACTCAATACACAGAACCTTTTTTTTCGAATCCGATCGATCTCGCCGAAAGGCTTCAACTCGCAGGTAGAGCTATCTCGATGGGATAATCGATTCTCTCCTTGTAACCCGTATGCATGGCTGCATCATATTGATCTCATGTATACAAAGCATGTCAAACTGTCTCGGGAGTTTTCGATCTTTGATGTTGTCGGGGATAAAATTACGGCCCATTGCCATGGCCCACTCCCTGACGGCCCAATCGAACAGCCTACCAGGGCCCAGCTCCCTGGAAGGTTCTATCGAGCCCATGTGCATCTGCCGAACACTTCATGGTCGGGCACGGTGCGTAATGGCCTAGGATTCTGTTTGAGTCCGACTCGAGCGAGTTACTGACGGCTACGTGAAGACCGGACGTGGTTTCCGGATTGAAATAGGAGTCGTGATCCCCAAGACATGGGTATGCCTTATCTACCTCGGGATGTATTTGGCATGTATGAGTTAGATTACGTGCTAAGTGGTTAGCCTACCGATATTCCCTCGGTAGATCGGTTTGCTCGTAATATATAAACCATGCCCCTACGGCGTTTAGGGGCATCCGAGGACGAGTTTTACGACTTGGACCTTAGCCGATAGATTTTTAGCATACTACTCGAGAGACTGCCGATCTCGCCGAGTTCCACCTTGTAATTCTCTTTGATATAAGAAAATTTGGACGAGGGCTATTATCTCTCGAGAGGCTGAACCGGATAAAACCCTGTCTCTGTTCGTTCTTTGTTCGTGGTTGTTCGGCGTGTCTCCTATCTCCTCTTTGAAGAACCTTGGTTGACTTGGGTCGATATCCCAACCGTCGACAGATGTGTTCTCGCATGTTGCACTGTCTCGATTTAATCGATCTGTAATATGTGTTTATCCTGTAATGCCGATCATCGGATGTTTCGTATGCTCTTCCTGAGTTTGGTGTATGCAACTGTCTCGTTTAAACGATCTTGTGTATGCCTTGTTTAGGATCTCGCATCTGTAAATATTTGCCGATTAGCATTGCATCTACCAATACTAGTCTTTAAATCTTTAAATCGGTTTATTAGCTTATATCTAGACTTGGATTTGAATACTGTCTTGGCCTGACCAACCTATTCGATCTGTTTCTTGGTTCAATCTGATACACTGATTCGAAAGTTTATTGCTAATATATTATAAAAGTGCCAAAAAGAAGAATAAGATTTAAATTTGGTTATTATTCTATATTTACTTGCTCTATCAGGCATTAAGCCGATAGATTTTATAATCGGATAGCTCAAAGCCGATTATAGAAAACCTGATCTGGCTATTTAAAAAGCCGATTGGGGCGATATTACTAACGATTTTCTCCTTATCAATTTACAGGTCAAATTGACTGGCATGCTTGGTTTCCTTGTTGCGACACAACCCCAGAGTTGACGCTTCGGCACGTGTGTTCGCGAGAAGCTCGCTTTTCGTGTCAACATACTTTTTGGCACGCCCGGTGGGACCCGAAAGATCAAAACCGACAACATGACGCGTACTGACGCCGAAGCAACATTGGAGGCGCTCAAGCTCGCTGCCGAGGCAGTGACGTTTGACGAACTGAGCCCAGATCAAAAAAAGGAAGTTGAAGATAGGCTCGCGGAGATCCATGAAGAGAACAAGAAGAGAATGCTGACTGGCTATCGAAAAACCCGTAGTGGCCAGATCACTAAAACTTCCATTGGAGATCCACTTCTTACTGGAGATTTTTCCGAAGTAATAAGAGATCAAATCAATAGCTCCGTTTACCGATCAATGTTGGACCAGTCATCGGTTCTGGGGCGAATTGTCCAAGAGGGGACAAGTGCTGCGCTGCACAACATCATAACTGGACAAACTCACCAGATGAATCGGAATACCCCTCAAGGGATGTATCCAGGAGGTCAGTATCCAGCTTATGCTCAGCCAGGGGCATCAAATGCTGGGTCTTCCCAATTAAGTCCCCCATTGGTTATTTATCCAACTCCGATTCAGACGGTACCCAATAATTAGGCTATGGTTCTGTCGGGGATAAAATCACGGCCCATTGCCATGGCCCACTCCCTAACGGCCTAGTCGAACAGCCTACCAGGGCCCAGCTCCCTAAAAGGTTCTATCTGGCCCATATGCATCCTGCCGAACAACCTCTTGGCAGAGGTGATGCGTAACGGCCAAGGGATCGTGTTTGAGTCCGTCTCGAACAGGAGTTCTGCACGGCTACGTAAAGACCCGGACGTGGTTTCCCGGATCGGAATAGGAATCGTGATCCCCAAAACTAGGAGTATGCCTGTCGGCACCCGATTTACAAGATCGGATTCCACCTGCGTAAACCCGTACTAGTCCCAAGGATCATGGCTAGTACACACAGATATACAGAAACGGAATAGTGCCAACGATATTATTATTACAAACGGAACATAGTCCAGTACAAACAACATACAACGGCTCGCAGGCCGCAAATCAGAGTACACAACGATACAAGCCTAATACAACATCTAGGATTTTATTCATCCCACAGGCACGGAGGCTGTAGGGACACGCAACCCTATCTTCATACTCTTCGTCGGAGAACGCCTCCTCGACGTAATCCGGGTCCTCCTCCTCGGACGGCGGGCCATACTCGGATGGACCAGCTGTTGAAGTTTTGAAAAGAGGGGGGAGAAAAGGATGGTGAGTACAAATTGTACTCGCAAGTCCGGAATTATGCACATGCGGTTCAGTACAAGGAAGGTTTAGGATATTTGCGGAAATCGCAGTTATTTAACCTAATTTTGACAAAGCAATTTCGAAACTTTAAATCTCAACATTTTCTTTGGGCTTTTCTCAAACGGTTCTCGCCACTTGGCCTCAGTGCCATAGCAAGAACAAAATTCTTTCTTCTTTTCTTTTCTCAAACTCGCTAGGTCCATTCCGCGTGACACTTTCCGATAGGTCGATACCCATTTCGGAATATCACCGGTGGCCCCTAGCTCAAACGAAATCCTTCTCAAATCCTTACTCATCTCAAATCCTTTCTTTAAAAACCCTTTTTCTAAATTGGTTTTAAAATGAAGAAACTACCATATAATCAGTCCCTTGGCGCTCATAACATGAGCACGGCTATCATGATAGTTTTAACTCTGCGAGTGGGTACGCCTTACCCTCGAGGCTACGCACCAGACGGTGTTTCGCCACAAGACCGTCAACCACGAGGGCCAACGATCGGGCCCGTCCCATTCCGGGACTCGAGGTCGTACTGTAATGGCTCAGTTCATAGGATCATAGGATGAGCAGTCCTTAGACTAGGGGAGATTTGATATTTTAGCCCAGTTTCGAAACATGGTGCCCTCTGCACCAACCGACAAAATATCTCCCTAGTCGGAAAGATTTTGGGGTAAGAGGAAAATCATTCCCTACTTAGCATCGCCCTTGATGCGCTATCTTTAAATCACCCTTTTCCAACCATTTCTCAAAACATTCTCCTTTCACACAAATGATTGAATCATTCCGCATAAATGATTTTAAGCATTTATCCTACCACAATCAAAGCATATAAATAAGAACAATTCATATTTTAGCCTTAGGTTTAATCCTACCATATTTCTTACCTTTCTATATATTCGGTCATGATAACTAAGTCTAGGAAATACGGCATTTATCTTTTAAACTAGCATGCATATTTTCAAGTCTAATAAATATTTTCTAAATAACGAAAATGGCTTCTCAATATGATCAAAGGGGACTTGCCTTGATCGGTTCCGGGAAAGCGAAGGGGCGTCGTCGATCGGGTCTTGAGCTTGACCTCCTAAACGCGCACCACCATCGCAAAGCAATACAACACACATAAGTAAAATATTTTATGCCATCTTTGTTTTTAGGAAAATGAAACCCTATTTCCCATGCATTTTCATTTAAAGGCAACATGATGCTAAATGGTTAATGCATACATGGAGTGATGCCATTACTAAATCATGTACACTTCTAACAAGTGCAAACTGCATGGATGGTATGTCAACAATTATTTTCTAAACTCGAGGGAATGCTAAGGAGTTTTATTTTTGCTTTAAAAGAAATGAAAAGACACTTCTCAAATGCATGAAATGATGCACCTAGAGCTTATCTATTTAACCAAAATGGATTCTATATGTATGGCATGCATATATATAACATTTTCTTAAGTCCGAAACTATCAAATTATTTTCACTAATTTTACAGAAATTTCCCGGCTCATCACTATTTTTCATAATAACTTAAGCTATTCAAAACAATGATTAAATAGAAATTGGAAAAAGAATTAAAAGAAAAGGGGGAACTCTCGGCTATGGGTCGGCTCGGCTCACGGCCCATCGGGAGGGCCACAGGCACCGCTGGGCGCAGGAGCGACGGCCACGCTGATCGACAGAGGGTCCCACCCGTCGGTGGCACCGCAAGAAAAGGGAAAGCAGGAGAGTCACCCGGCGACGGCGCTAATCGGCGGCGACGGCTCCGCCACGAGGCTCAATTGGGTGCGCCTGAGAGGAGTAGCGGGCTAGAGTGAAGGCAATGGGGTTATCGGTAGCGCCGGTGATGCTCGGAGGTGACGCCTTGGTGAAGCACGGCGGCGGTGACGCATGGCGTCCATGGCGCGGGGAGACGGGATCAAACCCGATCCCTTTGGCGTAAAGCAAGAGAGAGAGGGAGACACGATCGGTGAGCTCACCGGGGACGGAAGAAGCGACAGCGGCGGAATCACGGTGGCGGCGACGGCGCGGCTCCGGGGACACGCGGGTCACGCGGCTCCAATCCGATCCTCGCACTGGCTCCACTGGAACAACCTGCGGATCACCCAAGGAGGGCATGGATTAGGAGGAAAGAGGCGAGGTGGAGGGGGAAGAGGAACAGCAGCAAGGTGATGAAAATCGACAACGCACCGGCTCGGGCGAAGAAATCGTCGGCGCAAAGCGAGAAACAAAGGGGGAGCATTCCCCATTTAAAAGCGAAACTCCGTCCGGAGAAATCCTTGACGCGACAGCGGTTTGGCGAACGCCGGCGCCGACCCGGCGGTGCCGTGTAGGTGAAACGCATTGAGCGAGGGTGGTTCGGCGGCGATAAGACAAGGAAAGGGTAGGGGACGGAGAGGGTCCGCGGAAGAGTGTGGGGCGGCGTCGTGGGGAAAGGAGCCTGGGCCCCGGAGAGAGGACGAGAGGGCAATGGCGGCGATTGGCGGCTTAACAGAGGAGCGAGGGAGAAGAAGCAAGCAGAGGAGGGAGAAGGGATCGACAAAGCGGGCCCTTGGCGGTGGCACCTGCCACAAGCAGGCGAAGGGGAGAAGCAATGGCGAGTTAGGCGGCTCGGGCTGGCCCAATGAAGGAAAGGCCGCGGGAAGGAAAAGGGAGAGGGCGGAGTGGGCTGGCACGGGTGCGGCCCACCCTGCGGGGAAAGAGGAGCGGGGAGGAGAGAGAGAAAAGGGGAAACGGGCCGGATCGGGCCGAGAGGGGTTAAAATCGTTTGAATTTTTCGATTTCCAAAGAGCTCATTTTCTCCAAAACCATTTTGACATATTAATACTTTTAGGCAATATGATTTTGGTTTCCCAACATTTAAAATATAATTCCAAATAACTTCACCTGGGGTATTGGTTTATAGAAAATATTATTTAAAATAATTACCATATTTTTCCACCAAAGGACATAGACTTGGAAAGATTAAATTATTTTCCTAATTTAAATGCAATGCATGAAGTGATGATGTCATGATGCAATAATGAGTGATTTAACATTTTTAAATCATGCACTTAAGAAATTATTAACGTGCCAAATTGGTTTTAAAAATTTGGGATGTTACAATGCCTTATCTGCCTCGGGATATATTTGACATGTCGAGTTCGTTGTGATCTCGTAGTTAGCGGCCCGATATTCCCTCGGTAGGTCGGTTTGCTCTGCACTATATAAACAAGGCCCCTACGGCGTGTAGAGGGACGAGTTTTACGACTTGGATCTAGCTTTTAGCATCTGGTAGACACCTGATCATAGCACATTGCTCCTTGTACACACATAATCTCGCCGAGACTTGTTCGTCTCGTCGAACCACCTCTTGTATTCATCTCTGATATATAACAAAGGCTGGACGTAGGGCTATTATCTCTCCCGAGAGGCCTGAACCAGGATAAAAACCCCTGTCTCCTGTTCGTTGTTGTTCGTGGTTGTTCGGCGTGTCTCCTATCTCACTTCTAAAGAATCTTAGCGACTTGAGATCATTATCTCAATCGTCGACAGTTGGCGCCGTCCGTGGGGATACGCAGATCGAGCATGTCGAACTCTATCAGCGATAAGGAGATTCTCCCTGAGAACTACGACTCAGAAGGGCATGATGTTTCTTCCCCTGCCAGCTCGAATCGATCTTATCGTCCTAGATCGATGTCTGTATCCGAGACAGAGGTCTCTGGATACGCCCCGGAGATGATCTCTGGTCGAGCTCCCGTCATTGGCGATGAATACGAACCGACGATCTTTCGCGGTTTAGATCTATCGGATTCCAGGGCTATGTCGGTCGATTCTTCCTGTGGTGACACAGCGATGACACCGTCTAGCGCGCACGGCCACCGCGTCGTCAACATGGCTAGTCACAGGACCTCGGGGATCTGTGACGGTCCTGATGGCGAAGAGATCGAGCAAGTCAATTCCGCTCGGCACCCGGATGGAGCCGCTAATCGCTTGCGAGCAAGACATTGTTCGCCGCACTTTCGACGAATCCATCGACCAAACTTTGGCGCAGATCCGCGATCAGCGCAAGCGTCAGCGACGCGATCTGCCTCGCGCACCTACCCCAAGACCCCCGGTAGAAGTTTAGCCTGCCCGGGTGGAATCCGCGCGTGCCCAGACTCCAATCGGGCAAGACGCGGATGCTTCAGGGATCCCAGGACCAATTGAGCAGAGCCGGGAACGGCTCCAGGCCCTGGCAACCATAATCAGATCCGCTCACCAGGATAATCTCGTCCTCGTGGGCGATGAAGTGGCTACTCACCTTGAGAAATTGGCCAAGGGCCTTAAGTCTATAGGTAAGGCATCATCCGGGCAGCGCGGTGAGCCTGCCCGGGTAGATTCGGACAGTGAGCTATCCGATCGATCGTGTGACCGCCGTTACCATCGAAGGACCACTGTCCACGAACAAGCTGCCCGTGGTCACCGCCGCTCGCCGAGTCCCCGTGGTCATTGCGACCACAGGGGCAAACGTGCGCGCGACGATCACGAACGATCCCTTCGTGAGGAGCGTGTTGTCGCAACCACGAGGAAGGAGCGCGGGGGCTTATCACGGAGAGAATTCCTCCAGCGAGACCTCACCTTTCGGAAGGGTTCCCCGACCAACAGGACCAATGTCTTCTCGAGGCTAGGTTCTGCCGGGGAAGGTGGCCGGTCTTATGCCTTGGGCTGCAGGGCCTTTTCCGACGAGCTTCGATCTGTTCGGTGGCCCTCAAAGTTCAAGCCCGGACACATGGAGAGGTACAACGGGACCCAAAACCCAGAGGAGTTCCTTTCCATCTACGCCACGGCCATCATGGCGGTCGGGCGTGACGAGCTTGTCATGGCTAATTACCTCCCGACTGTCCTTGAGGGTGCTGCTCGGACGTGGCTGTTCAATCAGCAGGAAGGTTCCATCTCTTCTTGGAACCAACTTTGTGGCGCTTCGATTGCTAATTTTCAGAAGCTATTACGTGCGTCGGGCAAGGAGGATGATCGCACGGATGATCCGGATGAGCAGGAGACCCTCCGCAACTTTGTGAAGCGTTTCATCAAGATCCGCAACACAATCCCGAACATCTCGGACGAATCTGTTGTCCGCGCCTTTAAAAACGGAGTCCGCGAAGAGCGGCTCACCCAGGATCTCGAAATCAATGAGACCTGGACCGTCAACGACTTTGTTCAAGGCGGTGATCGCTATGCCAATGCGCGTAACGCAGCGTTGATATAAGAAGGCGTTCGACAAGGGCGAAGCTGCCCTTGACTGTGTAGAGGAAAAGAAGAAGAGCAAGAACAACCACGGTGACAAGAAGTCCCAGAAGAAAAAGAAGGGTGATGCGAACAACACTGTCGCCGGTATAGATCGCACACCTCCTCCCAAGGATGGGCAGAAAAAGCCCAACAATAACTATAAGGGCAAGAAGCCCGCCCAGGGAGGCAACCAAGGCAAGAAAGGTCCTAATGACCGATATTGCAAATTCCACCAGCATCACGGGCATGATATGCGCCACTGTAGGACCTGGGCTGCAAAGCTCGAGGATTTCTACAACGGCAAGGGCCCAATGCCCACCCTGCCCGAAAAAGGTGAAGCCGGTAAGGCCAGGAGCCAAACCGATGATGGTGATCGGAACGACGACGAGTATCAAGAGCCCGTGAACCATATCGCCGTCATCTTTGGCGGCTCCTCGGCTTATACCTCTCGACGCAGCCTTAAGGAAGCTGCTCGGGAGGTCCACAACATTGAAAAGGGCAAGCCTCAGCCCGAATCGATGAAGTGGACAGAGGTTTCCATCTCCTTCTCTCAGGAGGATTGCCCCACTAGGATGACCAAGCCACAGAGGCTCCCACTGGTGGTCGCTCCGACCATCAGCAACGCGAGAGTTGGCCGTGTACTCGTAGACGGCGGGAGCGCTTTGGACTTACTCTCTGCTAAGGTCTTGGACGAGATGCAAATTCCTCGCTCCAAACTTAAAGAGGTTGCGATGCCCTTTTACGGCATTGTTCCCGGAGAAGCTGTTGAGCCGTTGGGGCAGATCGTTCTGCCCGTTACCTTCGGCAGTCCAAGCAACTTCCGGACAGAGTTGATCACATTCAATTGGTTGACTTCCCATCCGCATACAATGCTATCCTGGGCCGGCCATCTTTTGGCAAGTTCATGGCCGTGTCTCATCACGGATATCATTGCGTGAAAATACCGGGTCCCAACGGTGTGATCACGGTCAAGGGCAACTATAAGGCCGCTCTCGATTGCGACGAGCAGTCCCTCGCCCTGGTTGACCAGCTTCCACCTCGAGGCCCCAAAGCTCCGCAGACTAAGTCTGCACGCTCTAGAGTTTCCCTTCAGCCAGGAGGAGAGACCAAGGAAGTTCCGCTGTCTGTGGATGATTCCTCCAAGACAGTTCTCCTGAGGGCCAATCTGGACCCCAAATAGGAAAGCGAGCTCATTGCCTTCCTCCGAGCTAATGCAGATGTGTTTGCCTGGGAGCCATCTGACATGCCCAGAGTCCCAAAGGAGGTTATCGAGCACAAACTAGCCGTCCGGTCGGACAAAAAGCCTGTTCGCTAGAAACTTCGTCGCTTTTCGGACTTCAAACAGGGGATCATCAAGGATCAGTTTGGTAAGCTGCTCACTGCTGGTTTCATCCGCGAGATTGATCACACCGAGTGGTGGCCAACCCTGTCATTGTAAAGAAGAAAGGCGGCAAGTGGAGGATGTGTGTCGATCACACAGATCTGAACGCTGCTTGTCCTAAGGACAATTTTCCGCTGCCTCGCATAGACCAGTTGGTCGATGCGACTGCGGATGCCCAGTTCTTGGGTTTCTTGGATGCTTACTCCGGTTATCACCAAATAAGCATCTCTCCCGAGGATGAAAAGAAGACTGCCTTCATCACCCCCTTCGGCACTTTCTGCTATACGACCATGTCTTTCGGTCTGCGCAATGCTGGTGCCACGTTCCAGCGCTTAATGGAGAAAACTTTTCTAAAATAGCGCGGAAAAAACCTGGAGGTCTATGTCGATGACATAGTTGTAAGGAGCAAGTATGCTCCAGATCATGTAAAAGACCTGACCGAGACTTTTCGAAATCTCAACAGATATCGAATAAAGTTAAATCCAGAGAAGTGTACCTTTGGTGTTCGATCTGAAATGTTGCTCGGTTATGTAATTGGTTTGCAAGGTATATCTGCCAACCCCGAAAAAATCGAGGCCATTGAAAACATGAAGGCTCCAACTACCGTCAAGTAAGTTCAGAGACTCACCGGACGGATGGCTGCTCTAAGCAGATTTATTTCCCGTCAGGGCGAACGGGGGCTGCCCTTCTTTAAGGCCTGCATAAGCACAATGGTTTCAGTGGGACAGAGGAAGTCGATCGATCTTTCCAAGATCTAAAGCAATACTGTCCAACCCAATTGTCTTGACCACCCGCGATCTGGCGAACAGCTCTTGCTCTATCTTGGTTGTATGCCTCAAGCGGTGGCTTGGTCTTAGCGGTGGAAAGGGAAGGCATCCAATGGCCAATCTATTACGTGGCGAGGTACTTCACGGATCAAAGGAGGCGTTACTCGAGGTACGAAGCTGCTCTACGCCTTGCTCATGTCCTCCAGGAAACTTCGCCATTATTTTCAGGCGCACCAAATACTGGTCGCGACCAAGTTCCCTCTTGGAGAAATCCTAAGGAACAAGGAAGCTGGCGGACGTATAGCTAAATGGGCAATGGGCGGCGAATTTGATATTCGCATTTCGCCTGAACGCTATTAAGTCCTGTGTCTTGGTGACTTTGTCGCCGAATGGACTGCCGCCCACCCAAATCGAGAAGCTCCCGAGCAACCTGATGACCCCCCTTGGACCATGTTTTTTGGCGGCTTGCGCACTGGAAACTCGAGGGCTGGTTTTGTTCTCATCTCCCCTCAAGGAGAGCAACTCCAGTATTCTATCCAACTACACTTTGCGGCGACTAACAACGCTGCGGAGTACGAGGTCCTTCTCGCGGGACTAAGAGCGTGCAAGTTACTCGATGTCCAACGACTAACTGTGAAGTGAGATTCACAGATGGTCATCAACTAGGTAAACAAGGAGTATCATTGCTGCGATGACTCAATGGCGCGATACCTGGTTGAGGTGAGGAAGTTGGAGCGGCACTTTCGATTTTTCGAGGTGCTCTTCGTGCCCAGGAAGGACAACTTTACGGTGACCAGCTATCAAGTTTGGATCCTCACGAGAACTCGCCTTGAGCAGGGTGCTCGTCGAGCACCTTTACAAGCCCTCTATCCGTCTCCGGACGAGGCAACAGAGAGCGGTGGTCTTTGTCTCGCGTCATCGGCAGGTGTCGCGGATGGACAACGCCATTTGTCCGATGCGTTGCGAGATGGGACATCTTGTCAGAAGAACAAGAAGCGTTCCCGGCTTACAAGGCGTGCTACTCCATACAAACTTATGGGCGGCATCCTTTACCGTCGAGGTGCTCTGGGAGTCCTCTCCAAGTGCATATCTCAACAGGAGGGTGTGTTCCTTCTTAGGGACATACACGAGGGTGCCTGCGGCAACCACGCCTCCTTCAGAACTCTGGTCGGCAAAGCGTTTCGCATGGGCTATTACTGGCCTACGGCGTTACAAGATGCCCGGGACATCGTGACAAAGTGCAAGGCTTGCCAATTTCACGCCCGAAAGGCATATAAGCCCGCCCAAGAGCTCCAAACGACCCCCCATCTTGGCCTTTCTCCACATGGGGTCTGGATCTGTTCGGCCCGTTCCCTAAGGGGTACAAGGGCTATACACACTTGCTTGTCGCCATCGACACCTTCACAAAGTGGATTGAGGCAGAGCCTGTGTCGTCTCTTCACGCCAAAACGGCTGTATGCTTTTTCAAAAGCAACGTGGTCACGCGCTTTGGGATTCCCCATAAGCTGATCACCGATAACGGTACCAGTTCAAGGCGAGCTATTCGAGAATCTGCGAGCAGTTTGGGCACCAAGGTCTGCTTCGCCTCTGTGGCACATCCACAGAGCAATGGAGCAGTCGAGCGAGCTAACGGATAGATCGTCCAGGGTATCAAACGGCGCGTGTTCACGGCACTCCGCGAGCACAACAAGGCCTGGGTCGACGAAGTTCCTTCCGTCCTCTGGGCGATTCGCTTTCTGACGGTAGAACGGCAGGAAAACTCCTTTCCAATTGGTCTATGGTGCAGAAGCCGTCCTGCCCACCGAAATAGTACTCGGCTCGCCTCGCACGAGCTCGGTCAAGTTGGTTGACGACGAGCAAGAGCGCCTACTCGATCTCGACCTCCTCGAAGGCACACGCGACTGGGCACAAGTCAGAATGGTGTGCTACCAGCAAGATCTTCGCCGGCACGCTACCAAATCGGTTCGACCAAGGGCTTTGCAGGCGGGCGACCTCGTTCTGCGCCGTGTTCAGAACCTGCCCAATGCCAACAAGCTAACTCCCCGTTGGGAGGGCCCGTTCACGGTCGTTTGTCTTGCTTCACGGGGCCGTTACACTGCAATGGAGGACGGGAGAGAGCTGACCAGCACTTGGAGCATCGACCAGCTTCGTAAGTTCTTTGTGTAGGTCTTTCTGTGTTTGCTTAGTTTCGCGCTTTTTGTCAAACTTCCTGCCTTTGTTCGTCCAAGTCTGTCGGGCTCCATGTAAAGTTCAATCCATTTATAGTGAAATTTTCACGGTCCTCTGAGGCCTTTTCACACCTCTGTCTTGTCAAGACTATCCTCTCTCTGGTAACACTTGATGGCTGCCCCGCCTTGCGAATACTTGGCTCCGCAATCTTAAGGATTTTTCCTGCTCGTATCCAGTTTCAACAAGTCTCTCAACTCAAGGTTGCGTAAAAAGGCTTTCTCGCCTCGCGGCTAAGTCTGCTCTCGTAAGCCCTCCGCGGCAGAGGCACTTACCGCCCACGGTACGACCACCTGGCAAAGTCTGCTCTCGTAAGCCCTCCGCGGCAGAGGCACTTTCCTTGTTCGGTTACCTTTGAAATCGCCTAACTTACGTCGCCGAGCAGTTTTTGGGATAAGTCGATCAGGATATGGGTGTCGATCTAACTCTCTACGCACGTGATCGAACTCGCAAACTCAGGTTTTCGAGCACCATCCGTACCGGGGGCTAGGGTGTCGCTCTTTCTCTTGTGCACCTGTTCGAGTTCGCAAACTCAGGTTTTCGAGCAGCTGTACAACGGGGGCTAGGAGTTAGGCTAAGCGTTCTACCGGTTTTCTTAAACGTTCTAGCGCTTTCGTGCCCTGCTCTTGGTTCCTTGTTCGTTCTTGTCTTTTGCTGCTCTTTTTTGCAGGAAAAAGGTAAGTTCTTTATTAACAAAATTTGCAGGTACAAAAGTCCCTTTAGATTCTGACCCTCTGACTACTTAGAAGCAAGTTGCTCCTTGAGCTCCTCTACCACTTCCTTGAGGCACAGGACTTCCCCTTGGGCCTTAAAACCCTCTCTGGCCTCAGCTCGGAGATGGTCGGATTCCTCCTTGCTGCTCCTGGCCTGCTCCGTTGCCTTCACACGGAGAGCCTCGACCTCTTTGGTCTTGGCCCGCAGCTGCTCGGCCAGATCTTCGCTCTGGCTGGCTCGCTGCTCGGCGGTCTTGAGCTGCTCGTCCAGCTCCTCGACCCTCTTCTCCGCGGTGCTAGTCTTTGCGGCCAGCCCGCGCATCTCCTCGGCCTCCTCCTGTGACGCCCACAGGGTGGAGATTTTCTCCTGGAGTGCCACGGAAGTCGACTTCTCTTCGGCGAGCTGGGCCTCGAGCTGCTTTACCTGATTCACGAGCAGCTTCGGCCATTCGGACACGTCGTGGAGCTGCTCTTCCGGCCACTTCGTGCGGCCTGGCTCACCTTCCGCGACGCTCGCCCTCGCGGCCTGCGCGCGAAGCTCCTCGGCCTCTTCCCGAAGAGCCCCAGAGGATTGCCTCTCCTCGGTCAACCGAGCCTTGAGCTTCTTTATTTTTGCCGCCAACTTGCTCCGGCTCTTGGCTGGCGTGGAGGGCTCCCCTTCGAACCCCCTCATTCGGAGTTGCTCCCGGAAACCCGCCAGAACGGCGCTCCGTTCAACGGTGACTCCATCCTCGAGCTCCTCCATGGTATCTTTAAAGACCTGGGAGAGAAGACAAGTTAACCTCTTCGCTCTGATGTTGCTCGACTGGACCAGGTTGGTTTTGGAACTTACCTTGCTGAGTCGGCGCTTCAGTCCCCGGCGTAAGTGATCTTCGAGACCATGCGTCACGAAGCCTCGCTCGTGCGGGATGAGACCGGTGCGTCGCCCTCGTCGCCGTCTTTTTTGCTCCTTCTTCTTGCGGGCGCTTTTGCCAGAGGCGGGAGCGTGGGCGAAGAACTTTCACCCTCGCGCTCGCCTCTTCTTCTTCTGCCCGATCACCCTCGGGCAAGGTCGGAGCCGCTCCACCGGGCGGCACCGGAGTTTCCACTGGCGGGGCAACTCGTGCGCCCTGCTCGTGGGTTTTTTCTTGCTCCTTGGCGGCGGGGCTTTCGCCCTGCTCGCCGGTCGCCTCCGTCGCCTCAGGGACGAGCTGCCCCTGCGACGAAGTGCCCGGTAGGACCTGCTCGGTCCCACCTCGGGCAGCTTGCGAAGCCAACGCTTTGGCCCCGCTATCCGTGGCGCTGCCCGCCGCTTCTTCCGCTTCCAGCCGCTCCACTGCGCCCTTCAGCGCATCGAGTTGGTCGCTGGAACTTAGCGGGACCAGGCTCCACGCTGCCAGCTTGTCCTTGAGGCTGGCCAACCTCACTGCCTGTGACGCACCGTGCAGTTGCTCGGGCAGCAGAGATCGCTCGATCGCCTCGTCAACGTCGTCTGTGGCAATCTCCTCTTGGGCAGCTGATGAAAAAGGGAACGGTTGAGCCTGGTGCGGTTAGGGAAATTGTAAAAGACGAAAGTTTCATTACAACATACCTGCCATGGTGGGCATGATCTTGATCTTTTTCGCCAAAACCTTCCGCCTCTTCCTCGGGGGCTCCTTGACGCCTTGTTCGTCTCGGCCCCCGGACGCTCGTGACGATGAGCTCAGCTCCTGCTTGGTGGCGCTTTCTCGGCAGCGAAGAAGCTTCTCCTTGCGTTCGACTTCCTCCTCGAGCCTTCTCTGTTCGGCGACCTGATGTAGCCGTGCCAAGTGGCCCGGGTGAGCCTGCGCGTATCGCTTAAGCCAGAGGGTCAATGTCTTTACCTCTTCGTCGCTATGCTCGGCGAGGAGGGAGGGGCTTGGTCGTTTCTCGCTTGGCTGGCCGCGCACTCGCTTGGTTTGCTCGACGCGCTCCGTCGCCACACCAGGCTTCTTCAAGGGAAGGCGGCCGCCGTGGCGCGGCGAGCTCCGCGTTGGCTCGGCCGCCGCCTTGGGCTTTGTGGCCACCTTTGCCTTGCCCTTCTTCGCTTTCTCCTTCTCCGACCCAGAGAGCTCCACGATCCCTCCAAGGATCAGCTGGTCCTCCTGTGTGTTCGGAATGGGAATGTTAGCATTCTGACGGTCTGAATCCAGCTACACGAGCGAGGGTTCGAGCAACTTACCTGTTTGTGCGGACAAGCACGTTCCGCAGACAGGTATAGGCCACCTCGCCGGTGACCTCGCCGTCCTTCTTGGCTGCCTTCAGCATGGCGTCGACCCGCTCGGTCACCCATGCGTCGGTAGGTTTGTCTGCCCGAGCAGGAAATCCTCTTAGTTTCTATTCGGAAGAAGCATCAAAGAAAGGTTGAGTCTTAAAGGCACTTACCCGTGCTCTCCCTGGAGATGTCTTCCCATCTTTCTATCTTGTAGAAGGGATAGGGTCTTCTCCGCTGTTCGCTGTGTAGTCCCTGATGATCTCCCTGACCGTGAGCCCAAGGCTCACGAGGGAGGCGATCTTCCTCGTCAAGTACCAATCCTCGGCGGACATCTCCGGCCGAGGCATCGGTGTTCCCTTCGCCGGCGCCTTCCCGGTGAAGGTGAGCTTGCTGTCGTCGCTCCGCCGGGTGTAGAACCACCTCGTCCACCACGCGCCCATTGAGTCAAGCAGCGGCGGACAGGGGTACGGCGGGTCGTCGGCGGTGGCCAGGAGCTTGAGGTAGTAGCACCCCAGCGCCGAAGCGGCGGAGCTGCTCCTCGTTACCGTATAGTAATGGAGGAACAGCCCCACCGGCGGATCAATGCCCAGATAGCCCTCGCACAGGTGTGCGAAGACGGCCATCTGGAGGATGCTGTTCGGATTGAGGTTCGCCACCTCCAATCCGCTAATGTTTAAGAAGGCCTCAACGAAGTCGCTCTCGGGAGACCTCAACCCGAACAGTGCGAACTGTTCGAAGCTGACGAACTCTCCCTCGAGTGGCTCCGGAGTTTCCTCCTCCCCAGGCAGCCTCCAGCTACCGGCATCGATGTGGCCCTCTTCCTCCCAAACTCTCAAGTCCTCCTCGGAAGCGCTAGAGCTAACGAACTTGGCCATAGCGGTTCCCAGAGTTGGACGAGCAGGTTTGGCGGTGGAGTTTGGGTGCTTGGTGTTGAGTACGGTTGGAATTAGGGCTTGGGAAGGAAAGGCGCGAGAGCAGAGTGGTGGCATGAGCGGCTTAGGAGCTTTATAGTCCCATATCTTGACTCTGCAACGGTTTGCCACAAAGCGGCTAGTTTTTCTTTATGTGGCTAGGTAAAAGCAGTCGCTTTGTTTTATTGCTTGCAATGACGATGAAGTTACCGTTGAGTTACATAGCGGTTACTTTTTTTCGGCGTAAGCGTTGAAGGTGAGTGCTCTGCTTTCGGCGGATGTGATTCCTGTTGATTGCAGCGGAGTTGTTTTCGGTCTTGTCAGGTTAGCTTCGGTCCCGAACAAGTCTGTTCGGTTGAACCCTAACCTGTTCGGTCGATTGTTGCATGTCTTTGTAGCAGCAAAATTTCCCTCTTCGTGACTTGGAGTCTCAAGAGGAAGACTCCACTCTAGTGAGTCCTTCCACTTGAGTCTCGGGGGCTAGCTGTTGGGGATAAAATCACGGCCCATTGCCATGGCCCACTCCCTGACGGCCCAGTCGAACAGCCTAGCAGGGCCCAGCTCCCTGGAAGGTTCTATCTGGCCCATATGCATCCTGCCGAACAGCCTCTTGGCAGAGGTGATGCGTAACGGCCAAGAGATCGTGTATGAGTCCGTCTCGAACAGGAGTTCTGCACGACTACGTAAAGTCCCGGACGTGGTTTCCCGGATCGGAATAGGAGTCGTGATCCCCAAGACTAGGAGTATGCCTTATCTGCCTCGGGATATATTTGGCATGTCGAGTTCGTTGTGATCTCGTAGTTAGCCCAGCCCGATATTCCCTCGGTAGGTCGGTTTGCTCTGCACTATATAAACAAGGCCCCTACGGCGTGTAGAGGGACGAGTTTTACGACTTGGATCCAGCTTTTAGCATCTGGTGGACACCTGATCATAGCACATTGCTCCTTGGACACACATAATCTTGCCGAGACTTGTTCGTCTTGTCGAACCACCTCTTGTATTCATCTCTGATATATAAGAAAGGCTGGACGTAGGGCTATTATCTCTAACGAGAGGCCTGAACCAGGATAAAAACCCCTGTCTCCTGTTCGTTGTTGTTCGTGGTTGTTCGGCGTGTCTGCTATCTCACTTCTAAAGAACCTTAGCGACTTGAGATCGTTATCTCAACCGTCGACATGTTCCAATCCCGGATCCGATCTATCAGCCGATGAATCATGGGGTGAACGAAAATCTAGAAGAGATGACAAAAAACCTAGTTTATAATATGATGAAGCAGTGCGGGTTCAACACTCCCAAGATTGCGCCGCACTATACTATGCCGTATCCATCGACTTTCAATGAGACGGAATACACTCATAAGTATCGAGTTCCCGATTTCGCTAATGCCAAATTCAGCGGGAGCGATAACACCTCTACGCGCGAACATATTGCTAGGTTCCTTGCGCTATGCGGAGAGGCTGTGTCGAAAGATACACTTAAGTGCCTATTATTCCCGCTATCCTTTTCGGGATCGGCTTTTAATTGGTTTACGTCGCTTCCTCCAAACAGTATCACCACCTGGCCAGATCTGGAGAAGAAATTCCACGAATACTTCTATTCTGGGGAGAACGAAGCAAGAATTACCGATATAATGATGATCAAACAGAAATTTGGTGAATCGGTAAATGAATATTTGCGTCGGTTTAGGGAGGTAAGGAACCGATGCTATAGCCTTTCTCTGCCTGACAATGAGCTGGCAGAATTGGCTTTCAAGGGTCTGTTGCCTGTCAATCAAAAGAAGGTGGGCAACCAGGAATTTGCTGATATATTGCATATGGCCCACAAGATCGCGCTATATGAAAGCTGATTCTCCGATAATTCTTACCCAGGTCAAAGAGAGTATCGGAATAATAACAATTACAAATGCAAAGAGAAAGCTGTCAACATGGTTGATGCTGATGAAGACGAAGAATCCGAGGACTCCGATGTCGAAGATATGGGTGCCTACGTTGCTGAATGGGTAAATAATAGGAAAGAATTTGAGCTTGGATGGATAAAGCCGAAAAGCGCTGAGAAAGGCAAGTATTCTTTTGATACGTCCAAGTGTGATCGGATTTTCGATCATCTATTGCAAGAGAAGCAGATTCGGCTTAAACAGGGGCACATAATTCCTCCTCTGGAAGAACTGAAAAAGCGGAAGTACTACAAGTGGCACAACTCCTACTCGCATGCCACTAACGAGTGCAATGTGTTCAAACAAATAGTGCAGAAAGCGATTGAGAGTGGCCAACTTCGTTATCAAAGCAAAAAACTCGCAGGTCGACACGGAGCCGTTTCCAGTCGGCTTTATTGGGATGGTTGATGCTAAGAGGAAAGCCGACAATCCGGAGGGTTCTGATCAATTTAAAGTGCTTGTCGGATCTAAGAGGATCGTGGTGAAAGATAAGCCAGACCTAAACTTCCGATCGTCTGGTCGACGTGGCGAAAGGACTAGCAAGTGGCGCGAGGTAAAGCACGGATACGATCGTAATCCAATTGCTAAGCCAAGGCCAAAGCCGACTTTTGATCAGCTGATGGAAAAATATGACCGGATGGCCAAGGAAACACCTCGCAGGAGCATCAAACCGGACGCCTCAGAAGTAGTTCAATGGGATTCAAATGATCGAGATTGGGAGATGGAGCATTGGGACTGCCCTTTTTTCCGATATCGCTGGGAAGAGAGGATGTCATTGCCTACACTGGAAAACTATCCAATGAGTCATGCCTTTATTCCTCCCAAGAGAACATCGGTAAAGGATCGGCTGGTGTTCCCTAGTGACAAAGCCGATAATGTTACGATGAGTAAAAGTACCGATGTGCATCGGCCTCCCAAAGTGCCGTTGCCACAATGGTGCCCAAGTGGGATCACAAAATCTCAGAAACGGCGCTTGCAGCGGATGAGGCACGCTGAAGCTAAGGAGGCTGAAGCCGAGAAGTTCAGGGATGCTCTACTGGAGCAGGTGAAACCGACTAAATCTGCTAGGGGCAAGCTAGAGTGGAGGCCCAAGTTGAGATCGGCCGTTATTATTGAAAAGGACTCCGATGAGATTTCGATCTCTGCTAATATGGTTTGCATGCTGCCTCGGGAGTTCATGAATGATTATGAAGAAGCGGCTGCAGAACTGGTGGTTGGAGCGGAAGAAGCGATATTCAAGAAACCAGAAAATTCCCGATTGCATTTGAAGCCATTATTTATCATGGGGTATATGAATGGAAAGCCGATTTTCAGAATGATGGTGGACAGTGGAGCTACTGTAAACCTAATGCCATATTCTGTGTGCCGAAAAATCGAAAAATCTACGGAAGATTTGGTCAAAACTAATATGGTTTTGAGTGATTTCAATGGAAATCCGACCGAAGCCAAAGGAGTTCTGGTTGTAGAACTCACTATAGGGAGCAAGACGATCCCAACGGCTTTCTTTGTAATTGAAGGAAAAGGGAGTTATAATGTGCTGTTGGGAAGGGATTGGATCCACGCCAATTGCTGCATTCCATCGACATTGCATCAGATTCTAATCCAGTGGATTGGTGATCAAATAGAAGTGGTAAGAGGAGAGTCTCTAACTGCGGAAACCTATTGTGCCGATATTCATCATAACCTGGAGGCATTATCAGGAAAGCCCTTAGAGGATTGTGATTTCCGCAGTGTGAGTAAATTGGGGTTCAAGCCAACAACGCTGGAAGGACAATCGGTGACGCAAGGTGTCGACGGTTGGGATATTGACCCAAGTCAACCAAGGTTCTTCAAGAAGGAGATAGGAGACACGCCGAACAACCACGAACGACAGCGAGCAGGAGGCGGGGGTTTTATCCTGGTTCGGGCCTCTCGGGAGATAATAGCCCTACGTCCGGCCTTTCTTATATATCGGGGATGAATACAAGGGGTGGCTCGGCAGAGGCGAACAAGTCTCGGCGAGATTATCTTGATACAAGTCGTGATAAGCTATAAGATGATGACCGGGCCCCTTAACACGCCGTAGGGGCTCTGTTTATATAGTCTTTGAGCAAACCGACCTATCAAGGGATAATCGGGTAGGGCTAACTACGAGTTTATAACGAACTCATACATGCCAAATACATCCCGAGGTAGATAAGGTAAGCTCTAATCTTGGGGATCCGACTCCTAGTCAATCAGGAAACCACGTCCGGGTCTTCACGTGGCCGTCGAGAACTACTGTTGAGTCGGACTCAAACAGAATCCTAGGCCATTACGCACCGTGCGACCATGAAGCTGTTGGCGGGATGCACATGGGCACGATAGAACCTTCAAGGAGGTGGGCCTGGTAGGTACATTCGATTGGGCCGTCAGGGAGTGGGCCATGGCAATGGGCCGTGATCTAATCCCCGACACAAGGATGCGATGGTTTTTTATGGGAACCGTGGCTCTAGAGGAGATTGAATATAAGATGGGCCAAGGATTCATCTCGGCTGATGAACTAGAAAAAGTCGATATTGGAACCGATGGAAAAGAAAGGCCCACTTACATCAGTAAACAGTTGCTGCGGGAATACAAGGATCGGCTTATTCAGATACTTAAGGATCGGGTTGATTGTTTCGCATGGAAATATCATGAAATGCCTGGTCTAGACCGATCCATAGTTGAACACAAAATTAAGATGAAACCTAGGTTTCGGCCAGTGAAGCAATCGCCAAGTAGGATCAGCTGGAAAATTTATGATCAAGTAAAGGCCGAAATTCAGAAGTTATTAGACGCAAGGTTTATTCGGCCTTGCAAATATGCCGATTGGATCTCTAACATCGTACCAGTCAGTAAAAAAGATTCTGATAAAATTCGGGTGTGTATCGATTTTCGAGATTTGAATAAAGCCACATACAAAGATGAATATCCGATGCCAATTGCCGATCGGTTGATCGACGCAGCCTCAGGCAATCGGATTATCAGTTTCCTAGATGGTAATGCTGGATATAATCAAATCTTTATGGCCGAAGAAGACATGAACAAGACTGCATTCTGGTGTCCTGGTGCTATCGGCTTATTTGAGTGGGTTGTGATGACTTTTGGACTGATTAGCGCTGGGGCGACATATCAAAGGGGATGAACTTGATCTGCCATGACTTAATCGGTAAATTGGTTGAAATCTATATCGATGACGTGGTTATTAAATCTCAAGAAGAAGAACAACACCTGGCTGATATCGTGACCGTGTTGGATCGGTTTCGAAAATATGGCATGAGGATGAATTCAAAGAAGTGCACTTTTGGGGTATCTGCCGGCAAATTCTTGGGGTTTATGGTGCATCAAAGAGGAATTGAAGTTCATCCTGATAGGGTAAAGGCGATCCTCAATACAAAGCCTCCTAATTCAAAGGTTCGTCTACAGGAGCTTATCGATAAGATCAATTACCTGAGAAGGTTTATTTCGAATTTATCGGAAAAGATCATCCCGTTCTCCCTGTTGGTTAAATTGAAGAATTTCGATAAGTTTGTTTGGGGGCCTGAGCAGCAGAAAGCGTTTGATAATATTAAGGAGTACTTGATTAATCCTCCTGTTCTGGTTGCTCCAAAAGAAAGTCTACCGTTCAAATTGTATCTATCGGTATCGGATAAAACAATAGTAGCAGTTATGGTCCAAGCAATCGATGGTAAGGAACGTGCAATTTTCTATTTGAGCAGAAAGTTATTAGATCCAGAAACCCGATACATGATGATTGAAAGGTATTGCCTGTGTTTATACTTTGCGTGCACTAAACTGAGGCATTATTTGTTAGGTGCTGAATGCAAAGTGGTATGTCAAACCGATGTAGTCAAGTACATGCTTAATGCCTCGATAATCAAGGGACGTCTTGGGAAGTGGGCATATACTCTCATCGAGTTTGAGTTGACATATGAATCCCCGAAAGCCGTCAAGGGGCAAGTTTTAGCCGATTTCATCACGCACAATCAAGATGTTAATTTGTCGATGCTTTTGCGCTGGGTAATGTTCTTTGATGGATCAGTGCGTGATAAGGGATGTGGAATCGGTATTTTCATTGTTTCTCCTGTTGGTGTTTCTTACTGGTTCAGTGTTACAGTGGATTTTGGATTGACCAACAATCAGGTGGAGTATGAGGCATTAATCCAAGGATTGGAGTGGTTAATTCAAGCTGGTGCCATCGCTGTAGAAGTGTTCGGAGATTCACAATTGGTGGTTTTCCAGATGATCGGTAAGTATGAGTGTCACAGTGACCTGCTTCGGGAATAAGTATTTCAATGTATTTACAATTCATCATGTTCCGAGGGAACAGAATTGTGAAGCCAATGATTTAGCTCAGGAAGCATCAGGTTATAAATTACCGGTCATGGAGTTGGATATTATCCCGATCGCAAATCCCGTTCCGATAGGATGGCAAGCAGAAATTATCGGTTATCTTAAAGATCCTCAAGGAAAAACCGATAGAAAGCTTAAAAGAAGAGCCCAAAGGTACGTTCTGATCAGTGACAAGTTATACTATCGAAGTTTTGATGGATTATTGTTTAAGTGCTTAAATGAAGAGGAGGCTAAAGTTGCGATCGGAGAAATTCATGAAGGGTTGTGTGGAACTCATCAATCAGCATACAAGATGAGATGGATGTTGAAGCGCGTCGGGTATTTCTGGCCAACAATGGTGGAAGATTGCTTTAAGTATTATAAGGGCTGCAAAGACTGTCAGAAATTTGGGAATATTCAACATGCGCCTGCATCAATTTCGCATCCGACCGTGAAGTCGTGGCCTTTCAGAGGATGGGGGATTGATATGATCGGGGAAATATTTCCTTCCTCGTCCAAGGGGCATCGGTATATTTTAGTAGCAACGGACTATTTCACTAAGTAGGTTGAAACTGTACTATTGAAGAAGGTAACTGCCACTGAAGCGATCGAATTTGTTAGAGAGCATATAATTTACCGATTTGGAATTCCCCAACGATCACTACAGATCAAGGATCGGTATTTATGTCCGAGGCATTTCAGAGTTACGCTCAAAGCTTGGGAATCACAACGATTAATTCATCGCCGTATTATGCTCAAGCCAACGGCCAAGCAGAATCTTCAAATAAAAGTGCTATAAAGCTGATCAAGCGGAAAATCGATGAAAGGCCGCGGGGTTGGCATAATACGTTGGCGGATGCGCTATGGGTGTATCGGATTGCTAAACATGGAGCTACAAAGGTGTCACCGTTTGAGCTTGTTTATGGTCAAGAGGTCATTACGCGATTAGGCGATCATCGGGTCTACGAGAGTTGAAGAACAAAATAATGTGAAAGCCGATGATTACAAGAGATTGATGGTAGATAGGCTGGATGACATGGTAGCCGTTCGGTTGAAGGCTCTGGAACATATTGAGCGTGATAAACAGAGAGTTGCCAGACATTATAATAAGAGAGTTGTGCCGAAAACTTTTGAAGTAGGAGAGCTCGTATGGAAGACATTTTTACCGATTGGTTCTAGGGATCCTAAATACGGAAAATGGTCTCCAAATTGGGAAGGACCATTTAAGGTCAACCGGATTATTCCTGGAAATGCATATATATTGGAGACACTTGACGGGGGAGTTTTCGGTAAAGCAATTAATGCCAAGTATTTGAAAAAATATTATCCTAGCGTTTGGGTTGGAGCTTGAGCTGGGGTTTATAAAAGCCGATTCAGTAAATCGCCTATAGTTAAAAAATCGTTTCACACTTCGGCGCATTGGTGATAATTTTACTTAACACGTCGCTGTTGAGCGAAAGCCGATTCTCAGGGAATCGCCTACAGATATGATTAGTAAGCATCTTACTCAACACGTTGCTGTTGAGCAAAAGCCGATTCTATGAAATCGCCTATAGACATAAAATAGAAGCAATTGCGTGAAAGAAAGTTATTACAAAGGCACGAGGGCCTTGATTGTTTTCGCCCAAGGGGCAAGATCAAGCATTGTTTGACAATCGGTAACATACCGATTCACACAGTTTAAAATTTGGCTCGCAGGCCCTAAATTCATAAATAGCTGCGGCAGCACTGGACATTGTATCTCGGATCCGATTGATAGTTGCAGTATCTTCTTCGGATGATCCGGGAATGATCGGAATTTTCTTCTTCGCGTCCGTAAGCGCCGGGCCGCGAGTCTTCACAATATTATCTGCTCCTTCGCCGCCGATTTGGTCTCTTCAAAATTGGAGCGGCGGCCTCTTCGGCTTTCCTTGCTTTTTCGGTTCTAGTTCGAGAATTGATCCTTGAAAGCGCCTTGGAGGCGGCAAGTTTTACCGATTCAGCTTCATGCTTGAGCTTGCGAGCTTGCCATTACATGCGTTGGCGTCTTGGATCAGCCCTTTTAACTCTGTCTCGGCGTCCTTGAGGGCTTCTCTTTGATGGAGCCGATCCAACATGCGTCGAACTCGGTTTTCTCTGGGCGAGGCAGCACCTTACGGATGGCGATGCTACTTGTTCCGGAGGATTTCTTTTATAGAATCGGCAATATCTCTTAGAAATTTGTTGGGTTGGCGGAAAGCCGATTCATCTAAGCAGATTCAACATTTGCTTGACTTTGCAAGTGTATCTGGCGATAGCGGTTGCCCTTGGTCGAGGCTGCGGTGGTGACTCCATGACTATGGCTGGAGGAGACGAAGGCCTTATCGGTGAGGATAGAAAATCCAGCTCATCGTCCAGCCAATCCATGCTGGATGGATCGAAATTGAGTTCCTTGGTTTTTTTCCCGTCATATGTGATTACCTGCGTAGACGCCACTGCTACCTTGACCGGGCTGAGGGGAAGAAACATATACTGGACAAAAATATTTAAGTTATGAGAGATCGGATTTTGAGGTGTGCATAAATTAAAAGAAGGAAAATTTGATTACATCTTGTGGATTGAAAGTCGGGGGTGTCTGAGAAGCTGGCGGAGGAGCAGGTGTACCATCCTTTTTTTTTTGGATGGGCGATGTGTCCTGAAAAAACAATACCGATAAGGTAAAAGCTGATAGGAGGTTATGCGGATTTGAAAGGGAATCAAGTGCTTACTGTGTCACATACCGATTCGGTGGTATCAAGTGTACGCACCTTTGGGGGACGCGGCCTCTTGGCAGCCACCTTCTTCCGTTGGCCACCTTCACCTTCGGGTCTCCCTGTTCATTGGATGATTAAGTAATCGGATTGTCGAGAATGTAAGATATAATCCGATTATACCTCTCTTTTTAAGTTGCTGAGAGGAGCTCTGGGCAAAAGCCGATCTGAGACTTATTTGTGGAGTGTAGTCATTAGCTGCTTCTCCAATAAGCTTGGCCTTGGGACGCTTATCTCCGCTCTGGAAAAAGAAAAAATTTGAGGTTAATAATCGGCAAAAAGATGACGTGAGTTAGCAAACACGCAAGTTAGTAACCTCGCTATCGGAAGATGATGCATAGTCTTTGGGATTGTGTTCTTTCGTCATCCGAATCGATGAGGAGGTCTGATTGAGAAGAGTTTTCCTCCTTTTCATCATCATCTTCGTCATCGGAATCGTTAGAATTGGAGCTATCAGAGCTGCTCGTTTTCGATTCCGACGAGACCTCTGTCATGCCAGCAATCTTTGGCCATTGGGTTTGTAAGTTTTCTTCGGCGGTGAGCCTTTCGATTAAGGTTGAGGCTCCACCTTACGTGGCATAGATATTTTTGCGATACTTTCCACGGATGTCAAACTTGGCGAGTATCGAGACCACGCGATGAATTCGATGGCATTTCAAAATCGATCTTGCGGTGATAAGATTCCATAAGCCGATTGAGAATTCAAATCTTCTCGGCATTCAATGGCGATAGATGAAGAGATCAGAATGTCTGCCCGAGGTTGAGCTGCCGAGCAACTCTTCTTTGGGTGGTAGAATTCATCGAGGTTTTCATTGTGGGTCCTTATGCTTAGAATGGCGAAGAATATTCCAGGAGAGATGAATTCTTCGTATACTGATAAAGCCTCGCCTTTTAAGGTACTGGCTGATCAAAAAAATGATGGAATTGGATATCTATCCAAATCGGTATATGGGTTGAACTGCTCCAGACCATATTCCGATTCCGACATTGCGAAGAAAGCGGCCAAAGAATTCGCAAGATCATCTTGATTGAGGCGTCGTCGGTTGCAGTTGACTGATATCATCTCTCCGTAAGATCTGCATGAACGATTTTTGCTATCGGCTTCGTGCTCATTCGGAAACCTCAGGCCGAAGTCTAGTTCTCCCAGGGAATTGTATATTTGAAGTTTTAGAAATATGCACATGAACCAGAAAGGGCCGCCGAGATTACCAACAGAGTAATCGGCTTTCGGTGAGCAGAGACCTTCCCTGATCTCATGCATCATCCGGTATGTGGCTCCTAGCAAGTACTTGCCGATTGCTAATTTTTGGCCCACTGCCAGTGCTTCAGCTATGCCTTGGTAAACCTTGCTGGTAGGGGTGGAAATGGTACCGATATTATCCGACCGACCGACCGACCGAATTGATCGGATAGTGATTTGGATAGTTTTAAGGATATTCGACTATTTTTACGGATAAGGATATGGATATGGATAATTTGGCGTGGATATGGATACGAATACGGAGCACTGATTATTCGGTGGATAAGGAATATCCGAGTTTTTGTTTGGATAATATCCGAATATAAAATATGGATATTATCCGAATGTATTTCTGGAATTTTTTTAATGTATTTCTACAATTTTTTATTGATAGTTTCCCAACTTTTAAATTTATTTTTTGAATTTTTAAATCTAGACTAAATTAATAATATTCGTGTATAGACTTTTTAATGTTTTGTTTTTTACTAATGTTATAAATTTCCACTTTTAAATTTAATTTTTGACCATATTTTGTTAAAGTTTTGAATGGATTTTTGAAAATTATTTTTAACTATTCGACAAACAATATCCGTATCCTTGTGTTATCCGATCTGTATTCGATCCATATTCGTAACCAATGTTATGCAGTATTATTCGAATTTGTATCCATATTCGACACATTCGTATTCGAATTTGTATCTGGTAAAAAATACGGATATGGATATGGATAGAACGATATCCGACCTTATCCGATCCGATCACATCCCTACTTGCTGGGGCTAAGAGATTGCCCATAGAAGAAAAATCGATCGAGCCACATGTTCAGAAAAGCGATGTGCTCTTCGTCCTCCACGTTGCCCGTCTGCTGGTGGGTGCTGATGTAACGCTGCCATCCAAAATTCTTTTCGGGGACCCGCTTCAGGGTGGCAGAGAGGTCAAAAGCCGATAGCATCTCGCCATCGGGGCTAAGTCCGGTCAGCATGGCTACATCCAGAAGTGTAGGGCTGATTGGCCCGGTCGAAAAGAGGAAGGCATTTGCAGTGTCGCACCAGAAATAAGCCAATGCGGCCATGAACGGTTCGTCTGCTGGTGGCGGAGATAAGGAAAGAAGAATGACATCGGTTATTCCTAACTCGTCCCATTGCTCTTGTTTTTTGCTATAGACCCGAATCAGCCAGTCTTTATATCCTTTGATTGGGCTAGGCCAAGATCTAAATGCCGATTTCCAACTATTTATACTGAGCTTATCGGCAAATAAAGGGAGACGTCCTACAGAATGGAATATAAAATCCGACGGATCTCGTTCTCCTATTGGTCCCAAAGAATACAGAGCTTCAGTCTTGGAGCATTTGAATAGTACCTGAGACATGATGCCGATTGAGAGTTGGAGGAGAATTGGTTGTGCGCTGACTGCTGAGGGCTCTGGAAAATCCGATGCAAGAGACGTGCGAGCAGGGGAGACTATGAAAATGACGGCGAATGGCGCACTATTTATAGCCGTGGTAAAAACTAGGGTTTTACCACGTATTTCGGCGTTGCTGTTTCGGCCCATATTGTCTGCTGGGCTGACACGTGTTCTCTAAATGGGCCGGAAGTGAGAAGTTACAGGGATGAAAATGTGAAATATTTTGGTATGGTAAATTCTATTTTTACTTGAAAGTTCGGCTAATGAAATACTCATTGCCAAACTTAGGGGCAGATGTTGACACCCAAATTTGGCAGAAAATCGGATATTCGAAAAGGGCCAAATGTGTTAGAATTATTGGGCCAAATCGGAAATGGGCTTCGTGGGTAAAGAAGAAGAGCATATCGGAGAAGCCGATGGATACAAGACTTCGGAAGAAATACGGTTTGATTGGAAGCGCAATGCGGAAAAAAAGATCGTATCGGTATCAGCTTTGTAATAGTATAAATAGGGCTTTAGGCCTCGAGAATAGATATCTACTACTCAATACACCGAAACTTTTTTTTTCGAATCCGATCGACCTCGTCGAAAGGCTTCAACTCGCAGGTAGAGCTACCTCAATGGGATAATCGATTCTCTCCTTGTAACCCGTATGCATGGCTGCATCATATTAATCTCGTGTATACAAAGCATGTTAGACTGTCTCGGGAGTTCCCGATCTTTGATGTGTTGTCGCATGTTGCACTATCTCGATTTAATCGATCTGTAATATGTGTTTATCCTATAATGCCGATCATCGGATGTTTCGTATGCTCTTCCTGAGTTTGGTGTATGCAACTGTCTCGTTTAAACGATCTTGTGTATGCCTTGTTTAGGATCTCGCATCTGTAAATATTTGCCGATTAGCATTGCATCTACCAATACTAGTCTTTAAATCTTTAAATCGGTTTATTAGCTTATATCTAGACTTGGATTTGAATACTGTCTTGGCCTGACCAATCTATTCGATCTGTTTCTTGGTTCAATCTGATACACTGATAAGTACCAAAATGAAGTATAAGGTTTAAATTTGGTTATTATTCTATATTTACTTGCTCTATCAGGTATTAAGCCGATAGATTTCATAATCGGATAGCTCAAAGCCGATTATAGAAAACCTGATCTGGCTATTTAAAAAGCCGATTGGGGCGATATTACTAACGATTTTCTCCTTGTCAATTTACAGGTCAAATTGACTGGCATGCTTGGTTTCCTTGTTGCGACACAACCCCAGAGTTGACGCTTCGGTACGTGTGTTCGCGAGAAGCTCGCTTTTCGTGTCAACAGCAGCTCAAGTACAGGGACATGGAAATCTATTTTCTCACTTAAAACACTTCCACGGTCGACTTTCTAAGTGAAAAAGGGATTTTCACCTTTCTATCTCTGAGCCGCTTCTCATATATTTGATGACCTAAATATGATGTTAACATGTTAATATCTAACGGAAATTAGCACCAGATATTTTCACACAACCGATGAACCTGGAGCAAACTAACATTAAGTTTATTGGCCTTTCACAAAATAACATCGAGCACACGAATTTCTTCGATTTTTGGGTTTTCAGCCTTTTCTCCCATTTTCACTATTTTCCTCCCTATCTCTTTTCCTTATATTTTCACAGTGAAATTATCAAAATGCCCTCATCTTCTTCCCTAATTTCATTCCATCTTCTTCCTCCTTTTCTCCTTTATCTCCCCTCTTCCTTAAAAGCGACCATGGTGGTGCAAGCTTGGGGGCGGTAGTGGCGCAAGCTTGGAGAAGCCATGGCATCCCAAGCACGAGGCGACCACTCTCTCTCTTCTTCCTCGACGACAGCCATGGAGGGGCAAGCTTGAGGCGCCCATGGTAGCGCAAACACGAGGCGGAGTGGTTGTGTGAGCTCGAGACGGCACAAGTTTGGGACAGCAGTAGAGCACTACTGCGGATCGGGGCTTCACAAGCGGCCCATCACAAGCGGCCTGCTTTAACCCGCTTGCGACCCGATCGCCACAAGCGGTTCGTGGTGTGGTGGGAGGTGGCGGGAAAGGGCATATGCAAGCGGTTCGTGATACAAACCGCTTGCGAGAGATAGAACATTATGGCGGTTCGTATCACCAACCGCTTGAAATAATCTATAAGCGGTTGGTGATATGAACCGCCACAATGTACTATATCTGCAAGCGGTTTGTATCACAAACCGCTTGCATATCTTTTTCCTTCCGCCTAGTGCATTTAACCCTTCTTCCTCCCGGCGAGCTCATGTGATATGTGACGGCCGAAATTTGTTCATGCGGGGAGGTCTTGCCAAAATTTTAATTGAGGCTAATAGCTCCAAATTAAGGTTTCAAGGTAAGTAAACATGGTCTCAACATCATTTTCATATGGACATTGCTTATCTTTTTGCATTGGATGTGGAGAAATATTAAATAATCTTGTTTGAATTGAAGGGTGTTTGTTTTGCTATAGCTCTCTCTCTCTTGATAATTTGAGGTAAGATGTAGATCTATTGGGGGTTTTAAGTCTCATATTAGTTTTGTATCCTTTTTTTGATGATATATAAGATGTTGAAATTAGTTGGTAGGGGTGATTATTTGTTTTAGAGAGCAAGATCTAGCTCTTGGTGCCTTAGCTAGCTCTCCCTTCTAGATCTTTTGAGGCAATGTGGTGATCTATTGGATGGTTTTAGTTTCACATTAGTTTAAAATAGTAGGTAGGGTGATTATTTCAATTTCTATAGAGCTAAATAGATGTAGGTTTTTTGCTAGGTTGGTAATAATTTTTTTGTGTATGAAATGTAATTAAAAATATTTTTGAAAAAAGTTTTTTAATTTGTGAGATTTAGTTGGTTTAGCTATAAAAATCAAGAAAGTTTAGAGGTAATTAAAAATATAACAATTAGTTATTTGAGTTAAATATTTTAATTTGAAAAATATAATAAGTGTTCTTATTAATTTAATTGGTGCAGATGAGCCGGCAATGGATGTATGCGGATCGTCGGACAAAGGAGTTCATCGATGGCGTGAATGCTTTTCTTGATGTCGTATTTGAGACTTGCCTCCGAGGAAGCTTAAATGCGGTGTCCGTGCGTAGATTGCGAGAACGAGAAAGAGCGCTCAATGCGAGGGCGGATCTGAGGCCACTTGTTGATGAGAGGTTTCATGCCGAACTATACATGTTGGACTCACCACGACGAAGTAGAGCATACAAGCATAGAAGGCGACGAAGAAGCCGATGAAGAGGAAGTGACATATGATGGTATCGGACGCGACGACATACGAGGGCGTAGAGGATACACAAGGTGATCAGTTTGGTGTGGATGATGACCTAGACGAGATCTTTGCGTGGCGAGAGGAGATATCACGAGAGGACAAACAATATAGGAAGTACCAAGGATTGTTGGAGGACGAGAGAACTCTTTTGTACCCAAATTATGGTAAGGGGCACAAGAAGCTACGCACCTGCTGGAACTCATGCAATGGAATCTTTGTGAATGGTGTGTCGGATAAGGGTTTCGATGAGTTCTTGTCGCTCATAAAGAAGTTGTTCGGAAGATAACACCTGCCGGAATCACGTATCAAGCCAAAGCGGTCTGTGTCCCTTAGGATTGAAAGTCTGAAAGATACATGCATGTCGCAACGACCGTGTCCTATATCGCGGTGAATATGCCGACTTGGATGCATGTCCGGTGTGCAAGGAACCCAGGTATAAGGCGAAGCGTGGCGATCCGGTGAAGTAGATGGGGTGCGTGTGAAGAAGAGAGCACCGCAAAAGCGTTGTGGTATTTTCCTCGATTCCAAAATTTGGGCGTATGTTTGCAAACAAAGCGCATGCGAAGATGATGCGTTAGCACAAAAAAGCGTAAGGTCGACGGAATGCTTAGGCATCCGGCGGATGGCTCATGATGGAGGATGGTCGATCGGAGTATAAAGACTTCGCAGACGAGGTCGAAACATAAGGTTCGGTTTGAGTACCGATGGGATGAATCCTTTGGAGACATGAGCAGACCATAGCACTGGCGATCACACTATGTGTGTATAATATTCCTCCATGGTTATGCATAAAGAGAAAGTACATAATGATGCCGTTGTTGATCCAAGGCCCCAAGCAACCCGGAAATGATATCGATGTCTACCTCAAACCTTTGGTAGAAGATCTTCAAGCGTTATGGAGCGGTGTAAAGGTCTAGGGCGAATACAAAGGGAGTATTTCAACTGCGTGCAATGTTATTTGTAACAATCAACGGTCGGCGGCGCTTGGTAACCCGTCGCCTAAGCGGCAAAAGGCTTCAAAGCGTGTGTGCGGTGTTTGGATCAAACCGATGGCACGTACATGAAAGGCTCTCAAAGATGGTGTACATAGGGCATCGCGGGTTTCTTGTTGAACCCGCGCGTTGCGGAAGAAAGCAGGAATTTAACGAGGAGGAAGAACATCGTTCCCGGTAGAGGCATCAAAGTGGCAGCGGTGTTTGCTATGGTGAAGGATCTGAAGGTAGTTTTGGAAAGGGTCAGGGAGGCAAATCATGCGAATGATGAGGATGGCCATGCACCCATATGGAAGAAGTCAATATTTGGGACTTGCCTTCTTGGGAAGATTTGGATGTTAGCCACTCCTTTGGACTTCATGCACATCACCAAGAACGTCTGTGTGAGCTTCCTAGGATATATAGATCTGTACGGGAAATCGAAAGATACAGTGAGTGCTCGGAACGACCTTGGTACTTGTGGTGTTGCTAAATGTGCTACTTCTCCAAATGAAAATGCTTGTTCAATTGGTACTTGTGGTGTTGCTAAATGTGCTAATGAGCTAGTTAAGGAAAATTTGCTTCTTAAGGATAGAATTGAGCAACTAGACTCTAGCTTGGCTAAATTGCTTGTGGGGAACAACTCTCTTGACAAGGTGCTTCGGGAGCAAAGGTATACCTTGGGTAAGCATGGTTTGGGATTTCATCCCGGGGATTTGCCCAAAGGCGGTTGGGGGTAAGCCAAGCTAACTTTTGTTAAGGAAGGGAACCGTTGCCACATATGTAAAAATGAAAAACATAAAGCCATTGCTTGTCCTCTTGCTAAAACATCTCAATTCATGTCTAAAACTCAAGTGCTTGATGCTAGCTACATGCTTATGAGGAAAAATGGCTCTACTTATGCTAAGTATGTTGGTGCACCAAATAATAAGAAGAATGTAAAAGCTATTTGGGTGCCCAAATGTTTGATGACTAACTCCAAAGGACCCAAGATGAAGTCTTGGGTACCTAAAACAAGCTTGAAATTGTATGTGTAGGTGAACTACAAAAGCGGCGGCGGCATTGGATATTCGATAGCGGTTGCACTCAACACATGACCGGTAGCTCAAGTATGTTCACCTCACTAGAGGAGGAGAAGGACCCCGAACACAAGATCACATTTGGGGATAACTCCAAGCGAAAGGTAAAGGGTATAGGTAAAATTGCAATATCTAATGACCTATCCATCTCTAATGTGCTCTTGGTGGAAGCTTGCAACTTTAATCTCCTCTCCGTTGCTCAAGTGTGCGATTTGGGTTTTGATTGCTTCTTTTCGATCAACGGAGTTCGTGTTGTTTCCACTAAGGATCAAAGTGTTGCAATTGAAGGCACCCGGTTTCAAAACTTATATTTGGTTGATTTTTCAAACCGTGAAACTTCTCAATTCAAGACTTGTCTTATCACTCAAACCACTCTTGGTTGGTTGTGGCATAGACGTCTTGGACATGTTGGAATGGGCACTTTGAAAAAGGTTTTTAAAGATAACTTGGTTGTTGGAGTGAAGGATGTCAAATTCGAGAAGAATCGTTTATGTAGCTCATGCCAAGCCGACAAGCAAGTGGCTAATTCTCATCCGACTAAGACTTTTATGTCTACATCCCGACCACTTGAACTTTTGCATATGGATTTATTTGGCCCAACCACCTATGCGAGCATAGGCGGTAATTCTTATTGTCATGTGATTGTCGATGATTTCTCTCGCTTCACTTGGGTGTTTTTCTTGCAAATAAATCTCTTGCGGTGATGTGTTTAAAAGATTTGCTTTGAAAGCTCAAAAGGAATTTGACTCTTTTATTAAAAAGGTGAGGAGTGATAATGGCACGAGTTTGCTAATACAAATGTTGAAGAATTTTGTGATGAGTTAGGTGTGAAGCACGAATTCTCGTGACATACACTCCCCAACAAAATGGAGTGGTGGAGAGGAAGAACCGTACTTTGATAGAGATGGCAAGATCAATGCTTGCGAGTACAACACGCCGCATGCTTTTTGGTAGGAAGCCATCAACAAGGCGTGCCATGCCATCAACCGCCTCTACCTCCATCGACTCCTTCACAAGACCTCATATGAATTACTAGTGGGACGAAGGCCCAACATTTCATATTTTCGAGTCTTGGTTTGCAAGGTATACATCTATAAGAAAAGGACTCATTTGGGTAAGTTCCAAAAGAGGTGTGACGTTGGTATTATGTTAGGGTACTCCTCTCGGTCAAAAGTTTTTCGAGTTTTTAACAATTCTACGGACTAGTTGAGGAAGCCTATGATGTCAAGTTTGATGAAACTAATGGCTCATAAAATGAGCAAGATTTGACAAGAAATGTAGGCGATGAGCCACCGCATGATGCTATGGAGTTGGGGAAATTAGACCCTCACGGAGGCACCAAAAGATGAAGTAATCACCCCACCACCTCCATCGATGATCAAGTTCAAGACACATCTCCAACAACTCAAGATCAAGCGGTGGGCGGAGATCACGAACTTTGAAGTTGATCAAGCTCAAGGGGAGACGTTGATCTACAAGTACCGATCCAACAACACCGCACTCTCTCCAAAGATCATCCCTAGATCAAGTCATTGGCAATCTCAATCAAGGCGTAAGAACCCGTTCTCATCTGCTAATTATTGTGAGCATCACGCCTTTGTGTCTATTGTTGAGCCTAGAACCATTGATGAGGCATTGGCGGATACGGATTGGGTGAGCGCCATGCATGAAGAATTGAACAACTTCACCCGCAATAAAGTTTGGGAGCTTGTGGAAAGACCGAAGGATCACAATGTCATTGGAACCAAATGGGTCTTCGCAACAAACAAGATGAGAACGGTGAAGTGGTGCGAAACAAAGCAAGATTGGTGGCGCAAGGTTTCACACAAATCGAAGGACTTGACTATGGAGAAACCTCGCCCCGTCGCTCGACTTGAAGCTATCTGGTTACTCTTGGCATTAAGCTTCTCTCTATAACATAACTCTCTTTCAAATGGATGTTAAGAGTGCTTTTCTAAATGGTTTTATTGATGAACTTGTCTATGTCGAGCAACCGCCTTGGGTTTTGAAAACCTCAAACACCCAAACCATGTCTATAAACTCACTAAGGCGCTATACGGTCTCAAGCAAGCTCCTAGAGCATGGTATGAGCGTCTTAGGGACTTCCTCTTAGAAAAGGGATTTAAAACCGGTGCGATTGATTCCACATTGTTTCTAAAGACAATTGAAAATGACCTATTTATTTGTCAAATATATGTGGATGATATTATTTTTGGATGCACTAACAAATCTAAATGTAAGGACTTTGGAGAAATGATGTCCAAGGAATTCGAAATGTCGATGATTGGAGAACTTACTTTCTTCCTTGGATTTCAAATCAAGCAACTTCGGAAAGGGACCTTTATTTGTCAAGAGAAATACACAAAGGACCTTCTCAAGCGGTTTTCAATGGGCGATTACCGTCGATCAAAACACCAATGGCCACTAATGGGCATCTTGACTTAAATGAAGATGGAAAGCCCGTGGACCAAAAGCTTTTTCGCTCCATGATCGGTTCGCTTCTCTATCTTACCGCTTCTCGACCGATATTATGTTTAGTGTGTGCATGTGTGCTCGCTTTCAAGCATCCTCTAAGGAAGTGCATCTTGTTGCCATAAAGCGCATTTTGAGATATCTAAAATCACTACTAGCCTAGGTCTTTGGTACCCCAAGGGAGCGCGTGTTGAGCTTCTTGGCTATTCCGACTTGGATTATGCGGTTGCAAAATTGATCATAAAAGCACCTCGGGGGTTGTCACTTGCTAGGGCGCTTCACTCGTGTCATGGACTTGAGGAAGCAAAACTACGTGGCGCTATCTCATCATGAAGCGGAATATGTAGCGGCGGGGAGTTGCTGTGCTCAACTCTTGTACATGACTCGGATGCTTAGTGACTTTGGGCTAAAATTTGAAAAAGTGCCACTTCTATGTGATAATGAAAGTGCGGTGAAAATAGCCAACAATCCGGTCCAACATTCCCGTACAAAGCACATCGACATCCGACATCACTTCATTCGTGACCATGTTGCAAAGGGTGACGTTGTGCTTGCCTACGTGCGAACGGAAGACCAATTGGCGGATATTTTCACTAAACCCTTGGATGAGGCACGGTTTTGCAAATTAAGGAATAAACTCAACATACTAGATAGATCAAATGCATGTTGATTGGTTTTCGTGATTTTTGGGTCTTATTTGAATTTTTCCATTTGCTTTTGACCCTTGTCACATTTAGGGGGAGTTTAGTTTCAACTCATGATCTCAACACTCCCTCTAGTGGTGAAAAGATAAATTTGATTTTGGGTGAACACATTCCTGTCCTATATTTCAAGCCAAAACAAATTTGAGCTTAATAGACTATCCTTATCTTCTTACCATTTCAAACTTCTAGTTTTGAAAATCTTATCTTTTTGAAAAATTTGCTCCATATGCATATTTGTTCTCTTGAAAATCATATGGCATCAAAATTGTTGAAAATATTTGAAAAGAAACCAAAATTCAAAAACATGTGCTTAAACTCTAAAGTGAACCCCTATGCTCGGTTTTCATGCCTATATGAGAAATCAAGGTAAAATTTGGGTTCGCACATTTTGTTGATCTCTAAGATCAAAATTTGGGTTTTCGAATTTGACTTGATTTCACTTGTCATATTATAATCTTATCCCTTCAAAATTAAATTTTAGAAAATCTCTTCAAATTGCTCACATTTGAATCTTCGTTTGAATTTTGAGCAAAAAATGGAGATCTTCACTTCAAAATATTATTTTATAATATTTCTCGCATTAGTGGGGCCTTTGGTCGAAGTGCCAGCATTGCGTTTTCAGCCCTCTTGACGCCGTCCGCCACTCTCGACGCCGTCCGATCGCGTCTTTGCATGCGCCAGATACCTCTGTCGGACGCTGTCCGTAGCTATCGAGACGCCGTCCGACATAGCGTTATCAGCTGCAACTCACTGTCGGACGCCGTCGCCTCTCCGCGACCCGTCCAAGCGAGGTTCCTGTCTGCTGCACCCTTCTTTGTCGGGACGCCGTCCGGTAACCGTCGGACGCCGTCCGAGCAGGACCATCATGGAAGCGCTTATAACTTACCTCTCCGCCTCTCTCTTTCCCCATTTGATCTCCTCTCTCCTCCAAAAGCGGGCCGCCCTGCCCTTCTCCTCACGGGGAAGACCCTCCGGCGACCTCCGGCGATCTCCACCACCGGCGGCCTCCCTCGTCGTCCTCTTGATTCCTCGCGTGGATTGGAAGTGGACGTCCCCGTTCGTGCGCCTCGTCTCCGTCGAGTTCCCCTCCTTTCCCCTACCGGGAAGGGCCTTGGGGGCGATCTCCTCGCGCACGGCGTCTTCCTCCTTCGCCTTTAGGACTCGTAACGGCTTCCGCCTATCCTCCGTCAAATTTCGTTGTTTACCGAGTTCTAGGTTTTCAATAGGTTTTTCAGCGTTCATGTTCGAGGGTTGGACCGTGGTGGGTTGGCACCGTGTCGATGGATCGTTGGTCGTGACAGTTGGCAGTAAGGTTGTTCTAGTCAGTGGTCATATTATCAGAGGAAGCGATTCATCATGTCGAAATCATTGAAGAAGTTCGGGAAGGCTCTGGGCAGGACCCTCAGTGGTCGGCGCGACAATGGCGGCGAAGAAGGCGATCCGGATTACATCGATGAGACGCTAGCGATGCCGCTCCTCCTCGCCCAAGTAGAGTGTCGAGAGCAGATTACTGCAGCGATCGATCAAGGGCTCCATTGAACTCGGATGGCGGGTTCTTCTTCGCCACCACGAGAGGATCTTGACGAGACATATCTTTGAGGACCCGATTGATGAGGATGTCATCGAGGCGATGGTCGGCGAGGGCGACCCGTGGATGATCGAGTTCGAAACTATCTATGGAGACTACGAAGAGAAGGTCCGTCTCTTATCTGAAGTGGTTCCCTCAGAGGCGAGAGGATACCAGGGACTTCAGGTTCTACACCAAGTTTCAGAAACAATTGTACATGTGCTTCTCTGCTCCCTCGACTGGTCCTAGGGACCCTCACTGTGTAGACTGGACTGAGATCACAGCAGTGGCAGGGCCTGAGGTTCACACCATATTTAGCACCACACCAGGCCTAGCAGAATTGATCTCCAACAAGAAATTGACCTTGAGTCAAGAAAGGGCTGTGAGTTCTTTGCTACTTTCTTGATTGCGAAGAGGAGCGAGTCAAACTATTATCATTCAGTTGATGGGCGGAGTTCAAAGGATCACGATGGCGAGATGAATCACGCCTTGGGTACTCAGTTAAAGCCTTGATTTGAATGAGGTGTGCTATGAAGATGGTTTCTGGAGGGGCAAATATCCTCCTTTGGCTGAAGTCAGATTTATGTACCTGGATCTTGATGATGAAGAAATTAGTATTGATAAGGCAAATTAGTTGCGACAGGAGCCTGCCCTTATTAATCTTATACTCAGAAGCACATTGTTTGTTCGAGGTGGCAATCGCGACTGAATTCTTCCCATTTGCAGCTGGTTCATGTTATTTCTTCCGACGAGCAAGACCATCAATGTTGGAGCTACCTCTTGGGAGAATTTGATGATGCCATCTTCAGAGAAGTTAATAGGGCACTACCTCTAGCTCCCTATATTGGTCTATTGCTCTCCGGATGAGGCGTGTAACAAATGATGAAGTAAGGAGTTGGAACAACAGAATCAAAAAGCATCGGATGAAGAACTTCTTGAATTCTCTTGGGAGCAAGCCCAAGTTGGCTAGACACAGTGATGATGCTCCTCCACCAGACTCTGTCTTTGCTCCTGCTTTGCCCCTAATGCAGACCATTTGTGCCAAGACTGGTGCGAGCTCCTCTTCATGATCCCTCCTCCGTGGTATGATGCTTTGATAGGTGAGATGAGGGGCTGCGACAGATATGAGAAATTTTCACCGAGGTGAAAGAAGAGCCGGACCACCCAGAGAGAGATGAGACTTGGCGAGGCGCAGACGTACTTGGCGAGATGAGTTCGCATAATTTAAGTCATTTATGCATTACATGGGGCGATGTTTATGCAGTGCGGAAGGGCAAATCCATATGGTTGGTATTCACATGCCCACAACAGATTATCGGGATTACCAGCCAGACTCGAGTTTTCCTCGCCCACTGCCTACCCACCACCGGTTCATCCTTGGGTGTACCCTCATACAGGCTGCTCCTTCTTTTGTGCCTCCACCACAGTCATATCCTTCTCCGGGTAAGATTCATTTCACGGGTGGAGAAGTCGCTCGTCATCTCAACTTTTCTTTGCCAAACCCTCAACCGACCCAGCTTTATGATGATCCATCCTCACCTCGGTCGGTACCCTCTGCAACTCATATGCCCTTGTTCAAGCGCCCCAGAGGTCGGGGCTCCTCTACCGTGGCGGGGAGATGACGGAGGCGGCGACATGGATCAAGATCAGCAAGAATAGGACCTTTTCCGTTTGTGTCACTTGGTGACAAAGGGGAGAGTTAGAGGGTTAGTAGTGGGTAGTGAGATCGAGATTGTGTTTTCTGTAATATTATTTATTGCCTCGATACTCGTTGAAATTTGTGGTTGATACCTTGGTTGGTTTTATGACATTTGAACCTTGTTGGCTTCGAATTTAATTTATGCATGAATTTAGGGGAGCTTCCTTTACTTGCACATCCTTGTGGTCGAGTTGTGGTCGTCTTAAATTTAAAATTGCTCGCATATTTGTATTGCACTAACCCTTTTTTGACTCAAAATTTTATTCTCTTTTGGGTTGTCATCAAGTGCCACAAAGGGGAGATTGTGTGAGCATCGTTGAGCCCTAATTTTTGTTAGTGGCATTGATGATAAAATTAATTAATATAAAGGGCTAGGGGTTTTGGACTTCTCGGAACCCTAGCGAAGACTCGGCGATTTTATAAACCCTAATTTGAAGCGTCGACAATTTTACGAGCTGCTCCAAGATTTCAAATGCGTGACCAAGGAGAGAAGAGGTCATGTATAAATTAGGAGTAATTAGTTTTTTTTCTTGTTTTTCGTCGGTTCAAAAGGGGTTGAATATCTCGGACTATCTTGGGATCTTTGTGAATTCTCGTAAACTTCGGTTTCCGTAGTCCACCACTTCTAAAATACCCATGTATATCCTTGTGAGATTTCTAGAGAGAGAAACCCACCTAAATTCCCCACAAATTTTAGCTCGAAAAATTCCTCTCTGTCGGACGGCGTGCAGGAAAGCGACGGCGTCCACCACCAAACACCAAAACAGTACTCTCTGTCGGACGGCGTCCGGTCGTTATCGGACGGCGTCCGGTCAGGTTATAATCCGAGGCACTTTCTGGTCGGACGGCGTCTGGGTGGCCGTCCGGTCCTTTGCTCACGCTCACTGTCGGACGGCGTCCGGTAGTTACCGGACGGCGTCCGATGAAGCTTAAAATTCTGAGTTTCTCCCGGCGGACGGCGTCTGGGGGGCGTCCGGTGGTTCCGGGGCTTGCTCGATCCTTGCTTCGGACGGCGTCGATGGGGACGGACGGCGTCCGTAAACCTATTTTTGCTGAGCGATGCGCTCTGTCGGACGGCGTCCCGAGTCCGTCGGACGGCGTCCGTAGAGTGTAACGGCTAGTCTTTTGTCTCTTCCGAGGGGCAGCGGCTAGTTTTGCTCTAGGGGCTATAAATACCTATCTAGTGGTGGCTATTTGGAGGTTTGCTGCTCCATTTCACCTACCACATTCATAGCTCATCAATTAGGTGTTCTAGAGCCATTCCTCCACCCACAAGATCATCCAAAGCCACAATCCATCAAACCCCAATACCGAGCTTCATGGAAGTCCTTGATCCGGCATGATCAGGCGTTTGAACTTGTTACTTTTGAAGATATCCTTAGTGGGCGTGGGCTTGAGAGTAGGCCTTGGCGTGTGGCTACTCTTGAGTCGGTGCACGGGTGTGAGTCCACCTCGCCGGAGTGGCGGAGCGACTACAGGGAGTAAGTGAGGCGTGAGGCTCGAGGCGAGCCGGTCCTTCAGCGCAAGGGGTAGCCTCAGCGGAGAGTAGGAGTTGCGGCTCGAACTTCGGTCAAACAAACACCGTGTCGCCCTCTTATTTAATTTCCGCACTTACTACCTTTGCATTGAATGTGTTGATTGTGATGCCATGACTTAGTTGCTTGTTAACTTGTTTATCGCTTCCGCTTGCGTATCAATTGACATTAGGATTGGGTCACTATTAATTTGATGCTTAATCAACAATTAATCAAAGAAAAATTAAAATTGCCTATTCACCCCCCCTCTAGGCCTTAGGATCCTCTTTCACCCTTCCTATATAAGGTAGAGGGTTCGCCGCCGAAATTTTCTAAGTCCTTTGCCCCTGTCTCCCTCAACCATTCCGTCGCAATCTCGCTTGCGCCCCGCCGCCCCCTCGCCGCCGTCTAGTACCGCGACGGCCGTACCTCGCCGTCGTCGAGCACCGCGGCGGCCGCCGCCTCTGAACACTCCACCTTGCCGTCGTCGATCACATGCGGGACTCGCGACATCGACCATTGTCTTGTGAGCGGCCGCCTCCGCCACCTCGCCGGCGAGCACCTTCGCCGGTGAGCCCTCGCTCCCGTTCGCCGTGGACCTCCTCCCGCCACTTTGAATCTGAAGGGCCGAGGTATCGAGCCCCTTCCTTCCCCGCCCCCATTGCTCTGTGATGCACTTGTAGTGTTCGACGGAATCTTGTGTGTGTTGATGCTCCTATTGCTCCCTCTGTCATGCTCCTATCGCTAAGTAAGAATTTCGTGGCTTTCCCCTTGTGGTTGGTTGTGCGATGTACCAATTAGAGATTTTGGGGATCTAATTCTTGAATTAGGGCTAAATCTACGGTTTGGAAGCTCTTATACCTTGGTATGTGCTTTACCCTTATTGCTCTGTGATGATAATCTGGTTGAGGCATATATAAATACATTTGTTGATTATATCTTGTGGTAGATTCAATTAATTTCTGCCTTTGTTAGGATTTATATTGTGTTCATCCCAATTCATGCCATGAACTGTTGTTAATTGGTCCTTTGGACGCTTGTTATCTTGATCGTATTGGTGCATACGGCTGTTTTAGTGTCTTTATTCAGATTGCTCGATGATCTGTTTATTTCTCGGTACCTTTGCTTAGCACTTTGTGCTGTTCGGTTGGTTCGAATAAATAGATTTGGGTCCAGTAGCTTGTGGCTTGAATAATTGTAGATCGCGATTCGATTGGCTAAATTGGGATGTTCGAACTTAATTCCTTTCCAAAAGCAAAGGCAAGATTGATTGTCTAAACCTTGATATTAATCTCAGATTGTATTTGCTCGTGAAATCACTAGAACTATAACTAGGAAGGCTGTTTTTACACAACCGGTTATTAGTTAAATCTGAGAGCTCCCTAATAATGTCAATGGTGATTTATTAAGCTTGATATGTTGGTCGCCATGTTACGATCCATTTCTATAGAGTACATGATAAATAATCTATTCCATGGCATTGTTATGTGTTTGCTCATTCTATTTATATTTGGTCAATTTATTATGCTTATTATATCGCAATATGTTCAACACACTAATTAGTCGTACACACAAAGACAACCACACCACAAGTCGATTTGGTTGGATTAGTGGTCGCCATGTTTTTCAAGTAAGTCGGTGATCATAAGTTAAGCTTGCGCATGCCCTTCCCTGACGCTCCCTCGCAAAATTCTTTCCCTCTTTGTCCGAGTGGATGATTTACGGGGACTAGCCTTGAGCTAGAGGCCGTTTGACCTAATTAGGTGTCGAGAAATATTGTATTCAAATATTGTATTTAAATATTGTATTCAGTAAGACACGACCCAAATTCTTTCATGTTATATGTCGAGAAATATTGTATTCAAATATTGTACGTTTTGATGGGTGTCGAGATGGATGACATCTAAGAGATGTATATGTTGTATTCAAATATTGTATTGAAATGTTGTTTTCAAATAAAAAGAGATATATATGTTGTATTAAATGTTCTATTATTTCGCGTGCATGCACAGTGATAGATGGCGCACTCCGGACACAATGATCTTGATTTCGATGCGGGAAATGATTTTCTACTTAACGAAATCGCGATGGGCACTCTCATAAGCTACGATGAGGCCAACCCGGTCGATCCAATGGGTGATCAGGCTGCCCCGGCTCAAGCCGGTGACAGGCTGCCTCGGCTCAAGCCGGTGATCACGTTAATCCATGATCAAGCCGGTGATCCAATCGGCTAAATTGAAACTAATGTCGACAACCGTGAGGTATATATAGTCGAACACTAAAATGACCGTTTCTTACCGTCTCATAGCAATAAGCCTCGACACGTGTTCTGTTTTTTCAAGCGGAAACGTCCAACAGCCAATCCAAACAAATACGAGGGCCTAACAAAAAACCGTCGACAAAGTACGTGATTACTCAAGTTTAGGCCACTGGGAAGCCCGAAGCCCCTATGTCGGCACTTGCCCCCTTCAACAACGCCTGCGGAGTCATTGTGAGGGATCACGTCCCTATTAGCATCAAGACATGGCCCAAAGTTCCTCTGCTACGAAAAGAGCTGCTGGAAGGATATAAAAGAAAACTTCATGATTCCGACGACTTACGAAAACAAGTGCAAGAAATTTACTCGAGCAAGATGGCGTTATGCTTTCGATCGTGGAAGAGCGAGCTCGAGAAGAAGTGCGTGGAGACCGGAACAACCCGGACTTCAATAAGTATCTTAAGCTAGCGGATCAACGGCAAGCATTCGAGGAGTACAAGGTGTCGGTGAAGGCAAGGCGAGTGAGCGAACAAGGCCAATGCACGAAGAAAAATACCACCACCATCTCGGTCCGGTGGTTACATCAAGGCTATGCCAAAATGGGAGAAGCAGGAAGAAGAGCTTAGAAAAAGGGTATAGTACCAAAAGCAGATCGGGAGCTCCGCCACGAAGCTGGACCTTGGGCCACGGAGGAGGTGAAGGATGATGGCAAGCTAGAGATGGCACCACAAGTGCAACCCGTGAAAGAAAGGATTGTGGAAGCCATCGAGAAGCAACGTCAGTGTTCCTTGGTGGTAGACAGGAGAATGACGAGCTTACGACGCACTCGGGAACGCAGAGCATCCGGGGAAGGACACGAGGACTTGGCAAGCGAGGTGCCGTGGATGGTGGCTTCTCAAATGATCAAGCCACATACGGAGCCGGAAAGAAGAAAAGTAAGAGAACATAACAGAGTCAGCCAAAATCGAGCGGAGCTCAAGGAGCATAAGGAAAACATGGCGAAATGCTAAAGCGGGAAGTGCAAGCCGCAATCGCCGATCTTCAAAGACCAGTGGGGTTATCGTCATGCCTCCGGAAGTAGATGTGGTTAGTCCCAGGAACCGGTCGACGGCGACTACTGGCGTCAAACAACGTCTTTACCGATGAATTGCAGGCCCGTTATCCGTGGGACGACATCATCGTGCGCCGCCAATGTGAGCTACGCGTCCAACCGCACAACCTCACCTCAAGGTGGCTTACGCTTTGGCCTACCCGTGGAGTCGGGCGGACATTCCATCAGTAACCCTATACCCGGGATACTCCAAGGTCACGGTGGGCGAGGTGGTGGCGGATTTGAGGATATGGAGCTCGATATTGCTGGAGGAGACGATGTGACCAAGCTTGAGAGGCCGTACATAACATCATCCTCTGGCGGAAGAAGTACATCGTGTTTCGATGGTGCGGAGGTAACATCTATACCGAGACAGAACACTCCACCGAGACGGAGCTCACCTCCTCCAAGGCAGACAGCACGCCGCCATAGCGCAACGCCCGCCGGTGAGACAAAGCACTCCACCACCCGCTAGCGCTATATGCGCAGAAGCCCAACAGCGCCCTTGACCCTCAAAGCAAAGGAAGCGTGACCTCAGAGAGAAACAACGGAGCCGGCATCTCCCCCCAGTAAGAAGCTTGCTAGCAAAAGGAGCATTCCTGCAGCTAGAACGACAACAAGCAGCAGGGCGGCCGGTTTCCCATTCAGACAGAGAATGAAGGAACCTGAAAAAACACCTTATGAGATGACGCCTGAGGAGCTGAAGAGCGAGTCGCAGAAAGCTGTGGACGCATGGATACAGGGGTATAAAGCTAAAACAAATCCACCGCCAAAGGAACCAATTGATCCAAAGATCGCGGACTTCTTCGCGACAACCGTTCATCACCGACCGCCTCTCTGTACCGACTACCAAAGAACTATCAGAAAGCACATCTTCAAGAGTAAACAACCTCGGGGCACATACATTAGCAAAAAGAACGGGAGGAGGCAAAGCGATATCTGGATGGAGTATGACTTCATGAGGAAGGCGGCCTTGATAACATAGAAGCCGTCCGTGGATTAAGCGATGATCTTCCAACGCACAAGTCGGTGGCCATTTAATTTGGGTCACCGTTGCTAGACCCTAAGGACATAAGAAAACTACCGGTCAAGATGCGACGCACAAGACGAATGGTACGAACACAGTCCGCCAGGATATGCTCATTCTTGCGTCTCGTTTCAAGAAGAACATTTACATCGAGGAATGATCAATTGATAAATCTTGAATTTGAAGATCGGTACAATGTGTACCATGCGACGCCGCAAATCAACGTGTCCTTCATGACTTTGGTGCTCGTGAGTGTCGACTCCACAAGATGTATATATATATCTATACATGCTGCTTATCGAGAACCCTAATTAATTAACTCAATTAACCCATTTTCTGTAGAATGGAGATACAAAGACTTAGAGAGCCGAAGCCGAACTCGATTGGCTTCCTTGACCCTTGGTTGGTCAACGAGGAAGTCGGCCAATACCCTGGAAAACCAAAGGAAATCCACGACTACGTTGTACATGCACTAGTACAACAACACTACAAGCAATACATACTTCTACCATTCAACTTTAAGTACGTGCTGATGTTCTCACTAACATCTCGTTCTTATATTGCTTAAGGCACCTGATGGCACACTATATATTGTTTAATTACATGTCATAATCATTGCAATATATAAATAGGTTCCATGGATCCTTATAATCATAAGGTTTGACAAAAGCATGATCATCGTCCAAGACTCACGGAGAAAACCGCAAAAGGAATACCAGTGGATAATTGACCTCCTTAACAAGGCGTTCCTGAGCTTTCAAGAGATTCAGAAAGGACGTTTTAAGAAGGAATTCGATATCAAGCTAAGCGGTGGATGCGCTAAAGCAGCGTAATTGCCCTTTGTCAATTAATATTTTTGTTATTCTTGATCGTAATTGCCCGCATCGACCATAGGTAAAACAACAATCTGCGGAAACAACCTATGTGGCTACTATGTGTTCCACTATATCCAAATGATGTGCCACGGCGAGCTTGAGCCTCAAACTCTGAAGAGGTTCGTATATATATATATATATATATATATATATATATATATATATATATATATATATATATATATATATATACGCAACCATGCATCTAGCAACAACTTAATAACGTTCTTATGTGCTCCATTAATTTACATTATGTGTGCACGTATTTATTTATTTTTCACTTTAATTGAATTGGCGGCCGACATGGATAAACATCTTGAAGTGTTACCACATCATCGGTGCTCGCATTACGAGAACAACTGTTGGCTTCATTCTCGATGAGGTCATTAACCCCTGTATGCAGTTCCATTATCGAGATCCATATTCGAACACGAACGAACTAGGGACGACTTCTACGTCGTCAAAGAGCGTCAAGAAGAGTACCGCAAGAAAAAATGAACTGTTTTGTCCATTTTGCACAATGTATATTAATTATAAACTTTGTAAATTTGGCCGGTGCATATAAAGTGTACATTATTACATGTATTATCTAATATATTTAAGCTTGTTTGATCTCTAATTATATGCTCATCCTATATGTATTTAAAATTAAACGACAAATAAAAAATCTCTGCCGAAATATATATTTAAATATCTATTTGCGCCATTGAAATGAAATAACCAGTGGCCATTAAATCAAGACGTTTACGCAAGCGATTCTTGAACCGCTATGAGATGATCTCTGCAAGCGGTTCGTGGCTCCAACCGCTGCAGAGAGCCCCACGTGGCTTCCACGCCCGCCGCCGCCATCGCCCCGCGAACCGCTTGAGAGGGCTTCACTAGCGGCTCAGGAGCCGCTTGTGATGCCCGTCGGCATCGATCATGATTGCTCGCAAGCGGTTCTAAAACCGCTTGCACATGCCTTACGAGCCGCTTGGGCTACCCCGATCCGCAGTAGTGGAGCGAGCTCGAGACGACACAGCGAGCAGCGGATGTGGTAGAGAGGAAAAGGGTGCACAAGGTGGAAAGGAGAAGACGTGCAACTAGGAAGAGCTCCCGACGAGGATGAGGCACAAACGGAAGGGAGCTTGCTGCCATTATCGTCGGAGTTCTTGTCCTCGGATGAGTCCTCACCGCTGTCCCCAAACTCACCCATGACGATGGCTTAGGCGTGGCGACGGTGACAACGGAGGCAGTCACGAGCGCGAATAGGAGTCTTGGAGTCGGGGCGGTGCACGCGACGATGGTGTGGATGACGGGGGAGAGATACGTGGGAGGAGGGAGGAAGTAGGAAGAAAATGGGATAGAGAAAAGAGAGAGGACAAATGCATTTCAGTCATTTCATCTTGAAAAATGGGAGAGAAAATGAAAGAAAGATACGCAAAATGTTGTTAGGGCACAAAAGGAAAGAGGCTGCTCTAATTTTTTTTTTTCGCATTCTCGCCCTATGTAATTTGCAAATTACAACTTCTTTCAGGAGGGTTCTAAATTTTTCAACTTTTAAGGAAAAAAATGCTCCTATATAACCGCTAAGTTTGCTGTTCCTCCCCCAAAAACTTCCCAATTCCCCGAGGCGGCGAGGCCCCGATCCATCCCCGATTCCAGTCCAAAACCTCTCAATTCCCCAATGGCAGATCAGCAAGATCAGCTCAAGGAACCCCGACCCCCCGCCGCCCCTTCCCCAGTCGCAGCGCCGCCGCTCGCCGCTGCCGTGGCCCGCGCTCCCGCTCCGGGCTCTACACGTCTCGCGCGCTCTGCATTCATCTTCATGGGCTTCCTCATCTCCGCGGTGTGGTTCGTCGAACCTTTCGTGGCTGCCGCGGAGCTTCGCATCCCCCAGCCCGCCGTCGTCGGTACCGTCTTGCTCCTTGCCGCTTCCTTCTGCGCCTCTATCCACCTCCTCCAGTCCTCCGTTGTGCGCCGCCCGCCTCCAGCAGCCGCGGCGCAGTCGGAGGCGGTCGGGGTCGGGGCTGTCGCCGTCGCCGTCGCCGTCGGCGTCGGAACCGCAGCCCTCGTTGTTGCTACCTGTGGAGACGCTTACGGGTACCCTCCAGCACGTAGCTGATTTTGGTTTTGTTGATTAGGCTCGATTTGTGAGCTAATTGTTGTTGTTGTCATATAGATTTCTCCCTCCAGCTCGTAGCTGGTTTTGGTTTATGTTCGTTAGCTTCGATTTTGAGCTAATCGTTGTTATATAGATTTCTCGGATGTTTGTGTAAAAGTGTCCAATGTAAAGCAGTGCAGTTCAGTGGGATCTACAGGCATAGCCGTATAGAATGTGTCAACAAAAAGAGTAAAGAAAGAAATAATAAAAAAATCTTTTGCAGAGTTCATCGTGGGATTTGCTTGCATGTATGTATGTATGTACTTTACGACTGAGGGAATCTAACTTCGCAGGGAGTTAAGTTCATCAGAAATTCAGAATTAGGCATTGCCTTATGTTGGAATCAGTAAGTAGTGTTAATGGAAATGAAAAATTGCACCATGCCATCATTTTGGTATAATCACTGGTTGTAAAAAAGAATTACTGAAGATTGAGTCAAATAGTATATGCTTGGCTTCCAGTTCATTTCTGCTTCAAACATTACAAAGGGCATCTTTATTCAATACTGATCCCAAGGGATACTGAGAGATGACAGAGCTTACTTAGAAAGAACAATTGTTCTCATTGTTCCATAAAACTTAATTGAGATAGATATCTGCGCAATAGCGAGAAATCATCGAGTTATTACACTGACACTGACAATTGTATAAATCAGTCAAGCAAATCTTATGAGATTTTTAGAACATTGTAATCAGGGTGTATTAGTAGTTTAGATTAGTATGTTGATGAAAATTGATCATTAAATATTAAGCTAGTGGAATACAACCAAGATAGATCGACTCAAAAAATATAAAATTATTTTTTATCAAGGTTCTGAAATCAGTTAAGGCATACATTCTTTCAATAGTTATATCAAGATATGTGCTCCATTTAAGGATTATACATTTAACTCCCAAAATCCTAACATATTATCTTATATTGAAGATTCTATTGACATGAGTATGGCAGATTGTGTTTAATAGTGATACAGAGGCGCAATGGAATTTCTCTTTTTGGAAGAAAAGTAACCTACAATAATTTTCTTTTACTGTTTGGAAGTTATCTGATGACAATCGCATGTTGCATATTTTATTTTCTTATTTTATATCCACAAATACTTTCACAGGCTGTCACTCCAAATGTTTTTGCCTAAAGCATGTTTTCCTGTCAGTGTTTTAGTTGATTATAAGAAAGTTGATGAGCTCATATTGTGTTCTGTGTTCAGAGAAAGTAAAAAAAAATGCTACAAACAAGAAGGCAGATCAACAAAAGTTCCTCAGATCATTTGTAATGATCATAAGGACATATATGACACACAAGTGATACTGTTCCTTAAACCAAGTATATTGATTAGAGAATGATGAGCATCAGTTTATTGTGGTGTTGTACCATTCTGCATGTAAAGCATCACATTGGTTGAACCTGTGTACAATTGTATATATTTGGTCTCAAGTGAAGTTGGATGCACTCTTTTGATAATTAGAGGGCCGGAAATATGGATTTGGTGAAAGGAACAAGTAATGTTTAAGGTTTGCTGCTTTGTGTTGGTTAGAATATAGTAGTCGATTTAGTTCAAACGAATATAGTAGTCGATGAATTTTGGAAATAACAAGATCTATGGGAATCCCCAGGTTTCCTCGTTATAATTTAGAACATTCCATGACTATTGAATATAGTAATTAGTTCTATATATCTATAAGCATGTAGTAGCTTCAAAACTCATACCAGCAGAATTATTTTGTGTTAGTGAAAATATTATATGGATGGAAATCCGGCTTGGATTTTATCAAGAAAAAAGTGCTCATGGCTGTTGTGATCACAACATCTATTTGTAATATTCAGTATCATCCTTGTGCACATAATCCTTCTGTTCAATTTCTATTTGATCAACCAATATTTTTTTTTCTGGATGGATGTCTGATGACATCATTGTCTCTTGATGATGTTGTGTACTTTCCATGCTTAACTTCAGTCTGTTATTTGTTCTGGTCTACATGCTATTATGACAGAAAAGGAAGAATTTGCATGGAGCTTCTTTTCTAATTATTGTACAACAGAGATTGTGTAAATCTGGTCATTGTTCATCCTCGTTTTCCTCTGGAAGTCCCTGACAGAAACAAGAGTTTTGGTAAAAGAACTTGGTCTGCTTGTCTGCTTGCTATTTCTTTTATGAGCATTATGTAGGTTGTGATTTATCAAGCATTTAAACCACTCTTTGCCTCTTTGGTCCTAGTTCTGTAGATGCTTCAATGATAGAATTCCAAGAAGCTCTTCAGTCTCTTTTATTCAGAAACCTTTTGGAACTCAAATTCTCAATTATAGCTTTCGTGAACCCTGGCGATGAAACAGGTCGATGTACTTGGTGAGTAGTTTGCATTCTTATAATCTTACTAAGCTAATTTTTTTTTTCTGTTTCTTGTATTTAATTGTTGGCATTTCATATTTCCTTTTAAGTTTGCTCGGCTTTTTTCTGGAACTTTCTGTTCTGTGAACACTGAGCAGGTTTGCTCTTTAAGCTATTTTAACCACAAAGATTTTTCTGGCCTTGAGGGTAACGTTTGATTTGTCGGGTGACTTCACCTGTGCCCCCAGCATCTCCTATTTACTGACGCAACATGTGTTTCAGCTCAGCCTATTATTATCCAATGCCACCAACATCAACTTGTGGCAATGTTATTTTCATATTACATCATTTTCCTTCTTTTTTGTTGTATTTTCTGTTTCACATTCCACTTGCAAACACTTGGCAACATTGGGTTGGAAATGGAAAGAGCTGAAGGCTATTTGCTTTTACATCTTTGAACAACAATCCTGGCAGATCCAAACCGGATTTTTTTCATCACATTATATTGCATCCTTCTTCTAGCGGTAACTTCCACTGTCATTATCAAGAACCAAAAAAACAAACACAATCCCAAATCTGAAACCAAGCCAACGTGGCATTGTGTCACATCTCTACAGTATGCACATACACACCCTTTGGTCCTACGCATTCCGCTGCTCTACTCCTAAGCCCCTCTCTCCGCATGGTTGCTTGACGTCCTCCGGTGCCGCCGCAGCGCTCCGGTGTAGCTGCCGACCACCCCGTCACGGCCATGGAGCACAATGCCGGCGTGGATCGCCGAGTTGGGGTATTTCTCCCGGTGCCTGTCCTGATGGTTTTGGTGATTGTCCCGGGGCTTCTCGCCAACCTCTACCTTCATTTCCACAACCTTGTCCTCCTCCACAATGACAGTGAAAACAAATGGCCCCACGGGGAAGAAGTCGTCCATGTCGAGCACAGGCTCAAGGGCTTTGACCACCTCCTTCATGGTGGGCCTGGATTTGGGGTTCTGGCTCAGACACTTGTAAGCCACCAGCGCCGCCACCTCAGCACCCTTGCACGAGTACTGGCATTCCAGGGCTGGGTCCATGACCTGGTACAACCTATCGGGCCGCTTGAGGTATGGCCTGGCCCAATCCACTAGGTTCTGCTCCCTCGGGCGCCGTTTACGGTCCACAGATTGTCGCCCCGAGAGGAGCTCCAAAAGTACCACACCAAAACTATAAACATCGCTTTTGGCCGTAAGGTGTCCCGTCATAATGTATTCGGGTGCTGCATATCCATGTGTGCCCATGACACGTGTCGTAGTCACATGTGTCGCATCTCCCTCGGGGCCATCTTTGGCCAGCCCAAAGTCGGACAGCTTGGTGTCGTAGTCCTGAAAGTAACAAGAGTTCAGATCTGGTTAGTTGAGAGATTAGGCATGTGATTATGGAAGTGAGATATGTCGTACTGAGATATATACTCATTATAAAATGAATGAACCAAGATATGTTCATGCATTGATAGTTTATGGGCTACTTGCTTGAGCTTGATAATGATGGCTTGATATTTTGATTAGGTGGATGATGTGAGGGCAATATGCATGATAGCTGGGACTGGGATTTCTCTAGTTTGGTATGCATCCAAGAATCTTCCGTGTTCTAATCATCTCAGGGCTGCCTATAACGGACGGGGCCACTTCTAGCTAAGTTCAGAAACGTGTGGCGCACCTGGAAATAGGCTGATTCAAATGGCCAAAAAATTTAAAATCAAGATCGAAAAAAGATTTTTTTTCGTCAAAATTATTTGTGGCTGCCTGTAACTTGGAGCTTGTCCTTTTCGGTGTTGTTAGACGCTGTAGTATTTTTCAGAGTCATCTGGAGTGACGTGTTGTCCCCAAATGAGTGTGACATTCCATAACCGCGTGTTTTCTTAGCAGTGTTAGTGCAGTGATAGAGCTGCAAATCACTACTGGTCCAGGCTCCAGATGAACCCGTCCAGCTTACCTTGTCAAGCAGGATGTTGGAGGCCTTGAAGTCCCGGTAGATCACCGGCGGGTCAGCGTCATGGAGGAAGGCGAGGCCCTTCGCCGCGCCGACGGCGATCTTCATCCTCTTCATCCAAGGGAGAGCCCCATTGATGCCTGAAGAAAATAAGGTGTTTCAGGTCAGCTTCCTCCACATTGACCAAAGTTGTGACCACCAGTAAGTTGGCAGGGCAGACAATTTTTTAAACAAAATTAGGAGCAATAATTCAGTCTGTACATATGGCAGTGTAATAAAACTTTAAAGAGAATTGGTCCTTTGGAAGGCACATTACAGCTCACCAAACCTCTTGACTTAAAAGAAAGGAGACAGTCATCACTAATGAACCAGATGGCACCCGTACGTGCGCAAATCTCCATATTAACAATTTTTTTTACCTTGTTGGTCTCAAGAATCACCGACTTAACCCTCAAAAGACATTGAAATTGAATTGACAATTTGAACACATGGTACGAGGGAGCTGAAAAGGGACTCACTTTTGAAGAGGTGGTTCTCCAAGCTCCCGCCGCTCATGAACTCGTACACCAGCATCCGGTGCTCGTCCTCGTAGCAGTAACCGATCAGCTTCACCAGGTTCTTGTGCCGCAATTGCCCGAGGAAGAACACCTCGGCCTGCCATGAACAACCCGAACCAGGCATCGGTTTAGCACGCGAATCTTCAATTTTTAATCTTCTGGAGCATTTTGGTCAAGCAATCTGCAGGCGCATTGCCAAGGACGCAAGAAGCACTCTGCTCCCGCACTCACCAGCCACTCCTTGTGGCCCTGCGTGCCGCAGTCGAGGTCGAGGTACTTGACGGCGACCGTCTGCGCGGCGAGCCCGGGGCGGAGCTTGTCGTCGACGGCGCCCCGGTAGACGGGGCCGAAGCCGCCGCAGCCGAGGTAGTTGGCGCGGGAGAAGCTCCCCGTGGCGGCGTGGAGCTCGGCGTACGTGAAGGCGTGCAGGTTCGATCCGGACAGCGTCACCGACAGGTCCTCCGGCGACAGCATCCCCGACGAGCTGAGGCTCGTGAACGACATCCTCGACGACGACGACCCCGAGCCGCCGCCCCGGCGGCCCTTCCCCCTCCGCGCGATCCGCCGCGGGGACGCGCTGTCGTCGTCGTCCCCTGCCACCCCGCCGCCGCCAACGCAGCACAAGAACGGGTTACAAGACTGCGCCGCCATGGCAAGTGAACAAACCGAGGAGATCGACCGATCAAGAATCGTTCCGGGGAGCCGTGGGGGATGGAGAAGAATTAAAGAAGGTCGGGGATGGCGGAGGGTTGAGGAGAGGCTGGAGTGTCCGGGCCTTTATATAAGCGGCAGAGGTAGCAACGGCCAATGGCAATGGCTGGCCGCCGCACGGATGGGCTCTGTGTCCGCGCCTTGACCCTGCTCTGGGGCACACCTACACAGCAACAGCAACGACAACGACAAGCGGCGAAACCACGGTGAGATACTGAGATGTGGCAGACGAAAACAGGGGGAGGACAGGGACGATACTGCTGCACCCTGCATCGAGGGAGTCGAACTGCCAGAGAGGCTGGGACTTGGGAGGGGGTGGTTGGTGGCGCGCATGGCTACCTTTCCCAACCACTCTTTCTACCGGTATCCCACGTACGCGCGGCCACTTGGTCATTGGTGGCTTACATATTACAGCTCAATCGAGTTGACAGAAACCGCGGGAGTACAGATGGAGGCAGTGGACTAGTGGTAGGAGTACGTGAGCCGCCTATCCATGGTCCAAGCTACTGTGTTTATATGATAGAATGATAACTTTGTTTATGTATCTAGGGACGTCGCTACGAGTTTATGCATAGATCATAATCATATGTTCTTTTTTAAAAAATTAGTAGATCTATAAACATTTTTTAATCAAACAGCTAAAATAATTGAAAATCATTTTCCATATAGGCAAAGGCCCTCGGCATGAGTCAGTGTCTCAATGTTGGTGTGATTAAGATGGTGTGGTGCACTCACGTATAAAGAGAGGGCGCACGCATGCTAGCTATCAGACACGACACGCAAAATGTATTGTAATACCACCACCTTCACGAGCGACGCCAAAAGTTTTGATTTTTTTTTTGTCCAATACTATAATTTATTTATAAAACCTATAGTTGTAATTGTGAAGAGCATTGATGAGTTGAGCGCTTAGGATCAAGTTGTGTGGAGAGATTTTGAATTATAAGTTAGTCTGTTATGGAAGGTACGAAGAAATAGTACCTAATGTGGCATTGATTCAATCCTCACCCAGCCTCATTTATTATTGTGTAACTTGGATTTTTTTTAGCACATATTCAAACTATTATAGAGCATTCATATACCTGATCGAATGGCCCAATGATATTTTACCATTTCAGATAAAATTATGGATATATCTAGACTTGGTCAATCCAACGTAATAGTGGTTGCAACGATGAATATAACAAAAACATAGCTTGTTGATATCATACTCTTTCCCTCTCAATCCGAATATACACAAAAGCATGTCTCCTAAATAACTTGTTTGTACATTAAAATATGGATTTTTATTTGTTATAGCCAAATATTCATTAGCTGGATCGACATTTAACGAAAAAGCATGTTTGGTATATAATATAGAGAAATATACATCATAAAAAATAAAGCTAACATATTTATAAAATTGATAAGGCACGTCATGGTTATAAAACATTGCTCTATAGTAATTGTTCGGATCACGTCATTAGTGGTTTTGTAAGATGACATATGTGTATTTATGATGTTGCATAGTTTAAGCAAAATTTTAAAGTACAATACATTGAAAATTGCGCTTGAACATTGTCTCAAGCTTAAAATATAATACTCTTTCCCTCTCAATCCGAATATACACAAAACATGTCTCCTAAATAACTTGTTTGTACATTAAAATATGGATTTTTATTTGTTATAGCCAAATATTCATTAGCTGGATCGACATTTAACGAAAGAGCATGTTTGGTATATAATATAGAGAAATATACATCATCCAAAATAAAGCTAACATATTTATAAAATTGATAAGGCACATGATGGTTATAAAACATTGCTCTATAGTAATTGTTCAGATCACGTCATTAGTGGTTTTGTAAGATGACATATGTGCATTTATGTTGTTGCATAGTTTAAACAAATTTTAAAATACAATACATTAAAAATTACGCATGAACGACATCTCATACTTAAAATATAACGTTGCTTTTCTGGCCACCGGTGGTTTTCACGCGCCACCGCCCGTGGATTCGGTCGGTTCCATTGTAGAAGCGCCTTTATCCTTTTTATTATGGTTGAGTCATTCGCCTTGGGAGCCTGCCTGCGTCGATCACGTGGCGTCCATGATCGCATACGATGCTCTGCAACTTGTGGTGGCAGACTGGCAGCTCATAACGAAACCGGACAGAGTGAGGCCCAGCTGAGCCGGATTACGCCGTCCCGGCGAGACATCGACGAGCAGGTGTTAACATCAGAGCAGTTTTGGAAGCAAATCATGCTCGTTAATTTCTCCGGTTTATGGGATGGTCCAAGCGCTAGAGAGCCAAAAACTCAAAACCTAGGTGATTAGGGGCTGCTTTGCTGCCTAATCGATGCTAAGTAGAGTCCAGGCAAAAGAGAATGAGATTCCTGCATTTTTTTTTTGCTCGTTCCAGGGGGCCTGAGCCCAAAGGATTAGCACCAGTACTAGGGTTAGTGCTGTTATTTACCACAGCCATCAGGCACGTGCTCTATATCTGTCAGCCTGTGCTGTAGCCTGTGTACGTACCAGTAGGTTACAAATAATTGATGTTTGAAAAATAGGTAAGTCAAAGTCGTAAAAACATTAGTCATGAATATCTTTTTAAATTTTTGGACTACGTCAAAATCATATAGACAGATTTGTCTCGAATGATACTTCAATAATATTACATTTTGGACTTTATCAATACATTACAATAACAATTAGTGTCTAAAACTATTTTTAATTAATGTTCAAAGCAACGCACATCTCTAATTGATCCGAGACCACAGTTGTTCGAAACAGCCTAGTACCTTGGATGCTTCTCTGATCTTTCCGTACTGCAAGGAAAAGATGCTGAAGAACTGCTGTTCATCTGTTACAGGCATACATTGCATCTGCTGATCTGCTTACCATATCTGAACCACACTACGCTGGAATTTGCTCAATTCAGTCAATTGTGTAGGGACAAGCAGAGGAGAGAACATCATGTCCGTTGCTACAGAGACAACTGAATCATGAGGCCATAACAGTTGAACAGTCCCGAAGAAGCAAATCTTTGTTTTGGTTATGCGGCTGTCTTGTCCGTCTATGAGTTGAATTCAATTGGTTCCCCGAGATCTTTGTACGATCATGTGCAGGCATAGGCTTACACGTTTGCATTTGGAAATGGAAGTGTGACCATGGGGCTAGATTATTCTAATAATCCGTGCTGTATGTTCTATTTTATTCCTGAAGCCTCTTCAGGGAAAATGGCTTGGAGAGAAAGATGAACCACAAGGGGTTTTCTTGCCTGGCTGATGAAAGAAACATTCTGACGTGCAGCTCTGCATGTCAATGAAGAATGGCATATAGAAATGATTAGTACATATATTGAGGCTAGGATGCTTCCCAGAATCCCAGGAGTACATATATTGAGGCTAGAATGAAGTCGTACGTTGTTTCTCTGTCTTATCATTTCTCTGCCTCTAATTCTAGATCCTTCTTTTATCTACGTTGTCGTAAAAAGAAGAGGCTATCATGGTATTGGTAGCGTTGTGGCAATCGCAATCCGAGGATTATTGGATAGTGTATGGTTTTTGTTTTCTTGCAACGAAACATAATTACATGACACTTGTTATTCAAAGGAGTTGTTAAAAAACGGTGGAACTTAATCCAAAGGAGAAAAGGTTCAATAGAGATGTTTGATTTGTTGGATTGCTTCATATTAAGTTTTCATTTTTGCTCAAACCCAATCGCTTTGGGCATTGCGTCTTTCGCCGACGACCGGGCCCAGCGAAAGCGACTGTGACCTAGACGACTGGGCTGAGTTTCTCTAAAAAAATTGGAGAATTTCTAACGTGAGGACTCGTGTTAACAATCATTTGAGAATCTTAATTTTTCTTGCATATTTTTTATCCATCCTCTATGAAATTAGTCAATATTTAATCTTAAAATTTTTTTGAACAAAATATCAAAACTTGTGTTTTTTATGCGAGGAGATAAAAAAATCAAAAACACTTACGCGCGGTCATCCGGCGCAACCAGACTCGCGCACGCGAATGCACTCAAACGGGAAGGCTCTCGTCGGCATGCATGCATGGATGGGGCCCATGTGATCACGCTGCTTTCGGTGACCATAAAATTTGACTGGTTGCTCTAATCCACCAACCGTTTACACCAACGCGTTCCTCGTATTTTTACGAACAAAACAAGACGCATGTTGCTATATAAATTTTGACCGGGTTTCCTCAAACTTCAATCTTGCCTAGTGAAACTTTGGGTTTCGCTTATTGAAACTTGGATTTCATACTCGTTAAACTTTGCCGAACTATCAAGTTTCATCAGGTTTAATCCAAGTTTCCTCAAGTTTCAATAGGTTTCATCCAAATTTCTTCAAGTTGCATCAGGTTAATCCAAGTTTCATCAAGTTTAAACAGCTTTCATCCAAGTTTCATCAGGTTACATCCAAGTTTCATCTGGCGCTCGCCTTCATCAATACGTGGGCCAAGGTTCATCAACATACGGCCAAGTTTCACTAGTATATATGTCAAATTTCATAAGTGGGTTCTTCTATGTTTACATTAAAAATTTTAAAAAGTTAAAAAATAAAAAGTTTCAAAAGTATTTAAAATGGATTGCTCTCGATTTTAGAAGAAATATGAAATTTATTCCATGCATTTTGAACACTGTTTGAATTTTACACAAAAATCAAAAGTTTTAATTGAAAAATGATCAACTGCACATCTAGCACATCTGCTAACATTCAGGCGCGCGCGGATGGCTGATCGGATGGTCGCTGCTGGTCCGATGCGCGCGTCCGGACAGACGGCTGGAGTTCGCCTAAAAAAAATGCCTTTTAGGAATTCATGTGTTTTTCGTTTCCAGTGGAACGGAATTTACCAGATCATCCCAATCCTACGGTTTTTAGAATCATGCGAATCAAATAAACCCAAAAATATTTCGTCAGGTTCACGCGGTCGAAACACCCTCACGGCGCTCTGGTAAAGACGACAAACACGCTGATGGAGCTCGGCGCTGCGTCGAGACAGTGCTTGCGTGCCCTTTTCTCAATGATGGACGCACCGGCCAAACGAAGAACACATCCACCGGGCACCTGACAACGATCCAAAGTTCCAAACACACGCACGCACACGCACATCACCCTCGTACGTGTCCTCTCCTTTCCATCCAGGATACAACCAAACTACACCCAGGCAATGAGGCAATCTTATGCAGAGCAAGCCGCGATCGATTCAACCCTTGAGAGAGAAGCAAGGCACGGCCGCACGGACCCCGTGCGCGGCCGCCACGTCCCCCACGCGGTCCGGACGCAACCATCGCGCGCGCGCGCGCGCATGGCACGAGCGGGATCGGGACGCCACCGATCTGACGGCGTCGGCTCGAGGGGCACGGGGCACGGGGCGGAGCGGGAGCAGCGCACCAGCGGCGGAGCCAACTGGGAGCAGGGTGGCGTGGGGGGTGGCCTACGGGACGGGACGTGGGGGTCGGTTCGCCCGTCGCTGGCTGCCTGCCAGCCAGTGCCATGCGGGGGAGACGTGGCCGGGCGCGCCGTGCGGCGAGCCCCGGCGCGTCGTGGGGGGCTGGGGGGCTTGTGGCCGACGGGCGCACCACGCGTCGCCCCGCGGAACTTTCGTGCCGACCAACACACCCCCACAGAACGTCTTTTTTTTTAACCTGCACATATATAGTTTAACCGAATATCATGTGTGTTGAAACTTCTACCTTAAAAAGCATTGGCTTGACTACCTGTCGGACATCCGATGGTTAAAAAACGACCACTTATTTTATTATGCTAACGAAATGTTTACCGTAAAAAATCAAAAGTATTTTAGAATGGTAAAACACATGCGGATATTTCGATAGTTATTAATTCAACAGACAGAGTTCAGTGTTTCCTAAAGACAGAACACATGTTTCAATAAAGAAATAGAAAAAATTGAATACTTGTTTCGATCGATATAACAAAAATGTTTCACCAGACATAACCCAATGTTCCACAAAAACAAAATACATGTTTTAATAGAGAAAAATGTAAAAAATTGGGTATTTTTCAACAAATAAAACCAAATACTTCATAAGACAAAGCCCAACATTGAAAGTAGCTGATAATACATTAGAATAAAGGACTAAAACATTTGAATCAAAGTAGCGAAACATTGGCAATGAACTACTGAAAAATTTGAACAAAAGCACCAAAACATGACATAAACAATATTGAAATATGAAACTAATGTTACTAAAACATTTAAATTGAAGTGTTAAAACTTTGATGCTAAATCACTAAAACATCGCAATATTACACATCTCATTAGCCACCTTACACATTATAGTGTTACATTCAATGTTACAAAAACAAAAAAAGTGGTACAAACCACAACCTTGCTACCTACCTAGACAGGAAGATGAGGCAAGCTGGTATAACGGCAAAAGATGGCCATCGGGAGAGAACCTGTTATCGGCACCACCTCTAAGAGCCCCATCGTTGAACCCTCTTCCTATCCCATGATGCATAAAGAGGTACCATGAGGACAAGCGCTTCACCCAAAGCCAGAGACTTTGCACAAAATCCTCCACTAAGAATAAACAATCAAGGCTTGGCTCCCCGGAGACCATGGTGACGAAGATTACCTTGTATCAGCGGCCTTCAAATTATCAACACCGATGTTGATCTGGTATCAAGGACCAAAAGCGCCACCAATGAAAAGCCATTTGAAGAAACCCTAGCTACTAAATTTAAACTAAAATAAGAAAATTCTTAACCTACCACTACTAGAATTGTTGTCACCCAACACATCCCACTAGCAACCTCCAAGATTAGGCGCCTCGGTGGGCGACCGTTGATGAGGGAGAAAAGGGGATTTTGACAGGGTGGTGGTAAAAGGGGAAAGAGGAGAGGAAGGTGGAGGAGCAGGGAAGGGAAGAGGAAGGTCATGAGTCCCTCATGCCTTTGGTGAGGCCGCCAAAGAGAGAGAGGGAAGGGGTTGGTGGCATAGGTTTTTTGGTAGAAAAAAGGGGGTCACGAGAGTATAAAGTCCCAAGGTGCACTTTTTATAAGACTCGTTGAGATGATCACTATCTATAATGCAAGTTATGCCACTCATACCCACATACAACTATGTTCTTTTAATAATGAAATTTGTTATGGCATCTATATCATTGATGTATACGACCAATGTACACCTATATATATAACCTATGTACCGATTGACTTTTTGTATTTCACTATTTATGGACAAACGCATATGATGATGACAACTCCTTCACATGTATTCATGTTGTTTGACGTGCTTTAGTATGCCCTTTATACTATGAAGGGACCGATTTCTACAAATAATACTCACCTCCACATCGTTGCATGCCTAGAATAAATTTATCTTTCCGATAGGTCGACCGATCCAATGAGACACCTTTAATTGAGCTAGGCCCCAAAGACCCTTGTGTGTATGCACTCCCCCGCATCGTTCGCTGCCTTGCTCACTTCTCGTATCGCTCGTTGCCTCACTCATTCATCTCTCTTCGTCTTCGCTCTCTGCACATCAACCAAAACAGACAAGTGGGCTGCTTGATGGCCGCTAGAGGCATTGACGGAGGTTGGAACCATCATTGGCCGTTGGAGCTGCTACCCACACCCTTCCCACCCTATCTCTTGTGCCCTTTCTCCTAATCTCTCTCATCTCTCTTTCCTCCTCTTTGTATTTCCCTATCTCTACTCTCTTGATGACCTTATCTAGCGGGCATGAAGAGTTTAGCGGTCAGATCCGGCAAGCACAATGTGGAGGTTTGCCGGATTTGGAGAAGACAGCCAAGAGAATATGCATCCCCATTTCTGCTATGATACATCACCAATGTACGTATGAAACGTTGGGGTTTGCATGGCACAACATTGTTATTTGTTCTCATGAAAAAATATCTTATGTGAATTTCTTAATAAATATGGAGCATAATGTTTCACTTGTTTTTTTTCATGTTTCTTAAGTTATTTTTGCCTTATTTTATCAACTCTTAGGCAGTGTTTCATAATGTTTTCATCACTGTTGGATCATGTTTTATCAATATTTGAACCACGTTTCATTGGTACATAGTCCATGTTTCAATAGTTAATCCTACATGTTTAAAAAATACAGTGCCTAGTTTGTAACAAGCATCCAATTTTTTCTATCCATCAAATGTATGATCCCTAACACCTCTTTAAATTTATAGGCGACTGAGCTATGCCATGTTTTGTGCATGTCTAGTGTCATGGATTGCATCGAATCGGATGCTCATCACGTGGAGCTAACTCTTTAGAGCATGCCTATTGCTAGCCTATCTCGACACGGTAGCTGGCGTGAGTACCATAAGTAGAGTTGAGAGGAAAATATAAGAAAGAGAAATACATGAATTGTGCATGGAAATTTAGGGCTAGAGGCAAATAGAAGTGAATAGTACTTGAATAGGAACAAAATAGGTCTACCATTGGATGAGCATGTACAATGCTAGTCCCATAACTCGGGATGTAATCCCATGGAGAGGAAAAGGGGGTTACCCTATGAATTCAAGGGGGAGGACTTGCATTCCGATAATACTGAATCAATTCAATATTATGAATATCAGATCTATCAAATCAATTCATGGTTGAGAATGGAACAGTATAACATAAGTGTTAGTTCGTAAATATTAAGATTAGGTTTATTCTCTTTGCTTTATCTTAGAGTAAAATGCACCGGCGGCCCTCGAACTTGGCAGGGGGTGTCATCCCGGTCCCCGAACTTAGAAAACCAGCTTTTCGGGTCCCTGAACTTGGCACGGGGTGTCATCCCGGTCCCCGAACTCAGAAACCAGCTATTCGTGTCCTTGAACTTGGCACGGGGTGTCATCCAGGTCCCCAAACTCAAAAAAATTTAGAAAAAATAATTAAAAATGTAAAAAAAGAAAAACATATAAATTTTAGAAAGTCATTAAAACATTCAAAAAAAGTATACAATATTTACAAATATCATAAAAAACAGAAAAATCTTATAAAACTATGGGAAGATCATAAAAGCATAAAACCATAAAAAAAAATTTGAATGAAAAATCTTTTATGATCTTTCAAGATTTTTCATTCAAAATCATAAAATCCTGCTACGATTTTCATAAAAATGTTATTAGTTCAAAAGATCATTTTCTTTAAAATGATCTTTTATGAAAGATCATTTTGCTTTTTACTCTTAAAACATTAGAAAATATACAAAAAAATTAAAATACACAAAATATACTCTTAAAATATGTTTTTTTGTTATTTTTTATATTTTTAATGATTTTTTTCTAAATTTTTTTGAGTTTGGGAACCTGGATGACACACCATGCAAAGTTTAGGGACTTGGATGATCTACGTCAAGTTCGGGACCGAATAATTTGGTTTTAAGTTCGGGGACCGGATGATATCCGTCGCCAAGTTCGAGGCCGACAATTTGGTTTCTAAGTTCGAGGACAGGGATGACATCCTTCAAGATTCGTAGCCGCCAGGTCAGATTTTACTCTTTATTTGCCTTATCTTCTAATTACAAGAGCTTCTCAAGGTGATTCGAGAGCCGAATCTCTTTTATTTGATTTGCATTGTTTCAGACACGCCATCGAGATAAAAAAAGGATTTTAAAAGTTAAATTATTTACATTTTAAATAAAAACAAATAAATAAGTATATATAAGTTAAATGAGACGTAGTGCGCCAGATCAGGCCTAAACGTACCGGGGCCAAGGAGCGCGGCTCCTGTCCGCGGCCGCGCGGTTGTCGTACGTCCACGCCGCCGAGTGACAGCGCGCGTCGGGCTTCAGCTTGCGGTGCACGATTGGATTCGGCGAACTCGTCGCTGTCGAGCAGGAAGGGACGGGAAGACAGCGGGCCGGGTCGGAGTGCATCAGTGACAGTGCATGGCATGCGGAGAACCTATAAAAGCGCCAATTCCGTGCGTGTTTCCGTCGAATTTGATACACGTACGACAACAGGTGGATGGAAAAGGACGGTGCTCCTGGGCTGCGGACCATGGGATTTTGGGGGTGGGCGGGTGGGGGGGGGGGGGTGGCGTGTGTGCGTGAAGCCCTTTGGCGGCCGCCGGCGCCGGCGAGAGATGTGTACAGGCCTCCAGATGGTTTTGTTGCGAGGTGGGGGCAAACACGGGTTGTTTTCCAAGATGACTGGGATTTTGGATGATTGGCTGCTCGGATGTTTTTTTTCCCCTAGCCTGGATATTTTATGAATCTAGGTCGATTTCTACGCGTTGAATCAAAAGCTGGTGAGCAAAATCCTGGTCAGAGATATCCCTCCACTCAGCCATATTAACGTTGGAATTTGACCTCTGTGTTTGTACGGCAAAAACCATCCAGTGTGTAAGGGCTAAAAACCATCACTTATCAAAGACATGCCACCCAGTATTATTTTTAGTATACGCATGGGTTTATTTGAAATACTATGATTTTGGATATAAGAACTAACGAAATAAAACACTCCCGTGAGTAAAATATGTATATACCAATTGAGAAAAAGAATAGATAGAATTAGTATACTATAGGTATTAAAGTCCCATTGACCACATAAAGGTTTTTGCGATGCTTGCTTTGGTATGCTGTTTTATCGAGGGAGAACTTATGATGTTAGACTTATCAATCAAGTGGAAGAATATTGAAATTTGTTATCTTTTGTGTGTACAAGTAAAGACCATCGCGTATACGCATTAAGACACCTAGTTGCATCCTGATCGGATACTCCTAAACGTACACGGTTTCGACCCCCTAGTTTGCAATGCTTTGCATAAAAGGACAAGGGGAGGGTCCGCATAAACATCTAATGCAATACCTAGGCTAAGCTCCAGTCAATCCAAACCCAGATTCTGTCCTACCCTATCCGATCTAGTGGAGAGCTTTGGAGAACCGGGAAAACCTCATTTCTATTATTCAAGTCATCGGTGAGGTCTTCACAGCTACCGTACATCATCTGCATCTTCTACGCTACCTTCACCGACAACTATGGCTCCATCGATTCAAGGTTGATTCTAATCTTTCGTTGTTCGTGTTTGTCGGGGATAAAATCACGGCCCATTGCCATGGCCCACTCCCTGACGGCCCAATCGAACTGCCTACCAAGGCCCAGCTCCCTGAAAGGTTCTATCTGACCCATATGCATCCTGCCGAACAGCATCCTGGCTGGCATGGAGCGTAACGGCCAAGGAATCGTGTTTGAGTCCGTCTCGAACAGGAGTTCTGCACGGCTACGTGAAGACCCGGACGTTGGTTTCCCAGATTGGAATAGGAGTCGTGATCCCCAAGACTAGGAGTATGCCTTATCTACCTCGGGACATATTTGGCATGTTGAGTTCGTTACGATCTCGTGGTTATCCCGGCCCGATATTCTCTCGGTAGGTCGGTTTGCTCTGCACTATATAAACAAGGCCTCTACGGCATGTAGAGGACTTAATCGACTTGAGTTTACGATTAGCATCTGGTAGACACCGATCTTCGACATACACCCATAATCTCGCCGAGACTTGTTCGTCTTGTCGAGCCACCTCTTGTATTCTCCTCTGATATATAAGAAAGGCTGGACGTAGGGCTATTATCTCTCCCGAGAGGCTTGAACCAGGATAAAAACCCCTGTCTCCTGTTCGTTACTGTTCGTGGTTGTTCGGCGTGTCTCCCATCTCATTTCTAAAGAACCTTAGCGACTTGAGATCGTTATCTCAACCGTCGACAGTTGGTGCCATCCGTGGGGAGAAGCAGATCGAGCATGTCGAACTCCATCAGCGATACGGAGATTCTCCCTGAGAACTAAGACTCAGAAGGGCGGGACGTTTCTTCCCCTGCCAGCTCGAATCGATCTTATCGCCCTAGATCAATGTCGTATGCGAGACGAGAGGTCTCTGGATCGCCCGAGATGATCTCGGTCGAGCTCCGTCATTGACGATGAATACGAACAAGCGATATTTACGATGGTTTAGATCTATCGGATTGCGGGGCTATGTCGGTCGATTCTTCTGTGGTGACACGGTGATGACGCCGTCTAGCCTTGAACACCGCCACCGCGTCGTCAACATGGCTGGTGCAGGGACCTCAGGGGATCCTGCATAGGTTACGGTGGCCGAAGAGATCGAGCGAGTCAATTCCGCTCGGCACCAAGATAGAGCTGCCCAATCTGCTCGCGAGCAAGATATTGTTCGCCGCACCTTCGACGAATCCATCAACCAAACCTTGGCGCAGATCCGCGATCAGCGCAAGCGTCAGCGACGCGATCCACCTCGCCCGCCTACGCCAAGACCCCCGGTAGAAGTTCATCTGCGGGTGCAATCCCGCGTGCCAGACTCGGTCGAGCAGCAGGCGGATGCCGAGATCCCAGGACCAATTGAGCAGAGCCGCTCACCAGGACAATCTCGCTCTCGTGAGCGATGTAGTGGCTACTCACCTTGAGAAATTGGCCGAGGGCCTTAAGTCTGTAGGTGAGGCATTATCCGGGCAGCGCGGTGAGCCTGTTCGGGTGGATTCGGACAGTGTGCGATCCGATCGATCGCGTGACCACCATCACCGTCGAAGGACCGCTGTCTACGAGCATGCTACCCGTGGTTGCCGCCGCTCGCCAAGTCCCCGTAGTCATCGCGACCACAGGGGCAAGCGTGCGTGCGACGATCACGGACGATCCCCTCGTGAGGAGCGCGTTGTCGCAACCACGAGGAAGGAGCGTGGGGGCTTATCACGAAGAGAGTTCCTCCAAGCAGAGACCTCCCGCTCAGCAAGAGTTCCCCCGACCAACAGGACCAATGTCTTCTCAAGGCTAGGTTCTGCCGGGGAAGGTGTCCGGTCTTATGCTTTGGGCTACAGGGCCTTTTCCGACGAGCTTCGCTCTGTACGGTGGCCCTCAAAGTTCAAACCCGGACACATGGAGAGGTACAATGGGACCCAGAACCCAGAGGAGTTCCTTTCCATCTATGCTACGCCCATCATGGCGGCCAGGGGTGACGAGCTTGTCATAACTAATTACCTCCCGACTGTCCTTGAGGGTGCTGCTCGGACGTGGCTGTTCAATCAGCAAGAAGGTTCCATCTCTTCTTGGAATCAACTTTATGACGCTCTGATTGCCAATTTTCAGAGCTGTTACGTGCGTCTGGGCAAGGAGGATGATCTGCACCAGATGATCCAGATGAGCAGGAGACCTCCTTAACCGTGAAGTGTTTCATCAAGATTAGCAACACGATCCCGAACATCTCGGATGAATCTGTTGTTCGCGCCTTTAAAAATAGAGTCCGCGACGAGCGGCTCACCCATGATCTCGAGATCAATGAGACCTGGACCACCAACGACCTGTTCAAGGCGGTTGACCGCTATGCTAATGCGGCAGAACGTGTTCAGCACAAAAAGGCGTTCGACAAGGGCGAGCTGCCTGCCCAACCTGGTGTAGAGGAAAAGAAGAAGGGCAGCAACAATCCTGGTGACAAGAAGTCCCAAAAGAAAAAGAAGGGTGATGCGAACAACACTGTCGCCGGAATAGATCGCACACCTCCTCCCAAGGATGGGCAGAAAAAGCCCAACAATAACTATAAGGGCAAGAAGCCCGTCCAGGGAGGCAACCAAGGCAAGAAAGGTCCCAGTGACCGATATTGCAAGTTCCACCAGCACTACGGGCATGACACGCGCCACTGTAGGACCTGGGCTGCAAAACTCGAGGATTTTTACAATGGCAAGGGCCCAATGCCCACCCTGCCCGACAAAGGTGAAGCCGGTAAGGCTAAGCGCCAAACCGATGATGGTGATCGGGACGACGATGAGTATCAAGAGCCCGTAAACCATATCGCCGTCATCTTCGACGGCTCCTCGGCTTATCCCTCTCGGCGTAGCCTCAAAGAAGCTGCTCGGGCGGTCCACAACGTTGAAAAGGGCAAGCCTCAGCCCGAATCGATGAAGTGGACCGAGGTTTCCATCTCCTTCTCTCAGGAGGATTGCCCCACTGGGATGATCAAGCCTCAGAGGCTCCCACTGGTGGTCGCTCCGACCATCAGCAACGCCAGAGTTGGCCGTGTTTTAGTCGACGGCGGGAGCGCTTTGGACTTGCTCTCTGCTAAGGTCTTGGACGAGATGCAAATTCCTCGCTCCAAACTTAAAGAGGTCGCGATGCCCTTCTACGGCATTGTTCCCGGAGAAGCTGTTCAGCCGTTGGGACAGATCGTTCTGCCCGTTACCTTCGACAGTCCAAACAACTTCCGAACAGAGTTGATCACATTCGATGTGGTTGACTTTCCATCCGCGTACAATGCTATCCTGGGCCGGCCATCTCTTGGCAAGTTCATGGCCGTGTCCCATCATGGATATCATTGCGTGAAGATACCGGGTCCCAACGGTGTGATCACGATCAAGGGCAATTATAAGGCCGCTCTCGATTGCGACGAGCAATCCCTCGCCCTGGTCGACCAGCTTCCACCTTGAGGTCCCAAAGCTCCGCAGACCAAGTCTGCACGCCCTAGAGTCTCCTTTCAGCCAGGAGGAGAGAACAAGGAAGTTCCGCTGTCTTTGGATGATTCCTCCAAGACAGTTCACCTGGGGGCCAATCTGGACCCCAAATAGGAAAGCGAGCTCATTGCCTTCCTCCGAGCTAAAGCAGACGTATTTGCCTGGGAACCGTCTGACATGCCCGGAGTCCCAAGGGAGGTTATCGAGCACAAACTGGCCGTCCGACCGAACAAAAGCCTGTTCGCCAGAAGCTTCGTCGCGCCGGACTTCAGCGGGAGATCATCAAGGATCGACTTGGTAAGCCGCTCATTCTTTGGTTTCATCCGCGAGGTTGATCACACCGAGTGGCTGGCCAACCCTGTCATTGTAAAGAAGAAAGGCGGCAAGTGGAGGATGTGTGTCGATCACACAGATCTGAACGCTGCTTGTCCTAAGGACAATTTTCCGCTGCCTCGCATAGACCAGTTGGTCGACGCGACTGCGGATGCCCAGCTCTTGAGTTTTTTGAATGCTTACTCCTGTTATCACCAAATAAACATCTCCCCCGAGGATGAAGAGAAGACTGCCTTCATCACCCTCTTCGGCACTTTCTACTATACGACCATGTCTTTCGGTTTGCGCAATGCTGGTGCCACGTTCAGTAGCTTAATGGAAAACTTTCCCGAGCATGCGGAAAAAACCTGGAGGTCTATGTCGATGACATAGTTGTAAAGAGCAAGTATGCTCCAGATCATGTAAAAGACCTGACCGAGACTTTTCGAAATCTCAACAGGCATCGAATAAAGTTAAATCCAGATAAGTGTACCTTTGGTGTTCGATCTGGAATGTTGCTCGGTTATGTAATTGGTTCGCAAGGCATATCTGCCTACCTCGAAAAAATCGAGGCCATTGAAAATATGCAGACTCCAACTATCGTCAAGGAAGTTCAGAGCCTCACCGAACGGATGGCTGCCTTGAGCAGATTTATATCCCGTCAGGGCGAACACGGGCTGCCCTTCTTTATGGCCCTGCGCAAGCACAATGGCTTCAAATGGACAGAGGAAGCTGATCGATTTTTTCAAGATCTAAAACAATACCTGTCCAACCCACCTGTCTTGACCACCCCGCGATACGGCGAACAGCTCTTGCTCTATCTCGGCTGTATACCTCAAGCAGTGAGCGCGGTCTTGACGGTGAAAAGGGAAGGCATCCAGCGGCCAATCTATTACGTGAGCGAGGTACTTCACGGATCAAAAGAGCGTTACCCTGAGGTCCAGAAGCTGCTCTACGCCTTGCTCATGTCCTCCAGAAAACTTCGCCATTATTTCCAGGCGCACCAAATACTGGTCCCGACCAAGTTCCCTCCTGGAGAAATCCTAAGAAACAAGGAAACCGGCGGACTTATAGCTAAATGGGCAATGGAACCGCGAATTTGATATTACATTTGTTGCCGAATCGCTATTAAGTCCCGTGTCTTAACTTACTTTGTCGCCGAATGGACACCGCCGCCCAAATCCTGTGAAGCTCTGAGCAACCCGATGACCCCTTGGACCATGTTTTTGGCGGCTCGCAAGACCGAAACTCGGGGCTGGTTTTGTTCTCATCTTCCTCAAGGAGAGCAACTCCGAGATTCTATTCAACTACACTTTGCGGCGACTAACAACGCGCCGCAGAGTACGAGCCCTCCTCGTGGGACTAAGAGTGTGCAAGTTGCTCGGCGTCCAACGATCGATCGTGAAGGAGATTCACGGTGGTCATCAACCAGTCAACAAGGAGTATCGTCTTTGCGATGACTCAATGGCGCGATACCTGGTTGAAGTGAGGAAGTTGGAGCGGCATTTTCGATTTTTTGAGGTGCTCTTCGTGCCCAGGAAGGACAACTTTCTGGCCGACCAACTATCCAAGTTTGGATCCTCACGCGAACCTGCTCCGGCAGGGGTGCTCGTCGAGCACCTTTACAAGCCCTCAATCACGTCTCCGGACGAGGCACCAGAGACAGGTGGTGCTGTCTCCGTCATTAAGCAGACTGCGGACTGGACAACGCCATTTGTCCGGTACCTTGCAGATGGGACACTGTCCGAAGACGAAGCCGAGCGTTCCCGGCTAACAAGGCATGCTGGTCCATACAAGCTTGTGGACGGCATCCTTTACCGTCAAGGTGCCCTAGGAGTCCTCTCCAAGTGCATCTCTCAACAGGAGGGTGTGTTCCTTCTTAGGGACATGCACGAGGGTGCCTGCGGCAACCACGCCTCCTTCAGAACTCTGGTCGGCAAAGCATTTCGCATGGGCTATTACTGGCCTACAGCGTTACAAGATGCCCGGGACATCGTGACAAAGTGCAAGGCTTGCCAATTTCATGCCCGAAAGGCACATAAGCCCGTCCAAGAGCTCCAAACGATCCCTCCATCTTGGCTTTTCTCCACATGGGGTCTGGATCTGCTCGGCCCGTTCCCTAAGGGTTACAAGGGCTACACACACTTGCTCGTCGCCATCGACACTTTTACAAAGTGGATTGAGGCGAGCACGTGGTCGTCTCTTCACGCCAAAACGGGCATGCGCTTTTTCAAAAGCAATGTGGTCACGCTTTGGGATCCCCATAAGCGATCGCGATAACGGTACCGAGTTCGGCGAGCTATTCCAGAATCTGCGAACGGCTAGGCACCAAGGTTCGCCGCCTGCATGGCGCATCCACAGAGCAATGGAGCACTCGAGCGAGCTAACGGACAGATCGTCCAGGGTATCAAACGGCGTGTGTTCGCGGCACTCCGCGAGCACAACAAAACTGGTTGACGGTTCCTTCCGTCCTTTAGGCGATTCAGACTACGGCTGACGGCAACGGGGAAACCCCTTTCCAATTGGTCTATGGTGCAGAGGCCATCCTGCCCACCAAAATAGTACTCGGTTCGCCCCGCACGAGCTCGGTCAACTTGGTTGACGACAAGCAAGAGCGCCTACTTGATCTCGACCTCCTCGAAGGCACACGCGACCGGGCACAAGTCAGAATGGCGCGCTACCGGAAGATCTTTGCCAAGACGCCGCCAAATCAGTTCGACCAAGGGCTTTGCGGCGGCGACCTCGTTCGCGCCGTGTTGTAACATGTCCAATGCCAACAAGCTAACTCCCGTTGGGAGGCCCGTTCACGGTCGCTTTACTTTCGCCGGGCTGTTAAGCAGCTATGGAGGACGGAGAGAGGACGACCAAAGACTTCGAACATCGACCCGACCGTAAGTTCTTTGTGTAGGTCTTTCTGTATTTGCTTAGCTCCGCGCTTTTTGTCAAACTTCGCGCCTTTGTTCGTCCAAGACTGTCGGGCTCCATGTAAAATTCAATCCATTTATAGTAAAATTTTCATGGTCCTCTAAGGCCTTTTCACACCTCTGTCTCGTCAAGACTACCCTCTCTCTGGTAACACTTGATGGCTGCCCGGCCTTGCGAACACTTGGCTCCGCAATCTTAAGGATTTTTTACTACTCGTATCCAGTTTGAACAAGTCTCTCAACTCAAGGTTGCGTAAAAAGGCTTTCTTGCCTCGCGGCTAAGTCTGCTCTCGTAAGCCCTCCGTGGTAGAGGCACTTACCGCTCACGGCACGACCACCTGGCAAAGTCTGCTCTCGTAAGCCCTCCGCGGCAGAGACACTTTCCTTGTTCGGTTACCTTTGGAATCGCCTAACTTACGTCGCCGAGCAGTTTTTGAGATAAGTTGATCAGGATACGGGTGTCGCTCTAACTCTCTACGCACGTGCTCGAATTCGCAAACTCAGGTTTTCGAGCACCGTCCGTACCGGGGGCTAGGGTGTCGCTCTTTCTCTTGTGCCTTTATTCGAGTTCGCAAACTCAGTTTTCGGCATTTACTGTGCACAACGGGCCGGAGTTAGGCTAAGCGTTCTACCGGTTTTCCTAAACTTTCTAGCGCTTTCATGCCCTGCTCTTGGTTTCCTGTTCGTTCTTGCATTTTGCTGCTCTTTTTTGCAGGTAAAAAGGTAAGCCCTTTATTGTATTAACAAAATTTGCATGTACAAAAGTCCCTTTCGGGTTACAGCCCTACAGCTACTTAGAAGCGAGTTGCTCCTTGAGCTTCTCGATCACTTCCTTGAGGCGCAGGACTTCCCCTTGGGCTTTGAAACCCTCCCTGGCCTCAGCTCGGAGACGGTCGGCTTCCTCCTTGCTGCTCCTGGCCTGCTCCATTGCCTTCACGCGGAAAACCACGACCTCTTTGGTCTTGGCCTGCAGCTGCTCGGTCAGATCTTCGCTCTGACTGGCTCACTGCTCGGCGGTCTTGAGCTGCTCGTCCAGCTCCTCGACCCTCTTCTCTGCGGTGCTCGTCCTTGTGGCTAGCCCGCGCATCTCCTCAGCCTCCTCCTGTGACGCCCACAAGGTGGAGATCTTCTCCTGGAGAGCCGCGGAAGTTGACTTCTCTTCGGCGAGCTGGGCCTCGAGCTGCTTCACTTGATTCACGAGCAGCTTTCGCCATTCGGACACGTCGTGGAGTTGCTCTTCTAGCCACTTCGTGCGGCCTGGCTCCCCTTCCGCGACGCTCGCCCTCGCGGCCTGCGCGCGAAGCTCCTCGGCCTCTTCCAGAAGAGCCCCGGAGGACTGCCTCTCCTCGGTCAACCGAGCCTTGAGCTTCTTTATTTTCGCCGCCAACTTGCTTCGGCTCTTGGCTGGCACGGAAGGCTCCCCTTCGAGCCCCCTCATCCGGAGCTGCTCTTGGAAACCCGCCAGAACGGCGCTGCGTTCGACGGTGACTCCGTCCTCGAGCTCCTCCACGGTATCTTTGAAGACCTGAGAGAGAAGACCGATTAACGCATTGTAATGATCTTCGCCGATTGGACCAGTTTGGTTTTGGACTTACCTTGCCAAGTTGGCGTTTCAGTCCCCGGCGTAAGCGATCTTCGAGACCATGCGTCACGAAGCCTCGTTCGTGCGGGATGAGACCGGCGCGTCGCCCTCGCCGCCGCCCTCTTTGCTCCTTTCTGCGGGAGCGCGTTTGCCCAGGCGCGGGAGCGGCGGGCGAAGAACTGTCTTCCTCGCGCCCCTACCCTTCTTCCTATTCTGTCCGATCACCTTCGGGCAAGGTCGGAGCCGCTCCACCGGGCGGCACCGGAACTTCCACTGGCGGGGCAACTTGTGCACCCTGCTCGCGGGTCTCTTCTTGCACCTTGGCGGCGGGGCTTTCGCCCTGCTCGCCGGTCGTCTCCGTCACCTCAGGGATAGGCTGCCCCTGCGACGAAGTGCCCGGTAGGACCTCCTGCTCGGTCCCACCTTGGGCAGCTTGCGGAGCCATCGCTTTGGCCCCGCTATCCGTGGCGCTGTCCGCCGCCTCTTCCGCCTCCAGCCGCTCCACCGCGCCCTTCAGCGCATCGAGCTGGTCGCTGGGGCCTGGCGGGAGCAAGCTCCACGCTGCCAGCTTGTCCTTGAGGCCGGCCAACCTCATTGCCCGCGACGCACCGTGCAGGTGCTCGGGCAGTAGAGATCGCTCGATTGCCTCGTCGACGTCGTCCGTAGCAATCTCCTCTTGGGCAGCTGATGAAAAGGGGAATAATTGAGCCCGGTGCGGTTAGGAAATTGTAAAGGCGAAAGTCTCGTTACAACATACCTGCTGCGGAAGGCTTAATCTTGATCTTCTTTGCTAAAACCTTCCGCCTCTTCCTCGGGGGCTCCTTGACGCCTTGTTCGTCTTGGCCCCCGGACGATCGTGGCGATGAGCTCAGCTCCCTGCTGAGCTGAGCACTTTTCTCGCGCAGCGCAAGAAGCTTTTCCTTGCGCGCGACTTCCTCCTCGAGCCTTCTCTGTTCGGCGACCTGATGCAGCCGTGCCAAGTGGCCCGGGTGAGCCTACGCGTATCGCTTAAACCAGAGGGTCAGTGTCTTTACCTCTACATTGCTTTGCTCGGCGAGGAGGGAGGGGCTTGGTCGTGTCCCGCTTGGCTGGCCGCCACGCGCTTGGTTTGCTCGACGCGCTCCGTTGTTGCAGCAGGTTTCTTCTAGGGTAGGCGGCCGCCGTGGCGCGGCGAGCTCCGCGTTGGCTCGGCCGCCGCCTTGGGCTTTGTGGTCACCTTGGCCTTGCCCTTCTTCACTCTCTCCTTCTCCGACCCAGAGAGCTTCTCCACGATCCCTCAAAGGATCAGCTGGTCCTCCTGTGTGTTCGGAATGGGAATGTTAGCATTTACGACAGTGCAAATCCAGCAACACAGACGAGGGTTCGAGCAACTTACCTCGGCTGTGCGGACAAGCACGTTCTGCGGACAAGTGTAGGCCACCTCGCCGGTGACCTCGGCGTCCTTCTTGGCTGCCTTCAGCATGGCGTCGACCCGCTCGGTCACCCATGCGTCGGTTGGCTTATCTGCCCGAGCAGGAAATCCTCTCAGTTTTTGTTCGAAAGAAGCATCAAAGAAAGGGTGAGTCTTAAAGGCACTTACCCGTGCTCTCCATGGAGATGTCTTCCTATCCCTCTATCTTATAGAAGGGATAGGGTCTTCTCCGCAGCGGACAGATCCTGTTCGCTGTGTAGTCTCGGATGATCTCCCTGCCCGTGAGCCCGAGGCTCACGAGGGAGGCGATCTTCCTCGTCTAGTACCAATCCTCGGCGGACATCCCCGGCCGAGGCATCGGTGTTCCCTTCGCCGGCGCCTTCCCGGTGAAGATGAGCTTGCTGTCGTCGCTTCGCCGGGTGTAGAACCACCTCGTCCACCATGCGCCCATTGAGTCGAGCAGCGGCGGACGGGGGTACGGCGCGTCGTCGGCGGTAGCCCGGAGCTTGAGGTAGTAGCACCCCAGCGCCGAAGCGGCGGAGCTGCTCCTCGTTACCATATAGTAATGGAGGAACAGCCCTACCGGCGGATCAATGCCCAGATAGCCCTCGCACAGGTGTACGAAGACGGCCATCTGGAGGACGCTGTTCGGATTAAGGTTCGCCATCTCCAATCCGCTGATGTTCAAGAAGGCCTCAACGAAATCGCTCTCGGGAGATCTCAACCCAAACAGTGCGAACTGTTCGAAGTTGACGAACTCTCCCTCAAGTGGCTCCGGAGTTTCCTCCTCCCCAGCGACCTCCACTAAGCATCGATGTGGCCCTCTTCCTCCCAAACTCTCAAGTCCTCCTCAGATGCGCTTAGAGCTTACAAACTTGGCCATAGCGGTCCCCAAAGTTGGACGAAAGGTTTGGTGGTGGAGTTTGGGTGCTTGGTCTTGAGCGCGGTTGGAATTAGGGCTTGGGAAGGAAATGCTTGAGAGCGAGGTGGCTAGCCATGAGCGGCTTGGGAGCTTTATAGTCCCATGTGCGCAGCTCTGCAGCGGTTTGTCACAAAACGACTAGTTTTTACCGTGAACGGCTAGGTAAAGCGGTGCTTTGTTTTCTTCTTGCAAGAACGAAAGAAGTTACCGTTGAGTTACGCTAGCGGTTACTTTTTTTCCAGCGTCGCGTTGAAGGTGAGTGCTCTGCTTTCGAGTGGATGTGATTCCTGTCGATTAAATGAGTTGCTCGATCTTGATCGGGTTTGCTCGGTCCCGAACAAGTTATGTTCGGTTGAACCCTAACCTGTTCGGTCGATTGTTGCAAGTCTTTGTAGCAGCAAATTTTCCCTCTTCGTGACTTTGAGTCTCAAGAGGATGACCCCATTCTAGTGAGTTCTTCCACTTGAGTCTCGGGGGCTAGCTGTCGGGGATAAAATCACGGCCCATTGCCATGGCCCACTCCCTGACGGCCTAATCGAACTGCCTACCAGGGCCCAGCTCCCTGGAAGGTTCTATCTGGCCCATATGCATCCTGCCGAACAGTATCCTGGCTGGCATGGAGCGTAACGGCCAAGGAATCGTGTTTGAGTCCGTCTCGAACAGGAGTTATGCACGGCTACGTGAAGACCCGGACGTTGGTTTTCCGGATTGGAATAGGAGTCATGATCCCCATGACTAGGAGTATGCCTTATCTACCTCGGGACATATTTAGCATGTTGAGTTCGTTACGATCTCGTGGTTAGCTCGGCCCGATATTCTCTCGGTAGGTCGGTTTGCTCTGCACTATATAAACAAGGCCCCTACGGCATGTAGAGGGGACTTGATCTGACTTCAAGTTTACGCATTAACATCTGGTAGACACCTGATATTCACTTGTACACCCATAATCTCGCCGAGACTTGTTCGTCTCGTCGAGCCACCTCTTGTATTCTCCTCTGATATATAAGAAAGGCTAGACGTAGGGCTATTATCTCTCCCGAGAGGCCTGAACCAGGATAAAAACCCTGTCTCCTGTTCGTTGCTGTTCGTGGTTGTTCGGCGTGTCTCCCATCTCACTTCTAAAGAACCTTAGCAACTTGAAATCGTTATCTCAACCGTCGACAGTGTTCTTCTTTAATTGGACAATATACTAAGTTGAATTAGTTCTCCAAACAATCAAGTCATCCACCAAACCATCTCTCACCCTCCCCTCTACAATTTTTCGTCCTTAGTTGGCAGTGGCGGGGAAGAATTTTTAAAATTGGTGCACATAATTTTAAAAAATTATGATCATGAAAAGTTTGCAACGACAAGACAGCTCGCGCAGCTACTCGTGGGTGCTGTACAACCTTCTCTCTCCCTCCCTATGTCTAGGAGAAACATGTCTTGCCTCATCCATCTTCTCTGTCCACATAGAAGGAGCAATGCACCCCTTCCCTACAAGTTTTGGTGGCCAGATTCAGCGAGCACGATGCATCATCATTTTCACTATGAAACGTCAGTTATCTACATCTAAAAGATTTGGGGTTTTGTGGTGAAATATTACTTTTATTCTCGTCAAACATCCTTGCTCGTATGGGGTGAAAATTTTGAAATAACCGCGGAACACAATGTTTCATCAGTTATGTTGTCATGTTTCATCAATTCTTCTCGCATGTTTTAGCAGCTCTTGTCTTGTGTTCTATAATGTTTTGTTCCTGCTCAGCCAAGTTTCATCAATGTTGCATTTATGTTTTGTCAATAAATACACCGTGCATGTTTCAGCAATACACCATACATATTTCAGTAGTACCATGTCCATATTTCAAACAAACCTCGGATCTTATCTTATTCATAGGACATCCTGTTGCAAACAATGCAGTTTAAGCAAGATGGATAAATAATTCACAAAAAATACAGCAAGTACTAAATTGCCATGATAAATAAACAAAATCATGAATTTCTCAAATAAAAGCATGGAAGCAAATAAATTCATGATCAAGTTCACCTTAATAAACATGGCAACCAACAAAAGAGACACAACCAACATAAAGCTCAGGTTAAAGATGACTATAGTGCTCTCAGATTGCAAATTATGGGTTGCTAAATAAATTAATTAGCCATCCAACAAATAATTTGGGCAATATATTACAGGTTATTGAATATGAAAATTTCAAAATTGCCACCATTGATCAGTACTACTCGTGCCCAAAAGAGTTAATCACTGCTCTATGTGAATGGCAATTAAAGGCAGTGTGCACCAGGATAATAAAAGATCAATATAACAGTTCAACCATCACTTAAACAGTCACCAAACTGAGCCGAACAACAGCCCAATTACACACTGCACTAACTAGTATCAAGATCAATCAACAACACTAGTTCTTCAATTTATGGAAATAAACAATGCAACAGTAAATTGATCGATTATCTTATTTCCAAGTGCTAAACCATGCATAGTGAGTCACCAAAGTGAAAGCTAAGAGCAGTACTTATCTAGGTCCAATAGATTCCTTTAATAAACAAATTAATTAAGCCTCAAATTTAAGCAATCATCATCGAGCAACTCAAGCCCACAGAAACAGTGCAAAAATCTTAATCGGAATTAGCCCCTATTCAAATGAATAGTTCCCCAAATAGCCGATTGGCCTGCTGCACAAAGGTAGAAACTGAAACATTTACGTATAGTGTCGAATCCTTGTCGGCAAAGTAGCAAGCAGTGGCAAAGTGTGCACAAGGTGCTGACCCAGAAAACAGATCGCCGTGACCACCGATGAAATGGATCGGAGATACAATGCCGTCACCCCCACCACAGACAAGCCGAGGAAAAGGGCCCGAGGAGCACGACCACCCCGTGGCCTATGGGTACCAAAGACGAAAGAAGAAGCACCATCACAGTACACACCGGCAGCGAGGGCGCCGAAACCCTAGCGAACATCAGTGACCACAGGAACATGAGTGTGAGAAGGGAAAAGAGAAAAACTCAGCCAAAACTGATAGCCAAGAGAGAGGAGTGGGACTTCCCCATATAGGCGATGTCGGCGCAACAAACCCCGAGAACGACGGCCACACGCGCACGCAACCCCGCGCTCGTCGAGAGCCCGAAAGGCCACCGCCGCCACCAGCTAGGATTCGGGATGAACCCGACCCAGCTCGTCCCTAGGGGCAGCGCAGCTGCCCCTCTCTGCCTCTTATCCGGCCTTAATGGGCAAGGCCTAGAATGGGCAAAAGCCCAACACGTCCTACCCGGAGTAGCACCCTTCAATCCAAAAGTTTAACCTCTGCGTTAGATTTTTTTTAGATATATGAAAAGTTTCAACCTCTATGTCCAAAATATATATGGCCAATACAAGTAGTTCATACTAACATAAAAAATGTTGAAATGACAAAGTGATTGATTTGACAACAAGTAAAATATAAAAGAACTAAGCAATAATTCTATTATTCATTCTCCAACCATGTTAAAAAAGAACGCCACGGAGACGACCTCAAGAGAGCAACATGCCCGATGGACTTCTTGCTCTTTCTCCTTTTACAACAATGTCCAATGTCACAACCAGTGGGCTCCTCTGAAGATAACCTACAAGAAAGAGATGTCTTTTCGATATTCTGACATAACCAAATGGCTCATAAAACAGCTGTTGTACCAAAAAGTAGTTTCAGTCCTAGGGCTATTTGGATTAAACGCCGAACAAACCTAGCCAACTCATAGCCAAAGAATAAATGTTGTATCATCTCATTCTTAATACAGAAACTACACTTTAGACTGCCTAACCAATTATGTTTTGCCTGATCATCCTTTGTTAAAGTGCACCTATCCCTGAAAGGCAAAATAAAATTATCTTTAGAGGAGGACGAAGTCCCTAAATTAACTCATAAGGATTGACCATATTCATATTCATAGATTGTTGGTACAACGAGTGAACCGGTAATTGACCATTCTTTATAAGTTTACAAATGATCTTGTCACGTTGTTGATTGAGTTGTATTTTTTGTGTCCTGGTCACTAAATCATACAAGTTTGAAAGTCTGTGTCTCGTCAAAGACCCAAGAAAGAAGACTCATATGGCTTTGAACTTTAACATCTTAGCCATGGTGACATGTTTCTTCTTCACAATAGAAAATAAATTAGGATGTTGATATTGAAGAGGAGAGGTCCCTAAACAAGTATCTTCCGAACTGTGTTAGTTACAGTCCTCTCACATTCGCGCCTCAGCATGCATGCACATATCACGCTTACACCTCGCGATCCGTCGACCTTCTATGATTCTATCTCCTTAACCCAACGAAAATATCACTAAAATCCACAAATCCCGTCCGAAATATCCTGGCCATTTTTCCGTCTCTCGTGATGGCCATATATCGCGTTAGGTAGTCGACTCCTTCACGAATCACCATCAATTAATATATCTCCACGCTGAATTCAAACATGTTCTTGCTCCCAACCTAAACAACTTTCTTGCGTCAAGAAAACTTCTTAGAGAGGCATCACTGTTCAGGCTGTTCATCACAGTGGCACACAAGTTCAGAGCTCATCAGAGGCCGATGCTCCTCCTCTCATCTGAAGATCAATCTGACGTATCAGCCGGCCCGGCCGGCGACGTCTCCATCGGCGTCGAGTTGAATGCCAAGAAATACAATATCTCTGCACCAGATGACCATGGAGATCGATCACTTTCATCGCGTGAAACTCAGGCCTCTTGGGGAATAAACAAGAACGGGAAGAAGAGGATGTTTGAATTTCTTGGATCGTTGGGTCTCAGAAGAAAGCTTGCGACAGTTAGATGATGCCATCAACCGCTCATCAGCCTGGAAAGGAGTTACACGAGAGTGAGTGTTCAGGACGAACGGCACAATAAATGGTACGGAGTTTTTCTTTAGTTTCTACATCACCCGTTCGTCGCATGGTTGTCACGAACTTAACCCGGCGCCGCCTTCCGTTTTATTCATGCATATAAAACAACTGCAACCGGTTTATATGTTAAAGTCTGATTAATTAGTTCTGTTCGTTTTTTCTTTAATATGACTCTTACCGGTTTATACATATCATTTTAAGTATATGTCTATGGTAATCTCTGCAATCATTTTCTAAAAAAACTGCAACCGTTCCAAACAGGGCCGAATATAGAGGGGGCCGTTTGACGTGCACCCACCACCTAGAAAATCGAGCCAGAAGGAAGCCTGGAAAAGAAAATGCAGATCAATAGGCTGTTTGGTTAACTGCATTTACAGAGATTTGCATTTACATATGCAGAATCTTACTTTTTCTTGTGTTTGGTTGCCTGTATCTGGTTTTGAGCCTGGTCCTATGGATGTAAAATTCTTCATGCAGTCTGGCTCTGAAGAAACACATAAAATGGCGTTTCCGGATCAACGTATAAGCGGCCTCGTGTTCGCAAGATGGAGAGCCATCGATCATACCATATCAAACCATGCATGGACTGCTAACGTAACACGTAAGTTTTTTTTTTTTCTTTTTTGTTTGTATCTTTTTATTAGCATATCCGATTACCGAACCGATTCCAACAATGGATTTCTGACATTTTTTCGAACAAAACTAGACCACACTCGCTATATAAATTTCAAAATAATTAAATTTCAAAATATTCGCCTACTAAACACTCAACTAAACGTTGTCTGCAGATTCTGACATCTCGTATCTCACTCACTCTATTTGAGTCGGACGGAGAGGACTTCGTGAGAGAAGGCAACCAAACAGCCTACAAAAGACGCTCATACAAGTCCCGTTTGGATGTATAGAAATACGCATTTATAAATCAAAAGTAGAAGATTCTTCCCCTGGCATCTTAAAAATTTAGTTCCTTTTTTTTTTGTTAGAAAAATGTACATAGCCTTGTATCCTGATCAGCTGACCAAATCATTCTCTATCTTTGAGGAAGAGTTGACCCAAACCTCCTAAGAATACATTAAAGGAGTATGGATTAAAGCCCATGATTTCAATCAGAGGTATTCTAATCTGCATCATAATGGGATGAGCCATTCTCTCACGGTGAATATGATCAAGGAACAGTATTCCTAATTTTCTTGTCGCCCCTGTTTCGATTTGGATGAGGCCGGTTTCCAGAATTCGCCATGCAATTGGTAGTTTAAAAGCGCCATATGTGTTATCGTCTACCGACCAAGCTAGAATGCTAAATACCATGATGACTTCGCTGCATCGCCGATGGATATTTCCTACCAGCTCCTGCAGTGACGCGTGCATGCAGATTGCAGAGACCTTGACCATCTCCGGGATGGATGACGTGGCGGAAATTCCACGTCAGCCTCACAGTGTCCCTGCACCTGTTCCTATGGAAAAACCAGGCCACACGTACGACTATGATTCTATGAATGTATACGATGTAATTATTTTCATTTCCTCTGAAGACTGCGCTTTAAATCGCTTGTGTAGTTGCGGTGAACTGAACACGGCAGCAGCGGCGGCGGCACGGTCTTCTAGCTCAGAACGAAAGGGAGCTACGTTGCTGTCTCGTAATTTCGCACGTTTCGCACGGTTTGTGACAGGTGAGAAGAGCCCAGCATTGAGGGGCGAATTAAGTCAATTAACCGGGAGATTTTCGCGCATGATGCATGCATGTATAATCCTAGACGAACTCGTCAGTTGCTCGTATGAACCACGCGAGCTTGAGCTAGGAGTATTAAGATAAAAACGGTTTCTTCAGATCAGTGAATTTTTCCTATAAAGGGAGAAACTTGAGGCTTCTTACCACTTTGCTAGTACTTTGGTGGGGGCAGAAATGTGAAAACAATGTATATAAAATGGAAAACTCTGCGGGTTAATTAATCAATTCTGTAGTCTGGAGGTGACGTGGATGGTAAATATAGTGCCCAATCAGCTTACATTGCTCAGTTCCAAGGTTCAATCCAAGATCATCATCACAATGCAGTTTGCAGGGCATTCACAGAGCCAAAATGCAAGTTTTTTTTTATCTGGGCGGTATTGCAAAGGAAAATCCTTACTTCAGATATATCCTTGCTAGAAGAGGTTGACCGAACTCCCACATATGTTCTTTGTGCGGTACTCATGAAGAGATGACGAAGCACCTCTTTACCTCATGCAGCTTCACCATAACTGTTTGACGATGTATTTTCATTGAGCTCCCGGGAGATCATCTTCATACTGCGGCTGCCGGCCAATTAAACCTTCAGTGACCGGTGGTGAAACATGAGAAGCCTTCAGTGACTGATGATGAAACATGAGAAGTAATTTTTAGGCAACAGCAAGAGGAAATTTTGATGGCATTGTTATATATAGTTGCAGGAATATCTGGAAGGAAAGAAATAGAAGGATCTTTCAAAATGCCTACGCGTCATTCTAGGAGGTTGTTCTTCTAATAAGAACAGATCTGCTTAATAGAGTGTTACCATTTGGTGCCGATGATCATGGCTAAGGGTCTCTTTTCTTGTCAGTTTTCGAGTGTGCTCGGGTCATTTGTCGGCCTTGGTCGAACTTCGTCCAAAGTAGCGGCCGTGGTCAAGGGCGTGTGTTGGTGGTGCTTGCACCGTCTTTCCCCTCTCGATCTCTTGCACAATGTCTTTTGTGTGTTGTTGAACTCTATTTCTCTTCTGTAAGACTTTAGGCAATGCTTTCCGCCAATTCATTAAAAAAAATGTTCAAACTTTTAACTAAGCTTAACTAAAGATTAGCATATGCAACGGGTGATGAACTGATGATTCATGAATAGTCTATGACATGCTCCTGATGCAAGCAATTAAACGGATGATTAGTTCTGACTTCTGAAGCAATCTCGATTGATCCTCAACGGCACAAGCTAGCTCATCGTGCACGCAGTTTGCGTGACAGGATCTAATTATACATCTAAGCCAGGCCCCACGGTCGTAAGAACAGGAGATGACCCAAATCAACGTACAGACGGGCATCATCAGACCAGACAGATCGCCGCTTTGTAAACTGCCAACTTGCCGGCTGGTAGATAAAAAGCGTCGTCAGGCGAAATCGCCGATGAAAAACCGCGAAATGGCCTCTAATTTCATCAGCTTTCCGGGCCGACTCGCGCGCGCCGCTGGTTGCTCGAGGACGAGGAGGGCGCGCAAGCAGCTGCCGCCGGCAGTGACACCATGCTGAGTTTATTATGGAGTCATCGTCTTCTCGCTGGTCGATTCGACTGCTCGGACAGGGGACTGAAGCAATAACGACGCGATCCGATGCTTGTTGCGTTTGGTCCTGGGTTAACGGATTGACTAGGGTTTAGGCAGCTTTAACCCCGGCAACGTAGCACTAGTTTAGGCTAGTAGTGATAGCCTTAATAGGTTGGGATAAGTTCTCTCTGCTACGTGCACTTTAGGTGGCCCAAAGGATCGCACTGCACTCACCCTTGATTCTTTGGGCACGAATTTTGTCAGCCACTATATTACTGATTTCGACGAGCGTGATGGAGATTTACTAATAAGTTTTACATATCTAAATTTTATTCCTAATTTTTTTTGCAAAAGGAGCCCATCTCCCATTTCCATTACCGGAACGAAAACAAACCAATAGTTTAATACAGATCAACAACCGTACTACGAGCAAGACAGCGAGGAACCTCCATGCTAAACAAAAGTCTAGAACATAACTCGAACCAACAGAACAAAGAGAGTTAACGAACATCGATTTGACACGCAAGCTATCTAAAGCAGTTAGGAAGATCCGATCGCAGGATTGTCCTTGACATCCCATCTTCCCGAGCCTTCTTCAACACTTGGAATATCATAGAGACACCCATTTGCACCAGCTCTTTGTCATTTGCCTTCGTGAGTCTGTCCAAATATTGAGAAAAGCGCAAACAACAAAAACAATAGATGAATGGTTTTGAGGGCACTTCTTGTTAAAGGCTGAATCATTACTGTCGACGGTTGGGATATTTACCCAAGTCAACCAAGGTTCTTCAAAGAGGAGATAGGAGACACGCCGAACAACCACAAACAAAGAACGAACAGAGGCGGGGTTTTATCCTCGTTGAGACCTCTCGGAGAGATAATAGCCCTACGTCCGGCCTTTCTTTATATCAAAGAGAATTACAAGGTGGAACTTCGGCGAGATCGGCGAGTCTCGGCGAGTAGTATCTGAAAATCTATCTCGCTAAGGCTCAAGTCGTCAAACTTGTCCTCGATGCCGTGGATCCTCCAAGCGCCGTAGGGCCCTGTTTATATAGTCTGAGCAAACCGACCTACCAAGAATATCGGGTAGGGCTAACTACGAAACACGTAACGAACTTCGTACCATGCCAAATACATCCTTGGCGGACAAAGTAAACTCCAACTCTTGGGGACCACGACTCCTAATCCAAACCGAAACCACGTCGGTCTTCACGCGTGCCGTGCAGTAACTCTTGTTCGAGTGGGACTCAAACAGAATCCTAGGCCGCACACGCACCGTGCCGCCCAAGAAGTCTGTTCGGCAGATGCACATGGGCTCGATAGAACCTTCCAGGATTTGGGCCTGGTAGGTATTCGATCGAGGCCATCGTGAGTGGGCCATAGCAATGGGCCGTAATTTAATCCTCGACAGCTAGCCCCGAGACTCAAGTGGAAGGACCCACTAGAGTGGGTCGCCCTCTTGAGACTCAAAGTCACGAAGAGGGTATTTTCTGCTACAAAGACATGTAACAAAGCATCAACAGGTCATGGTTCAACCGAACAAGACTTGTTCGGGACCGAATAAACCAATCGATGCCGAGCAACTCATTGCGTCGAGCAGGGACGACATCTGTCGAAAGCGAGCACTCACCTCAATCTGCATACATCGAAAAAAATAGCCGTTGGCGATTCCAACAAGAACTTCCTATCATTGCAAGATGAAAAGCAGACGACCGTTTTACCTAGCCGTTGCAGTAAAAACTAGCCGCTCGGGACGAAACCGCTTGTAACTGCTATACGGACTATAAAAGCACCCAAGCCGCTCATGCCACCACTGCTCTCACGCCTTTCCTCTCTAAGCCCTAGCTCCAACCACGCCAAGATCAAGCACCCCAACTCCATCACCGACCACCTTTCGTCCGTACAGGAATCGCTATGGCCAAATTCAGTGCACTAGCTTGACCGAGGAGGACCTTAGGATCTGGGAGGAGGAGGGCCACATCGACACCGTAGGTGGAGGTCGCCGGAGAGGAGGATACTCCGAGCCACTCGAGGAGAGTTCGTCGACTTCAACAGTTCGACTTGTTGGGTTGAGGTCTCCGAGAGCGACTTCATCGAGGCCTTCTTGAACATCGCCGATTGGAGGTGGCAAACCTCAATCCGAACTCCATCCTCGGATGGTGTCTTCGCACACTGTGCGAGGGCTATCTGGCATTGATCCACCGGTGGAAATGTTCCTCCACTACTACACAAAGGACGAGGAGCAGCTCCGCCGCTTCGCGCTGGGTGCTACTACCTCAAGCTCAGACCCACCGCCGACGACGCGTTGCACCCTCACCCACCGCCGCTTTCGACTCGATGGGCGTGTGGTGGGTGAGGTGGTTCTGACAAGCGGAGCGGCGACAGCAAACTCGTCTTCACCGGGAAGGCGCCGGCGAAGGGAACGCCAATGCCTCGGCCGGAGATGACCGCCGAGGATTGGTACCTGACAAAGAAGATCGCCTCCCTCGTGAGCCTCGGGCTCACGGGCAGGGAGATCATCCGGGACTTCACGTGAGCAGTGAGGATCGGCTGCGGAGGAGGTCCTATCCCTTCTACAAGATAGAGGGATGGGAGGACATCACAAGGGAGAGCACAGGTAAGTGTCTTTAAGACTCAACCCCTAAACAGATTCTTTCCTCCAAACAGGAACTAACAATCCCTTACATTGGGCAGAGAAGCCAACCGACGCATGGGTGACCGAAGGGTCGACGCCATCTTTCAAGGCGGCGAAGAAGGACGGGAGGTCACCGCGAGGTGGCGACACTGTCAGCGCAAGAAGCGTTCTAAATCCGCCTGAGCGAGGTAAATTACTTACCCCACTGTGTTGCTAGACTTGCAATGTTGTTTAGTGCTAATGCTCACTTCAAAACGCGCAGGAGGACCGGTGATCCTTGGAGGATCGAGAGGAACTCTCCGGTGCGAGAAGGAGAAGGTGAAGAAGAGCAAGGCCAAGGCGGCGCAAAGCCCAAGGTGGCGGCCGAGCCGACGCTGGAGCTCGCCCATGACACGGCGGCTTGACCATCGAAGAGACCACCAAGGGCGACGGAGCGCATCTGAAAGCACCAAGCGGACGCTGTGGTCAGCCCAACGGAAGAGACCAAGCCCCTCCCTCCTCGCCGAGCAAAGCGACGAAGAGGTAAAGAACATGACCCTCTGGCTTAGGCGTTACTCGCAGACTCACCCGGGCCATTTGGCGCGGCTCCAACAGGTCGCCGAGCGAGAGGAGACTCGAAGAGGAAGTCGACGCAAGGAAAAACTCCTTGCGCTGCTTGAGAGGAGCTTCGGCTTACTGTGGAGCTGAGCTCGTCGCCCTGAACACCCAAGGGCCAAGGCGAGAAGCCGCCAAGGAGCCCCCGAGGAAGAGGCGGAAAGTTCAATGAAGAAGATCAGGATCAAGCCTCTCACGGCAGGTATGTAGAAACCCAATTTCAGATTTCCCACCTACCGACCGCATTAGGCTTAACGATGATCTCTTTTTCATCAGCTACCCAAGGAGTGATCGCCACAGACGACGTCGAAGAGGCGCTCGAGCGGTCGCTGCTGCCCAAGCATCTGCACGGCGCATAACGGGCGATGAGGCTAACGTGCCTCAAGGACAATTTGGCGGCATGGAGCCTGCTCTCGTCGAGCTCCGTGAAAGCGCTCGGACGCTTAAAAGCGTTGTGGAGCTGCTAGAGACGAGAGGAAGCGGCATGGCAGACAATGAGGGCAAGACGACGGCTCCGGAAGCTGCCGAGGGCAAGACCGAGCAGCCGGTTCTACCAGGTACTTCGTCGCAGGGGCAGCTTACCCCTGAGGTGACGGGATTCTCTGGCGAGCAGTGTGAACCCCCGGCCGCCAGGGAGCAAGAAGAAGCCCCCGAGCAGGTCGCGCAAGTTGTCCTGCCCGCGGGGACAACGGCGCCACCCAGCAGAGTGGCTCCGACCTCGCCCGAAGAAGTTCGGGCGGAAGAGGAAAAGGAAGAGGAGAGGGAGCGCAGAGACGAAAGCGCTTCGCCCGTTGCCGTTGCGCGGAGCCACTCTGCTGGGTGGCGCGGAGACGAAAGCGCTTCGCCCGTTGCCCGTATAAGCAGCTCTGCAACGGTTTCGTCCCAGAACGGCTAGTTTTTACTGCAACGGCTAGGTAAAACGGTCGTCTGTTTTCACTGCGCAGCGATAGGAAGTTACCGTTGGAGTCTGCCAACGGCTATTTTTTTCCAGTGTATGTACTGAAGGCTGAGTGCTCTGCTCGGACAGATGTCGTCCCCTGTTCGACGCAACAGAGTTGCTCGGCACTGATTGGGTTTATTCGGTCCCGAACAAGTCTTGTTCGGTTGAACCATTACTTGTTCGGTCGCCTGTTACATGTCTTTGTAGCAGGAAAAATACCCTCTTCGTGACTTTGAGTCTCAAGAGGACGACCCCACTCTAGTGGGTCCTTCCACTTGAGTCTCGGGGGCTAGCTGTCGGGGATTAAATTACGGTCCATTGCTATGGCCCACTCCCTGACGGCCCAATCGAATGTGACCTATCGGGGCCCGGCTCACCGAAGGTTCTATCAGCACATGTGCATCCTGCCGAACAGCTTCTTGGCTGGCACGGTGCGTAGTGGCCTAGGATTCCTGTTTGAGTCCTACTCGAACAAGAGTTCTGCACGGCTGCGTGAAGACCCGAACGTGGTTTCCCGGATTGGATTAGGAGTCGTGATCCCCAAGAGTTGGAGTTTACCTTGTCTGCCGAAGGATGTATTTGGCATGGTGCGAGTTAGTTCGTATTATTCAGTAGTTAGCCCGCCCGATATTCTTCGGTAGGTCGGTTTGCTCTGTACTATATAAACAGGGCCCCTACGGCGTTTGGAGGATCCCTGGCATCTGAGGACAAGTTTGACGACTTGACCCTTAGCAGATAGATTTTCGCATACTACTCGTCGAGACCTGCTGATCTCGCCGAGTTCCACCTTGTAATTCTCTTTGATATAAAGAAAGGCTGGACGTAGGGCTATTATCTCTCGAGAGGCTGAACAGGGATAAAACCCCCATCTCCTGCTAGTTCGTTGTTCGTGGTTGTTCGGCGTGTCTCCTATCTCCTCTTTGAAGAACCTTGGTTGACTTGGGTCAATATCCTAACCGTCGACAGTAATGATTCAGCCTTTAACAAGAAGTGCCCTCAAAACCATTCATCTATTGTTTTTGTTGTTTGCGCTTTTCTCAATATTTGGACAGGACTCCTGAAGGCAAATGACAAAGAGCTGGTGCAAATGGGTGTCTCTATGATATTCCAAGTGTTGAAGAAGGCTCAGGAAGATGGGATGCTGAAGGACAATCCTGCGACTGGATCTTCCTAACTGTTTTAGATAGCTTGCAGGTCAAATCTGATGTTCGTTAACTCTCTTTGTTCTGTTGGTTCCAGAGTTATGTTCTAGACTTTTGTTTAGCATGGAGGTTCCTGCTGTCTTGCTCGTAGTACGGTTGTTGATCTGTATTAAACTATTGGTTTGTTTTCGTTCCGGTAATGGAAATGGGAGATGGGCTCCTTTTGCAAAAAAAATTAGGAATAAAATTTAGATATGTAAAACTTATTAGTAAATCTCCATCACGCTCGTCGAAATCAGTAATATAGTGGCTGACAAAATTCGTGCCCAAAGAATCAAGGGTGAGTGCAGTGCGATCCTTTGGGCCACCTAAAGTGCACGTAGCAGAGAGAACTTATCCCAACCTATTAAGGCTATCACTACTAGCCTAAACTAGTGCTACGTTGCCGGGGTTAAAGCTGCCTAAACCCCTAGTCAATCCGTTAACCCAGGACCAAACGCAACAAGCATCGGATCGCGTCGTTATTGCTTCAGTCCCCTGTCCGAGCAGTCGAATCGACCAGCGAGAAGACGATGACTCCATAATAAACTCAGCATGGTGTCACTGCCGGCGGCAGCTGCTTGCGCGCCCTCCTCGTCCTCGAGCAACCAGCGGCGCGCGCGAGTCGGCCCGGAAAGCTGATGAAATTAGAGGCCATTTCGCGGTTTTTCATCGGCGATTTCGCCTGACGACGCTTTTTTATCTACCAGCCGGCAAGTTGGCAGTTTACAAAGCGGCGATCTGTCTGGTCTGATGATGCCCGTCTGTACGTTGATTTGGGTCATCTCCTGTTCTTACGACCGTGGGGCCTGGCTTAGATGTATAATTAGATCCTGTCACGCAAACTGCGTGCACGATGAGCTAGCTTGTGCCGTTGAGGATCAATCGAGATTGCTTCAGAAGTCAGAACTAATCATCCGTTTAATTGCTTGCATCAGGAGCATGTCATAGACTATTCATGAATCATCAGTTCATCACCCGTTGCATATGCTAATCTTTAGTTAAGCTTAGTTAAAAGTTTGAACATTTTTTTTAATGAATTGGCGGAAAGCATTGCCTAAAGTCTTACAGAAGAGAAATAGAGTTCAACAACACACAAAAGACATTGTGCAAGAGATCGAGAGGGGGAAAGACGAAGTGCAAGCACCACCAACACACGCCCTTGACCACGGCCGCTACCTTCGGACGAAGTTCGACCAAGGCCGGACAGCGACCCCGAGCACACTCGAAAACTGACAAGAAAAGAGACCCTTAGCCATGATCATCGGCACCAAATGGTAACACTCTATTAAGCAGATCTGTTCTTATTAGAAGAACAACCTCCTAGAATGACGCGTAGGCATCTTGAAAGATCCTTCTATTTCTTTCCTTCCAGATATTCCTGCAACTATATATAACAATGCCATCAAAATTTCCTCTTGCTGTTGCCTAAAAATTACTTCTCATGTTTCATCATCAGTCACTGAAGGCTTCTCATGTTTCACCACCAGTCACTGAAGGTTTAATTGGCCGGCAGCCGCAGTATGAAGATGATCTCCCGGGAGGTCAATGAAAATACATCGTCAAACAGTTGTGGTGAAGCTGCATGAGGTAAAGAGGTGCTTCGTCATCTCTTCATGAGTACCGCACAAAGAACATATGTGGGAGTTCGGTCAACCTCTTCTAGCAAAGATATATCTGAAGTAAGGATTTTCCTTTGCAATACCGCCAGATAAAAAAAACTTGCATTTTGGCTCTGGAATGCCCCGCAAACTGCATTGTGATGATGATCTTGGATTGAACCTTGAACCGAGCAATGTAAGTGATTGGGCACTATATTTACCATCCACGTCACCTCCGGACACGTAATTGATTAATTAACCCGCAGAGTTTTCCATTTTATATGCATTGTTTTCACATTTCGCCCCCACCAAAGTACTAGCAAAGTGGTAAGAAGCCTCAAGTTTCTCCTTTATAGGAAAAATTCACCGATCTGAAGAAACCGCTTTTATCTTAATACTCCTAGCTCAAGCTCGCGTGGTTCATACGAGCAACCGACGAGTTCGTCTAGGATTATACATGCATGCATCATGCGCGAAAATCTCCCGGTTAATTGACTTAATTCGCCCCTCAATGCTGGGCTCTTCTCACCTGTCACAAACCGTGCGAAACGTGCGAAATTACCCTCTTCGTGACTTTGAGTCTCAAGAGGACGACCCCACTCTAGTGGGTCCTTCCACTTGAGTCTCGGGGCTAGGCTGTCGGGGATTAAATTACGGCCCATTGCTATGGCCCCCCTCCTGCAGCCCAATCGAGCGACCTACGGGGCCCGGCTCCTGGAAGGTTCTATCGAGCCCATGTGCATCTGCCGAACAACTTCTTGGGCGGCACGGTGCGTAGTGGCCTAGATTCTGTTTGAGTCCGACTCGAGCGAGTTACTGCGACTACGAGAAGACCGGGACGTGGTTTCCGGATTGGATTAGGAGTCGTGATCCCCAAGATTAGGAGCTTACTTTATCTCTAGTAGGTTATATTTGGCATGTCTTGAGTTAGATTCACGATCTCGTAGTTAGCGGCCCGATATTCTTGGTAGGTCGGTTTGCTCTGTACTATATAAACAGGGCCCTACGGCGTTTGGAGGATCCCTTAGCAGATAGATTTTAGCATACTACTCGCCGAGACCTCTTGATCTCGCCGAGTTCCACCTTGTAATTCTCTTTGATATAAAGAAATTTGGGCGTGGCCTATTATCTCTCGAGAGGCTGAACGGGATAAAACCCACATCTCTGTTCGTTCTTTGTTCGTGGTTGTTCAGCGTGTCTCCTATCTCTCTTTGAAGAACCTTGGTTGACTTGGGTCAATATCCCAACCGTCGGCAGTGGCGCCGTCCGTGGGAATCGAACCCACGACCACGTGGCTTTTAACCACGTGGTCGTGGGTTCGATCCCCACGGACGGCGCCACTGCCGACGGTCAAGTCGCTAAGGTTCTTTAGGAGTGAGATGGGAGACACGCCAACAACCACTTAACAACAACGAACAGGAGACAGAGTTTTATCCCGGTTCGACCTCTCGAGAGATAATAGCCCCACGCCCAGCCTTTCTTATATATCGAGATGAATACAGAGGTGGCTCGACGAGACGAACAAGTCTCGGCGAGATTATGTGTACAAGTGCGATAAGCGCAATGATCCGATGTCACGAGGTGCTAAGATGCAAAGCTCTTGGCCGGGGTCCTCTAAACGCAATAGGGGCCCTGCTTATATAGTGTCGAGCAAACCGACCTACCGAGGGAATATCGGGCCGCTAACTACTTAACACGAATCTAACTCGCACTCATGCCAAATACATCCTTCGCGCACAAGGTAAACTCCAACTCTTGGGGATCACAACTCCTAATCCAATCCGGAAACCACGTCGGGTCTTCACGCAGCCTGCAGTAACTCTTGTTCGAGTAGGACTCAACACTAATCCTAGGTCGTTACGCATCGCAAGCGCCCAGAGGCTGTTCGGCAGATGCACATGGGCCCGATAGAACCTTCCAGGAGCCGGGCCCGTAGGTCGCTCAATGGGCCCGCTGTATTGGGCCATGGCAATGGGCTGTATTTTTATCCCCGACATTTAGCCCCGAGACTCAAGTGGAAGGACTCACTAGAGTGGGGTCTTCCTCTTGAGACTCCAAGTCACTTAAGAGGGTATTTTTTCTGCTACAAAGACATGCAACAGCGATCAACAGGTTATGGTTCAATCGAACAATACTTGTTCGGGACCGAACAAACCCGCCGGCGCCGAAAGCAACTCTGTTGCGTCGAACAGAAGCAACGTCGTGTCGAAAGCGAGCACTCACCTTCGATGTAGAAATCGAAATCCAGGTTCCCAAGCGCAGAGCTCGTCGTGGGGACCAGACGCCTTCCGGACGAAGAGCTGTCGAAGACGAGGTGAATCATCTCCTTGAGGTGAACATCATCAAGGAGGATTGGATTCACAGTAGTGAAGAGCGTACCACCGTATCCGTAAGATCGGATCTTCCGGGAGAATGGACATAGCAAGTCGCGAGATGGACTCGTGCTGCTGCATCCAGGTATGAAGATACCTAGGAAAGCATGAACGAGAATAAGAGAACCACGTCTTGGGCTAGAACTTGCCCGAGGAAATAAAGATTGCGCTCTCGAGCAAATGTCGTGCTCAGGAGCGAAGGTGATGTGCCCCCAAACGTAGATCGTATGCTAAGAGCAGACAATGCATACGAGGGGGAAGGTGATCCAGTGCCCGAGCGTAGAGCTCGTCAAAGGAACCAAGTAAGGAGATCTAGTCCCCGAGCACGGAGCTCGTTAAAGGAACCAGAAAGTGCGACCCAGCGAAGACGCACGGTAGGAGCCAGCGCTCGGACGAAGAGCTGCCGGTCGCGGTGATCCAGCCCCGAGCACGGAGCTCGTCGCGGGGACGAGATCGCGCTCCGGCGAAGAAGCGCCGGTCGCGAGGCGAATCACAACCCGATGCAGTCAGAGCCGCAAGAGAACGTGTAAAATCAACGCTTTACCCATGGCGTATTCCTTGCGACAGTGTAGGCGTTGTCTTGGCAAGTGCAGAACCAACTCTTGAAGTGCCCGTTGCGATGAGAATCGGCTTACGGTGGGCATGCCCGTTGCGATGAGAATCGGCTTACGGTGGGCAGGACTCCGTTGGTGGCGCAATACCTTGACTTAGCCGAACTGTGAAGGTCAGTGCCGGGCAAAGGCAAGAAATCATATGCGGGCGAAGTGAAACAGCCCCTGGCATGTGCGGAGCAAACCCGGGAAGAGAGGGATGCAGACATCGGTTTTGCTGGGGAAGCCTGGAACCTCGCCGCGACCATACCGGCGTCTGACGTTCCCCGTTCCTGTACTTCCTGCAGAAGACAAACAAGGAACGAGCCAGCAAAAGGAAAAAAGGAGCAAAAACAGGCTCTAAGAAGAGCAAAGCGAGTTTTGGAAAACACGCAAAAGGCGACCTACCGCACAAGACATAATTTTTCCGGTCGTCCCCGATAGCGTTAGTGTCACCTCGGCGAATCGAACCGACGCTAGGAGTGCCCGTTGCGATGAGAATCGGCTACGATGGGCGAGGACTCCGTTGGTGGTGCATTGCTCCGGATTACCGTGCTGGGAAGGGCGTAGCATGGATAAAGAAGGCGATGTGCGGGCAAGTGCAGCCCATTGTGGCTAAGACCGCTAACCGGGAAGGCGATCGGGACCTTAGCGCAGCAAGGCGCGAGGCGAAATCTTATCCGGACATGGACCGTGTAGCGTTGGTGTCGCCTCGGCGGAGTGCGGAACCAGCGCCAGAGTGCCGTTGCGATGAGAATCGGCTACGGTGGGCATGCCCGTTCGCGATGAGAATCGACTACGGTGGGCGTAACTCCATCGGTGGTGCACGCGCCGGTAACCGGAGCCGTCTGGTCGTTGCGGATAAAAAACATGCGTCTGACGCGGGAGCGCCACGGAGCGAAGACCAACGAGGTTTTGGAAAACCAACGCTAAGGAAAGGAACTGAAAGCGAAAACGCAGGGGTTGCGAAATTCAGCTCAAGTCCCAATCGACCGAGGAGAGGCGATCCTCAGGAGGCTGGCCGAGTAGCTCAAGACCGCCGAAAGCAGCGCTTGAATCGAGCGCGAGAGTTCGACCGAGCAGCTTTTCCCGCAAAAAGAGCAGCAAAAGACAAGGACGAACAGGACACCAAGAGCAAGGCGAACAGCGCTAGAAAGTTTTAAGAAAACCGGTAGAACGCAGCCTAACTCGGCCCCGTTGTGCGGTACTTTCGAGGACTGAGTTTGCGAACTCGAGCAGTGCACAAGAGAAAGAGCGACGCCTAGCCCCGTGCTAACGATGCATGAAGACTGAGTTTGCGACTTCAAGCACGTGCGTAGAGAGTTAGAGCGACACCGTATCTGATCGACTCGTTCGAGGCGCTTTCGTTAACGTAAGTTGGCGATTCGAAGGTAACCGAACAAGGAAAGTGCCTCTGCCGCGGAGGGCTTACGAGCAGACTTTGCCAAGTGGTTGTGCCGTGGCGGTAAGTGCCTCTGCAGCGGAGGGCTTACGAGCGAGCTTAGCCGCGAGAATTTGGATGCCGTGTTACGCAACTCGAGTTTAGGAACTTGTTGAAACCAGATCGGGCAGAGAAAACCCTTAAGATTGCGGAGCCAAGAGTTCGCAAGACCGGACAGCCATCAAGTGTTACCAGAGAGAAAGAGAGTCTGAGAAGACGAGTGGTGAGAAGGGCCGCAGAGGGCCGCGAACATTCACCGCTCAATGGGTTGAACTTTACATGGGGCCGCGAACATTCACCGCTCAATGGGTTGAACTTTACATGGCAGCCCGAGAGACTTGGACGAACTAAGGCGCGAAATTTGTGAAAAACGCGAAGCTAGGAAGCGAAAAGACCTACACGAGGAACTTTACGGTCGGGTCGATGTTCCAAGCGTTGGTCGACTCTTTCCGTCATCCACCGCCAGTGAACAGCCCGGGATCCGGAAGGAGTTTTGATCAATCGAGCACGGAGCTCGTCGCGGGGACCGACCAGCCCGGCGAAGAGTCGCTTGTAGTTATTGTTGGGCTTCTTACGCCCATCCTTGGGAGGAGGTGCGCGATCTATACCAAAGAACGGTATTGTTCGCATCACCTTTGTTCTTCTTCTTCCGGGACTTCTTGTCACGGGAACATTCTTCGCCGCTTCTTCTTCTCATCCACACCAGTCGGGCGGCGGCTCGCCCTTGTCGAACGCCTTTTTGTCTTGGCGCTGCAGCGTTGGCATAGCGGTCACCGCTTTGAATAGGTCGTTGGTGGTCAGTCTCATTGATCTCGAGATCTGGGTGAGCCGCTCGTCGCGGACTCCGCTTTTGAAGGCGCGGACAATGATTCATCCGAGATGTTCGGATCGTGTTGCGGATCTTAATGAAACGCTTCACGGTTGCGGAGGGTCTCCCGTTCATCTGGATCATCTGGTGCAGATCATCCTCCTTGCCAGACGCACGTAATGCTCGAAAATTAACGACCGAGGCGCCACAAAGCTGGTTCCATGGTGATGGAACCCTCCTGCCGATTGAACGACCACGTCCGAGCGGCACCCTCAAGGACGATCGGGAGGTAATTAGCCATAACGAAGCTCGTCACCTCCGGCGCCATGATGGCCGTAGCGTAGATGGAAAGGAATTCCTCGGGTTACGAGTCCCATTGTACCTCTCCATGTGACCGGCTTGAACTTTGAGGGCCACCGGACGGCCCAAGCTTCGTCGAGAAAGCCCTACACCCAAATCATATGACCGCCACCTTCCCCGCAGAACCTAGTCTTGAAAAGGCGTTGGTCCCGCGGCGCGGAGGAACTTCGCTGAACGTGATGATTCGCTGGAGAAACTCTCTCGGGACAATCCACCACGCTCCTTCCTCGTGGTTGCGACGACGCTCCTCACGAGGGACCGTCCGTGATCATCAGCTGGCGCTTGCCCCCTGTGGTCGCGATGACTACGAGGACTCGGCGAGCGACGGCGACCACGAGTAGCCTGCTCATGGACAGTGATCCTTCGACGGTGACGAAGGTCACGCGATCGATCAGAGCTGTCCGAACCATTCCGGGCAGTTTGGCTGCGCTGCCTGGAGGAGTTGTTGACTTCTCCTAGAGATTTCAGGCCTTCAGCCAAACGCTCTAGATTAGAAGCAACGGCATCGCCCATGCGGGCGACGTCGGCCTGGTTGGTAGATCTAATCACTGAAGCCATGGCCGCGAGTCGTTCCCGACTCTGCTCTAGGGGTTCTGGGACCCCTGAGACATCGGCGTTTTGTCCGACCGGAGTCCGGTTTCGCGGGGAACTAATCCGGACAGGAGAAACTTCTGCCGGGAGACTTGGCGAGGGCACGCGAGGTGGGTCGCGACGCGGTCGCTTGCACCGATCGCGGAACCGTGCCTGATCGGAGTTGATGGAATCGTCGAGGTTCTGGCGAATGGCGTCTTGCTCGCATGGCGGCCAGTAGCGACCTCGTCTTGATGTCGGCGAGTTAATCCGCCCGACCTCGCCCGGCCGCCACGGCCGTCGCGGGATCCTCGAGAGGTTCCTACATCGGCCATGTTAATCTTTGCGGGGCCTTGCGAAGGTATGCTAGACGGTGTCATCGCTGTGTCTCCACGGTAGAATCTACCGACATAGCCTTGGAATCCGATAAATCTAAACCGTCGTAAAGATCATCGGTTTCAGTAGTCATCGTCAATGACGGAGTGCGATTCGAGGCTATCTCCGCCATATAGGCGAGACATACGCCTCGGATGCGAAAGTGTTCGAGACCGAACAGTCGTCTGAATCGACGAGGATGAGACATCACGCCTTCCGAGTCGTAACCCTCGTGAAGTATCTACAGATCGACGGAGTTCGACATGCTCGATCTGCGTGTCCGCACGGACGGCGCCAGTTGTCGACGGTTGGGATATTGACCCAAGTCAACCAAGGTTCTTCAAAGAGGAGATAGGAGACACGCCGAACAACCACGAACAAAGAACGAACAGAGAGCGGGGGTTTTATCCCGGTTCAGCCTCTCGAGAGATAATAGCCCCACGCCCGGCCTTTCTTTATATCAAAGAGAATTACAAGGTGGAACTCGGCGAGATCAGCAGGTCTCGACGAGTAGTATACGAAAATCTATCTGCTAAGGGTCAAGTCGTCAAACTTGTCCTCAGATGCCAGGGATCCTCCAAACGCCGTAGGGGCCCTGTTTATATAGTACAGAGCAAACCGACCTACCGAAGAATATCGGGCCGGGCTAACTACGAATACGTAACGAACTCGTACCATGCCAAATGCATCCTTCGGCAGACAAGGTAAACTCCAACTCTTGGGGATCACGACTCCTAATCCAATCCGGGAAACCACGTTCGGGTCTTCACGCAGCTGTGCAGAACTCTTGTTCGAGTAGGACTCAAACAGGAATCCTAGGCCACTACGCACCGTGCCAGCCAAGAAGCTGTTCGGCAGGATGCACATGGGCCTGATAGAACCTTCCAGGGAGCTGGGCCCTGGTAGGCTGTTCGATTGGGCCGTCAGGGAGTGGGCCATAGCAATGGGCCGCAATTTAATCCCCGACAATTACGCTTGGTCCAAATTGACCAGCAAACAGCAGCTAGGATGACAATATGTAAATAGCTATTCATGGGCATCGCCTTCTTAATCCAGCCAACAAGTTGACTAAAATCACTAGGGATATACTGCATCCTGAGACAAGTTGCCAGAATACACCACACAAATTTTACCATAGGGCAGCGAAAGAAAAGATGATCGCAGGTTTCAACTGCATCACAAAATTCACAGGTCAAGTCCCCTGACCATCCCCTCTTGATAAGAGTTTTTTTAGTAAGGATCTTGTCTTTCTAGGTCAACCATACAAACACCTTAATTTTCAGAGGAATCTTAGTCTTCCACAAATTTCCTAAAAAAAGGATCATTACGACCTCCACAAAGGTGTTTATATAGGGAGTTGACAGTAAAAATCTTTTTAGAATTTCTCCCCCACCAGCTACTATCCCCCCACTACTAATCTTATTAGCCATTAGATTTTTGACTTTATCCTCCCATTCAATCATCTCACCAGGGTTATTCCATCTTCTAAAGTCCATTGTGTATCCTGCACTCTTCCACTGCCTAACTGTTAGATCTTTATATGCACAACAGTTAAAGATTTCAGGCCAAATATCCTTGAAGGGAATATCTTCATGCCAAACATCATACCAAAAGCTTGTGCTCTCATCATCCCCCACTTTTACCCTTCTATTATTTACATAAACATCTCACTTTTATCAAATCACTCCAAACAGGAGAATCATTACTTTTAGCCTTAACAAGGGAGACGGGAGAGTTCTTCATATATCTTGTTTTCACAATTTGTTGCCAAACACCACTTTGACTTTTCAATTTCCACCACCATTTACAAAGTAAACTCACATTTAAAAGCTGCAGGTTTTGGATTCCCAAGCCCCCTTTTCTTTTGGTTTGGTAACTACATCCCATTTAACCAAACAGATTTTCCCTTTTTTGTAACGTGTTTGTTCGTAAGCTGTGATTTTTTTTTTTTTTTGGTTTATAGTTGTGTACGTCTCACAATGTATAGGACGAACTGTTCTACCATAATCTTTTAAAAGAATACCTAACATAAAAATCCTAAGTTAATGCAGCTGGTTAATGTTAGCGAATCTTTAATCTAACCCGATGTTAACACAGGATATGTGGGCAGTCGACTGACGGTTTCTTGCTGGGAGTTATCGGCAGAAACCAGGGCGACGTTAAGAGCTCGATGCATACAAAACTGCAAGCAAAAGTTGATGTCGCTCATGAATCTGATCGGTAGCAAGTTGTTACTAGTAAACCTAAGCAGTACTAGTGGTACTCACCGAAGGATCATCTGGAAGAATTAATGAAGTTTAGTGAAAAGATCTCGTGGTTTATGAAGATGGAATGACGTCGATCAGACCTCACAGAAAAGAGAGGAGGAAAAATCTCAATGGAACAGCGAGCACAAAACCAGTACGGCACAATCTTAAACATTTGCTTCCATGGATTAAACTTTCACGGTCGGTGTGTTTGTCCTGTGCAGCATAGACTAATCTGGAGTATTGCGTAGGTTGAGACGAAAATGATGGAAAACTGGAAACCTCTGCACTCAGCACGCATGAAAAATATAAAACAGAGGATGGATAGCGGTTCATGAAAGTGATGCCAGATTGCCAGGTTTGGGAAAAGCTAGAGCACATATGATTTGGAAATGGCCATAGCAAGAGTAGCGTGGGAAAAGTGCTCAGAATATAGAGGCTAGAGCTGCACCAAAGAGTTCAAGTTCTAAAGTGGAACACAAGAGAATCGATAGCGGAATGCAGTGTAAAATATGGAACGGATGGAGGCTGATTCTTGGTACCCCTTGGAGTTGTGCAGAATCAGGAGCTGTGTCGAAAAGTGCTCGGTTTTTTTTTTTTTTTTGAACAGGCAGGTAAGGCTCCGCCATTTCATTAAGGAGAAGAGAATCAGACATCAGTCTGAGGACTCTAGCCACGGCTAGGAAAGCGAAAGAGATTACATTGGAACGACAAGGAGCCCCATGCTCCACCCCCTCACCTCCTCCAAGATTCTATCAACTAGCGCTCTAGAAGGAAGATTCTTATGCTGAAAAATGCGTCTATTCCTTTCCTTCCAAAGATTCCAAATAGTGTAGACTATGAGACCATTTAGGGCCTTCTTGGTAGCTTTGTCGGCTGTTTGGAAAGAGGTTGCGATCCACCAGTCGCAGAAACTCATGTTGTTTGTCCACCTCGGCGTTTGAGGGTATTGATTGAGAACCTCATTCCAAACTCTTACAGAGTACGAACAATGAAGAGCCAAGTGATTGATGGTTTCCGGATAATTTTGGCATAAAGAACAAATGGGCTGGTGAGGCCAACCTTTTCGAGCCGTAGCGTCGTCACCAGATGTATGCGCCCATGGGCGAGAGACCGAACAAAAATTTGCATTTGTTTTCTGTCTGCGCTTTCCATATGGTGTCTCCAAGGGACCAACCCGTACTGCCCAGAAATTGGAGTCGATAAGCCGACCTAGTGGAGAACCGACCATCCGAGCTTGGAGTCCAAATGATCTCATCATTTGCATGTGTGAGCGTCACACCACGGTTAGCTCCAAAGGTGGAGGTAATCCACAAGTCGCTCCACCGTGTTGAGATGTCGCACCATGACTATCCATCTATCATTGGGAAGCAAATCTGCGGCGGTATAATCCTTTCCTCTTACGATTTTGAAGAGGTGGGGCGCAATGTTGCAGTGCCGACCCCTATGCCGCTTGTCCGACCAAAAGTTAGCCTTCCGCCATTTCGACGGTGACGCGAGTGGTCTGCTGTGAAGAGCGCTTTGTCGAATCATTGCGGTACCGGAGAGCCCTTCCAAGGTCTGAATGGGTCGGTCCGGTCAAGCCATAACCACCTCAAACGAAGTCTTGTACCAAATTCGAAGATCCGGTGCCAAGGCCACCCAACTTCTTTGGTCGGCACACGCTGACCGATTGACAAGAGAGTGCCCACCTTTGGATGACTCCTCTCCCGCCAGAGAAAGGCTCGACGGATTTTGTCCAACCTCTTTGAAACCCACTTGGGTATTGGGAAAGTTGACATGAAGCACGAGGCAGTGAGAGGGCGGTGTTGACGGCCGAAGTCGACGGCCTTGGTCAAGAGGCTTCCTTCTATCCTTGAAGTCGTTTTGCACTTTCTCGATTAGGGAGAAAGTGCACCTTCTTGAGCTTACGTTGGTGAAGGGAAGCCCAAGAAAGCGTGCGAGGAAGGAATCTCTCCTACGGGAAGGACATTAAGATGTCATCTAGCTCTTCCGGTCTACAATGAATAGGGTAGGCAAGACTCTTGGCAAGATTAGTGTGGAGTCCGGACGCCTTTCCAAAGCCTTCGAGTATATTCATAGTCGCCTCAATTTCATCACAGACGGATTTATGAGGATGGCGGCGTCATCGGCGTAGAGGAAGTCCGCATGGAGACCGTCCATGAGTTGATAGCGAAAGAACATTATTTTCTGCGTGCTGAAGGAAGAGCATTTGGATAGGATCAATGGCCAAAATGAACAACATGGGCGAGATAGGATCCCTTGTCTAACTCCTCTTGCATGATAAAAGGGGGACCCGAGTGCCATTGAGAAGGACGGAGGAGGAGGCCGACCCTAGAAGGAGGAGATCCAATTACACGGCGTTGGCCAAAGCCCATATGTTGTAGAACCTCTAGTAGATAGCCCCAATGAATCGAGTCGAAAGCCTTGGAGAAGTCAATTTTGAGGAATATAGTTGAGGTCTTCGTGCATTGGTGGTCTTGAATGGCGTTCGGATGTGAAGGAAGTTGTCTTGAATTGCACGACCTTTGATGAAGGCACTTTGATTTCGTGAGACTAGGCTATCTAAATGAGGGCCAATCTGTTGGCCAAGAGTTTGATAGAAGTTTGCTGAAGCTGTGGATTAGACTGATCGGGCGAAAGTCTGTCAGTTGCAAACCGTGTTCCTTCTTTTGCAGGAGGACGATGTTAGCTGTGTTTAGGAGATTAAACGAGGCCGAGTTTTGGTTGTAAAGGTGGTGAAAGGCATTGATGATGTCCTCTTTAATCGTGTCCCAACAAACACGATAGAATAAGCCCGTAAAGCCATCCGGGCCAGGCGCCTTATCTAGTGGGCTGGAAAGTACGACTTGCTTTATCTCTTCTTCCTCGAAAGGCAGCTCTAGGTCATCCAAGTCATGGGGTAAGTAGCCCAGTTGTTCCCAAGCCAAGGAGAGCTCACGGTTGAAGGGAGTGCCTAGGTGCTCCAGAAAGTAGCGATGACATTCCAATTCCTTATCAGAGTGGGAGCTGACTGGCCCATCGAGCGTGGCCAAGGAATGAATGAAGTTTTTTCTTCTTCGAGAATTGGCACGAATGTGAAAAAATCTTGTGTTTGCATCTCCCAACTTGATCCATTGGGCCCGTGCCCGCTGACGGATCCGTGCTTTCTCGATCACGGCGAGACCCAAGCTACGGTCTTTAAGTCGCCTGTGAAGGTCTCTTTCAATAGGCGAAAGCAAACGTGTCTCGCTAACTTGATCAAGAGGAGGATCAACTCGTGAACTATGGCGAGAGAACCTTGGAATTTCCCACTTTAATCTTTGCCCATTTGGAGAGAGCCTTAGCAATCTGAGAGAGTTTGGTGTGAAGTTTGCGGAAGGGGTTCATGTTAGCCTTCGGACGGCTCCAAGCCTTGGACTACTGGTGGAAACCCTCGATTCAGTGGCGAGAAGTTTTCAAAGCGAAAACATTTTGTGGGTCTATGCTCCATTGCCGTCGAAAGGAGGAGAGGGCGTGGTGCGACACCAACGACGGTAAAGCTCTCAAGTAAGTCTCGGGAAGAGGAGCTCCCAAGTGCGATGCAAAAGGCACGATCTATTCTCGTGTGGGTAGGATTGACCGCTCGTTGCTCTGTGAAGCGACGACACGAGAGGTAAATTTCTTTCAGTTCAAGGTTGTTGATCATTGAGCGGAAGGCAAACATAAGCGACGGGTTGAGGTTGCAATTGTTTTTGTCCGCATGACTTGGTAGATAAGGTTGAAATCCCCAAGATGAGTCGGGGAAGAGTAGTCGGTGCATGGGTGGCAATCTCTTGAAGAAAGAGGAGTTTATTTGTTGTGGATGTGGGCCATAGACAAGCTGTGATGCGCCAGAGATGTTTGTCGCTTTTGACTTGATGGTTGCCGAGACACGCAGTTAGGCGTGCTAACGATGTCGCCCAACCGAAAGTAATCTTCATGCGCTAATAGAAGGATCCTCCCTTGTTCCGAAAGTGGAAGACAAGCAAAGAGGACATGAAGGAGCGACCAAAGACGATCCAACACAACTTGAGCATCCACAACATCTAGTTTTGTTTCTTGGATGCAAACCGGTAAGCTCGGATGAGGAGATGAGATTTGAAGAACACTTCGCTTTGCACCGAATTGAGGCCTCGACGTTCCAGTTGAGGATATGTGAAGTCATTTGGGAGACAAAGAAGCATCGGACCCGATCGTGGATTGCTCGAAGAGGTGGCACGAAGGTTGTCGGTTGACCAACCCCGTCGATTCAGGGGATCATCAAGAGGGAGGCTAGAGAGGTCGCCAACGCAATTTGCATCGATGGGTAGAGACTTTTTCAGAGGACGGAGAGAAGGTCTAGGGTGCCATCGGGCTTGGCACGGAATCGAACCACGGCTCTAGGCGCATGGCGATGAGCTTCTTGGCCTTCTCTCTCTTGGTAGCCTTGACATAGGTTTAGCCGCAAGCACGGAGCTTGATGCGAAGCAAAGAATGGCGTCGAAGCAACGGTCATGGATCTGGTGCGTTGCTCTTCTAGTAAAAACTTGGAGGATAGGGGTTTCACGGGATGAAAAAGCTTGAGACGCCAGAGCAAGGTGGCAGAGGGTGGGGAGGGAGGCCGTCGGGTTCAGGCCTCCGAGCCACCTTGGGAGGTCGGTGGGGCATCCTCCGTCACTAAGCACGTGGAGTCTGCGTTGGCGAAGGATCCCTTCGCGAAAAGGGATCTTTGGGGTGAGTTGTAGTTGAGGTGGTGTTATCTCTTGGATGAGAGGGCTCCATGCTCGTGTTGGGACCATAATCATCATTGGTTAGGCGTGGTCACATCAACCTCGACCTCGGCAGTCCACAGGGTCCTGGAGCCAATGCCGAGTGGAAGAAGACACCTTCGCCACTCCCAAACAAAGCTTGAGGAGGAGAATTACGGACCACCCCGGTGTTTACGCTTGTTGTGCCCTTTTTACGAAGGCTCAATTTTGCCTCGACATGTCGACACCGAAAGGGCCCTTTTTGAAAGCCGAGGTGTTGCGAGGCGACCTTGCGGTGATTTGAGTAAGAGCGAGAGTCTCCTTGGTGTGGAACTTGGACTCACGGGTGTCGATGACCGAGTTAAGGTGGTGATGGCGGTAGCGTGGCAAAGTGTTCGTGGGCGATCCGACCGGGGCTTCTCTCCATCCACTGACCTAGGTGCCAATCTAGGCGAGGCAGTCACCAAGACGCGGAAGCCCACCGAGAAATCTTCAATGACATCCAAGTGGATGAAAATCTTTGAATGTGTCCACTATCTTGGGAGGAGCCGACCTTTCTCCGTGTTAGGAGCGACAATAGAGAGGTAGTGAATTTTGGGGATGCCAATTGGCTCCGCCGCCCAAGCCCACACATTCGTGGTGACCGACTTCTTTTTTGTGTGGGTGCACTTCAAAGCTTTGGAGCACACAAGTCGAACCAATAATGCTTTGAATGGTGGCCTCATCTCGCACATGCATAGGAACATTCTTAGGCGGCACCCAAAGCGAAGAGGGTGGGCTCTTCGACTAGGCGAGGCGAACGTCAAGGGTAGCCTCAAGTTCGTCGTGGAGCGGATGAAGCTCTTTGAGCGGCATGGGCGTCGGCTTAGGTCACCCCGAACCGCCTGGTCGAATAGGGTAAAAGCGGTGAGCGGTGCTTGAGAGTAGAATCGTTGGATAGCGGCGATTCTTGGGATATATGTCCGCTGCGCTTGCAGTGTCGGCAATGAATTAGGTCCTCGCACCACCGCCAAGTGGCTCAACTCGAGCGTGAGCGCGAGAGTGGCGGAGACGGTGAGCTTTCGCCGGGCTGTCGCGGAAGGTAGAGCAATGAAGACGCCGATCACCACGATTTGGAGTCATAAGAACTGCGCATAGGTCTGCGCGGCAAGAATGCCGAAGCGGTATACGCCGCCATTTGTCCTCGGCGACGTCGCTGAGCGAACTAGAGTCCGCTCCGCTCGGAAGGATCTTGACGGTAAGGCGAACTCGACTTGATGTTGAGAGGTTCGAAGGGCGACCATGACGTGCTTCTTGGTGGGGCATTGAGAACCGAGCCATTGCTTAAGACAAGACGAAGTGGAGCCACGAAGGGGGGCGGCGGCGACCTCGGCGGCGGCGGCGGGAAGGAGCACGGAGCAGGAAGGCATGATTGGGGCGAAGCGACGCGAGCAAGCTCGTGGAGGACGGGCTCGCGATGGCGGTGTCGCGGAGTTCGGGAGCTTGGGAAGAAAGACGCGGTGAACTCAACGAACTAGGCGAGCTCCAACGATGGCAATAACGAGGCGAGGACGAGGGGTAGCGACGGCGAGAGAGGAGGAAGACGCCGAGGGCGGCGTCGGTGGTGCGAGGAGGCCGAGGGAGGCCGAGGAGCGAGCGGAGGCGGCGTCGGAGGTGGGCGTCGGAGGTGGAGGAGGCGGCGTCGGAGGTGGAGGCGGGCGGCGAGGTGGAGGCGTCGGAGGTGGAGGCGCGGCGCTCGGAGGCGGCGGCGTCGGAGGTGGAGGCGGCGTCGGAGGAGGAGGAGGCGTCGGTCGGAGGAGGAGGGACGGAGGGGCGTCGGCGGCGGCAAGGGCATGGCGAAGGGAGGGGAAGGCGTCGGTGGCGGTGGTGAGGCCGAGACGGTGGGAGCCGAGGGGAGCGAGGAGGCGGCGGCGAGGGAGGCGGCGTCGGAGGTGGAGGGACGCCGGCGGGCGGGCGGCGGGCGGCGGCGGGCGGCGGCGGCGGCGGCTGGGGAAACCCTAGTCGCCGCGGGTCACTGTGTGACCTTCTAAGTGCTCGGTTCTCAGATCTTGTGTATGACTATCCACAGATAACCAAAACTCTTTTTACGTTCTATGAGTAAAATGCTGCATGATTACTCACGAGCATGTATTACTCAAAAGAATATATACACGGTATCAGTCCATTCAGAAAAGAAAGAAAAAAAAAAAAAGGGGAAAACAAGCAGTAAGAAGCAGTAAGAACTAAGGGTAATGTCATTGACTATATAAAAGGGGAAAACAAGCAGTAAGAACTAATTGAGTTCTTATGTATCGTATAAGAACTAATTTTGGAGGCCGTGACTGAGGTGGAGGCGGCGTCGGAGGTGGAGGCGGCGGCGTCGGAGGTGGAGGCGGCGTCGGAGGTGGAGGGGAGGCGGCGTCGGAGGTGGAGGGGACGGAGGGGACGTCGGCGGCGGGCGGCGGCGGGCGGGCAGGGCAGGGAGGGGCGGCGTCGGTGGCGGTGGTGGAGGCCGAGACGGTGGGAGCCGAGGGGAGCGAGGGAGGCGGCGTAGAGGGAGGCGGCGTCGGAGGTGGAGGGACGTCGGCGGCGGCGGCGGCGGCGACGGGCGGCAGGCGGCGGCGGCGGCGGCGGCTAGGGGGAAACCCTAGTCGCCCGCGGGTCGCACGCGCGCGGCCTTCTAAGTGCTCGGTTCTCAGATCTTGTGTATGACTATCCACAGATAACCAAAACTCTTTTTACGTTCTATGAGTAAAATGCTGCATGATTACTCACGAGCATGTATTACTCAAAAGAATATATACACGGAAGAACGAATTTTGGAGGCCGTGACTGACAAAGTTTCAAATTTAAGTGAAGATTTTGTCATTTCTCAGCAACCAAAAATGCCAACAAACAAAAGTAAATAGCTCCTTAAAGATTGGCAGGCCATAAGGTTATCTTGTCTGAGAGCTCTAATCATAACCATAATCAAAAGCTTCGAATGAGATCGTATATCTCTTGTAACTTGGCATTGAATAAAAATATAGAGCAATGTTTCTTCAACATTGGAATGACAAGGTGAGCAGGCTACACATACATTCGAAATACCCTTTCGGCGGAGGAGGCTCCGATAATTCAATAGCTTGACCAAGATCATCCATAAGAAGAGTTTATGTTTAATTTGACTATTGCTCTTCCAAATCATGTAGTAATAATAAAACACTAAATAGCAAATTGTTAGAAGTGACAGTCTTGTAATATCTATTTGGAGTATTTTCTATTGTTTCAATTATAGTCCCAAAAGTTTTTGCAGTGATCAAAGGTTAGATAATCGAATTGTGCTTAAAATAACTTGGGTTCTTGCAGACCCTTGTTATTCATGATGATGGCAAAAACAGACCTTTTGTTGTTGTATAACTGCTACGAAGAAGAAAAAATTTGATATATGCCATTACAAATTGGTCATTTTTAGGATTTGCCATTATAAAACGAGTTATACGATACATGAAATTCTTCAATATATACCATTATGTTTCTTTTAAGAACAGAATATCCCTAATCCTTCTTCTTCCTCTATAATCCTTTCCAATCCTTCTAGCTTAACTCATTTGATCCATCTCCGGCAACCTCCACCACGGTAGCCTCTCTGGCACCTACACCATCGCCAGCGCGTCATCAGCCTGCCCGCGCCCTCACCTGTGTCGTCGTCCCCGCAACATCTATCTTGCTGCGCTGACTCTCACGCGACCTGCGTCCAGCACCCCGTGGCCATGCCGACGGCGTCAAACCTCCCATCCCTGTTGTTGCTCATTCTCCTGCCGCCAAATCCCATGCCCCCATGTAGCGCCGGCCACGCTGCCCCCTCCCCCCTGCGCAGCGTCACGGTGGCCCGACGTTGCTAGTCTCTGGTGTCGTTGTTGCTGTTGACCTTGCTGTGTGGTTGTCGGTGCACGCCTTCGGCATCGCCGACGCACCCACCTGCCTCCTCCTCGCATGTCATTAGAGATGTTCAAATGGGAAAGGAGCTAGAGGTAGAAGAAGGATTAGGGGAGGATTAGGGGTATTTTAATGTTAAAAGGAATAAATGTAACTTTATAATGCCATGTACCAAATAACTTGTTTATAATGGGAAATCCCAAAAACGACGACTTTGTAATGTCATATATTGAATTTTCCTGAAGAACAATGTGTGGGTGCTTATATTTCTGCAGTTGCTAAAAGACAAGACCTTGGGTAGTTGCTCAGCTAGAGGCGCACCATGCCGAGGATCATTTTAGAATCTAATTCGACATTTCCAATAACACAAGAACAAATGGCTAAGTACTTAGGCAAAAAAATTCAGAACGCCACCCCACAAAAAACCATCCTTGGGGACAACATTTTGAGGGAGTGAGTGAGGACAACGAACTTGCTAGGTGCAATGAACACAAGGAATATCGAAGCGATGAAAGAATTTGTGGACAAACTTAAGGAGCAAGCCATCATTCTGAGTGGTCAGGTTAATAATACCTAGCCTTCCTTGCTTCTTAAGCTTGGAATTGTTTTTCCAAGCAATGAGATTGACACTAGGTTTATGAGATTCTTTACCATGCCACAAGAAGTTGCACAAAAGCTTATCAATTTCCTTAATCACTTTTGGCGGCAGCTTGAGAAAGCAAAGAGTCAAGGTCGGAATGATAGATAATACTACATTGACATTTGACAAGTACTATCTGCCAGGAAAACTCAAAAATTTCTAGGTCACCAATATCTTATTTATGCAGCTCAAGAGAGGACCAAAATAATCATCTTTTGACGAATGACATGTAGACAGAGGAAGCCTCGAATATTGGATAGGAAATGTTTCAACTTTGCAACCAAGGATTGTTGTTATGTGGAAGGTAAATTGGCAAAATAAACTTTTTTCTTTTCAATTTTCTCTGTCAAAACCAGAAGGCCCAGCTCGACGAGAAAACTAGGCCCGATGTAAAACCTAGACCGGACAGGCACGCGACGCGAGAAGGACCTCCATTTTCTCGTCATCCGATGGAAACACGATTGGAAGTGAATGGGTCCTTTTGATGAAACAAATGGCTTCAGATGGGCCAGATATCGTTGAGTGGCACGAATGCTTGAGTAATACCTTGTACACCTCCTTTTAAAAAATATATATTTGAAAAAAATTGGTCAAGGCAATATTCATCAGTTTTCTTGAAGTACATTTTCATCAACTCCAAAGCAATGTAACGGCCGTATGCATTACAACAATGTTCCATATAATGCAATAGGATTGGGAGAAAAAAAGGGGGGGGGGAGTTTGCTATAAGCAAGGTAGTCCTACTATTTTGAGGCTTCGGTACGAAAATATAACAAAATTTTAAATAATCTTATATAATGAAGCACAATCCCTTTCAATGATTCTAGTGTTTCCACGTCATCACAATATATAATAGATGTTTGATTGATTTTCGATGGTCTAGATGAATCCAATACAACAACAATAGTCCATACAAAAGCTCTCATCTTGGGAAAAAAACATTCCAAGTGCTCTTTGGAGTGTTCGGGTCGCCGGCTGACCTAGTCGTCGCTGCCACTCAAAGCGCCACCGTGGCTAGCCTGGCCTCGCCGTGCCACCCCCAAGGTCGACGCAATGTCACCAGCTCCACGCCGCCTCCTGGCCGGCCGCGTCACCATGGATGCCACTACAGGAATCCGAGGTATTTATGCCTGGGCCGATGTTAACAGTTCGGATTCCTGTAGTGCGCGTGCCTCGCCGGCACAACACCATTCGTCATACCGTCGCCTAGACGAGCCGCTGTGGCTGGCCTCACCGCCGATGAGCTCCATGCCCGGCCAGCCCTCATCCCTCCTCTTTCCTCTCTCTCACTCTCCCTCTCCCTCTCCCTCTCCCTCTCCTCTCTCTGTTTATGAGACGAGGTGAACACAGACAGTGGAGAAGATGAGAACGGTGGGGAATTTAGGGGGTATTTGGCTATTTTCAATTTAATCCCTAAACTATGTTCTAATCAGACGAGGTGCTGGAAATACCTAGCCCGATATTCATGCGTCGTTGCATATTGCCAGATTGCTTTGCATCCGAGGAAAATGTAATCACAAGTCAAGAATTGCACGGATCCTCCTTCTTTGTATTTTTTATTTAATAATCTCAGTTTGGTTTAGGGTGCTAAATTGTCTTCTTAAGCCCCTGATTAACAAGATGTGATTGTGTTCTAAAATCTCTCACTAGATCAAATTTGCACATATGCATCAATGTTACTTAATAACCTGTTACAATTTTGTTATTCTCAAAGTCGATTCAGTTGACGTTTCTATATGCGCGTGGTTTATCCACCCCCCCCCCCCCAAATTTTATATGTTTGTGTTTTTGTGACTAACGAGGTCGGATAGCACAGACCAAGACGCATGGTTCGTTAACCATGGTTTTTGTCGATGATGCCCTGGAATAAGACATGTGGTTTCATTTTAGACCATGGTTGTTACCGATGTCCAACTCATATAACTTCTCCTTGTGGTGATAGTATACATAGCGAAACAGAAAATAAAGATCGATTAAGCTAATAGCACAACTTAAACGAAGGTGTTTAATTTGTAATATATTTGTAGATATAATTAACCGGGAGACCCTCTGGGCCCTGTGAACTCTACAATAACCATGTTAAATGACTTGGTATATGGAGCGCAATTATGTAATTACAAGAATCTGTATTTTACGATGATTAATAAAATACTACCTCCGTCCCTTTTTTATGTAACTTTTGTACATGCTTTTAACCATTCGTTTTATTAAAAAAAAATAGTGCAAACATAAAAAATATTAGTCATTCTTAAAGCACATTTAGTGATAAAACAAATCACAACAAAATAAATGATATTTAGTCATGCTTAAAGCACGTATGCTGGATTGGGGTCTTAATAGTTCAGAGGCCCTGTCCAGTCGCACAGGCCACTGGACCGGGCCTAGCTATGAGACATTGCATTCTCATTTTCTATTTTTTTTTATCACAAATGTGCAGTCATTGTACCACAGGAGCATTTTTTTCTCACAGAGAGAGAGAGAGAGATTTTGTCATCCTTTTTTTGAGTTAACAGATTTTGTCATCCTTGAATACGAATCATTCTATATTACAAAGCGCCTAACTGGCCGCATGCTCGCGCGTCCACGTCGCCCAACGATCGTCGGCCGTCCGATCACCTCGTCCGCGAACATTCAACTGTCCATGCTGCTTTAACTTTTAAAAGAAAAAGGTCCGTTCGTTTTATAACGAGGCGGACGCATCGGCTGGTTGGCTAGCTGGGCTGCCTTTCACTCCGCCGACCGCCGTTTGAATCCTGAGCTCGCCTTTTTTCCAAGATATTATTCACAGACGCTGATCGATCAAGCAGCTCAATTTTTTTCACAGACGCTGCTTCGCTCATGGAAAGTTCAGACGCTACCGCTACCAGACGCTGCTCATCACGGGAGATTTTTTTTTCAGAGCGTCGACGGGCCATTGGCTCGTTTACTTTGCTAGTAGCTACCATGTGAGCGGTAGTTTGGGCATTTATAAAGTTTCCTCCTCCCTCTTCTCTGTATCTCCCATCACTGTGCTGACGTTGGACAAGGCTCTGATGAGGGGCCACACACGGGGCGGTACCTTCCAGGCTCCAGTAGTGGTGCTCTTGAATGTGGATCGATGCCATTCATTGGCTTGATGGGGTCACTACTCCTAGAACAGTAGATGATTCACTGATTCGTGGGCCGTAGCTCGCAGAAAGCGCATTCTGTCATGGTGAGACGACACAAGGGAAGCAAAAGTGGCGAAGGGTAGGGCAAGACGTGGTGCAACGGGGTCACGGCCTCACGGGCTGGTAGGACATGTTGGGCTTTTGCTGGGCCTTTGAGCTTGGCCCAATGGGAGAAATAAGAGAGGGAGACGGGGTAGTAGTGCTGCCCTAAGGGAGCAGCCGAGCGTGCTGCAGCACGTTGTTGGCGGCGGCGGTGGCCGTTCCGCAGCTCGTTGAGGCGTGCGGCGCGTGTAACTGGTTCTCCAGCTTCCTCGCGCGGTTTGTTGATCCTCCGAGCCAATTCCCCTTTCTATTAAGCCAGTTGCCTTCTCAGGTTCCTCATGTGCTTGCACGAGTTCTCATCTCCTCTCTTTTCACTGTGTACTCCACTCCTCCTCCTTGCTCGTCGGTTCGCCAGCTGGTGGAGGTTCCCGTGGTGGTGTTGCTGCTCTTCTTCGACTTGGGTACCCAGTGGCCACGGGTTTTGGGCGCCGAGTCCCCGTGCTGCTCCTCTGTGCTCCTCGGGATTCCACCTCGGCTTGGTTCGTGGTGGGGACGACAGGCATCGTATCTCCGGATCATCTCGTCGGTGGTTACACGGTGTAGCCCGGTGATCTGTTTTCTGGGACAGCGAGCTGCTCGCGCTTTGCCTTCCTTTGCTGCCTTCCTTGTCGGCTCAGATCCGACGATACGTAAGATTTTCCGAGGCTCCTTTGTGGTTGTTGTGAGCAGTGAACCAATTGGAGATTTTGAGGATCTAATACCTGTATTAAAGGCTAAATCTCTGATTTGTTGCACTGCTTTTGTGGCTGTGGTCTCACCATAATTGCTCTGTGATGATAATTTGATTGAGGCATATAAATATAATTTGTTGATTATATCTTGTGGTAGATTCAATTAGTAGCTGCATTGTTTAAGGATTTAGCTTGTAATCATCCCAATTCATGCCATGATCGGTTGATGTTTAGCCTCTGAATATTTGTTAGCTTGATCTGTTTTGGTACCTTCGGCTATACTAGTGTGCTGTTCAGATTGCACTTAGTAATCTGTTTATTTTACTGGTACCTTTTGCTTAGCACTTTGGTGTTGTTCGGTTGGTTTAAATTGATCTGTTTTGGGTTCAATGGCTATTAAATTGAATACTTGTAGATCAGCAGATCTGTTTGGCTAAATTGGGATGTTCTGATCTTAATTCCATTCCAAAACAGTGTAGAAATAATTGTCTAATCCTTGATATTAATCTCATATTGTATTTTGTCTGTGAAATCATTGTATACTGTGAATTGGACGGCTATTTTCAGCAACTAGTCATTAGTTTAATCTGAGAGCTACTTTACAAATTCAATGGTGATTTATTCACTTGATTTGTTGGCTGCCATGTTCTTTAATTGGTATATCATGTTACTTGGTACTTTGCAGTCCAATTTTGTAGAGTACATGATAAATATATTATCCCATGGCATTGTTCTTTGTGTGCTCATATTCTGATTAATTAATCATCTTATTATGCTTATATCGTACTGTATTCAACCGGGCACATGCGGCGATGGCCGGTGGCCAACGACACAATTCGATGAGGTTAGACCGTTAGAGTGAGGAGAGGAGGGAAGTTTCTCTTGAGTAATTAATGGTACCATGAGGAACCAAAATAATTAGAAGGGAGTTACGTATGAATATATATTTTCTCTCAGCCATTAGCCATTAGATTTAATTTGATCGGCGGTTATGATTCGTGATACCTTCGTATAAGGTAATAAGAATGGTAAAATCCTTTGGTATGTAACCATAGGACACAAACTTATACCACCACACACATCACACGCGTGTGTGTACATACCAATGTTAGCCTAAACGCTAGTCAAGTGCTAGACGGATACCTACAGACTAGAGACTAGGCGGACTAGACGGAGACTAGGCGGCCTAGTCTTTTTTATTTTTCCCAAAAATATAAAAAATATTAGTATCCAACTTATCATATACATCATTTTACAACTATCATCTCATCACTGCCAGCAAAGGCTATAGCAAAACTAGAGTATCAGTGCATCACACGAACTCATTAAGTCATTAACAATTAGAGTATCATCAATTCATCAGTTCATCACTGCTAATTTTGCAAACAAATGAACACTTGAACAGTCAATCTCCGACGGGTTAGAGTGGGGGGAGGGTGGAGAGCAGAGAGCCAGAGACTCACCTAGTAACCTGTCACCAGGAGGAGCTGGCGGTGGTGCGCACGAAGGCGGCGGCGGCGTCTCCGGCGGTGGTGCGCACGAAGGCGGCGGGCTTCGAGGGCAGAAGCTAGAGGAGGAGTTCACATCCCGGCTCAGATCGATACTCAGAAGTGGAGGAGAGGAGGTGGAGCAGAGGAGAATAACCCGGCGGCGCACATGGGGGCGGCGGCAGCGCACATGGCGGCGACGGCAGCGCTACACGGCAGGAGGATGGGCGCTACACGGCAGGAGGATGGGGGAAACCCTACTAGGCAACTTCTATCTGGGCCGCGGTCCATAGGCCTTTTGCCGATGGGCTCTCATCCCCTAGTCGGGCCGCTAGTCACCGACTAGGCCAACCCACCACAGCCTAAAACCGTCCAGGCTCACCCGACTAATCGGTCCTAGTCCGCCTAGGACCGACTAATCGGATTTTCCGACTAATGCACCGACTACCCCCTAAACGGGACGGATTATCGCAGACTAGCGACTAGGCGGCGACTAATCGGCCTAGTCGGCCGACTAGGCGAACACTGGTACATACTCACTGCTACTAGTTACTGGGGATGGAAATGAGTCAAGTTCGGCTTGGCTCGTTCCGCGTCACTAGCTCGCGAGCTGCTCGTGAGTGCTTGCAAGCCAGACCATATATGATAAAATAAGCAGAAGAACAAGTGCAAAAGAGAGATCTTAGATATCATTAACTCATCATGTGGAAGAGATTATGAGTATAACTATTTTATATAAGTATACAACCATGCATATTGTTAAATTGCTAATAAAGTATAAGATGTCGCATATTATACATGTCATATAGGAGATATTTGTATATTTGGTTATATACGAGCCGAGCCCGAGCGAGCCAAGATTTGGCTCAGCGCGGCTAGGTTAGGCCAACGAGCTGAAAACTAGGCTCGACTCGTGTTCGATCGTTTGTAACCGAGCCGAGTTAAAACCGAGCCAAGCTCGAGCTTAAGTTCAAGCCCTACTAGTTACCTAAAAATAAATTTTAGAAAAAGCACAAGAAGTAGGTTTAATCTAAACCATTGACCGATAACTCTTGCTGTCAAAATGCTACCAGTTAAGCTACACTTGATTTTTTCAAACCCCACCTAATTGCTATCCCAAAACGAGCGGGCTGGGAATGATCGCGCTCGGGAGTAGAGGAGGTACGTAGTAGTACGCTTGTGTTATCTCGACATGAATACATGATCGCAACGGACGTTTATGGTGCGGCCCCGCCCGGAGCCTATGATATTTTTAGGTGTTTTTTCTTCTCACGTTACAGCAATGACGCCACTGGAATTGATGGGTTCGACGTCGACGCGTACGATAGCAACCTCGCCTTGAAAGTCTCTCTGTTGCTACGTCTGTTTGTAGGCTTGTAGCCATCGTCACCGGAGTGCTCGCGGCGTTGCCCGCTCGAAGTACAAATATCTCCCACTCAGCGATTGAACTCCCAAAGGATCTCGCTTCCCATCATCTCAGGAAAGATAAGGAGCACGGCGACATTTGCGTGTGTCAATCATCGTCTACTTCATGACTTCATAAGATGTATACAGTACTTAGTATGCAGTACATCGTGTGGATCCTATAAAATCAAACCTGAATAAGTGGAGGGAAAATAACCTTGCTCTCACCATTAGGTTACAAATGATGGAGCCGACTGTTTCAAGCAATCTATTCTTATCTCTCAGATAATGGGGCGTTGGGATTGGGTTATGCGACCTAGTAACACCTAGCCTCGTTGGTCGTTAAAAAACCAAACCTAGCTCTTCTACTTACATGTACCGGCTTTCTGTCGGAGGGTGCTGCATGGCACCATCCAAAAAAACCTAACCAATCCACTGCGTCCTTTTGATCAGAGTTGCAGTACTTGATAAGATAGGATGAGCCTATCAGAAAAAGGCTAGTCGGTGCCTTGTAGAAGAAACCGGAATCTCTACTTCCAGCGGCCATATAACGGAACTCCTCGCACATAGCAAAAGGGGGATTATTTCTTTGATGTAGCACACATCCAGTTTCTAAAGCAAGCTTCGTCTTGCTCGGGTGACCTTCCCTTTTGCACTATTCCATTGTAGTGATGAATACCTAGACGTAGGGTTGTATCTCGACGATGGGAGGCCTAAATCAGGGTAAACAATTGTTGTGTTTTTCAGTGTTGTTTGTTCGGATACGCCACGGATTCTCTCGCCAACAAATGTCCTAGTACGTAGCGAAAAGGGACTCGTTGATCTCCATTTCAACAAGTAAGCTCGACATTTGATGAACACCGGTTCCCAATCACCGACATGGAGCATATACATATTTTAAGGGCATTTTTCATAATAATATGCATCATATATTGTACTGTTCTAATAACATTATAACGTAATTTATGGGCGACGCAGATTATTTAATTGTTCGAACAAATCTCCATCATTACAACAACATGTTCACAATGGCTTGACTTATTTGACAAAAAAAGTTAGCTTTTTTATTCTGTTATTTTTCTTAGTCATGAAAGCTATCTCTGAAAAGCTCTTAAAATTAACATAAATGAAGCAGACTATTTTTAAAAAGAAGATTGAAAAACCTCCTAAAATTCATTTTATCATTAAACTCATTTTAACTTAACCAATCCATTCATTAAACCCGACCACTCCAAACATGCTCTCAAACCTATCACATGGTATGAGCCTTGACCAGCGCTATAATAAACAGCCAAGTTTTCTTTTTAAAATAAAATGTTTCAAAGGAATGATAACGCATGTACTCCGTTTTTCCTGCCCAAGACTTTTATATATATATATATATATATATATATATATATATATATATATATATAGAGAGAGAGAGAGAGAGAGAGATTGACTATTGTGCTATAGATAGCACGGATCTCCTCATGCTATAGACCGGTTTTTACTGCTGTCCTATTTCATTGATCGGTAGAAAAATAAAATAAAATAAAAAAGCCCGTGAAAGCACGGGGTACAACCACAGCGCTCCGCTGCAATCCTGGCCAAAGCCAGACACACCTCCGGCTACCGCCGGCGACACCACCTAAAAGGAGAAAGAAGGAATGCATCCTCAATGCTGCCAACTAGGCCAAAAGCCGAACACAAGAGAGAGATACAGAAGAGGGAGAAGGGGCGACACCACCTACACTCACACAGCGACGAACGACTCTCGGAGCTGCAAACCCAATAGAAACCCAAAGCACAAGCACAAGGCAACAACCACGACGCCTCCAACAAGGTAGCGACAGGGGAACCCGCCGCCATCACAAATACCGCTAGGGTTTTCACCCGGGGTAGGAGAAGGTCCGAAAAGTGATGCCTCCAACGAGAGAACGACACCAAAGGTGACGCCAACACCAGCCCACCAGGGCAGGGCTTTCGTCCGGGATCTACCCTACAAGCACACAAGGCAGAGTCCGCCGAAGGTCGAAAGCACCAGAAGAACTGAGCCGCCGACTGAAGATGCAGAGCCGAAGAGCAAGCACGAACGCCGCCACCCGACATGTAAGATGCCGCCCACGCCACCTGACACCTTAGAGAAAGGGAGGGTCAAGACGACGAGGACGGGACCAGGTCAAGAGGTAGAGAACGTGGATGTTGCCTGAGAAAGGTCGCCAGCCAACGCCGCTGGAGAGGGGCCACCACACTCGGTGGCCGGCGCACGGGAGCCGAAGGAGACCAGATGTCGTGCCACCCAGGCGACGCAAGCCGAACCCCGCCACTAACCAAAAAAAATGTCGCCCTATGCCATCGAGCACCTCGCAGGAAGGGGAGGGCAAGGAAGCGAGGATAGGACCAGGCTAGACACAGGGGGTGCCGCTTTGCTGAAGGACGAAAATGGGCCATCATACAACCACGGGAGAAGCTAAGGAGCCGCCGAACACACACTCCTAGAGGCCACCGCTCCGACCACTCTGCCAGCTACCAAAGCGGACCCCCTAAGTGACCTCTATCGAGACTGACTCGGGGGGAGGGGGAAGAAGATAATGCCGATGCCGAGCTCCACCGAGCTACAAGGCCACCAGGCCCACGACCCTGGAGCACACTCTAACCGCTCCAGCCAACACATCGCAAGATCTAGGCCTCCTGCCTATGGATCCAGCCTCACAGAGCGGTCCCCCCGGGCGGTCTCCGTCAAGACGGGCCCAAGAGGAGGGTGTCGGTGTCTGGGAATCACGCTCCTGAAGAGCAGTGGTCCACGGACCGGCAGACGAATTTGTAGTTGGAGTGAGGCCCAACGATGACCCTTCTCAGCAACCCGAGTGGCGGCCAAGCCTGCGGAGGGCTAGGGCATGCGCGCTTCCGGACAAGGGCACAGTGCGATTTGATGATCTCAGGTACAGTCCTCAAGACAAGGTAAGAAAGAAAGAGAGGGAATACAAACCACGAAGACGAGGTCGATTTACCCTGGTTCGAGCCCCCACTGCCGGGTAATAGCTCTACTCCAGCTTAGTTGATTATATGGTGGAAGTGGAAACAATACAAGGGTGCCGAGACAGGGCTTGAAGGCACCGATCCCGAGCTTACAATGAAGGTGGCTAAGAACTAAAACTACTCGCTAAGGAAGCTTCGGATGCGGGTGTTGCTTGGGCTTGAGTCAGATGGAATCGGATCGGGGAAGCCGGAAGGGAGAGAGCCCGCCTTCGATTGTCCAGGAATCCTCCTTTTATAGGCGCGGCGGGGTGCCCGGAGCTGATACCGTGGGCCCCACGCCGGTCTTTGCTTTAGTGGCGAAGTTCTTGTCTCGTTCCGGGGTTCTGTCTAGTCTGCAGGGAGAAACTGGTCGGGTTAGTACTGGACACGTGTTTGTCTCGAGGCGCCTATTTGGGGAGGAAGCCTCTTTAGGGAGAAAGCACTTTCCCTTTATCCACGAAATAGCCTTGACCGAACTGAGCCAGTCTCGCGCCACCCGTTGGGGGCGTCGCGTAGCGTAACAACCATCCGCCGCTCGCTAAAGAAGGCAAACGGCCGAATGAGTCGCCCACGTACTCTCGGGTTGCGGGCCCTGGAGACATAGATTCGCTCCGGCCAAGGCCGGAGAAAGTATGGTGGGCCATGACGGTTGTCGCCACCGCCCACGGGTGAGCGGATCACCGAGGACCTTCTCCCTGCTAAGGGATAGCCCGGGAGGACATGGTGCCGCACGGTTTGACCTAGTCAAGCCGGGCAGCCACGAGCGAAGTTAGCGGCTTTTTAGTACGGCCGGGAATAGCCCGCTTGGTCTTCATTCGTGTGGTGGGCGGGCAGAATCGCCCAAGGCCGCCTTCAAGATAGGCTGCTTACTAATCACCAACACAAATTTCGAGCCTCGAGCGGATCACACAGTGAGCCGGTCTGAGGTTTTAGAGGAGATCCTCACCACGCGCCGAGCGGGAAGATTTGGCTCAGGGGCCAAAGTCTGAGCATTAAACTCGATTTGATGTAAAGGTGGGGCAGTCAGATGACGACGCGACGAAGATCGAGCGTCTTTCAGCCGGGCTAACGCAAGCCCAGGCCCGGGCAACACGTGCGGACGGGCTAACCGCCTTGGTCGAGGCTCGTGCCACGACACGTGTCACCGAGTTAGAGGCCGCGCTGAGGTCGTCGCAGAAGAAAGAGCAGGAGGCCAAGGCGGGGCTCGAACAAGCTCGGGAGGCAGAGGAAGCCACAAAGATCCAAGCCCAAAGGCTCGCGAAGAAGCGGACAGGCTCGGATCCTTTTGACGAGGAGTATAAACGCAGAGAGGCGGCCATTAAAGAGTCCGGGGCCACAAAATCTGAGCATAACTTCGCTGTCAAGGGCTTGAGGAAACTTGCTGCAGGCTCATGGCGGAGTGCGCCGCGCTGCGCGAAACCGGGGCGAAGTCTGTGGCAGAGTCAGAGTCCCTAAAGAGGCAGGAGGCAGAGCTTGCTGAAGCCCGGGTGAAACTGTGCCAAGAACAGAACGACATGGCCGCGCGAGCCATAGAGTTGCTTCAGACGCAGACGCGGATCCGAGAGTTAGAGAACCAGCTAGAGAAGCCCAAGCTGCAGCATGGACCGTAGTTTGACCCGGTCCATCCGCTCTCGGCTCGCGCCACGCACTTTTGTGTATTTTCTTTTGAATGTTTGTTTAGTCGGATAAACATTGCGAAATGTGTGGTGGCCGAAGGGCTTAGTGAAAGAGGATGCTAAGGCCTAGAGGGGGGGTGAATAGGCAATTTTAAAACTTTTTCAATTATTCTTGAATTAACATCATATTAAGAGTTACCCAATCCTAGTTGCAATTATCGAGTAAGCGGAAGCGATAAACTAAACACAAGCAACTAGGACATGGCATTCAAATTCATCACAAGCAATGCAACAAGAGTAAGTGCGGGAATATAAATGAGAGGGAGACACGGTATTTGTTTGACCGAAGTTCGGAGCCGCAACTCCTACTCTCCGTTGAGGCTACCCTTGCAAGACAAGGACCGGCTCGCCTCGAGCCTCACGCCTCACTCACTCCCGGTAGTCGCTCCGCCACTCCGGCGAGGTGGACTCACACCAGACACCGACTCGAGAGTAGCCACACGCCAAGGCCTACTCCCAAGCCCACGCCTCCACCAAAGATGTCGTCTTCAAAAGTAACAAGCCCGAAACGCCCCGATCATGCCGGATCGAAGGACTTCCATGAAGCTCGATATTGGGGTTTGATGGATTGTGGCTTTTGACGATTTTTGGATGGAGGAATGGCTCTAGAACACCTAATTGATGAGCTATGATTGTAATAGGTGAAGTGGAGCAGCAAACCTCAGTTAAGACAGCCTACCTACGACAATAAATACCCCTAGGTGAGGAGCTAGCCGTTGGAGCTCGGGAAGACTCCAAAAATAGCCAACATGAAGCATCTGCCGGACCCGGTCCGATGGATGTAACCAAGCCTCAGACTCGGCTGACAAACGCACTGTCGGACCCAGTCCAACGGAGTTTTAGCGCTGAGACACCAACACTGTCGGACTCGGTCCGGCGGCACCGGACCCGGTCCGACAGAGAACAGAAACCTAAACTAGGGTTTAGCTTGGAGACCTAGTCCGGTGGCGATCGGTCCCGGTCCGAAGAACGCAGAAAAGGCCCAGTTTAGGAGATTTTCAACGGTTTGGATCTCTAACTAAATTGTGGATAGCTAGAGGGCTAGGTCACAGAGAAATTTGGCATGATCGAAACTTTTAGACCCCTCTTGAAACAAAGGCGATAAAAGAAAAGAACCTAGCTACTCCTAACCCTACACATGACCTCTTCCCTCGCCCGGTCATGCTAAGATTGTCTTGAAGCAGCTCAAATGGTCGTCGATGCCTCGCTAGGGTTCCATGAAACGTCCAAGAACCCCCTAGCGCAAAATCATACATCATCAATGCCACTAAACGAATTAGGGCTCAACGATGCTCACAATCTCCCCCTTTGTGGCACTTGATGACAACCAATAGAGATCTTATATTTTGAGCTGCAGAAGGGTTAGTGCAACAGTGCAGAGACAGGAGATACACAGCACAAAGATAAACAGGAGAGCACAAATAACAAATTTAGGAGCCACCGCTCGACAAAGTAGCGTGCAAAGGAAACTCCCCCTAAGTTCATGCATAAGCAAACGATACAAACCAAATCAAATAAACCAAATAGTACACAATTAAAGAGTTTAAGCTAGGTAGCAACCCACTAAGCCAAAAGAGCTAGGTAGCAACCCACTAAGCCAAAAGACCTCTATTCTTCTCCCCCTTTGTCAACCAAAGGACACGGAGGGAAAAGCTCCCTAATCTTCACGCCGCCACCTTGACCCTGCGCCCACCTGCATCGCTAGATGGAGAGGAGCGCACCTCTTGATTTCGACCTAGCGGAGCGGGATGGAGAACCACCGACGGGAGGAGGAGCTGAAGTCGATTTGGAACAACACTGGCCGAGGAAACCGCCGACTCTCAAGATACTCATGATAGTCGCCCGAGCTTGGTCATACCATGTATAGGGATTGCTAGTTGCTGAATTATATGGCATAAAATGAGTGCCCATGTGCATCATTGCGACTTCATTACATTTAGTTCTTCCTTCGATAAGTTTGTGTCCAACCATAGTGTCCATCGATGTCGAGTGGCGCAATTTCGCGATGATATCGTTCTAAAAGCGTCATGTCAACTCGCATTTCTTTGATAATTGCTTTGATCAGCCTAGGGCTTGCACTTCATGTAGCAAAGGACTCAAATCAAACCAGTGGTGGAGCTGCTGGGTATCCATATCCTCCCATGTGTGCACTTGAGGCAGCAGGAGCGTCGCCCATAGGGACATCTCGAGGCGGGAGCAAAGCGGAGGAGCATAGGTAGGGCCGGTGCCGAGGAGAATCCGGAGGAACAGCCCACCAACCTTGGCCTGCCGACAAGAGAGGTCAAAACTGCTTCATCCGGTGTTTTCGATTTTCTTATCCCATCGCTAACTTCCTCCTCGTACTCTGCCGGTCAAAGCAAAAGGCCAACGAGGGTCCAAGTGGCGAGCCTGTTGACCTCCTGAACATAGCATCATCAAATTCTCCAAATATGGTTGCTCCAATGTTGATTAAGCTCCCTTGAACAGATATAACATAAACCGGTGATTATGGAAGAACCCGATCTCTGCTTCGCCGCACAAATAAAGTGCACCTCAATATGACATTCATCAAAGCTGGCTCTGCTCTCAATTGATTGGATTTTTCAAAACTGTAATCGTCTGCCTCTGGGTCTAGATACATAAAGCGGATATCCTCTTCTGGAGGATACCGAGCGCACCACATACCAGTGTCAAAGGCTAAGCCATGCAAATCAGCTCCTTTGTTAGGAGTCCCAAGAGCATAGTTCATCTCATAAAAAGATAAGCCGTGAACTCTACCATCGATGGAATGGTAATAACGAATTCGATCGATCATTTGCCGGCAATACCGTAGCGAAGAATTCACAATGCCTCTCCTCCCCAAGTCGCTTGAGTGTTGGAAAGCAATCTGTCAAACCGGGGTGGTGTTGAAGAAGTTGTAAATACCGGCCCCATGTAAGTGGTGATCTCATGCCAATCAATATAATGTGGGTCCCATGAGCTCTTACGTGGTCCGGAGAAGCATAGGAAGAGTTGCTTCTGGAACTTGGTGTGGAATCGAAAATCATTGGTATCCTCTCTATTTTCAGGAAACCATTTGTCTTGAGAGACGGCCCGTTTGCTTCTCAATACTTCCATGCTCAGGATAAGCACATTGTCATCCATGTGCTCATCTTCGTGAATCAACGCTTCGCATACGGCATTGTCCTCTTGTTCAGCCTCATTAACATAATCTTCATCACTTTCATCATCTAATGTCACGAAAGACTCCCCTGCAAGTCGCTGAGTCCAATCCACAGCATCACGCTGTTGTTGTCGCTGCTGCTGGGTGCCCCTCCTAGTGCGAGGAGGTGCAAAGCTGCCCACAGAAGTATCATCACGATCGCCTCGGCCCTGACTACCATTGCCCCCTGTCCCCATTGCTCTTGCAATTGACTTGCCCAAATTTCTCAGACGCCTAGACATTGATCCGCTCTTTTGAACTTAATGACCCGGGTTCTCCAACCACTCCACAAAGCCTAATACACGAGCGCGGGAAAAATCGATTCAAAAACCTAGCACTAAGAAAATGGAAGAGAAGAAGTGAATTGAGGGCCTTACAGCGCGACTTACCGATCCTAGACCGAAGCCAACCCCGCCGTGCGTGCAGAAGAGTCCTCAAGGCCTCTTCCGGTAGGGGAGAGGAGAGGAGCTTTAGAGAGACGCCACGCACAGATCGAGTCGCCCCTCGGGAATCCCCGCGGTGGGAATCGAAGATGAGGACGAGGGGAGGCCGGAGATGAAAAGGATGATCGCCGGAGATCGCCGCGCCGTCGAGGAGGGTGAGGGGCGGCGGCCTGAGGAGAGGGAGAGAAAGAAGATGCAAATGGGGAGAGAGAGGAAGACAGAGGGGTACGGTTTAGAAAAGCGGGCCGCGATCCAGCCATCGGACCGGGTCCGACACCGCCGGACCGGGTCCGACAGAGCCACTGCGCGCAGGAAACGCGAGCAGTACACTCCGTCGGACTGGGTCCGAAGGTGGTTGGACTGGGTCCGACAAAAGCGTTGCAGGCGGGTACTTGGCCAAAAGGATGAGTCCATCGGACCGGCTCCGAAGACCTCCGGACCGGGTCCGACAGAGAGGCTAGCAACCGTCTGGTCAGCCAGCCCATCGGACTGGGTCCGGTGGCTGTCGGACTGGGTCCGACGGATTGAAAAATCCGCCTAATCCTAGCCAATCAACACCGGACTTTGTCCGAGAGGCCGGACGGCCTTGACTCAAATAGAATTTGAAACTTAATGCTTTTGAAGGGATTTTACTCCTATTTTGCTCAAAATTCAAAGGAAGATTCAAATGTGAGCAATTTGAAGTGATTTTAAAATTTTAATTTTGAAGAGATAAGATTATAATATGACAAATGAAATCAAGTCAAATTCAAAAACCCAAATTTTGATATTGGAGATCAACAAAATGTGTGAACCCAAATTTTGCCTTGATTTCTCATATAGGCATGAAAATCGAGCATAGGGGTTCACTTTAGAGTTTAAGCACATGTTTTTGAGTTTTGCCTCCTTTTCAAATATTTTCAACAATTTTGATGCCATATGATTTTCAAGAGAAGAAATATGCATATGGAGCAAATTTTTTAAAGAGGGGTAAGATTTTCAAAATTAAAAGTTTGAAGTGATAAGATGATAAGGATAGTCTATTAAGTTCAAATTTGTTTTGGCTTGAAATATAGGACAAGAATGTGCTAACCCAAAATCAAATTTATCTTTTCACCACTAGAGGGAGTTTTGAGATCATGAGTTGAAACTAAACTCCCCCTAAATGTGACAAGGGTCAAAAGCAATTGGAAAAATTCAAATAAGACCCAAAAATCACAAAAACCAATCAACACGCATTTGATCTATCTAGTATGTTGAGTTCATTCCTTAATTTGCAAAACCGTGCCACATCCAAGGGTTTGGTGAAAATATCCGCCAATTGGTCTTCCGTTCGCACGTAGGCAAGCACAACGTCACCCTTTGCAACATGGTCACGAATAAAGTGATGTCGGATGTCGATGTGCTTTGTACGGGAATGTTGGACCGGATTGTTGGCTATTTTCACCGCACTTTCATTATCGCATAGAAGTGGCACTTTTTCAAATTTTAGCCCAAAGTCACTAAGCATCCGAGTCATGTACAAGAGTTGAGCACAACAACTCCCCGCTGCTACATATTCCGCTTCCGCGGTAGATAGCGCCATGGAGTTTTGCTTCCTCAAAGTCCATGACACGAGTGAGCGTCCTAACAAGTGACAACCCCCCGAGGTGCTTTTGCGATCAATTTTGCAACCGGCGTAATCCGAGTCGGAATAGCCAAGAAGCTCAACACGCGCTCCCATGGGGTACCAAAGACCTAGACTAGTAGTGATTTTTAGATATCTCAAAATGCGTTTTACGGCGATAAGATGCACTTCTTTAGGGGATGCTTGAAAACGAGCACACATGCACACACTAAACATAATATCCGGTCGAGAAGCGGTGAGATAGAGAAGCGAACCGATCATGGAGCGATAAAGCTTTTGGTCCACGGGCTTTCCATCTTCGTTCAAATCAAGATGCCCATTAGTGGCCATTGGTGTTTTGATCGATTTGCAATCGTCCATTGAAAACCGCTTGAGAAGGTCCTTTGTATATTTCTCTTGACAAATAAAGGTCCCTTCCCGAAGTTGCTTGATTTAAAATCCAAGGAAGAAAGTGAGCTCTCCAATCATTGACATTTCGAATTCCTTGGACATCATTTCACCAAAGTCCTTGCATTTAGATTTGTTAGTGCATCCAAAAATAATATCATCCATATATATTTGATAAATAAATAAGTCATTTTCAATAGGCTTTAGAAACAATGTGGAATCAATCGCACCGGTTTTAAATCCCTTTTCTAAGAGGAAGTCCCTAAGACGCTCATACCATGCTCTAGGAGCTTGCTTGAGACCGTATAGCGCCTTAGTGAGCTTATAGACATGGTTTGGGTGTTTGAGGTTTTCAAAACCGGGCGGTTGCTCGACAAAGACAAGTTCATCAATAAAACCATTTAGAAAAGCACTCTTAACATCCATTTGAAAGAGAGTTATGTTATAGAGAAAGCGAATGCCAAGAGTAACCAGTATAGCTTCAAGTCGAACAACGGGGCGAGGGTTTCTCCATAGTCAAGTCCTTCGATTTGTGTGAAACCTTGCGCCACCAATCTTGCTTTGTTTCGTACCACTTGACCGTTCTCATCTTGTTTGTTGGGGAAGACCCATTTGGTTCCAATAACATTGTGATCCTTTGGTCTTTCCACAAGTTCCCAAACTTCATTGCGGGTGAAGTTGTTCAATTCTTCATGCATGGCGTTCACCCAATCCGCATCCGCCAATGCCTCATCAATGGTCCTAGGCTCAACAATAGACACAAAGGCGTGATGCTCACAATAATTAGCGGTATGAGAACGAGTTCTTACGCCTTGATTGAGATTGCCAATGACTTGATCTAGGGGATGATCCTTGGAGAGAGTGCGGTGTTGTTGAACGGGTACTTGTAGATCAATGCCTCCCCCTTGAGCTTGATCAACTTCAAAGTTCGCATCTCCGTCCACCGCTTGATCTTGAGTTGTTGGAAAGGTGTCTTGAACTTGATAATCGATAGAGGTGGTGGGGGTCATTACTTCATCTTTTGGTGCCTCCGGTGAGGGTCGAATTTCCCCCAACTCCATGGCTTCATATGGTAGCTCATCACCTACATTTCTTGTCAAATCTTGCTCATTTTGTGAGCCGTTAGTTTCATCAAATTTGACATCATAGGCTTCCTCAACTAGCCCGGTAGAATTATTAAAAACTCGAAAAGCTTTTGAGCGAGAAGAGTAGCCTAACATTATACCAATGTCACACCTCTTTTGGAACTTACCCAAATGAGTCCTTTTCTTATAGATGTATACCTTGCAACCAAAGACTCGAATGTAAGAGATGTTGGGCCTTCGTCCCACTAGTAGTTCATATGAGGTCTTGTGAAGGAGTCGGTGAAGGTAAAGACGGTTGATAGCATGGCATGCCGTGTTAATGGCTTCCGCCCAAAAAGCATGCGACGTGTTGTACTCGTCAAGCATTGATCTTGCCATCTCTATCAAAGTACGGTTCTTCCTCTCCACCACTCCATTTTGTTGGGGAGTGTATGCCGCCGAGAATTCGTGCTTCACACCTAACTCATCACAAAATTCTTCAACATTTGTATTAGTAAACTCTGTGCCATTATCACTCCTCACCTTTTTAATAAAAGAGTCAAATTCCTTTTGAGCTTTCAAAGCAAATCTTTTAAACACATCACCGGCAAGAGATTTATTTGCAAGGAAAAATACCCAAGTGAAGCGTGAGAAATCATCGACAATCACATAACAATAAGAATTACCGTCTATGCTCGCATAGGTGGTTGGGCCAAATAAATCCATATGCAAAAGTTCAAGTGGTCGGGATGTAGACATAAATGTCTTAGTCGGATGAGAATTAGCCACTTGCTTGCCGGCTTGGCATGAGCTACATAAACGATTTTTCTCGAATTTGACATCATTCACTCCAACAACCAAGTTGTCTTTAAAAACCTTTTTCAAAGTGCCCATTCCAACATGTCCAAGACGTCTATGCCACAACCAACCAAGAGTGGTTTGAGCAATAAGACAAGTCTTGATTTGAGAAGATTCACGGTTTGAAAAATCAACCAAATATAAGTTTTGAAACCGGGTGCCTTCAAATGCAACACTTTGATCCTTAGTGGAAACAACACGAACTCCGTCAACCGAAAAGAAGCAATCAAAACCCAAATCGCACACTTGAGCAACGGAGAGGAGATTAAAGTTGCAAGCTTCCACCAAGAGCACATTAGAAATGGATAGGTCATTTGATATTGCAATTTTACCTATACCCTTTACCTTTCACTTGGAGTTATCCCCAAATGTGATCTTGTGTTCGAGGTCCTTCTCCTCCTCTAGTGAGGTGAACATACTTGAGCTACCGGTCATGTGTTGAGTGCAACCGCTATCGAATATTCAATGCCGGCCGCCGCTCTTGTAGTTCACCTACACATACAATTTCAAACTTGGGTTTTAGGTACCCAAGACTTCATCTTGGGTCCTTTAGAGTTAGTCATCAAACATTTGGGCACCCAAATAGCTTTTACATTATTCTTATCATTTGGTGCACCAACATACTTAGCATAAGTAGAGCCACTTTTCCTCATAAGCATGTAGCTAGCATCAAGCACTTGAGTTTTAGACATGAATTGAGATGTTTTAGCAAGAGGACAAGCAATGGATTTATGTTTTTCATTTTTACATATGTGGCAACGGGTCCCTCCCTTAACAAAAGTTAGCTTGGGCTTACCCCAACCGCCCTTGGGTAAATCCCCGGGATGAAATCCCAAACCATGCTTACCCAAGGTATACCTTTGCTCCCGAAGCACCTTGTTAAGAGAGTTGTTCCCCATAAGCAATTTAGCCAAGCTAGAGTCTAGTTGCTCAATTCTATCCTTAAGAAGCAATTTTTCCTTAACTAGCTCATTAGCACATTTAGCAACACCACAAGTACTAATTGAACAAGCATTTTCATTTGGAGAAGTAGCACTAGCGGGTGAAGATGAGCTAGCATTGGGTGTGATCATGGGTAACAAGCTAAAGGATGTGTCATGAGATAATCTAAGTGAACCATCTATAGTATAAATTAAATCACAAGTCACACCAACATCACATTTTTCAATTGAGCAAGCAAGAGAAGTTTCAACATCAATATTAGAGCTAGCAAATTTGTTTTCTAGAATTTCAACTTGCAAATTTAGAGCTTTATAATCATCTTCTAGAGTTTCATGTTTTTCAAGCAAATTTTCAAATTCATTCGCAAGTTCTTTATGCACTTTCACTAACTTCTTCCTCTTAGACTTTTTCTTCTGTAGAGCATTATTCAAATCATCAATCAAAAGCTTAAGCTCACTTTTAGAGAGGTGCTCATGTGTTACCTTCTCCTCTAGTGCCATAAGACACATGGGAGGTGAGGGGTTGTCGATGGCGACTCCGGACACCTTAGTGTTTTCATTGTCAGAGGAGTCTGCCCAAGAGCCCTCGTCATCGGTGATCCATTCCCCAATCACCTATTCTTGTACATTGGCGGTGAGACAAAGTTTTTGCTTGGGAAGAGCCGGAGGAGCATTTTCCTTGATCGTAAGTCCGGCTAGCCCATGAGCTCTAGTATCTTCTTCTTCTTCGGAGGATGATTGAGAGGACGATGAGCTTGAGCTATCTTCATTCTTAGTTTTTTGACCGGCAAGAGCTTTCTTTTTATCCTTTGATTTGTGATCACTCTTACGGTAGTGACGGTACTTCTTCTTGTCGTCTTCCTCATCTTCCTCTTGATTCCTAGCCTTGTGCTTGTTCTTTTTGCTTTTTGGACAATCCGCCGCCAAGTGACCTTTCTCTCCACATTCATAGCAACGCATCTCGGAGATTGGTCTTCGCCTTGAAGAGGATGATCCGCCGCGGAAGCTCATCTTCTTGATCAACTTTCTTGACCGCTTGACAAGGAGGGCCAATTCTTCAATCTTCGGAATTGCATCATCGGAGTCATCATCATCTTCTTCATTTTCAATCTTCTTCTTCCCACTTTTGGTTTTGGCGGGGAGAGCAATCGACTTCTTGTTGAGCGGGGACTCTTCACTTTCAAGAAGCTGCATCTCATATGAGTTGAGTTGCCCGAGAAGCTTAGTCGGCGTCATTTTCTTGAGCTTCGACTTGGATGCTCGAATTAGTGTCACAAGTGGATTGTAGCTAAAAGACACAACATCGAGCATCTTCCGACAAATGTCAATGTCTTCCATGACCTTCTTCTCCGAACATCCGGCAATTTCATTGACGATGGGGTTCAACCTAAGAAACATTTCATTAACACTTTCATTAGGGAGCATCTTGAATTGATCAAATCTCTTTCTAGCTCGGGATAGCTTCTCCTCAAGCATCTCGGCACTACCAACATGAATTTCTCTAAAATGCTTCCAAATGTCATAAGCTTTAGTGAGATTGCCAATGCTATCAAAAACTTCGGAAGATACACTAGAAAGTAAAACATTTCTAGCAATGGCATTAAAGCGCTTGTACTTAGCATGAACTTCATCAAGAGCAATTGTTCCGGCCGGAGGGTCCGGATACCCGGTCTCACAAGCAACCCACACATCATAGCTAAGAGCCTCTAAGTAACATTGCATCCTAATTCTCCAATAATTGTAATTTGTTCCATCGAAAATAGGAGCTTTTCCAATCTCTATCCTAGGCCCCTCTTGAGCCATCTCCGAGCGGTGAAGCTAATACGGAGAACCTAAAAGCTCTGATACCACTTGAAAGAGGATCCTAAGGCCTAGAGGGTGGTGAATAGGCAATTTTAAAACTTTTTCAATTATTCTTGAATTAACATCATATTAAGAGTTACCCAATCCTAGTTGCAATTATCGAGTAAGCGGAAGCGATAAACTAAACACAAGCAACTAGGACATGGCATTCAAATTCATCACAAGCAATGCAACAAGAGTAAGCAGGGAATATAAATGAGAGGAGACACGGTATTTGTTTGACCGAAGTTGAACAGAACTCCTACTCCGTTGAGGCTACCCCTTCAAGACAAGGACCGGCTCGCTCTCGAGCCTCACGCCTCACTCACTCCCGGTAGTCGTTCCGCCACTCCGGCGAGGTGGACTCCGTCACCCGTACACCGACTCGAGAGTAGCCACACGCCAAAACCTACTCCCAAGCCCACGTCTCCACGAAAGATGTCGTCTTCAAAAGTAACAAGCCCGAAACGCCCCGATCATGCCGGATCGAAGGACTTCCATGAAGCTCGATATTGGGGTTTGATGGATTGTGGCTTTTGACGATTTTTGGATGGAGGAATGGCTCTAGAACACCTAATTGATGAGCTATGAATGTAATAGGTGAAGTGGAGCAGCAAACCTCAGTTAAGACAGCCTACCTACGACAATAAATACCCCTAGGTGAGGAGCTAGCCGTTGGAGCTCGGGAAGACTCCAAAAACTAGCCGTTACAGTACCGTCAGACCCGGTCCGATGGTCACCGGACCCGGTCCGATGGATGTAACCAAGCCTCGACTTCGGTGACAACGCCTTTGTCGGACCCGGTCCCGACGATGGTCGGACCAGTCAAGCGGAGTTTTATGTTGAGACACCAACAACTGTCGGACTCGGTCCGGCGGCACCGGACCCGGTCCGACAGAGAACAGAAACCTGAAACTAGGGTTTAGCTTGGAGACCTAGTCCGGTGGCGATCGGACCCGGTCCGAAGAACGCAGAAAAGGCCCAGTTTAGGAGATTTTCAACGGTTTGGATCTCTAACTAAATTGTGGATAGCTAGAGGGCTAGGTCACGGAGAAATTTGGCATGATCGAAACTTTTAGACCCCTCTTGAAACAAAGGCGATAAAAGAAAAGAACCTAGCTACTCCTAACCCTACACATGACCTCTTCCCTCGCCCGGTCATGCTAAGATTGTCTTGAAGCAGCTCAAATGGTCGCCGATGCCTCGCTAGGGTTCCATGCAACGTCCAAGAACCCCCTAGCGCAAAATCATACATCATCAATGCCACTAAACGAATTAGGGCTCAACGATGCTCACACTTAGCCGTTTTTCACCTTAGTTTATTGTGTCAAATCGCGCGCACTGTGGGCTCTGCGGCGCGGCACAGTGTTCCGCTGACAGCGAGGGCACGTTTACCAGGTACGGATACGAAGGCGAAACCGCTCGCGCCGGTTCATGCATCCAGCCAGAGCCACGCGTCGAGCCGCGAACGCATCGCTGGGCATTGCTTGCGTAGGTGGGCCAGGACCTACGGGGTAGGCCTTGACTCATGATGACTTCTCCCGCGCCACTGACAGTGGGGCAGGGGACGCGTCGTGCGGCGATTGGTGCGATTGGTATTCCGTGAGACGGCGCGTGCGCTCGCGTCTCTTCAGCTCGGGTAGTGGGTTTTAATTACACGCCTTCGCGCAGCCGACGCTTTGGGTAGCCATTGCGCTGACAGACGTTATGCGGTCGCCGCCTATAAAGCAAGGCGCGGCAATGTTGTCTTCAGAACGTCTCCCACTTAGCTCTTCTAAAAACTTGAAGTTTTTAGCCACCGAGAGAAGAGAGAAAGAAAAGCGAGAGAGGCAACAAAAGGAGCGAAAATGTCTTCATCGAGTGGTCGTCGGACGCGAACTCGGATAACCTCCACGCTGGTCGATCGCAGTGACGGAGGATCTGCCGCGGTGCTTGTCTCGCCGCCGATTCAGCCCGGAGGCGGGAGCCTGGCCGGCCCCGTCGTTCTGGCCTTGGTCGAAGGTGGCAACAGACGCCACTCGAGCGATCGAGGCGGCGGTTCAGATGTGATTGAGGCGGCGGAGGAAGAAGAGGCGAACGCGTGGCGGCATGATTGCCGCCAACGCCGCATACGCCGCCGCGACCGCGGTGGAGGACGAGGCGCCCGTCGCACATTCTGGCGGAGCATGAAGTCGAGGCGGCCGCGGAGGCCATCGCAGCGGAGCCTCCGCCGCTGCTTATGGACTCCACAAACAGCCAGCGGCGGCGGAGGCGCCACCCGAGCGCGTCAGGACCATCTGAGCCCGTGATGGGCCTGCCGTCGTAGTCGTCGTCATCGTCGTCGGTAGTCTGCGACTCTCTTTGCTCGTCGCTTGCCGCCGCCGTTAGTAGTCGTGGCGAGGTTGTAGGATTTGGCGCCGTTGTAGGTCGAGTAGTAGCGCGCCTCTTTTCTTGATAGTTTAGGAGCCTGGCCTCCTTTTGTTCTTGTAAGATCTTCTATTTGTAGAAATGGAACTTCTTTTGGGAAATCCCATCGTGTTGCTCCTGCTTGTTTGTTCGTTTCCTTTTTTTGTTCGAATCCTGAAATGCGAAAAAGCAGGGGAACTAGATGAACAGTAACGAAGTTCTAAGATGAACTTAGGAAATTTGAGCAAGCAGATTACTTTTTAGAGAGTTTGTTTTCGGTGCGCCTAATCATCCAGCCCCCGGGCCGTGGCCAAGTCCAAGTGCGATCTTGGAGTTGGGCGCGGTCTAGAGACTAGAGTGATTTAGAAAAATTCGCGCGAACTCTCAACCCCCTAGTTTCGTTGGGCTGTGCAAAGGTGCAGGCCTTCCGAAATTAGGGACTTAGAAAAAATTCGCGAAAATCCCCAGCCCCCGAGCTTTGGTGGGCCGCGCGGTGATGCGGGCCCAGCGAAGCTAAGGAAGCCTGGGCGCAAAAGAGCCTTCAGCCCCCAAGCGCTGCGGCCCAAGTTAGCCATCCAAACAATCCTGACGTGGGCTTACTGTACCTTTGGGCCACGGGAATTCCACATCGCGTGGAGATTCACTAGGGTGCGAGAGATCTGCATATCCCGTAGTGGAAATGCTCCGGAATGCTTTATCCTTAGCCTTCGGGCTTTTGGCCACGGGCTTGCTTGAAACGGTCAAGACTTAGACCGGCGTGACTCGTGATTGGGGGAGAGGTTTTTTTTTTTGAATTGGAACTGAACTGAAATGAAGGAAACTTACGACCTGATTAAGCGTAGAAGCGTCGTAGAAGGGAGATGTTCCATGAGCTAGAGAGCTCGTTCCCGTCCTTGTCGGCGAGGCGTACTGAGCCCGTGCGTGCTGCGCTGACTACTTTGTACGGTCCCTCCCACTTGGGGCTAAGCTTATTGGAGCCCGCGAGATTTTGAATGCGTCGTAGAACCAGGTCTCCTACTTGCAGGGTCCTTGTGTGTACGTTTCGTGCCGCATAACGACGCAGGGACTGCTGGTAGGCCGCAGCTCGGAGTAGGGATTGCTCACGGCGAGCTTCAAGTAGATCGAGGTCAAGCTGCCGCTCCTCGTTGTTGACCACGAAGCTGGCGAAGTCGTCGCGATCGGATCCTAGTCTCGTTTCTGTCGGGAGGACTGCTTCCGAGCCATAGACGAGTCGGAAAGGAGTTTCTCCTGTAGCCCAGCTGGCTGTTGACCGGACTGCCCAGAGGACTGACGGTAGCTCGTCGACCCAACCTTGCTGTTTTGCCTTGAGGGCGTCGTAGACTCTCTTTTTGATGCCTTGGACTAGTTGTCCGTTAGCTCGTTCAGCCGCGCCGTTGCTCTGTGGGTGGGCCACAGAAGTAAGGGCGAGCTTCATGCCAATTTCCTCGCAGTAATCATTGAATTCCAGGCTCGTGAATTGGGTGCCATTGTCAGCGATGATCCTGCTAGGTACACCAAATCTTTTAACGATGCTTCGGAAAAAACGTACAGCGGCAATTGCAGTGATGTTGGAGACCGGCTCGGCCTCGATCCACTTGGTGAAGGTGTCGATGGCTACGAACAAGTATGTTCTACCACCAAGGCCTTTGGGGAACGGTCCTAAGAGGTCCATGGCCCAAACCGTGAACGGCTACGCTAGTGGAATTGTTTGCGGCTTCGACGCTGGTCAGCGCGTATTCGCGATGATATCTTGGCAAGCTTCGCAGCGCTTAACTAAGGCTTCTGCGTCGCTCATCGCAGTGGGCCAGTAGTAGCCCATGCGAAACGCTTTGCCAACGAGAGTTTTGTGCGAGGCGTGCGCGCCACAGATGCCCTTGTGAATGTCGGCTAGAAGGTACTTACCTTCTTCTTGGGTAACGCACTTACAAAGCACGCCATTAGCACCCCTTCGGTACAGCAAGCCCCCGTGCGGTGATAGCTTCGGGCTCGCTTTTTAGCTGGGAATGCTCAGCAACGTCCTCGGACAATGTCCCCTGCTCCAAGAACTGGATGAATGGCGTCATCCAGGAGGTGCTTTACTCGAGGAATGAGACAGTACCGGATGTCTCGGTTTGGGGGTAACAGACGTCCCTTGGCCTCCTCTCCGGAGGAATGGAGGGCTTTAAAAGGTCTGCACTAGCACCCGGTGGGGCGGTTCTTGTGAGGATCCGAGCTTGGCGAGCTTATCGGCCTCGCCATTCTCTTCACTGGGAATGTAGCTGATTTCGAAGCTCGTGAAACGCTTCTCCAGTTTCCTCACTTCCGCCAGGTACCGCGCCATCGAGTCGTCAGTTGCCTGAAACTCCTCCTTGACCTGGCGGACGACGAGCTGCGAATCCCCTTTCGCAACAAGCCGTTTAATGTCGAGCGCAGCACATGCTCGTAGGCCCGCAATTAGGGCTTCATACTCTGCGGCGTTATTCGTAGCCGTGAAGTGTATTTGTATGACGTGCTGGAGTCGCTCTCCGTTGGGAGAGATGAGAACGATACCGCATCCTGATCGCCCGGACTGGTGTGAACCGTCAAAGAACAGAGTCCACCGAGCTTCCTGCCCGTCTTGACCTGGAGAGCCTCTCTCTTGCTCGTCCGGCTGGTCATTTCGCAACGAATCAGCGGGCACGGGCCTTGATCGCGATTCGAGATACAAACCGGATGTCGATTCACCCACTCGACTCCCACTTCGCGACCGGCGATGGCCTCGGTTTCGGAGAATGTCCTTGATCGGGTAAGTAGTCGGGACAATGACTTGGCGGGCTTACAAATAGTGACGCAACTTGCGCGAGGCCATCAGCAAAGCATAGCACAGTTTCTGAAGGTCGGGATAACGCTCCTTTGGCCTGGTGAGTACTTCGTTCACATAGTAGACGGGCTATTGCTTCCCTTCTCGTTCTACTGCCAGCACCGCACTTGCGGCGTTTGGTGTCACCGAGAGGTATAGCAGGAGGGCTTCCCCGAGCTTGGGAGTAGTGAGGACGGGTGGCGAGGCGAGATACCGCTTGAGTTGCAGAAACGCAGCCTCGGCTTCCTCAGTCCACTCGAAACTATCGTGCTTGCGCAGGAGCTTGCAGAAAGGCGCGCTTCGATCTCCAAGGCGGGAGATGAAACGGCTTAAGGCCGTCATTTTGCCCGTGAGGGACTGGATGTCCTTTACACAGGTCGGCGACCTCATCTTTTCGACGGCCTCGATCTTTTCGGGGTTCGCACCGATGCTCGCCCCGCTGATTACGTAGCCTAGGAGCATGCCGGACTTCACGCCAAAGACGCACTTCTCGTGGTTTAACTTGACCCGATGCTGTCTCAGACTGTCGAAGGTCTCAGCTAGGTCGGACATGTGGGCACGGGCATCCTTGCTTTTGACTACGATATCGTCGACGTAGACTTCTACGTTGCGCCCTATTTGATCAGGGAGAGTTTTTTGCATGAGACGCTGGAACGTGGCGCCAGCATTTCTGAGACCGAAGGACATGGTCGTACAGCAAAATGTGCCGAAAGGCGTTACAAAGGTGGTTTTTTCTTCGTCCTCTTTACACAACGCGATCTGATGGTAACCGGAATAAGCATCCAGGAAACTCATCAAAGCTGAATCTGCCGTAGCGTCAACTAGCTGATTTATGCGTGGAAAGGGAAAGTTATCATTGGGGCAGGCGGAATTAAGGTCGCGGTGATCGACACACATGTGCCATTTGCCTCCTTTCTTCTGGACGACGACTGGGTTCGCAAGCCAATCGGAGTCTTGAACTCAGCGGATAAACCCCTCGAAGCGGCTTGCCGAGTGGTCTTGGATGATCTTGGCCTTCGGTCGTGGACACGCCTCGACATCGCCTTACCGGTTTCTTGTCGGGCGGACAGCTAGCTCAGGCTCGATCACCTCCTTGGGACCCGGGCATATCGGACGGCTCCCATGCAAACGCGTCCTTGTTAGGCGGAGGAAGGTAATGAGCTCGAGTTCCTATTGAGGCTCGAGGGTTGTCCCCACGTGGACCACCTTGGAGGGTCGACTCCGTGAGGACGACGGTTTTGGTGGGCTCTGCGGCTGCAGTGCCACCCTTAGGCGCTGTGGGCGCTCCTTCTTCTTTGGGACCACGGGTAGGAGCTGTCCTACCATGGCAGGCGCGGTCTCGTCGCAATCGAGGGCCGTCTTGTGGTTGCCCCGGACGGTGATGGCTCCCTTGGGTGCCGGTATCTTCAGGCAATGGTAGGCGTGGTGGGAGACCGCCATGAACTTGGAGAGCGCGGGGCGTCCCAAAATGGCGTTGTAGGGAGCTCTGTTTCCACCACCTCGAAGGTGATGTACTCCGTCCGGAAGTTGGCGGAGGAGCCGAACGTGACGGGCAGCACGACCTTCCCAACGGGGCGAAGCGACGATCCTGGGACAATCCCGTGGAAAGGGACGGTGATGTCCTTGATCTTGGAGCGCGGGACCTGCATGAGGTCTAGGACACGTGCCGTGATGATGTCCAGCGAGCTCCCGCTGTCCACGAGGACGCGGTCGACGCTAGTATTGCCAATGGTGGGGCGAGTACGATGGGAGACGGGGGTTTGAGAGTTCGGCGGCGATCCGTCACCGAAAAGGTGATGGCCTGGCTGGACCAAGGCAGAGATTCTACCACGGGCTTGCCGCAGGAGATGTGGAGGACCTCACGAGACGCGGCCTTGAGCTCGCGACGAGAGGTGTAGACTGACGTGCCGCCGAAGATGACGGCGACGTGGCCACGGGCCTCGTGAAAGCCCGATCTGGCCATACAGGGGGTGGGCGCTGTGGCGTGCCCTCGGGCGATTCGGGCATGGGACCGCGACGGTGTAAAATCCTCCGGTGGCGGGCCCATGCGCGGCGATTCTTGCTTCGTGGTCGGGCGTTGATGAAGGCGGCAGAAGAGGCTAGGGTCATGGAACCGGTCCTCACCTGCGTTACTTCTTTGTGGGACGGGAGGCCGACCACAGGGTGCCCGGCGGTACAAGCAACCCGCCTCCGTGAGGGGAGGCAGCTGCGGCCATTCTTTATGTGGCGCGCTGCGTCGGACGCCGAGACGACGGGCGGTTGGCAGAGGGCTGTGGCGGCGGGCACTCGGGCTGGTCGGGCTCGACGGCGGCGATGAACTTAGCGGTGCTCCCGCGCTTCTTCTTCTTCTTGTCCGCTTTGGTTTTGCGGGCCGTCGCCGACCTTAGCCTTCTTCTTCAGACGGCCCTTCTGCGCTCCACCGCCTCGGGCGTTGGCGTAGAAGGCGGCGGTGCGGAAGAGCTTCGCTTCATGTGTTGGTAGGTGGAGCTCGAGGTCCTCGGTGTAGCGCCGGTCCCTCACACCATCCTTGAAGGCCTCGATGATGACCTCATCTGAGATGCAGGGGATCGTGTTGCGGGCTCTGACGAACCGGCACACAAAATCCTGGAGACTTTCATCGTTTCTTTGCACCACGAGTTTGAGATCCAGGGGCGCCCAGGCGGGCGTAGCACCCTGGAAGCTAGCGCGGAGGGCATCCTGCGGTTGGGACCAGCACGGATAGAGCCGAGCCGTTGGTTGAACAGCCAGTCGGGCCATGCCCTCGAGCACCTTGTGGGAAATAGTTGACCATGACGGCCTCATCTCCCCCCATGGCTCGGACGGCGGTGGTGTAGATGGAGAGGAACTCCTCGGGGTTTTTGCTCCCATCGAACTTCTAGATTGGTTCGGGCTTGAACCTCGGCGGCCATGGCGCTTCACGGAGCAGCTGGAGAACGCGGGCATCCGGTGCAGCCTTGGGCGAGGCGTCGAAGCGAGCCCAGCGGAGAACACCGCCTGGGGCACGTGACGATCCTCCGTCAGAGGAGGCCGTCTAGGTCTAGCGCGATCGACTGCGGCGGCGGCGGGAATGCTCTGGCGCCATCCGACGAAGCGGTTTCAACGCCGCGGCGGTCGGACTCGTTCAGCGCCAAATGTCCGGCGATCGCCGAGGTCTGCTGCTTTCGTCTTTGGTCGATCTGCGGTGATGACGCCGCACCTTGGCGATGGCGGACACAGATCTGCCATAGTGAAGCCGCGGGGATCCTTCTCCAGGTCACGGATGACCGTGGTGATGGCGCGCGCCCTCTGCTGGCTGCATAGGAGTGGGTTCATCATGGTCTCCACGAGGGAATCGACCGGCTGGCGACCCTGGGAGGTACGCAGACGACGGTCCTCCTCGCAGATCCCGTCCATGACGCGACGGACAGCATCGTTGAAGAACACTCGGGCCGCAGCTAGCGACGACGCACCGCTGCTCTGGGCCTCCCATCTCTGCGTCGCGTCGACCCGCTGCGAAAACGCAGACGGACGTCGCGCGGGCGAAGCGTCCGGTGTTGCCGGCCGAGTGGCGGAGTCACCTAGCAGCTCGAACTCCATAGGAGTCTCGCTGACATGGGTGACGGAGGGGTCCAGCTCAGGGAGCGATTCCTCGGGGCGAAACTCTACCCCTGGGGCGAGAGAGGCATCGACCTCCATCTCATCGGCCCCGGCTTCAGCGAGGTACTCCTCCCGCCAGCCGTCGTACGACGGGACCAGATCGTCCAGATCGTCGCACTCATCGAACTCGAGGTCCAGAGCCTCGTCGTTGCTCGGAATCTCAGACGTGCCCGAGGGAACGGAGTGCTGAGGGCTAGTCATGGGCCCCACGGTGGGCGCCAGCTATCGGTGTCTGGGAATCACGCTCCTGAAGAGCAGTGATCCACGGACCGGCAGATGAGTTTGTAGTTAGAGTGAGGCCCAACGACGACCCTTCTCAGCAACCCGGGTGGCGGCCAAGCCTGCGGAGGGCTAGGGCCGCGCTGCCTTCCCGGACAAGGGTCTGGTTCGACTTGATGATCTGGGTACAGGTCCTCAGTACAGTGCAAGAAAGAAAGAGAGGAAATACGAACCACGAAGACGAGGTCGATTTACCCTACTTGAGCCCCAGCTCACGGGTAATAGCCCTACTCGGCTTAGTTGATTATATGGTGGAAACAATACAAGGGTGCGAGACCGGGCTTGAAGGCACCGATCCCGAAGCTTACAATGAAGGTGGCTAAGAACTAAAACTACTCGCTAAGGAAGCTTCGGATGCGGGTGTTGCTTGGGCTTGAGTCAGATGGAATCGGATCGGGGAAGCCGGAAGGGAGAGAGCCCGGCCTTCGATTGTCTAGGAATCCTCCTTTTATAGGCGCGGCGGGGTGCCCGGAGCTAATACCGTGGGCCCCACGCCGGTCTTTGCTTTAGTGGCGAAGTTCTTGTCTCGTTCGGGGTTACATGCAGTCCGGACTGCAGGAGGCGGTCGGGTTAATCTTGGACACTGTTTGTCTCGGCGCCTATTCGGGAGGAAGCCTCTTTAGGGAGAAAGCACTTTCCCTTTATCCTCGAAATAGCCTTGACCGGATGAGAAGGTCTCGCGCCACCGTTAGAGGCGTCGCGTCTGTAACAACCATCCGCCGTCGCCAAAGAAGGCAAGCGGCGAACGAAGTCGCCCGTGTACTCCCACAGGTTGCGGGCCCTGGGAGACATGATTCGTTCGGTCAAGGCGGAGAAAGTATGGTGAGCCATGAGCGGTTGTCGCCACCGCCCACGGGTGAGCGGATCACCGAGGGACCTTCTTCGAGCTAAGGATAGCCGGGAGGGACATGGTGCCGCACGGTTTGACCTAGTCAAGCCGGGGCGACCCACAGCGAGTTAAGCGGCTTCTTTAGTACGGCCAGAATAGCACGCTTGGTCTTCGTTTCGTGTGGTGGGCGATGCAGAATCGCCCAAAGCACCTTCAAGATAGGCCGTTTACTAATCACCAACAGAGGGGAAGAAGCAAGAAGCAAGAGGGAAAGCCAGGACTGAGCTCCAACACTGTGCTCGAAGGTGGGGACGAAGAAGAAGGGAAACCGAGCGTCAAGCAAGGGCCACCGAAGAATGGACGACGGTCCCCCACACCACCAACGGGCTGAGCAGAGGAGCCGAACACACGTCCCTGGAGCCCACTTGCTCCGTCCGCTCCGGCCATCTTCCGAAGAGAACCCCCTAAGCGACCCCCACGACGGGCTCAGGGGAAGGGGAAGACGGAGAAGACAGCGCCGAGCTCCGCCGAGCTACGAGGCCACCGAACCCCGCCCCTGGAGCACGACCACACCGACCACTCTAGCCAACCACCGCCAGCTCCGAGCCTCTGCCCTCTCCCGAGCGGCCTCCACCAAGATAGGCCTCACGACAAGGAGGGGCCAACGGCACCAGCAGGAGATGACGCCGTCACGAGCACCACGACGGCCCACCCACCACCACCGCCACAGCCGACCGCCAAGCACGAAGAGAGCTAGATGAAGTGGAGAAGGGCTGCACCGCCGTCTCGCTGGGCACCGCCAAAAGCCGAGGTGCCAGCCATGCGAGGGGAAGCGCCACCGCCATTCCCCACTGCAACGTCAGATCTGGGGGAATGGGAGAGGCGGAGGAAGGCCGCAACGCCCCCGCGCTGTCGTCCCTCGTGCCCTCGTCGACCACCGCCGCGGGCATCCGCCCCCGCAAAAGATGAAGTGCATCCCCACCTTGCTGCCCCACGCCTGTGGAGGTGGCGTCGGCGTGGGAGAGGAGGCGTCGGAGAGCCCGCCGGCGACGACGGTTGGTCGGTCGAACGACGAGCCGCCGCCCGCCGCCGCCCATTGCCAGCGAGGAGGCGGCTAGGCTACGGAAGGAGCCGAGAGTGAGCGTGAGAGAAAAACCAAGAGGGAGGGAGCCGAATGGGGTCGGTGCCGGCGCCGCGCTCCACCGGCGGCGGCGGCGGCTCTAGCCGCCCGCGCTCGCCTTGTTTCTAGTTGGTGAGAATGTTATAATGTGAACTCAAAATAGATGCTGCAAATTGACGGCAATAGTAGCCTCCCACGATACAATACCTACATGTGTTTTTCTATCGCTAATATAACGCGCTACGGTCCTTGCTATAGTACATCTGTTTTGATCTGGCTAATCTAAACTTATTCAGACGGTCCTCAGCCGTGATGGTACCTTGGCTTTGCTACTCTCCCCATACGTACGTATACGTGCTGCCTGGGCCTGGCTCTTTTTAGTTGAAAGTTATCGAATTTTTTAATTTAAAAAAGTTGTAAGTCTTGAAAAGAGGATTTTGAGAGCCCAAAAAATATAAAAATTAATTTAATTTTTTTAAAAAAATAACTGCAAAATATTATATCGCATGTTTTGTAGAAAATAACAAGCTAAATTTAGGCCTTGTTGCTTTCGGTTGAAAATTGCTAAAATTTTTAATCTAAAAAGGTTACAACTTATTCAGAGGAATCCTGATAAGCCTAAAAAAATTTCAGGGATTTTGAGGATAACTACACAAAATCTTTATATAAAAAACTATAAAATATTATAAAACAAATTAACAAACTTAATCATAGTTTAAGCTATGAAGAACCGGGCCCTAGCCTTATTCTATTCAACGTATCGTACCGTTGCGTAATGCTGTAGCAAATTTTGTTATTTTTATATAGCCTATATGTTGTGATAATTTGTAATTATTTTTTGTGACTTTTAGTATTCCTTCCAAAGATTGTAAAACTAATTTCTATTTATATTTTAATTATCTTTAGACCTTATTTCAAGTGCTTTCAAATTTGTTACAGCGGAAAAAAATGAGGCCTAATCTTTTTTTTTTTTTGAGGGGTACACAAACGCACACCACAACGCACTCACACCACACGCACGCATACTAGCTCCGTCCTGTCGCACACGCGTATGCGTACCCGCGGGAAGCTGGGCGAGGAAAACCCGGGCACGATCCCAGGGATCGAACTCGGGTCAGCAGCGCGAGCAACGTCGCAGCTAGCCAACTGCGCTACGCGCAGTCCTCGAATGAGCCCTAATCTCGTGGACAGTGGTGGCAGTGTCCGAGCCAGACGGAGCTCTTCACTGCCGTATCCATTCTGGCGACTGGCGCCATCCAACCAGCCCAACCAATCGCGTCGCTCGGCGTCCTCAACCCCCAAACAAAAATATCATCCCTCAGGTCTCGGAATGGCGCCATTTTGTCTTGCTTCTGCTGGCCAATCAGACCAGCGTAGATGCCGAGCGAGCTCACGCATCTCTGCGTCATCCGTGGCATCATGGTTTGGAACCTAGAGGCTGGAGCTGGAACTGGGATCGACCTCGTCTCCAGACTCCAGTGAAGAAGAGTAGACATGATCACCGATGATCACCGGGCGACAGTGGAGGTTTTTTTTTTTATGGAGGACATGGAGTTTTTGGTTGGTAGGGAAAACGAGGATCAAGAGGATATAGGAAACTCATGGTACTGAAATATTCCGTCTTTTTGTTATTTAATGTATTTAACATTTGGGCGTACCTTTAATCATTTGTCTTATTAAAAAATTTAGTGCAAAATACAAAAATATTAGCCATGCTTAAAGTACCATTAATGTTGAAACAAATCACAACAAAATAAATGATATTTACATAGTTTTTTAAATAAGACGAGTGGTCAAAGACGTGTTCAAAAGGCAAAAGCGTAAAATAAAAAAGAACGAAGGCAGTAGATTAATATCTAGCAAGAGGGGTAGGGCATGACTACATGACCATAGCGGCAATTAATACATGGATGGCATCACTTTTAAATCCTAATGGAAACATTTTGCTAAAATTGCTTCTTTCTTTGGTCTAAAATACATGATGGCTACTATTCAGGCTCTAATAGGATCGGGAGCTGCAAAAGAAATTTTTTTAATGTATATAGAAATGTTTAACTTGAAACAATGTGCCCCTGAGCTCTCCCTAAGTGAGCTCCCCCCAACCCAGTCCTGTCGCTGCCAGGCTCCCTCTCTCCTTGTGGCGACCTCGCTGGAGGCAAGAGAGAGGGCCCCATCCTCTTCCTCCTTCCATCCCTCTCTCCCTACCTCCTTCCTTCCCTCCCTCCCTCCTCATCCCTTCTATATATGAACCTATCAAGATTCAGTCGATATGATCATTCCATATATTTGGGGGTTAATTTATTCTATTAGGAACTACTATTGACTTTTGGTTTGAAAAGGAGTGTCCAAGTTCATGGTTGTCCGTGTATAAACCTAATGAATCACACACTTAAAGGGTTTTAACAAATCTGATAAATTGGGTTCATTAATATGTCCGGGAGTACAGGTTTGTAGCAAAATATTAGAGTCTTGATGAACCTCTATCATATAAGCGCATTAGTGCACTTTATTTAAGGAGAGACGTGGAACAATGAGGCTGCACGAGTTTTGCCACCAAGAACTCTAGCCTTAGCACCCCATTTTACCTCCTCGAAACCCTAGCCATGAGTGATGGTGCTAGAAAATTGATGCATTGTGTTTCGAGTTGGATGTGTATGCATACCATTGAGATGCTATTGAGGTTGTTGCAGCACTGATCGAAGACAAAAAGGAGACGATGAATGAGATCAACTAAGTCTTCTATGGTAGTAGGTGTAAAAGTTGTTGGGTGGTAATCACTGAGGAGACGTTTGGCTCAGGTGAATGACTACTCCCTGTATGGCGACATACGCAATATATATTGAAATCGGCTACTTCAACTCTTCTTCTATTTGTGGCTATGCATCAAGGATAATAATCCATGTTCTCCTACTTGCATAATGCACGATATTTTTTTTTATTTGTAGTACCGTAGTCTACCGGTTCCCCAACAGCCTACTCCTTGTCTTCCACACCGTTGCTCTTCTCCCTATCTAAGATGAGCATCAAGTCCTTCGTGCTCCTTAAGGTGTCGCTAGTCTTCTCTCTGTATGTTATGGCTCCTAATACATCATCCCTCCCCACAACACTGCTCTCCACCTAGATCCTACGCCACCTTCAACTCCTCTATCCAAACGACATGCTCCTTACGGGTTTTTCTACGCCGCCTTCTTCTCTTCTCCGCTCGGGCACCGTACTATGGCCACACACCACCATATAGGACATACTTGTATTGGTGTCACGCAAGATACATATTGAGTATTTAACATATTTATTTTGACTATTCAATTACTTGATACATGACAAATAAGTATTGGGCGTGTATCACTGTTTGGCATGATGTCTGACATGAATATGTTCACTACAGGAAACAAGCACAAGGTCGCCGGCCATGTAAGTTTATGTCGTCGGCACATCTGCCGATGACACAGAGGAGGACACTTATGTTGTTGGCTTCTTAAACATCCGACGACATGTTTGAAACCAGGCACCCACCGTGCCCCGTATGGCCAACCATTCAAACTTTGGAGCGCGGGAAAAAAAATGTTGTCAGAAAAATGTCGTCAGGAGACCACACAGCCGACAACATAGCTAACCCACTCATGGCGAGATAACGGAGCTTCGGTGGCATGGCTGCCCAACAAAGAGGCCCCACATGTCAGTGCCAGGCTATGTCGTCGGCCTTCTAAACCCTGACGACAAAGACCGCCATGTGGAGGCCTTGGGTGTAGTTCTATATTTATTAAACTTTACTAATAGAAAACAAACATTTCTAATAAAAAGACCAGCACAAACATGTGGTATCTGTGTCATACCAGGTAGGTCCCCCATGTAAATCTATGTCGTTGGGTTTGGTAGAATCAGAGACATAGACGTGAGGGAGGATGTCCACTTTTGTGTGATGCTACGGGGGAGGATTGTTTGTTGGGTCGTCGGAGATCCTCGACCGCGGCTATCTGGTGCTTCTTTGCTTCGGGCGGAGGGAGCGCCGCTCTGGACCCCTGACTTGTCGTTTGCGAGCCTCCTGGGCGGCGATGTTTCCTCATCATTGCGAGCCACGGTGTTGCAGTTCCGATGCTGGCTGGTAGCTTGGTGTCCTGAGCTGTATCCGTTTGTCAACCCAAAAAGGGCCATGGCGTTAGGAGTGAGTTCGATGGCGACAACAGTTGGTCTGTGGTGTATTCCTCTTGCCGGTTGTTGGAGTATGGTAGCTCTATCGGTCTGTCAATGGATGTACTCTGATGTTTTGATATTTTAATGGATGGCCTTATTCTCAAAAAAAAAACATTGCAAGGGTATTCCATTTAATTTTATTGCTTTCCTATTTAGTAATTTTAAATTTAGGAAGCTTTTATTGGCTCAATATATGGTAATTTCAGTGTTTTGCATTACTCGAAACTTATGATTTAGCTCGGAGCATACCAAATCAGAGTGCAGAAAAGCATGATAGAATCGAATGCGTAAACGAAGCCAAAACATTGAAGTGGATGCTACATAAGTACAACTAGGATGAGTCAAGAGTGTCAAATACAACGCAGCGGAAAGTAAAAATAATATTTACTGGCAACAAAGCGTAGGCACTCAAATGGTTCTATAGTAATTTGTTTGTCAAATTAAGTTGAGACACAATATTATGGAAAAAAATTCGTAGTACAAATACGTGAAGCCATTAAAAACCATCGATAATTCATACGTCAACCATCCTTTTCACTCTCTTATGAGCAATAGCGAGATACATAGGGTGTGTTTGGTTCGTAACCCTTATTTGCCATACCAAATTTTGCCTCACCAAGGTGATTTGGCTATCGTTTGATTTTTAGCCAACAAATGGCTTGTTAATGAATAATGAAAAAAGTCAAAAACTAGCCATGCCAAATTTTTTACACTGCGTTCTGCGTCAAAACAATGGCGGTCGAATCGCTCGTCCTCCCCATCTGGTCAAAACAATCGCTCGCACTCACCGCGGAGAGCAGCAGCAGCGCTAGCTAGTCATGCAGTTCATTTTAGTTAATTTTATCTTCTAATTTGCATATCTATTTTGTATAATATCCAAATTACGTGAAATAAATTTTGTAATTCATGTAAAATCCTAACCAACCCATTTTTATAGTTTTAAATTTTTAATTTATAAGGTATATTTTGCATTTTTTCTAATTCATTTTTTTCCTTTTGGAATGGTTTTTCATTTTTTATGTTCTATTTCAAATGTTCAAATCAATTTCATTTGCATATTTTTTAATTTATTAAAATTTATGCAAGTTTATATGATTTTTATTTGACCATAAGCACAATTGGCACATTATCAGTTAGTAATTAACCAAACATACCACCAATTTTACCAACATTTGGCTGTCCTCAAATGACTATGAACCAAACGACACAAATTTACCAACAAAAGGTAATGCCCTCAATTGGTCATGATCATTCATTGGCATAGCCAAGGAGGACTACGAACCAAATAAGCCCATACTCCCTCCGGTCATAAAAACAAGTTGCCCTTGATTTTTGGACTCGTCTTTTACTATTCGTTTTATTTAAAATTTTAGTATAAACATGCGTAAATATAAATCATGCTTAAAGTAACTTTAATGATAAAATAAATCACAACAAAATAAATGATAACTTACATAATTTTTTGAATAAGACGAAAGGTTAAATATGTGTCAAAAATCAACAGTGACTTGTTTTTAATGACCGAAGGTAGTAATACATAGCACCAAATATAACGCCAGATCCCAGATATATATGCCCAAAGAGATGAGATGCTGAATTGTTAGTCCGTCAAGAGATAATTAACGGGAACAAATCAAACTCTACAATGACTAACACGACAATGTATGCAAAGTAAATTTGACTACACGCCATTTATAACATGACCTATACTATAGCATATCATGAATGCTCATGACCGATCCTTTTATATACAACGGTATGGTATGCTAAACTTACACGAATCTAGCCATTTTTCTCGTTTACTACAGATCCATGTGACATGCCACGCCTAAAATGAGCTTAGTGACCAAGTGGTTAGGCCGAAGCTCTATATAAACCACAGTGCAAGCCCACTGCCACTGCCCATCTCGCCTCACGCCACTACCAAACCCAGTAAAATAATATCCGCAGTCGCCGGCGACATGGCTCAGCGCCGCTGCCTCCTCCTCGTGGCGCTCGCCGTCCTCGCCACCGCCACCGCCGCCGCCTCCTCCTCGTCGTCGTCGTCGTTCTCCTTTTTCGACTCCAACCCGATCCGCCCGGCCACCGACCGCGCCGCCTCCGCGCTCGACTCCACCGTCCTCGCCGCCCTCGGCCGCACCCGTGACGCCCTCCGCTTCGCGCGCTTCGCCGTCAGGTGAGCAGCACGTGAACCCCCGATCCCCCGCCCTCCTCTCTCCGCCCCGCCTCGCCGCCGCCGCTAACCCTCCGATCTGCCCGCGCAGGCACGGCAAGAGCTACGGCGACGTGGCGGAGGTCCAGAGGCGCTTCCGGATCTTCTCCGAGAGCCTCGAGCTCGTACGCTCCACCAAGCGGAGGGGGCTACCCTACCGCCTCGGCATCAACCGTACGATCCCGAGCACCTTCTAATCCCGGCCGTCCGTTCCCGGGTCCCCTGGTCCCTCACGCGTCGGTCTCGTTGTCTTCTTCCTGCGCCGCAGGCTTCGCCGACATGAGCTGGGAGGAGTTCCGGGCGAGCCGGCTAGGCGCGGCGCAGAACTGCTCGGCGACGCTCGCTGGCAACCACCTGGTGCGGGACGCCGCCGCGCTCCCGGAGACCGTGAGTTTCAAGTCTCGACCTTTCTCCCCGAGCATGATATGTTCTTAGTAACGGCTCGAACTTTAGCAACGGCTGCCCTCGAACGCTGGGTGGGTTTGTTGCGTCGGCCCCATGGGAGACAAGCATGCGTGGCTTGGTTGGGTTCCCAGAGATTTCTGATCTCGACGAAGCTTTGCTCGTCGCCATAGAGAATATCTTCAGCGATCCAAAACATTGTTCGTTACCTATTCCTTTATCGATGTCTTTAAAATTTCTTTCACATTTTGCACATGCTTTAAATGATTTCTTCCTTTCGTCGACTACTTTATCTTTAAAAAATAAAACTGCAGTATTATAGAGCTCGTACTACGGATGCTCATATTATTATTTGTGGTCTAGACGGATGGCATCTTCCCATAAGATTCTAGATGGTTTAGTTTATCTAGATCTGTTCCATTTTTTACAAAAAAAAAGGATTGGTAGAAGCTCTGTCAGTTTATATTTAGATAAAGGGAAGAAAATATGTTCCAATACAACTAGGGGCTTCAATTTGTCACGTTTTATGATCCGAACTTGGGATCCTACTCTGCTTTTCTTAACAGTGTAGGTACGGATGTGGCTGTATTATACATGTACGGTAGTCGTGGTCCTTGCGGTTTTGCGAGCCATGGTTGTTGCGTCCTAGTAGGATCCGTTAATGCTGGGCGCCGTGCATTTTTAATTTTCTGGATGTTTCAGTAGTGATGTCGTTCGTTGTGGTTGTTTCTGGATGCTGCAGAAAGACTGGAGGGAGGATGGGATCGTGAGCCCTGTGAAAGACCAGGGCCACTGCGGCTCCTGCTGGACCTTCAGGTAACTGCAGAAAGATCAGCACCCTGTAGGCTGTATGCTGTTCTAATGCAAACTGTATCTTGAAACTAAAGCAAAGTACAATGTTTAAAATAAAACGATTAGAAATAAGCCGACAGGAAGGGGGTGTTCTGTAGCAGCAGTGATGGTATCTCATTAATTTATCTAGCATTATTATGGAAAACGTGCAGAATACAGCTGATGATTTTTGTTGAATAACATTATTAGGGCATGTTTAATGGTAGTACCATTTGTGACCGTTTTATCCATTTCTAATGACACCAACATTCGAAGTGGGATTGAGAAACAATCCAAGGGACACTCCTTGACCCAAAGAAAACAACGAATACCGTTCTGATGTGTAGTTTAATCTTGAAACGAAGCATATTGTCTGACATAAGTGCAAGCTGTTTAAGTTTTGCTTTGTCAATAATTAAAGCGTCACACCGTCAAGTTGAAAAGGAGATTAAGCTTGCTAATCTCTGGGGATTATGTTGGTGATAGCTGAGCAGAGCTGGCATGAACTCCAATTTACCGGCCAAAAGCTGCTTATGCTATCAAAATATCCGATAGTAAATAGCGTTAGAAATTGCACCACGTTGCTTGTCTGGGCCACCGTCCACGCTCCACAGGGCTTTTAATACAATCATGGTCTCCAAAGTTACTAGTAATCAGGGTGTAATGTACCTTCAAATCGTACTACTTTTAGTAAAGAATTCAAAAATACTTTTTGGTATGGTCCAGGATCCAACTAGTTCTCGAGAGTAGTGGTTGAGAACTTAAAATCTTTCATGAACAATCACGAAATTATTTGAAAACGTTCAGCGTGGGTGTTAAACTATTGAACTCGTGTGGCATGCAAAGAAATTAAATAATTGAACATCTGACACAATCACTGTAGCTTTCATTATCTGGTCAAGTTGGTGGCTGGTGGGCATTAATTATCTCATGGAACCCGTGCCAGGGAAAAATATTCAAAATAATCAACAATTATATCCTATTTAATAAAATAATCTACTGTAAATAAAAATTACGAAATTAGCACACACTCCCACCACTAGTCATGGCGGCCGCAACACGGCACGGCGGAAGCAGAGCTGCAGCCATGCCGTACGGCGGGAGCAGGCATGTCCGGCGGGAGCAAGCTCCCGCCATCTCGCATGGCTCGAGCGCCTGCTCCCGGCAAACCCCACGGCGGGAGCTGGCTGGACGCGACGCCGAGGGGACGGCGCTACGCGAAATAATTAATCTATACCACATGCATGTAGAACTATGATTTAAGACGGAATATCGGTTGGTAGGTACATAAAGCAAATGGTCTGCATGGAGTGCATGTGTCGCTTAATTAATTAACCAGAAATATATAGCTTCTAGAGATGCATCCGCTGTGTCCAGTGGCGGGAGTTGGTGCTAATCCCGCAATTTTTATTTACAGTAGATTTTTTATTAAATACGATTTAATTGTTGATTATTTTAGGTGTTTTTTCGTGTGCCAGTGCCAATTAACTTTACAGTAAAGCAAAAAATTATCTTTCAAATATTATCAAACCAGGGTGCAATTTTTATGTACTCATATATGTTATACTGTTATAGTGCAAAATGTTATATATGAAGCCAGTAAAGAAGGTCCCAGTGCCCACTGGTAGGCGCTTCATGGCTTGTGCAAAGTTCAACATTTAAACAGGATACTTTGAAGCAAAATCGTTGTGCAAAATAATTAAATTACTCGTATGCTTATTCTGGCAGCACTACTGGTGCACTTGAGGCAGCATATACTCAGGCCACTGGAAAGGGTGTCTCTCTTTCTGAGCAACAGCTGGTTGACTGTGCCGGTCCATACAACAATTTTGGATGCAATGGTGGTCTTCCGTCCCAGGCATTTGAGTACATCAAATACAACGGTGGCCTTGACACTGAAGAGTCTTACCCTTACAAGGGTGTCAATGGTATCTGCCATTACAAGCCTGAAAATGTTGGAGTTAAGGTTTTGGATTCAGTTAACATCACCCTGGTAAGGAACCCCATTTTCAAATTTAGTTGGTGTTATCTGCAATCAGATAATCTGAGTTTTAGTGTATTCTGATTTTTTATCATTGTGGCAAGGGTGCTGAGGATGAACTGAAGAATGCTGTCGGACTGGTTCGCCCGGTTAGTGTTGCCTTTGAGGTGATCAATGGTTTCAGGCTGTACAAGAGCGGAGTTTTCACTAGCGATCATTGTGGAACTACTCCCATGGTGAGTGCAACAGGGCCATTCGTTTAAAACTACAAGTTATCGGTTGATTTTATTTTTTAAAAATCTCCATTATTGTCCTTCGTATGTTGCATGAGAGCACAGATTATGTAATTAAGTTGTATCTTTGTAGGGCTTCTAGTGATACTGTACTTTTGTGCTAAAATTGTTGTTCTTATGACATCTCTAGGATGTGAACCACGCTGTTCTGGCTGTTGGCTATGGTGTGGAAGATGGTGTTCCCTATTGGCTCATCAAAAACTCATGGGGCGCAGACTGGGGTGACCATGGTTACTTCAAGATGGAAATGGGAAAGAACATGTGTGGTGAGTATTCCCCATGCGATTCCATACCCCATAAAGATGATCTTGCATTTGTTCTTCCGGATATAGCGCCCTTGTAACACAGATATTGACTAGATTTAAAATGATGCAGGCGTTGCTACTTGTGCATCCTACCCTGTTGTGTCCGCGTGAGGGGCCTATGGGCAATCTCTATCTCCTGTTAATCTTCTAGGCATCAATAACATATTCCCAGCTCGAGCATGGAGAAGATGGTATACAGAAACCGAAACATTGTTGTGAATATAAGATCATAAAGGACAGGAATTAGTGTGCCTGTGCGCTCCTCCTGTATGCTGGCTGTATGGTTCTATAGGTAGGTAATCCAGGAACTGGGTTTTCACATGCTTTGGACTTCTTATTTATGGGACAAATCACAAATTGCATATTCATGACATATTCTTGACGTTTTTTATCATAGAATTACGTGCCATGCCTAGATTCTTGTACGTGTCACTCGACTCGATCTCTGTAGCTGGTTCAGTGCACAAATATTTTCCAAGACTGGACATGTTTTACACGATTTTCCCACAAATACAAAAATTCCAGGCATGCTCATTTGCCAAGCAGCCCGACATTCATGAGACCTAGGGATGTCAATTTTATCCATGGGTTCGCGTACCCACGGGTACTCGACCTGATGGGTTCAGGTATGGAGGGTGGGTTTATACCCATGAAATATTTTAGGTTTGGAATCAGGTATAGTTTTCGAGTTTTGGGTTCGGGTTTATTTTTACACTCATGGATACTCGAAAAGAATAAAAAAATTAAATATAATATAACATTTCATCATGTGTTATTAATAAATATGTATTGATGAAAGGTTAAAGTATAAATATAAGTTTATATGTTTAAAGTTGACGAAAGGTTAGAGTTGAAATTGATTATAGGCTTATTCCCATGATGAGATATTGAGATATAGGCTTATTATATATTTCGGGTTCGGGTTTGGCGCGGGTTTATATCCATGAAAAATTTTGGGTTTGGGTTCGGATATAGTTTTCGGGTTTCCGATATAAAGGAGGTGTATCCGAAGGTGCCCAATTCGATTGCCATCTCCAATGGGACCATCCTCTTTCCCCTCATGACACTATCAAAAAGCACCCTATTTAGGTTGCTTCTGGTTCGGGGTTAAATTTGTTGGATTGGCTAACCTTAACTCGATTGAATTAGCTTGAGTTTTGTGTTTCTCACAAAATCCGGCTAATCTAATGGGCTCGATTAGGCTTAATGGAGAGGGATAACTCATTCCTTGCGAGTTGGATAGTGTTGACAGAATTACTTGGCTTTTTTTAGCGTAACAGTTTAACAGATTATCTATATTTTAAAAAGATATATGTTTTGATTTTTTTGAGTCTGTTTTTTCGTCGTTTCGAAGGTGGATCCTAACACTTTAAAAACAAGTCAATATGGATTCGAATCCCGAAACTACCTCAAGAAGCTCTCGAAATTCAGTCATTTCAGCCGTTCATCAGTTCAGATCAGCCCAAAAGAACATAATCTTAATCCAAAAGACGTTTTGTAGGATAATCATCAATGTGTTGATGGGATGCTCTGCAACAAGTAATTGTCTAGGGAACCCCTCCTACGAATTGTACACCTAGGGTGTTTTGGTTGCTCGCACGCGGACAGGCCTAGATCACCCGAGCCACCTGGTACGTATTTGGTTGCCAATTCAATGGCTAGAACCAGGCCCAAGTGATGCAAAATCATTGTTCGGGCCAAGCCCGTGGGGAATGCCTGATGTGGCCGTTCCTCCCAAGGCTGGCCCGGTAATCGAGCGAGCTAAGTCAAGGCGTGATGGTGACATCGATGAGCTTAGAGAGAGTGGATCCGGCAATGGCTGAGGTCTAGGAGATCAGAAGCGAAGGCAGCGGAGCTCAAGGAGCACGGATTTGGTAGCCATGGAGCTCAGGGGGACCAGAGGTGACGGGGCTCGAGGAGCACATATCCAGTAGTCGCAAAGCTCATGGAGGGCGGATCCGTCATGGACAGAGCTTGAGGAGGCCAGATCCGTCGGTGATGGAGCTCGGGGTCAACGGATCCGGCTAAGTTGGGGGATGGCACACCGATGACACAATCGGTCAGGGAAGCCGGGTCTAGTGACTATGGTGATCGAGGTCACCGAATCTGCACGGAAGGAGTTGGTCGGAGCTAGGAATTAAGGCATCGGCGCTTGGTTGGGCTGGTTGTGGCTAGGTACACGCGCAGGCAACCGAACACGTGGCCCCGCATCACCTCAGCCTAGCTCCGGTGAGCCTGGCCAGCTCGGCAAAGCCTGGTCAGCATGAAACGACAACCAAACAAGCCCCTAGTGAAGTAGCATACAATCCAATAGAGGAACAACGTCTAAGGGAACTCAAGACATAGGCAGGATTCAAACATTGTGTTGTAGGATTCAAACTTTGTGTTGTTCATTTTATTGCTTATAGGAGCTCGAACCCCTCACATAAACACAAGCTAACCCCTCTATTTATAGGGTTGTCATCAAGACACCGTGGTTTTTTACACTAAACAACGAAGCTACCCTCCTTAAACAACTAAACGGGGGCACAGGAGCCATAATGAGCCATTTACATAGACCTTTAGGCTAGAATGTCCTCCCACCGTCATTCTAAAGTAAGGGCGCCTTTGTAATCTCTAGCCTTAAAGTGGTTATAGCATGTCCCCCTCCTAGAGGTGGACCTTTGTACTATTTGTGTCCTAAGTTTCCATGGCTATAAGTAGATTCTTGTTCCATGATGTCGCGTCTCTCGGCGAAGGGGCTGGTTTTTCTTCTCCTCCCTTCCAGCAGTCCACTCATCAAAATCATGGCTTTTCATCTGCAATCAAGTTTGGGTGGTCCCCCACTCTGCCTCCAAATTTGTTAGGGGCTCGCTTCATGAAGGGTGAGTGAAGCTCGCCCTTCACTTGACCTCTCACAACTGCGTTACTATGTGGCACTTGCTTTGGCGCGTATGTATGAAGCTCGCCCTTTGTTTATGCGTGGTTTCATAGAATGCGTGGGACTTGCTTTGGCGCGTATGGGTGAAACGACAAGTATTTTTAAACTTTATGTATAACAAGCATTCTAGGTAAGTTAATAACCACTAAATTTTAAAAAAATAACTACAAAATGTTGCTTTGCAGAGATCGTAAAAAGATAATAATTTTTTAGATGTTAACTTAAGGTGAATCAGCAGGAAGCATCATTAGAAAGACGACCAGAGGACTAACGCAATAATGTGAACTTGCAACCATCGAAAAAAAAACATCTTTTGCTATTCACAGAAATGAATACTTCGCCTGTTTAGACGGCAGTACCGAACTCCTCTTCTCTGTTTAGGTAATCCGTAAGTGCCCACTTAACGAGCAAACGAGTGCAAACGAAAAGTTATTACAGCCCAGTGCCATGCGAACGCGCGGTGGCGCCTCTTGATCTCGCCGTCTCGTGCCATGCGAACGCGCGGTGGCGCCTCTTGATCTCGCCGTCTCCGGCTGTCTTCTCACGCAGAGGTGCCCCTTCGCGTGAGAAACCAACGCCGCCTTTCACTGTGAGAGCCGCCATTGCTCGCGGCCGCCGGCCTCCCTCCCTCTACATATACTATACATCATCGTCTCCCTCTCTTCCGGCGGCTCCGCTTCTTCCTCCTTCCGCGGCCGCGCGCGCGATATCCCCAGCGGCCGGCGGCGCCAGGAGCCCAGGACCGACGCGGGGAGGAAACACGAACTGGTTCGCAGCCATTGGTGAGTCCCCTGAACTCTTTCTGTCCAGAGCTTCAGAATTTCAGATGCTGTCGCCTTGCCTTCCCGGCATGAAATCGATCCTGCGGTGTTCTTTTGGCTAGACCCTTTGGACCTCGCCGGTGAAACTTCACCATTTTTTTTCCTCTTCCACATTTCCTATCTTTGAACAAGGATTTTAATTTTCTCATCCCTATTTCCTCCGTCTGAGAATTTTGAAATGTTTAGTTCTTGTTTTTGCATGGTTAAGTAGGGAGAACCGAGAAACAGATCAATAATACCAATGAACGTTCATGGGGTCAAACATGGGAGAGAAAATGACTCAGCTTGTCTTCCTGACATGGTAGGCCCACCAATCGCCGCCATCGAATCTTGCGGTGTAAGCTGGAGCCTAATGTCACCGACTTATATTAGCACGGACTTGATTACCATTAACTGATTAACTCAGCTTCCTTGCCGGGAGCGGAAGCGCAAAACGGCAGGAGATCTGCAGTTCCATTAGAAAATCAGGCAGAAACCGCCATTACTCCCTGATAACCTTCGAGTTTATCAGTGTCAGTGAAAGGGTCTCTTTCTCCTGCGGTGCCAAAAGTCCAAAAGATTCTTTTTTTTTTTTGGGAACAATTGATCCTACTATCTTTCTTCGCCTGCATGTGATGTGACGGCCTGCTCTGGATCGATCTCTGTCTCTGCCTTGCCCGCTAAGAAACACCGGGCGCTACTTATCAGGAACCCACCTTTCCCCTTCAAGCCCATAGGCGCGTGTTTTGCACCGAGTTCTTGCGCCTTTCTTGCTCCTCTCTGTCTGGGGAGAAAGATCGACCTTGTCATCTTGCTGCGACGATTCATTTACCTTAGGTTGCGACCAGCTTGAATTTCCGTTGCTTTTAGTCTGAACAATTGATGGCAAGAACTTGCAAAGTTGCAATCTTTTGTTGATTCGATCAGTTTGAGCATGCAAGTTGCGAGCTTTTGTTGAGAGTCGATTAATTTGGCAACCCGTTAGGGTCTGTTAATACTTAATTCAGACTAAATATATGTAGTAGTATTTTAACTATCTTGCGTCCGGTGGATAGGTTTTAATGCTTCCGTTCTTGTTCCTTCTTGTCAGGGACTTGGAATTCTGAAATTAACCCGTTAATCTGCGATTAAACTTTACCAAGAACGCTTGTTACCCGGCGAAAAATTTACCAGTTGCACCACCATGGGAAGAAGAGGCTCTCTGTTGCTGATCTTGGCTTGCCTATCGCTGTGCCCTGGGAAGGCCTTCTCGTGGAACCTCTTCCCCTCGTTCTTCTCCTCGCCGTCGTCGTCCGCGTCGGCAGCGGGCAACGAGCTGCCGCCGATGATGGAGCTGGACGGCGCGGTGGCAGACTTCTCCATGGACGGCGCCAACGACCCGCGAGGGGTGAAGCTGCTGGAGAACGCGAGGAGCAGGGTCGCCGGGCCCAAGAACTGCTGGCAGGACGCGTACCGCCGTCTCTTCGCCGGCTGCGGCGACATCATGGCCGACAAGGAGAAGCAGTCGCGGCTCGCGTGGCTCCTCAGCAGCTGCTTCCAGGAGGACTCCGGTCGCCCGCCCTTCCCCCCCTGCGCCGATCAATCCCCGATGGTGGGTTGCCTCACAAAACTCTCCGACTCCGACGCCAAGGTCTTCCTCGAGTTCTTCCTCCAGACCAACACCCTGTGCCACCAACTCCAGTAAGCCACCCCTACTCGCCCCGTTTCAAATTCATTTCCAAAAACAAACCAAATTTTGATGCATTATGTTTGATTTTGTCCAGAGCTGAAGCATTCAAGCATAGCACCGAGAGTCTCATCAATGAGCTGTCAAGATCATCCAAGTCCGCCGAGGAGAAGCTCGGGGTGATCGAGGAGAGGTCCGACCAGATCATCAGGGAGTCCGGCAAGGTGCAGGACACGCTGTGGTCGGTCGAGGCACAGACCGACCGGCTCGTGGAGACGTCGAGGAGCGTCGGGGACCAGATCGGCGACGTACTGGCCCGCTCCATGGCCATCTCCGAGCAGTCGAGGGAGATCGCGGCGTCGCAGCGGGAGCTGAGGGACGGGCAGGCCGAGGTGCGGGCGAGCATCGCCGCCGGCATGGCGAGCGTGGAGGAGTCGTACGAGCGCCTCGGAAGCGGCATGGACAGGCTGAAGGAGGACGCCGTGGGCATCCAGAGGGAGATCGCCGCCGTCGGCGACTCCATGGCCTCCAGGATGCAGGGCCTGCAGAGCACCGCCGACGACATCGGGAGCGCCGCCGGCAGGTCGCTGGAGAACCAGATGCGGCTTCTGGATGGGCAGAGCAAGGCGATGCAGGGGCTGAACAATCTCTCCAGTGTTCAGGCACAAGCTCTCGACGAAAGCAGGTATGGATTCTCTGTCAACTGCTCGCTTTGTAGCTTCTTTTTTGTTATTTCATTTTTTTTATCTTGCTACTGTTCGGTTTAAGTTTGGATGAAAAGATGCGGGTCATGGGTCAAAATGCAGGGAAACGATTGAGAAACTTGCACAGTTTGGACAGCGTCAGCAGGAGGAGTTGCTAGCCAGGCAAGACCAGATTCGAGAAGCTCATGACCATCTCATTCAGAATTCACACTCCATACTAGAAGCACAGGTTCTTATTTTATCGATTTTTGAACTGCCTTTGGCACAATAATTTTGAGTGCTCGTGGCTTCAGTTCACTTATTGTATGTACTGAATTTTCTTTGTTCTGCCTGCAGGAAGAGTTCAGAGCGAAGCAGGCCAACATTTTTGCCGCACTGGACAAGCTCTACATCCTCCACAACGCCATCCTAGCAGAGTCCCGCTTCATCAAGGCCTTCTTCTTCTACTGCTGCATCGTGTTTCTCATCTACATGCTCACGAGCGCGAAGCAGACGTTCCGCGTCAGAGGGCAGCTTTACTTTGGTAAAAATATTTTCAGAACTGTACCTATCAATGTTGCATTCTGCAGAATTAATGTTCAGTTACTAACGTTTGCTCTGTCAGGTCTGTGCATCACGCTTCTGCTGGAGATCGGGCTGATCAGACTCGGAGCCGACGACATCGACAAGCAGTTCTGGGTAATATCCAAAGTGTTCCTGGTCAGATCAGCGTTTCTTGGCGCCGCGGCGGTTCAGATGCTGCATGCCATATTCACATACAGGTAAGCAAGAAACTTCAAGAGCTGCCGTGTCATACACACTTCTGGCTCAGGATGGTTCATTTGCTGCTCTCGAACTCTCAATCTTGTGGCGAACTGGCGATCAACATTCAACAAGCTTGTTTGGTTTCTTCCAGGGATTATGAATTGCTGAACCATCGGCTGCTCCAGACACTAGTGGAGAAGGTGCGAGCCCTAGAGGAAAACGCCGGCGGCAAGATGCTCTCGCTCAGCGCGGAGAGCGACGGCGAGAGCCTGAGGGATTATTCGTGGCTCGTCGACGAGCTGCCGGAGGAGGTGGACAGCAAGGCGGACCCGAGCTACACCTTGCCGGAGCGAGCCTGCGGCAACCTGTACGACGCCTCGCCGGAAGAGGTCGGCGAGAACTCCAACTCCGTCACGACGTCGGTTAGCCGGAGATACAACCTGCGGCCGCGGAATTAATCGGCAAGCTTTACCCTATGTGTGAATTGTGAGTTGTGACACTGATACTGTGAATCTGTTCATGTATATGTCCCGTACGATGAGTTTGGTTTTGGCCCATCTTTAATTAGCCGAGGGAGAGGCTTGTCAGGTATTATATGTACTGGTTTATTAAGCTGTCGACGAAAGTTCCAAGATATTGATTTTCATTGTTCTTGAAGTATAAAGTTTTTTTTTTTTCATTTTGGAGCATATTGATAAGCCCGGCTCACATGGGTATTTCCAGGCACCGCACACTGACACACCTAACCCTTAGTCCCGAGAGTAAATATTTTGCGCAGGCCTAGAATTTCCGCGGCCCACGACGGCATCCTTTGTTTCGGCTCTGCACAGGCCTCCGCCCTGCTGTCATGGCCCACCACTGTAAAGTATTTCTAGGTAACTTTTTCCAAAATTGTGATCTATATCTGTATAGTTTCTTAGCATCATGTGCATTATATAAATTTTCTATTTTTATTCTTGCATTATATTTATGCATGGTTTTTTATACGCTAGATTCAAATTTCGTTGATGTCACCAACCTAACAGAAGCCGGGGATGATTTTGGATATCAAGACCAGTCCAATGTTGATTATACTGTCATGTCCTACTTTGTACCATTTTGTTAGATTTTTAGAAATGACCTACTATATTAAAAATGTAAAAAGATATATGAGTAGGCTTAGTTAATTCCATAATACATATCATGCCATCACTTTGGAAACCCTAGAATTACAACTTTTTAATTTAATACCATGAGACACTATTAAGATAAAAATAATTATTGCCTAGTCATATTATTAGTTTTAGCCTTTTTGTCATTATTGTGACTATGATATCGATGAATTGTTTTTGCTAAGTTTCGAAAAGAGGACTGTTTGAGCCATCGGTTTTATGAAATGAGAATCTTGCGTATGAGGCTACCAACGGGTTAGATTATTTTTATGAAACCCGATTAGGGTGGATGATTGCTTTATAGGTGTGGCTTAGCACAAGATCTGGGCCCAACGTGGGAACCACACTAGTTCGTAAAAGACTGACACCTTGTAGTTGTCAAACTTAAATACTACAGTGCAACCATGAATGCCAGTGTGGCCTTAAGAGGGGAACGCAGCCAACAAGAGGTTCATCCTGCATTGCAAGGAATCCTTAGAGGGGATGATGGCCAAGAGCTAGATGATCAAAGGACTCGTCACGACACCTCTGACGGGAGTACGTCGTGTCTCATGGGTAAAGCGTACGACCTCTGCAGAGTGTACAATTATCATGATAGTCGGACTCACGGTTAAGCACGAGTGATATGGGTGTGATCACAATGGCAGTTTTCCAACTGTTTTGCTTTCCTGTCCTTAAAGAGAGAACCATGATTGCTTTTGCTTGTTTGGTTTTAGAGACTCACGGTAGGGATGCTGAGAGTAAAATAAGATTTCTGATGAAAATTGTTAGCTTAGTCAGATTTGAGTAACAAGTGTTGAACCAATTGTTTATGAAATAAATGTTTTAAGATATCATTTTTAACTATTTTATCAAATGTTTTGCAAAACTAAAAAAAAACCTAGCGTTTTTGCAAAAGAGCCCAACCGTTCCTCTGGCCTATTATATGTGCTTTATAGTCAATTGTCTTGCGAGTATTTTAAATATACTCATCCTTATGTTTTAATCAGGGGATTGCTCAATGCAACGTGCAGCTCATGAGCCGCAAAGCTGTGACCTTGACGACGAGGAGTATTCAGAAGAGAACTTTGATAAATGCATTCAAGACAACGACTATCCCGACGTCTAGGAGCTCGCCCTGCAGCTTTCGTGTGGAAAAAAGTTTATTTGCCACTGATATCTTTTGTGAAAATTTATGTTTTCTGCTGGTGGGAAGGAGTTTATTGGGACAATTCCCTGTGTGCCACTGAAAAAAAATCCAATCCCTTTTATGCCATCATGTGTGTAGGACATATGAGACCGTCTGAGTCTATTGTGTGTGGGCCCCTGTGGCATACAGGATATTTTCATTTTTTTCAGTGGCATACAAAGTCCCAAGTTTATTTGATGCTGATATATTTTATGAAAAATTATGTTTTCTGCTACTTAAAGCCTGCGTACCTAGAATTTGTAATGATTGACATGTTGGCTTTTGCACTCTGATTATGTAATAGTGTTTATACGATGGTGGTTTTTGTTCCAAAGTCTAGTTATTTGTGTGTTCTACCTACTTCATCTGGGGACTGAAATAGGTAAGACACATATAAGATTTGACTTCATTTTTGGGTCCTACTAGTTGGCGACCGGTTCCTAGCTCCTCAATAACATTGGCCTTGTTGTTCGGCTCACCTGTGGTCCTCTATTTGTGTTGTCATAACTAAACTCTTTTTCGCTCTTAAACTCGGGGGTGCTCTAAGGTCTTGTTCTTTTCAATTTAAAGTTACTGAAAGTTTTAATTTGAAAAAAGTTGTGTCCCTCGAGAGGCTTTGTAGAGTTTGAAAAATTATGAAAAAAGTATTTTAATAACTCTAAGAAAAGCTATTTAAAACCACATAAAAATGAATACAAAGTACTGCATTCTTTTTATTATAAAAATAGGATAGACTCCACCAGCGATGCACGCACGCCACATGAAGGCCTGGCCCACCCCGTCGGCGTGTCACAAGGCATGAGCCCAATACTGGTTTAAGCCAAACCGTAAAAAATAACCATTTTTATTAAATTTAATTTAATTTAAGGGGGAAAAAGACCTGAATCTCGTTTGAGAAAGTCTACAAAACGCTAGTTTTTTTGTCAACGCAACTGTACAGGCCACCGCCATCCGACATTTGAGAAAGTCTACAAAACGCTAGTTTTTTGTCAATGCAACTGTACAGCCCACCGCCATCCGATCAAATGTGTTGTTCATCTCCTCCGTTTGATTTGCTCGCTCGATGCCGCACCAGCTCCGCTCCGCTGGTTTTGCTTAGTTGGTCACTACGTTGGTCAGGATTCTTTTGGCCGGTATTGGTCTCACAGCACATGTTAAAGCAGGAAAACACCCCACACGCTACGAACCAGAAGCAGGCGAACGGGCGCTGAGGTAGCGGATCAAAAAAGATGCCTACTCAGAAAATGCCTCGCCTCTTAGTGGCGAGGCAAAGGTGGATCAAAGGAGGTGTCTATCTGGAGAAAGCCTCGCCCCTTAGTGGCGAGACAAAGGCGGACTAAGTAGAAGGGACTAGCGCGAAGGGATCGCCTCGCCGGAGCCCACAAGCAAGTCTAAGGTACGAAGGAGCAAGGTTCCGCGGGCGTCAAAAAGGTCAGGGAACAGCGAGTGCAGGACTGCAGCAGATGAAAAGAATCATATCGCGTGGCGGCAAGATACGTGAGCTAGGCGTAAAACGGGCCCCCTGTAATCGCCTTTGTAACCCTGCTTTAGTTAAGATGGTGGAGACATTAATTAGGTCCTTGCCCCGGTCCGCAAGGTGTTTTTTTCCCACGGAATCCTCGTCCCGAGGAGCAGATTAATTAGGGGTCGACACAATATCAATAATACTTGATACTTTGACTTGACACACTGATGATACATAAAATTTGTTGCAATATATGAAATTTGATTAAAATACAAAGTTGAAACCTGTTGCATGGTAATTAAATGGGGAAAATAAAAATAAATTACACTACTCAGGAACCCACCAAAATAACACCATAGGATAAAAAAAACAGAGGCGGACAAGTAATTAATATGAGAGCAGATTGGTTTGTAGGCTGCACCGTTGCGACGCCAAGTGCATTCCTAACTCTATCTTTTTTCTCCCCTAACTATCACTGTATAGCAGAGAGAGGAAATAAAATATATGAGAGAAAAATGTAGTGAGTGATTGAAAATTGGATGAATAGTAATTAAGTAGAAAAAATTAAAGTTAGTCAGGTATGGTTAGAAATGCCCTAAACCGCAACGGTATAGCGTGGCCCAATCCTTCCCAGAGAAAAATGCTTTGAGACGTCGGCTACTAAACATTCGCGTGACACAACTTACAAAACACCGGCCGTACGCAGGAAGGTAAGAGGAAACGAGAATTTGTAATTTTGCATGAACCGCTCGAAAAAAATCACACGAACCTATGGTCAAAACACTTGACCCTCCTCATATTCATATGGGCACACGCACGCACGCACGCAGAAGGGGGGCCGCGAGTAAGTGCAAGAGCTGAGCTATCACACACACAAGCTCCCGTAAAAAACCGTTACCCTAGCAAGTCGCCGGCCAGCGAGACGTACACGTACGTGCACGCCATACGTTTCCCACACGTTTCCTCCGTATACCGCGAGGTATACCATTAGAAAATTTGAAATTCTTTAAACAGAGGTTTTAATATTGTAAAATAATAATTAAAAAATAGTTTTTAAATCTTTAAGAAGATTACTAAAAATCTAAAAAAATTATTATAGATTATAACATCAATAGGCTATAAAAATAGATAAAGTTTGTTACAGCTAAACACGTTACTAAGCTGGCTAAGCTGAAAAGAACCAGCGCCCGTGTGTGTGTATGGCCTTGTTCTTTTCAACAGACGTCATTGCGTACAGCGTATCTTGAAGAATTTGAGAGCCTCAAAATAAGGTCTAAAGATTATAAAAAAATAATTAAAAAATAGTTTTAGAATCTTCAGAACGACTACTAAAAGTCACAAAAAAATCGTCGCAAATTATGACAACATTTAGGCTATATAAATATAACAAAATTCACTACAGTAATACGTAACGATACGGTACGCTGAAAAGAACAAAGCCTATATGTATGTACGTACGGACATGCGCGTAAAGCTAAGCGACGCGCACGTGGCCTCCTCCTATGGCCCCACGGCCCCGGCGGTACGTAGGATTGGATATGGATCCCCGGAGCAGATGCCGCCCGCCCGGGCTCGCGGCTCAATGGCTGGTGGACACGTCGCCCGGCTGGCACGGCCTCCTCCGGCTAGCTGACGCGTGCGTTCGCCTGGTCGCACCGGCGGCAAACGGCGCCTCGTCTGGCTGGTGTGTTTCGCCCACGTGCTGACGGCGGGTTCTGACATTTCACCAGGATTTGTTTTAAAAATAAAAACAATCACACTGTTTTTTGTTTTGAAAGGTACCGTTCTTTTCATCCTAAAAGTTTAACGTTTTAAGCAGCTTAACGAATTATGTTTTGGAAAACAAATGCTTTTAGTTGTTTGAGTTCTTTTTCACTGTTTTAAAGGTTTGTCCTAACGCTTGAAAAAGCAAATCAAACAAAATGAATCTAAATCTCGAGACTATCTCGAGAAGCTCTCAAAATTTAGTCATTTCAACCGTTCAGATCAGCTTAAAAAAGCAGAGCCTTTATCAAATGCCAGCAGCTAGGCTTTCTCCTTGGCAAGTTGGTCTCCTTGCTCTTTCAACTCTGATGACCATATCAAAAATGGAAAGGTCGAGGGGTCCTTCTGTTTTCTCGTCTTACTATGAAAATTTTATGGTTAGATAATTTTTTTTAAGTTAAAGTTTGCTGGTTGTTTCATTCCATCCATGATGTAGATGATGATACAGTGAAGAATGATAATATCTACCTCCGTTTTTTTTATTTGACGCCTTTGACTTTTTGACACGCCTTTGACCATTCGTCTTATTCAAATTATTTTTTTAAATAGCATTTATTTTGTTGTGATTTATTTTATCAATAGAGGTACTTTAAATATGTCTTTTTTTTTACATCTTTGCACAAAATTTTTGAATAAGACGAATGGTCAAAGACGTACTAAAAAGTCAAAGGCGTCAAATAAAAAAAACCGGAGGGAGTAGTAGGGTTGATGCCCTTGGTCTGTGATCTGTTCGTGGGCTAATGTGATTTTTCTCTCCTCATGGTGGGAGTTTCGTTTTGATTTCATTCTAGTTCTTTCTTAAAGTTTCAAAAGCTACTAGGTATCCAAGAGCAGATTTGAGAAGAATGGTGCACGATCTGGATTTCAGTGTTGAAGCTTTATCTTTGGCTAGGAAAAAACATGCCCCTTATGCAGCGCATAAAATGTCTAGTTTGTGTTCACTAGTGCAAGCATTGTACTATGCAGGCAACAGGTTATTGGTCCTGACAAGAGGAATGCAAGATTTTCTTCGTACTGCTTCGAGTAGGAGGTGTTTGATTGTTGTGTGGAGTTTCATTGTAAACATTGTTCATTTGGTTGTAAACCTTTGGTCCATGATTCAATGAAAGTGTTATGTTTCTTAAAAAATGTGACTATCAACTATTTGGTTGCATAGTTTTTTAGAGTTTATAACTAAAGAAGAGAAGCAAAACTTATGATGAATTTTTAGTACTTCAAAAATACTATGGATTGACAAAACAATGGTATTCTTATATATGGTATAAAATACAAAGGCATCAAACACCTCATGGTATAAATACCATGAAATTTATCATGGTATTATTTAGAAACTATAAGAGTACTTTGTTTTCAAATAGCCTCTCAGGTTTTACCCGAAAAGTCATTAATAATTATATATGGTTGTTTTCTCTGAACATTCCATGTCAACAACTGAAACGTAGACGATGAAGGAGTAGTCAACATGTACACCCCTTGCCATGTTTGCGCCGAGTCAAATTATCTTCATGTGCCGTTTGATATGCGTGCGGCTCAGTGTGCCAGCAACGTGTGCAGTGGTGTGACGTTCCCGCCTAGAACGCGCAGCTAGCTTCGCGCGCAGAAATCTTATGATCTATTCCCGGGATAAGATAGGGTATTCTGTGTATGTGGTAGCAAGGACTACATGCATGCCCACAACATGAGCTCAACGTGCGTTGTCGCGTTTAATCCTAGATCTATTCCTAGAACAAGGTTGGGTACGTATTCCGTGTGCGCGGTTAAGGGCTGCATGCCCACATTAAGGGCTTGTTTGGGAACGCGATTCCCCGCAGGGATCCCGGCCCAATCTCGGGGCTCCTGACCCGCGTGGGAATATTCCACCGGACGATACTGTGGCTCGTTTGGAAGACGGCAACCACATGGAACTATCCCTCCAATCCACGTCGATTCCAGGGTAAAGGGCCCTCGCCTCCAGAGATCGGGAATCTCTCATGAATCTCCGCATGCGCACGACACACAACACTCGCAGTCACTGCCCTGACGTCCTTTCTCCCCCAAGCCCTACGATCACACCCACCGCATTGTCACTGCCGCTTCGAACTCCATCTAAACACGACGAGCATAGAGAACACCAATCCGCGAACCCGAGCTCGAACCAAAGGGAGAGCATAGTGCCAGCGAGGTCACGAGGGCAAAGAAAGAAAAGAGCGAGGAAGGCGAAACCGAAGGCGCGGTGCACATAGGACAGAGGTAGTGTTTCTCTAAAAGATCCTATGTGTTCAGTTATCAAAAGGACATATTTCTTTCAGTTTTTAAATGAATTTTTTTTTGCTTCTATAGAAAATTGAGTATTTCGGAATACAAGCCCAACTCATCCATCGGAACTCGAGGCTTTTTTTTTCTCCACCTTCCTCCCTTCCGGAAGCTTCTATATACCTCTACTATTATTGTTCGGGTCGACATCTGTGGTGGGTTGCTCTCACTGCCGCGGCGCGCATGGTATAGCGATTAGTTTATATACATACATATATATAGAGATTTGCTAGTGTACACTCGAGTGTACGGAGCCTCCGTGAACTTCGATGGGTTTTTGAAATTCGAGAACTTTAGTGATCGATCCAAACCGTTGATCTTGTTCGTCATGTCAAAAGGTAGCCACCAACCAAGTTTCGTATTTTTTTGCTATTTGTTTTCTAATTTTGAAAATCAGCCTTCTAAATAGTCGTGGAGCGTCCAAAAAAGCTGATTTTCAAAATTAGAAAACAAATAGCAAAACAATTTGAAAAATATGAAACTTGGTTGGTGGCTACGTTTTGACATGATTTAACAAGATCAATGGTTTGATCGATCACTAAAGTTCTAGAATTTCAAAACCCGTCAAGTTCACGGAGGATCCGTACACTCAAGTTCACGCTAAGAAATCTCTCTCTATATATATATATATATATATATATATATATATATATATATATATATATATATATATATGCATGGCTGTGTTGCCCTCCCACAAACAAAATACACACGCCTGGATGTGCCTACAACATATCTACCCAGAGCCCATATTGCATGTTTTTGATACTGGAACAGTGGCCACCGATCATTGAGCTCAGTCGGTAGGTGGCAAGTGTTCATCATTATTTCAGAGCTATTTAATGTTTAGGCGTCGGCATCATGTAGATTTTAATCAGTGCTTATCCTCTTGCATGTTGGTTATTAATAGGCTATACTTTTTAATTTTAAATTAAAATTGAAACGTACCGTTGCAATTTTTTTTTTTTTACCATTTCGACGTTATATCATCCTATAGTTTTTTAAAAAGATTTTAAGTGATTTTCTCAAGCCCATCTTCCGCAATTTAATTGGAATCACCATGTAAAGTGGCTTGTTCTCCTGGATCAGAACCAGAAGGTTCAGAATAGGTAATTCTTTTGAACCGTCCTTGAGAGTTTGCTGCTTTTTAAATCTGGGCTTGGTTCATTTATTATTAAAAAAATGAATCCCAAATATCCATTCATAAATAATGGTAGGTGGAAAGTTTAATACTATATAAAAAGTGGATCGAAGGAGAGAAACACCAAGATGGATCTCTCTTTCTCCTATAATTGGGTGACAAAGAAAAATGGTAAGGGCATTCTCAATGCTATCCTCTTTCCTCCCTCATTTTCTCCTCAGATCACTGTAGCAATAAAGTATAAGAGAGGAAAATGTATAAAGATGATTGAAAAGTAGATGAATGGTAATGAGATAGAATAAATTTAGAGATAGCACTGGGAATGCCCTAAGGCCATGCATACGCGCATGATTCGTGCATTGTTTGATTTTTCCACATGGCTTGTGACTTGCGACCGATCTTTTGGCCCATTAGTTACGTCTTTTATTTATGAAATTCTTCATTAATTAAGACTTATCCTACACATCATTTTAAAAGCTTTTATCCACGCACGCTAAGGAACTGCATCGCGGGTGAGTCGATCCTATCATTTTGCGATGGTTCACGAGACCCAACCACCCTTCCGGATCATGCACATCTACAACCCTAGAAAACAGATTTGGTGAGTAGTGGCGAGGGAGTTTCTTTGTCCTTGGTGTTGCACATCTTTAGACTCCTCCATTCCTTGCCTGGCGTGCCACTAGCACGTGGAAGAGCAGTATCTCCAAAACCACATCCCACCAAAGAACCTGCACAGATTAGGGTGATCAAATTTAGTTAGCGGTTCATGTGACTGCTCGCTTCTTCATATCTGCTACCAGCCTACCAACAATGAAACTCGACATGACATCAACTATCGTCAGTGCGATCAGTTGTAGGTTGTGTTTTATATATATGTTCTCACACATATGTAAGATAAGTGTAATTTTTATATCAACATGTTATTGTTTGTAATCTATGAGTTACCTATTATATGAGCTGCAAAATTTATAATTGTTTAGAGATTAATTACATTATTAAAGTGCACAATATTGTAACACCTATCTTATAGCAGCTTAAAAATTGATACCTTAATTTTTCCGATCTTAATTTTAACTGGATTTTGTTTCTTAAAACAAAATTGATCCAATTTCCCCTTAATCCGAATCAGTAATCAATTTGATCCGAAAAGAACAAGGCAACAGAGATAGATGTTGACGCATGCATGCATTAATTAATGCATGAACCACTATTATAAAAGATCTATAGATGGTATTACAAGTGAACGCGGAGCATTGTCGATCATAAAAAGGCAACATCAATCGAATCATTTTCTGCTCTGGTGGAACATTGAGTTTTGGATAGCGCAAAACTTTAACAGAAAGGCGTATCTACGCACCTCGATTTGCCCAAGGACTTTAGGTATAAAGCTTTTTACAGTGACACCACTAGGCGATAACCCACCATTGCAATTGCACTTGCCTGTAGGATTTCCTACCTTTGCCCTCCACCGAATTCCGGTGCAAACCACGTTAAATTATTTTTGTAACGTTGAAACTATCTAATTATCTAGTGGAACTAATCCTTGACTATTTTTTGACATTGAAAACTCGAAAATAATAATCAAAACTGAATTTTTGAATGTTTCTCACGATCATAAAAAAAGGGCTCGGGCACTCCTGCGACACTTCTTGCCGCCGCCCCCATCTTCTGTAGGGAGCCCTCAGTCTCAACCCATTTGCCCCTCATGCTTGGGTGATCCCGTCAGATAGGGAGGATGAGGGGGCCCTTTTTCCTTTGCTTGCTCTGGTTTTTGAGGTTAGGTATCATTATTAGGGTTGTTGGTCATTTCATCCTCAATGAAAATGTTGATGACGACCCAACGAGGTATGATAATAAGTCCCCTCTAAGATTATCCAGCATTGGTGTTGGCCTCATCATCATCCTCATTGCAGTCTTGTTACCCTTAGTCCCTAATCTGTTCGTGAGCTGGTAAAAAATTTCTCCCTAGTGTTGGAGGTTTTTTGGTTCAATGTTGGTTATGTCCTCATATTACTATTCTGAAAGCCAAAGGTTATGTTGCTCTTTGCAGCGCTGTTAAGGTGTGCCAAGGCTGGGCTTGATAGATGAGAGCAAGTTTGAGAAGATTGGTGGAGAAATTGGATTTGGGTGTTCGCACTTTATCTTTGGCTAGGAACAGATATACCCTCAAGGAGCGCATAAAATGTTTAGTTTGTGTTCACTAATACAATCATTGTATCACTTATGTTACAAGTTTTTAATCCTAATAGGAGGAATGCAAAATGCTCTTCATAATAGTTCTAGCAGAAGGTATTTGGTCACTTTGTGAAGCTTATTTTCAAGTGTTATTTATAAGCCTTTGGTCTATGGTCAAATAAAAGTGTCTCACTTCTCAGAGAAAAAAACCTACAAGATCATCAAGAGATTGAGTTAAAATGTTAAAAATAATTAAATAATCTATAAAAAATACATGAAACAGGGACCAAGCTTGACGATCTACTCACCAAAACTAAAAGATATGTGGAATACAAAGAATGGATCCATGATATATGTTGGCATCCAATGATAATAGATAAAGTTTATGAGAACATATCCGGTGTAATCTCCGTTCCCGTGCAACCACCGTGCAATCCAACTAGCAAAAGTTGCGAAAAATTCTGAAAAAATTTATACATGTACTTCAAGTCATACTCCACCTATATATAAAATTTCATGTTCAAATTTTATATTTTTTCTGTGCTTTAAATATAACGAATTTGAACATGAAATTTTTATATAAATGTGTGAGTATGACTTGAAGTACATGTATAAATTTTTTAAGAATTTTTCGTAACTTTTGCTAGTTGGATTGCACGGTGGTTGTACGGGAACGGAGATTGCACCGGATATGTTCTCAAAGTGTATATAGGTGTTTAAATTTTGCAACCTTCTCTAAGCACCTACTAAGCATGTATGCCTAGATATGCTTAGGTTATGTGCAAAGTTGGTCCTATTTGGCTATTTTACTATTCTCTCTAACTCATTTGATTATATTTTGTCCTATATGTAACCTTTGTCACAATTTTCAATCTTTATGTATCTATTTCTTATATTTTATTTCCGCATTCTATTTCCACTATTCACGCCCTTATTTCTACGGTAGCATGATCGGGAACAAGGCCACCTTTAAACTAACATAGGGTTAATTGCACAAAAATGTCATGGGAAGCAACTTTGTAACCGCTGTTTATGCTAGCCTTGTTTTTTTTTTCAGCCAAAGCTAGGTAAAAATTATACTATGAAAAAGTTATAACCCCAGAGAGGCAATGGAGAGTTCAAAAATTTGTGAAAAACTATTTTACGCACTCTGAAAAGAACCACCTAAAATTTTTAAAATGACTACAAAGTACTATATCCTTTGGCTTATAAAAACAGATTAATTTTTAACTAGCTTTTAATTTTCGTTTTAGCTACCAAGAACAAGACCTACGTGATAAAAAGCTTATTTTCATTCTTACAAGAGCATTCCTAGTAGGTCATCTATGCTCCTTTCTAAAACATCATGTCACTATTTATGAGACATAAATAATATTTTATGCGGTGATATAGAAGAGCTTTCGGGAATGCTCTAAGCAATTATTAAGCATCCCTGCATTGTACTCCTGTCTTAAGATTTTGTCCGTCCCATTTATGTCAAAAGATACGCTCTCTCCTTCGCGGAACGAAGGGCGTGTTTGTTTGGGCGCCGTGCGTTGCCATGCCAACGCAGAGCGGCGGCGCGCGCCTTGCCATTCCTTGGCTGCCGAATCGGCCGCCTTGAGATGGCGTGCCAACGACGCACAGCCGAGCCACTGACGACTGGGCCGAGGGCGAGCAAGGGAGATGGCGTGCCGTGCGTTGACGGCGAACCAAGCGGCGACCAAATCCCCGCGCGTTGGCATGGCACGCGACGGCGGCGAACCAAACACGCCGAAGTTCTGAACAATTGACAAAGGAAGTGGCAGAACGATTGAGATAAAAGTCAGAGCAGAGCTCAAGAAAGGAAGATTCGTCTCCGACCCAGGGCTAGTTTTGACTTTTTTACAGCATGCTGCACTCCTATAATTAGCAGAAGGGTCCCAGATTCGTCACGCGCTAGAATCCACACGCTTCTGAGAGGGCAGTAGAAGCAACCCAAGAAACACACGCGAAGAAGAAAGAGGTTTCCCCCAATTCTGTGTTTCCTACCTGTTCGCCGGAAAGACACCTCCCTCTCTCCAAATTCGCTGACCTCTCAATCTCGGCTTCCCCACAGTTTGAGCCGTTTCGGCCTTTCAATTTTTGTTCAGTTCGTTCATTCGATTTGTGTTCGTCTAGGAACCCCGAATGCGTCGACTTCATCTTGCCAAGATCAGAATTTGACATCCGCGCCGTTGGCCTTCCCCCAATTCGATTTTTTTTCCAGCTCGAAGTGGCCGTTCCGGAATTTGTGGTGGCTAGGCTGTGAGTTCGGCCATTTGGAGATCACCGGAGACATCTCGGATTCCGGCGACCATGCCTTTGCCGGCGATTTCCCTCTACACCAGCCCGCCGGGTGCCGTGTACTCCTCCGAGTTTGATCCGAGCTGCCGTGGCTCGTCGCCTTGCACCACCGCCGCGCCCCCTCCGCCGGCCACCTCCCACCGCCCGTCCGCCGTCGCCGGGGGCCTCTCTTGCCTCTTCTCCTCCCCGGCGTCAGCGGCTTCCCCGCCCCGCGGCCCTGCGCACGATGAGCTTGGCGCGCTGTGGCACGACAGATCCGATGACCTGAGCTTCGCTGCCGGCGGCGGCGGATGCTATTCCTACCCGCACTCCCACTCGCCCTCGCCGCTCAAGTGGCGTGATCTGCACCACCACCACCACCACAGCCCCGTGTCGGTGTTCCAAGGGCCGTCGTCCTCTCCGGCGTCCCGTAGCCCGGCTGTTTCTTGGCTCACCAGCCGAGAGCGAGACCGCCTTTTCTCTGGCTTTGTGCGCAACGCGTTGGGCTCCTGCATCGACTACGTCCCGGCCACCAGTCCGCTGCCGGAGGTGGGCGGCGACGAGCTCGCGTTCGAGCTCGACGAAAACCTCGCTGAGGCGAGCCCCGCCTGTGAGCCCTACGCCCGAGAGCTCCTAGCCGGTGCCCAGACTCGCCATCGCATCTTCCACGAGGAGCTCGTCGTGAACGCCTTCTTCGAGGCCGAGAAGGCCCACCGCGGCCAGGTGAGTCCTGAAGCTTCAATCTTTAGTTTTTAGTTCTTCAATAGCCGGGACTATTAGTTAATAAATCTTGTTTGGTTTGTGCATTCGTTCTGGATGATTAGGCGCGGGCGAGTGGTGATCCATATTTGCAACATTGTGTGGAGACAGCCGTGCTGCTGGCAAAGATTGGAGCAAATGCGACCATCGTCTCGGCTGGGCTCCTGCATGATACCATCGATGATTCATTCATTGATTATGATCACATATTCCACATGTTCGGGTCTGGGGTGGCTGATCTCGTGGAAGGGGTAGGTGTTCCCTGTTTACTTGAAATTTGATCATTGTTATAGAGGTTTTAAAACAAAAGGTTCAACAATGATTTATTTTTTAATATTCTTATGTATCATCAAGCTGTTAGCCGAATCAATTGCAATTATTTGATCTAAAAAATGATGACCTACTGCACGCCTATATTTTGAAGCCAATTCTCTTGTGCCCTTCGGCTCAACTTGTACAATTTTATCACTTACTGATAAAAATTTCATCCATTTGGAATTTTGGATGAAGCCCAACTAATGACTTCCGTGATATCATTGAAGTTGCTTATATATGAACTCCATTGCGTTGTTTAACCTCTTCCTTAGCAGTAGCATCGTTTCATTTATGATGGTAATATATTCAAGAAGCAATGTATACAATTAACCTTTTCCATTGTTGTAACCAATTTTTTTACATGTATTTTTGCAACCTTCATATCCATATGGTTCATTTATTGTTTCCAGTCTTTTGTTCCAGCTTTTTTATAGCTCCACTATCAACTGCTGTCTTACAAGCTGATTTTTTTTCTGTTAATTTGTTCAGGTTTCAAAGTTGAGCCACTTGAGCAAACTTGCTCGTGATAACAACACAGCAAACAGGACTGTTGAAGCAGATCGCCTGCATACTATGCTTCTTGCAATGGCAGATGCACGAGCAGTTCTAATAAAGCTAGCAGATCGTGTGCATAACATGAAGACTTTAGAAGCTTTGCCTTCGACCAAACAGCAAAGATTTGCTAAGGAAACCATGGAGATCTTTGTGCCTCTGGCTAATCGATTAGGCATTTCTAGCTGGAAAGACCAGCTGGAAAATCTTTGCTTCAAGCATTTGAATCCAGAAGAACACAAGGAGCTATCATCCAAACTTACAGAATCCTTTGATGAAGCGTTAATTACATCTGCTGTGGATAAACTAGATAAAGGTCTGAGGGATGGGAGCATCTCATATCACGATCTTTCTGGGAGGCACAAAAGCCTATATAGTATCTACTCCAAGATGCTGAAGTATGCTAAAACCTTTTTTGTTTAGATTATCTGTAGTTTAAAAAAAATGGCAATGCCATTGTTTTCTATATTTTTGCTAATTGGTTTTGGTGCATCATCAGGAAAAATCTTACAATGGATGAGGTCCATGATATCCATGGCCTGCGCCTTGTGGTTGAAAAGGAGGAAGATTGCTACCGAGCACTTGATGTTGTCCATAAACTCTGGCACCAAGTTAATGGAAGATTCAAGGACTACATATCGTGTCCAAAATTAAATGGGTATGCACACTTAGACCCTGATTTGTCCATTCAATTTTTGGCTCATTGCTAGACTTCCAACTGATTTGCTTGCTATAGGTACCGATCATTGCACACTGTTGTCTTGAGTGATGGTGTCCACCCATTTGAAGTCCAGATCCGCACAAAAGAGATGCATCTACAGGCTGAATATGGATTCGCTGCACACTGGAGGTACAAGGAAGGTACCTGCAGGCACTCCTTTGTACTCCAGATGGTGGAATGGGCTAGATGGGTGCTTACGTGGCAATGCGAAGCAATGAACAAAGAGCGGCCTGCGTCTCTAGGAAACAGTGATGCAATTAGACCACCTTGCCCATTTCCCTTGCATTCAGAGGACTGCCCTTATTCATATACTCGCCAATGTCGTCATGACGGACCCATATTTGTCATCCTACTGGAACACGACAAGGTCAGCAGAGTCTTTGGTTAAACTTATATCAAACATTATATCTGTAGCTCCAGTTATCTAACAAAGACACAAAATTCATCTTTGTGATTCCAGATGTCTGTTCAAGAATTTTCATCAAACTCAACTGTAATGGATCTCATGAACCGAGTCGGGACCAACAGTCCAAGATGGAGCCCCTACAGCATCCCCATGAAGGAAGACCTGCGACCGAAGGTCAACCATGAGCCCATAACCGATCCGAACAGGAAACTCAGCATGGGGGATGTCGTTGAGCTGACCCCGGCCCTTCCTCACAAGTCGCTCACCGTGTACCGTGAAGAAATCCAGCGAATGTATGACCAAGGTGGCTTCGCCCATGTCACCGGGGGTGGCGGCTCTAGATGCTGACGACAGCACCATAGCGCTAGCCTATTGCACCATTGTACGATGTTTCCCAACCCATTTGATTCATTGTAAATATGTATTAAATTACTAATTCTTGGCAGCCATGAGAGCTGGGACAAACACCCCATGTGTGCGGGGTTCTGTCTTTCTGACCTGACAGGATGCAATGTGTACAATCACACTCACTGCATAAGCTGTTTCAATCTGATTCAGCTCCTCCCAACATTTGTGGAGAGGAAAATTGTAGCAGAATTTATACCACATTGTCGTTGGTTGATCTTGTGATGGAATTCCATGCCAGCCTCAAGATTTTCAGAGCCCAGTTCGTATAACCAGTAAGGTGAGAGGAGCAGTGACGTCAGCTCGGCTGGCCGGTGTCGCCTCGCCCTGGCATCCAGGCATCGGGACGCTACCTGGACCAGGATCTCGTGGCGTCAGTTTCCCGGAGAGGTGCGTTGCCCCGGTGGAATCTTCCGGGGAAGGACGCAGAAAGGCCTCCTCTCCTGCGTCGGCGGATCTCGTGTGTGGTGGCCGGCGCATGAATCTCCGGCGCCGTGGGCTCCACCGCTGTACGCGTGGTCTGCGAGGTCGCCGTCGCCGTCGCGGCCGCGTGGACGGCTGGCGGCGGCGGCGCCAGCCATCCGGCATTCAAAACCTGCCGGTTTTCGCCGGCCATCCTGCTCACGGCTCTGCGCAGGACACGCCGCCAGCCTGACGTTTCTTGCTAGTTGCTGAAGAAATCGCATCGCTAGCTACGTCTCTCAGCCTGGTGATGTTAGTTCGCACCTCGCAGAGTCGCAGTACACCAAGTCACTAATCACTCGCGCTTAAGAGCTAAGACGCCACGGCTTCATTGAGGTGAAAATTAAAATCTGAAAATATTATAATTCTTTAGAGATGTCTTGAAGAGTCTAAAATATTATTAAAAAATTATTTTAAAGATTTCAAGAAAACTATATAATATCCCATAAAATAACTACAAAAATAATAAAATCATTTGGTTTATATGAAATAATAAATTTTAATTTAATTTAAGCCGAAAGGAACAAGGCGCAGTTCACCGCATGGGTAATCAAAATCTGTCTTTTGCTTCTCGTTAGCCGAGATTGAGCAAACATTTAACCTCTTTCGCCTTTCGGAACCGATGGACGAGCAAGTAGTAGTCACTAGTCAGGCGAGATAAGAACAGGTCGCGCCCGTTGCCGACGGCAGTTGAGAAATGTGAACATGGGGGCTCGCTAGCTTCTCTGCACCTGGCTACATCTCCTTGAGCTTTGGCGTCGAGATGGACAGGTCGAGGAAGCGACTGAGCACGGCAGCAACGGCGCCCACTTTGCGTGGCTTTGCTACTGTGTTGAGGCCACGTTGGGCGTTGCAATTTGAGGTGGACCGGTTCGGGAGACCTAGAAAAGTTCCGATTTTTTCCCTAGTATTGAGTTGCATGCCCTAACCAATTCACCCAAAAGCCTAAGCCGATGAGAAAAAGAGGGCAATTCACTTATACTTCAACACTCCCCGCACATGCAGGCTCCCCAGGCCTCAAACATGCAGACTTATTTAATTACGCCGACAAGACTCGAATTCAAGACCTCTAGCTCTGATACCATATTAGTGTGGCTAAACTTCGTAATGTATTGATCAACAGAGAGCCTATATATAGGCTGTACAAGCGCAGGGGATGGCCATGCGCGGTATAACAAACAACAGCTAAACTCACTCTCGTACAATGCATGTATAACAAACTCAACGCATACATATGCTACAGCCTTAGCCACACCAACTGAAGACATGAGTCTCGCGTAAGTCCAGGTGCGCCAAGGTGATCCAACAGCACGTTAATCCAACGTGTCTAACAGCCCCCCTCAGCCTATACATGGAGAAATGTGCAGGCTGGATCGAAACTCACCGAACAACGAAGCAGGAAGACCTTTGGTAAATATGTCAGCAAACTGAGACGTGGAGGGAACATGGAGAACCTTGACCTCACCAAGGGATACTTTATCACGAACAAAATGAAGATCAATTTCTACATGTTTAGTTCTTTGGTGCTGAACTAGGTTGGAGGACAAATAAGTGGCGCTGACATTATCACAGTAGACGATAGTAGATCGAGAGGGCGGGCGACGAAGCTCACACAGCAGTTGGCGAAGCCAACAGCTCTCGGCGACGACATTAGCAACCCCCCTATACTCGGCCTCGGCACTAGAACGAGAAACTATGACTTGTCGTTTGGAGGACCATGAAACAAGATTGTCACCATAGAAGACACAAAAACCGGAAGTAGAATGGCGAGTATCAGGACAACCGGCCCAATCGGCGTCAGAGTAAGCAATAATATCTCGAGAGGTGGACCTCGCGAGATGAAGCCCATAGTGAAGAGTCCCACGGATATAACGCAAAATGCGTTTAAGAAGATGAAAATGGGGTTCACGTGGATCATGCATAAATAAGCAAACTTGCTGAACATCATGACTAATGTCCGGCGTGTAAGAGTGAGATATTGTAGGGCACCATCAAGACTACGATATTCAGTGGGGTTGGAAACTAGGGAACCAACAGAAGCGGACAGTTTGGAGTTAGTGTCAATAGGTGTAGAACATGGGTTGCAAGCGCTCATGTTAGCACGATCGAGTAAATCAAGTGCATATTGGGATTGGGTGAGGAAAAGACTAGACGAGGTAGACTGAACCGAAATCCCAAGAAAATGAGAGAGTGGTCCGAGATCAGTCATGGACAACTATGTACGTAGTTTAGAAATGATAGAAGCTAGGAGTGACGAAGAACTGGCGGTGAGAATGATGTCATCAACGTAGAGTAATAGGTAAGCGGTGGCATTGGTGGTGTGTAGTATGAATAAAGAAGAGTCAGATTTTGAAGCTGAAAAACCAAAAGCGGAAAGGAATGAGGCAAAATGAAGAAACCAAGTGCGGGGGGCTTGTTTAAGCCCATAGAGGGATTTATTGAGTTGGCAAACATGAGAGGGGTGTGTGCTATCAACAAATCCAGACGGTTGTTGGCAATAGACAGTTTCAGAAAGATTTCCATGAAGAAAGGCATTCTTGACATCTAATTGATGAATGGGCCAAGAAGAAGAAGTGGCAATACTGAGAATGACACGAACTGTAGCCGGCTTGATGACAGGACTAAAAGTCTCATCATAATCAACACCTGGTTGTTGCAAGAAGCCACGCACCACCCATCGAGCTTTATAGCGAGCAAGAGAACCATCGGGATTGAATTTATGCCGGAAGATCCACTTACCGGATACCATGTTCACACCTGCTGGACAAGGTACAAGAGACCAAGTATTGTTCATCATCAAAGCATTATATTCATCAAGCATTGCACTGTGCCAGTTAGGATCTTTGAGAGCTGTACGATACGAAGTAGGAATGAGATGGCAATGGTGGTGAGATTAAAGTGGCGCTTAGGTTGAATGATGCCGGATTTAGCACGAGTTTGCATGGGATGCATGGAGCAAGTGGGACCTAGGGCTGTGAGAGGGTCGGGCTCGCCTGGTGAAGCAGAAGTGCCATGCGCTAGAGAACTAGTAATCGGACTAGATGGCAAGGAGGGAGTGGCTGGTGTGGAATCTGGAGTGGATGGCATAGGAGATACTGGTGCTAGACTGCATGGGGTCGGCACTGGATTGGGAGGTGCGGTAGCAGATGGTCATAGGCGCATGGGTACGTGATCCCAGAAAGAATCGGTAAGACTTTCTGCGGTGGAGACAGGAGCAGAAGAGGTGTGTTTTTGGGCTGCAAAGGGAAAAGTGTGCTCATCAAAAATAACATGGCGAGAAATAATAATTTTGCGAGTCTGAAGATCAAGGCACCTATACCCTTTGTGCTCAAGGGGATAACCGAGGAATACGCAGGGGGAAGATCGTGGTGAGAGTTTGTGATCAGCTGTGGCGGATAGGTTTGGGTAACAAAGGCACCCAAAAATGCGAAGATGAGAGTAATCTTTTATTTGACCAAAGAGAGCGTGGTAAGGTGTTAAGAGATTAATGGGTTTGCATGGCCGTCGGTTGAGGAGGTAAGATGCAGTGTGAAGGGCCTCAGCCCAATATGTGACAGGCATATGGCTGTGGTGGAGAAGTTTGCAGAGCTCACCACGCCATGTTCGCTTGCCTTTCCCTAGTTCAGTTTCCGTTACTTATTTTCCTTTTCAAATAATTCATTGTGACATTTGGGCGTCACCCATTGTAAGCTTCTCTGGCTACAAGTATTATCTAATCATTGTTGATGATTTCACTCACTACATATGGACTTTTCCCTTACGCCATAAATATGATGCCTTTACCACGCTACATAACTTATATTTCTTGATCTTAAACCAATTTCATCTCTCCATACAATCTGTTCAATGTGACAATGGGCGTGAATTCGATAATAATAATCTCCGCAACTTCTTTACTGCCCGTGGCATCACCTTTCGTTTTTCTTGTCCTTACACTTCATCTCAAAATGGAAAAGCTGAAAGTGGCATCCGCACAATTAATGACATCATGCGCACACTTCTTTTTCATGCTCATATGCCTGTCACATATTGGGTTGAGGCCCTTTACACTGCATCTTACCTCCTCAACCGAAGGCCATGCAAACCCATTAATCTCTTAACACCTTACCACACTCTCTTTGGTCAAATACCAGATTACTCTCATCTTCGCATTTTTGGGTGCCTTTGTTACCCAAACCTATCCGCCACAGCTGATCACAAACTCTCACCACGATCTTCCCCCTGCGTATTCCTCGGTTACCCCCTTGAGCAATACCTAGGAAATTTGCAGGACATGTTATAATTTTTACGGTTTTGCTCGTGCGTAGCTACTGGTTCCGACGAGGCGTAGGCGCAAGGCATGGCAAGGCGCGCTTCGCGTCGGCGCTTCGCTTCGCTTCGTTCTTTGCGCCACCGTTTGTCTCCCCACCGCGTGGCGTTCGTTGCCGCGCCGCTTCGTTCTGCGCCGCTCGTTGCTTTCGCTTCGTTGTTGCGTCGGCCTTTTGTTTGTGCCGCCCGATGTGGCCCGCTGCTGCGCCGCCAACCGCCGATGCCGCTGCTCACAGCCGCCTGCCGACGGCCCGTCGATCTACTCTTCTCTACCTCTCTAATTTGCTCGATTGGTTGCTTACAGAGTTTTTTTACTTTTTTATACTGTTTTTTCAGTACTTCTGTACGGTGAAATTTATGTACAATCGTACTGAAAAAAGGATCGCCTGCACAAAACGCAAAACACAGGCGCCTGCGTTCTAGTCGGTCTCTAATTTTTAAGCATCGATATGGTCTGCAAAACATGACTTGGTTCAGCAATTTGTACTACAAATATTTTTTTGTAAAACGCAGCGAAACTGCAATATGTTTGTAATACAATGAGGAATTTGATTTCTATGCATCTTTTTAAATTTTAAAAATATCTATAGCTAAAATTTTATTAGTTTATATCACTCATCCTATTTTTTTAAGCTTGCTTGCTAATTCATTAGTAGAAGCGGCCAAAATCAAAGAAGAGTATGCGCAAGATGTTCACAAAATAGAACCACCAACCGAATACTATTCTCCCCAACAAGATCAGCACCTCAAAGTAAACTCGTGCACTATACTGTGATGAACAACACGTATAATAAGTTGGCATGCTTGAAAGAGCCACAAGAAAAGGGAGCCAAGGTGTCAACAAAGCCCTCTGAGACCCTGACGAAATAGCTAGTATTGTCTAACACCGTCTCGCTTATCACTGTGGTGAGTCTGGGTAGAGAGAGGGCGACAAGGAGGCAAATAGGGGGGGAGGAGATTTTGGTCGACCCCTCTGCTACTGGCTCTTCATGAAAGAGTTTAGATTTCGAGTCTACGGTTGGAATCGATGTCGGATTTTTGATTTTGGTGAGTCTAGTCTTCAATTTAGCCAATAAAAACCTCCCTGTGCCGTCGTCGATGTGGATAAGGTACAGGAGAGCCTTGGTGCGGGGTCACCTCTAGGCGGCAGCGACATTATGAGGTCTGGATCTCATCGTTGGAAGGTAGTTCATGTTAGTAGAGTTCATAAGAAGGGTAACATTTGAAACAAGTTAGGGAGATAAGCGATGTCACTACTATCGCTAATTATGATCTTCTTCCTCGTATCCCTCTGTGGATAAGGCTAGAGATGATGGTGATGACAACAGCGGCGCGGAGTGCAGCAACCTTCTTCAATGGTGGCGATGTTTGAGAAATCCTAGATATAGTTTTGTTCCACGTGGACTCGATTGTAATCTGGTATCTATAAAAGAATATTTGATACAAAACGAATCTATATCCTTTTCTAAAAAAAGAAAGTGCCACAAGAAACAGAAAAGGAGTTGATCCGAACCAAAACAATAAGAGTTAAGTAGAGTCAGATGGATCATGGATGTCAGATGGATGTTCATAAAGGGGAAGAGTCATGGGTTGAGCCAAGGAGCTAGAAGAATAAAGAAGAACCGAGCCATTAGAGAGGGGAAGGGTCGCAAACAGGGCCGTGCCTGGGGAGGGGGGGGAGAGCGGGGCCACCGCCCCGGGCCCCCCACGGACAGGGGCCCCACCCCGCGGCAGAGCTCAGTTGCAGCGATCGGTGATCATTCCAGCGAGACAGCCAGCAAGGCCAGCAACTAGCCAACTACTGATTGAAACTTGAAAGGCCCAATTGGGGCAATGGTCGGCCCATATGGTCACCGTGCAGTCCACAACTCCATATGACCCAAATTCGGCCGGCCGATGGTCGATGGATGCCTGATGCCGCGTTACGTACATCCTCCAGAATTCCCGTCGAGGCGTCGTCGATTGATCGATGATCGATTCTAGAATTCGCCCTTCGCCGCCGCAGTCCGCACGATTCGTTTCATTGGTTGGTTTGTGCTTCGTCCAATCTCATGGTTTTTATTGTCTATTGATTTCTCATGATCTCATCAACCCTAGATACACAACCTTATTTAGTGGTGGTCACGGTAGATCCGATCTACCTCGGGTCTGCTACTTTACGTCTCTATTTTAGACAAGGTTCCAGAAATCGGTAATCGCTAGCCGGTCGGTGGCCTAGGGACTAGGGATTAATCGGTTAGTCGGGGATTAATCGGAATTAATCGGTGGCCATTAATCGGTAGTCTAGAGTACATTATTCTTATAAATCTACACATGTTGACAAAAAAGATGAGACATTCATCTATTTTAATTGTACTATTGTATTATTTCAAATTCAAACGCAAGGGTCATAATGCATTCATACAGGTATACAACATGAAATAGTACATGCGTCACAAGTTCGCAATAAACACCGACATAGCACATCAATACGACATAGCACATCACTACGAATTTCATAAGTCCAACTCATAAATTCATAATAAATATTAAATAGACATAGCCACATAGGATCTACGAGCTACAAAATATCAAATGCACAGCACAGGCACAACCACATAAACATAGGCATAATTCTTAATTCTTAGGACTTACAAGTCACAACTCATAAGCAAAATAGTCCATAAGGAATTAAATTGCGATAAAGCATGAAAATAATTATGGCAAGGTAGCAAACAATCAATCTTCATCCTCTTGTTCATAGTCCTTCTGTGGAAGCACTTCTTCCTTGTCTGATTCGAACTCAATATCATCATCAGCAGCCTCCTCTTCGGATTCAGTATTTGACATGGATTAATCTTCATCAAGCTCTCTCACTCTTGCACTCCTTCGGGTTTGAATGCCGTCATTTTGCCCACTAGCTTCTTCTTCTTCTTCAACGATCCACTCTTGAGCAGTACTAGCATCATTAGCTAGAAGGACATCAACATTCTTTGTCTTGCATCTCTCTCTTTGACTAAGCAATCTTGCATTGAATTGAACATAGACAAGATCGCTTGCACGTTCAGCATCTAGCCTATTCCTTCTCTTGCTATGTACCTGCATTACAAATTATAACATTGCATATTGCTTGCATAGTAAAGACACTTGCCAATTTGCATATCGAGGAGAATGAGCGGTGGGAGTTACCATATCAAATGTGCTCTAATTTCTTTCACACCTCGATGAACTTGAAGTCAAACTGAGGATTCTTATAGCCATTTTTTGTAAATTTGGAGCAGTACCTCCATATTTAGTCCACCAATTAGCTAGACATAAATGGCATTAATCATTAGTAAAGAGTAAAGTCAATAATATGCATATGCTTTCTTGAATATTTTGCTATTGGATTTAGTAATTTACCGGAGCTAAAATTAAATTTTTGGCATCCAAGTTGAGCAATAGGCCTAACAAAGGCACCTTCTTGATCTTTAAAACGATCAAATTCAGCATTACTAGCTAGATCCATTGCTTCCAAATTACCATGGAAGAAACATTCAACATATTCTTGGAATGCATCATTTACTTGCACATCTTGAAAAATGGTTCTATCACGATAACTATAATATGGATTCAACAAGTAGCATGCGATATGCAAAGGTGTATCAAGCCTTCCTTTCATCTTAGTATCAATTGCTTCAATTACCAACTTGTAGTTGCTCTCCAAATTGTTCAACGTTTCCTTAATTTTCTTCTTTGCATCTAAGATTTCTTCATAAAGAAAGGCCATAGATGGACCATCCCCATCAACCATTCGTAGAACTTTCACCAATGGTTCAGAAACCTTAATAAAAAACAATTTGCAACACTTCTAATTAGCAAATGATGCAAAAATTAATTATGGACAGCAAGCAGTAATATACAAATAGTGATAGATTGTACCTTTAAAACATTGTTGACACCTTTCCAAAAAGACCCACTCAAGATAGTGCTAGTTGCCTTCTTTCCTTTGTCTTTTTTAGTATGAGAGCATTGATCCCATTCCGTACTAATGACCATACTTTTGAGTTCAGTCTTCTTGTCTATCAAACTTTGCAAAGTAAGAAAAGAGGAAGTAAATCTAGTCACCCCGGGTCTAATGATATCCCATTTCCTTGTATGTTTTCTCATCAATGCTAAGGACTTATGATGTGCATATATATATATATATATATATATATATATATATATATATGGTCATTGCCTTTGCTTGATCAATTGGCCTCTTGTATCTTACTATGTTATCAATGGCTTGTAACATCAAATTGATAGTATGGGTTGCACATGAGCTCCAAAACATATTTGGCCTTTTCTCCTTCAATAAAGTTTTTGCACCCATATTGTTTGAGGCATTGTCAGTGACAATTTGTACAACATGTTGAGGGCCTATCTCATCAATGCAAGCATCCACATACTGAAAAATGAACTCACTTGTGTGTGATTCTTCTGACACCTCTTTTGAATGTAGGAAACTTGTTCCTACAGTGCAATGCACACACAAGTTCATTATACTTCTCCTCTTTTGATATGTCCAAGCATTGGTCATGATGGAGCAGCCGGACAAAGCCCTCTCATCTTCATGTGGCTTCAACAACTTTGTCGGGGATTAAATTACGGCCCATTGACATGGCCCACTCCCTGACGGCCCAATCGAGCGACCTACGGGCCCGGCTCCTGGAAGGTTCTATCGAACCCATGTGCATCTGCCGAACAGCCTCTGGCCGGCAATGTCGCGTAATGGCCTAGGATTCTGTTTGAGTCCGACTCGAACGAGTTACGCTGACTACGTGAAGACCGGACGTTAGTTTCGGATTGGATTAGAGTCGTGATCCCCAAGACTAGGAGTATGCCTTATCTACCGTAGATTATATTTGGCATGTCTTGAGTTCATTCACGATCTCGTAGTTAGCCTACCGATATTCCTCGGTAGGTCGGTTTGTTACGTACTATATAAGCAGGGCCCTACGGCGTTTAGAGGATCCCCGGCATTGAGTTTTACACCTTAGCGTTAGATTTTCGCATACTACTCATTTGAGACCTCTTGATCTCGCCGAGTTCCCCTTGTATTCTCTTTGATATAAAGAAAATTTGGACGTAGGGCTATTATCTCTCGAGAGGCTGAACCGGGATAAAAACCCACATCTCTGTTCGTTCTTTGTTCGTGGTTGTTCGGCGTGTCTCCTATCTCCTCTTTGAAGAACCTTGGTTGACTTGGGTCAATATCCCAACCGTCGGCAATTTGGCGCCGTCCGTGGGGACACCGCAGATCGAGCATGTCGAACTCCGTCAGCGATACAGAGATACTTCCTGAGGGCTACGACTCAGAAGGACAGGATGTCTCATCCCCTGTCAGTTCAGATCGATCTGTTCGGTCTCGAACACTTTTCGCATCCGAGGCGGATGTCTCGCCTATATGGCGAGATAGCCTCGAATCGCACTCCGTCATCGGCGGCGACTACGGCGATGATCTTTACGACGGTTTAGATTTGTCGATTCCAAGGCTATGTCGGTAGATTCCACTGTGGAGACACAGCGATGACACCGTCTAGCATACCTTCGCATGGCCCCGCAAGCATTAACATGGCGATGTAGGAACCTCTCGAGGATCCCGCGAGGCCGTGGCGGCTGGCGAGGTCGGCAGATTAACTCGCCGGCATCAAAACGAGATCTGTTGGTGCTCGCGAGCAAGGCGTCATTCGCCGCAACCTCGGCGATTCCATCAACGGTATCGCGTAGCGCGGTTCGCGATCGGTGCAAGCGACGCGTCGCGACCCACCTCGCGTGCCCTCGCCAAGTCTCCGGCGAAGTTTCTCTGTCCGGATTAGTTCCCGTGAAATCGGACTCGGTCGGGCAAAACGCGGATGTCTCGGGGTCCCAGAACCCCTAGGCGTAGTCGGGAGCGACTTCGCGCCATAACCGGTGATTAGATCTACCAACCAGCCGACCTCGCCCGCATAGGCGTGCCGCTTCTTCTAATCTAGGCGTTTGGTGAAGGCCTAAAATCTCTAGGAGAAGTCAACAACTCCTCAGCAGCGTAGCAGACCAAACTGCCGGAATGGTTGGACAGCTCGATCGATCGCGTGACCTTCGTCACCGTCGGCGATCACCGTCCATGAGCGAGCTACCGTGGTCGTCGCCGCCGCCGAAGTCTTCGTGGTCATCGCGACCACGAGGGGCAGCAGCGCGCGATGATCCGAAACGATCCCTCGTGAGGAGCGCGTCGTCGCGACCACGAGGAAGGCGTGGTGGATTGTCCCGAGAGAGTTTCTCGGGCGAATCATCCCGTTCAGCGGGGAGTTCCTCCGCGCAGCAGGACCAACGTCTTTTCAAGACTAGGTTACGCGGGAAGGTGGCGGTCATATGCTTTGGGTCAGGGCTTTCTCGGCGAGCTTGGTGTCCGGTGGCCCTCAAAGTTCAAGCCGGTCACATGGAGAGGTACAATGGGACTCGAACCCGGAGAATTCCTTTCCATTCACGCCACGGCCATCATGGCGGCCGGGGTGACGAGCTCGTTATGGCTAATTACTCTCGACCGTCCACGAGGTCTTTGCTCGGACGTGGTATTCAATCGGCAGGAGGTTCCATCACTCATGGAACCAGCTTTGTGGCGCTCGATCGCTAATTTCGGAGCTATTACGTGCGTCGGGCAAGGAGGATGATCTGCACGGATGATCCGGATGAGCGGGAGACCCTCCGCAACCGTGAAGCGTTTCATTAAGATCCATAACACGATCCCGAACATCTCGGACGAATCTGTTGTCCGCGCCTTCAAAAACGGAGTCCGCGACGAGCGGCTCACCCAGGATCTCGAGATCAATGAGACCTGGACCGCCAACGACCTATTCAAGGCGGCTGACCGCTATGCCAACGCGGCAGAGCGCGTTTGAGACTAAAAAGCGTTTGACAAGGCGAAGCGCCGCCCCTTGACTGGTGTGGATGAGAAGAAGAAGAGCGCGAAACCACGGTGACAAGAAGTCCCAGAAGAAGAAGAATAAAAGTGATGCGAACAATACCGTCGCTGGTATAGATCGCGCACCTCCTCCCAAGGATGGGCGAAGAAGCCCAACAATAACTACAAGGGCAAAAAGCCCGCTCCAGGGAGGCGGACAAGGCAAGAAAGGTCCAAGCGACCGATTTTGCAAATTCCACCAACACTACGGGCACGACATACGCCACTGCAGAACTTGGGCTGCAAAGCTCGAAGATTTCTACAACGGCAAGGGCCCAATGCCCACCCTGCCCGAACAAGGTGATGCCGGTAAGGCCAAGCGCCAAACCGACGATGGTGATCGGAAGATGATGATGAATATCAAGAGCCGTGAACCATATCGTCGTCATCTTGGCGGCTCCTCGGCTTATACCTCTCGGCGCGACCTCAAGGAAGCTGCTCGGGAGGTCCTAGCGTTGAAAAGGCAAAACCTCAGCCTGAATCGATGAAGTGGACCGAGGTCCCCATCTCCTTCTCTCAGGAGGATTGCCCCACTGGGATGACCAAGCCTCAGCGGCTCCCTCTGGTGGTCGCCCCGACCATCAGCAACGCGAGAGTTGGCCGTGTGTACTCGAGGCGGCGGGGCGCTTTGGACTTGCTTTACGCTAAGGTCTTGGGCGAGATCTGATTCCTCGTCCTAAGTGAAGGAAGTCGCAATGCCCTTCTGGGATTGATTCGGGAGAAGCCGTCAAGCCGTTAGGCGAGGTTGTCCCGCCGATTACCTTCGACAACCCAAGCAACTTCGGATAGAGTTGATCACTTTTGGCGTGGTCGATTTCCCATCCGCGTACAACGCGATTTTGGGCGAGCCATCTCTTAGTAAGTTTATGGCGTGTCCCCCACGCTTACCATTGCGTGAAGATACGAGTCTAACGGTGTAATCACGGTCAAGGGCAACTACAAAAAAGCTGCTACGAATTGCGATGGCGATCCCTTGCCCTGATCGACCAGCTTCGCCCAGTGATCTGAAGTTCCGCAGACCAAGTCACGACGCCTAGGGTTTCCCTTGACCCGGGGAGAAACTAAGGAAGCTCTGCCGCTTGCAGCGATACTTCCAAGACAGTTCACTTGGGGCCAATCTGGATCCCAAATAGGAAGCGAGCTCATTGCCTTCCTCCGAGCCAATGCGAGATGTGTTTGCACAGGAGCCATCGACATGCCGGAGTCCCAAGGAGGTCATCGAGCACAAACCGGTGTCCGACCGGACAAAAGCCTGTTCGCGGAAGCTTCGTCACTTTTGAATTCAAGCGGGGATCATCAAAGATCGACAGCAAGCGCTTTCATTCTTTGGGTTCATCCGCGAGGTTGATCACACCCAGTGGTTAGCCAACCTGTCATTGTAAAGAAAAAAGGCGGCAAGTGGAGGATGTGTCGATCACACAGATCTGAGCATTGCTTGTCCTAAGGACAATTTCCCATTGCCTCGTATTGACCGGTCGATCGATCATTGCGGATGCCAGACTCTGAGTTTTTGGATGCTTACTCGGGTATCACCAAATAAGCATCTCCCGAGGATGAAGAGAAGGCGCCTTCATCACCCCTTGGCACTTTACGCTATCGACCATGTCTTTCGGTCTGCGCAATCTTTGGTGCCACGTTCGGTAACTTAATGGAAAGACCTTCCCGAGCAATGCGGAAAAACACGGAGGTCTATGTCGGCGACATAGTGGTAAAAACAAGTATGCTCCAGATCATATAAAAGACACAGCGAGAGATTTTTCGTAATCTCACGGGCATCGAATAAAATTAAATCCAGAGAAGTGTACCTTTGGTGTTCGATCCGGAATGTTGCTCGGTTATGTTATTGGTTCGCAAGGTATTTACGCCAACCCTGAAAAAATCGAGGCCATTGAAAATATCTGAGGCTCCAACTACCGTAAAGGAAATCTGAGCCTCATTTGGGCGGATGGTTGCTCTAAGCGTGTTTATTTCCGTCAAAGCGACGCGGTCGCCCTTCTTGAAGGCCTGCGCAAGCACAATGGTTTGAGTGGGACGGAAGAAGCGATAGATCCTTCCAGGATCTGAAGCAATACTGTCCAATCCTCCGTCTTGACTACCCAGCGGCATGGCGGCGGCTCTGCTTGTACATAGGTTACGCCACAAGCGGTGGCCGCGGTCTTGGCGGTCGAAAGGGAAGGCATCAATGACCAATCTATTACGTGGCGAGGTACTTCACGGATCAAAGGGCGTTACCACGAGGTCCAAAAGCTACTCTCGCCTTGCTCATGTCCTCCAGGAAGCTTCGCCACTACTTCGAGCGCATCAAATCTGGTCCGACCACGTTCCCTCGGGAGAAATCCTCTGGAACAAAGAATCTAGCGGACGTATAACTAAGTGGGCAATGGAACTAGCGAGTTTGATCATTGTTTCTTGCCCGAACGCTATTAAGTCACGGTCCTAGCTGACTTTGTCATTGAATGGACTTGCCGCCCAAATCGAGGAAGCTTAGAGCAACTTTGATGAACCCTCTTGGACCATGTTTTTGATGGCTCGCGCTTTGAAACTTCGGGGCTGGTTTTGTTCTCATCTCCCTCAAGGAGAGCAACTCGATATTCTATCCAACTACACTTTGCGGCGACTAACAACGCTGCAGAGTACGAGGCCCTCTCGCGGGACTAAAGTGTGCAAGTCGCTTGGTGTCCAGCGGCTAGCTGTGAAGGAGATTCACGGTGGTCATCAATCGGGTTAACAAGGAGTATCGGTCTTGCGATGACTCAATGGCGCGATACTGGTTGAAGTGAGGAAGTTGGGCGGCATTTTCGATTTCTTGAAGTGCTCTTCGTGCCGGAAGGACAACTTCTGGCCGACCAGCTATCAAGTTTGGATCCTCACGCGAACACCTTTCCGTGGTGCTCGTCGAGCACATTTACAAGTCCTCAATCACGTCTCGGACGAGGCAGCAGAGGCAGTGGTCTTGTCTCCGTTATCGGCAGTGCATGGATTTGGACAACGCCATTTGTCGGTACCTTGCAGATGGGACTCTGTCCGGCGACGGCCGGCGTTCGGCTTACAAGGCGTCTTTGCTCCATACAAGCTTGTGTATGGCACCCTTTACCATCAAGGTGCTCGAGAGTTCTCTCCAAGTGCATCTCTTAGCAGGAGGTGTGTTCCTTCTTAGGGACATACGAGGGTGCTAGGGCAACCACGCCTCCTTCAAAACTACGGTCGGCAAAGCTTTTCGCATGGGCTATTATTGGCCCTGCGTTACAAGATGCCGGGACATCGTGACTAAGTGCAAGGCTTGCCAATTTCACGCCGGAAGGCACACAAGCCCGCCAAGAGCTCCAAACAATCCCCATCTTGGCCTTTTTCCACATGGGGTGCGGATCTGTTCGGCCCATTCCCTAAAGGGTACAAGGGCTATACACACTTGCTCGTTGCCATAGACACTTTTACAAAGTGGATTGAGGCGAGAGCACGTGTAATAAATCTCTTTACGCCAAAGCGGTGTTCGCTTTTTCAAAAGCAACGTGGTCACGAGCTTTGGGATCCCCATAAGGCGATCACGGATAACGGTACCCAGTTGAGCGAGCTATTCGAGAATCTGCGAGCAATTTGGGCACCAAGGTCTGTTCGCCTCGTGGCACATCCACGAGCAATGGAAGCGATCGGCGAGCTAGCGGACAGTTAGTCCGAGGTATTAAGCGGCGGATATTTGCTGCTCTCGGCGAGCACAACAAAGCACGGGTCGTGAAGTTCCTTCCGTCCTCTGGGCGATTCGCTTTCTGACGGTAGGCCGGGAAACTCCTTTCCAATTGGTCTATGGTGCGGAAGCCATCCTGCCCCCCGAAATCGTACTCGGTTCGTCTCGCACGAGCTCGGTCAACTTAGTTGACGATGAGCAAGAGCGCCTCCTCGATCTCGATCTCCTCGAAGGCACACGCGACCGGGCACAAGTCAGAATGGCGCGCTACCAGCAAGATCTTCGCCGGCACGCTGCCAAGACAGTTCGACCAAGGGCTTTGAAGGCGGGCGACCTCGTTCTGCGCCGTGTCCAGAACTTGTCCAATGCCAACAAGTTAACTCCTCGTTGGGAGGGCCCGTTCACGGTCGTTTCTTCCGCTTTCGCCCGGGGCATTTCGCTGGCTATGGAGGACGGAGAGAGCCGACCGACACTTGGAACATCGACCGACTTCGTAAGTTCTTTGTGTAAGTCTTTTCTATTTTCTTAGCCCTGCGCTTTTTGTAAACTTCGCGCCTTAGTTCGTCCAAGTCTCTCGGGCACCATGTAAAGTTCAATCCATTAATTAAGTGAATTCTCGCGGCCTCTGCGCCTTTTTTCACTTCCTGTCTTTTGAAGACTACCTCTTTCTCTCTGGTAACACTTGATGGCTGCCCGGCCTTGCGAACTCTTGGCTCCGCAATCTTAAGGATTGTTCCCTACCCGTATTTGGTTTCGATAAGTTCCTAAACTCAGGGTTACGTAACACGGCCTTTCCACCCTGCGGCTAAGTCTGCTCTTGTAAGCCCTCCGCGGCAGAGGCACTTACTTCTTGGCGCGACCACTTGGTAAAGCCTGCTCTCGTAAGCCCCCCATGGCGAGGCACTTTCCTTGTTCGGTTACTCTCGGGCGCTTAACTTACATCAGAAAGCGAGACTACGGAGCGAATCAAGCAAAATGCAGGCGTCGCTCTTTCTCTCTCACGACGTGCGAGTTCGCATAGCTTAGGTTCTCGAGCATCGTCCGTCACGGGGCTAGGTGTCCTCTTTCTCTTGTGCACTGTTCGGGTTCGCAAACTTCAGGTTTCGAGCGATGATACTGTGAAGTGGGAGTTAAGCGAGCGCTCACCGGTTTTCTTAAACATCCTAGCTATTTGTTCGCTTTTCTCTTAGTTTCATTCGTTCTTGTCTTTTTTGCTGCTCTTTTTGCGGGAAAAAAAGGTAAGTTCTTTATTACATTTACTCAAAAGTTTGGTACAAGGCCCTTTAAGATTCTGACCGCGGTGCTACTTAGGAGCAAGCTGCTCCTTGACTCCTCAACTTCTAACTTGAGGCGCACGACTTCGCCCTGAGCCTTGATTCCTTCCCGGGCTTCAGCTCGGAGGCGTTCGATCTCCTCCTTGCTCCGCTTGGCTTGCGCCGCAGCCTCTGCCCGGATGGCCTCGACCTCCTCGGTCTTGGCCTTGTTGATCGGTCGGCGCCTCGCTCTGGCTGACTCGCTGCTCGGCCGTCTTGAGCTGCTCGTCCAGCTCGTTGACCTTCTTCTCTGCGGTGATCGCCCTCACCGTCATCCCGCGCATCTCCTCGATCTCTTCCTGTGAAGCCCCCAGTGGTCGAGATTTTGCTTGAGACCAGCGAAATCTGCTCTTCCTTGGCGGTGGGTCTTGAATCTCTTGGCTTCGCCATGAAAGCTGGTCCCGCCGTTGGGAAGCGTCGTGACTTCTCTTGAGCCACTTGAGCGGCCGGCTTCTCCTCCGTGTTTCTCGCCTTAATGGCTTGCGCGCGAAGCTCCTCGGCCTCTCCTAGGAGAGACTCGCGAGAACGCCTCTCTTGGCCAGTTGGACTTTGAGCCTCTTCACCTTCGCCTTGGTAGGCCGACTTTGGGGTGGTGCGAGAGGGCCCGCCTCGGACTCCTCGTCCGGAGGTGCTCTCGGAGGGGCCTTGATCTGGCGCTCCGCTCGATGGTGACGCCGTCCTCGAACTCCTCCATGGTGTCCCTGAAGACCTGAGAGGGAAGAACAAGTTAGCCGCTTTGCGATGATGTATCTAAGCTGAACAAGATTTGGTCCTGGTGCTTACCTTCCCAAGTCGGCGTTTCAGTCCGCGACGCAGGCGGTCCTCGAGGCCATGCGTCACGAAGCCCCGCTCGTGCGGGATGAGACGGGCACGTTCTTGCCGTCGCCGCATTGATCGCTCCTTCTTTTTGCGGGGCCTTTTGCTCGGGAGCGGGAGCGGCAGGCGGCGCTTTCGTCTCCGCGCTCCCTCTCCTCTTCCTTTTCCTCTTCCGCCCGAACTTCTTCGGGCAAGACCGGAGCCGCTCCGCTTGGTGGCACCGGTACCTCCACGGGCAGGACGTCCTGCGCGACCTGCTCGGGGGCTTCTTCATGCTCCCTGGCGGCCCGGGGTTCACCCTGCACGCCAGAAAATCCCGTCGCCTCAGGGGTAAGCTGCCCCTGCGACGAAGTACCTGGCAGAACCGGCTGCTCGGTCTTGCCTTCGGCAGCTTCCGGAGCCGCCGTCTTGGCGCCGCTGTCCGTGGCGCCGCGCGCCGCTTCCTCCGTCTCTAGCCGCTCCACGGCGCTTTTAAGCGCGTCGAGCTGCTCGCCGAGCTCGGCGAGCGAGCTCCGCCGCCAATTTTGTTCTTGAGGCACGCTAGCCTCATCGCCCGTGATGCGCCGTGCAGATGCTCGGGCAGCAGCGACCGCTCGAGCGCCTCTTCGACGTCGTCTGTGGCGATCTCTCCTTGGGCAGCTGATGAAAAAGAAGATCATCGTTAAGCCTAATACGGTCGGTAGGTGGGAGATCTGAAATGGGTTTACGCATACTGCCGTGAGAGGCTTGATCCCGATCTTCTTCTTTGGAACTTTCCGCCTCTTCCTCGGGGCTCCTTGGCGGCTTCTCGCCTTGGCCCTTGGGTGTTCGTGGCGACGAGCTCGGCTCCTGGTAGGTGGCGCTCTCTCTGCAGCGAAGAAGTCTTTCCTTGCGTGCAACTTCCTCTTGAGCTTCCTCTCGCTCGGCGACTGTTGGAGCCGCGCCAAATGCTTGGGTGAGTCTGCGAGTAGCGCCAAAGCCGAGGGTCATGTTCTTTACCTCTTCGTCGCTTTGCTCGGCGAGGAGGAGGGCTTGGTCTCTTCCATTTGGGTGACCAGCTACCGCTTGGTGCGCTTTCGTGCGCTCCGTCGCGCTTGGTGGTCTCTTCGGACGGTGGCGGCCGCCGTGTCGCCAGGCGAGCTCAGCGTCGGCTCGGCCGCCACCTTGGGCTTCTGGCCGCCTTGGCCTTGCCCTTCTTCACCTTCTCCTTCTCGGACCGGAGAGTTCCTCAACGATCCTCCAAGGATCGGTGGTCCTCTGCGCGTTGTCGAGTGAGCATTAGCACTAAACAACATTGTAAGTCTAGCAACACAGACCGGGAGTAAGTAATTTACCTCGTGCATGCGGGACGAAGACGCGTTCGTGAGACAGTGTCGCCACCTCGCCGATGACCTCCCGTCCTTCTTCGCCGCCTTGACGATGGCGTCGACCCGCTCGGTCACCCATGCGTCGGTTGGCTTCTCTGCCCGAGCAGAAGGCATTGTTAGTTCCTGTTCGGACGAAAGAATCCATGTAGAGGTTGAGTCTTAAAGGCACTTACCCGTGCTCTCCCTTGTGATGTCCTCCCATCCCTCTATCTTGTAGAAGGGATAGGACCTCCTCCGCGCAGACGAGATCCTGCTCATTTGTGAAGTCGGATGATCTCCTGCCGTGAGCCCGAGGCTCACGAGGAAGCGATCTTCTTTGTCGAGTACCAATCCTCGGCGGTCATCTCCGGCCGAGGCATTGGCGTTCCTTCATGGCGCCTTCCGGTGAAAGCGAGTTTGTTGTCGCCGCTCCGCTTGCTTGTAGAACCACCTCACCCACCGCGCCCATTGAGTCGGCGGCGGTGGGGCGAGTCTGTGCGTCGTCGTGATGGCCGGAGCTTGAGGTAGTAGCACCCAGCGCGAAGCGGCGGAGCTGCTCCTCGTCCTTTGTGTAGTAGTGGAGAACACATTGCGGTGGATCGATGCCAGATAGCCCTCGCGCGGTGTGCGAAGACGATATCTGGAGGATGGAGTTCGGATTGAGGTTTGCCACCTCCAATCGCCGATGTTCAAGAAGGCCTCGGCGAAGTCGCTCTCGGAGACCTCAACCCGAGCAGTCGAAGCTGCTGAAGGCGCGAACTCTCCTCGGCGGCTCGGAGTATCCCTCTCTGGCGACCTCCGGCTACGGTGTCGATGTGGCCCTCCTCCTCCCAGATCCTAAGGTACTCCTCGGTCAAGCTAGTGCACGTGAATTTGGCCATAGCGATTCCCGTAGTACGGACGAGCGGTCGGTGATGGAGTTTGGGAGCTTGATCTTTGGCGTGGTTGAGCTAGGACTTAGAGAGGAAAGGCGAAAGCAGAGTGGTGGCGCGGGCGGCTTGGGTGCTTTATAGTCCCGCATAAGCAGCTACTGCAGCGGTTTCGTCCCGAGCGGCTAGTTTTTACTGCAGCGGCTAGGTAAAGCGGTCGCTTTGTTTTCCTTCTTGGCGATAGGAAGTTACCGTTGGAGTGCATAAGCGGCTATTTTTCGATTAGGTCTGCCTTTGAAGGTGAGTCTCTGCTTTCGGACGGATGTCGTTCCTGTTCGGCCTTGAGTTGCTCATGTTGTCGGGTTTATTCGGTCCCGAACAAGTCTTGTTCGGTTGAATCATGACTGTTCGATGCGCTGTTACATGTCTTTGTAGCAGGAAAAATACCTCTCCGTGACTTTGAGTCTCAAGAGGGCGACCCGCTCTAGTGAGTCCTTCCACTTGAGTCTCGGGGCTAGCTGTCGAGGATTAAATTATGGCCCATTGACATGGCCCACTCCCGACAGCCCAATCGAAGCGACCTACGAGGCCCGGCTCCTGGAAGGTTCTATCGAGCCCATGTGCATCTGCGAACGCCTCTGGGGCATGCGGTGCGTAATAGCCTAAGATTCTGTTTGAGTCCGACTCGAGCGAGTTACGCTGACTACGTGAAGACCGGACGTTAGTTTCCGGATTGGATTAGAGTCGTGATCCCCAAGACTAGGAGTATGCCTTATCTACAGTAGATTATATTTGGCATGTCTTGAGTTAATTCTGATCTCGTAGTTAGCGGCCCGATATTCCTCGGTAGGTTGGTTTGTTACATACTATATAAGCAGGGCCCTACGGCGTTTAGAGGATCCCCGGCATTGAGTTTTACACCCTTAGCGTTAGATTTTAGCATACTACTCGCGAGACCTGCTGATCTCTTGAGTTCCCCTTGTATTCTCTTTGATATAAAGAAAATTTGGGCGTAGGGCTATTATCTCTCCCGAGAGGCTGAACGAGGATAAAACCCCGCCTCTCTCTGTTCGTTCTTTGTTACGTGGTTGTTCGGCGTGTCTCCTATCTCCTCTTTGAAGAACCTTGGTTGACTTGGGTCAATATCCCAACCGTCGACAAACTTCTTGGTTCTTTCAGCCTCCTCCTTCAATAACTTCTCCCGAACTTCATATTGGGTTGGAGGAACAAAGCGCGGGCCAAATTGACCAATAGCTTGCACCATTCTTATGAAGTCATCATTATTAATGGCGTTGAATGGGATACCTAAAGAACATATATGATACATATCAGCCTATCAGGTTATCCATAGAGGCATAGACACCCATAATTAGCAAAATTCAAAACTCAATAGATAGCAAAAACATACCATGACCATAAAGCCATCTAGCAACATATTGCTTGCATGCATGGGTTCTTTCTTTAAAGAGCGCCCCACTAATGTTTCCTTGTTGTTTGGAAGATACATTGAAAGGATCAATCGGATTAGCAAACTTATCCATGGGCCCTAACCTATGAGGTGCCGCCTCTACTTCTTCGGTATCATCACTCCTGTCTTCAATAGCCACCTCATTTCTGATAGCCTCTTCTCTTGCGTGCTTAGTCCTCTTCTTTCCTTGTACATCTTCTATGGATTTCCGGCATTTGTCTTGATCTTCCTTTGTGGATTTTGCACATGAGGCAACATTTCCTTTGATATGAGCAATATGCTGCTTATACCTATAAATCCCTCCACTGTACTCCTTGTTACATAATTTGCATTTCACCCTATCCAATTTACTTGCATCGACCAATACACCATACTCCCATCCAATGTCATCGAATTCCTCTTAGGGGTTTGTGCTTCTTTGTAGTGGAATCTTGGTTGGGACGACATGATCGTAGGCGCATCATACAACAACATTTCAATTGTGAGCAAGCGAGCATTGACCAACAACTCAACAAGCACCAAGTAATTAATTGAATCACGAGGAGGAGCATTACGGTGGGCGATGGTGGCAAGACCTGTGGCCAGAGAGAGAGGCATGGCCATGCACGGCTACCTCACGCGAGGAGGCTGCGTCCGTGGCGGCGGCCTGCAACCTCACGGGTCACGGCGGCGGCGGCCGCACGGCCTCGCGAGGAGCTACGTCCCGTGAGGCGGCGGCGACGATAGCCTCACTGTGGCGGGGCGACGCGGCCTCACGGGTCATTCTGGGCGGCGACGCACGGCCTGCGGCGGTGGTGCGAGCCTCGAGGGAAAAACGAGGTAGTAGGAGGAGGAGGCATACTCGAGCTCAGGAGGAGGAGGCACTGGAAGGGCGGGGCGGCGGCGCGGCGGCCGGAGGTCTGACGGGTGGCCGGTGGCCGGCAGCGGTAGTGATGGAACACCTTGACCTCGCTCCTCAAGCCCTAAATTTGTTTGCCTGCATGAGGAATACCCGATAGTGGGGGGTGGGCTATGGATTTGGGCTTGTGACAACGTGCGATTAATCGGGTCAAAACCGATTTTGCCCGATTAATCGGGTCAGCCGACTAACACGGCGATGTGCTTAAAATCGCAGCGGAGCAGTGTAAAAAACTAGGAATCGCCGATTAATCCCGATTTCTGGAACCTTGATTTTAGATTATTCACCACACGTCCACACGCTCGCCAGGTGAGTAAGTGATTAATTAATTTTTGATGATTAATTAGATTATCGAGAATTAAAATCATATTATTATTTTATATCAATATAGAGGCCATTATTGATGATTTTGCATCTAGAAATGTTAGAAGACATTTCTAAGATGTCCTCCACAATTATTTGAGGTAAAAAATCTTACTTGTACTTGTACTTTTATTTATCGGTATAATTTGCACAATACATTGAATGTTGTTTTTTAGTTGATATATGGTATTATAAAAAAATTTAATACTTATGTTAGGGGCCTCCATCTATGATTTCGCGCCGGACCCCGAAAAACTCAGGAACGGCCCTGGTCGCAAAAAGCCAAAAAGTTAAGACGGGCCGAGCTAGAGAAGCGTGGACATCAGGTGAACACCCATGAACAAGAAAATAGCCAAGCTAGAAGAGAGGGAGAGCATTGTGTCCCTTTGTAAAATTGTGAGCGCGAGAAAAGGAGAGGAGTCCCAGTCGTGTGAGAATACAAGAGACAGACAATGGTGATTTTATTTAAACTAATGGTAATCGGGTTTATCTTTTATTTGTCATTGTTGTTGTTGTTAACAACAATAACGACGACGATGACAACCGACATGTTTCAGTGAATGTGAATACTGGAAAATATACTTGTATAGCTTGGAGTACACGTGCGTATTGTGCCTCGTGTCTGAAAAACGGAGCTTTCGCCTGCAGCCAGGTCAATGTGTATCTAGATGATTCCGTACTGGGATCTTGAAATCTTGCTATCCCCACGATTCTACAGCTCGTCAACCAATTGTGCAAATCAGCGTAGAAGCGTAGACAAATATTATAATTTTTCCTTGCTATATTTTGCATTTTAGATTAATCTGCATTATTTTGAAATTTCATGGTTCACACTTTTTAACACGTGGCGTAAACATGGCAAACGGAAATTTCGTTGGTCCAACGGAAGACGTACGTATTTTTTTTTTAGAGCAAAACTATTCTTATTAACTGAAAGAAGCCGAAATTACATCATGGAGATTTAAATTACAGGTAATCACGTTTGAAGCCGCTGATAGTTCTAGTTTTCCACGATTCTGCCATGCGATTATGCAGTTCTGCAGTTGCCAATATTGGTATCGACTATCGATTCCATTTTAATACTACCTCCGTTTTTTTGTTTGACATCTTTGACTTTTCGACGCGTCTTTGAGCATTCGTCTTATTCAAATTATTTTTGTAAATTTCATTTATTTTGTTGTGATTTGTTTTATCAATAGAGGTACTTTAAATATGTCTTATTTTTTTACATATTTGCACTAAATTTTTTAATAAGACGAATGGTCAAAGATGTCTCAAAAAATCAAAGGCGTTAAACAAAAAAGACATAGGGAGTATTCAGAAAGGAAAAATAAAGAGGAAAAGTAAAGAAGTGCATTTGTATGCTTTCGGCAAGTGAGGGCTCGCTCCCAACAAAATAGTATGCTTTCGGCCTGAAGGTTTCATGGGCCTCCAGTAGATTGGGTATTCTCTACATGGATAGTGGACCTACGACTAATTGGACTGGGCCTGAAAATTCTAGATGTTCAGCCCACTGAATGCCATCGTTGCCGTCCAGATACGAACCACATATCAATTCAGCCCAGCAAATATGGCAGAAACAGAAATTTACAGGTTATCTACTTATCTCAAATTTAAAAATATAAACGAGTTTTTCATCTCCAAGAAGCAAGAGGCGTCACAAAACTCTAAATAAAAAAGTCAAAGAACGGCATCCGATTCTTGAGACCACGTTGTGGAGCTCTGGAAGTTGTTTTGGTGATAAACAAATAGTAGACAACTAGTCTTGTACTGAGTGAACCGCAGTGAATTCATTATGCTTATTTTTTAGAAGTATCGAGGCCAGCGCTCTCTGGTCAGACCTAAGTGAGACTATTTCACATGTTTTTAAAAGATAAATGCAAGTATAAGGACACGTTTGGTTCAGCTAAGTTAAATCGTGGCATGCCACAAAAATATAGCCAACAAAGTGATGGTCACATGTTTAACAAAGTAAAACAAGGAAATAAGCGGATGACATATGGGCCAAAGGGCTAAGAAATTGTGGTTAAACATATTTATAGCTTTGAACCAAACATATATATACATATATATATATATATATATATATATATATATATATAGAGAGAGAGAGAGAGAGAATAGCTAGCGTCTCTCGAAGTCAGATCTCTCCGTACTCGAGTGGTTTTGAAATTGAGATGCCTAACAACGATCGAACCGTTGATCTTGTTAGTCTCTTTGAAAGCGTTGTCGTTGACCAAGTTTCATATTTTTTGAATTTGTTTACTATTTATTTCTTATGTTCGAAAATCAGCTTTTTGAGCGCACCACGACTAATTGGATGGCTGATTTTTAAAAATATGAAACAAATAGTAAACAAATTCAAAAAAATATGAAACTTGGTCACTGACAACGTTTCAGTGAGATGAACAAGATCAACGGTTCGGATCGGTTGTTAGACGTCTCAATTTCGAAAACCACTAGGAGTGCGGAGAGATCCGCATCTCTAGAGTACGCTTAGCATTCTCATATATATATATATATATATATATATATATATATATATATATATAGAGAGAGAGAGAGAGAGAGAGAGAACTCGTGAACACGAGCCTCCGTGAACTTCGACGGGTTTTCGAAATCCGAGGACTTTAGTGATCGATCCAAACCGTTGATCTTGTTCGTCATGTCAAAAGGTAGCCACCAACCAAGTTTCGTATTTTTTCAAATTTTTTTGCTATTTGTTTTCTAATTTTGAAAATCAGCCTTCTAAATAGTCGTGGAGCGTCCAAAAAAGCTGATTTTCAAAATTAGAAAACAAATAGCAAAACAAATTAAAAAAATACGAAATTTGGTTGGTAGCTACTTTTTGACATGACGAACAAGATCAACGGTTTGGATCGATCACTAAAGTTCTCGGATTTCAAAAACCCGTCGAAGTTCACGGAGGGATCCGCGCACTCGAGTTCACGCTAGCAAATCTCTCTCTCTCTATATATATATAAAGAAACCGTGGCATAGCTAATATTTATATTAGCATTGTTAGGCGTAGAATCAAACATGCCTGATTTCCAGTTTCGGCATAAGCAAAAAATAGATACAACCATCACAATCAAAAGCTAAATAGTTGTTACGACCCCCAAATGCCAAAACCAGATTACTTAACGACAATACAAATTGTCACGCTAAGTCTAGCAAAATAAAAATGAAAAAAATACTAGGGACCGGTGAATGGTACATCACTCCTTTCCTTCTTCCTTACCTTTCCTCATTCGGATCAGCGTTGGGTGTTAGGGAGGTCCACACCCCTAGGCTAAGAGGGAGGTCGAGGAAGAGGTGGTCCGACAATGGGAGGGGGCTGGGCGGGATTGTGGTGAAGCTGTGGCGGCGAATGAATTGCTATATGACAGCTAGATGATAGGGGAGGATCAACAAGGTAGCAAGGACACCGCTGGTCGTAGCTGGTGATTGGAGGCAGTGGGAGCCGATGGTGGATGTGTAGGAGTTCAACGGAGAGGAAGGGGAAGGGAGAGGAGGGGGCGAAGGAGGAGCTGTTGTGAAGAAAGGAGGAGGAAGCTAGGAGGATTTGCACAAACGAAGGTGCAATCAGGAGGCGAAGCTACGGAGAAGAAGTCGATTTTTTGGGTCAAATCCTTGTGTGCCACCATATAGTTTTCTAATCTCATCTATGCCATTACATTCACACTCTTCTTATGTGTCACCATATTCACATTCTATCCTTATTTGTCATCACATTCATAGTTTAATACTCTCTCCATTGTTTTTTATAAGACGCACACATATCCCAAGATTCAAACTTCTGAATCTCTGACCAATAATTTATCTAATAGTTTTATAGATTATATGATAAAAAATAATATCATTGGATTCATATTTAAAGTGTTTTCTAATGATTATAACTTTGTTGTTATGAATGATGTAGGATAAGACAATCAAGGGGCAAAGTATAGTTTACGAGACCATGCCAAGTTAAATGCGACTTATGAAAAACAACGGATGGGTACTTCATAGGCCCCTATTGACCCGTCAAGCCATTACGGAGATGCATAGAAACATATATGACCCTATGTCTTTTGAATAATTGGTAAATAAGATAAAACTTTAAATACTAAATAAAATTCATAAACTTGTGAGAAGACATTTTTGGGTTCAAAAAATGATGAAGTGAAATGAGAAAAATTCTATGTGAAATTTTATATCAAAATTAATGATACCTACTACCTAGTGTTTCAAAATAAAGTTTTATATTATGATTTTGAATTAGAAAATACAAAAGTTTAACAGCAAGTAAAGCATGATTTTATATAGATTTTTTAAAAAAAATCTGAAGTTCAAGTGTAAGAGATACAAAATTTTAAAATGTATGATGTTTTGAACATTACGGCCACCTTTCTGACAACCTACCCTAATGGAGTTTGCGGTGGTAAGCCATGAATAGGATTGGACATAAAGGTAGGGTGCGAATTTGGTGGTATGGAAGGGAGGGGACTCTGATGTGGCATACAATGATTTAATACAATTTTTCACTATCATATTCCATCCCTGCCACTACTATGTTACGCAAAATGAAAATATATGGAGATCAAAATTTAGGCACGCTGATCGCGATGCTCTTGTGCCACTTTTGTTTAGACGCAAATTCTAGCTAATCAAGTTCACTCATTTGACCTAGGTATCGTACCGTTGCGTATTATTGTAATAAATTTTGTTATTTTGATATAGCCTATATGTTGTGATAATTTGTAACGATTTTTTTAATCTTTTAGTGAGCCTTTCAAAGTTACTAGAACTATTTTTCAATTATTTTTTATAATCTTTATACCTCTTTCCTAGTGCTCTCAAATTTGTTATAATAATATACCAACGCAACAATACGCTGAAAAGAACAATATCCTACAAAAAAAGTTTACCCATCTAAGTAACTTTACACTCTTCCGTAGCATCCATTAGCTTGAGGGTTTTAGTTAATGGCGAAATATGTGGTGCAAACCACTGTTTCGTGCAAACCCCGTGAAAACCATATATAAAAGTTTTGTAAATTCGTGAAAAAAATTACTGGAGATAGGTATGTACACGAGCTACATCACCACCGAAACTCAAGTCTAAACTCAACATCGTTTGGAAGAAACAAAAAAGACAAATTTGATTTACAAAACTTTTATAGGTTTTCACGTGGTTTGCACGAAAATAGTGGTTTGCACCATATATTTCGCCTTAGTTAATTAACCCACGTTATTGGCATTGTTAACCGACAACACTAACATGGACCGTATCAAATCAGTTCTCTCTCCAACTACCAAGCAAGAAAAAGCAAGAACTTTCTTGTACTGTACTCCACTGTAACAGTCTAACAGATAATCACTGGAAAATTTCTTGAACTTGTAATATATAATGGCTACTAGTCTTATGATTTTAAAACGGTCGATACGATATGGTCATGCGTGGATAAGCCGATAAGGCGCAGCCTCTCCAGCTCACGCTCCCGTGATCCAAACCTCGTCGCCCTCTCACTCATCCTACCACTAATTAATCCCTTTATTAATCACGAGCTTATCTGCATACGACGTGTCAATGTGTCATCGAAATTGTTCCCACATTTCTCCTATTTTAATCGGTCCAACACGAGAACTTTTTTCTCTGAAGCCGTCGCCTTTTAAATGGCATGTTGTACTCTAATTTTTTGAATCTAATTTTAAATCGATTTAAATTGGCAATCCTTTTTGTTATAAATCCGGCGTCTTTTTGATAGACAACGAGGGGGCCGTTTCGTCGACACTCACACGACCACGCCTTCGCGAACTGTCTGCCGCTAGGTGGCGACGAGGTGATCCTGTCGGCGGCCGGCGGGCAGATCGGCGCCGCCGGTTCCGGACGGGGGGATGCCGCTGGCCTTGGACCGCGTCGCCGCCTTCGAGGCGGGGATGCCGGCGCCGGCGTGCAGCTCGTCGTCGCTGGGGAAGGACAGCGACGAGGGCTCGCCGCCGGGGAAGGACGCGGAGGACGGGGACGGGGAGGCGCAGAGCGCGTACAACGGAGCGGGGCTCGCGGGTCTGAGCGCATTGGAGGAGTCGCTTCCCATCCGGTGAGCAGTTTTAGTTTTCTCTCTTTCTTTCTTTGGCGATTTCTGGTTCGTTTCCTTGCTGTGCGGTGCCATGTGAACTCATGGAAGAAAGATTTTTTTTTTTTTTTTAGGATGCTTAGAGGGGTGTTGGCGAGCTAATTTGGCGAATTGGAGTAACCATTGAGCGGTTTTTGCTGGAAGGTGCGCTTTTGGGGTTGAGGAACGGGCGTTTTGTTGATCTTAATTTGTAGTATGTATTGAAGCTGCTTTTGCGTGTAGTTGCTCGATTGTCTTTGCAGCTGCTATTGGTTGTGTAGGATGTTGAGCATGTTTATGGATTGTGCTAGATGATGAAAGGCATCAATTTGGGTGCTTGGAGTTACCAACAATAATCTGTGGCTATACACTGAAAGAACTAGTCAAAATGGCGGGTGTGAATCCAACAGATAAGGCATTGCTTGCTACATGTTGCAGGACATGTTCTTGATTAGGATACGGTGAGATATGTACTATTCAATCATGTGACGGTATAGAGGTCTCCAAATAGTTTGCTTGATTGTGTGAAGGGGCCTGTGTGAATGTGCTTGCCTCTGGATAATCCTGGAATACCAGATTTGTGTGGTAATTAGTGCTCCATAGTCCATTGTGTCGTTTTCATGTCTCGAGTTAGCAATGCTTGTCTCTGTGAGGTTGGGGAGGTGTAGCTATCATGACATGAATGCTTATCTTTTTGCCAGCACATTGCTTGTAAAAGAAATTGTGGGAACGAATTATTTACTGGAACTTATACAGTGAAGCTCTTAACAACAGACTGAATGAGAAATTGAGATGAACAATATTTGTTGTATAAAAAATTAGCTCCCGCCTCCCTGTTTTACCGTCATCTGAACACTAAACTAGCCATTCTCAATCAGTCAATGTGAGGGCTGTGTTCGAAACAACACAAAAGGCTGTTTAACCTACATATATGAAGCCATGTTATTGTTTGATGATAGTATAGCGGAAGAATTTTCCCCTTAGGTTTTGTGGCTGTCTCATCAAATTTAATCATTGCAGGAAGATGAAAATAAAGTTAGTTAATGAATTTCTGTTGTGGATAATGGTATGCATTGATAATCATGGCTGTTCTAGCTATACTAATTGAGATTTGAGAAAGACCAATTTATCATGCTTGCCACCAGTTTTCCAGAGCTGATGGCAAAGGTTTAGTCCTTCAGAACTTAAAAATGAGGGCCTGATAATATATTCCTCTATGGAAAGGCTTCCTGACATGCTCTCTATTAAACCCATATGCTGCCAAGTGCGATTTTGTTGAATTAAGAGAAAATTTTCCTTCCTGTATTTCAAACAGATTCAGTCCTCATATATATTTTTTTTCAAGGAAAGTTCTATTACATATCCTTGGTGCATATCTTCCTTTATCTATATTGAGAACTACATTTTATTTTTTTTCTTACCATTATGGTTATGCAGGTAATATTCCTTCTTTTTTTGATATATGATTGGTTATAATTCAAAATGTTTCCTTTACTAACCTCTGCTGTATCATTTTGGTTTTACATGCTTGCCCATAATTCATGTACCACACAGAACGGCAATGCTTATCACTTCACCTGTCATTTAGTTGCTCTTAGCTGTATATGTATATTGGGTGTTCATTATTGATTAATGATGTTTGGTTTGTTTCTGCTATGTATGATCTGATGTCCTCATTCTGAGACAGGCGTGGTATCTCTAAATTCTATAATGGCAAGTCCAGATCATTCACATTCCTCAGGGAAGCTATTACACCATCTGGATCTTCAAGGGTCATTGCCAAGGCAGACAATGCATACACCAGGAAACGGAAAAATCTTCTCGCATATAGTGTCATGCATGATAAGTCGCAGATCACCATACCAGAATCCTATGAGAGTGGCACTCCTAAGAGGTTTGCCTCCTTGAGCAGGCTCAGGCCCCTGGATTGCATCGGCTCCAGGAGCAGCAGCAGCAGTCTCAGCAGTGAGGAAAACGAGCTACCTCAGTTTATTTTGGATCAGTCACCTGATAACACGGAGAGTTTCGCCCCTCCAAAGATCCCAACACCTTGGCTCGGATCTTGCGCACCGAAGACGATACCCGTGTCTATGAGGTCGTTCTCGATGATGGATCTGCATCGTTTGCACAGGTCCTGCTCGTCTGTTTGTCTCAAAGAAGACCACAAAACTGATTAGCAACCCTGAGACTTCCCCCTTCTCTTACTTTCTCGTGTGTTGTTCCCCATCTGATACTTTCTTGTTCGTGTGTGTTGTTCTGTGTGTACCTAATACCTCCTCTTTTTTTTCTAAGCTAAGGTTGCCTGAAGGTCTTCGGATAAATAAGAGATTATGGTGGTTCTTGTGTGTGTAAATTAGCTGTTTTACACCGTGTACATTAACAAAATCTGCTAATATAAAACATCTTGGCTGGTTGTCTATTCTAGAAATCATTCTCGAAAAACTAGTCTCCAGTTGTTCAGCGTGAATGTTTGCGCTGAATTCATTCTTTGGATGGGGTTGCTTCAGCGTGCATGCCCCGCCATTCTAACGGAACCATATCAGCTAAGTTATAAAATATACTAGCCGCGATAGCGCGCCCCTGGCGTGCCCGGGACCTCGCGACCCGCGCGCAGGAGTCGTGAGCCCGCGACGTGCGCAAGGGAGAAAAACAGGCGTGCGCCCGTCGACGCGCGCGTGGGAAAAGAACAGAGGCTGAGCGAGCGGGCGAGCGTGGGAAAAAAGAGTGGGCGACCGAGCGCTGGGCAGGCAGAGCGAGCCATGCGGCGACGCGAGCGAGGCAAGCGGGGCGTGCAGCGAGCAACGTGGCAAGCCTAGCGAGCAGCGAGCCACGTGGTGAGGTGGACGGGGGAACTCAGGATTGTATCTATTATTGATATCAGCTAAGTTATAAGATATAGATGGCCAAATAGGTGGTCCGGCATGGCCTGAGAAGAGAAACGGGCTTTGTCATGTTAGGCCATGGGCCGATGCCCCAAGCATGCCACTAAGGTAGCCATGGCCATGCTGGGCTGGCCCAAGGCCCGGCTAGCCCATCGGGACTATGAGCCCATTTGTATTTAAGGAAGAAAATAGGAAGAAAGATAATAATCCTATTGCCACATCAACTAGCCAGTAGCCACTAAGACATGGTTTCTTTTGTGATGTTTGTATCATAATATATTTTAATGTACATATTTGTGAACCAAAGCATCAAAAAAATAGTCGTGTCGGGTCGGGTCGGCCCTTCGTGCCTGGCCTTTGGCCCAAGCATGGCACGCTTAATCGGGCCATGCCAGCCTAGGTCCAATTTTCACCGTGTCGTGCCATGCTTCGGGCCCGGAAAAAACTACGAGGCTCGTGCCGACCCATTTGGACATCTATACTATATGATAAAGTTTATCTTTGCTTTATCTTAAGTAGGTATCCTATTATCTAGCGATACAAGTGATGCGTAATCATTGGGTTTAGCACTGTATTAATCGTAAGTTGTAAGAGAGCACGACATAATAGGTGAGACGGTCATCACCTACCAAACTAGTCCTAAGTGGATCCTATATTTTGTTTGTGGATCTGGTTGGACATGTGGATTTAATAGGTTTAATTGGACATCTGTCGGCATGGCCGAAGACTACGTGGGGGAGCCGAAGCGTGGCAAGTGCCACAAGATGAGCCAAATCGTAACAGGCTTTAATGATAATAGTAACACCGAGAGATATCATAATCTCTGTGCATAGGAATTTGGATATTACGGTATCCTAATTTCTCGTTTGCAACCACCCTCGAAGCTCCATATTTTCCGTATGGTAAAACGATAAAAGTAAAAGGAAGGAAAAAGCATGTCTTATGCATGGAAGAGCATCCTTAGAGGTATTCTGCGTCTAAAGGCAGGTGGGTGATGGCGTGAATAAATATTTGGTATGGATGCCCAAGGAAAACTCGAGGCATGTCATTTCTACAAGAGGTAGGGATGGCAATGGGTCTAGATCCTTTGGGTTCAGCCTACATGGATCCAGACCCAAGATGCAAGAACTGGACCCAAACCCAGACCCGAAATTTGTAATGGATCCAAAGTCAGACTTAGGCCCAAACCCGGATCCGGACCTAGACCCAGACCCATCGGGTCTACGCAGACCCGAAAGTGGTGGAGTCAGGAGTGGTGGAGGCAGCAAGGCGTCGGCGGAGGGGGAATCATTCTCGGGAGTGGTGGAGGCGACTAGCCTCCCGGGCATGGTGGAGGGCTAGAGGCGGTGGTGGCTGGTGTCGGCGGAGTGGAGGGTGTTCCCTGCCGTGGTGGAGGCGGGATCTGGGCGTTGGGCCGTTGGCGGTCGGCGGAGAGTTGGAGGAGAGATCCCGGGCGGAGGCGGGATCTAGGCGTCGGCACCTCGGTGGAGTAGTGGAGGAGGGATCTCGGGCGTGGTGGAGGCGACCGGTGACGCGGCATGGTGGCCGGCGCCGGTGGCGTGGTGGAGGATTGGAGGCGGGATCCCGAGCATGGTGGAGGTGACCGGCGACCGCGTGGTGGAGGCGGTGGTGGCCGGCGTGATGGCGTCGGCAGCGGGCCGACGACTAGGGTTTGGAGGCTTGGAGGATGGAGGGAGACAACAAAGTAGGGAGTGCCTCTAGTGAGCCCGTGACCGCAGACATAGAGGCCAATAGACAAAGGGGCTCGGGCTGAGTCGGGCGTTGCACTCTGACTGAGACTAAGGGACTCTGGGTGACTGACAGTTAGCCCCACATGTCAGAGCTACAGTACTGATCTGGGTCGGGGTACCCATGGGATGAGGCCCGGACCTGAACTTATATACCTATGGATCCATTTTTTGGACTCGTACCCAGACCCATCGGGTCGGGTACCCATGGATACCCAGACTCATGGGAATTTTTGCCATCCCTAACAAGTGGACTGTGACTTTGCAATTTTCTCTTTCTTGTTTAAATGTAAACTTGTGAAGAAAGTGTGGAGGGCAATGCTTCTAGAGAAAGAAAGATTACAACCATGAATTGCGACTTTGTAGTACATGTTATACTTTGTGTCAAATACGTGTACAATTGAGTCACGTGGACTTTTGAGTTGTGATAGACAGTGGAGGGTAGTGTTAGGGTTAGATTCGCATCCGTGGTCTATATAAAGGGGTGCACTGCTAGTGTAACTTGTTATGACGACCTAGCGGTAGCACAGGGCATGCTGGGTGAGCGGCTGCCCTATGACCGTGACCTAGGTGTTCTGGTGTGCTTCTGCTGATTGGGGGGAATTATCCGTAACTAAAGTTTTGCAGAAGTAGACAATCATGCCGAATGGCATTACCAAATATCGTGTCTTGGGTGGTCTAGATCTTGGGTGGCGATTAAAATTGTAACATTACATGCTTATGAATTGATCCTGTCATGGAAAACCAATATTCAAATAAGTCAATTGTTCTATCATAAAATTGATGATTCTATATAAATAAAACTGTGCAAAAATGAGAAGAGTATGCCAATTGAAGGCATAATTCATCAGGTTCTTGCTCAGTTAGCGGGTTTGAGGAGGCTCTCGTGGGTATTGCCAATGATGTCTAGGTGATTGAGAAAAGGAAGTGGTAGAGGATAAAATTTAATAGAAAAAAGTGCCGATTTAGTCCCTCAACTATGCTCGCTGGACCACTTTGATCTCCGAACTTCAATACCAGACTTGTGAGGTTCTTTATGTAGCAAAACCGGGCTTGACCGGTCAAAACAACGGTATTAGGGTTTTGATCGATCAAAACAACAATATTAGATTTGAAAGAGGAGAGATTTGAGAGATAAAGTGAGAGATAAGACAATGAGATGGATGCCATGTGGCCATAAAGTCAACAAAAATCCTAAATGGATGTCAAACAAGCAAAAAAACCCTAAAACCACCCACTGACCTGATCAAAGGACTAATTTGGTTCGGTTTTGATATATGAGGGGCCTCACAACCACCAAATCAGCACTTTTTCCAATTTATATTGATGGATCCTTCATTCAAGCTACAATACACGGAAGTTTGATTAAAAAAAAAAACAATACACGGAAGTTGGGGCTTTATGGCTACTGATCATAACGCTGAACCAATTGTGATGAAGGCTGGAAAGCTGCTCAATCAAGTTAATGCTATGCAACCAAATGCTTTAGCTTGCGTAACGGCCATACTGACGCAATTCAGGAAGGTATGAGCAAGATTACTGTTCAAATGGATGCTTTGCATCTAAAAAAGACATTGGAGGCTGATGAGGAGGATTTCAGTGAGCTGGCGGCAATCATTCGACAAATTCAATATGTCAAGTGTAAATTGTCTTGTGTTTCATTTACGTTTAGGTTTTGTCGCAGAGACTGCAATTCATGAAGCTGTAAAATTTTGAGCTGTTTGTGAACCAAGAACAAGCAACGGGTCTGCAGGAGTCTGTTTCCCCAGGCCATTTGCGATATCTGACGGTGAATCTGTGAGGACAAACTGACTTGTTTTGCTAGATATTTTAGGATTTTTATATTTTCCTTTTACACAAAAATATATTTTCATTTTGCAATCAAGCAAATCTAGCCCACGGTCGCCTCCTCAAGGGGCGATCGTCCATTCAAAAGACGATAAGTCCCCTCCGTCAGCTTCCATCTAGCGCAGAGGTGCTCCGCCATGTACATGCACCTATCGCTCTTTCGAAGGACGACAAGCGCCAATCGCCCACCGAAAAAACAACACGTCGATCCCCCACTCACAGCGACAAACGAGGTGGGCCCAGTCGCCTTCTTAGAGGGCGATCGCCCCTTCAATGGATGACAGGGGTCAAGATTTGCTTCATCGCCACACAGAAATACATTTTTTCTTAAATAAATTGAAATAAATATAAAAATCTTAAAAATTCGTTGTGCTGTCTCAATGCTAAAAAAAATAGAGTAAAGTCTCAACTGACCCTCGGCATTAGAGCAAAGCTAGCAGCAGCTTTAAAAGTTGCTGCAAATATCCATGCTGCAAATTTACAGCTTTGCTGCAAACGTCCTTTCAGACTTTACACTACACTCTAAAAGATTCCCTCACCTATCAGACACTCTATACGTACTGCAAATATAAAACGCCGTATAGAGCTTCCGCTAGCTTTGCTCTTACGACGCTTCCCTATCGACGCAGCAACAGCCAACAGGCCACCCGCCGCCACCTATCCACGGGCGCGCCACCCACCCCATAACCTCACCTCACCGTATGGGAGGCTGGGGAGGCTGGCCTTCCTCGGAAACCACAGCAGCGTGAGGTGGCGCGAAGCATGTCTCCCCCGCGGCCCCTCACCGCCTGGATCCGGCCGTGTCCGGCTGGCGTTCGGCCCGACCACAGGATGTCCTCCTCCTCCTCCTCTACCTCTTCCACTGTCTCCCCGCGCGAGCTCCTATCGTCTTGTGGCTTCCCTAGGGTTTCCCCCGTCTCCTTCCGGCAATGGTCTGCGTCGCCTCTCGACGGAAGGTCACGCCTTTTGGGTCCCATCCGGTGCTCCCAGGACTCCGGCGAGGTGATGACTTCTCCTCTCACTCGATTTTATTGTGTTTTTTTAATAAAAAGATTACTCGATTTTTCTTAAATGTTAATGGTAATGCGTCAGTTTCATCTCTGGTTGACTAGATTGGGGAAAAAAAATGCTTGCTAACTATGTTGATTGTTCGGTACTGAACTATAGAAAAGCGCTAACTCGATCGTTCTGGATTGAACTATAGAAAAGTAAAATGCTGATCGCTCTTAATTATATTCGACAGAATGATTTTTTGGATGCGAAGAGTTCATTGTAGGCTCAAGTTGTTAGTTTGGATGTGACATTAGTGTTTTTTTGAAGGTGGAGTAGGAGAACTGCCATCCAATTTCATTAAGTAGAAGAAAAGGCAGAAAAATCTCGTGCAAAGCACATGGGGTACAACCGTAGCGCAGCCTCTGTCACCATGGCCAAAAGCCGAACACCACGGGTGTACAACTGTGTGTCTTGGGAAAGGGACACCCGCGGTAATGCCTCTAAGGAAGGGAATGGCGTTGACAGGCGTCGTCATCACCGGACTGAGCGGACAGGGCTTCGCTCGGGTGTTCTCCATGACAAAGCCTCCAAGGAAGTCTGCGGCATCTAAGGTGTCATCATCGTCAGCCGTCACCAGACAGGTTGGCTTTCGCCCTGAGGGAAAAGGTCCCAAGAGCCAATCTCTCATAATTGCTGTCAAACACACGCTCCTAGAACTAACATAGAGCCATGTTGTCGGATCCAAGCACCTCGCCATCGAATCCGGCCTCCACCCACCGCGTCTAAGCACCGCCGTAGAAGGATCACGCCACCGCAGAAGACATCACGTTAGGAGGGAGCGAGGGGACTCCCACCACCCTCTCCACGCCACCCCACCGCTAGAGCCGCCGCGAACCCAACGGAAATAGAGGGACGAAGAAGAAGAAAGAAGATTCGGCCTCCGTGCCGGTAGCCAAGACTGTCGTCGGGCGACACATATAGAGCCGCCCCGGCCCCCGTTAGAACCAGGCGTGAGACTAGACCACCACACCGGACAACCTCAACGCCTGCGGCCGCCGCCACTCCTGACAGATGAGGCCATGCTGAAGGGAGCCATAGCTTTGGCTATCGAGCTTGTGGATGGGGGCGGTGACCGGTCTAGCAGAGGACACCGCCGATGAGGGGAGCTACGGTGGCGCTACCGCCAAGCCGCTCCACTGCTACTATGCGCTGCTCGCCTCACTATGCGCCACCGCCGATGAGCACCACCCGCCACTAGAACTAGTGCTGGGAGGGCGGACCAAAGGCATGGGGAGACAGCGGCGCTACCACCCCGCCGAGCTACACCGCCACTAAGTGCGATGCCCGCCTTACCATGCGCCACCAGATCTGGAGCGGTGCTCGCAATTAGATTTGTCATCGGGAGGGCGGACTAGGGGCACGAGGAGGCCGGACGGTAGGAGGTCCAAGAAGCAGCCGTGGAGCTGCGGCCGTGCCGCTGTCGACACTCGACACGCCCGCCGCCGCCACCTCAAGGAGCTCCCACTGCCGCCGCCACTGCCACTTCTTGTTGAAACAATAAGAGAGGAAAGGAGGGAGGAAGGATGAAGGAGGGAAGAGGGGGGCCGCCACTGGTTTGTCGCCTCTAGAGTTTGAGGCGAGAGTTGGTTGAGGGATTTGTCGCCTCCCGAGTAGGTTGGAGGACGACACGGTGTCACGGGCTCGCTCCGTATGTGACATTAGTAGAACATAAAGTAGACATGTTTGTGGAAACCAATGTATGTTGGACTAGAATGGTTTCTACACAATAGACGTCGGCTGTTGTTTGTGAGGGAGAAATAGTAGGCCTCGCATGAGCTTCTACACTTACTTATTCATATTGCATTATTCGGAATTGGAATGTTGATGCTAGCCATGATTTTTTTGGACATCCATAGGTGGTTTAGGTTAAGCAAACCACTCACCGTGGATGATAGAGCTTAATAATTTTTTTAAGAGAAACGTTTATGAGAAGATATTTTAGATTTGGGTCCCAGTTATTGATGTGTGTACTGATCTGCATTTCCATGTTAGGTTGACACAGTTAATATTGAAGAAGCCAAGCAACTACAAGGAGGTTCCATCGGTATGATACTTGTTTATGTACTATCTTTTGCACCATCAATTTGCATTTCTCCATAAAACTAAATTTATAATTTTTTCATACAGGTCCAAGAAATTATGGCAAAGAATCATCGAAAAGTTTCTCATCTAAAGAGTATTCTCAAATCACAACTAACTGTAAATCCAAAGACCAATAATAATACACTTGTTTGTTATATAGTTCTTGTGGCATGATGACAATTATTTAGGAATTAGGATTTCATGTACATGCATTTCAAAATCTGTAGTGTTCCAACCAAAATTTCGTTGAGTAACAGTTGAGCCTGCATTTAGCGCTAAAATATACTCAAGAGGCAGACAGCCCACTGAAGTTGGTGCTCTTGTGTTTATCTGGCTTCACGTAATCACGACATATAAGGCTACAAGCCTATAATAATGGTTTGTAGTTAGGTCTTTTATGCAAATAACTGTTGGCAGAAAAAACTCTTGCTCAGACAGGAGGTTATATAGTACTTGCATTGAGAATTATGACCTTTCATGCTAACAGATTACAGAAGAACCTTCCCTTGACCTTGATGAGACCAATGAATTTCAGATTCAAGCTTTCAGCCTTTCTCATTAATCGTGATACAAAAAGTCCAAAACTTGGAATGACATATTCAATTTACTCTTTTTAACCCAAGTGATTAGTGATGACGTCATTCCTCATTTATTCCTGCTCGTGTTGTCAGGTTGCTAGAGAAATTAAAGAGATATGGTGCTGCTGGTGTTTTGTCATATGGACTACTTAATACTGTCTATTATGTCACAACCTTTTTATTAGTTTGGTAAGTCAATGCATGGTTTTATCCTTCCTTGACGCTGTGGTGAGTTTGACTTACTGCCCTGTTTTCTGGAGCATTTACTTTTTGCAAAAAAAAAAAAGTGGTTTTCAAACTGTGAAGTTGTCAGCTTTGATATTGAGAAAGAAGCCCACTTAAATACTTGTTCCAATTGGTGCATTTCTTCATGGCAAAAAAGAAAAGAAAAGAAATGCTCAAGTATTTGCAGCAATGGATGGAAACGAATTACTGAATATTTTTTTCACAGGTTCTACTTTTCTCCTGCTCCTGGTAGGATGGGCTATGCTGCAGCAGTCAAGAGGTAAGGATTGCAAAAATTTTTATCAACATTACTTGACCATTCTTATTTCTCACTGTTGTGTGTTCTATACCAATTTAAGCAGATTCCTTAAATTAATGGCGATGGTGTGGGCTGGCAGTCAGATTACTAAAATTCTTCGAGCAGGAGGGTGAGTCAATATCCAAGTTAGTAAGTAATCATCCTAAATGGTTACATGCCAAGCTATGCTGGCACTTAATTTTTTTTAAAAAAAAAATCAACTTCTCATTTCTCAAATAAAAATTTCAGGAAAAGCTATTCTTTTAAAAAAACTAAATTGCCCATTTTTGAAATTTTATATTAAAAAACCAATTCCTGAAATAAAAAAGTTCTAAAATACACTTCAAAACTTCTAATTTTGGGGGAAAAATTGCAAACAAAATTTAAAATAATAATTTATGTTTTTATGCTTTTGATTTTTATTAATTTCAGTTTTTATTATTTTTAAAATTTAAATTCCGAAATTTGAGTTTCTGAAATATAAAAATGAAAATTAATTATTACATTGTTTATTTCTGAAGTTTTATTTTTCAAATATAAAAATATAATTTGTTAAAAACTTTCGACAAGCCGTGAATAATAAGTCATGAACTATTATTTTAGAAATTTTGATTTCGAAATTTTTTTTTTATAAAAATCTAAAATTGTATTTTTGTTTTTTATTTCAGAATTCAAATTTTTCGAAAAAATTACAATGAAAAAAATGCTAATATTTTTCAGTTTTTTCAAAATTTATAGTTTGAAGAAGTTTTTATTTAAAAAAAACCGAAATTAAGTGTTTGTGTTTTTTGACATGTAAGCATATGTGGCATATATATCGGCACTTAATGGCGCCTAGTCGTTCATGTAAGCACTTAACAGCGCTATAATGTTTTGGGGGCAATGGTGTAAACGGCAACAACTTCTAGGGACAGAAAAAGTATTTTTCAATATCCGAGAGTTAAGTGAGATTTGATCACAACTTCTGGAGGGAAATATTGTAATTTTAATGCGTGTTTTGATCATAACTCTTGTTTTGGTTTTCTCCAGAGCACTTGCATTGGCTCCTTTTGTTGATAGAGGGTTGAGATGGTTCACAATCAAGTTCAACTTCCAATCACAAGGAAAGGTAAAAATATAAGAACAATTCATCTTTGAGTCAAATGGAACGGTAAATATTAGGTTTAATCATCAACCTACTATTGTATTGTCGCATTTCATTTTGCAGGCATTTGCGACAATTGTAGGGCTATGTCTTGCACTTGCTGCTCTAATGTTCTTTGGATTAACAATACTTTGGGCATAGAACATTTGTGACTGATGGCTGATGAAGAATCATGGCAAGATGCTGCGGAACTTGGATCCAAAACAGTATTGCAGCATTGATACTTTACTAATGGGCTTACGCTATCTAACTATTTCTCCTTGTCTTCATATCTTGGATGACAAAGCATTCTCATTTCCATATATGTTGCTGTCTACCTCGTGCTTGATTCTTCCATGAAACAGTCGTCTTCTGCAATCTGCATAAATATTCCTGCAACATTTTGGGTGTGTGTTAAGACCTTTTCAATACCGCAAAATTAGTGGTAGAATCTTGCCCGATGTCAGAAAATCTCTGGATTTAAGCACCTTCATTCTCTTCTGGCTGGCTTCTGTTAACTGCTCCTGTAAAGACGAATAAACTGTTGCGTTCTTTCCAGATATCTTTTTTCTATGTTCAATGAGAAATTTGCTCTCATGGCTTAGAGTACTTTGCTAATCACTTTCATGTCTCAAAGTACTTTGCATTTGTTCATGTGTCCCGAAGTATTCCAGCCAATTGCCGTTGCGCCCTTTTTTAATATTTTATCAAATAGCAACCAAACGAGAGGAAAAGACTTTTATTTGCATTATCCATTTCTCGAAAAAAAACATTTTATATTCTTGTTGCTTCACATCGTAGCCAGTGCAGGTTACTTCACATCTCGATAATGTAAATAGGGATTCGAGGACACAGGCTCCTCTCAATTTGATCTATCCTAGTTAACAGCATTCAGAAAAGTTCTGTTAAATTCGGTTTCAACTTTTTTTTTAAAGAAGTCGTGTGGACATTGACACGTCTACAGAATAGAATTCTGACCATAAAAACTTTTTAAGAATTTATTAAAATTATAATATTATGAAAGTTCTTTTTAAGTTGAATCCATCAATACGATTTTTATGTTCTCAATCTAGTTTAAAAGTTCTATATGAATAAAGTTTTAAAACGGACAAGTATAAAACGAATTCTATTTCATAAAGGAGGGATTAGTTTCTAAGCTAATAAAAAAGAAAAACACTTTGATTTTTGAAATCTACCTTTTATCTGTTAGCCAGCCACCTATAAAGCTTTTAAAAATAATATAAACAAAGTGGATCAATTTTGTAATCATATTAAAAAAATCTATCGGGGTACCGTTCAAAATTTCAGCTCAACCAGCTCGTTTATTCAGCTAGCCATACCGGCATACTCATTATGTATAGCACTTTTATAATATTTGGATTGCTTTTTTTTTTTTTACTAGTACCGAAAGAGGAGAAGATCAATTTTGCAAAATCTCTATATGTATGTAGAAAAAATACATACGTGATGGTACCATGTATGAAAACAGAAGGAAAACAACCTCAACTTTGATCTTTTTTTAAGCTGATCTGAAGGATCGAACGGTTGAAATGACTGAATTTCGAGAGGCTTCTCGAGGTAGTCTCGAGATTCAGATCCATTTCGTTTTGCTTTTTTTAAAGTGTTACAGCATCCCTAGGAGGCTCGGCAAAACACTGTAGCTTTAGTGCTACGAGCGCAGCAAATTCAAACATGCAGACTACGCCCGGGGGGGGGGGGCGAGCGCGTGATGGCGGGCCTGCTGCTCATGCTTTTAGGACCTACCTTCAAAACAGCGAAAAAACGGAAGTAAAAACCAAAAGTATATTTCTTTTTAAACCTAAGATAAGCCGCTAAGTTATTAAATCATTAGGCTGTTAAACTAAAAAGAACATAGTCAGCTATAAGCTGAAACAAGCAAATAAAGTCCAGAACGGCAAACAAACTGCCCATCAGGCCATCATCAACACATGACAGTTTTGACTCTTTTTTTTTTAGATCTTTACAGTTTTGACTTGCCCAAATGCCCAGGAGGCCCAGGACGTGCGACTATGCGATCTCTGAGTAGCCCAGTTTTTTTTTTGTTTGAGAAAAAGGGCCATCATCTTATATTAAACATCCAGAGACAGTACACAAGTTGGTACAAAAAGGACTACCAATCGAAGAAAATTACAAAGAACTTCTCCGTTAAGCCTCTTTGCACGAACAAACTCACTGCAGCTGCCCAGTTCATCGCCCTTCACCGTAGAAGAAGACATCGATGCAAGCCGGAACCAATACCGAATCCAGCTCCACCAGCCGTGACCCATACGGGGTTGACATCGTCGGAGCACGCCAAAGACAATACGCTCCGACAAAAGCATAGCGGTTAACCAGCGGATCTGTAGCTTGAGGGCGACTCCGGCGAGGCAAGGAGAGACAAGGCCTCCGCCGAGTCCTTCGTGGAGACCATCAGCAGCAGCACCAAGCACCGACAGCCACATCCATCGGAAAGCACAACGAGACAAGCAAGCAGCAGTAAGGGATCTCGAGCCCTTACTCAGCAAAAGTTCCACCACCGGGAAGGCCGGAACCTGCCAAAGCCCATACAAGGTGAGGAAGACAAACCTGCGACGATGACGACGAGCAGCCGTGCCGAATCCTCCGACATCCGACGCACCGCCCAGAAGAGACTCCGCCATGGCAAGCACGCCGCCGGCGACACAAACTAAACTACCTAAACTAGAAACTAGTAATAGTAGTAATCTACAGCCTCCAGCCGGCCACCCTGCACATCCGAGGCCAGCGAGGCCACCGGAGGCGAGGGGGCCGGCCAGATCTACGAACTCTTTTTTCTCTCCCGCTCTGCCCTGTAGCAGCTAGAAGGGTCGCGAACTAACGAGGCTCGTCTTCTGAGTAGCCCAGTTGTCGGTGCTCGCTACAATATTTGATCACACTCCCTTTCATATTCAGTTCCAGAGTGAATACAGTATTTATATATTACATCTTGAAATTTTTTTTGCTTGAATAAATACTGGTCTCACAAGTCACAAGTAGTAGTAGCAATATTCTTGATCGCCACGTCCCGTAAGCTTGGATGCAAGATCGAGGCCAAAAATAGAATAGGAAAACAAGATCCATATGAAACGCGCTAATATATTTCTCTGCACGTCAACAGTCAACCGGAAGGCAGCTCAAAAGTAGCAAGTAAACGCCAGCGTTCTACTTGGGCGATCTGCATTAGGATGCCATGACAATCAGGGGTGTGTTTGTTGGAGGTAGCAGGTTGTATGGAACGAAATATGACATAATAAAAGTCATGAAATACGATGAACAAAACCAAAAAGCTCGAACTATCCGTACAACACAAATAGCGATGATTGTATCATCCTACATCTTGTTCAACCAACCAAATACATGTATTAGAAACAATATAGGAGTACAATTCTATTTTACCAACCAAACACCAGAACCATGTATTATACAATTCATATATACAGCCTCATTTAATCAATCAAACACTCTTAATTGTCATGTTTCATTTAATCAATCAAACAGACTCTTAATTGTCATGTTTGATATAAGTTATAGCTAAATGGTTTAGCTGAAATGGTACAATTTTTGTCAAACCTACAAGCCTAAATATTTGATTCAACTAGGTTATTAGAAAAATTGAGAAACACATTTGAAATATTTAAAAGAGAAAATTATATTGTTTTTGAGGAGAGAGAAAATTATATTGTTACCCCTCTAAAGTTGTACTGAAGTCTCGCCTGGCATTCGGAACTTAAGAATTACTTTTTTCACATCTAAAGTTGCTTCCATTTGCACAGGAGGTCCCATGTCGTGAATACAACCGTAAATTGATGAGTTGGACGCTGACAGGAATGTTTGCTCATTTGTGGCAAGTGATATGGCTAGTTGTTGACCATACCATCTGTGAGCTGTGGGTCAAAAATCCCCCAATCTCCTATATCAACCCTAGTTGCGTTCCACTCCTTGTTCGCACTCCCGTTCTCACTCCCTAGTCACCAAGCCATCACGATGGAGGCAGCCAACGGCGTGGATGCAAATCCTACCCACCAGAGCACGATGTCCATGGATCTGACATGGCGCAAGGGTAGGGATGCAACTTTGACCTACTGTAGGCCCTACCCTCCTTCACCCACCTCGCCCCTCCTCCTAACCCCTTTTGCTTCTCTTGTAGGCCAACCAATTTAGGTTTGGGGAGTTCATTTGTTGAATTTCTTAAAGAGCAATGATTTAAGGGTTTTGTCAAATTTGAGATTCTTAATTGTGATGCTGGTGGTTGCTCTTTTTTTTTTTTTCAAATTGTAGGTGCTAGTAGTGAGAGATTTATGCTACTATTGCATTATGGGGGTATTTTGTTGGATTCGAAGGGAAGAAGTATGTAATTGATAGGGTCATGTGGTTTGATAGGTGTTCTATACACTTGGTGTCGACGGTTGGGATATTGACCCAAGTCAACCAAGGTTCTTCAAGGAGGAGATAGGAAACACGCCGAACAACCACGAACGAACAGGAGACATGGTTTTTTATCCTGGTTCAGGCCTCTCAGGAGAGATAATAGCCCTACGTCCAGCCTTTCTTTATATCAAAGAGGATTACAAGGTGGAACTCGGCGAGATCAGCAGGTCTCGGCGAGTAGTATGCGAAAATCTATTGGCCAGGGTCCCTCTAAACGCCGTAGGGGCCCTGTTTATATAGTATGGAGCAAACCGACCTACCGAGAAATATCGGGTCGGGCTAACTACGAGATCGTAATGAACTCATACATGCCAAATATGACCTACGGTAGATAAGGTAATCTCCTAATCTTGGGGATCACGACTCCTAATCCAATCCGGGAAACCAACGTCCGGGTCTTCATGTAGCCGTGCACAACTCCTGTTCGAGATGGACTCAAACACGATTCCTTGGTCAAGACAAGACCGTGCGCCCAAGAGGGCTGTTCGGCAGATGCATATGAGCAGATAAAACCTTCCAGGAGCCGGGCCTGGTAGGTCATTCGATTGGGCCGTCGGGAGTAGGCCATGGCAATGGGCCGTAATTTAATCCCCAACATTTAGTTTCGAGACTCAAGTGGAAGGACTCACTAGAGTGGGGTCTTCCTCTTGAGACTCCAAACCACGAAGAGGGAAATTTTGCCGCCACAGAGACATGTAACGATCGATCGAACAGTTAAGGTTCAACCGAACAAGACGTGTTTCGGGACCGAAAGCAAACCCGCCAAAGGCCGAAAGCAGCTCTGTTGCATCGATCAGGAATCGTGATCTCGCCCGGCGAGCACTCAACCTTCAAAGCATGGACACCGGAAAAACTAGCCGCTAGCGCACTCCAACCAGAACTTCTTATCGCCCAGAAGGAAAAAAAGCACCATTTTACCTAGCCGCTGCGGTAAAAACTAGCCGCTTGTGACAAAACCGTTGCATAGCTGCCCATACGGGACTATAAAGTACCCAAGCCGCCCATGCCAGCCACTCGCTCTCACGCCTTTCCTCTCTAAGCCCTAGTTCCAACCAAGGCCAAAGATCAAGCACCCAAACTCCACCACCAACCCCTCTCTCCCGCCTCGGGAACCGCTATGGCCAAGTTCACGGCACTAGCTCGACCGAGGAGGACTCAAGGTCCGGGAGGAAGAGGGCCACATCGACACCGTAGCCGGAGGTCGTCCGAAGCGGAGGATACTCCGGAGCCGCTCGAGGGAGAGTTCGTCAGCTTCGAACAGTTAGCACTGTTCGGGTTGAGGTCTCCCGAGAGCGACTTCGTCGAGCCCTTCTTGAACATCGGCGGATTGGAGATGGCGAACCTCAATCAAACTCCATCCTCCAGATATCGTCTTCGCACACCGTGCGAGGGCTATCTGGCATCGATCCACCGGTGGGCCGTCCCCACTATTACACAAGAACGAGGAGCAGCCCGCCGCTTCGGCTACTGGGTGCTACTACCTCAAGCTCCGGGCCACCGCCGACGACTCGCCAGACCCTCGCCCACCGCCGCTCGACTCGATGGGCGCGTGGTGGTGAGATGGTTCTACAAAGAAGTTGAGCGGCGACAAGAACTCGTCTTCACCGGGAAGGCGCCGGCGAAGGGAACCCCAATGCCTCGGCCGGAGATGTCCGCCGAGGATTGGTACCTGACAAGGAAGATCGCCTCCCTCGTGAGCCTCGGGCTCACGGGCAGGGAGATCATTCGGGACTTCACAGCGAACAGGATCTGTCTGCTGCGGAGGAGGCCCTATCCCTTCTATAAAATAGAGGGATGGGAAGACATTTTCAGGGAGAACACGGGTAAGTGCCTTTAAGACTCAACCTTTACGTTGATTATTTCCTCCGAACAGGAACTAATAATCCCTTCTGCTCGGGCAGAGAGGCCAACCGACGCATGGGTGACCGAGCGGGTCGACGCCATGCTGAAGGCGGCAAAGAAGGACGGGGAGGTCACCGGCGAGGTGGCGTACACCTGCCCGCGCAACGTGCTTGTCCGCACAGACGAGGTAAATCACTTACTCCCAGCCTATGTTGCTAGACTTGCAATGTTGCTTAATGCTAATGCTCGCTTCCCAAAACACGCAGGAGGACCAGCTGATCCTTGGGGGGATCGTAGAGGAACTCTCCGGGTCTGAGAAGGAGAAGGCAAAGAAGGGCAAGGCCAAGGCGGCCACAAAGCCCAAGGTGGCGGCCGAGCCTACGCGGAGCTCCCCGCGACACGGCGGCCGCCAGACATCAAAGAGACCGTCCATGGCGACGGAGGGCGCCGAACAAACCAAGCGGGCTCACGGTCAGCACAGCGGGAAGAGACCAAGCTCCTCCCTCCTTGCCGAGCAAAGCGACGAAGAGGTAAAGAACATGACCATCTGGCTTAGGGGTTATTCGCAGGCTCACCCGGGCCATTTGGCGCGGCTACAACAGGTCGCCGAGCAAAGGAGACTCGAAGAGGAGGTCACGTGCAAGGAGAAACTTCTTGCGCTGCGCGAGAGGAGTGCTCAGCTCAAGCTGAGCGCATCGCCTAGAACACCCAAGGGCTAAAGCGGAGAAGCTGCCAAGGAGCCTCCGAGGAAGAGGCGGAAAATTCCGGCGAAGAAGATCAGGATCAAGTCTGCCACGGCAGGTATGTAGGAATCGATCTTTTGATCTTTCAACCTTCTGACCGCGTTAGACTTAACGACCATCTCTTTTTCGTCAGCCGCCCCAGAGGAGATCGCCACAGACGACGTCGAGGAGGCGCTCGAGCGGTCGCTGCTGCCCGAGCACCTACACGGTGCATCGCGGGCAGTGAGGCTGGCAAATCTCAAGGACAAGTGGCGGCATGGAGCTCGCTCTCGCCAGTTCGGCGAAGTACTCGACGCGCCAAAAGCGCGGTGGAGTGGCTGGAGGCGAAGAGGGCAGCGACGGCGCCACGGACAATGGGCCAAGATGATGGCTCGGAAGCGCCAGAGCGGGACCGAGCAGCCGGTCTCGCCAGCACTTCGTCGCAGGGTAGCTCACCCCGAGGCGACGGATTCTCTGGCGGCGTGGTGAAATCCCACCGCCAGGAGCAAGAAGAAGCCCCCTAGCAGGTCGCGCAAGTCGTCCTGCCCGTGGAAACAACGGCGCCACCCAATGGAGGAGCTCGGCCTCGCCAAGACGTTCGGGCGGAAGAGAAAGAGGAAGAGGAGAGGGAGCGCTGAGACGAAAGCGCCGCCTGCTGTTCTCGCTCCCGGCGACGCGCAAGCACCCGCAAGAAGAATGAGTGAACAAGGCGACGACGGGAACAACGCACCCGTCTCATCCCGCATGAGCGGGGCTTCATGACACATAGCCTCAAGGACCGCCTACGCCGCGGACTGAAGCGTCGGCTTGGCAAGGTAAGCTCCAAGACCAAACCTGGTTCAGCTGAGCAATGTTATCGCGAAAACGGTTAACATGATCTTCTCCCTCAGGTCTTCAAGGACACCATGGCCGAGCTCGAAGATGGGGTTACCATCGAGCGGAGCGCCGTACTGGCGTCCCTGCGGAAGCATCTTCAGGCGAAGGGGGCCGAAGCGGAACCCTCTTCATCAGCCCGAAGCCAGAGCCAGCTGGAGGAAGAGGTGCAAGCTCAAGGCCGCTTGACCAAGAGAGGCGTTTCGCGAGGCTCTCCTAGAGGAGGCCGAGGAGCTGCAAGAAGCCATCAAGGCGAAAGCACTGCGGGGAGAAGGGCCGCACGAAGTAGCTCGAAGAGCAGCTCGCCGACGTGTCCCACTGGCGGGACCAGCACGCGGGGGAAGCCAAGAAGCTTAAGGCCCAGCTTGCCAAGGAAGAGCAAACTTCCGTGGATCTTCAAGCAAAAATCTCGACCCTGTGGGCTTCACAGGAAGAGATCGAGGAGATGCGCGGGATAACGGTGCGGGCGATCACCGCGGAGAGAAGAGCCAAGGAGCTGGAAGAACAGCTCAAGACTACCGAAGCGTGAGTGGGCGGAGCGAGGCTCGACCGACCAACAAGCAGCGCCAAGACCAAGAGGTCGAGGCCATTTGGGCAAAGGTCATGCACAAGCCAAGCGAGCAAGGAGGAGATCGAACGCCTCCGAGTTGAAGCCCGGGAAGGAATCAAGGCTCAGGGGGAAGTCGTGCGCCTCAAGTTAGAAGTTGAGGAGCTAAAGAAGCGCTTGCTCCTAAGTAGCATCAAGGGTCAGAACTCCAAAAGGGCCTTGTACCAAACTTATGATTAACGCAATAAAGTATTTACCTTTTTTTCCCGCAAAAAGAGCAAAAAGACAAGAACGAACAGAAACTAAGAGAAAAGCGAACAACGCTAGGAAGTTTAAGAAAACCGGTAGAGCGCTTTGCCTAACTCCCAGCCCCCGTTGTGCAGCTGCTCGAGAACCTAAGTTTGCGAACCAGAACAGGTGCACAAGAGAAAGAGCGACACCCTAGCCCCCGGTACGGACGATGCTCGAGAACCTAAAATTGCGAACTCGAGCACGTGCGTAGAGAGAAAGAGCGACACCCGTACCTTGCTCGATGTATTCCATAGTCTGCTCGTTAACGTAAGTTAGGCAGTTCCGAAAGTAACCGAACAAGGAAAGTGCCGCTGCCGCGGGGGGCTTACGAGAGTAGGCTTTGCCAAGTGGTCGCGCCAAGCAGTAAGTGCCTCTGCCGTGGAGGGTTTACGAGAGCAGACTTAGCCGCAAGGTGAAAAGACCGTGTTACGCAACCCTGAGTTTAGGAACTTATCGAAACTAGTTACGGGTAGGGAACAATCCTTAATATTGCAGGGCCAAAAGTTCGCAAGACCGGACAGCCATCAAGTGTTACCAAAGAGAAAGAGGTAGTCTTCAAAAGACAAGAAGTGAAAAAGGCGCAGAGGCCGCGAGAATTCACTTAAGAATTGGATTGAACTTTACATGGTGCCCGAGAGACTTGGACGAACTAAGGCGCGAAGTTTGACAAAAAATGCGAGGCTAAGTAAACAAACGAAGACCTACACAAAGAACTTACGGCCGGGTCGATGTTCCAAGTCTTGGTCGGCTCTCCCGCCCTCCATAGCCAGGCGAGAAATTTCGGCGAAAGCAAGAGAAACGACCGTGAACGGGCCCTCCCAAAGAGGAGTTAACTTGTTGGCATTGGACAAGTTCTGGACACGGCGCAGAACGAGGTCGCCCGCCTTCAAAACCCTTGGTCGAACTGACTTGGCAACGTGCCGGCGAAGATCTTGCTGGTAGCGCGCCATTCTGACTTGTGCCCGGTCGCGTGTGCCTTCGAGGAGATCGAGATCGAGGAGGCGCTCTTGCTCATCGTCAACTAAGTTGACCGAGCTCGTGCGAGGCGAACCGAGTACAACTTCGGGGCGTGATGGCTTCGCACCATAGACCAATTGGAAAGGAGTTTCCCGATCGCCCGTGGCCGTCAGAAAGCGAATCGCCTGAGGACGGAAGGAACTTCGTCAACCTGTGCCTTGTTGTGCTCGCCGAGAGAAGCAAATACCCGCCGCTTAATACCCGGACTATCTGTCTGTTAGCTCGCCGATCGCTTCCATTGCTCGTGGATGTGCCACGAGGCGAACAGACCTTGGTGCCCAAATTGCTCGCAGATTCCCGAATAGCTCGCTTCAATCTGGTACCGTTATCCGTGATCAACTTGTGGGGAATCCCAAAGCGCGTGACCACGTTGCTTTTAAAAAAGCGAACAGCTGTTTTGGCGTGAAGAGACGACACAGGCTTTGCCTCAATCCACTTTGTAAAAGTGTCGATGGCGACGAGCAAGTGTGTATAGCCCTTGTACCCCTTAGAGAATGGGCCGAGCAGATCCAGACCCCATGTGGAAAAAGGCAAAGATGGGGGATTGTTTGGAGCTCTTGGACGGGCTTGTGTGCCTTCCGGGCGTGAAATTGACAAGCCTTGCACTTAGTCACGATATCCCGGGCATCTTGTAACGCAGTGGGCCAATAATAGCCCATGCGTAAACGCTTTGTCGACCGAGTTCGAAGGAGGCGTGGTTGCCACAGCACCTCGTATGTCCCTAAGAAGGAACACACCCTCGCTGCGAGATGCACTTGGAGAGAACTCCCGAGCACCTCGACGGTAAAGGATGCCGCCCACAAGCTTGTATGGAGCAAAGACGCCTTATAAGCCGGAACGCCGCTTCGCCGTCGTCGGCGTGGTCCCATCTACGAGGTACCGGACAAATGGCGTTGTCGATCCCGGCACCGCCGATAACGGAGACAAGCACCACCGCCTCGCTGCCTCGTCCGGTGACGTGATTGAGGGCTTGTGAAGGTGCTCGACGAGCACCCGCCGAGCAGATTCTCGTGAGGATCCATACTTGATAGTTGGTCGGCCAGAAGTTGTCCTTCCCGGCACGAAGAGCACCTCGAAAAATCAAAAGTGCCGCCCAACTTCCTCACTTCAACCAGTATCGCGCCATTGAGTCATCGCAAGATCGATACTCCTTGTTCACCGGTTGATGACCACCGTGAATCTCCTTCACAGCCGGCCGTTGGACACCGAGCGACTTGCACGCTCTTAGTCCCGCGAGAGAGAGCCTCGTAGACCGCAGCGTTGTTAGTCGCCGAAGTGTAGTTGGATAGAATACTGGAGTTGCTCTCCATTAGGGGAGATGAGAACAAAACCAGCCCCCGAGTGTCCAGTGCGCGAGCCATCAAAAAACATGGTCCAAGGAGGCTCATCAGGTTGCTCGGGAGCTTCCTGGGATTTGGGCGGGCAAGTCCATTCAGCGACAAACTCAGTTAAGACTTGTGACTTAATAGCAGTTCGGGCAGCGAAAGACAGATCAAATTGTGCTAGTTCCATTGCCCACTTAGGTATACGTCCGCTGGATTACTTGTTCCGTAGGATTTCTCCCAGAGGGAACGTGGTCGGGACCAGTATTTGATGTGCCTGGAAATAGTGGCGAAGCTTCCTGGAGGACATGAGCAAGGCGAGAGCAGCTTCGACCTCGTGGTAACGCCTTTGATCCGTGAAGTGCCTCGCCACGTAATAGATTGGTCGCAGATGCCTTCCTTTCGACCGTCAAGACCGCGCCACCGCTTGTGGCGTGTAACCTAGGTACAGCAGAGCCGCCGCCATGCCGCTGGGTAGTCAAGACGGAGGATTGGACAGGTATCGCTTCAGATCTTGGAAGGATCTATCGGCTTCTTCTGTCCACTCGAAACCATTGCGCTTGCGCAGGGCCTTAAAGAAGGGCAGCCCGCGTTCGCCTTGACGGGAAATAAATCTGCTTAGAGCAGCCATCCGTCCCATGAGACTCTGTACCTCCTTTACGGTAGTTGGAGCCTGCATATTTTCAATGGCCTCGATTTTTTCAGGGTTGGCAGAAATACCTTGTGAACCAATAACATAACCGAGCAACATTCCGGATAGAACACCAAAGGTACACTTCTCTGGATTTAATTTTATTCAATGCCTGGTGAGATTATGAAAAGTCTCGGTCAGGTCTTTTACATGATCTGGAGCAAACTTACTCTTTACAACTATGTCGTCGACATAGACCTCCAGATTTTTTCCGCCGACTGCTCGGGAAGGTCTTTCCATTAAGCTATTTGGAACGTGGCACCAAAGATTTGCATACCGAAAGACATGGTCGATAGCGAAAGTGCGAAGGGGTGATGAAGGCGATCTTTCTTCATCTCGGGGAGATGCTTATTCGGTGATAACCGAGTAAGCATCTAAAAGCTCAAGAGCTGGCGTCCGCGATCGATCGACCATTTGGTCAATACGAGGCGTGAAATTGTCCTTAGGACAAGCGGCGTCAGATCTGTGTGATCGACACATCCTCCACTTGCCGCCTTTCTTCTTTACAATGACAGGTTGGCTAACCACTCGGTGTGATCAACCTCGCGGATGAACCCAAAGAATGAAAGCGGCTTGCCAAGTTGATCTTTGATGATCCCTGCTTGAATTTAGAAAGCGACAAGCTTGGCGAATAGGCTTTTTGTCCGACCCGACACCCGCTTTGTGCTCGATGACCTCCTTGGGACTCCGGCATGTCGATGGCTCCTGTGCAAACACATCTCGCATTAGCTCGGTGGAAGGCAATGAGCTCGCTTTCTATTTGGGGTCCAGATTGGCCCCAAGTGAACTCTTGGAAGTATCATCAAGGGACAGCGGAACTTCCTTGGTTTCTCCCCCTGGCTGAAGGGAGACCCTAGGGCGTGCAGACTTGGTCTGCGGAACTTGAATCGCTGCATGGCGAAACCGGTCGATCAGTAGGCGAGGGATCGCCGTCGCAATCCAGAGCAGCTTTGTAATTGCCCTTCACCGTGATTACATCGTTAGGGCCCGGTATCTTCACGCAATGGTAAGCGTGGTGGGTTACGGCCATGAACTTACCAAGAGATGGCCTGCCCAAAATCGCGTTATCTGCTGGATGGAAAGTCGACCACGCCGAAAGTGATCAACTCGTCCGGAAGTTGCTTGGGTTGCGAAGGTAATCGGTAGGACAACTCGCCCTAACGGCTTGATGCGGCTTCTCCCGGACAATTCCGAGAAGGGCATTGCGACTTCCTTCACTTAGAACGAGGAATCGATCTCGTACAAGACCTTAGCGAAAGCAAGTCCAAAGCGCCCCGCCGCCTACTAAAACACGGCCAACTCTGGCGTTGTCGATGGTCGGGCGACCACCGATGGGAGCCGCCGAGGCTTGGTCATCCCAATGGGCAATCCTCCCGAGAGAAGGAGATGGGGACCTCGGTCCACTTCATCGATTCAGCCGAGGTTTTGCCTTTTCAACGCTGTGGACCTCCCAGCGGCTTCCTTGAGGCTACGCCGAGAGGTGTAAGCCAGTAGTAGCCGAAGATGACGGCGATATGGTTCACGGGCTCTTGATATTCATCATCATCTTCCGATCACCATCGTCGGTTTGGCGCTGGCTTTACCTAAGCATCACCTTGTTCGGGCAGGTGAGCATTGGGCCCTTGCCGTTGTAGAAGTCTTCGAGCTTTATGCCAAGTTCTCGCAATGGCGATATCGCGTGCCGTAGTCTTTGGTGGAACTTGCAAAATCGGTCGCTTGACCTTTCTTGCCTTGTCCGCCTCCCCGAGCGTGCTTTTGCCCTTGTAGTTATTGTTGGGCTTCTTCGCCCATCCTTGGGAGGAAGTGCGCGATCTATACCAAATGACGGTATTGTTCGCATGACCTTTATTCTTTTCTTCCGGGACTTCTTGTCACCGTGGTTGTGCTCTTCTTCTTCTTATCCACACCAGTCAAGGGCGGCTTCGCCCTTGTCGAACGCCTTTTTAGATGAACACGCTCGCCGCGTTGGCATAGCGATCACCGCTTTGAACAGTCGTTGGCGGTCCAGTCTCATTGATCTCAAGATCTCGAGTGAGCCGCTTCGTCGCGGACTCCGTTTTGAAGGCGCGGACAACAGATTCGTCCGAGATGTTCGGGATCGTGTTGCGGATCTTAATGAAACGCTTCACGGTTGCGAGAGGTCTCCCGCTCATCCGGATCATCCGTGCAGATCATCCTCCTTGCCAGACGCACGTAATGCAGCTCCGAAATTAGCGATCGAGCGCCACAAAGCCGGGTTCCATGAGCCGATGGAACCCTCCTGGCTGGTTGAATACCCACGCCCGAGCGGCGCCCTCAAGGACAATCGGAGGTAATTAGCCATAACGAGCTCGTCACCCCGCCGCCATGATGGCCGAGCGAGATGGAAAGGAATTCCTCCGGTTACGAGTCCCATTGTACCTCTCCATGTGACCGGCTTGAACTTTGAGGGCCACCGACGGCCCAAGCTCGCCGAGAAAGCCCCGCACCCAAAACATATGACCGCCACCTTCCCGGCAGTAACCTAGTCTTGAGAAGACGTTGGTCCCGCGGCGGAGGAACTCCTGCTGAACGGGATGATTCGGCCTGGAGAAACTCTCTCCGAGACAACCCACCACACTCCTTCCTCGTGGTCGCGACGACGCGCTCCTCACGAGGGGACCATCCGTGGTCATCGCGTGCGCGCTTGCCTCTGTTGTCGCGATGACTACGAGGACTCGGTGAGCGACGGCGACCACGGTAGCCTACTCATGGACAGTGATCCTTCGATGGTGACGAGGGTCACGCGATCGATCAGAGCTGTCCAAATCATTCCAGGCAGTTTGGCTACGCTGCCTGGAGGAGTTGTTGACTTCTCCTAGAGACTTTAGGCCTTCAGCCAATCGCTCTAGGTTAGAAGCAACAGCATCGCCCATACGGGCAAGGTCGATCTGGTTGGTGGATCTAATCACCGAAGCCATGGCCGCGAGCCATTCCCGACTCTGCTCTAGGGGTTCTGGGACCCCCGAGGCATCCGCGTTCTGTCCGACCGGAGTCCGGTTACGCGGGGAACTAACCCGGACAGGAGAAACTTCTGCCGGGAGACTTGGCGAGGGCACGCGAGGTGGGTTGCGACGCGGTCGCTTGCACCGATCGCGGAACCGTGCCACGGTCTGATTGATGGAATCGTCGAGGTTGCGGCGAATGACTTTTGCTCGCGAAAGCGACCAGCATGACCTCGTCTTGATGCCGAAAGCGAGTTAACCCGCCTCGCCCGCCACCGCCACCGCGGCAGATTCTCGAGGTTCCTACGCCGCCATGTTAATGCCGCGGGGCCATGCGAAGGTATGCTAGACGGTGTCATCGCTGTGTTCCACAGGTAGAATCTACCGACATAGCCTTTGAATCCGATAGATCTAAACCGTCGTAAAGATCATCGGCCCGTAGTCATTGTCAATGACGGAGTGCGATCTGCGGCTATCTCGCCATATAGGCGAGACCTCCGCCCCAGATCACGGAAAGTGTTCGAGACCGACAGATCGATCCGAATCGGCAGGGATGAAACATCCGCCCTTCCGAGTCGAGCCCTCGTGAAGTATCTCAGATCGCCGACCGAGTTCAACATGCTCGATCCGCTTCTCCCCACGGACGGCATTGTCGACGGTTGGGATATTGACCCAAGTCAACCAAGGTTCTTCAAGGAGAAGATAGGAGACACGCCGAACAACCACGAACAAAGAACGAACAGAGATGGGGGTTTTATCTGGTTCAGCCTCTCAGAGAGATAATAGCCCCACGCCCAACCTTTCTTTATATCAAAGAGGATTACAAGGTGGAACTCGGCGAGATCAGCAGGTCTCGGCGAGTAGTATGCGAAAATCTATTGGCCAGGGTCCCTCTAAACGCCGTAGGGGCCCTGTTTATATAGTACGGAGCAAACCGACCTACCGAGAAATATCGGGCCGGGCTAACTACGAGATCGTAACAAACTCATACATGCCAAATATGACCTACGGTAGATAAGGTAATCTCCTAATCTTAGGGATCACGACTCCTAATCCAATCCGGGAAACCAACGTCCGGGTCTTCATGTAGCCGTGCACAACTCCTGTTCGAGATGGACTCAAACACGATTCCTTGGCGACAAGACCGCGTGCGCCAGAGGAGGCTGTTCGCAGGATGCATATGAGCGATAAAACCTTCCAGGAGTCGGGCCCCGTAGAGGTCGCTCGATTGGGCCGTCAGGGAGTGGGCCATGGCAATGGGCCGTAATTTAATCCCCAACACTTGTCTATGCATGCTCTGGGTTATCGATTTTGTAAGTAGGCGGCAGAACACATGTACTATATGATACTATGATTATGGTTAGCAAATATGTAAGCGATGGCAGAACACTTGACAGTGTCTGCATGTTCATGCTTTTGTGAGATGATGAGGATATTTTGATGCTGTTTGCATGCTAGATACTTTGATGGTTGTTTACATGTCTCATACTATGATCATAGGTAGTTGCTATCTGACCAATGGGCACAACACATGGTCTGTCTGCATATCGATGCATTTTGCTCAATTAATGTTCAGTGTTCACCTAATGATGCATGCTTTAGTTCTTAACATATAAGTTCACTTCTACGTGGTTCACTTCACGAATTTTTGGACTCAATTATGCCATTATCAACCATCTGCACAAGCATTCACATCAAATCGGGTAAAAAAACCATCACATTCATTTCAAATTTGGTCAAATTGGGTTAAAAAGCAACAAATGTCAATTCAACTTTGCTAAAAAACGGTGCCAAATCATCATATCAACCAAAAAAATTAGGTCACATTGGTGCCAATGCACCAGATTTGGCCAAATTGGAGCCACGCCTGTCCAGATGGATGGATCATCACCACAATCCATACCTACTCATTAGTTGACACCTAGATTCACAGCACGAGACCTTTAGTGCAAACAGAAGTAACTCTAAAGGGCCAGAAAAGTAATTATCAAGTTTAAGGGGCTAAGTGATATTCGTTACAGTTTCCAAGAGCAAACTGACAATCACCTCTTAAGAAAACGACTTAATTGCCCAAACAATCGATTAAAATCATAGGTTCACGTAATTAGGTCATAATGACATCTTTAATAAAAACACCTCAACTAGTTATAAGGATTTCAACTCTTTTTTTATATACTCTAGATGATAGAAAAAAAAAGAGAAAAATATTAAAATGATAAAGACAAGCTTCTAGTCGGTATTGCAAAATGCACACACATAGTCATATATAAGCTCATATTAATTTTAAGAGACAACGATATAGTTAGTCTGTTAATAAATTCTCTAGTTTACGTGGCATTCGTTATAACCAGCGATTAATCTACCTGTCAAGAGCTGTAAGACAAACCACGTGCCCGCGGCCGTTCGGACTTGAGTTCAAAGTTCATACAAGAGGTCGGTTTCGGCTCCTCTCTTTCGCTGACAAGGGAAACGGCGGCGCGCGGTGACTCACCGAAACCCGAAAGAAAATACTCACTACTCATCATGATCAGCACGGACGCGTCGCTGACCAAATGGCAGTGCCGTGATTTGCCGCCTCCCGTCTGACCATTTCCGTGCGCCTCCCACTCCCACTACGCGCCTCGCCCTCACGTCGTCGTCCCGTGTCTGCTTCATGCCTACTCGACTACTCGAGCCGAGCACTCGACTCTCTCAGCTCCTCCACCTCGTCTCCCTCGCTCCCCAACCGAGCTCCATTAATGGCGCCTCCCCTAATCTAGCTGCCATTTATAGCGGTGGCCGAAGCCGCGTGGGCCGTGGGTGCTGGAGGCTGGCGCCAGTTCACGCCGAGGAGGAGTTCGGGAGCTCCCCACTCCACATGGGCTACCAACCCATGCACGGCGGCGGGGCGGCCGGGACCTCGGGCAGCGGCGGCGGCGGCGGGGACCATCTCCAGCACCACACGCGGCTGCACAGCCCGCGCATCGCCGGCGGCGGCTCCATGACCCGCCGCGCCAACTCGTTCAAGCGGGGCTCCGTCAGCGAGATCGAGCTCCAGATCAGCTCCCCCCGCTCGCCGCGGAGCGACGGCGTCGGGAGCCCCCCGGCGGACTCGCAGGAGGCTTCCACTGGCTACTCCGCCGGCTTGGCTGCCGGTGGCAGCGGCCTCCACCACCACCACCACCAGAACCAGCAGCACCTCCGGTTCCGCCTCTTTAAGCGGCCGGGCTCCGGCGCTGGCGCCGGCGAGGTCGTACTGGGGCTGGGCATCCGGGAGAGGAGGAAGCTCGGAAACCTGCTGTTCCTCGCGTTCTGCGGTGTGTGCCTGCTTCTCGGCGTCGGCAAGATCTGGGCGAGCAGGTGGTTCGCCCTCCCCGGTGATGAGGGAGACGCTGATTTGCAGGTATGGAAGCTTGAAATTTCTTTCTAGTTTGGACTTTCTGTTGCGGTGTTTTCGGTACATTTCCTTCTTTAGGATCAACAGCTGGTGCCTGGTGGTGTTTTGAGGAAAGTTGCATTTTGTTCGCCGAAATGTTTTTTTACCCGTGATGTTCTCAGCCTACTAGTTCTGCTGTTACTTATGAATTCCAAGATATCAAATACTAGATTACTAGTAACCATTATAATAACTTTCTAAATTTACTTCCGATTCTTGCATAACTTTTTTCATCCTGGGCATTCTGAATCGTATGTAAACTTGCAACATGGCTATCCTAGCTAGTAATCTTCTACTCTAAGATCCTGGACGAGTTGAAATGTTCTGTCTGTCATGACAACTGTTTGGGTATTGAGAAATTAGCAAGAAATTGGACAGATTTTAAGAAAACTTAATGCTATGCCGAGTGGTCTAGAGAAAATAATCTTGTTGAAGAACGAGTAAATTGGGATTATTATGTAGTAGGCTTTGTCGCTTTTTATGGAACTTCTCAAATTGGGATCTTCTATCTAGACCACATTTATATACCGTAGTTAAATCAATTAAATGCCCCAAAGTTGAGTGGTCTTTGATGATTTGCCACTCTATGTGTCTATGGCACATGTGTCGTATGCTCAATTCGGTCAGGCTCAGTCAGGATCGAGCCGAACTGGCTCGGTGTTTTTCACAAGCAGAAAAATGGGCTTGGCTCGGCTTGTTACCGGCTTGCGAGTAGCTTGTCAGGCTCACCGAGTGCAAAGGCTGGAATTTTTGTCGCAGCCAGCTATCGCTTGTTCAGCAAGCTGCTGCAGTGAGCACCGTGAGACCAAGGCCCATCGATGGAGATGGCAAAAAAACTGATAGCCAAGCAAAGGAAATTTTCTGAAGAAGGCAGTGTTCAGATTGTATGGGCAAAATTGTTTTAGTCGCTCCATGTTCATGCTGGGGCTTGCTTTTTGTATGCAGCTAGCATCCAAGAGAAACTAGAGATCAATCATAAAAGAAAGGAAAAACATCTCAAATCGCCTCGGCCATTCGATTGTACTATCCGGATGCATACAAGGTGTTCTTGACCAAGAAACACCAGTGTGCAAAAGTTCAGGACGATCCACAATGGCAGGGCTCAGAGCAGGCAAGAACATGAATATCCGTACTGCAGAAAGCAGAACTGTTGAAGGAAGAGGATTAGAGGAATCAGGTCAAGAAGAAAAGAAATTGATGATAGTGGTGGGCACTGGTGGCCTTAGGCCTTATCTCTAGGTGTTTTCCGCTTGGTGGGAGGGGCTCCAGTTGCTACGGCACCGATGGGAGTGGAGACGCAGAGCCAGTCGTGAGTTGCCTAGTCGCCTTGAATCCCTGATCCTAATTCCCCCGATCAGCCGATCGTGACTTCATGTGTGCAACTAAGGGCATGTTTAATGAGCATACCAATTTGTACCCATTTGTGGACTATTCCATCCCTATTCACCCACTTTTCAAACATCACCCTACTTTCTCCCTATATTTTTCTTTTATATTTTAATCCCTATCCAATTGCTTGAGTGTTGGGTACTACATATGGGCATCAAATGGGTATGCCCATTAAACATGCCCTAATCTACGCGGCAGGTTGGATGTTGGTCGGTTGGGCCTGGGCCTTGCAGCACTTGAGGCCTAGGCCTTGCGCTTGCGGCCGAGCCAGGATGGCTCGCTAAAGATTCGAGCGGCATATGCAGGCTCGGCTTGGGCTCGCTTCCTCCCTTGAGCCAGTCCGAGCCCGAGCCGAATAGTGAGCCACGAACTTTTTTGTCCAGCTCTAATTCAAGCTAGACTAATAGATGCTTCAATGAATTTTTATTTGCAAACTTGCAATATAATATTCCAGATGCAGATATATTGCACTAAGCATATGGTCTCACAACTTCAAAATGTTTCAGTACTAGTATTAAGCAAAACAAACAAATACTAGCAATGTGAAAGTCTGATTAGGCACAACCATGCATTAATACCTATGCACTCGCGAACCAAGCCTTGCTTCGCTGCTCGGTTGGTGTGAGCGGGGGACTGCGCTCCTAACCCACCTGGGTTTGAAGCGTGTTCATCTGGGTTACTGCACATGCCAAGGCCTTTGGATCCTGAGATCTCCCCATCTAATAAAAAGAACACACTCAACAATGTCTAACCGGAAAGCATCAGGCATCATAGCACTATGCACATTCAGGTCTCCAAGACAACTAAGCTGAACTAGATGGAACTTGCAAGGACAATTCCTACCTTTGTTTATAGAAACAATGCCTCCCATCCTTGCAGTTCCTTTTTTTGGCAGATGTATGTTGAGTTGGCATTTGGTCACATATACTCGACTAATTCCATATTTTGGCACACTGAGTATAGTTTACCACCTGAGATTAGGGAAGCAGATGATAAATTCAACAGGTGCACATATTGAAGCAATTTCGTTGAGTTCGGCTTGTTAGCACGCTGGGTGCGAGCCAAGTGACCTGGGTTCGAAATTTTGAACCCTAGCAGCCACACCCTGGATGGAAAAACCACCTATTTCCAAATATAAAAGAGCACATATTGAAAGTGTGGATGGTCAAACTGTCGCTTTCTAATGGACATGTGGCTATTTGGAAAAAAACAACAACTGAACAGTGCAGGCACTTTTAGACTTGAGCTCAATTTACCCCTCATATTAGCAGTGGCATGTGGTGGTTTCCATGTAGTGGGATTTCCAAATGTTCTGCACTACCTGGCTAGTCGAGGTATGTTGACATATGGTGCCACCTACTATTAAATTATATATGCTTTGTTTTCAACTGTTTTGAAACCTCTAGCCTTTGAGAGTCTAGTTATCTTCTCTTTTCGCTGCATTGTCTTGATGAGCTCTCTACTCTCAAAATATACCCAGTGTCACATGCACATTGTTTCTTAATTATATTCATTACAAGCATGTCTTGGTTGCCTGGTTCCCCCTAGCCTGGTCCGTACCGCATCCCACCACAAGCTGACACACACCCACACCTGCATGAGCAGGCCAGGCTGACAAGCGAAGCGGGGTAATTGTGTTCCCATGAAATTTATTTTGCCTTGGTATCACTATATGTTAATCCCAAGCTATTGAATTGGCCTAGATTATAACATTCAAGAAAATGTATATTGCAATGTGAATTGACTGCATTTTGTACATTTTCTAGGATCTCTCTGTCTCCTTCTCCAGTGATAAAGTGCATCAAGTTGACAGTCACGCAGGATACACTGGAGGGAAAGAAACTGACAGGATGTTGATGACAGTGGAATCTAGCGTTGGCAGAAGTGAAGACAGTGTAGCTGAGGCTAGTAATATATGCCGGCCTGGACTTGTTCTTTGTTTCGCCTGTTAGTTGGTGAAAAGTAAGAAATGTTTCTTGATTGTACTTCATGTAGGCCTCTGATGTATGGACCCAGCCAATCAGTGAAAGTTTCAGACAATGCATTATTTCAAACTCCCATAAAAGTAAGTTGGTTTACATCCCATTAATGTGTTTTTGGTACTTATTTAACACTTTTGTTCAGATGATATGGTCTTGTACATAATTTTGCAGAGCAAGATTCTCACACAAATGGGTACATTCTCATAAATGCAAACGGAGGATTGAATCAGATGAGATTTGGGGTCTGATAACTATCATATTTTTTGAGTTTACGTTGCCATTATTATTAGGGATAGACCTGATATCTGATGGCATATTTTTCGTGTTGAAGATATGTGACATGGTTGCTGTTGCTAAGATTTTGAAGGCAACACTTGTTCTACCTTCACTTGATCATACATCTTATTGGGCAGACGACAGGTTGGTCTTTTTAACATATAGTTTGTCAATCAAGGTGGCCATTAACACACAATAGCTTTTTGTTTCCTCAATTATCAGTGAATTTAAGGACCTTTTCAATTGGAAGCACTTCATTGAGTCACTGAAAGAAGACATTGATATTGTTGAAATGCTACCGGCTGCATACAAACATATTGAGCCTTTGGCTAAAGCTCCAATATCGTGGTCGAAGGTTGAAACTATACTTTTATAGTTTTACCTATAGTGTACATACATAAATGATAGAAGCACTAACTCAGTATTTTATCCTGGACAGGTGAACTATTACAGAGATGAAATCCTCCCTCTTTTAAAAAAACACAAAGTCATTTACTTTACTCATACAGATTCTCGCTTAGCAAATAACGGCCTTCCTAGTTATATTCAAAAATTAAGATGCCGAGTTAACTATAGATCTTTAAAGTATTTTCATACAATTGAAGATCTTGGTGCTACCCTAGTTTCAAGGATGCGCAAGGATGGTAACCCATATCTTGCTCTCCATCTAAGGTAGGTTCTATGCTCTTACATTCATCTCAGGATATGCAACTTGTTATATCAATGCTATCGGGAATGAAATTGTTAGGGCCTGTCTCTTTGAAAAGATGAACGTGATTGTGAATCTAGAGTTGTAGTGGGACATATTGTAATGATATTTTTTTTCATAGAATAGATTGCTTATGTAAATTAAATCAATGGTAAATGGTTGTAATTTGTAAATAAATGTCACCGGCAGACATTTCATGGAACCAATTTGTGAAGCAAGTTCTGGATTGCTTGATCATTATCAGGTTTTCTTGTGAAATTTTAGCCTTAAGTTCTTATAGCTACTACAGCAAATAATGCCATAGAAATATGGAAATAAATTTCCTGAGTTCTTACCTATGTCTTTGCTTTAGTGAAGCAGGCTTTTAACTTGAAATCCTTTGTAAGTAAAACTATTACTGAACTTTTGTAGCTGCGCCAACTAGCATGCGTAGAAGTGACCCAGTGAGTAATCATGTGGTACATATTGCAGTATTTTACATGCATAAATATATGAGGCTAACATTACTTTGTTAGCTATATTTTTTTACAGGAAACAGGATGTGATTTGCTAATTTTTAATATACTTTTGCAGATATGAGAAGGATATGCTAGCTTTTACTGGTTGCAGCCATAACTTGACATCAGACGAAGAAGAGGAATTGCGTAAGATGCGGTATGAGGTTAGTCACTGGAAAGAGAAAGAAATAAACCGAACTGAGAGAAGAATTATGGGTGGCTGTCCTTTGACTCCAAGGGAAACTTCACTTTTATTGAAAGGACTGGGTTTCGCACCAAGCACCAGAATTTACTTGGTTGCAGGTGAAGCTTTTGGCAATGGAAGCATGCAGGCACTGTCGGATGATTTTCCCAATATTTATTCTCATTCTACCCTTGCAACAGAAGAGGAGCTTGAGCCCTTTAAAAATCATCAAAATATGCTTGCTGGTCTTGACTATATTGTAGCTCTCCAGAGTGACGTCTTTGTTTACACTTACGATGGAAATATGGCAAAAGCTGTACAAGGCCATAGACGTTTTGAGAACTTCAGGAAGACGATTAACCCAGAAAGGTAACACATTTTCCTTGTTAAAAGTGCTATATGTTATGGTCATTTTCCTTCTACACCCAGTCACTCAGGAGACTTGTTGCATGTGTTAGAGGAAGACAAATGCCTGTTCTTCTCTTAGGTTTTTTTCCCTGAACGTCTTACACTGTCATGTAGGATGGGTTTTGTGAACCTGTTAGATGAATTTGATGACGGAAGGATACCTTGGGAGGAATTCAGTTCAGAAGTGAAAAGGATGCACACAGACCGAGCAGGAGCTCCGTATTTTAGGGAGCCTGGAGAATTCCCAAAACTAGAAGAGTCTTTCTTTGCAAACCCCTTGCCTGGATGTATATGTGAGAAACATAGGGAGGAATGAAAGATATATAACCATTTAATGATTATTTTGACCAGCTGCACCGCTTAGATCAGATAATATGGAACCCTGTGCTTCTAGCCAGCTGCGAAATGCACCAATGTTCAGCCCAGATCATTGAATTTGTGCTCATGCTAACTGAGACAGGGTACACAGTTATTTTCGAGTTCATCCTCACTGAAGGTCATTGCATGAAAAAACGGCGGATTTTCATTACATGCAAGTGATTGGCAGATGCAAACCAATTTTCACACGGACCAGAGCATGCTGAAGCCCGGCATATCACAATGACTGCAATCGGTATGTATAAGAAGTAAATGTGCCGGAGATTTATTAAGAGGGCTTTCTAGCAAGTTATATTTCTTTTGTTCTACTATTGTGTCTACCATTTTTGCTGCTAAATTATACTCGGCGCAGATAACATAGGAAGAAAGGATTGTCTTGTATCTGTATGTACTAACGGAAATTTTGACCCTTGCATTGAGGAAGATACAAAGAGGAGTAAAATGATAGATATTTCCGTTTTGTATTTTTATTATGCGGTCTTTTACGTTATATTAAATTTGGGAAAGTGCTAGTTTGGTCTCTGAATAGGAATGATAATTTTACCCATTTACCCGATCGTTCGTGGGTAAAAGATCGAATAGGAGAAGGTTTAGTGTTCGTTTCATCCCGTCAGTACATAAATGGGTGCACTTCTGTGGTTCGTGGGCATGGATATAGATATGTTTAAGCAGTGCCCGCTTCACCCTTTTACCGTGCTTGCAACAACTTGCAGCCCACAACCCTGCTTGCAATAATAACACAGTGCGCAGTAGCCCGCAGCCTCGCTTATAGATTTCTTTAAAATATTTATTTTTTATTTTAAATAAATTAAATGTTTATTTATTTAAATTAAACAAATAGTTTTCGTCCGCTGTTCGAAACAACGGAACAAAAATGGTCGAACCAAATTCTATACATGTACGGTGGTATAAAACCCCCGTGTGATCCTACCAGATAGATCAGTGAAAAATATCCTTGATGAAGCCGTTTCAATAGCGGAAAATATAGGTGATGAAAAAAACCGCCGTTCAGATTGGCGGGGAAAAGGATGAGCAAAACTCCCGTCTTTCAAACAGGCGGCTAATATGTCATATGCACCATGCACAATGAAGAATATTGCGATCGTCATTTAGGTTGAAATTGCCAAGCAGTTTTCGAGTTTGAAGCGGGGAGTGTGTAATTTCTATTATATGTAATTAGCACATTTGATGTACGTGGAAAATTAGTTGCCTTGTTCGAGAAATTATGGAAAATTCAGAGCATGTCCGGAGTGGCTAAGCTGAATGAAAAGCTGGTTAAGCTAAAATTAGTTGTGTGTGTGGCGGGGGTTGAATGGATAAGCTGACTCAATGAATAAGTTTAAACCACTTTAAATATGCTGTCAGCAACGCGTGTTACAACGAATTCTTGTAAGGGTGTTATTGTTACATTAGGTTGTTTGGTCCTGTCGGACTAAATAAAAATTGTAAAACATGTTATTGGTCATAATGCATTGCCTTTATTATGGTCAGTTAGCATATTTTGCTTATGTGACAAAATTACCTACCTTGGTCAGAAAATTCACAAAAAAATTGGTAAGGTGGGGTTGTTGCGTTAGGCAGTTCAATCGCTACAATGTATAACAAGAATTACAAAATAGGTAAATGATCATAATTGCATCACAGTTCCTCATTATGTTACAAAAACAAGAACATTACACGGTGTACGCAAACAATGACATGTATGATGCACATAACAATCTACCCTACTAGTGCACCATATCTAAACATGACTTGGGAAATTTAAAACATATTTTTACTCTACTACGGTCAATCTACTAGGTGCATCAGGGGTATTTCCCCTTCTTAAAAGCTTTGGGTTCTGCTACCCTCACTCTAGCATCCCTCTCACGCTTTCTTGCACGATTTGACTCACGCTCGGAGACCTGCCGCTGCCGGTCGGCCTCCTTCTGTGTTCGTAACTCCTCTTGTCAACACTTGTTTTTCTCTTCCTCCTAGCGTAGTTCCACCCTTCCTTCGTCATAACTCTCTGAGATGCCATTTCCCTTGGCATTTCTTGCTCCTGTTGAGAAGTTTGCTCCGTGTCCAAATACTGCAGGAACTCACACAATGGAGGCTACAAACGATAACAAGTTTTACATAACCCGTGCAGTAATGCATTCGTTAGGTAAATACAACTGCAATCAGTAACATATCAGATACTTGTCCTTCCTCTGTGTTGGTGATTGATAAACGGCCCACCTTGAGATGGGCCTCGGCCGACCCCGTCCGCCCGCGCAAGCGTCTGAGAAGGCCGAAGGCCTTCCCCTACCGTATTGAAGGAAGTGTCTAGCCGCTGGGGTCTCCCCCGGGCTTGACTAGGTCAACCATGCGCCCCTGGGTTCTTAACGAGGGCATGGCGCGCCTCCCGGGCTATCCTTAGCCCGGAGGAAGGCTCCGCGAATAGTCCGCCTGTTTGTGTACAGGTGGTGGCAGTTGTCGTATCCCACCACACTTTCTCTGGCCTTGACCGGAACGAACTATGTGTAACACCCCAGCCCAACCAGCTCGGAGTATTACTAACTTTACCCAAAACTATAAATTTCGACAGCATCTCCTTTGTTTATATGGACATCCACGACAGGCAATTTAACAAATAATCACATATAATCAGCTCCCAACATCAATACGTAATCAACAATAAACTCAAACCAACTCACGGTCCTTCTCAACCAAGCCCATATTGACAACCATCCACTTTTACCTTTAACAACGACGATGATGACATTAAGCGATAAACAACTCCATTGTCCAACAATTGGAATAAATGTGAAGTTCCACACAAAGCAGGAATATTAAACGGTTCTCTAATTAGCTTAGGTATAGATAACTAAATTTATTAAGTCCTGCAACTATTTCAAGATATGAGTGTATTTGTGCCGTCGTCTTCAAAGATCACCTAAAAACTAAATAAAGCAAGAGTGAGTATCGAAGAATACTCAGCAAAGTATATGTATAAACATAAAGGGCATCAAGATCTCTTCGACAATCTCATCAAAAGAAAAAAAATGTTATAACAACCACTCCATCAAACTCACTCTCCAAGTATTTGATGCAATGCAATGCACATGCGTCTGTACTGTGAGCTCATACCGGTATAGCTAGAGTGTCACCCGTCGGTGCACACCCTTGCCCGTCCTCTCAAGGCCGGGGACCAATTACTCCACTCTCGTGGAGTGCTTACCAAGTAGGACTTTAGAGCACTCCGGACTAGTCACTTTTGACTTTCTCACCGACCTGACTCATATGCACATGATGCAACATGCTCCTCTTTCATATAGTCAACACATTTCCATCGTATAACCATAAATATTAAAATACTCAATTTAATCAACAATTAGCCACTAAACTACCCATCGGCAAATCAGGCTCAGGATCAGAACACGATCTCAACAAAGCACAATACGCACAACTATCTGTTTAACATATACTTGCCTTTAACCGCGAGAATTGGGATGCGTAGACGGCACCGATCCCTCACCAACACCTACAGAAGATAATGAATCTCAATGTAGCTTCCATTATCAACATTAGAAATAACCGAGGTTGCCCCCACCCACATCTCGTACTCCTCGCCTCTCAAACTACCTCCATAACTCCATCCAAACCTAGAAAACCCACAATCTTCAATTTCCGAACAGCAAGCACTAAAACAGCAATATCTCCAAAACCGCTTACCCGTTTTCTACGTTCTTGTACTCGAAACGAAGATAAAACATAGACGCACAAATTCTTTCATAGGACCAACCCTTGAATCGAATCCTAAAAAGATCAAAACCTCGCCCAAATCTGCTGAACAATAACTGATCTACTAAGATCTAATCCCTCCAACCTAATCCTCCAATACCCTTGATGATTATCATCTAAGACAGGGGAATCTCAAGAACACGTCTAATTTTGCTTTCTAATCTTGCAACAACCAAAACCAAAACCCTAATTTCTTCGCCAACTCTAACAACCGTAGCCAAAATTGCCCATGACTCATCTCATCTTAATCCTCTCCCCTTTCCTTTCCTCAATTCCACAGCCCTTCCCTTTCCTCAATCCCACAGCCGTTCCCTTTCCTCAATCCCACAGCCCCCACACTCCTAAATCAAAGCAACTCAAGGATACCTCGGGTAGACGACGGCCGCGACACAATGGTCGCACGGCGAGGACACGGGACGGCGGCGGCCACGCTGCTGACGGGCGGCGCTGCCACGAGGCGGCGGCGGCGGCGATGCGTAAGGGCGGCACGGCGACAAGCGACTGCCATACTGCTGCATGCCATCGGGCGACGGCTCGGACGGCTAGCGGCGATGGCGAGGGACGGCGACGGGAGCACGGCGAGGCGAACAGAGGCGGCGGCGGTTCGTGCTTTTCCTAGCAGAGGAGATCGATCCCACGATCTCACTCTGTCTTGGGATAAAAAGCCAGCCACATGGGCCAAGACAACTTGGGCTGGGCCAAGCCCAAACGGGATATCACACTATGTCTCCCCGTGAACCCGCAGCGTGGGGAAGGGCACGCGGGCAGCCCGGTTTGTCGTTTGCCTTCTGTGGCAGGCAACGGATGATTGTTACGCTACGCGACGCCCCCAACGGGCAGCGCGAGGCTGGCCCGGTCCAGTCAATGCTATATTGGGGATAAAGGGAAAGTGCTTTCTCCCTAAAAAAGGTTTTCTCCCCGAATCGGCACTCCCAGACAAACACGTGTCTAGTACTAACCTGAACAGCTTCTCCCTGTAGGCTCCGGACCAGACAGAGCCCTGGAACTAGACAAGAACATCGCCACTAAAGCAAAGACCGGTGTGGGGCCCGCCGGATCAGCTCCGGGCGGCCCACAGCGCCTATAAAAGGAAAGCCTCGGACCCAGTCGAGGCAAGCAGTTCCAGGCGATTCAAGCCACCAAGGCAGCACCTGCATCCGAAGCTTCCTTAGCAGTAGTGTCGACGGTTGGGATATTGACCCAAGTCAACCAAGGTTCTTCAAAGAGGAGATGGGAGACACGCCGAACAACCACTTAACAAAGAACGAACAGAGATGGGGTTTTATCTGGTTCAGCCTCTCGGAGAGATAATAGCCCCACGTCCAAACCTTTCTTTATATCAAAGAGGATTACAAGGTGGAACTCGGCGAGATCGGCAGGTCTCAAATGAGTAGTATGCGAAAATCTATCTGCTAAGGGTCAGGGTCCCTCCAAACGCCGTAGGGGCCCTGTTTATATAGTACAGAACAAACCGACCTACCGAGGAATATCGGGCCGGGCTAACTACGAGATCGTAACGAACTCAGTACATGCCAAATATAACCTACGGTAGATAAGGTAAGCTCCTAATCTTGGGGATCACGACTCCTAATCCAATCCGGGAAACCACGTCCGGGTCTTCACGTAGCCATGCAGAACTCTGTTTGAGTCGGACTCAAACAGGAATCCTAGGCCATCACGCACCGTGCGGCCCGTAAAAGTTGTTGATGAGGATGCACATGGGCTCGATAGAACCTTCCAGGAGTGGGCCCCGTAGGTCGCTCGATTGGGCCGTCAGGGAGTGGGCCATGGCAATGGGCCGTAATTTAATCCCCGACAAGTAGCTTTAGTCCTTAGTCGCCACCTTTGTAAGCGCGGGATCGGTGCCTCCAAGCCCGGTCCCGGCACCTCTGTACCGTTTTCCACCATATAATCAACAGGACTGGAGTAGAGCTATTACCCGGCAGTGGGGGCTCGAACCAGGGTAAATCACTTGTGTCTTCACGGTTTGTATTGTTTTCTTTCTTCCTCTCACTGCACGAAGGGTCTGTACCCGGATCACCGAATCGCACCTGGCCCTTGTCCGGGAAGACAGCGCGACCTTAGCCCCCGAAGGCTTGGCCGCCGCCCCGGGCTGCTGAGAAGGGTGGTCGTTGGGCCTCACACCAACTACAAATTCGTCTGCCGGTCCGTGGTCCCGCTGCTCTTCAGGAGCGCGTTTCCCAGACACCGACACTATGTATCTCGTCGACTCGGTCGTAGACATAGTTTCTGCACATCCAATACCTCCAACCGTAAGTATAGGATATGCCTATAAACTTCCTAAGAATGCAAAGGTCTTCGCATAGACCCATCGGTGCCTGAATGTCTTTCGGGATGGCTTCCTTCAGACAATCTCTTGGTAGCGAGGGGAACTCCATGACACTCAAAGAGGTTTTTCTGTTCTCTTCCCTTTTTGTTCTCTTTTTCGGTCTTCCCTTCTCCTTCCATATCTTCACCGTGATGGTTTAAGTTAGCTGGCTAGGGTCTAATAGTCTGACTTCCCCTACGGATACTGACACCCCTCCAACATATTTTATCAACGTATACTACTCGTGAGGTAGTGCGCCCACGTCTTTCGCAGTGATAGGTCATGTTATACATAGAGGGGTGGCAAACAGATATGTTAATGTGACCTAAGGCTTTTGCAGTGATAGGTCACATCGCACGAAGAGGGTGGCCAACAGGTGAGTTAATGCAACCTAGGCTATCACTACGATATGTCATGTTGCATAGAGAAGAGTGGCGGACATCTGAGTTAATGCTGCCATGATTTCGTAGTGATAGGTCATGTCACACAGAGAGGGGTGGAGGACATATGAGTTAATGCGCCCTGGGGTTTTTGTAGCGATAGGTCACATCGCATGGAGAGGGGTGTCGGACATATGAGTTAATGCGTAAACATTATCGACATCGACTCCCAATAATATCCTTCTGGAGCACAGCTTACCATAGCACTAACCATCATCACATGCTCTTTCGGATTTAGTCCAAAGGTTCATAGTAACCACTTTTGCAACCCACTGAACTTCCTCTCTATCAGCCTAGATATACCTAGTGTGACCTATTGAAAATTGGACAGATCTACTCCGGTACCATCATACAAAATCTCTCATTCCCAATAAATTATTAAAAATATAACTTGTCTACCATTACTCCTGCTCAAAAAAGACCACAAATTATTTCAACGTAACCATCATATGTACCCTGCACATGGCACTAAAAAAATCATAACATAATATCTTATCGTGAAGCTGAGGCTTTGTGGTAGTGTTTTTCGATAAACTTAAATGACTAAAATCAACATGGCATGTGTTGAATTAAGGAGATATAGAAGAGGTGGTCGTTGGGCTTGTGGCTTTGCTGTGGGAGTCTTCTGAAATAAAGATTTTACACTTGTAACTATCGGTCTGAACTAAACAGTACAACCACTTATGCCTTTTGGCCCTTACTAACTTGTGGAACCCGGTACTAGTGGACTCGTATTGGACGAATGTGACTAGCTATCACCAATTTCAAAAGGCTTAAAAGGGTGAAAGGATCGAATAGGCCTAGAGGGGGAATGAATAGGCAGTTTTCAACTTTTTCTTCAGTTGATGTTGTTGTGTGACATCCTAATAAAATTATTAGGTGTCCCAATATTTTTCCAAGAGAAAAACCTAGGTAATTCTTCACATTTTGCAGCTAGCATCAGTTTAATTCCAATTTATTTGCTAAAGGGCTGGATTAGCATGTAATCAAGGGTCCATATTGGATGAATTAGCACTTTAGGCCCATTTTAGAGGGCCAAAGGCCCCGAACCTGCGCCCTACACCCCTATAAGACCCTACTCTACTGTTCCCCGCCGACCACTCCACTCCCCACCCCCACACTTAAACCCTACGGCTCAAGACACTCCCTCCCGAGGCGTTTTCGAGGTAAATCTCTCTTCCCTGTAGGTAACTCGTCGTGTAGATGGTACCAGTAGCTAGATCTCGTTGCGGCGAATAAAATGCATATGCAGATCGCCCGAATCGGTGTTGTATTCCGCCCGATAGAGCTCGCCGAAGTTAGCTGATCCCACGGTTGCCGGTGATCCTCGGCGTTCACACCGCCGGCAGAAGATTCGGAGCGAACCAGCGTCCGCCACGTCGCCCCGCGCCATCGCCGTCGTGCTGCAGCGCACGACGACACGCGCCGCACCACTCGCCGATCGACGAAGCGCTCGGCGGGCCGCAAAGCGCGTCCGACAGACAGCGCCGCGACACCGAGAATCTCGCCTTGACACGCGCCCCGGTAGGGCCCTCCAGCCGCGTCGGTCACCAACAGCGCCGCCGCCTTCATCCAACCGCGTAGCGCCACGTATCGATGGGACCGCCGCCGACCGTTCGCTTCGCCGCCGCCCAATATGATTGCGCCACGTGTCCCCGCGGGACCGCCGCTGATGCCGGCGTCGCCCGTGTTCACCCGAGCCAGATCCAGCCACCGCCGCTGACCGGCAGGCCCGGCCAAGCCGTGGGCCCCGCTTGTCAAAGACAACTGTTTCGCCTGCCGCCTCGCACGCGACGCGTGGCGCCGTGTGCCACGCGCATGTGCATAAATAACGCCGCGGTCACTGACCGGCGGGCCCGCCGTGCCGCGTCAGCCCGAGAGACATGTGGCTTGACACGTGGCATGCCACCTCACTGCCACGTCAGCAGCCACGTGTCATGCCATGTCAGCATCGTACCGTCCCTGACTGCCACGTGGCATGCCACCACACTGCCACGTCACCGCCACGTCACTGCCACTCCGGCATCGTCCTGTCGCCTCTGTCCAGTGGGTCCCGCTCGCTAACCGCTGGGCGCCACTGCCTAGTGGGCCCCACCTGTCAGCCGAACGCCGCCGCGCCGGACTGGGCCGAGCGCGCGTGGGAGGAATCGGGCCAGTTCCGTCGGTTCGGCTCGTTTAGGGATTATTTGGGTTTTCTTTTTTTCCTAGAATTTCTCATTTGGCTCGAAACTTTCCCGAATTGGTTAGAGAGCTCCGTAACTCCAAATTGGATGATTTTGGAGCCTAAAAATAACATTTAAATCCTAGAATTTTTCTGTATATTTAATAAATATTTTATTTGTATTGATCTTGCTGTTGTGTTCTTTGTTGTTCGTATGTTTAGACGGTGGTTACGATTAATGCGTGGAATGTTGCCCAGAACCGGTGTTTGATTCGCAGAGCTCGGAGTTTTTCGAAGGCAAGCTTAATTACATATTCCCTCCTAGTTTTACAATATAATTTACTATTGTTTATTTCTCGAATTTTTTGCATGCATGTATTTAGGCGTGAGTACCTGGACATGTTAATCATCTATTAATATGTTTTAGCCACCTTTGTGAACCCGTTGTGTGTTTCCATGCCTATCCTTGACTAGATGTGTAGGATTGCATTTGGGATTCACTATAAAATGAGTTTCGGTGAGGCGTCTGCTTCACGTTGTTATTTGTGGTTAAACCTAAACAACTAAAACTTGTAGATGATTTAGGGGAGACCCGGCAGAGAGGTTTCCGAGATTGAGGTGGAGATGAGACGGTCTCCTCTAATAAGGACCCAAGCTTGTGTATTACTGGTCCAACCAATACCGTGCAGCCACTTGTGCCTTTGGCCCTGGCTTAGTACACTACGAAACCCACTAACCATTGGCTCGAGAGGGTGGCCATTCGTTTAAATCCTTGCTGCCCTAGGAGGAGGCTTGCAATCTCCTCTGAGGGGTAGGTGCGTTCCTGAGACCGAGAGGCTTAAATGGGGAACGACCCACGGGTGGTGCCTAGACGTAGTAGGCGCCCTACTGTGGCGGGCACCGGCGGGGCCGGGGAAACCTTAAGAGAAGGCTGATGAAGTGATGGGCGTAGTAGGCTGAAAAAGTCTTGTACCGTTTCTCATAGTGGATGAGACGGGGCTTGTGGGAAAATTTATACACACTCTGCAGAGTTAAAACTATCATGGTAGCCATGTCCATAGTTATGGACGGGTTGGAAGGTTTGCGCTCGTAGATTCACCCCTTTTCAATATTAAACTGGACTAGTTTAGGCTGGGTTGGGCCTAGTGTGAGATGCACCTTTTGTTGAACTGGAGAATGGAGATATCTGATCATGCATTCACTAAATTAAAACTTGGACAACTAAAACATGACTAGAAGTAGGATTTGGGTAAAATAACCTTTAACCCACCCTTGACCCTGCATTCATAATTAAGGACTGCTTGCTGGGTAGCCGCGTACTCATTAAATTGCTCGCGGACATATTTTTATTCAGATTACGGTCTGGACCAGGAAGGCCCTGACGAGGAAGCGCAAGACTAGCTAAGGTGTTCAGGTCGACACCTTGGAGTTATCATAGTTATTTAATTTGAACACTCTGATGTCTTCTGTTATTGTTTAATTCCGCATGAACTATCAACTGGTATGCCAGTTTGTTTTTGTAATAAAATACTATGGTTTACTCTTATTTCACTTTAATTAAATATACTGTGATGATTCCACCGTGTTGTCCATCACGAGATACTAAACTGGGATTAGTATCGACTCGTGGTGCTAGATTCCCATTACAAGTACTGGGGTCACGACATGTTGATTTATCAAATTAAAAGTGATCCAAGCTATAGGAATGTGATCGAATCGGATATGGTCGGGTATCGTTATTTCCATATCCATATTCGTACTTTTTATCAGATACAGATTCAAATACGAATGTGTCAAATATGGATACAAATTCAAATAATACTGACTAACATCGGTTACGAATACGGACCTAAACAGATCGGTTTAGACAAGGATACAGATATTGTTAGTCGAATAGTAAAAATTTAATTTTTAAAAATCTGTCCCACATTTTAACAAAAAAGGTCAAAATTTAAATTTAAAAGTGGAAATTTATAACATTAGAAAAAACTTTAGAAAGTCTGTACACGAATATTATTAAATTAGTATAGATTTAACAATTCAAAAAATAAATTTAAAAGTTGGGAAATTATCAATAAAAAATTTCAAAAATACATTAAAAAATTTTCAAAAATACATTCGAATGATATCCATATTTTATATTCAGATATTATCCAAACAAAAACGCGGATATTCCTTATCCACCAAATAATCAGTGCTCCATATTCGTATCCATATCCATATCCTTATCCGTAAAACTATCCAAATCACTATCCGATCAATTTGATCGGTCGGTCGGTCGGATAATATCCGTACCATCTCCATCTCTGCCAAGCTACTCTAACAAGTCCTACACTAGGCAAGGTAAACAACAACAACAAGCACCGCAAATGTGGAAGCTAAAACGGAAATGTAAATGCAATAAGTAAAGGGTGTCGACGGTTGAGATATCGGACCCAAGCCATCTAAGGTTCTTGAGAAAGGGAGATAGAAGACCTGCCGAGCAAGGCAAACAGCGATCAACGAACAACAGGGAGACACAGGGTTTTTATCCTGGTTCGGGCCTCTCGGGGGAGGTAATAGCCCTACGTCCAGCCTTTCTTTATATCAAAGAGGATTACAAGGTGGAAGCTCGACGAGACGAGCAGGTCTCGGCGAGATTATGTGTGTACAGGAAGAACTATGCGACAATGCGATGATGCGCTAAGTCTCGATCTTCTGGCCCCTCTACACACCGTAGGGGCCCTGTTTATATAGTGTTGAATAACCGACCTATCGGGGGATAATCGGGCCGGGCTGACCACGAGATCGTAACGAACTCGTAACATGCCAAATACATCCTGAGGTAGATAAGGCAAGCTCCAATTCTTGGGGATCACGACTTCTGCTCCAATCCGGGAAACCAACGTCCGGGTCTTTACGTAGGCATGCAGAACTCTTGTTCGAGTCGGACTCAAACAGGAATCCTAAGCCGTTACGTACCGCACCAGCCAGGAAGCTGTTCGGCAGGATGCACATAGGCCTGATAGAACTTTCTAGGGAGCTGGGCCCTAGCAGGCTGTTCGATTGGGCCGTCAGTGAGTGGGCCATGGCAACGGGCCATGCATTTATCCCCGACAGCTTGCCCCCGAGACTCAAGTGGAAGGACTCACTAGAGTGGGGTCTTCCTCTTGAGACTCTAAGTCACGAAGAGGGAAATACTGCTGCTACAAAGACGTGCAACAAACCACCGAGCAGGTTAAGGTTCAACCGAACAAGACTTGTTCGAGACCGAGCAAATCTGCCCAGTACCGAGCAACTCTGTTGCGTCGAACAGAAAATCACATCTGCCCGAGCAAAGCACTCAGCCCTCAGTGCAGACACTGGAAAAAGTAGTCGTTGGAAGATTCCAACGATAACTTACGTTGCGCAGTGAAAACAGGCGACCATTTTTACACAGCCGTTGCAGAAAAAACTAGCCGTTTTGCGGCAAAAATCCGTTGCAGGGCTGCTCGTATGGGACTATAAAAGTACCCAAGCCGCCCGCGGCTTGCCACTTCTACTCTCACGCCTTTCCTTCCCAAGCCCTTATTCCAAGCGCGCTAAGCATCAAACAGCCACACTTCACTTTCAAACCCGTTCATCCAACCTTGGGGATTGCTATGGCCAAATTCTTCGGCACTAGCATGACTGAGGAGGACTTGAAAGCCTTAGAAGCTGAGGGGCACGTCGACACCGGCAGTTGGAGACTGCCCGGGGAGGAGGAGATGCCGAAGCCACGCGAAGACGAGTTCGTGAACTTCGAGCACTTCGCCGTGTTCGGGTTGAGGTCTCTCGAAAGCGACGTCGTGGAGGCCTTCTTGAACATCAGCGGACTGGAGGTGGCCAACTTGAACCCCAACTCCATCCTCCAGATGGCCGTCTTCGCACACCTGTGTGAGGGCTATCTAGGAATCGATCCACCGGTGGGGCTGTTCCTTCACTATTACACAGTGACGAGAAGCAGCTCCGCCTCTTCAAGACTTGGATGCTACTACCTCAAGCTCCAGGCAACCGCCGACGACGCTCCCTACCCTCGTCCACCACTGTTCGACTCGATGAGGCCGTGGTGGGTGAGGTGGTTCAACACCATGAGGAGCGAGGACAGCAAACTCATCTTCACCGGGCAGGCTCCGGTGAAGGGAACACCAATGCCTTGGCCGGACTTATCCGACGAGGAGTGGTACCTAACCCGGAAGATCGCTTCCCTCGTGGGCCTTGGGCTCACGGGCAGGGAGATCATCCGGAACTTCGTGGCGAACAAAATCTGTCCGCCGTGGAAGAGGTCCTACTCTTCTACAAGATAGAAGGCTGGGAGAACATTACCAGGGAGAGCACGGGTAAGTTCCTTAAAGATTCAACCTTTCTTGGTGATTTCATCCGAATAGGAACTAATGATTTATTCTGTCCGGGCAGTGCAACCTACCGAAGCATGGGTGACCGAGCAGGTTGACTCCATGTTGAAGGCTGCCAAGAAGGAGGGCGAGGTCACCGGCGAGGTGGCCTACACATGTCCGAGAAACGTGCTCGTCCGCACGCCCGAGGTAAATTACTTAGACCCCGTTCGGTTTGCGAGACTCACACGATTAAGGCACAATAACATTCGCTTCCCAAACATGCAGGAGGACCAGCTGATCCTCGGAGAGATCGTCGAGGAGCTCTCCGAGTCCGAGGAAGCGAGGAAGGGCAAGGTCAAGGTTGCCAAAAAGCCAAAGGTGGTCGCTGGGCCGACATGGAGCTCGCCCATGAGACCAAAGAGGTCGAAGCCTTTCGCGCAGAGGCCAAGGAGCAGGCCAGGCTCAACAAGGAGGAAACCAAACGTCTCCGAGCTGAAGTTAGAGAAGGAATCAAAGCCCAAGGAGAAGTCCTACGTCTCAAGTTAGAAATTGAGGAGCTAAAGGAGCAGTTTGCTTCAAAGTAGCAGTAGGGCTGTACCCTGAAAGGGCCTTGTACCTGCAAACATTTGTTAATGTAAATAAAAACTTACCTTTTTCCTGCAAAACAGAGCAGCAAAAAGACAAGAACAAGCAGGAAAACTAAGAGCAAGGCGAAACAGCGCTACAAAGTTTTAGGAAAAATGGTAGCATGCCAGCCTAACTCCCAGCCCCCGTTGTGCATCTGCTCGAAAACCTGAGTTTGCGAACTCGAACAGGTGCATAAGAGAAAGAGCGACACCCTAGCCTCCGGTACGGACGATGCTTGAAGACCTAAGTTTGCGAAGTCAAGCACGTGCGTAGAGAGTTAGAGCGACACCCGTATCCTGATCGACTCGTACCATGAACTGCTCGTCGACATAAGATAGTCAATTTTGAAGGTAACCGAACAAGAAAAGTGCCTCCGTCGCGGGGGCTTACGAGAGTAGGCTCCGCCAAGTGGTTGTGCCGTGAGCGGTAAGTGCCTCTGCCGTGGAAGGCTTACGAGAGCAGACTTAGCCGCAAGGCAGAAAGCCGTATTACGCAACCCTGAGTTTAGAAACTTGCCGAGACTAGATACGGGCAGGAAAAACCTGAAGGTCGCTGAGCCAAGAGTTCGCAAGACCGGGCAGCCATCAAGTGTTACCAGAGAGAGAGGAAGTCTGAGAAGATAAGAAGTTAAAAGGACCGCAGGGGGCCGCGAACATTCACTGTTTATTGGATTGAACTTTACATGGCAGCCCGAGAGACTTGGACGAACTAAGGCGCGAAGTTTGACAAAAAGCGCAGAGCTAAGGAAGCAAACAAAAGACCTACACAAAGAACGGCCGAGAGGACGGAAGGAACTTCGTCAACCCAGGCTTTGTTATGCTCGCGGAGTGCCGCGAACACGCCGCCGTTGATACCACAGGCTATCTCGTCAGTTAGCTCGCTCATTGCTCCATTGCTCGTGGATGTGCCACGAGAGGCAAGCAGACTTTGGTGTCCGCTTGTTCGCATATTCACGGAATAGCTCGCTCAGGCGGGGACCGTTATAGGTGATCAGCTTGTGGGGGATCCCGAAGCGCGTGATCACATTGCTCTTAAAAAAGCGCACAGCCGATTTGGCGTGAAGAGATGACACAGGCTCTGCCTTAATCCACTTTGTAAAAGTGTCAATGGCGACGAGCAAATGCGTGTAGCCCTTATACCCTTTGGGGAACGGGCCGAGCAAATTCAGACCCCATGTGGAAAAAGGCCATGATGGGGGGATCGTTTGGAGCTCTTGGGCGAGCTTATCGGCCTTCCGAGCGTGGAATTGGCAAGACTTGCACTTCGTTACCACGTCCCGGGCATCTTGTAACGCAGTAGGCCAATAGTAGCCCATGCAAAATGCTTTGCCGACTAGAGTTCTGAAGGAGAGGTGGTTGCCGCAGGCACCCTCGTGTATGTCCCTAAGAAGGAACACACCCTCCTGTTGAGAGATGCAATTGGAGAGAACGCCTAGAGCATCTTGTCGGTAAAGGATGCCGTCCACAAGCTTGTATGGACTAGCACGCCTTATAAACCGGGAATGCTCGGCTTCGTCGTCGGGCAGGGTCCCATCTGCAAGGTACCGGACAAATGGCGTTGTCCAGTCCGCAGCCTGCTCGATGAGGAACAAATTACCACATGTCGCTGTTGCCTCGTCCGGAGACGTGATAGAGGGCTTGTAAAGGTGCTCGATGAGCACCCCTGCCGGAGCAGGTTCACGTGAAGATCCAAACTTGGATAGCTGGTCGGCCAAGAAGTTATCCTTTCGGGGCACAAAGAGCACCTCGAAGAATCGAAAGTGCCGCTCCAACTTTCTCACTTCAACCAGGTATCGCGTCATTGAGTCATCGCAGCACTGATACTCCTTGTTTACGTGGTTGATGACCATCTGTGAATCTTCCTTCACAGTTAGCCGTTGGACGCCGAGCGACTTGCACGCTCTTAGTCTCGCGAGGAGGGCCTCGTACTCCGCGGCGTTGTTAGTCACCGCAAAGTGTAGTTGGATAGAATACTGGAGTTGCTCTCCTTAAGGGAGATGAGAACAAAATCAGCCCCCGAGTTTCCAGTGCGCGAGCCATCAAAAAAAATGGTCCAGGAGGTTTCTTCAGGTTGCTCAGGAGCTTCCTGGGATTTGGGCGGGCAAGTCCATTCAGCGGCAAAGTCGGCCAGGACCTGTGATTTAATAGCAGTTCGGGCAGCAAACAGAATATCGAACTCTACAAGTTCCATTGCCCACTTAGCTATACGTCCGCCTGCTACCTTGTTCCATATGATTTCTCCCAGAGGGAACTTGGTCGGGACCAGTATTTGATGCGCCTGAAAGTAGTGTCGAAGCGTCCTGAAGGACATGAGCAAAGCGTAGAGCAACTTTTGGACCTCAAGGTAACGCTCCTTTGATCCATGAAGCACCTCGCTGATGTAGTAGATTGGCCGCTAGATGCCATCCCTTTCCACCGTCAAGACTGTGCTCAGCGCTTGTGGTGTGCAGTCAAGATACAGCAAAAGCTGCTCGTCATGTCGCGGGATAGTCAAGATTGGTGGATTGGACAGGTATTACTTTAGATCTTGGAAGGATCTGTCAGCCTCCTCTGTCCACTCGAAACCATTGTGCTTACGCATGGCCTAAAAGAAGGGCAGCCCGCGTTTGCCTTGACGGGAAATAAACCTGCTTAGAACAGTCATCCGTCCTGTTAGGCTCTGAACTTTCTTGATGGTAGTCGGAGCCTACATGTTTTCAATGGCCTCGATTTTTTCAAGGTTAGCAGAAATTCCTTGCGAACCGATAACATAGCCGAGCAATATTTCCAGTCGAACACCAAAGGTACACTTCTTTGGATTTAATTTAATTCTATGCCTGCTGTGGTTACGAAACATCTTGGCCAGGTCTTTTACATGATCTGAAGCATACTTGCTCTTTACAACTATGTCGTCAACATAGACCTCCAGGTTTCTTCCGCGCTGTTTTGGAAAAGTTTTCTCCATTAAGCGTTGGAGGTGGCACCAGCATTGCGTAGACCGAAAGACATGGTCGGATAGCAGAAAGTGCCGAAGGGGGTGATGAAGGCAGTCTTCTCTTCATCCTCGGGGGAGATGCTTATTTGGTGATAACCGAAGTAAGCATTCAGAAAACTCAAGAGCTGGGCATCCGCAGTCGCATTGACCAACTGGTCTATGCGAGGCAGCGGAAAATTGTTCTTAGGACAAGCCGCATTCAAATCTGTGTGATCGACACACATACTCCACTTGCCGCCTTTCTTCTTCATGATCACAGGGTTGGCTAGCCACTCAGTGTGATCAACCTCGCGGATGAAACCAGCAGTGAGCAGCTTGCCAAGCTGATCTTTGATGATCCCCTGCTTGAAGTCCGAAAAGCGTCGAAACTTCTGTCGAACAGGCTTTTTGTCCGGCTGGACTGCCAGTTTGTGCTTAATAACCTCTCTTGGGACCCCGGGCATGTCAGACGGCTACCAGGCAAACACGTCTGTATTAGCTTGGAAGAAGGCAATGAGCTCGATTTTCTATTTGGGGTCTAGATTGGCCTCCATATGAACTGTCTTGGAAGCTTCATCAAGAGACAGCGGAACTTCCTTGGTCTCTCCCCCTGGCTGGACAGAAACCTTGGGACGGACAGACTTGGTCTGCGGAACTTTGGGACCACGCGGTGGAAGCTGATCGACCAGGGCAAGGGATTGCTCGTTGCAATTTAGAGCGGCCTTGTAGTAGCCCTTGATCGTGATCACGCCGCTGGGGCCCGGTATCTTCACGCACTGGTATGCATGGTGGGACACGGCCATGAACATTCCCAGAGATGGCCGGCCCAAGATCGCATTGTAGGCAGATGGAAAGTCAACCACGTCAAACGTGATCAACTCTGTCCGGAAGTTGCTTGGGTTGCCGAAGGTAACGGGCAGGACGATCTGCCCCAACGGCTTAACAGCATCTCTCGGCACAATCCCATAGAAGGGCATCGCGACCTCCTTGAGCTTGGAGCGAGGAATCTGCATCTCGTCCAAGACTTTGGCAGAAAGCAAGTCTAGTGCACTCCCGCCGTCGATCAAGACACGGCCAACTCTAGCGTTGCTGATGGTCGGAGCGACCACCAATGGGAGCCGCTGAGGCTTGATCATCCCAGTGGGGCTATCCTCCTTGGAGAAGGAGATGGAACCTCGGTCCACTTCATTGTCTCGAGCTGTGGTTTGCCCTTCTCAACGTTGTGGACCTTCCGAGCAGCTTTCTTGAGGCTGCGCCGAGAGGGATAAGCTGAGGAGCCGCAAAAAATAACGGTGTCGGGGATAAAATCACGGCCCATTGTCATGGCCTACTCCCTGACGGCCCAATCGAACAGCCTACCAGGGCCTAGCTCCCTAGAAGGTTCTATCAGGCCCATATGCATCCTGCCGAACAGCTTCTTGGTCGGCACGGTGCGTAACGGCCTAGGATTCGTGTTTGAGTCCGACTCTATCAGAGTTCTGCACGGCTACGTGAAGACCCGAACGTGGTTTCCCGGATTGGAGTAGGAGCCGTGATCCCCAAGAATTAGAGTATGCCTTATCTATCTCGGGATGTATTTGGCACGTTGAGTTCGTTACAATCTCGTGGTTAGCCCGGCCCGATTATCCCTTGATAGATCGGTTTGCTCAGCACTATATAAACAAGGCCCCTACGGCGTGTTAAGGGGTCAAGCCATCATCTGATAGCACACCTGATCTTTACATTGTCGCATATTGCTTCCTACACACCATAATCTCGCCGAGACTTATTCGTCTCGTCGAGCCACCTCTTATAATCATCTTTGATATATAAGAAAGAAATTTGGACGAAGGCTATTATCTCCCGAGAGGCTGAACCAGATAAAACCCTCGTCTCCTGTTTTCGTCATTGATTCTTTATTCGCTTACATTGGCGTGTCTCCTATCTCCCATTATTAAGAACCTTAGTTGACTTGGGTCAATATCCCAACCGTCGACAGTTGGCGCCGTCCATGGGGAGCTAGTAGATCGAGCATGTCGAACTCCATCAGCGACCAGGAAAATCTTCCTGAGGGCTACGACTCGGCGGCGGGATGTCACATCCTGTCCGATCGGATCGATCCTTCGATCTTGATCGCCTTCGAGATCTGGTTCCCGCTCCGTGCTCGGGATCGGATCTGCTCGCGACCGGCGCTCTTCGCCGGGCGCGCGTCGTCCCCGCGACGAGCTCCGTGCTAGAAATTTGGATCGCTTGCGCCGGACAGACTCTTCGCCCGGCGCACGTCTAGTCCTCGCGACGAGCTCCGTGTCTGGACTGGATCACTTCAGATCGGCGACTTTTCGACTGGCGACGCGTCGTCCCGCGACGAGCTCCGTGCTCGGGGACACCCCACTTGGAACGTCGACCAGCTTCGTAAGTTCTTTGTGTAGGTCCCTTGTTTGCTTAGCTCCGCGTTTTTTGTCAAACTTCGTGCCTTAGTTCATCCAAGTCTCTCGGGCTGCCATGTAAAGTTCGCTCCATTGAGCGGTGAATGTTTGCGGCCCTCTGCGGCCGTTCTTACCACTCGTCTTCTCAGACTACTTTCTCTCTGGTAACACTTGATGGCTGCCCGGTCTTGCGAACTCTTGGCTCCGCGATCATCAGGGTTTCTCTGCCCGTATCTAGTTTTAACGAGTTTCTAAACTCAGAGTTGCGTAACACGGCTTCCAGCCTTGCGGCTAAGTCTGCTCTCGTAAGCCCTCCGCGGCAGAGGCACTTACCGCTCACGGCACAACCACTTGGCAAAGCCTGCTCTCGTAAGCCCTCCGCGGCAGAGGCACTTTCCTTATCCGGTTACCTTCGGAATCACCTAACTTACGTTAACGAGCAGTTCCTGGAATGGGTCGATCAGGATACGGGTGTCACTCTGTCTCTCTACGCACGTGCTTGAATTCGCAAACTTAGGTCTTCATGCATCGTCTGCACTGTGCTAGGCGTCGCTTTTTCTTGTGCACTGCTCGAGTTCGCAAACTCGTGTTTTCGATCGATACTGTGAAATTTGAGAGTTAGGCTAAGCGTTCTCACGGTTTTCCTTAAAACTTTCTAGTGTTGTTCACCTTACTCTTGGTTTTCTGTTCGTCCTTGTCTTTTCTTTGCTCTTTTTGCGGGGAAAATCTGTTCGGTCGACTCTCGCTCGATTCAGCGCCGGTGGTCTTGAGCTGCTCGGCCGGCTCCTCGACCCTTTCTTCCATGATGCTAGTCCTCGCGCGGACGGTATGTAAGCTCCTCGGCTTCTTCGAAGAGCCTCTGAGGACCGCTCTCCTCGGTCGATTGGGACTTGAGCTGAATTTCGCAACCCCATGCGTTTTCAGTTTTCCAGTTCCTTTCCTTAGCGTTGGTTTTCCAAAACCTCGTTGGTCTTTCGCTCCCGTAGCGCTCCCCGCGTTCGAGCATGTCTTTTTATCTGGCGACGACCTGTACAGCTCCGGTTAACCGAAGCGGTGCACCACCGATGGAGTTCTGCCCACCGTAAGCCGATTCTCATCGCAACGGACACTCCTGGCGCTGGTTCCGCACCCGCCGAGGCGACACCAACGCTGCACGGGTCCATGCCCGGATAAGATTTCGCCTCGCACGTTTTGCCTGCGGCTAAGGTCCCGATCGCCTTTACTTGTTAGCGGCCTTAGCCACAGCGGGGCTGCACTTGCCCGCACACGTCTTTTTTATCCATGCTACGTCCTTCCTTGCACGGTAATCCGGAGCAATGCACCACCAACGGAGTCCTGTCCACCGTAAGCCGATTCTCATCACAATAGGCACTCCTAACGTCGGTTCCGTATTTGCCGAGGTGACACTAGCGCTATCGGGGGGCGTGTCCGGAAAAAATTATGTCTAGGTCGTCCTTGTCGTGTTTTTTCTAAAACACGCTATGCTCTTCTTAGAGCCTGTTTTTACTCTCTTTTTTCCCCTTACTGGCCCGTTTCTTGTTTGTCTTCTGCAGGAAGTACAGGAACGGGGAGCATCAGACTCCGGTGATGGTCGCGGCGAGGTTCCAGGCTTCCCCATCAAAACCGATATACGATCCTCTCTTCCCGGTTTGTTCGCGCATGCCTGTGGATCGATTCACTTCGCCACAGATGATTTCTTCCCTTTGCCCGGTACTGACCTTCACAGTTCGGCTAAGTCAAGGTAGTGCGCCACCAACGGAGTCCTGCACACTGTAAGCCAATTCTCATCGCAACGGGCACTCCAAGCGTCGGTTCTGCACTTGTCAAGACAACGCTAACACTGTCGCAAGGAATACGTCATGGGTAAAATGTTGATTTCACATGTTCTCTTGCGGCTCTGACTGCATCGGGTTGTGATTCACCTCGCACCGGGCAGTTCTTCGCCCAGAGCGCTCAACTGGTCCCCGCGACGAGCTCCATGCTCGGGGGCTGGATCACCCCGCACCGAGCAGCTCTTCGCCCGGAGCGCGGGCTCCTACCGGGTACGTCTTCGCCTGGTCGCATTTTCTGGTTCCTTTAACGAGCTCCGTGCTCGGGGACTAGATCTCCTTACTTGGTTCCTTTAGCGAGCTCTACGCTCGGGGACTGGGTCACCTTCCCCCTCGTATGCATTGTCTGCTCCTGGCACACGATCTACGTCTGGGGGCACATCACCTCCGCTCCTGAGCGCGACATTCGCTCGAGAGTGCAATCTCTATTTTCTCGGGCAAGCTCTAGCCCGAGAGGTCGTTCCCCTATCTTTTCCTAGGCATCTGAATGCCTGGATACAGCAGCACGAGTCCGTCTCGTGACTTGCTATGTTCATTCTCCCGGAAGATCTGATCTTACCGGATGCGGTGGTACGCTCTTCACTACTAAGAATCCAATCCCTCCTTGATGACGTTCAGCCTCAAGGAGATGATTCACCTCACTTCTTCCGATTTACGATCGAGGGTCGGGTACTCGCTCGGACAGATGTCGTTCCTCGCTCGACGCAACAGAGTTGCTTTCGGCGCAAGGCGGGTTTGTTCGGTCCTGAACAAGTATTGTTCGGTTGAACCATAACCTGTTCGGTCGCTTGTTGCACGTCTTTGTAGTAGGAAAAATACCCTCTTCGTGACTTAGAGTCTCAAGAGGAAGACCCCACTCTAGTGAGTCCTTCCACTTGAGTCTCGGGGGCTAGCTGTCGGGGATAAAATCACGGCCCATTGCCATGGCCCACTCTTTGACGGCCCAATCGAACAGCCTATCAGGGTCTAGCTCCCTAGAATGTTCTATCAGGCCCATATGCATCCTGTCGAACAGCTTCTTGGTCGGCACGGTGCGTAACGGCCTAGGATTCGTGTTTGAGTCCGACTCGAACAGAGTTTTGCACGGCTACGTGAAGACCCGGACGTGGTTTCCCGGATTGGAGTAGGAGCCGTGATCCCTAAGAATTGGAGTATGCCTTATCTATCTCGGGATGTATTTGGCACGTTGAGTTCGTCACGATCTCGAGGTTAGCCCGGCCCGATTATCCCTTGATAGGTCGGTTTGCTCAGCACTATATAAACAAGGCCCCTACGGCGTGTTAAGGGGTCAAGCCATCATCTGATAGCGCACCTGATCTTTGCATTGTCGCATATTACTTCCTGCACACCATAATCTCGCCAAGACTTGTTCGTCTCGTCGAGCCACCTCTTGTAATCATCTTTGATATATAAGAAAGGCTGGACGTAAGGCTATTATCTCTTCCGAGAGGCCTGAACCAGGATAAAAACCCTCGTCTCCCTGTTCGTCGTTGATTGCTGTTCGTTCTGTTCGGCGTGTCTCCTATCTCCCTTTATTAAGAACCTTAGTTGACTTGGGTCAATATCCCAACCGTCGACAAACGGCTGTATGGTTTACGGGCTCAGGATAGTCATCTTCATCGTCCCGGTCACCACCATCGGCTTGGCGCTTGTCCTTCCCGGCATCACCTTTTTCGGGCAAGGTGGGCATAGGGCCCTTGCCGTTGTAGAAATCCTCGAGCTTTGCAGCCCAGGTCCTGCAATGGCGGATATCGTGCCCGTAATTCTGATGAAATTGGCAATATCGGTCACTCGGACCTTTCTTGCCTTGATTGCCTCCCTAGGCGGGCTTCTTGCCCTTGTAGTTATTGTTGGGTTTCTTCTGCCCGTCCTTAGGAGGAGGTGCGCGATCTATACTAACGACGGTGTTTGTCGCATCACCTTTGTTCTTCTTCTCGGACTTCTTGTCATCAGGATTGTTGCTGCTCTTCTTCTTCTCATCCACACCGGGCTGGGCGGGCAGCTCGCCCTTGTCGAACGTCTTCATATACTGAACATGCTCTACCGCATTAGCATAGCTGTCAGTCGCCTTGAACAGGTCATTGGCGATTCAGGTCTCATTGATCTCGAGATCCTGGGTGAGCCGCTCGTCGCGGACACCGTTTTTGAAAGCGCGGACAACAGATTCGTCCGAGATGTTCGGGATCGTGTTGCGGATCTTAATGAAACGCTTCACGAAGTTGCGGAGGGTCTCCCCGTTCATCTAGATCATCTGGTGCAGATCATCCTCCTTGCCCAGACTCACGTAACAACTCTGGAAATCGACGATCAGAGCGTCACAAAGCTGGTCCCAAAAGTGGATGGAACCTTTCTGCTGACTGAACAGACACGTCCGAGCAGCGCCCATTAAGGACAGTCGGAAGGTAGTTAGCCATGACTAGCTCATCACCCCCGGCTGCCATGATGGCAATAGCGTAGATGGAAAGGAACTCCTCTGAGTTTTGGGTCCCATTGTACCTCTCCACGTGACCAGGTTTAAACTTGGAAAGCCACCTGATAGCGCGGAGCTCGTCAGAGAAATCCTTGCAACCCAAGGCATACGTCCGGTCACCTTCTCCTGCAGAACCTAGTCTTGTAAAGACGTTGGTCCTGTTGCGCGAAAGAATTCTTGTTGAACGGGATGACTCTGCCTGGAGAAATTCTCTCCGGGATGGTCCTCCGCGTTCCTTCCTCGTGGTCGCCACGATGCGCTCCTCTCGAGGGGATCGTCCGTGATCTTCGCGTGCTCGCTTGCCCCTGTGATCGCGGCGATCACGGGGACTTGGCGAACGTGGTCGACCACGGGCAGCTTGCTTGTGAACAGTAATCCTTTGACGGTGACGGGGGCCACATGATCGATCGGAGCTGTCCGAGCCATTCCGGGCAGGCTGACTGCGCTGCCTGGAGGAAGTGTTAACTTCGCCTATGAACTTGAGACCTTCGGCCAGTCGTTCTAGGTGAGAAGCAACAGCGTCGCCCATGCGGACAAGATCGGCCTGGTTGGTGGATCTGAGCACCGTTGCCATGGCCTGGAGTCGTTCCCGACTCTGATCTAGCGATCTGGGATCCTCAAGCCTGCGTTTTGCCCCGCGGAGTGCAGTCACGAGGATTCGACCCAAACAGGCGAAACTTCTGCCGGGGGACTTGGCGTAGGCGAGCGAGGCAGATCGCGACGTTGTCGCTTGCGCTGATCGCGGATCTGCGCCAAGGTCTGATTAATGGAGACGTCCAGGCTACGGCGAACATCTTGTTCGCGAGCAGCCAGCCCGACCCCATCTTGATGCTGAGCAGAATTGGACTGCCCGATCTCGTCGGCCGTCGCGGCCCGTGCAGGATCCTCTGAAGTTCCCGCGCCGGCCACGTTGATGCTGCGACGGCCGTATGTTGGCACGCTAGACGGTGTCATCACTGTGTCGCCACAGGAGGAATCGACCGACATAGCCTTGGAATCCAAAAGATCTAAACCAGTGTAAAGATCGTCGGTTCCGTAATCATCGTCAATGACGGGAGCTTGATTTAAGACCATCTCCGGAGCGTATCCGGAGAGCTCTGTCTCAGATCTAGAAGGTGATTGAGATCGAACAGATCGATCCGATCTAACAGGGGAATCGACATCCTGTCCTTCTAAGTCGTACCCTTCAGGAAGATTTTCCTGGTCGCTGAACGAATTCGACATGCTCGAACAGGTTTGATCTACTATCCCCACGGACGGCGCCAACTGTCGACGGTTGGGATATCGGACCCAAGCCAACTAAGGTTCTTGAGAAAGGGAGATAGAAGACCTGCCGAGCAAGGCAAACAACGATCAACGAATAACAGGGAGACACAGGGTTTTTATCCTGGTTCGGACCTCTCGGGGAAGATAATAGCCCTACGTTTAGCCTTTCTTTATATCAAAGAGGATTACAAGGTGGAAGCTCGACGAGACGAACAGGTCTCGACGAGATTATGTGTGTACAGGAAGAACTATACGACAATGCGATGATGCATTAAGTCTCGATTTTCTGGCCCCTCTACACGCCGTAGGGGCCCTGTTTATATAGTGTTGAATAACCGACCTACCGAGGGATAATCGGGCCGGGCTGACCACGAGATCGTAACGAACTCGTAACATGCCAAATACATCCCGAGGTAGATAAGGCAAGCTCCAATTCTTGGGGATCACGACTTCTGCTCCAATCCGGGAAACCAACATCCGGGTCTTCACGTAGCCGTGCAGAACTCTTGTTCGAGTCGGACTCAAACAGGAATCCTAGGCCATTACGCACTGTACCAGCTAGGAAACTGTTCGGCAGGATGCACATGGGCCTGATAGAACCTTCTAGGGAGCTAGGCCCTAGCAGGCTGTTCGATTGGGCCGTCAAGGAGTGGGCCATGGCAACGGGCCATGAATTTATCCCAGACAAAAGGGATAGGACGTTTTTTTTCCCAAGTTCGGGGCCAAGCTCCTACTACCCATTGAGGGTAGCCCTTGCACTCAAAGATTGGCTCCCTCTTGAGCCACACGCCTTGTCTTCACTCGTGGTAGTCATTGCCGCTCCAGCAAGGAGAATTCCAACACCTTGTATACCGGTTTGAGTGCTCCCACAAACACCAAAGCAAGCACCTCAAGCCCATTCCACCAACCATCTTGAAAGCAAGACCTCCAAGAGTTAATAAGCTCGAAATGGCCTTGATCAGACTAGATCAAGAACCTCGCCTGATGCACACGGTTGGAGAGGAGAGAAACACTTGGATGGATGGAACCTAAAGCTCTAGTGCTCTCTAATGCTATAGGGTAAATGCTCTAGCTCAAGGGAATCCCCAAACCTCCTCTAGTCGGCCATAACACCCCTATTTATAACCTCCTGAGCAAAACTAGCTGTTATAGAAGAAAATTCTCCAAACACTAGCCGTTACGGCTCTTTTGGACACTGTCCGAAATCCACCGGATAGAATCCGATGGAGTAACACAACACCAGTTTGGTGCCACCGAACGACATCCGATGGAGCCAGCCCGAAAACATAACTTCACCGCACACTCCTCGGCACCCACTAGACACCATCTGGAGAAGGATCAAACCCTAAGTCCATAGCCCCCAAACACCATTCAGTGGCACCAAGCATCGTAGACACCGACTATCACACGTCCATCGGACATGGTCCGGAGACACTCAACTACCACCGGACACCGTCCGGGACGAGCGAACGCAACCATCAAATTTAAACCAAACACTACCACCGGACACAATCCGAAGGCCACTGGACACAGTCCGGAGAACCTAGCTGGCAGGCAAAGAGGAGGAGAGAGTTCTCTAGAGATAGGTCAACCACGGTCGGACACCGTCCGAAGGACAACTCAAACTCTTGACCTAGCAGAACTAAGGTGGAACCGACAACAGCAGGAACTAAGGACTTACCTAGCCCTAGCCCCCGACAAGCTCGCACACTCTCTCATCATGACCTCTACAGCACACAAACCTAGAGAAGAGACCAGTATGCATCGCAAAAGTCCAAGATCCGACGTGTCCAAAGCATTTCGAACTCCTCTTAACAAGACAGCGAAAACAAAAAAGTCGAAAACCCTAGACTATCCACATGACCTCGTCACATGCCCGATCACGCCTTCATCTTTCGAATCTTGATGCCGCAAAGGTCGCTAGGGCTTCAAGTACACCATGAACACCCTTGTGAATCTTGATTTTTTAATTACCCGTCATCAATACCAAAACCATACACCATTATGCAAATGGCCAATGATGCTCACAAAGGGGCCTCATGCGGTATACTACCATGGTATAGCCGATGTAGATGTGCATTGTAGCTACCCTGGTCGAAGTGTGTCGTATGGGGCATGAAACCTAAAGAAGGGGTGCACCGGCGTAGGTAGTGAAAGATTTTGTATTGTTTCTCTCTTCAAGATGAGATAAGACTTGTGGAAAACGTGTACACACACTATGCAAAGTTAAAAAAATTATGATAATCTTGTCCATGGTTATGGGCGGGGAGGAAAGTTTTCAAATAGTAGTCTCATTGTGTTTTTAATTAATAAATCTGATGGGATAGTGTAGAAAAAGCTTGTTGAGCCAATTAGCCACCCTTTGGCTAAGATCATGTCATTCGAGGGTGTTCACCTCGTGTTTAATAGTTAATAATGTTCTTACCACAATTGAGTAGATAAGTGTTCTTTTAGCAAGAGTAAATTATATGGGCGGTCCCTAAATTATCACACGGTTCTCATCCAGGTCCCTGATTTTTCAAATTACAGTTTAGACACCCTAAACTATTAAAGTGACCCAAATCCGGTCCACGGTTGCCACGACACCGCATGAATCCTGCCACCGTGGACAATCCATGTGGCATTTTTATATTTTATATTTATTTTTAAGTAAATTTTACGGACGGTTCCTAAACTATCACACAATTCTCATCTAGGTTCCCGATCTGGATGAGAACTGGATGAGATTGGGGAGGCTAATCTGTAATTTGAAAGATCGAGAACCTAGATGGGAACTGTGTTATAGTTTAGGGGTCAGTCGTAAAATTTACTCAAAAAATATAAAATATAAAAATGCCACGTGGACTATCGACATTACCGGATAACATATTTTTTAAAAGTAAATTGTAACATGTTTTCCCGCCTTTTTATCTAGATCCAAAACTTTTAAAACTAGATATTTGAATAAATAAAGATGAATTTCTGTTTGAGGCAGATCTAAAATAGTACGAAGAGGATGCTTCTGATGACATGACTACCTACTCAACATAATATATAGCCATAAATGGCCACATGCCATCTAGACCAATAAATGTTTAAATTAAAACTTAAAAAGTATAAAATAATAAATCTATAAAAACCTAAAAAGGCTAGAATCCGTAATAAACTTAGCAAAGTAGTAAAAGAACATTAGCAAATCTTAATATGTGTAAAAAACTATTAACAACTATTTGTTCTAAAATTATAATATCCTTTTAAACATAAGAAATGCATAAAACAACTATACAATTTTTAAAATTCAATTTTTTATTGATTTAGAATGAAAAGTGGCTATTTATAACCAAATTATGTTGATTAGGCAGGTACGTCATCAAAACTACCTTTCCCGTTCCACTTTGGACTCAAGTGAAACAGTAATGCAACTTTACGTACTCAAATATCTGGTTTTCAAAGATTTAAACCTAAGTGAAAACACATGAAAATTTTAACAAACTACAGCGCAATTCACTTTTACATTTTGGTTTTGTGAATCGAAAACCAAACCAAATTACATCCAAACAAAAACAAACCAAAAACATAAAAACCAAAATAATTAATCGGTTAATGATAAGCTTTTTCCCGGAAACAGAAAAACTAGTAGCACAGGTAGACAAAAACTAATCAGGCACATGTAAGATATTACGATACCAAAATGTCTCGAAGGTCATTTTTGACTAGCAATACATGGCCTCTTTCCACATAAGTAGTAGTATCTAGACAAGCTGATGCATTGAACTTATATATGCCACAAACTTCGTACCAAAATGACTAGATCAGACAAGAGATTGGAGGATATGGAGCTGTCTGTTCGAGGACCTAATAATCTGCTTCCCCTGCATAATAACGACTGTTTATGGATCTTACAACAATGGACATAAAGTAAACGTAACAATATGTATTGAACACGAGTGCATTTCTGCGAAATGATTACTGTCTAAAAAATTAGCTTGAAAATTTAGCAGAAGAATGCAAAGTTTAGAATCCTGAGAGAATTATCAGCGCAGTCTTGGTGTGCCAAGGGTTAAACTCTAAACATCAAGCTTTAGTTTCTCGTGAAGGGGAAAAAAACAATGATTACCTATGTCAGAGAAAACATAGAAAATCATGATAATTACTTGTATCACATTCAGTCACTAACCAAACTAACAAAACCAGTAAACTAGTGTTAATCAAAGTCAGCTTTTATATTATGCTTGTGATAACAGTGCCTTTTCAATACTCAAGGTTGGAACTTGGAAGATATACTAGCCCCGAGTTATAATAAGACCATGGACCTACAGCAGATCACAAAGTATGATAGCATAACTCAAAACTTATAACTCGTATTTTAGAGAGAGGCAATAGTGTGGAATGGAACATGCGAACCTCTAAAAACGAAAAAGGGAGTGCACAGAAATACATAAGTTTAACAAAATACTACCTCTGGTCACAAAAACGAGTCGCCGTTGATTTTTGAACACGTCTTTGACCATTCGTCTTATTCAACAATTTAGTTCAAATATAAAAAAATATATGTCATACTTAAAATACATTTAATAATAAACCAAATCATAACAAAATAAATAATATTTGTATAACTTTTTTGAATAAGACGAATGGTCAAAGGCGTGTCCAAAAGTCAACGGCGACTTTTTGTGACCGGAGAGAGTATATAAGATGGAAATTTGATATGTGAAATTACGTTTCTATACCTTTAAATAGGACCTGAGCTTGAGGTGAAGCTCTTCTATATGTAAGCAACTCATTCAGAGCATCTTCATTAGACATTGCGATTTTCGTGCCATGACTAATACATAATGTACGAAGAAGCCTTGCTTTAGAGAGAATAAGTTGTATAAAGGACATTTCATTTGACAGCCAACTAATCCCCGTTAGCTGCACAACCTGAAGGTTGGGACACATGCCATCCGTCCACTGTGCATTTTGGAACTCTTCATTTGCTTCAATAATCTGCTCTTCCACACCGAATATCTTCAAATACAAAAATTAAGAAGGCAATTAATTGGAAGCGGCAAGATTGTCTCCTAATTTGTGAATATGCAAATATACAGCGGAATATTCAACATTACCCCTATTTTTAGTTTTTCAAGGTTTGGAGCGCTCGTCATTAAGTGGAAGGTTAACAAAATGGGGGGCAGTTCACAAAAGTGCATAAACAACCTCAAGCTCTTGAGGTTGTTAAACATGCATGGAAGTGTCTCTAGTATATTCCCCCCGTTTAACTGAAAAGTTAAAAAGAAAAAAGTTAGAATTCAGAATTCAAAAGAGAAATAAGTGAAAACATACCCTTTTTTCTCTGTACAAGGTCACACACCTTATGTTTCTTTTACTACAAATATGTTTCACATTATTCAATTAGTTAACCAAAACATGTATGTTACACTTAAGATGATTTTGAGCCGCAACTCACATGCACAAACAAGAGAATCCTCTTTCTAAAGAAACAAGATGAGCTCTTAGATGTTAAGGAGACTCAGCACACCTCATAAGTTATATAAATAGTTACAAAGGAAGAGATTTTACAGTAAGGTCTCCACTAATTCCTCGTGTTATTACATGTGTATATACAAGGGGTACGAAACGACTCAACCATCCTTCACATTTTCAGATATTTGTGGGAAAGTGAAATTATGCATATGTCTCTATAATTTTTTTAAAAAGCTATAAAAAGTTTCTAGGAAATAGTACATATCACACAACTTTAACATAACAAACACAAGAGACAACATGCATAAATTAACTTATTAAAGTTACATTGCAACAAGATCATATCAGCATGAGGTTGGATGGGGGCAATATCAGTAGGTGATCAAATACTGGTTGTTCCTTGTGGATCAAAAAAACCTTACTATAACTCAAACTATTTCACAGTTAAGTGAATACCCCATCTTATATCGAGGGATGAATGATAAAAAATGGGCCATACGGATGAAGTGCACCAAGAGGAGTATTGAGCCAAAACGATGAGCAAGGTTCTAAGCCTAATAAAACATCCTATAAAATAAAATTCAAATAAAGATGCAACCTTTATATGCTTAACCCACTATTTAGTAATGTAAAGCATTTTAGTTCGCTTTTAATTTTGATTCAGTCCGATTAGAGACCAGGAGGATAAAAGGAACATCTGGGGGGACATCAGCATGTACCGGTTCATGGGCAGCCCAGAGATCCAGCTTCCTAACTTGAACAAGCCCACAAAGAAACTCGGAAAAATTGCGGTCGCCAACATACTCCCACAAATTGAGAAAGGCGTAATGCAAGCGTGGCAGATCCACAGGCTTCCAGCCAGCGTCGCATTGCGAATAAATCTTTAGACTCCGCAGATTGGGCAGCCTAATCACCCATTCTATACGGGAATCACCATCGAAATTGACATCAGAAAGCATTAGCTCCTCGAGCAACGGGGACATGCCAATGATCTTCTCTAGCTGGTGCTCCCCCTTCAGCCCTCCCTTCTCCTGTAACTTCACTCTAGAGAGAGTTAGGTCCCTCAGGTTGGGGAATCCCGCGAAGCCGGCGGGAAGGGGCGGGATCAAGCATTCGACGAGGTCGAGGGCGGTGAGGCGGACGCAGGAGAAGACCGAGGAGTGAAGGGCGAAGAGTTTGTCCTTGAGCGCGGAGCCGAGTTTGAGGGACTCGACGCCGCGGCGGGAGAGGATGAGGAGCCAGTCGTCGACGCGGCGGACGGAGATCTCGTCGACGTCGACGTGGAAGCGCTGGACGCGGCCGGGGCAGCGGAGGAGGATGCTATCAACGGCTTCCAGCGGCGGAGAGTCGAGGTCGAAGGATGGGAGGGCCTCCCAGCGGCGGCGCCAGATGCGGGAGAGCGCGGAGGTGCGGACGGCGTCTGGGAGCGGGAGGCGGGTGAGGATGGCGTTGAGGACGTCCGGTGGGAAGGAGATCAGCGCGTCCGCCTCCGCCATCGCCACCGCCATCGCCATCGCGCGCTTCTTGCTAGGGCGGTTCTGCTGCGCCATGGTATTGCTCCGGCGATCAGGTCGGGCGGTTGGAGACAAGTGGAGGATTGCGAGGAGCCGCCAAGCTCCTTTCACAGGTAAAGTCAATTTTGCTTTTTGAGGCCTTTTTTAATCAGAAATCTTAGAAAACGGATGTCCGTCCGGAGCCTTTGCTACGGAGGAGACATTCCGCCCGTCCCCACGCTCCCCTTCATCCTCCTTCCTCCTTCCTCCTCCCCGATCCCCCGCCTCACTGCAGGTTTCCTCATCGGCGGTGAGGCTCCCCTGCATTGTCCCCGTCGAGAGCCCCCCTGCGCTGCCTCTCCCCGCCATCCGCCGCCGTCACCCAGGTCCCCGAACCTGCTCTCGAGGACCCCACGCGGCTGACGCAGAGGAGGGCCGCGGCTTCCTCACCGGTGGCGAGGTTCACGGCAGCAAAATGCCCAGTCCCCTCCTGCTACTCCTTGCCCTCCTCCGCGCCCTAAATCCTCTTCCCCAAAGACTCACTCCCGATCCCTGGCTTTGCAACGGACGAGCTCTGTGACCGCCGTCCGCTCGCCCCCATGTGCCGGGTACGCGTTGCGGAAGCCGGCCGAGACGACGGGCGCGCTCTACTCCGCCGAGGTGGGCTGCAGGCGGCGGCGGAAGGTTATCTCGCCCGCCGCTGCGGAGCGACGACGACGCGGGCTCTTTCTCCGGACTCGGGCATAGTGCGCTTGGTCGCCCAGACGACGCCACGCCCGAGGCCCTCCATGGCTTCTACATACGCCCCACCACCGCCGCCGCCAAGAAGAAGCAGGAGGCGGCGGCTCCCGAGGCAACAATGGCGGCAGCAGCAGAATGGCCGACGAGGGTGTCGCCGTCCTTCTCCTTCCCATCGCCGAGTATGCCTCCATCCTCGGTAACCATGCCCACCTCTCCGTGCTCTCTCTCCCCTGTTGCTTCTAGCGTTGGTGGTGGTGGAACCACCGCCCACAGTTGGAGCTTCATGAGGCAACAATTCGTTGATCTGACTAGTAGCTACCAAGTTCGGTGTGCAGAGTGACCTTTGGTGTTCTAGGTGCGGGTTTGCGTGCGTTGCACCAACAGTATTGAAGAGGATATGCCGCACCCATGGTATCGTCGGTGGACATATCGAAGGTAAAATTGGTGCATTCAAGAATGGATCGAATCGGATTAATTTTGTAAGTCGCTTGTGTGTATAGTTGAGTTATTTAGTGTCTAAAAATTTGTGTTTCTTTGGTGGTTAGATTATAATCTGAAAAGGTTGTGGTGTTTTATAGAAGATTTAAAGGGCCAAAAAAATTATGAAAAAAATATTTTCGAGATCTTTGAGACAAATTGTGCAAAGTTTCGAAAAAATAACTATAAAATATTTCAAAATATAACCATTACAAAAATGACAAATTTTAAGCTGCAGCTTATAATCTGATTATAAGCTGAAAGAAACAGAGCCTAAGTGATGTGAGAACCCTGTGGTGAGTGAATAAACCAAGGCAGAAAGATATTTGTTTGCGAGAAAATGTTTATTTGATCTAATTCAATGGTTACCCTTAGTGAAGAGAAAATTCAGACTGTAAAAATAGGAATTCTATTTGATTATTGCCTATTCTATTTAACAACTAAAGGCTCTGTTTCTTCCAGCTTATAATCAAATTATAAGCTGCAGCTTAAAATTTATCATTTTTGTACCGGTTATATTTTGAAATATTTTATAGTTATTTTTCGAAACTTTGCACAATTTGTCTCAAAGATCTCAAAAATATTTTTTATAATTTTTTTTGGCTCTTTAAATCTTCTATAAAAACACTACAACCTTTTCAGATTATAATCTAACCGCCCAAAGAAACACAGCCAAAATCAACTGGAGAACTTCTGGTAGCACCAGTCAAAAGAGGCGGTCTGTGGGAAACTAGCTTCATTGCCTGAGGTCTTTTGTGAAGATTTGCTTTTTGTGATGTGGAGCAATTAATTTACATTGGAAGGTTCGGTGGCTAGTAGTTTTAAACTTGTGGTGGATCTGTATTTTTTTGTTGGTACTGATTTGTCTTTGGTTGGTGTTTCCTTAATTGTGCTCTGGTTGGAGTGAAACTTTAGTTGAATTTGTTTTAGCCAGTTTCGTATAAAATTCATATTGGTTCATGTCATAAAATAGCTAGGTTCATGTGAAATTCAGGTTGGTTCAGATAGTTTCATAGAAAATTTATGTTGTTTCATGATTTTTCTGATTAAAAAAAGCAGATCGCTTCATGGGAAATTCAGCTTGGTTCAGGTTGTTTCAGCTAGCTTCATAGAAAATTCAGATTGGTTCAGTGTTTCAATTAGTTTCATATGAAATTCATATTGGTTCAGGTTGTTTCAGGTAAAAATGCAGCTAGGTTCATGTGAAATTCAGATAAGTTCAGATAGTTTCATAGAAAATTCATGTTGATTCAATATTTTTCTGTTAAAAAAAACAGATAGCTTCATAGGAAATTCAATTTGGTTTGGGTTGTTTCAACTAGTTTCATAGGAAATTCAGATAGGTTCATGTTGGTGTAGGTAAAAAACAGCTAGATTCATATGAAATTCAGGTTGATTCAGATAGTTCCGTAGAAAATTCAAGTTGGTTCAGGATTTTTCTGGTAAAAAAAGAAGATAGCTTCATGGAAAATTCAGTTTGGTTTAGATTGTTTCAGTTAGTTTAAAGAAAAACATGTTGGTTCATGTTGGTTCATACAGGTTCATGTTGGTTCAGGCAGTTTTCAGGTTGGTTCATGTTGGTTCAGGTTGGTTCATGCAGATAGCTTCATGGAGAAATTCAGCTTGGTTCAGGTTGTTTCAGCTTGGTTCAGGTAGGTTCAGCTTGGTTCATGTAGGTTCAGGTAGGTTCAGCTTGGTTCATGTAGGTTCAGCTTGGTTCATGATGATGTCATCTATTTTGTCCTTTTGCTCATCCGTTGGTTTTTTAATGGAACGGTGGTCCGTACTGTATAGGCTCCCTTTTTAATTCGCGGTTATGGTTTGGTAATCACATTGGATTGTGCAATTACCTCTCACAACAACTGTATGGCTCTCTTTTGATACCCGGGGAAGAGTATGTTGTGATCATGATTGTAGCGGAAAAAAAAATAAGTTAAAAGTGGTTTTTTAAAAGGCGAGCGCCAGGCGTCGAACGTCCGGACGGGCGCGCGCGCCGGAGCAACGCCGTCCGTCCGATCGTTCGGCACCACTCGCATCCAACGCCCGCGCTCCAGCTCCAGATGCGAACGCTTGTTAGCCTGCAGTTGATTAAATTTTCAATTAAACTTCTGATTTTTGTATAAAATTCAAATAGTGTTCAAAATGTGTAGAATAAATTTCATAATTCTTCTAAAATTGAGAACACCCATTTTAAATACTTTTAAATTTTTTGATTTTTTCACTTTTTTAATTTTTTTGATGTGAAACTAGGAGAAGGCACTTATGAAACTTACATGTATACTAGCGAAATTTAGGCGTGTGCTGATGAAACTTGGTCATGTGATGATGAAATCTGATAAAATTTGAATGAAACTTCGATGTAACCTGATGAAACGTGTATGAAACATGTTGAAACTTGATGAAACTTAAAGAAACTTGTACGAGACCTTTGAAACTTGATAGTTCAGCAAAGTTTAACGAGTATGAAACCCAAGTTTCAGCAGGCGAAACCTAAGTTTCATCAGGTAAGTTTGAGGATTTATAAGGCAACATACATCTTGTTTTGTTCGTAAAAATACGAGGAACACATTGGTATAAACGGTTTGTGGATTAGAGCAACCAGTCAAAAATTATGGTCATTCAAAAGAAAAAATAATGTGAGACCCACCTGCATGCACCATCCTTGCATTGCGTGCATGAGTCCGGCACGCCGGACGTCAGTACACAAGCGTTTCCGTTTTTAAAATGACAGGCTAAAAAATTATTAAAAATTGTTTTAAAAAACCCATCAAAAAAATTATTAAAAAAATTACCGCACAAAAATAACAAATTTTGCAAGCTAAACTATAGTCGCCAATGAAAGAGGGCGAGGGCCTATTCTCAGAATTATTGACATGACACTTTGCCGGTTCTTTGCGGGTTAATCAAGCCAAGATGAGGATTCGACTTAAACACAGAACGTACAAATCAATTACTACATTTCATCACGTAAGATACATGCTTTCATTGTATAGGTGTTACTAGGATCACCTTGAATAAGTAAAAGAGGGTGATATTCTAAAACTTTTCAGCTGCAGATCTAGCCCCTCCCAGCAGCCATAAGTTGCTGCAAGCAGGTTGCGTACTGAACTGCAGTGTGCTGGAAAGAATAGTGATCTGAAAGACTATACTCTGAAAAATTAGATTCTACATGGATGAAATGACCAGGTAACGACTTCTTTGCAACTGTTTCCTGCCATATGTCAAAGAAGTCTTCCATAATTGCCCTGGATTTTTCGATGGAAGACAGGGGATAATATTCTACCTGCATAGAAAGCAAAAGCAAACTTAATGTCAATCTTGCTAGCAAACTAATGTTGCAAAGACAAAAGTATAAACAGGTCATAAATGATGAATCAGATGCAGATTAAAAATAGGACACTTCAAGATTTTTTCCTTCCAAATGAGGATATGATAAATTACATAGGTAGAGGTTTATACATATTGTGACGGCTTTCCCAACTATTGTTGGATGTCTGAAAAGAATACCAAGACTGTCATAAATGTAAAGTTTGTATAGCCTTCTGTAGAAACTATAGTCTTAGTAATGGTCTAGGTGAGCTCATAAATTTTGCTCATAAAGCTAATCAACAGACCAAAAATTGGCATGTATATCTGCTGAACTTCATCAAGCTTAATTCATCAAGCTTAACGTAAACTACTGATTACTGAATGATTCAATCTACCTCATAATTGAATTGAAAAGATGAACCAAGCTGTAGGTTCTAACTATCAATTGAAGGTGCTCCATACTAGTGCTTTAGAATTGCAAGTTGATATAATCAAACATCCAGAATTATCTAGGCAATCTAACCAACAAAGCCCCCACAAACAGTTGTAACTGAAACATAAATCTTAAACTAGTGCTTCAATGCATTTGGTTTGATTCTCATCTTTTACTAAGGAAAGTAAAACAACCGATCACTAGGCTAAAGGCCACCACAGAATAACTCTAAAGAAACAAAAAAGAAAAGGAATATAAGAAGAATGGAACCTCCATCATGATTCCTCTCAGTGCTTCAGAATTGCTAGGAACACATTTTCCTATCCTTAAGCAAAAATCACCTAGTTGATACTGAAATCCCTGTAAATGAAAACACCACAATTAACATGTTGATCAAACAAACTTGTGAATAGGATAATGCACTACGCATACAGTAGTAAACAAGCACAATCAAGATCAAAACAGAAGATAAAACTTGTGATTATCTAGGAAAGGAAAAGGGCTAACAACTTAAAATAGAAACAGAAGGTAAACACAAAAAAATCAAGTGGCTTCATTGTGAGATTCAATTATCAATGCCATTCACATTTTCTCTATCGGTTTCTTATTAAGTGACTAAAACCCAGAAAAACATCCAGTTCCAGAAATTAGAATTCAAAGTAGAAACTAGACAAAATAACACTTTTTTTAAGTAAAAGGGGTGAAGGTAAAGGATTTACAGCACCTCATAAGCTCCAAGAAACAATTTCTGTATCATCAATAATGTAAACTACAGAAGGCATACTTCATATTTCAGGGTCATGAATAGAAGCCTTGGTTCCACTGTTACAAATATTTTGTTATCATCATTTGCTAGGAAGTTCAAACCTCCCAGAAAAAAATAAGAGAAGGAGCCACTTTCAACATAATAAAGCGCAGCAGATCCAAGCAAGCTTTATCTTATGAGTTTTTTTAATAAAGTTATACTTAATATTTCAAGGAACTTTTGAGATTTTCTACACATCATGTAGTTAGGGGTGGTAATGGGGACATTCCCCGCTGGGTAGTGCCTCCCCATCCCCACGATCCAAAATATTCCCCATCTCCATCCCCGTTCCCCGTCTTGGGGGTAAAATTTCTCCGTCCCCATCCCCATCCCCATTCGGGTAACGGGGCCGTTGAGGACCCATCCCCGCAAAAATTCCAAACAAAAGAAAAGCTGTCATCACCATTTTTACCCTAAAGTCATGCTAAGTGGGAAGAAAAAATAGGATGAGGGGATACATTGAAGGTCCGGATGCTACATATCAGAAAATGTGGATATAATTGGCTAGATGACATGTTTGCGACTTAACAATTCCAATGGACAAAAGTAATTTCGGGTCCCCAACCAGGTCCCCATGGGGAAAAAATTTCTCTGTCCCCGTTCCCACCATCCCGACGGGGGATGATTTTTCCCTGTTTACATCCCCGTGGGGTAAAATTCTCCCCATACACATCCCCTAATACAGGAATTCCATGCTGGGATCAGGGAACGGGTCCCCATTGCCACCCCTACTTCCCCGATCCCCATTGCCACCCCTACATGGAGTATGCAGGTTTATCCCAGCCCAATGCATCCACAACACCTGCCACAATCACCCAGCTCAATTCCACACATCCTTCAGCCCCCTGTGGTGCCTCTCCTCATGAGTCATGATGTTAAGTTCACTAAGCAAATCTAAGAAATGTAAATTGGAATTTATTTAAGCAAACGCAATCAATTCCATTTTCAACAGAAATCAGCACATGCCACCAAACTAAATGGAAAACATGTGGAATCACAAGGGGAATAAAGGAAGCAAGAAAGGATACCTCGAAGTTGAGGGAGACACGGGCCTTGTAGGACTGGAGCTTCTCCATGATCTGGGGGAAAGCGGCGTCGGCCTGCAGGACGAGGCGCTGGGGGCGGAGGATAGAGAAGTACAGGCCGGGGCGCTCGTGCAGCGCGACGCCGAGGAGCTCGCGGGGCACGTCGGGGAGCTGCTGCTGCGCCGCCCCGCCCGCGGCGGCGCCAGCGCCGTCGCGCGCCATCGGGCGGTAGAAGATGATGGAGGTCTTCCAGCGGCCGTCCTTGGCACCGCCGAGGGACTCCGCGCAGCCGCACGCCTCGGCCAGGATCTGGCTGTTGAGCGTCACGCCGGCGTTCGGGTGCCAGTGCATCAGCCTGCGCCGCAGAAACGTAGGCACGGGCGGAGTGAGTTCGTGGCGGGGCGGCGTAAGGAAGAGAGGGGGAAGGAACAAGATAGAGTAGAGTACCACTTGACGGGGGGCATGGCGGCTAGTCGGCGGGTCGCCGGCGGCCGGCGACGGCGGCGCAGGGTACGGGGGCTTGCGCGCTGGCGGCTGCCGGGCTTGGCAAGAAGTAGTAAGAGATCCCTATGTTATTCGGAGGCTAATGTCCATGGGCTGAAATAAATTTAGGGGAGCCCATACAGCACGGTACTTCGTCAAGAAGGATTTAGACGGATAAGCTAAAAGATAAAATATGTGATGTCATTATGAATCAAACTGAACCTACCTGAACCTACATGAACCATCCTGAACCAAGCTAAACCTATATAAACCAACCTGAATCTATATGAATCAATCTGAACCAAATTGAATTTCCTATGAAACTATCAACCTTTTTACCAGAAAAATTATGAACCAACATGAATTTTCTATGAAAAATATCTGAACCAATCTGAATTTGCCCTGGACCTAGCTGTTTTTTTTATCGGAAACAATCTGAACTAACATGGTTTCCTATAAAACTAGCTGCAACATCATGAAGTTTTTTACTTTTTTACGAGAAAAATCCTGAAGCAACAAGAAATTTCTATAAAACTATATGAACCAACCTGAGTTTCACATGAACCTACCTATTTTTTTCACCTAAAACAATATGAACCAACATGAACCTATCTGAATTTCTAATGAAACTAGCTGAAACAACTTGAACCAACTTGAACCTCCATGACCAACCTGAACCCAGCCGAACCTTACGAACCAAACTGAATCAACATGAACCTATATGAACCAATCTGAACCAAACCGAATTTCCTATGAAACTATCAACCTTTTTACTAGAAAAATTCTGAACCAACATGAATTTTCTATGAAAATATCAGAACCAACCTGAATTTGCCCTGAACCTAGCTGTTTTTTTACCGGAAACAATCTGAACTAACATGATTTCCTATAAAACTAGCTGAAACATCATAAACCAATATGAATTTCCCATGATACTAGCTTATACATCCTAAACCAACCTAAATTTCTTTACTAACTAGCTTAAACGACCTAAAACAAGATAAATTTCCCATGAAGCTATCTACTTTTTATCATAAAAAAGCCTGAACCCACATGAATTTCCTATGAAACTACCTAAACCAACCTGAATTTTCCATGAACATAACTGAATTTTCCAGCTCAAGCATCTCAGAAAATTATCACACAGCACGTAGGCAATATGAACTTATATCAAATCATCGTCAGCCTATAATTACTCAGAATTAATAGGAAATGGAAAGATCCAGAGCTAGGGTTAGGAGGTAAGGGGACCAAAGTTGATGCAAACCGTAGGGATGAGGCAGAAGCTTAACAAAGCCACCTCATCCACAACCATGGCCAAAACCACCAATCCAAGGTCATGTTGTTGCCGGTAGTAGAGCTCGGTCCAACAGCAGCTAGCATGGGAAGATAAGTAAACGAGCCACCTTAAATTTTTGCTGTGCGAGCATAGGAAATAGACCTGAGAAGGGAGGTAGGGAATGAGAAGAGAGAGGGAGAAATTAGTAGCCGAAACCGCCGCCACCGTGGGCTAAGCAACCTCGGACTCGGCCTCGGCCGCCGTCCTAGCCGTTACCGCCACATCTTCTTGGCCGGAACCCGGCTGGGGCAAGGGACCATCGCGCGCCGCTGCGCCTAAGCCGTTGCATGGGCACGGGCCACCTTGTGGCACACGCGCCGCCTAAGCGCCGCCCTGCAGCAGCAAGGCTGGCCCCATGCCGCCACTGCCGCCACCCTAGGCCTACTGTGTGCAGTGCGCCCCTCAAAGCCCAAGGCGTCCATGCAGCAGCCAGAGAGAGAGAGAGAGAGAGAGAGAGAGAGAGAGGGAGTGAGCGGGGAGGAAGAGGGGAAAAATTAGGGGAGTTAGGTGTTTGGGGGGGGGGAGAGAGAGAGAGAGTGAGACTGCGGATGATCCTGAGCAGTGAAATGTGAGGGGAGGACGTCCGTCGCAAACCGTCAGGACGGACATCCGTCCTCTAATATTTTCTGATAAATTTAAGATGGGCCTATCCGCCTATGATTGTTAAGGAGTTTCAAAAAACCAGAATATTTAATTAAATTTAAATTTAAATCTATGAGATTTGAAACGAGGCTTTGCGATATTTAAGAAACTAAAATGTTTGACTGAGAAAAATATAAGGCATAATTTAGATATCGAAAGAAATGATTTCCGACATCTACCTCTGCCATAGAGAAAAATTGAAAAGATCCTGTTCATAAAACACCAGCCGAAAAGGATCATAGAACCACTAAAAATCAACAGAAACTAACTACAACGTGCTACTTCCTCTGTTCTTTTTATTTATCACCGTTGGCTTTTACATGCCCTTTAATTATTCGTCTTATTCAAAAAACTATTTAAATATCATTTATTTTTGTTATACTTTGTTTATCATTATAGGTATTTTAAACATGACTTATATTTTTGAATATTTCACTAATATTTTGAATAATATGAATGGTCAAAGGGCATGTACAAAAGCCAATAGCGACAAATAAAAAAGAACGGAGGGAGTACAACGCATGGTTTGTACAAAAATAATAAAATTTCAAGTCGTAGGTGTTAATCTAGTTTAAACTGAATCAAGTTGGGCCGGTTCAAATGGCTCTAAAAATTTTCAGAGATAAAATTTTAAAACTTTGATTTAGGACAAGTGTAAAATGTCCTGTTTCCAAGAATCGGAAGGTGTACTTAGCTAGATGTTCGTGTTTCGCAGCAGTTTCATGCAAGAAAAACAATAAGCCAGATTGGCTAAAATGCTCAATATCGAGGACTTATATGCAAATTATGAGAACTTCAACGATCAGGACGTTGAAAAATTCTAGGGACCTAAAACTGGGGAAGTGAAGGAGCTTAAACACAAAGTACAATGGACCTATGATGAAAGTGGACAAACACGTAGGTTAAAGCGCGATACACACTAAAAGACAAGTGACGAAGCGAACTTAGAGTATCCTCAATATCTTCAATGAATAGTGCTTTAGAAGAAGATATAGTCTATTGGGGATGTTCTTATCATGCCTTGCACCGGGTGGAGTGGATGACCCGGCACCGGCGGGGCTCAAGAAGGACACGCGCGCACTCCCGAATCCATCGAGCTGAACCCCGAACTACCTCGACGTCAAGTGGGCACTCGACAGATGATGCCGCGCGGCGCATGCTCAGCTATCACTCGATCGATCGTGCCCTAGCCCACCGTGGACACCACCATCGCCCGTCTCGTCTTCCCCACTAGCTCCGGCCGGCATGCCGGCATGACGCATGGTTATTTGTTGAGTAGTGCCCAAAAGCCTGGCTTCTCATCGCACACGCGTGCGCGAGCACCGGCACGCAACGGCCCACCGTCGTGCATACCAGCACGGCTCCGAGATATTCCAACTGTTGTTGCCACTAATGGACGGTACCATCATGCACATGCTGTTGCTGCGGCAGCAGCGGAAAATGCGTCAAATTGGCCGGTCGGTGATTAAGCTCCATTATCGTTGTTGTTTGTGCAAATGCGTCAACGCATGATGTTTTGATGGATAGGAAGATTTGGTTTCTCAACTTTCACATTTACACCAAATTTATCTATATGGTTTAAAACCAGGCTTAATTGAACACCAATTTTCAAAATCATGCTATTTTAGTCCTTTAACGGATCAAAGTCGGGTTTGAGGGTGGTTTTCACTTACATGGCATCCATGTGGCTGTTTTACATGACACGGCACACAGTTGTGCACATGGACACTGAGCTAGACTCACACGTAGATTGATGACATGGTGAGTCACACAATCTAGTGCCCTCTTCTTCATCCTCTATCTCTCTCTATATGCGCCTGTCCTAGCCATCATCTCCCCGTGGTCGCACCATGCCTTGTCCTCCCGTTGCCGACCGCCGGAGCGCCGCCATGCGCTGCAGCCTGATGTTCGCCGCCTCTGGAGCTCCACCTCCGTCAGGCCGAGCTTGAATAGCACCACACCGCCTCGCTGACGTGCTTTGCGACCTTCCTCCTGAGCTAATTCGGAGCGCTGGCAACAATCCATCATTCGTTATCCTCCCCGTCGTTGAGCGTCGGAGCACCACCTCTCACTGTCGTGGACCGCTATGGTCAGAGCCCCAAGTTGGTGAGCCGGGCAGTTATGAGGGAGCATGCTTTGAAACTGACAAGGCGACAAGATTCTATGGGTATTTTCTCTCTTTCCCCAGTGATGCCTCCACCGCGCGCCACCCGCCCCCTTCCCGTGCCGCCCTGCATTCTGTAGAACGCAACTATCAAGCCCCAATGCTGCTCCGACGCATGGGAGGCCGCCGGCTAGGACGACAAACCAGACCCGTCACCAATCGAGGTCGCTCAGGGACCTGTCCTACATGTTGGATCCCATATCCGCAGTGCCTTCCCCTCACTAGAGGGAGGGAGGTTGAGAGAGAGAGAGAGAAAGCAAAGGTTGGAGGAGGAGTAATGCATGAGAGATAAGGGAGAGGGGGAGGAGTCGAGGTGGTGTGACCAAGCAGTCAGAGGAGGAGGTGAGGACGGTAGTGGCTAGCAGTGTCCATGGTGGGGGAGAGATGAGAAAGAGGGGGAGAGAAGAAAGAGAAAGGTAAATAAAAACAAATGAAAAGGGGTGGCACTAGAGATCACTGCAACATCACTGCCACATGAGCCCTACTATTCGTTGCCATACTAGGTACATTACATTAGCACTACCTCTAAGCTCGGGCTTTGGTGCTGTCCCACAAGCTCGTCCATAAGCCTTACATAGTGACGCTCCTTCCCTATATATAGGGAGAGGGGGGAGAATTGTGCCTCTTAAGGGAGGGAGGGAGAGACCGTGGAGTGGAGTGGTATAACAAGCAGGACCATAAAAATGGCTTGGATGGGAGGGAGCGAGACATGGAGCTAACCAAACAAAAATGCAAGTGACGCATACATAAGATGGTAAAGTATAATAGACAAACTACAGTGAAAAAATAGATTATTTATAGACCCAATATATATCACTAAATTTGACGTGCCATTGCTTCAACCTTCAAGAGAGACATGAAAGGCCTTAAGTCTTTGTAGGCAACGTCCATCGGTCCATGCCTTTTCCGCACGTTTTTTCACATAAAAATTGTGTCCGGAGTCTCTGCTTAAATTTCACTTTTTTATGTATCCGGTGTCTCTACTATTTCACTCTGTTTTTAGCGACAGATAACACTCGAGGCCCTGCATGGTGCATGGTGCAGGATGAGCAGTATGTTGATCGTGACAGTTCAAATATGCTACTTAAAGACATGAGGTGGCACGGTACTGTAGTATTTCCTATTTTGTCAGGATGAGCACAAAGGCACCCACCCACTGGCCAGTGCACAAAAAAACAGAAACTAGAGTAGACGAAGCGGGAAATGCACAGGACAGCCGATAGATGCAGGGCCAAATTGAGTCAGACAACCGGAAACCTTCTGGGACGCGAATCACGAATACAACTAGGGTTTGGCTCCCCAATGCTGTCTAGTACTCTAGTTTGATAAGCTGACAAGTACAACGATCTAAATTTAAAATATTTAAACCTGACCTTAGCCTATTACTCCGTTTTTTTTTACACCTTTGACTCTTTGTCACGTCTTTGACCATTCGTCTTATTCAAAAATTTAGTGCAAAGATGTAAAAAAAATAAGACATATTTAAAATACCTCTATTGATAAAACAAATCACAACAAAATAAATAAAATTTACAAAAATAATTTGAATAATACAAATGGTCAAAGGTGTATCAAAAAGTCAAAGGCGTCAAACAAAAAAAAACGAAGGTCGTACTATAGAAATAGAGCTGTGAGTTGTGAAAAGATTAAGGAGTGTTAAAGAGTTTATGTCAAATCCATGTATAAGTGGGTGACGTGTACTCTGAGTTGTAGTATGCCGAGCAAGCTCGTGTTAATTGGGTCAGAATCGTATCTATGTCCACTATATAAAGAGGCACCCCTGGTATAACCGATCATGACGACCATACACTACTATAGAAATGCTCATCCCTACCTTCTCATCACTGGCGGAGGTGGCTAAACCACTAGTGATATGGCCCACCCCGCGTCTGCAGCATGAAAAGACCGCCAACGATTGTACCTTATCACTTGCCGCCAAATACTTTTATAGGTAGGTTCATAAATGATCCGCTAGTGATAGGGTACTATCATTGGTGTTTTTTGTACTATTAATTTCTACAAATTCCTATTTTTTAAAAATTTCAGAACTTACACGTATAAACTCGGATGAAAATAAACTTTATATATAACTTGTAGCTCTTGAGAAGATCTACAACTTTGATTGTAGATATCTTTTTCATTTGTAGCAATTTAGAAATTTAAATATTCATTAAAAATTCAAAAAAAAATATTAAAAGAAAGTTGGATTGAAACAGTTTTTACATAATATTGTAGCTCTTGAGAAGACCTAAAACTTTGTAGTTGGAAGTTTTTCGTTTTAATGCCATTTATATAATAAACAATTTGTTTAAAGATTTGTAAAACATAGCTTAAATGGTATGCGATGGTTGAGGTGGTTAGGATGTAGCATAAGGAATAGGGAGCACAGGGTCAGCAGCCAACCTACGGCTACCTGGGCAACTCGATATGTTTGAGCTTATTTCAGGAATGCTCATAGTCCAAACCTTACAAACGTAGATAATCGTGCCGAACTGCATTACTAAATATCGTGTCTTCAGTATTGTTTAGATCTTGTCTGACGATTAAAATCCTAGCAATGAGTAAAGTATGAGAGATGCGCAGAAATTAGAAAAATAGGCCGAGCGTTATTTGGCAAGAAAATAGTTATAACATGTGAATAGTACGATCGAACAACAAATAGGTAATAAAGGTGTTTGGCAAGCTACCGTTGGTTTTCGGTTGGAGGCGACCGAATTCGTTAAAAAAGCAACACCTTGTGTCCCCCGATTCATACTCCATTTCATACCGCCAGGGTCACTGCAGGGGTTCCGGTTTTCCACCGCGACATGGAATCGTGACTCACGCATGCAGCACGCGGGTCGCTTCGGGCACACTGTTGCCGACTGGGATATATCCATTCATGCACTAGCAAACGAGAGCGACCAGCAACAGCCGGCCGAATGCTTCACAGGATGGCTGCACTGCACTGCACGGCCACGGCACTGCTCTCTTTTTCGGTCACGCCATGCACATCCAGTAACAGCACACCGGCCGGCCACCACCATGCACACACCAAGTGTGCCGCCCTCCTCCAGCTAGTACTTAGCAGATAGCGCGCGCCGAAGGGTCCTGCACTTGTGCCATGCAAATCCAGCCGTGCGCCATAAACCGCGCGCGCACACAGTTCATCGCGAATTGATATCATATTCGCGCGCCACTGGTGCGAGCAGATATTAATGGCACGGTCCACCAGCGCCCGCGGCTCGCCAAAATCGGGGTGAAATTGGTGAAAACGCACGCGATTCGCCGGGTCACGCCAACGCCACGCGGGGATATAGATGGCCAGATGGGCCGGCCCGAAAGCCCGCTGATTTGGCCCGGCACAAGCATGACCCTTTTTTTTGTTTCTGTTTATTATCTGTAGGTATATTTAGAATCATTGACCTATATAAACACAAAGGTAGTTGCGGCCAGTTGGCTAGCTAGCGCGGCGCTAGTCCTTGTGCGCCGCGAGGTCGTGGGATCGAGTCCTCCAGGACGCAGCACTCGCCCATTTTTTTCCTCCTCCCGGCTCTCGCCCGTTTGGCCATCTATACGCGGGGATGTCGTCAACATCGGCCATCTATACGCGAGGACGTCGTCAACAATGGTGGCGACCATAACGACTTAAAAATAAAATTCACCACAACAGATGGTTCAAGAGAGGAGGAAGAAGAAGAAGGCTCGGACGGCGACCATAACGACTTAAAAATAAAATTCACCACAACAGAAAGAAAGAATGGTTCAAGAGAGGAGGAAGAAGAAGAAGGCTCGGACTAAAAGATGGGGCAATGATTTTGTTGGTAGGCTGCAGACACATCAGTGTCGTTCGTAACAACAAACGGCACAGAAAGGCAGGCATCAGTATTGGTTTGATACATAAACCGACACTAAAGGGGCCGACCCCCTTCAGCGTCGTTTCGTGTGACGAACCGACACTGATGGGTGGTACATCAGTGTCAGTTAGAATTGAACCGACACAGATGCCTGAAGCAGAAGTATCCAAAGACCTCATCTGTGCTGGTTTAAAGTAAACCGACACAGATGAGAGGGTACATTTGACATGTTTTGGCGTAGCGCCCATCTCCGGTGCAACACCGCGGTGTGGTGGTGGTGCGGACGCCCGATCGAGAGGTCAGCTCGACGCACGCGATTCACCGGATGAGGGGTGCTGCTTGCTCACCCGCGGGGACACCTTACGCGGCGGCGGGGGTGACGACCAGGATTCTTCAGTGCACTGCATGGAAAAAAACCCAAAATCTCGATGGTTAAAACCGTTGAGAATAGTCTAAAAAATATTATCGATATTAATCTTTCTCAACGTGGTCGAGAGAAGCTTGGCTCAATTCATGCTCTTGATGTTGTGACCGTCGAGTCTGAAAGCCAACATGGGCTACTGGAGGAGAGTCTCAATGGCTTGGCAATGGCCATGAAATTATCCCATGTCATCACTGCTTCGTTGGCCTCAGGATTGGCAAATTATCAAGTTGAACATGTTGATTTTCAATCAAATGGGATCGTTTGTCGGTGTGAACTGAAACAAATTTAGAACCATCCATCAATTTTAACTGATTCTTGGCCAACATAGTAAGGTTGTAGCGGTTTTCACTTGTTAAACGATTTAATTATAAAGTGTTCTAAAAATGCCTATCAAGAATTTAGCTAGGGCGCTTCTAAAATCCAAGCGATTTGACTTTGTCGGCCCTGTTTCTTAGAAATCACGAGCAACTCTTCCAAACTCTAAATAACATGTCAAATCAAGTAGGTTAGTTTTTCGAAGCCACTTCTAGAAACCTCGTTACACCAAAACAAGTTATATTTACTTGTATATCCGTATCAATTCGGTCAATGAGCTTATTAACGTGGTTCTTCGGTTGACATGGGTGGGTCAAAGCTTACATGTACGTAGGAGTATTAATTACCAATTGGCACAAATTATAGCTCTGGTTACTAATCGGTATATTTGTGACGGTCAATATAATATAATGACATGAAACATATAGCCCGTGTATATGTGTCGGATGACAATTAGCATGACACAAGCCGGCGGCATTCTTCGCCCGCTGCCTACCCCAAGCCCAGATTTCGAACTTCTTAGAGCAGGCTCCGCCGTCATCCTTAGGAACGGTGCTTCCGCCTCCTTCTGGAATGACCACTGGCTATCCGGTTTCGCCCCCCGTTTTCTTGCACCCGGACTCTTCAAGGCCTCCTCCAGAAAAAATAGATCAGTGCTTCACGCGACGTCCAACTTCGCGTGGATTGAGGACCTGAGGCGTAACCTAACTCCTGCGCTGATCCCTGAGCTCATTTTGCTCCTTCAGCGGGTGGCCACCGTTCAACTTAACCCAGCCGAGCCCGATCACTTTCCTCGGCGGTTCACCCCCAACCAGGCTTTCTCGGTGCGGTCGGCCTACCTGCTTCAATTCATTGGCCGAGTCGAAAGACCGGCCTTGCAGTAGGCCTAGAAGTTATGGGCACCTTCCAAGTGCAAATTTTTCCTCTGGACTCTACTCCACCGCCGAGTCTTCACTGCAGATGCCCTGCTACGTCGTCACCTGCCCAACAACTACTTCTGCCCCCTCTGCAGGAGGAACCTCGAGACCCCAGAGCACCTTTTCCTTCAGTGCGCCTTCTCCCAGCAGGCCTGGTCCAGATTGGCTACGCTGCTAAACGCTCTGCGTCTAGACCCACTAAGGTGGCTCCACGAGAACAGCCTAGCCGATTGGTGGTCCTCTGACATCCTTCAAGAGGGGTCAGCTCCCCGAAGCCTGCTCTCCATCGCCGTCGCCTTACTTTGGAGCATATGGCTGAAGCGAAATAACCGGATTTTTCAGACCACCGAAACCACCACCGTTGTTTTCTTCAATCAGCTTTTGGACACCCTACGTCTTTGAGAGGCTGCAGGCCCGCCTTTTGTAATTATCTAGTCTAGTCTTCGGCCTGCGGGGGGAGGAGCCGTTTTCTCTCCCCACCCTGTAACTCCCTTCCTACTTTTGAATACACAGCAGTCCTCCTGCCTTACTTCCAAAAAAAAAAAACAATTAGCATGACACGTATAAGGCTTCGTCCCGTGTCCGCTAAAGTGTTTTGTTGTTCCATAGTTATATGTGTCGTTTGGTAATTAGAATCAGCGTACCATAGTCCATGGTGTATCGCAAGAATTTGTTTCCCTGTGCAAAATCTATATAATTTATTCAACCCTTGTTCACAAAAAACTTATATCATCTCTAGCGTTCTGAATCTCTTCCTCTCTCCAACTTCGCATTTCTTCATCAATCCGATCCCCCATTTTCTAACTCCTCCGACATCATTGCCATAGTCTAATTACTGATGTTTTTTTATTGTGTCGTCGTCTTTGACACTAGTGCCCTCTTTGCAAGCAATTAGGAGTGCCACGATGAGAAGCCGGTTGACGAGGAGCCCGATGATGAGGACTCAATACCCAAGAAGCGATGCTTGCAGACCTCATCGCCGTCTCTATACTAGGATGCTTCGGTGCGCGGTTGAAAAGGGGAGTATGGTTCGGAGAACAATGAAAAATGTGTCATCTTGTGTTAATTCCAAACCATCGTATATAACCTGACTTGTTAGTATTTGTTATTATGTGAAAATTTATAAATCGACATCACTAATTGTTTGAAACCGGCACCGATGACATGTCTAGTTGTACGTTAAAGTTTAGTTAGCTTTCATCAATGCAACCCATCCTTTTACAACAATGATGTCATAGGTTATAACTTATAAGTAGTGAACATTTGGTTTAATTCTAAAGTAATATAATCACGCCTGGGCTCGGTTGCCCTATCCGTGTGGCCGCTTCCAGTGGTCGCACGCTTGGCCTTGGTCTGGATCCGAAGGTGGACGCTCCACGAGGAGGAAGTTAAGAGCACGTCGTCATTCCTTCAAAAAAAAATTTTCATTCCTTCAAAAGTTAGAGCACGTCGCGCGTTTCCCGCGCTCTCTTGCCGCCGGGTTGATCTGCTGTCTAGTGCGCCGATCGCACGCGCGGGCTCGATCGAGAGCTCCGGCAGACCGGCACTGCTCCGTTCGTGGGCCCGCATGAGTTGCGCAGGCCACTCAACAGCTCGACGCCAAGATATCATCTGCCTCTACGGCGCTATCGTTAATGCCATTTTTGCAGGTGGCAGAGGGGCCAAATGTGTGATTTTTACAGTTACCTGAGTGAGATGGTTGCTATACAGGATAGTATAGAATTTATGTCCATTCATTCATATGCTTGGTTAGATGAATTGTATAAAATCATTCAAGATGGCGGGACACAAATTACTAGAATATTCACCAAAATTATTTACACCTCCATTCCTCGATTTGATCAAATAATGGTGCTTTCGGGACGACCCGAACAATAAATTTGTGAGGGAGATGCCCCTCCCAATGCGGAAGACCCACGGCTTCAAAAGAAACAACCTTACAGTGAAGTGCAATCTACAGTGAAACGAGGATCCATATAAAATTTTTTAGATTTACAACAGGCTACATGGCCTTAATTATATACATCCCGACATCTGTGCCCATATTACCCTTACGAGTACAAGGAACTTTAAGGGCAAGGCGGTATTTTACATCTGCTTCCCATGTCTGACCTTTGTCGAGCGGGCAAAGCAGAATCTCCCACCATGATTGGCACGCAGGGTCTTGGAGGATCCTATGCGAAGTGTCGACCTGAAATTCACTCTGGGGCATGCGGGAGTCCGGGGAGGACCCCGTGCGGAGTGTCATCCCGGAGTTAGTCCAGGAAGTGTGGGAGCCTAGGGAGCATCTCGCGCGGAGTGTTGGCCAATAGTTCGATCCATGGCGCGCGATGGTCCGATGAGGACCCCATGCAGAGTGTGGGCCCGGAGTTGGCTCTAGGTCACGCGGAGTGTTGGCCTGGAGTTGGTTTCAGGTCACGTGAGACTTTGGGAATGTCCCCACTTGGAGTATTGACCTAGAGTTAACTTTGGGGCTCGAGGGCATACGTGACAAGTCTTGCTATGAGTTTTGTCACTTGGGGACAAGGGGTCTCTCCTATAACAGAAGCCCTTCATAATTATGGGCTTGTCACGTCATGGTGGCCCTCCTTTGACATGACGTGCTGGCCAAACACCACGCATATACACTTGGGGTGTTTCTTGTGATGATCCTTAAATATATTGGAAGTTGTTCCATCTGAAGTTTCTATCATCACATCCTTTGGTGTCAAAGGATCGTGCCTTTATTGATGGCTATCGTGGTGGATCTCTACTGTTTCCTAACATGTGGCAGTGCAAAGAGATGAGACGGTTTACCTACCGTGGTGAGGAGACGCATCGACACGGTTGAGCGGTGAAGTGGTGCAGTGAAGAGGTGCTTTGATTGTCGGGGCATCTCTTCGGTTTGCATACTACCATGTGGACCCAGGTGGCTTTGCTGGTTCATCTGAACCGCTGGTGGTAGGGTTAGTATTGATCTATCGATTATATAAGGTAGGAGTGGATTTAGAAGTGGGGCTTTTTCTTTACATTTTTCTTTTCCAGCGCTCTCACCACCCTCTCACTGCTCTCTTGTTTTCTCTTCTATTATTGCTCCAAGTTCTCCGCCGCCATCATGAAGCTTGTCGTCAACGAGTTCACCCCCCTCAACTCGCATTCTTGGCCACACCTTTCTCGTCGACACGGGCCTGGATCGCTTGGCTCAGGCCTACAGGCTGATTCACTTTGATATGAGGCTTCTCAGGGCGAAAGAAACGACGACGCCCAATGACAATGAAGCCCTCGTTTTTGTCATGCAACTAGATGCGGGGCTACGCATCCCCACCATGCCCTTCATCTCCAACATCCAGGCGGTGTACTGGGCGTACCTAACACACCTTATGCACAACACGGTGGCGAGCATGGCACTATTTAAGTGGGCATTTCACTCCATGGGCATGGATTTATATGTCACCCTATTTGCGCACCTCCACGACGTGTGGTGGATCCCCAAGAAGACTAGTGAGGAGGCTAGCACCTATAAGGGCCCGCACTTATTTGCTGCCCGCCCGTAGGAGACATAGTACTTGATGGCACATGTCGTCCGTAACAAGTGGGAGGGGGACCAGATCTGCTGTTGGTATTACCACTAGGTCAACCAGGCGTGCCTACTCTCTTGTGGCGGCACAATTGAACGGTCGACAACCCGAGCCTGCAAATGACCTTGGTGAATAGGACTCGCATGCAGCTAGCTCCTAGCAAAGCTGTAAAGGAAAATGAGCATGTCGGCCTGGCTGAAGAGTTCGTAGGGAGAAGGCATCCGTGGCGTTCCAAGGTAGGTGTGGGTTCTAGAGCTTGGAGGAGACTGAGGCTCTGGCGAATATGTTTCTAGGCCCCTACATCAAAGAGGAGCACTGAAGGTGTGCCGCGGTCATCAAGGGGGCATTTCAACTAGTTGATCACCTTCCCTGATCATCCTTCACCTAGAGCGAAGCGGGTGCACACTAAAACTACACGTTCACCCCGGCCTCCTGATGCTATTGCTCGATCTAAAGACAAGGACACAAATGCAGAAGGCAATGGGAGTGTGGGCCAGGAGATGGCCCACTTGCCGGTGAAGAGTTCTCTTCGTCCAGCAGTCCGGCTCCACCTCCTGGTAACGATCCCACTTCCGCACCAAAGTTGGTAGTTATTTTGTAGGATGATGACGTCGGGGTCGAAGCCCCAATAGATGACATGGGTGCCCATGCTGCTGGGGCTGCCTCTGGTGAGGCAGCGGAGGCTATTGTCGTCTCGGCGAATGATGGTGCCAGGGCCTTGGTGACTCCTGTGCTCACTCAAGTCACAGCGAGCGGGGATACTCTAGACGTGGCAACATAGGAAGTCTCACCGGTTTCAGCTGGTGGTGTTGATGCTCTGGTTGCAATAGTAGAGGACGTCGCACCAACCGCGACGATTGATGATGGAGCTTTTGCTATGATAGTAGAGGATGTTGCACTGGCTGTGACGACCGGCGATGCCACTTTATCCACGGTGACGCGGGATGTCGTGCCTGCTGTGGCAATGGAGGATGCTGCACTGGCTTTTGATGTGGTTGTTTGTGTCGCGGTGGCTGCCGACACCACAAAGGCCACCGCGGTGGGGGCGTTGGGTGGCGTGCTGGTGGCAAAGGTGGGGGGCGGTCTCCCTATGCCTCAGCTTTAAACATTCCCACACTGATGAGGCTCGCGACGTCGCCAAATACCAAGGTTCATCTTCTTTGATTTTCCTTTGATGACGTTGTAGTAAGTTAAAAAAATGTGCCACGACCTTTATTGATCTCCCATCTTTGCAATGGTGTACACCACCGGTCCCACCGTGTCTGTTGCGCTAGACAGCACAGCTACCACTGGTGGCCATAGATGTGCGGGGACTTTTGGACTGGCTGGAGTGCCCTCACGTAGCCCACCCTTTAGGTGAGGGAAGCTTCTGGGACGATGCTATCGGAGCCACGGGTAACGCCCTCCGAACTGGGGAGAGCAACGAGGGTTGGTGAGGGTGTCGTTGTGGTGCCCGTGCCAATTTCTTTTGTCGCTGGGGTTCCTCTCTCCACGGCGACCCCATTAACTACATTGATTGGCGGCAACGGGACTTCGTCTCGCGGCTTGTCATCAGTTCAACCTCTTACATGGCCATTGACGTGTCCTTCCCGCCATGGACGCATAATTCGATCATCTTAGTACTATAGAAAATAAAATAGAAGAGAAGGAAAATGTAGATAAATAGTAAAACTGCATTGCTATTTCGCAGGCGCTTGCGGTTTAGCAAAACGCAGCAGTGCTGCCTGTTTCAACAAATACATTCGGGAGTGCGGTAGCGAGATAAGATCATGCTGCTAGTTTACTAGTTGTATAGATTCATTTTTTTCATTTATATTTCTCTTTTTGGTATCTATTTTATCTGGAGTCCAAATTGCGTAGAAAAAATTTCATAATTCTTCTAAAATCCTAATCAGCCCATTTTAAATATTTTTCTATTTTTCTATTTTTTTTTATTTTCTTGCTATTTTTTATTTAATTAGCACTCAATTAGTGAAAATTCCACTAAATTTCTATTGTTTTTCCACATTTTCATTTATTGGAAAATGTTTTGCGATAGTATGATTTTTTGCACGAGGTCTGATCTATTATAGATTTATTTTGTTTTTCGTTTATTATAGATTTATTTTTGTTTTCTATTTTATTAAAAATTTTATTTTGTTTTCTATTTTTCACGTTGTGAGATTTTTTTGCTCGTATAATTTGCGAAATCGTGTAGTCGCAAAAAATTCCACTAAATTTCTACTGTTTTCCACATTCCATTTATTGGAAAAAATGTTTTGTGATAGTGGATTTTTTTTTTGCTATATACATACGCATGCGGAGTTGCCGGCCGCGGCGCCTGCGCAAATCCACCGATTGCAGGCGCCTGCGAGCTAGGCACTCCCATAGTAAAAAATATAAATAATGGTTGTGTCGACGGTTGAGATAACGATCTCAAGTCAACCAAGGTTCTTCAAGGAGGAGATAGGAGACACGCCGAACAACCACGAACAAAGAACGAGCAGAGGCGGGGTTTTATCTGGTTCGAGACCTCTCAGGAGAGATAATAGCCCTATGTCCAGCCTTTCTTTATATCAAAGAGGATTACAAGGTGGAACTCGGCGAGATCAGCAGGTCTCGGCGAGTAGTATGCGAAAATCTATCTGCTAAGAGTCCCTCTAAACGCCGTAGGGGCCCTGTTTATATAGTACGGAGCAAACCGACCTACCAAGGAATATCGGGCCGGGCTAACTACGAGATCGTAACGAACTCATACATGCCTAATACAACCTACGGTAGATAAGATAAGCTCCTAATCTTGCGGATCACGACTCCTAATCCAATCCGGGAAAGCACGTCCGGGTCTTCACGCAGCCGTGCAGAACTCTTGTTCGAGTCGGACTCAAACATGAATCATAGGCCGTTACACACCGTGCCGACCAAGAAACTGTTCGGCAGGATGCACATGGGCCTGATAGAACCTTCCAGGGAGCTGGGCCCTGGTAGGCTATTCGATTGGGCCGTCAGGGAGTGGGCCATGGCAATGGGCCGTAATTCTATCCCCGGCTACTAGCCCCGAGACTCAAGTGGAAGGACTTACTAGAGTGGGGTCTTCCTCTTGAGGCGCAAGTCACGAAGAGGGAAATCTTCTTTGCTACAAAGGCGATATAGCGGCGATCGAACAGTCACGGTTCAACCGAACAAGACTTGTTCGAGACCGAACGAGCTCGACCGATCGAAAGCAACTCTGTTGCGTCGAACAGGGAACGACATCTGTCCGAGCAGAGCACTCACCTTCGGTCACGGACCTTTGGAAAAAATAACCGTTGGCAGATTCCAACGGTAACTTCCTATCGCTGCGTAGTGAAAACAGGCGACCGTTTCACCTAGCCGTTGTGGTAAAAACTAGCCGTTTTTGAGGCAAAACCATTGCAGAGCTGCTTATACGGAACTATAAAAGCATCCAAGCGCCGCTGCCACCACTTCTGCTCTCACGCCTTTCCTCTCTAAGCCCTAGTTCCAACCGCGCTCAGCATCAAGCACTCAAACTTCCACCGCCAACCCTGCCTGTCCAACCCTGGGAACCGCTATGGCCAAGTTCACTAGCACTAGCCTGACCGAGGAGGACCTGAAGGTCTGGGAGGAAGAGGGCCACATCGACACCGGTAGAGTCGGAGGTGTCCGGAGAGGAGGATACCCGAGCCGCTCGAGGAGAGTTTGTCGACGAGCGATTCGACTGTTGGGTTGAGGTCTCCAGAGCGACTTCGTCGAGGCCTTCTTGAACATCGATGGATTGGAGGTGGCAAACCTCAATCCGAACTCCATCCTCCGGATGGATGTCTTTGCACACTGTCGCGAGGGCTATCTGGCATCGATCCACCGGTGAAATTTGTTCCTCCACTATTACACATGGACGAGGAGCAGCCCGCCGCCGCCAGCTGGGTGCTACTACCTCAAGCTCCGGGCCATCACGACGTGCCGTACCCTCGCCCCATTGCTTTCGACTCGATGGGCGCGTGGTGGGTGTGGTTCTACAGCAAGCGGAGCGGCGACAGCAGACTCGTCTTCACCGGGAAGGCGCCGGCAAAGGGAACCCCAATGCCTCGGCCGGCTGAAGGCGAAAGCGAAGAAGTTCAAGGCAGAGCTGACCAAAGAGAGGCGTTCCTCCGAGGCCCTCTTAAAAGAAGCCGAGGAGCTTCGCGCGCAAGCCGTGAAGACTGGCGCCGCAGAAGAGAAGCCGGGTCGGACAAAGTGGCTCGAAGAGCAACTCGCCGACGCGTCTCACTGGCGGAACCAGCTCGCGGCGGATGCCAAGAAGCTTAAGGCCCAGCTCGCCAAGGAAGAGCAAACTTCCGCGGGTCTCCAAGCAAAAATCTCGACCCTGTGGGCTTCACAGGAAGAGATCGAGGAGATGCGTGGGATGACGTGTGGCGATCACCGCAGAGAAGAAGGTCAAGAACACGGACGAAGCAGCTCAAGGCGGCCGAAAATGAGTCACCAGAGCGAGGCTCGACCGATCATTGCCGCCAAGACCGAGGAGGTCGAGGCCATCCGGCAGAGGCTACTGGCGCAAGCCAAGCGAACAAGGAGGAGATCGAGCGCCACGAGTTTGAAGCCGGGGAAGGAATCAAGGCTCGGGGTGAAGTCGTGCGCCTCAAGTTAGAAGTTGAGGAGCTAAAGGGCGACTTGCCCCTAAGTAGCACTGCAGGTCAGAATCTAAAGGGCCTTGTACCTAAAACTTTTGAGCAATACAATGAAGTACTTACCTTTTCTTCCGCAAAAAAGCAGACAAAAAGACAGAACGAAGCGAAACTAAGAGAAAAGCGACGGCGCTAGGAAGTTTAAGAAAACCGGTAGAGCGCTTTGCCTAACTCCCAGCCCCCGTTGTGCAGCTGCTCGAGAACCTAAGTTTGCGAACCCGAATAGGTGCACAAGAGAAAGAGCGACACCCTAGCCCCCGGTACGGACGATGCTCGAGAACTTAAGCTTGCGAACTCGAGCACGTGCGTAGAGAGAAAGAGCGACACCCGTACCTTACTCGATGCATTCCGTAGTCTGCTCGTTGACGTAAGTTAAGCGATTCGAGAGTAACCGAACAAGGAAAGTGCCTGCGCCACGTGGGCTTACGAGCGCAAGCTTTGCCAAGTGGTCGCGCCAAGCGAGAAGTGCCTCGCAGCGGAGGGCTTGCGAGAGCAGACTTAGCCGCAAGGTGGAAAGGCCGTGTTACGCAACCCTGAGTTTAGGAACTTATCGAAACTAGATACGGGTAGGGAACAATCTTTAAGATTGCGGAGCCAAGAGTTCGCAAGACCGGGCAGCCATCAAGTGTTACCAGAGAGAAAGAGGTAGTCTTCAAAAGACAAGAAGTGAAAAAGGCGCAGAGGCCGCGAGAATTCACTTAAGCATTGGATTAAACTTTACATGGTGCCCGAGAGACTTGGACGAACTAAGGCGCGAAGTTTGACAAAAAACGCGAGGCTAAGCAAACAAACGAAGACCTACACAAAGAACTTACGAAGCTGGTCGATGTTCCAAGTCTGGTCACTCTCTCCGTCCTCCATAGCCAGTGAACAGCCCGGGAAAGCAAATGGAAACTTGCCGTGAGCGGGCCCTCCCAACGAGGAGTTAACTTGTTGGCATTGGACAAGTTCTCGACACGGCGCGAACGAGGTCGCCCGCCTTCAAAACCCTTGGTCGAGCGGTCTTGGCGGCGTGCGTCGACGAAGATCTTCTTTGGTAGCGCCATTCGACTTGTGCCCGGTCGCGTGTGCCTTCGAGGAGGTCGAGATCGAGGCGCTCTTGCTCGTCGTCAACTAAGTTGACCGAGCTCGTGCGAGGCGAACCGAGTATAACTTCGGCGGGCAGGATGGCTTCTGCACCATAGACCAATTGGAATGGAGTTTTCTCGGTCGCCCGGTGTCAGAAAAGTCGAATCGCCCAGAGGACGGAAGGAACCGTCAACCCGTGCCTTGTTGTGCTCGTGAGAGCAGCAAATACCGCCATTTAATACCTGGACTATCGTCCGTTAGCTCGCCGATCGCTCCATTGCTCTGTGGATGTGCCACAGAGGCGAAACAGACCTTGGTGCCCAGCTGTTCGCAGTATTCCTGGAATAGCTCGCTTCTGAACTGGGTATCGTTATCCGTGATCAACTTGTGGGGAATCTCAAAGCGCGTGACCACGTTGCTTTTGAAAAAACGAACAGCCGTTTTGGCGTGAAGAGATGACACAGGCTCTGCCTCAATCCACTTTGTAAAAGTGTCTATGGCGACGAGCAAGTGTGTATAGCCCTTGTACCCCTTAGGGAATGGACCAAGCAGATCCAGGCCCCATGTGGAAAAAGGCCAAGATGAGGGGATTGTTTGGAGCTCTTGGGCGGGCTTGTGTGCCTTCCGGGCGTGAAATTGGCAAGCCTTGCACTTAGTCACGATATTCCGGGCGTCTTGTAACGCAGTGGGCCAATAATAGCCCATGCGTAAACGCTGCCGACCGTAGTTTCAAGGAGGCGTGGTTGCCACAGGCACCCTCGTGTATGTCGCTAAGAAGGAACACACCCTCCTGCTGCGAGATGCACTTGGAGAGAACTCCCAGAGCACCTCGACGGTAAAGGATGCCGTCCACAAGCTTGTATGGAGCAGCACGCCTTATAAGCGGGAACGCTTCGGCCGTCGTCGGGCGAGGTCCCATCTGCGAGGTCTGGGACAAATGGCATTGTCCAAATCCGCACTCGCCGATAATCGGAGACAGCACCACATCTCTGTTGCCTCGTCCGGAGACGTGATTGAGGGCTTGTGAAGGTGCTCGACGAGCACCCCTGCCGGAGCAGATTCTCGTGAGGATCCATACTTGATAGCTGGTTGGCGAAGTTGTCCTTCCCGGACACGAAGAGCACCTCGAAAAATCGAAAGTGCCGCCCAACTTCCTCACTTCAACCGGTATCGCGCCATTGAGTCATCGCAAAGACCGATACTCCTTGTTCACCGGTTGATGACCACCGTGATTCTCCTTCACGATCGGGCCGTTGGACACCGAGCGATTTGCACGCCTAGTCCCGCGAGGAGGCCTCGACTCCAGGCGTTGTTAGTTGCCGCGAAGTGTAGTTGGATAGAATACTGGAGTTGCTCTCCATTAGGGGAGATGAGAACAAAACCAGCCCCCGAGTGTCCAGTGCGCGAGCCATCAAAAAACATGGTCCAAGGAGGCTCATCAGGTTGCTCAGGGGCTTCCTGGGATTTGGGAGGGCAAGTCCATTCAGCGACAAAGTCAGCTAGGACCTGTGACTTAATAGCAGTTCGGGCAGCGAAAGACAGATCAAACTCTGCTAGTTCCATTGCCCACTTAGCTATACGTCCGCTTGATTCCTTGTTCCGTAGGATTTCTCCCAGAGGGAACGTGGTCGGGACCAGTATTTGATGTGCCTGGAAATAGTGGCGAAGCTTCCTGGAGGACATGAGCAAGGCGAGAGCGCTTCGACCTCGTGGTAACGCCTTTGATCCGTGAAGTACCTCGCCACGTAATAGATTGGTCATTGTATGCCTTCCCTTTCGACCGTCAAGACCCGGCCACCGCTTGTGGCGTGCAACCTAGGTACAAGCAGAGTCGCCGCCATGCCGCGGGGTAGTCAAGACGGAGGATTGGACAGTATCGCTTCAGATCTTGGAAGGATCTATCGACTCTTACGTCCACTCGAAACCATTGTGCTTGCGCAGGCCTTAAAGAAGGGCAGCCGCGTTCGCTTTGACGGAAATAAATCGCTTAGAGACCATCCGCCCGTGAGACTCTGTACCTCCTTGACGGTAGTTGAGCCTCGTGCATATTTTCAATGGCCTCGATTTTTTCGGGGTTGGCGTAAATACCTTGTAACCAATAACATAACCGAGCAACATTCGGATCGAACAACAAAGGTACACTTCTCTGGATTTAATTTTATTCGATGCTGGTGAGATTACGAAAAGTCTCGCCATGTCTTTTACATGATCCGAGCATACTTGCTTTTTACAACTATGTCGTCGACATAGACCTCCGTGTTTTTTCATATTGCTCGTGAAGGTCTTCTCCATTAATATTTGGAACGTGGCACCAAAGATTGCGCAGACCGAAAGACATGGTCATTATAGCGTAAAGTGCGAAGGGGTGATGAAGGATCTTCTCTTCATCCTCGGGGGAGATGCTTATTTGGCGATAACCGGAGTAAGCATCCAAAAAACTCAGGAGCTGGGCGTCCGCAGTCGCATCGACCAGCTGGTCAATACGAGGCAGCGGGAAATTGTCCTTAGGACAAGCAGCGTTTAGATCTGTATGATCGACACACATCCTCCACTTGCCGCCTTTCTTCTTTACAATGATAGGGTTGGCTAACCACTCGGTGTGATCAACCTCGCGGTTGAACCCGCCATGAGCAGCGTTTGCTGTCGATCTTTGATGATCCCCTATTTGAATTGTAAAGCGGCGAAGCTTCCGCGAACGAGCTTTTGTCCGCCGGACACCGCTTTGTGCTCGATGACCTCCTTGGGACTCGGGCATGTCGATGGCTCTCGAGCAAACACATCAGATTAGCTCGGAGGAAGGCAATGAGCTCGCTTTCCTATTTGCGGTCAGATTGGCCCCAAGTGAACTGGTATCTGGAAGTATCATCAAGGGACAATGGAACTTCCTTGGTTTCTCCCCTGGTGAAGGAGACCCTAGGCGTCTGAGACTTGGTCTGCGGAGCTTCAGGACCGCGTGGCGGAAGCTGGTCAATCAGGGCGAGGGACTGGTCGTCGCAATCCAGAGCAGCTTTGTAATTGCCCTTGACCGTGATTACACCGTTAGGGCCCGGTATCTTCACGCAATGGTAAGCGTGGTGGGTTACGGCCATGAACTTACCAAGAGATGGCCTGCCCAAGATCGCGTTATACGCGGACGGGAAGTCGACCACGTCGAAAGTGATCAACTCTGTCCGAAAGTTGCTTGGGTTGCCAAAGGTAACTGGCAGGACAACCTGCCCCAACGGTTTGACAGCTTCTCCCGGAACAATTCCGTAGAAGGGCATTGCGACTTCCTTCAGCTTAGAACGAGGAATCTGCATCTCGTCCAAGACCTTAGCAGAAAGCAAGTCCAAAGCGCTCCCGCCGTCTACGAGTACACGGCCAACTCTCGCGTTGCTGATGGTCGGGGCGACCACCAGAGGGAGCCGCTGAGGCTTGGTCATCCCAGTGGGGCAATCCTCCTGAGAGAAGGAGATGGGGACCTCGGTCCACATCATCGATTCAGGCTGTAGTTTTGCCTTTTCAACGTTGTGGACCTCCCGAGCAGCATCCTTGTGGCTGCGTCGAGAGGTGTAAGCCGAGGAGCCGCCGAAGATGACGGCGATATGGTTCACGGGCTCTTGATATTCATCATCATCTTCCCGATCACCATCGTCGGTTTGGCGTTTGGCTTTACCGGCATCACCTTGTTCGGGCAGGGTGGGCATTGGGCCCTTGCCGTTGTAGAAGTCTTCGAGCTTTGCGGCCCAAGTTCTGCAATGGCGTATATCGTGCCCGTAGTGCTGGTGGAACTTGCAAAATCGGTCGCTTGGACCTTTTTTGCCTTGTCCGCCTCCCTGAGCAGGCTTTTTGCCCTTGTAGTTATTGTTGGGCTTCTTCTGCCCATCCTTGGGAGGAGGTGCGCGATCTATACCAGCGACGGTATTGTTCGCATCACCTTTATTCTTTTTATTCTGGGACTTCTTGTCACCAGGGTTGCTGCTGCTCTTCTTCTTCTCATCCACACCAGTCGGGCGGCTCGCCCTTGTCGAACGCCTTTTTGTCTTGAACGCGCTCGCGGCGTTGGCATATGATCACCGCCTTGAACAGTCGTTGGCGGTCTGGTCTCGTTGATCTCGAGATCTGGGTGAGCCGCTCGTCGCGGACTCCGTTTTTGAAAGCGCGGACAACGGATTCGTCCGAGATGTTCGGATCGTGTTGCGGATCTTAATGAAACGCTTCCGCGATGTTGCGGAGGGTCTCCCGCTCATCCGGATCATCTGGTGCAGATCATCCTCCTTGCCCGAGACGCACGTAATGACTCTCCGAAATTAGCGATCGAGGCGTCACAAAGCTGGTTCCATGAGTGATGGAACCCTCCGCTAATTGAGCGACCACGCCCGGCGGCGCCCTCAAGGACGGTCGGAGGTAATTATCCATAACGAAGCTCGTCACCCCGCCGCCATGATGGCCGTGGCGAGATGGAAAGGAATTCCTCCGGGTTACGAGTCCCATTGTACCTCTCCATGTGACCGGGCTTGAACTTTGAGGGCCACCGGACGGCCCGGCTTCGTCGAGAAGGCCTGCACCCAAAGCATATGACCGGCCACCTTCCCCGGCAGAACCTAATCTTAAGAAAACATTGGTCCTGTTGCGTGGAGGAACTCCTGCTGAACGGGATGATTCGGCCTGGAGAAACTCTCTCCGAGACAACCCACCACGCTCCTTCCTCGTGGTCGCGACGACGCTCCTCACGAGGGGACCGTCCGTGGTCATCGCGCGCGCTTGCCCCTGTTGTCGCGATGACTACGAGGACTTCGGCGGCGACGGCGACCACGGTAGCCTGCTCATGGGCGATGATCCTTCGATGGCGGCGAGGGTCACGCGATCGATCGAGCTGTCCGAATCATTCCGGCAGTTTGGTCGCCGCTCGAGGAGTTGTTGACTTCTCCTAGAGACTTTAGGCCTTGACCAATCGCTCTAGGTTAGACGCACAAGACGCCCATGCGGGCGAGATCGCTTGATTGGTGGATCTAAGGACCGTTGCTATAGCTTCGAGCCGCTCTCGACTCGATCTATGGGTCCCGGATCCCCGAACCATCCACGCTCGCCCGATCAAGTCCGGTCACGCTGAAATTGACCCGAGCAGGAAGCTTCACGGAGACTTAGCACCAAGACGCGAGGTGGGTCGCGACGCCGCCGCTTACACCAATCGTGAAACCGTGCTAAGGTCTCGATTGATGGAATCGCCGAGGTGCGGCGAATGACGTCTTCTTTCGCGGCGGCCAACAAGACCTCGTCTTGATGCCGCGAGTTAACTCCGCCGGCCTCGCCGGCCGCCACGGTCCGCAGCGAGATTCTTAGAGGTTCCTACATCGGCGATGTTAATGCTGCGGGGGCCATGCGAAGGTATGCTAGACGGTGTCATCGCTGTGTCTCCACAGGTAGAATCTACCGACATAGCCTTGGAATCCGATAGATCTAAACCGTCGTAAAGATCATCGGTTCCGTAGTTGTCGACGGTTGAGATATCGATCTCAATTCGCTAAGGTTCTTTAAGATTGAGATAGGAGACACGCCGAACAACCACGAACAGCAACGAACAGGGAGACAGAGTTTTTATCCTGGTTCAGGCCTCTCGGGAGAGATAATAGCCCTACGTCCAGCCTTTCTTATATATCAAAGATGAATACAAGAGGTGGCTCGGCGAGACGAACAAGTCTCGGCGAGATTATAGGTGTACAAGGGAGTAGTAATGCGACGAAGTAATCTTAGATGCCAGATGCGTCTAAGTCGTCTCAGATGCCCCCTAAACACCGTAGGGGCTTGGTTTATATAGTACAGAGCAAACCGACCTACCGAGGGAATATCGGGCCGGGCTAACTACGAGTTTGTAACGAACTCATACATGCCAAATACATCCCGAGGTAGATAAGGTAAGCTCCTAATCTTGGGGATCACGACTCCTAGTCCAATCCGGGAAACCAACGTCCGGGTCTTCATGTAGCCGTGCAGAACTCTGTTCGAGTCGGACTCAAACAGGAATCCTAGGCCATTACGCACCGTGCCACCATGAAGCTGTTTCGGCAGATGCACATGGGCCCGATAGAACCTTCCAAGGAGCCGGGCCCTGGTAGGCCTGTTCGATTGGACCGTCGGGGAGTGGGCCATGGCAATGGGCCGTGATCTAATCCCCGACAGCTAGCCCCCGAGACTCAAGTGGAAGGACTCACTAAAGTGGGGTCGTCCTCTTGAGACTCAAAGTCACCAAGAGGGTATTTTTCCTGCTACAAAGGCATGTATCAGGCGACCGAACAAACCGAACAAGACTTGTTCGGGACCGAATAAACCCGATCAGTGCCGAGCAACTCCGTTGTGTCGAACAGGGAACGGCATCTGTCCGAGCAGAGCACTCAGCCTTCAAAGGCATACATCGAAAAAATAGCCGTTATGTGCTCCAACGGTAACTTCTGTCATTGCTGCGGTGAAAACAAAGCGCACCGCTTTACCTAGCCGCTGTGGTAAAAACTAGCCGCTCGGGACAAAACCGTTGCAGAGTCGCTTATACGGGACTATAAAGCACCCAAACCGCCGCATGCCGCCACTTCGCTCTCACGCCTTTCCTCTCTAAGCCCTAACTCCAACCACGCCAAAGATCGAGCACCCAAACTCCACCACCAACCACCTTTCGTCCGATCCTGGGAATAGCTATGGCCAAATTCACGTGCACTAGCTTGACCGAGGAGGACCTTAGGATCTGGGAGGAGGAGGGCCACATCGACACCAGAGCCGGAGGTCGCCGGAGAGGAGGATACTCCGAGCCGCCAAGGAGAGTTCGTTAGCTTCGAGCAGATTCGACTTTGTTCGGGTTGAGGTCTCCGAGAGCGACTTCGCCGAGCCTTCTTGAACATCGCCGATTGGAGGTGGCAAACCTCAATCCGAACTCCATCCTCCAGATGGCTGTCGCACACCTGCATGCGAGGGCTATCTGGGCATCGATCCACCGGTGAAATGTTCCTCCACTACTACACAAAGTGACGAGGAGCAGCCCGCCGCTTCGCTGCTGGGTGCTACTACCTCAAGCTCCGAGCCACCGCCGACGACGCATTGTACCCTCGCCCACCGCCGCCGACTCAATGGGCGAGTGGTGGGTGAGGTGGTTCTACTGACAAGCGAGCGGCGACAAGAACTCGCCTTCACCGGAAGGCGCCGGCAAGGGGACGCCAATGCCTCGCCGGAGATGACCGCCGAGGATTGGTACATGACAAGGAAGATCGCTTCCTCGTGAGCCTTGGGCTCACGAAAGGCAGGAGATCATTCGGGACTTCACAAATAAGTGATTTGTCCGTGCGGAGGAGGTCCTATCCCTTCTACAAGATAGAGGGATGGGAGGACATCACAAGGGAGAGCACGGGTAAGTGCCTTTAAGACTCAACCTCTAAACAGATTCTTTCCTCCGAACAGGAACTAACAATCCCTTCTGTTCGGGCAGAGAAACCAACCGACGCATGGGTGACCGAGCGGGTCGACGCCATGCTGAAGGCGGCGAAGAAGGACGGGAGGTCACCGCGAGGTGGCGACACTGTTCAGCGAACGTCTTTCGTCCGCATGATGAGGTAAATCACTAATACCCAGCCTGTGTTGCTAGACTTGCACCGTTGTTTGTTAATGCTGACATTTGCTTCTCAAAACGCGCAGGAGGACCAACTAATCCTTGGAGGGATCGTAGAGGAGCTCTTCGGGTCCGAGAAGGAGAAGGCGAAAAAGGGCAAGGCCAAAGCAGCCACAAAGCCCAAGGTGGCGGCCGAGCCAACGCGGAGCTCGCCGCGCCATGGCGGCTTCCAGCCGTCGAAGAGACCAGCTGCGGCGACGGAGCGTACCGAGTAGACAAAGCGGGCGCACGGTCAGCCCAGCGGGAAGAGACCAAGCCCCTCCCTCCTCGCCGAGCAAAGCGACGAAGAGGTAACGAACATGACCCTCTGGCTTAGGCGTTACTCGCAAACTCACCCGGGCCATTTGGCGCGGCTCCCACAGATCGCCGAGCAGAGGAGGCTCGAAGAGGAAGTCGCGCGCATGGAAAAACTTCTTGCGCTGTGCGAGAGGAGCGCTCAGCTTACCAGGGAGCTGAGCTCGTCGCCACGAACACCCAGGGGCCAAGGCGGAGAAGCCGCCAAGGAGCCCCCGAGGAAGAGGCGGAAGGTTCCGGCAAAAAAGATCAAGATTAAGCCTCTCACGGCGGTATGTAGAAACCCAACTTCAGATCTCCCACCACCGAACCGTATTAGACTTAACGATGATCTCTTTTCATCACCGCCAAGGAGAGATCGCCACGGATGACGCCGAAGAGGCGCCGAGCGGTCGCCTTTGCGAAAGCATCCGCCTGGCGCTTCACGAGGCGATGAGGCTAAGCGTGCCTCAAGGACAAGCTGGCGGCATGGAGCTCTTGCCGCCTGGCTCCAATGAAACGGATCGACGCTACCAAAGGCGCGTGGGGCGATCGGAGGCAAAAGTAGCGAGAAGCGGCGCCACGGACTTCGGTGCCAAGGCGATGGCTCGGAAAGCTGCCAGGCAGGACCGAGCACCGGATCTGCCAGCACTTCGTCGCGAGGGCAGCTCACCCCGAGGCGACGGATTCTCCGTGGCGTGGTGAAACCCCACCGCCAGGAACATGAAGAAGCCCCGAGCGGTCGCGCAAGTCGCCCCGCCCGGAAACAACGGCGCCACCCGGCGGAGTAGCTCCGCCTCTCCCAAGACGTTGAGGCGAAAGAGGAAAAGGAAGAGGAGAAGGAGCTTGAGGCGAAAGCGCTTCGCCGTCGCTCCCGCACCCGGCGAGACAGCGCCCGCAAGAAGAAGGAGCGAACAAAGCGGCAGAAGAACGCTACCGCCTCATCCCACACGAAGCGGGCTTCGTGGACGCATGGTCTCGAGAACCGCTGCGTCATGGATGAAGCAACGACTTGGGAAGGTAGGCACCAAGACCAAATCTTGTTGACTTAGCCACATCATCATAAAGTAGTTAACTTGTTCTTCCTCTCGGTCTTGAGGGACACCATGGAGGAGCTCGAGGGACAGCGTCACCATCGGCGAGCGCCAGATTGGCGTCGCTCCGGGAGCACCTCAGGACGAGGGAGTCCGAAGCGGGGCCCTCTGCACCAGCCCAAAGTCGAAGCCGGCTGAAGGCGAAGGTAAAGAGGCTCAAAGTCAAATTGGCCGAAGAGAGGCGTTCCTGCGAGTCTCTCCTAGGAGAGGCCGAGGAGCTTCGCGTGTAAGCCATTAAGGCGAGCACCACGGAGGAGAAGCCGGGCCGCTCGAAGTAGCTCGAAGAGCAGCTCGCTGACGTTTCCCAACGGCGGGTCCAGCTCGCGGCGGAAGCCAAGAGACTCAAGGCCCAGCTCGCCAAGGAAGAACAGACTTCCGCGGGTCTCCAGGCAAAGATCTCGACCCTGTGGGCTTCACAGGAAGAGATCGAGGAGATGCGCGGGATGACGGTGAGGGCGATCACCGCAGAGAAAAGGGTCAAGGAGCTGAACGAGCAGCTCAAGACGGCCGAGCAGCGAGTCAGCCAGAGCGAGGCTCTGAACGATCAGCTGCGCGCCAAGACCGAGGAGGTCGAGGCCATCCGGCAGAGAGGCTGCGCGCAAGCAAGCGGAGCAAGGAGGAGATCGAACGCCTCCGAGCTGAAGCCCGGGAAGGAATCAAGGCTCAGGGCGAAGTCGTGCGCCTCAAGTTAGAAGTTAAGGAGCAGAAGGAGCATCTTGCTCCTAAGTAGCACCGCGGCTGTAACCCGAAAGGGCCTTGTACCTGAAACTTTTGAGTAATGTAATAAAGTACTTACCTTTATTCCTGCAAAAAAGAGCAGCAAAAAGACAAGAACGAACAGAAACTAAGAGAAAGGCGAACAGCGCTAGGAAGTTTAAGAAAACCGATAGAGCGCTCTGCCTAACTCCCAGCCCCCGTTGTGCATCTGCTCGGAAACCTAAGTTTGCGAACCCGAACAGGTGCACAAGAGAAAGAGCGACACCCTAGCCCCCCGGTACGGACGATGCTCGAGAACCAAAGCTTGCGAACTCGAGCACGTGCGTAGAGAGAAAGAGCGACACCGTACCTTGCTCGATCTGTTCCGTAATCGCTTTCGTTGGCGTAAGTTAAGCGATTACGAAAGTAAGAACAAGGAAAGTGCCTCTGCCGTGGGGGCTTACGAGCGAGGCTTTACCAAGTGGTCGCGCCAAGCGAGAAGTGCCTCTGCGGCGAGAGGGCTTACGAGCGAACTTAGCCGCAAGGTAGAAAGGCCGTGTTACGCAACCCCGAGTTTAGGAACTTATTGAAACCAGATACGGATAGGGAACAATCCTTAAGATTGCGAGCCAAGAGTTCGCAAGGCGGGCAGCCATCAAGTGTTACCAGAGAGAAAGAGGTAGTCTTCAAAAGACAAGGAGTGAAAAAGGCGCAGAGGTCGCGAGAATTCACTTAATTATTGGATTGAACTTTACATGGTGCCCAGAGACTTGGATGAACTAAAGCGCGAAGTTCTAAAAGCGCAGGCTAAGAAAAGCGTAAAAGACCTACACAAAGAACTTACGGGTGATCGATGTTCAGTCTTTGGTCGGCTCTCTCCCGTCCTCCATAGCCAGCGAGCGGCCCGGGCGGCGTAAGAAACGACCGTGAGCGTGCCCTCCCAACGAGGAGTTAACTTGTTGGCATTGGACAAGTTCTCGACACGGCGCAGTAACAGGTCGCCCGCCTTCAAAGCTCTTGGTCGAGCCCGACTTGGCAGTGCTTGCGAAGATCTTCTTTGGTAGCGCGCCATTCGATTGTGCCCGGTCGCGTGTGCCTTCGAGGAGATCGAGATCGAGGCGCTCTTGCTCGTCGTCAATTAAGTTGACCGAGCTCGCGAAGCGAACCGAGTACGATTTCGGGCGGGTGATGGCTTCGCACCATAGACCAATTGAAAAGGAGTTTTCGGTCGCCCGGTGGTCAGTAAGCGAATCGCCCGGAGGACGGAAGGAACCCGTCAACCCAGCCTTGTTGTGCTGTTGCCGAGAGCAGCAAATACCCGCCATTTAATACCCTGGACTATCTGTCCGTTAGCTCGCCTCATTGCTCCATTGCTCGTGGATGTGCCACGGTAGGCGAACCTTGGTACCCGGTATTGCTCGATATTCTGGAATAGCTCGCTTCGGGCTGGTACAGATTATCCGTGATCGACTTATGGGGAATCCCAAAGCGTGACCACGTTGCTTTTGAAAAAGCGAACGGCCGTTTTGGCTTGAAGAGGCGACACGAGCTCGCCTCAATCCACTTTGTAAAAGTGTCTATGGCGGCGAGCGGTGTGTATAGCCCTTGTACCCTTCGAATGGGCCGAGCAGATCCAGACCCCATGTGGAAAAAGGCCGGGATGGGGGATTGTTTGGAGCTCTTGGGCGGGCTTGTGTGCCTTCCGGCGTGAAATTGGCAAGCCTTGCACTTAGTCACGATGTCCGGGCATCTTGTAATGCTGATGGGCCAATAATAGCCCATGCTAAACGCTTTGCCGACGGAGTTCGAAGGAGGCGTGGTTGCCACAGCACCCTCTGTATGTCCCTAAGAAGGAACACACCCTCATTGCGAGATGCACTTGGAGAGAACTCCCGAGCACCTTGGCGGTAAAGGTGACATCCATAAGCTTGTATGGAGCGGCACGCCTTATGGCCGGGAACGCTTCGGCTTCGTCGTCGAGGCGAGGTCCCATCGCAAGGTACCGGACAAATGGCGTTGTCCGATCCGCGACACCTTTCGATAACGGAGACAGCACCACATCTCTGTCGCCTCGTCCGGAGAGCGTGATTGAGGGCTTGTAAAGGTGCTCGGCGAGCACCCTGCCGAAAGCGAGTTCGCGTGAGGATCAAACTTGGATAGCTGGTCGGCCAGGAAGTTGTCCTTCCTTGGCACGAAGAGCACTTCGAAGAATCGAAAATGCCGCTCCAACTTCCTCACTTCAACCAGGTATCGCGCCATTGAGTCATCGCAAAGACCGATACTCCTTGTTAACTCGATTCGACCGGTTGTGAATCTCCTTCACGGTTAGCCGTTGGACACCAAGCGACTTGCGCTCTTAGTCCCGCGAGAGGGCTCGTACTGCTGCGGCGTTGTTAGTCGCCGCAAAGTGTAGTTGGATAGAATCTTGAAGTTGCTCTCCTTGAGGGAGCGAGAACAAAACCAGCCCCCGAAGTTTCGGTCGCGAGCCATCGAAAAACATGGTCCAAGAGGGTTCATCGGGTTGCTCGAGAGCTGCAGGATTTGGGCGGGCAAGTCCATTCAGCGACAAAGTCAGCTAGGACACGTGACTTAATAGCGATTCGGGCGACAAATAAAATGATCAAACTCGCTAGTTCCATTGCCCACTTAGCTATCGTCCGCTAGATTCCTTGTTCCGTAGGATTTCTCCCTGAGGGAGCGTGGTCGGGACCAGATTTGATCTTTGGAAGTAGTGGCGAAGCTTCACGGAGGACATGAGCAAGGCATAGAGGAGCTTCGGACCTCGTGGTGCGCTCCTTTGATCCGTGAAGTACCTCGCTCACGTAATAGATTGGTCATTTGTATGCCTTCCCTTTCGGCCGTCAAGATCGCGCCACCGCTTGTGGCGTGCAACCTAGGTACAAGAGAGCCGCTTCGCCATGCAGCGAGGTAGTCAAGACGGAGGATTGGACAGTATCGCTTCAGATCTGGAAGGATCTATCGGCTTCTTCGAATCCACTCGAAACCATTGTGCTTGCGCAGGCCTTAAGAAGGGCAGCCGCGTTCGCCTTGACGGAAATAAACACGCTTAGAGCGACCATCCGCATGATGAGGCTCTGTACTTCCTTTATGGTAGTTGGAGCACGCATATTTTCAATGGCCTTGATTTTTTCGGGGTTGGCGAAATACCTTGCGAGCCAATAGCGTAATCGAGCAACATTCGGATCGAACACCAAAGGTACACTTCTCGGATTTAATTTTATTCGATGCTGGTGAGATTATGAAAAGTCTCTTCCGGTCTTTTACATGATCTGGAGCATACTTGCTCTTTACAACTATGTAAATCGACATAGACCTCCGAGTTTTTCCGCATGCGGGAAGGTCTTCTCCATTAAGTTTTGGAGCGTGGCACCGACAGATTGCGCAGACCGAAAGACATGGTCGTATAGCGAGAAAGTGCGAAAAAGGCGATGAAGGCGATCTTCTCTTCATCCTCGGGAGAAGCTTATTTGGTGGTAACCGGAGTAAGCATCTAAAAAACTCAGAAGCTGGGCGTCCATGATCGCATCGACCGGTGGTCAATCTGAGGCGCGGAAATTGTCCTTAGGACAAGCGGCGTTCAGATCGTGTGATCGACACATCCTCCACTTGCCGCCTTTCTTCTTTACAATGGCGGGGTTGGCTAACCACTCGGTGTGATCAACCTCGCGGATGAACCAGTGCGAGCAATTTGCCATCTTGATCTTTGATGATCCCTGTTTGAATTTCAAAAGCGAAACTTGGCGAGCAGGCTTTTGTCGGCGGACTGACCGGTTTGTGCTCGATTACCTCCCTTGGGACTCGGGCATGTCGAGATGGCTCCCGGCGAATACATGCATTAGCTCGGAGAAAGGCAATGAGCTCGCTTTCCTATTTGGGGTCAGATTGGCCCCAAATGAAGCTATCTTGGAAGTATCATCAAGCGACAATGAACTTCCTTGGTTTCTCCCCTGGTGAAGGAGACCCTAGAGCGTCTGATTTGGTCTGCGGAACCTCGAGACCCATGTGATGAAGCCTGGTCGACCGAGGCAAGGGATCGCTTCGTCGCGATCGAGCGACTTTGTAGTTGCCCTTGACCGTGATCACACCGTTAGGACTGGTATCTTCACGCAATGGTAAGCGTGGTGGGACACGACCATAAACTTACCGAGAGATGGCTTGCCCAAGATTGCGTTGTCTGCCGAGCGGAAGTCGACCACGTCGAAAGTGATCAACTCTGTCCGGAAGTTGCTTGGGTTGCGAAGGTGACAGGCGGGACAACTGTCCCAACGGCAGCGACTTCTCCGGAACAATCCCGTAGAAGGGCATTGCGACTTCCTTGACTTGGAGCGAGGAATTTGCATCTCGTCCAAGACTTTAGCGTAAAGCAAGTCCAAAGCGCTCCGCCGTCCACTAAGACACGGCCAACTCTCGCGTTCTTGATGGTCGGGCGACCACAAGTCTTGTTGAGGCTTGGTCATCCCGGTGGGGCAATCCTCCGAGAGAAGGAGATGGGGACCTCGATCCACTTCATCGATTCAGTGAGGTTTTGTCTTTTCGACGTTGTGGACCTCCCGGCGGCTTCCTTAAAGTCGCGCGAGAGGTATAAGCCGAGGAGCCCGAAAATGACGGCGATATGGTTCACGGCTCTTGATATTCATCATCATCTTCGATCATCATCGTCGGTTTGGCGCTTGGTCTTACAAGCATCACCTTGTTCGGGCGGGGTGGGCATTGGGCCCTTGCCGTTGTAGAAATCTTGAGCTTTGCGGCCCAAGTTCTCTGATGGGCGTATATCGTGCCCGTAGTCTTTGGTGGAACTTGCAAAATCGGTCGCTCGGACCTTTCTTGCCTTGTCCGCCTCTCCGGCGAGGCTTTTGCCCTTGTAATTATTGTTGGGCTTCTTACGCCCATCCTTAGGAGGAGGTCTTGCGATCCATACCTGCGACGGTATTGTTCGCATCACCTTTGTTCTTCTTCTTCAGGACTTCTTGTCACGGGAACATTCTTCTTGCTCTTCTTCTTCTCATCCACACCAGTCAGGCGGCTCGCCTTGTCGAACGCCTTTTTGTCTTGAGCAGCGCTCTGCTGCGTTGGTATATGATCACCGCCTTGAATAGGTCGTTGGCGGTCCGGTCTCGTTGATCTCGAGATCTGGGTGAGCCGCTCGTCGCGGACTCCGTTTTTGAAGGGCGGACAATGATTCATCCGAGATGTTCGGGATCGTGTTGCGGATCTTAATGAAACGCTTCACGAAGTTGCGGAGGGTCTCCCGTTCATCTGGATCATCTGGTGCAGATCATCCTCCTTACCCGACGCGCGTAATGACTCGGAAATTAGCGATTAGGCGTCACAAAGTCTGGTTCCATGGTGATGGAACCCTCATCTTGATTGAACGACCACGTCCGAAAGCAAAGCACCCTCAAGGACGATCGGAGGTAATTAGCCATAACGAGCTCGTCACCCCGTGACCATGATGGCGTGGCGTAGATGGAAAGGAATTCCTCACGGGTTACGAGTCCCATTGTACCTCTCCATGTGACCGGGCTTGAACTTTGAGGGCCACCGGACAGCTCGAAGCTTCGTCGAGAGAAAGCCCCGCAGACCCAAAGCATATGACGGCCACCTTCCCGGCGAGAACCTAGTCTTGAGAAGGCGTTGGTCTGCGGCGGAGGAACTCTGCTGAGCAGGATGACTCGGCTGGAGAAACTCTCTCGGGACAATCCACCACGCTCCTTCCTCGTGGTTGCGACGACGCGCTCCTCACGAGGGACCGTCCGTGATCATCGCGCGCTTGCCCCGTGGTCGCGATGACTACGAGGACTTAGCGGCGGCAGCGACCACGGGTAGCTTGCTCATGGGCGATGATCGCCGATGGTGGCGGGGTCACGCGATCGATCGAGTTGTCCGAATCATTCCGGCGGTTTGGCTTATTTGCTGGAGGAGTTGTTGACTTCTCCTAGAGACTTTAGGCCTTGACCCGGTCGCTCTAGGTTAGGCGCACAAAGACGCCCATGCGGGCGAGATCAACGATTGGTGGATCTAAGGACCGTTGCTATAGCTTCGAGCCGTTCCGACTTTGATCTATGGGTCCGGAATCACGAACCATCCGCGTTACATCCGATCGAGTCCGGTCACGCGAAATTGACCGAACAGGAAGCTTCGCGGGAGACTTAAGCGGCAAACGCGAGGTGGGTCGCGATTGTCGCTTACCGGTCGCGAAACCGTGCTAAGGTCGATTGATGGAATCGTCGAGGCCGCGGCGAATGGCGTCTTGCTTTCGAAAGCGACTGCGCTGACCTCGTCTTGTTGCCGGCGAGTTAATCTGCCCGACCTTGCCGGCCGTCACGGCCGTGCGGGATCCTCCGAGGTTCCTACATCGGCCATGTTAATCTTTGCGGGGTCATGCGAAGGTATGCTAGGCGGTGTCATCGCTGTGTCTCCACAGTGGAATCTACCGACATAGCCTTGGAATCGACAAATCTAAACCGTCGTAAAGATCATCGGTTCCTTAGTCGTAAATCGATGACGGAGTGCGATCTGAGGCTATCTACGCCATGTAAGCGGAGACATCGCGCTCGGATGCGGAAAGCGTTCGAGACCGAACAGATCGTCTGAAGCGGCGAGGATGAGACATCCTGTCGCCGAGTCGTAGCCCTCGGGAAGTATCTCTGTATCGGCGGCGGAGTTCGACATGCTCGTCTGCGTGATCCCCACGGACGGCGCCCAATTGTCGGCGATTGAATATCGATCTCAAGTCGCTAAGGTTCTTTAAGATTGAGATAGGAGACCGCCCGAACAACCACGAACAACAGCGAGCAGGAGGCGAGTTTTATCACGGTTCGGGCCTCTCGAGAGATAATAGCCCTACGTCCGGCCTTTCTTATATATCAAAGATGAATACAAGAGGTGGCTCGGCGAGGCGAACAAGTCTCGGCGAGATTATAGAATGTACAAGTGAGTAGTAATGCGACAAAGTAATCTTAGATGCGGATGCGTCTAAGTCGTCTCGAATGCCCCTAAACACCGTAGGGGCTTGGTTTATATAGTGCGAGCAAACCGACCCTCGAGGGAATATCGGGCGGGCTAACTACGAGTTTATAACGAACTCATACATGCCAAATACATCCCGAGGTAGATAAGGTAAGCTCTAATCTTGGGGATCACGACTCCTAGTCAATCCGGAAACCAACGTCCGGGTCTTCACGTGGCCGTCGAGAACTACGTTGAGTCGGACTCAAACAGAATCCTAGGCCATTACGCACCGTGCCGACCATGAAGCCGTTGGGCGGGATGCACATGGGCCTGATAGAACCTTCCAAGGAGCTGGGCCCTGGTAGGCTGTTCGATTGGGCCGTCAGGGAGTGGGCCATGGCAATGGGCCGTGATCTAATCCCCGACAGTAGTCATCGTCAATGACGGGTGTGCGATCTGCGGCTATCTCTGCCATATAGGCGGAGATCTCCGTCCCAGATACGGAAAGTGTTCGAGACCGAACAGATCGTCTGAATCGGCGAGGATGAAACATCCGTCTTACGAGTCGTAGCCCTCAGGAAGTATCTCTGTATCACTGACTGAGTTCGACATGCTCGATCTGCGTGTCCCCACGGTCGGCGCCAGCTGTCGACGGTTGAGATAACGATCTCAAGTCAACCAAGGTTCTTCAAGGAGGAGATAGAGAACCGCCGAACAACCACGTAACGAAGAACGAACAGGGAGGCGGGGGTTTTATCCGGTTCGGGCCTCTCGGAGAGATAATAGCCCTCGTCCGGCCTTTCTTTATATCAAAGAGGATTACAAGGTGGAACTTGGCGAGATCGCAGGTCTCGGCGAGTAGTATCGAAAATCTATCGCTAAGGGTCCTCTAGCGCCGTGAGGGCCTGTTTATATAATACGAACAAACCGACCTACCAAGGAATATCGGGCGGGCTAACTACGAGATAAATAACGAACTCATACATGCCAAATACAACCTAAGTAGATAAGATAAGCTCCTAATCTTGCGGATCACGACTCCTAATCCAATCCGGGAAACCACGTCCGGGTCTTCACGCAGCCGTGCAGAACTCTTGTTCGAGTCGGACTCAAACATGAATCATAGGCCGTTACGCACCGTGCCGACCAAGAAACTGTTCGGCAGGATGCACATGGGCCTGATAGAACCTTCCAGGGAGCTGGGCCCTGGTAGGCTGTTCGACTGGGCCGTCAGGGAGTGGGCCATGGCAATGGGCCGTAATTCTATCCCCGACAGGTTGGATCAACGCAAGTTAGATCTAGATTGGGAATGCGACAAAGTTTTGACCATATGCGTTTTTTCGCCACAAAAGGATCCTTCACATCTGTATGATAGATGGGCATGTGTAGTTACCCTTTTTCCACCTTTCAAAGCTCCAACTTGCTACTAGCAGCCGAGAAGGAAATTTGGAAGGACCCGGGTCCTTCTCAGATTAGAAAGACCTTGCCTGATTGTTGACACGTGTCCACAATCCCAATCTCCAAGCGCAGGCAGCCAGCAGGGAAATATTCACCTCCCTCCTCACTCTTCCCCAAATCCCACAAGCAGAGCAGCTCCCTCCACAAAAAAAAATCCCACGAGAAGCCCTAATCCTAGCCGCCGCCTCTGCCAAGGACCCAGGTCGTCGCCGCCTTGGAGTCCGCCGCAGCCGCCGCCCCACGTTCTCCGCCGTCGCCACCCCTCGTCTCCATGGAGTTCGCCGCTGCCCCTCGTCACCATGGAGTCTATTGTCGCCGCCGCCGACCCACGCCGCCACCGCCGCCCCACGCCGCCATGGCGTCCGCCTCCGTCAATCTCAGCCTGCGCCTCGTCGTCCAAGCGCACCTTTGCATCTGTCTCCGGCCGCCGCACCGATGAAGCCAAGCTCCCTTTCTCCATGGATGCTTCTCCAAGTGTGATTTTGAACTGAATTTTAGTCTATAGTTTGTATGAATGTTTCGCCATGTCTTTGGATTAGGTCAGTATTGTGAGTGCAAATGTGAAAATGTATCCAATGACTAATGCAAATGTTTCAGTCATGTACTGAGTTAGCTTGAAACAATAGTGTTTCTTTGAATTGTGAGTGCAATGTGCAATGTCCAGATTATTGTTTGAAATCTTACATTTCATTCACAACCAAATCTTTGGTAAAGACCAAGCCGCTCTATGATGTGAGGACATGCTTCCAATCCATGGTTGAGGATTGCGAGACAATGTATACCAATATGTTGTAAATTTGAGCTAAAAATGAAATTTACATCTGATCTTTCTGCTCTACAACTACTAGCAATGAAAGCCAAGGCATGCAGACATGATTACATACATGTAGACCGATTCTTGAATTACAGTCCCTTAAATAGGAAGCGATCTGCACCTTTTTGCCTGACAAATAAGTTTACAACCGTGTCCAGCTACCAGATTTGTCACCCCATGCTCTAATCCGTGTGTATAGCTTAAACAGAGGAATGGGTGTCATCAGAATACAAGTTGATCAATGGAAGGTGGCAATGAAGTAAGCAACTTGATGAACCCTATTGGCACAAGAATCTGCTCATTGTTATTCAGCAATATGATTGATCCTTACACATGTATGAGTTACTCCTGATATGCATCAATTATGAAGCTACACCATTGCATCAAAATTTCAGAAAATTACTCCCGGAGTGCATCCATTTTGTAGCTATAGCAGTGCATCAAAATTTCAGAAATTACTCTTGTAGTGCATCAACTCTGAAGCTACAATAGTGCATCAAAATTGCAATACAAGAAGCAATTCAGAGGATCTTAGCTGCTCATGTGATGCAGTCTACTCCTTGAAAAGAATATGGAGCATGGAACATTTCTAGAGTACATGAAAGAAGCCTTATGTATTTCTATCCCTGAAAAATAAAAGCCTTATGTACATGAATTTCTAGAGTACATGAAAGCTCTCCTTACAATATGAAATTACAAGATCTGAAATTTGAAATTACAATATGAAATTACAAGCTCTTCTAATAATACACCATCTCTCTCTCACACACACACACACACCGCAAAGTAACTACTAATCTAGCTAGCTAGCTAGCTAGCTAGCTGCATGCTTATGTTGTCTGAAATACTCCAAGTAGAGCTAACATTATGATGCAACTCCAGGTAGAGCTGACATGATGCAGGCAAGCAGCAAGGTCACTCACAATTCCACACCACACTGACTGATTGATGAATTTCAACACTTTGAACTGGGTTTTCAGAAAATACTCTATACACCCCCTTGCTGATGCATTCTGCAAGACCATACTCTATACACCCCTTGTTGATGCATTCTGCAGGTGATTTCCTCAAGCTGCCATGGATAGCAGCCACTACATTCTTGCTCTTGATAGGTAGCAGAAGGGAGCAGTTAGCAGAAGGAGTGGACGGCAGCAGCGACAGAGGACGAGGTGAGCAGCGGAGGCAGGGGCAAAATCGACAGGCTCTACACGACATCCTCTATCGCTGGCCGGTCGGCACCGCGCTCCGCAAGGCCCCTGGTCGCCGTCTCCCCGTACTTGCTCACCGCCGCCGGCCTTACAGCCAACGATCGCGCGGTCGGCGACCTTCTCCAACTCGCCCTACTCAGCAGGTTGGCCATCGGCCATGGAACTGAGGTCGACGACGGACGACAAGCCTGGCGCCTTAAGGCTCAATGAGGCGGCGGCGGCAGACTCCATGGCGATGATGGGCGTGGCGGGAGAACGACACAATGGCGGCGGCGCCTACCGAGAACGACGACTTGGCGCGCTGTGGCGGCTCGAGGCGACGGCGACGGCGGCGGGTAGGGTTAGGGTTGTCATGTGGGAATTGGGGGAATCGGGGTGAATTGAGATGAGCCGTCTGTGAGCGCAGCTTTGTTTTTCCAGCAGCAATACTTGACCCCTGCATGCTTTGAGATTGAAGGGAGAGAGGACACTTGTCATCCATCAGGTATGGTCTTTTTTATTTGTGAAGGACCTGGATCCTTCGAAATTTTCTTCCAGCTGGCAGCCGGCAGGTAACATGCGGGCTGTTTGCCGTGTGACAGTGAGTATCCTGTCTCGATCAGCTATCTTTACTCCTGTACACCCTCCATTACCCCTCGATGTGTGCATTGCATATTTGCATGCATTCTCTCTCCACAAACACACGATCTCCTCTCGGTGCAAGTGCAACCTTGGCACGATATGGCCACTGAAAAGTTGGATATGCATGCCACTTATATAAGATCGCCACCTAGCTCCTCCTGGAGTCGCAGGGCACTGCCTACATCAAGCTGGCCACGAAGCCTAGCTGCTGATCTGTGTTGCGTCTGTGGTCTCCGACGAGTTCCGCCGGGCACGCAGGCCGCAGCCAAGCTTCCTCCCGGCTCCAGCGTTCGATCTAGTACAGGCAGCTATGGTAGGAGCCATGCCCGAGGCGCTGGTCCGCGAGGCGAACGGCCTCGCCACCGGCAATGGCTACGTCGTCGACGGCAAGCAGCAACACCTGCAGGTGCCGCCGAAGCAGCGCGCCAGCGCCGGCGCCGAGGGCGAGTGGTTCGAGGAGGCGATCGACGACGACCTCAAGCTCTGCTACGCGCTCAACGGGCAAGTGATACGTTCACGTAGACGAAGAGCACGCATTTCTTTGCTTAATTTGCGTCTCTCCGGTGCGGCTCGAATTAATGTTCGACCTTCGATTGCTGCGTGCTGCTAGAGTGCTGTACCATGGGGCGAGCAAGTATCAGGAGATAGCGCTCATTGACACCAAGCATTTTGGGAAGGTTAGTTTCATATCAACTCGATCAATATTATCTTCAATTATTGATTACTCGCCCTTTTGTTTTTCCTTCGTTTAGTTGTGTTACAACTTACAAGCATCTGCATATTTTTAAAGCGTACATTTATGTGCTAATTAATAGCCTTTTAACTTTGATGGCACTTCAGGCTTTGATAATCGATGGGAAAATGCAGAGCACGGAGGCGGATGAGTTCATCTACCACGAGTCCTTGATACACCCGCCTCTGCTCTTCCATCCAAAGCACGTATTTATGTTCTTCAAAAACCATTTGGACACATCACGCGAGGCTGGCTCATGGAAAACGGTCGAATCTGACGTTTTCGTGCAGCCTGGCTACGCGGGCAGCTTTGCATGAAGATGGTCAGGCTTTCGGGCAGAGCTAGCAAACCAATCACACGTTTTCTAACTCCCGTGATGCGTTGCCGGACGAAGCTGGGAAACCAAACACGCCATAAGCATTCATGTGCATGCATCTAGTGTGTTCTCCATTACTAGCGATCTCCCTCGATTACTCCTATCAGATTAAGAAAGTTGCGAAATAAAAAAAAAAAGAAAATGCCATACTGTTTATATTATATACTTTAAAAATATGAGCGAGAACATCATGATGTAAGAGTTGTTTATAAATGCATCAGAGAATTATGTGTTAGATAAGGCTAGATAATAAAGAACATCAATAAATCCACATGCATGTCTTAATAAGATCATTCAAACTACATGTTTTATATAAATAAGAAGAGAGTACGTACTAAGTATACTTACATACATATACCAATGGGCCTCAACTGCAAGTGCAGTCCAAACACTGTATTCATCATGGGAGGTGGTGAGGGCTTTGCAGCAAGGGAAGTCCTACGACACAAGACCATCGAGAGAGTGGTCATGTGCGACATGGACCAGGTATACACGTCTCATAATTAGAATTTATCACTTTAAAGATTGACAATTCAATATCTGTCACTTTCCATGTCAATGATGTGTGGATTCTAGAGTCACATGTCAACATGAGTGTTAAATTCTGAATTCTGAATTGCCAATGTTTAGGAGTAGCATAGGATGAAATCTTCCACATCAAAATCACACATATCCCATCAACATTTCCAATCCTAAGAACAGTTATAAGATGTTAATCGATCCTGACTTTCCCAATGCATATATGTATGCCTAATTAGGAGGTGGTGGACTTCTGCCGAACGTACCTGACCGTGAACAGCGAAGCGTTCGCAAGCGAGAGGCTATACTTGATCATCAACGATGCGAGGTAGTACACGTCCCACTGATCCATTTCGACTCGCCTGGTTGCTTATATGAAGATATCATCCTTATTATATCGTGTCCTATGGTGGTGACTAGGGGTGTAAACGGTCCGGATCGGATCAGATAATGACTAAACCATCTCTTCTCTATCTCTATCTCCACTACTTTAAAGCATGGATTGATCGTGGTGGTGGTGGTGGTCGCAGTGTCAAATTGCAATCTCAGCCATTCGATCTCACTTCACGCATCAGATCTCACTCCACCGAATATCCCACCTCTCCACGTTGGTTCCCCCTCCCCTCCTCAAATCTTCTCCGCGCCCTCCCCACGAGGCCACGACGCTGCCCCCTCCCTGCCGCCGCGGCCTCCTCCCAACCGCCGCGGCCTCTTCCCGCCGGCGCTGCCGCCTCCTCCCCGCTTCGCGCCCTCCTTGCCGCCGCCTCCTCCTCCCCACGCTACCCCCTCCCCGCCTTTGCCGTCTCCTCCCCACCGCCGCGGCCTCCTCCCGCCGTCGCCACCCCTCCCCGCCGCGGCCACTCATCGCCGCACCGCGCCGCGCACTCCCCGCCGCCGCCTCCTCCTCCCCACGCTGCCCCCTCCCCTCGCCCTAGCTAATAACCGCACCACCACCTTCCTCCCCCTCCCCTCCACTACCGCCCGCCTCCCGTCGGCGCCGTCCTCCCCCACCCGCGCTGGCCGTCCCTCGCCGGCGCCGTCCCCCACCCGCGCCGTGCCGCTGCCGTAGCCGTCTCTCGGCGCCGCCCTGCACTGCTGCCGAGCTGCCACCGCCGCCGCGCCGCCTTGCTGCACGGCCTTCGCGCCGCACGGTTGAAAAGCAAGAGTTTTCGTTAATTTCCTACTTTTGTTTCAGGATGGATTGAACAGAAGTATGGAACATCATAGCTGCATCACTTACAAGGCCAAAATCAAAGGAGCATATCAAGGGCTTCAATTTTCATTGAAGTAGATAAATGTGTTGAATATAGCTACACAAATTCTTTGGATTACCCTTGAGGGCCCTAGATCAATTTTATATGAGAATCAAGGTCAGCTGATTTTGGTCTGTTTCATCCATTTAGCTCAATGTATATCCATTGCCAAACCCTTGCTTGCCCTATTAAACTACAAATTTCTTAGTGCTCGAATTATTAGATTCATTGTTTGGTCTGGTTGAATAACTCTTTAGTTAATGTTTGATGGTGCCAAGTACTTCTCCTCGGCCTTTCCAGGTAGGTGGTAGTTTTCATATTATCAACACTAGTACAATACCCGTGCTCTGCCACGTAACTAAAGGGGAGAAAGAAAAACATAAATTATAGAAACATAAAAATTATAAAGGGTGGTTTAACTTAGCAATGCGTGCATTCGTCTACCGCAACGTGATTTCAAAGTAAAATAAAAAATCAGCGGTGAATTTGAATATGTGCAAATTATTCCAAATAAATATAATGGCCATTGAATTGCACACACATTCAAGGTGGGGGGTGTTAGTGAATATGTTTGAACATGATAGATTGAACTGATTGAAAAGTTACTGAATACCTTTCTGTTTGCATCTTTCCTTGTTTATACACAATTTGCCCTTTAATTTGGGAATACTAATGACTTGATTTCAGCTATTTGCTTTGCTTTCTTGCAAACTATCTTGCCATGTTTGAGCGCTCTGCTTTCATAGTAGCACATGCCATGCTTCACACCAGCCTATCACTATCATCTTACCTATTTCAGCTTTACTTACATCTGTCTTGTTTGTGACAGTACCATGGACGGGGCAATGGTTTTATTCCTATAGCTGAGTATGGATTGGAGTTAACCAAAAACTCAAAGCAGGGAAAGAAAAGGGTGCCAGTAAGACTGTTGTACAGCGGGAGGAATCATTATGATTTGCTAGTATAAAATGGTTGGAGAACAAATTTCCTCTGCCAAGCTTACAAATTAGAATATCAGCAATCAAATCTAAAAAACATCAGCATTCCCCACGTATGAGAAAAAAAACATCACCATCAGCATGAGGGTTCTAAAAACCCGTGAAAATATAGAGAGCAGAAACTGTCAAATGGTTCCTTTCTTGGTTTTTTAGAGTACTGCAGTTTTGCCGGTTCCGGTATTGAGGTTTAGGGACCAAAGTGGTCTAGCGGACATACTTGAGGGACCAAATTGGCACGTTTTCCTTTAGAAAAATGAAGAGCAAATCCTTTGTCATTGGTTTAGTCTTATGGTGTGACTAGTGTTACTCTGTAAAAGTTGATGTTTGTGTTCTTTTTGAAAGGTAAAAAACATCGTGACTGGTGTTACTCTGTAAAAGTTGATGTTTGTGTTCTTTTTGAAAGGTAAAAAACATCCTTTATATGTATCGCGCGAGGATCTGAATGCTATTGTCAGAGGGCTAAAAGCTTCAGATGAGTTGGAGTGCCTGCTGTTCTGCTGATACAGGCCTCGGAGCCCCACTTTTGCAGACACTGGGCCCTCACTTTATCCCCTCTGCATGCTGATCTTGGACTTGGATCTCTCTTGGTTATTCCTTGACATAGCTCATCAGTAGCTCAGTGCATACCATTAGCAATCCAGCATAATCTCTTTTCAGACAAAAGGCAATAGTACTAGGAAGCATTCTTATTATCGCTTTTGGTTCAAGTGTGGCCTTTAAAAAGGATATCATCCTGATGCTACTATGCTACTGAAATGATAGTCTCTCAGACTGAAGAAGCATCATTCATATGAAGTGCAGAACTGATATTTTGAGCAGGCCTGACTTGTTTGATCTGTGCTGTTTGTACTGTGCACTTACGTATGTCTAAGTGTGTGCAGGGCTGAGTTGGAGAAGAGCCAGGAGAAGTTCGATGTGATCGTAGGAGACCTAGCAGATCCAGTGGAAGGAGGCCCCTGCTACCAGCTCTACACCAAATCATTCTATGAGCACATTCTCAAGCCGTAGCTCAATGACAATGGCATCTTTGTCACCCAGGTATAAATGTATAATACATGGGGGAAAGAAAATCACTTCCCCTCTTCAGTTTCAGAGATGCCATTGGTTTTCATCAATGTAACAGATAAGTCTGAGTAACAATCAAAACTGCTGAGAAATGTATTGTTGATCATCGCGCGATATACTATATAATGTCATTAGGCTGGGCCTGCTGGTGTTCTTACTCACAAGGAGGTTTTCTCATCCATTTACAACACACTTAGGCATGTCTTCAAATGTGAGTACTGGTATTACAAGCATGTCTAGTTTCTTCAGAGCTTTGGCATGTAATTCTCCCTGTTTGCCGACTAATTCATTTGTCGCAGATGTGCAAGCTTACACTGCTCATGTTCCATCCTTCGCCGACACCTAGGGCTGGGTGATGGTAAGTGCAATGTTCTGTAATTTCAATGTATATATGCTTAGACTGTTTCATTTCTTTAGTATGCCAGCTTTATCAGTTGCTATCTGTTCCACTTCAGGCCTCGGACCATCCATTTGATCTCATCGCTCATCAGATCAATGAAAGAATCCGTGATAGGATAGAGGGAGAGGTTGTCTAGTTGAGCGGAGAGTCTCTTATTTCGTCTACCACGCTCAACAAGAGTGTTGATCAATCGTAAGCAGTATACTTCAGCTAAGTTAATTAGTCCACGAAACCTTTAAAAAAAGTTCAGACAACAGAATGATCATAGTATGCCGAAGACTTCGATTCCCAACTGAAATTACATTGTGGGAGGAAAATGCCGGCTGTTGAATGAGACGCATGTTTACACTGAGGATGATGCCAGGTTCATCTATGGCCATGGAAGGGCATACTGTGCCTGAAAAATTCTTCATGTTTCACTGTATCAGCCTCTTCGGATGGAAGGCTGTCAAACTGTCGATAACAAATCTGAATTCATCTACTCTAAATCCAGATGAATATGGAGGAAACGAACGACTACCATTACGTGCAACTCAGTGATGAAGTTTGGTGACGTTGTTCTGTACTACTCTCCTACAAGAATAAAAAATTTAGGGCAATTCAGGGCTATGCAATAATGCAAGTGATGCAACCATCACAAACAAAAAAAGAGATGGAATGAACTACAATACTATATACTTACATTTCAATATTTCATCCATTTTTTCTTGTGCAAATAAGTTTAAACATAATCAAGATGCTGGTTTTGTTCCTCGTTTTGCATTAGTCGCTGTTTGATTTCTCCGAGCACCGATGATATAGTGGCAAATGAAGGCCTGTTTGAAGGTTCTGCATCCCACGCTCGGCATATCAGATCAATCAGGCTGCTACAACTTGCATCGCCTTCTGGGAGTTTTGGTCTTAATCTCCCATCTGCTACTTCCAACGCAATCTGGAAAACAAAACAGTAGATAGCTAAGCATAGAGCTAATTAGCTACAGAAACAAGACTGACGATGAACAATTTACTCAGAAAAGTAAAACTGATTAGCAGGAGCAAATTTCAAAAGGAATGTAGCTTCACCTTACTAGGACCGTAGCTTGTGTCTATGTACGGATGCTCCGCGGTTACTAGCTCATTCAGTATGATGCCAAAGCTGTAGACGTCGCATTTCTCAGTGTACGGTTCACAGCGAATTACTTCAGGAGCCATGTACACATAAGTTCCTAAAATGTTACAAGAATTAGAAAACCAAAGAAAAAATATTTGTCAAGTTAGAAAAAAATAATTTAGGAAGGCTGTTGTTTAGAAGTTTGATTGTATCAGGTATGTGCACGATTACGAAGGTAATAATTGTGCGTAGGTCTTTACCAGCGACGTGATGGCGCTAGCCAGCGGTAGTGGTGTAGCACAATAGCGGCGGCGCTGTTGTACGTGACGTGACGTGAGGGAGAGAGATCGAGAGGGAGAGGCACAAGCAATAGAATAATCAGTTGCTTAATAATTCCTTATTGCTTGACGCGGCTAATATAGCCTCACTCCAAACAAAAAAATACTTTAAATAAGAAAACAATCCAACGGACTCATGTTTATCATGTTCCTTCTTACTCCCTCCGTTCTAAAATATAATGTATATAATTTTTTGATGCAGTCAACAAACGTAAACTTTGACCATTAATTTCTTTCATATTATATCATCAATAACTATAAAAATAATATCATATCAAAGTAATTTCAAATACGAATCTAAGTAAATCACATGCATAATATTGAACATATATGTTCCTGACATAATTATTAGTCAAACATTCTAAACATTGACTTTTAAAAATACATGCACGCCTTATATTTTAGAATGGACGGAGTATTTGGTAACCAAACACTTCCCCCTCCTTGGCTGGCCAGCGGGCTCACATCCCCCCATCTCTACAAACAGCTCGCCCTCAAGATGAAAATCAGAGTGCGTCTACTGAAAATAGGAACATGCTCCCATGTAGCTTGCGAAGCCGACTGATCCTTCCTTTGGATTAGAACTTGACGTTAGCCGTGAACCACACAGCTGCAGAGTGCCTCTTCAGGAACTAGTGATACACAACCACGACCGAGCGGAGGTAGAGGCTCCGTACACTTGAGGCGGCGTCGCATGGAACTTCTTGAGAAACTCCACATGGAAAACATCATAAATATGCGCCCCAGGAGGAAGCCAAAGATGAGATGCCATGGAGCAGATACGCTCCACTTCGTACGGCCCATAAAAATGAGGGCCAAGCTTGCCTGGTACCACTGTAATAGTACCATCAACCTCAAATGATATCGCAAGATGGTTCCGGTTGTAAAAAAGAAGCCGCCGTCGCTTGAGCTTGAAGAAGACGGTCATAGACTTCCTAAAGAAATTTGCCCCGCTCAACCATCTGGAACTCAATTGCAGACGATCTGTCTCTTCCTTCACATAGGACCGAAGACTTGGCGGGCCACACCCATAGACCACAGGAAAGTAGTAGTCTTCAAAGAGGAATTGAAGTGTTGTAATAGTACTCGGCCCAAGGAAGCCATCGAATCCATTATTTCTATCAATTGATGTCAAAAGAATGAAGAAACATTGCAATGATCTTTTTGGTGACCTCAGACTGACCATCCGTCTGTGTGTGCTAGGCTGCGTTCATGAGCAATCGAGCACCGCTAACTGAAACATATCCTATCAGAAAGTGCTAGTAAAGACCATGTCCCGGCCGAAACCACCAGACGAGGGAATCCCATGTAGGCGCACCACATTGCTGAAGAATGCACAATTGGCCGACGCTATAGTATAAGGATGTGATAGCGGAATAAAATGTGCCGCCTTGGCGAAGGAATCCACTACTATGAGTATAATAGTTTTGCTACCGGACTTGGGAAACCTTCAATGAATTCCATGGCGATGTTAGTCCATACAGTGTGTGGAACCTCGAGTGGCTAAAGAAGACCCTCGGGGTGAATATGCTCCGTCTTGTTGTGCCGACAAGTCAGACAAGCATGGATAAACTTCTGAATGATGGAGCGTGCCCGTAGAATATGAAAATCTGTGCGCTACGAATGGAACGTCTTCTACACTCATTCATGCCCAACCACGTGACAGTCAACCACAATGGATGTAGGGATGCAAGCGGATTACTTTGTGGGTACCTGTGGGACCGCTTCATTAAAATACACTAAGCCTCACAATGTTTGGTGTATCTTAGTGAAGCAAGCGGGTTCATGGTACCCACAAAACAACACATTTGCATCCCTAAATCGGTGTAGCAAGTAGGGACGATATCGGGACGAAGATGTGACCCTTATACAACACAAGGCCATCACGAATGGACCAGGGTGCTGTGAGCCGCCCTTCCTGAATACCCACATGAGTCAAGGCTCACTCCTCCTCTGTCGGTGGGCCATGTTGCAAATCGTCTAATAGCACCAGCAACGACACCGAGATGGCCTACAAGGAGGCAGTCGATCCATTGCCATTACAGCACGAAAGGGCATCAGCCATTGTACTAAGGTAGCCGGCCAGTATTCGACTAGAAAATCGAACCCGAGCAGTTTGCTTGCCCACTGATGCGAGGAATCGTAGAAGAAGGATTGATGAAACAATTATTACAGCTATGTTCCATAATTATTTAAAGATGTTTCACCTTGTACAAACAAATGTTTCACAATAGCAAACACCATGTTTTAACGGAGCAAAACAATTGTTTCACAAGAACAAACCCAATGTTTTTATATTATAGGGAGAGCACACCCACCCCTAGGAGCTACATGAAAATGCTTCATATATATTTGGTCATCTATGATGGTCATTACTAATCGTAGGGATGGCAATCGGGCGGGGGTATCGCTGAACCGTACCCGTGGGGGAAATCCGACCCATACCCGTACCCATATCCGCTCGCGGGTATGGGACTGTACCCATACCCGTACCCGCCGGGTATCCGCTACCCACTGGATACCCGCTACCGGTCGGAGGGGCCGCATGCTGGAGTCGGGGAGGGGTTGGAGGAGGCTCGCCGGCGTCGGGATGGACTGGAGAAGTGGCGGCGCCGGCGTCGGGATGGAAGAGAGACGGCGCGCCGGCGTCGAGGTGGTGGTGCGCAGCAGCTCTACCCTCAAGTCGCGCCGATGTCGGGGTGAGAGGAGGGGCCGCGTGCTGGAGTCGGGGAGGGGTTGGAGCCTTGGAGGAGGCTCGCCGGCGTCGGGATAGACTGGAGAAGTGGCGACGCCGGCGTCGGGATGGAGGGAGGAGGGCCGGCGTCGAGGTGGTGGTCTTGCAGCACCACGCGCCTCAAGTCGCTGGGGTCGGGGTGAGAGGAGGGGCCGCGTGCTGGAGTCGGGGAGGGGTTGGAGGAGGCTCGCCGGTGTTAAGGTGGTAGGAATGGGGCACCGGCAGCAGGAGGGAGGGCGTCAGGGCGCTCAGGGCTGGATTTGGGAGGAGTGGCGGCAGCTGGGGAAGGGAGCGAATGGGGGAGGAGTGGCGGCGGCTGGGGTAGGTTTACAGTGAGTTATGAGAGACTGGCCAAAGGGACCCACATGCCATATTTCAGGTGGCGGGTAACGGGTATGGATACCTAATATCCATATCCGTGAGAAAAATACTCGTGGCTAGTAAATTCCCTCATACCCGTACCCGCGGGTATCAAACTCGCTCATACCCATACCCGACGGGTAATTACCCACGGGTATTTACCCATACCTGTACCCATTGCCATCCCTAACTAATCGACACAAATGAGATTTATGTGCCGGTTCATAAAGGGTAGGGCAGGACAAGCACATCTGTGTCAGTTCAAGACTATAGCCAAATTGATCATGTGTGTCGATTCATGGTTAGCATCCGCACTAATACATTTGTGTCGGTTCTAACCACGAACCGGAACAAATAATCAATTATTTATTATCTATGGCGGTTTGTAGTCAACATCGATTAAGATGTGTGTCGTTGGCCTGAGCCAGACAACCAATTTCTAAGGGGCTGCCTCACGGAGCAACTACCCGAAGCTCACAAAGCAACTTGGGGGAGTCGAGCTTAGACCAAAGTAGTTAACCTAGAATTAGTTGCCCGTCCTTTCATTATGCTAGGCTCCCCTATTTATAGTGGAGCAATTTTTACAATTTCCAGTGCAACTTCTACGAACAAGAGCAAAACGAGGGCCAAGTGGTCTTTTTTGGGAAAAAGACTTCTTGGCCCCTTACCCGCTCTCTGGGGCAGGGGCTTTGGGGGGAAAACACTATAGGACCTGCGGCAAGGACCTTAGTGCCCCCACCGCCTTAGCTAAAGCAGGGTTATAAAGGGGATTATAGGGGGACCCGGTTGTTACAGTATGTACACGTATCCTTCTACCACGCGTTGCTGATGCCTGCTGGCCCCAATACTTTTTGTCCTTTGGCCTTCTTGGCGCCCACAAAAGCTCCGCACCTTCTCATCTTGGCCCCGGGGCATCTAGCCTCCTCGCGGGCTCCTACTGAATGTTCCTCTCATGCTGCCACCCCCCTTGGTCCACCTTTGCCTCGCTGTCAGGGGGCGAGGCTTCCTTCGGATTGGCACCTCCTTTGATCCGCTACCCACCATTGGTTCACCTCCAACTGATTTGTAGGAGGGTGTTCCCTTGCTACAACAATGTGTATTTTCAAAATTTCTAGAACTTTTGCATTCTATAACCTTTTCATATGAGGTTGGATGAAAACAAACTTTTTATGTAAATTGTAGCTCTTAGGGAGAACTACAACTTTATAGGATATCGTTTTCATTTGAAGCAATATAGATGCCTAAAAAGTATTTATGACTATTCAATGTAGTCAAAGAAAAACTAAATTTATATGAAAATTGTAGCATTTGACGAGATATACAACTTTGTTGTTGAAAAGTTTTAGTTTTGATGTCATTTACATACCTAAAAAGATGTCAAAAGATTCAAAAATATATTTCAAAAGATTTGCAAATCCTATTGTTATTAGAAAATGGTGCAGGTGGGATGGTCAGGAGGTGTAGTATGAATGTTAGAGATTATGAGTTTGAATCCTACACAATGCGTTGTTAGTAATTCATGCAAAATGTTGTGCTAAGTGTGTAGGGTGGCAGTGGTAAAGTGATAGGTCCAAAATTAATTTTTTCCTATTCAAAAATGTTTTTTTAAAAAATTTCATTTATGTCGGTTAATGGCTAGAATTGGCATAGATGATCGAGGTCATCTATGCCTGTTTTGACCCAGCACAAATGTGTCTTTTTGGTATAGTAACGTCAATTGCAAGCAAAGCCCGCTGACCAATAGAGAGGTGAAGTAAGGACGTAACCCTAGGTTTCTTCCTGAAACAAGTGAATGGGGATTGGCCCTCACTCCTCCCCATCGCCCGCCCTGAAGTAGTGGTGGAAATAAGGAGGTCGGTTGGACCTAGTATGTCGAAGGGAACAACTCTCCGAAGAAAGCACCAACATAGCACAATGGATAAGATGGTACAAGGGGTCCTATGCGATGTTAGGATAAGCACCATCGGATCTTTTTGGCAAGAGACATGCCATAATCACTTGGAAAATGAAAATGGCAGGAATACCCATGTTTTATTATGATGGTGGAAGGGCATTCTATTTTGAGCAACACTAACCCGCGCTCTGAAAAGATGTCGTCGTCCCTGCTTTTGTGGTTCGGTGAGGGCGGACATGACCATTTTTGTGTAAAAGGACCATTGTAGCTCGGGTTTTTAGAACATAGAAGGGCATGTTGGTTAGTTCTGGTGTAATTTCTCCCCCTATAAGGGGAGGACTCGTGTACATGTAAAGTGTTGGCATGCCAAAAAAAAAGGAATCATCGCATTACACGAATCTAGAGAGAACTCAATTTTATCTTAGAGCTAGGTGTTGTGTTTCCCTTTGATGTTGTTCCTCCATTGAGTCGCATGTTGATTCGCTAGGTGCGTGTCTCTCAGAGAAGGGATGCCCCTAAAATTTCTCGTTGTAGACTAGTCCGCCAACATTTTACAAAGCAAATAGGTTTTTACATGCAACGTGTTTCGCCATAGTAAACATAAAGTTTCACTAGACAAACCACAATGTTTCATACATGTCAAGGTAATGTTTCAAACCAAATTGCCCTTCCTCCCCCAATATTTAGTCTCTCCATACCCCTCTTACATCAATTCTTCTTCTCAATGGTTGAATAGTTAAACATTGTGCACCTCACAAGGAGCATGCCACCACCATAGCTCTAGCCCACAAGCCTCGATCGACTAGTTTTGCGAGTAACAAGTTAGATGTAGGAGAGGGGCGAGGAGACCACTAGAAGAGGTAGCTAGATGTGAGCATGGATGAGGAGACAGGGGAGGAGGATATGAAGAGGTAAGGAGAAACATGAGGGGGATATGAGTGGTAGGAGGAAGGAGAGGGAGCATTAGTAAGAGGAGGTTGACGGAGAGAGAGGAATACAAAAGGAATGTATAGCCAAAAAGAAGAACATGTTGAGACAAACAAACCAGAGAAAAAAGAGAAAAGGGCGTAGTGATTGAATGGATGGGTGATTCGTCTTATGGGAGGAGTTAGGTGAGATGATGAGAGGGAAATGGATAAGATCATAATAAGAGACAAGCGAACAATAGAAAAGTGTGCAGTCATACTATAAAATGCGAAGCACGATCGATGTTTATTAGGCCTGGCCTAATTAATAGATCTGACAGAGCAAGCCCACCTATTCTGAAGTTTGCTACTACGCTCTTTAGTTCGTGTTTTGGTTTGATTTTGTTAGTTGAGTCAAATTTTTTTATTTTTATACAAACTATTCATTGTAACATTTTGTATTTTTTTAGACTTTATAGATTTTTACTCAAACATTTAAAAAATATTTTGTAACAATTTTTTAGTCTTTTTGCAACTCTTTTTGAAGACTTTTTTTTTTGCTCAACGGAACCAAACCGAACCGTACCGCAAATTAGAGAGGCGTGTGACTACATGCACGGCTCATCTCGTCACTTACCCGTTTCGCCGGTGAGCGCCTCCGTGCCGTCCGGCAAGAACCTGGCGTGGCCAAAGTCCGCGATCCGCGCGCGGTAGTCGCCGTCGAGCAGCACGTTGTTGGGCTTCAGGTCGCGGTGCACGACCCTCGGCGTCTGCTCGTGGAGGTGCCGCATTGCCAGCGCGACCTCCAGTGCCCTGCTCACCCTGTCCACCATCGGCGGCGGCGGCTGCTCCCTTTTGGTCGTCCTCTCCCTGCAGCCGTGCAGCCACTCCCCCAGCGTGGCGCCGCTGAGCAGCTCCGTCACGACGAAGCAGCTCCCCGGCGGGCGCAGGCACGCGCCCAGCAGCCGCAGCACGTGCGGGTGCCGCTGCCGCGACAGCGCGTCCAGCTCCTGCGCGAAGAAGGCCTCGCCGGCGCCGCCGCCGCTCCGGCCGGCGAGGAAGAACTCCGGCCGCACCCACTTCACAGACACGGCGAGCCCCCTCCACGTCGCCCTGTGTACGTCCGCCGTCGTCCCCCGGCCTATCATCTCGTGCAGCTCGATCTGTTCCATCAGAAGAGAACAAGATGCATCATGCATCCATGGAGTGAGCTAGAGCTACTGCTCCATTACCTCCTCCGGCGTGACGAACCAGCCGTGCCGCACCGCGAGGTCCCTCGTGGCGGACAGGTACGGGTCGCAGCCGCAGGGCGGCGTCTCTGCCTCTGCCCCATCGTCGTCGTCGTCGTCGCCGCCGGCCGCCGTCGCGGTCTCTGCTTCGGCACCGTGGAGCTCGTTCCTGGACACGAGGTGCAGGAAGCCGTGCTCCTGGGCGACCTCGAGGCAGAAGCGGAGATACTCCTGAGTGCTTTCGAGCCGGGCCCTGTACGTCTCCTTGAGGTCGCTCTGCTTCCGGAGCTCCTCCTTGAGCTTCGCGACCTAGCTTGCCATGGCAGTCCGCACTCCACTGATGTCATGTCACAGGATGTCGCAGAAGAGAGCATGAAACTGCTGCAAGCTGCAGGTCACGTGTTTCCTACCTGGTCGGAGGATTGGTGGTCCGGCGAGGTCGAGGAGAAGAGGCCGGCGATGCGGCGGCGGAGCCCACGGGGCTTGTCCGCCGGCGCGGTGTCCATGACGGAGGGCTCAGCTGCCAGCACGTTGGTGTTGGCTGCGACTGAAGGAACGAACTGCAGGAGCAGGTCACATCGCATGGGTTGGACCGAAGGAGCGGAGCCGGAAAACAAACAAGAGCAGCGATTCGTCCAATGCGGTTTGGATGGAAATCTTGGATCTTTTCTGGAACTGCACCTCAAGGATTCAAAGGCCCTGCTCTGCCCATTTTTTTATTTAAATTTGTTGGTTACCCTTTTTAACGCTTTCAGCCTTTTATGCTATTTCTCAATAATTTAAAGTCACATGTAAACACTCACAAATACGACTTTGATTATAAGTTTTTTAAGCCACTGATTCAAGTTTACTTTCAATGGATAATCATAGTGAGATTATTTTAACCTGCAGAGCACCCTCTATGCCGAGTGATTGCATAGTCTCAAGCACTGAACAAGCCAGCAACATGTTAGGACCACTGGCCTCTGGGAGCTTGACCAACCAACGAGTAGTAGGCTACTAGGCTCCAATATTGGGCAACTGGCCCAATTTGATCAAACGGTTGATTCCCACGCCATTCATGGATTCAGGAGGGTTTAGGCCCCATTTAGGTCCAATATGTGGTGTTCCCCCCTTTTAAGAAGCTTTTTTTTTAGCTTGGGAGGTATCAGGGATCAGGCATCCGATGGATAGCCAAAAATTAGATGTTCGTTTCGAAGATGGGCATAGTGCTGCTGAAACATGGACATATAATACTGAAAAATAGATTATATACGGATGAAAACATGAGTGACACATTTATGGAACGCTGATGAAACAAGGTCGACTACTAAAAATGTCAAAAGGACTGATTAAACATGACTAAAAATGATAAAACATCATGTTATACAATTATTCAAGAAAATCTCACCCCACATAAGATGCTTCATGAAAACAAAATACATGTTTTGTCAGGCAAACTCGAATGTTTTGTACGTACATGTGTGATGTTTTATGAGAAAAATGTGGATGCATCTTCTCTTGCTCGCCTTCTTCTTCAAAATCTAGTGATTCTCTTGACTGGCTCGTCAAATCTAGCCGCCAAGCTCATTCATCGTGCTTACTAGAGAGAGAGAAAGAGATCAAATAGGGAATAAAGATCGAAAGAAAGATGTAACAAAGAGGCAAGAAAAATAGGGAAGTGCATACGGCGACAACACGCCCACCTAGCACACAGCCCCTAACATGGGTGACAAGCGTGCTAAAGGTGTAGCAATTAGAGCACTTGACAAACACACGAGAGCGGAGAGATGCGATGTGAGGAACAAGCTGAAAAAAGGGAAGCAAACAGGGGGCCCTTAGATGTATTCATGGGTCGGGTCAGGTTATATATCGGCTCGACCCAACCCCACCTAGTTTGGATTGGGGATCGTAAATTTCTGCCCTGTCTCAGACCCGTCTCAACCCGTCGGGTCCTTAGCTTGCCATGGATCCAAGAAGACAAGGTGAAGGGGGGGAGAAACCTAGGCTGATCTTGCGAAGGGATCCGTCAGCGCCGGTGACACGAGGTCTAGATAGTTGTTGCCACCTTCTCTAGGAAGTCACTATCGGCGTCGCTGTCAAGGGAAAAAGTGGCCTTTGGAAAGGAGCCATGGGGTGAGTGGAGGTTGGCGGGACAGAAGGTGAAGTGGGGCTGCACCGCCTCGAGGATGTGGAGGCATGAAGATAATCGGTGGATGGTGGGGAGATGGGAAGTGGCATCATGGGTGTAGAGACCGACTAATATGGGGAATTGAGGGGGAGTCTGCATGCGTCGGTAGAGATAAGAGAGGATTCAACTCGAACCCAAACCCGACCCGACCTGACCCGAAGTCAACCGAGCGGTCAGGTTGAGTCAAGTCAGGATATAGATCTCTAGTGGCCCTAGCATGTGCACATGTCCAACAGCATTGAATGCACGATGTCGAGCAATTTTGATTTAGCTTTCCAGTTGCAAAGCAGATATATATCTTAATACATCCTCTTTTTATGGGGGTTGTTTGGTAACTTTTTTAGTTGGATGCCAATTGTAGGTAATGAGACCAAATCACCCTTCTGTTTGTCATTTGGTAAGACTTGCCATTAATTGACTATAAAAATAAGAACACAAAAAGATACATAAAATCCACAGCAACTAGAGGTGAGATGTGGTGCATCATAACCTGACAATTCCCGTCCCTTGATGTTCTTATAGGATGATGATTGAGATAACTTCTTGAGAGAGGAGAGGAAACAAAAACCCTAGTCATCTTTTGTCCAAACTAGTGTGAGCTCTTGGTGTTAAGAGCAAGAGATAGACCACATCCACAACAAAAAGAGAGAAGAAAATAGAGGAGAGGAAATTTTGGCAAACAAGGAGATATTTCTATCAAGAAAGAGGAAATTTTAAGAAAGGTATCAATAGAACATATATGAACATCATTCAAATACATAAGGACACATAAAACCAGTCGCGAGTATGGGTAACCCTATCTCTAATAGTTTGTATACCAACCGTTAGTGTTAGTAACCCTATCATTTGCATATCAATCGTGAGTGATGATAACCCTATCACTAACTATTCCAATACCAACCGCGAGTGTTCCACTTTTAGCCATGCGATCCACACGCGACAAACCACACTTATTTTTGCACCCAAATTTTCCATAGTCATGTCCAATGATTCGTTGGCCACGAAATCCACAAATGGCTTCATATTTAAATCCATTTTTGGCTTCCTAATACAACAAACTAGACATTCCTTGAAACCATCATCGGGCCAGACGAGCACTAATTCGATCTTTCCTGTGCAAACTCATCAGGCGAAGACACAATCAGGCATGCTGAGCTGGCCAGGGGCCGCGGTAACACTGGGCCAACCTGCGAAAGTTGAGCAGCTGGCTGATTTGTGGAAGCTCTCGGTCCAATCTAGTCAGCCGTCAGGCCGCGATTATTGCCGCCGGGCTGATGGCCACCGCGCACGGGAGGAGCCGGGCCGGGTTGGTGGCGGGGGAGCCCCATGGAAGGCCACATGCCAGCGCACGCACCGGCGCCTTCCCCCTCCGCGCGCGGCCACTCCCCGGCACGCACCGGGCGCCACCCGCTCATATAAAGCGCCACCACCGCGCACGTCTCGCCCCCTCCCACTCCTTCGCTTTAGCTCCTGCTCCGATCGATCGCCATTGGTTCGCGAGGTGTGCGTGGGTGTGGTGTATGATCGGTGGTTTCTTTCCTTGGCATGGAGAGGCGCATTTGGCACGGCAAGCACCCGCCGCCGCGGCGGGGGCACGGGGAGCGCAGGCAGGGCTGCGCCGGCGCGTCCTTCTCGGCGTCGCTCCTCGACGCCATCTACCGCTCTCTCAACGAGGGCGGCGGTGGCGGTGGCGGCGACGGTGATGCCGCGCGCCGGTCGGAGGAGAAGGCGGCGGCGGCTGCGGCTGCGGTGCCGCAGTTCTGGTGGTCCAAGGAGGTGCCCAAGACGAAGCAGGCGGCAGCCGCGGAGAGGCTCCGGCGACGGGAGCCCGCCGTGGCTTGCCCGCGCAACTCGGGGTACGCGTCGTCCACCGCCTCGTCGTCGGACTCGTCCTCGACGTCAAGCTACAGCTTCTCCTGCTCGTCCGTGTCGACCACGGACACCGAGTCCACGCGCCGCCGGCACTGCGCGCCGCCGCCACCGCCGGGGGCGGTCGACGCCGCGGCCGCAGAATCCTCTGCTCCGCCGAGTAGCAAAGCAAAGAAGAAGGGGAGGCCGTGCTTCCCCGGAGCACGGCTCCGGACAAGGGGCGGCACAGCTCCGCCATCGCCCGGCGAGGCGCTGCCGCCGTCGCCGTCGCCGGCGACGTTCGCGTGTGTCCTCAAGACCCTGTTCACCTCGGCGCGCCTCCCAAGGAAGCCCAAGACCCCGACGTCCGTCCCTCCGCCGCAGATCGCATCTCCGGCGACGCCCAAGCCCAACCCGAAATCGGCGGACGCGTTGGAGGCGGCGGAGCGGAGGTCGGTGAGGTTCTGCCCGGCCACCGAGGCGTCGGTGGTGCGGCGGAGGGTGGAGGAGCTTGTGCGGACGCTCGGCGAGGTGGAGGAGGACGAGGAGGGGAGCGATGCGAGCTCCGATCTCTTCGAGCTGGAGAGCCTTCGCTGCGCGGACGGCGACGAGCTGCCGGTGTACGGCACGACGAGCCTCGAAGCCAACCGCGCCATTGCTCAGAGTGCAGCTTGTTAGTTTCAAAAAAGTGTCCAATTGAAGCAACGAAAAAATGTTGCAAAAAATGCTTAAAAAGAGCCGCGGAAACGTGATGAACATGTCTGTTTGGATTTCTTCCGTGCCTTTTGATTTGTACTGTGTACTAAATTTGTCTATATTTTAAGTTCCGTGGTCCCAAAATTTGGTGTAAAATGGAGGTCTTTATTGAACTGTTTGTATAAAAAAAATCCAATCTCGTATGATCAGTGAATCGCAAGGCATTGATAATGTTCGAAGCAATGAGCTAGCAAATGGTGGCGCAACCGCGCAAGTACAATCTCTTTGCTGATTTTATATATGTATGTACTGCATGTGTAATTAGCCAAACCGCTGGACATCATCACATCAGTTTTTATAGCTCAAAAAAATTTGCAAAGCCTGATGTAAAGACTCATCATTTCACATGTTCCCAAATGCACTTAAGAAATTAAAAACAGGAATTTCACACGGAAATAAATCAATTCGTTTAGAAATCCTACGGAGAAAGCTTTTCTATGGTCTTTCCGACTCCCTAAGTAACTTAAATCTGAGCCATTAATTAAACTAGGCTTAAAGAATCTCAAGTGATGGTATTGATAGTTTTGGTACCACATCTCCATTCCTAGTCTATTCTCCCTTCTCTCACATACTACCCTCGTATAGCTCTTCATGCCATGTCGTTGTCCAGCCATGCCATCCTTCTCTTTAGCTTTTCCTCTTGGTAAGATCATCTCCAACAGAGAAGGAATCTTATAAATTATAGTATAAATTGTGAATAATTTTAGAGAAATAAATAGAGTGAATGCTAACAATGTTTTAAAAGAAAAATATAGAAAAACTCTTGGTGATGTTCTAACATGCAGTTGAGCTCCGCCCTACTCAACCCGCATACCGCCACACCACAAGGTACCAATGCTTCGCATGTGCACACCTAACCCGATTTCCCATCGCAGCTGCTAGTTGCATGCACCACCGATGCCTAGTTTGTTGGTTAGTAATAGAGTGGCAGAGGAGAGGTAAGGAGTCGAAGAGATCCTGATGTGGAATGCGAAAAAAGGGATCGCACAAAGAATTATTCTAATTCGGGCATCCGGGGATGGGGTAACAGCTCTACTCCAATGTGGTGCAAATGTATATGAGCAAATTTGAGTACAAAATGTCGTCCTTGTTGATCTTCCCGGCAAGAGGATTTACACTCAGGTAAGGAGGATAATTGTCACACCTATGTACATGCTAATGAAGGTTCTAGATATGCAGAATTAACTGTAATTAATCGCCATGTTGGTTAGTTCCCACGTTCTGCGATGCGGGACAACAGTATATACCTGCGTCGCTAGATCTGGACTCACTCAACTCTAGAAACACTGTTCGATCGGCACTCCTCCGTGTTGCATGGCTGCTCGGGCTGGCAATGCCCGGAACGTGTAGAAATATTGTCCAGGATGGCCCAGGGTAGCGGATGCTTCGAACATACATGCACTTGAGCAAGCTGCCCGGTCCAGCTATGGCGCGGCTCCAGAAATCCTTGCAATCTGATCCATTACTCGTGGGGCACATGGCACAATCAAAAGGCTGGAGGAAGGCACGAGTCAACACGACAAAATTAAGCCTATATTAAAAGTTACTCCCGCTGTTCCAAATTGTAGTCCATTGTTTACTTTTGATCACATCTTTTGACCATTCGTCTTATTCAAAAAATTGGTACAAACATGTAAAAATACAAGTCATGCTTAAAGTATCTTTAATGATAAAACAATTCACAATAAAATAAATAATATTTACGTATATTTTTTGAATAAAACGAATGGTCAAATAGAATATCCAAAAGTCAACAGTGAACCACAATTTGGAACGGAGGGAGTACTCCCTCTAGTCACAAAAAGAAGTCACCGTTGATTTTTGGACACGTCTTTGACCATTCGTCTTATTCAAAAAAGTTATATAACGAATGATCAAATGCGTGTACAAAAATCAACGGCGACTTCTTTTTGTGACCAGAGGTAGTATAAAAAGAAAATTCTATAAAATTTTAACGAAAACACTTGAGGCCGGCCGTCCGGCGCGTCCGGACACGGGCAGACGCGGCCCGGCCCGCGTGAGACGGTGGAAGGACACGCTGCAGCCATGCAAGGTGGGTCCCACAAGCATTTTTTTTTTGATGGCCATAAATTTTGACCGGATGCTCTAATCCACCAACCGTTTGCATCAACATGTTCCTCGTATTTTTACGAACAAAACAAGACGTATGTTGCCATATAAATCTTCAAACTTACCTGATGAAACTTGAGTTTTGCCTACTGAAACTTGGATTTCATATTCGTTAAACTTGTCGAACTGTTTAATCCAAGTTTCAACAGGTTTCATCCAAGTTTCTTCAAGTTTCATCAGGTCAATCCAAGTTTCATCAAGTTTCAATATGATTCATTCAAGTTTCATCAGGTTACATTCAAATTTCATCAGGTTTCATCTGGCGCTCGCCTTCATCAATACGTGAGCCAAGGTTCATCAGCAGACGACCAAATTTCACTAGCATACTGTCAAGTTTCATAAGTGGGTTCTGATATGTTCACACCAAAAAATTGAAAAGTGAAAAAAAAATAAAAAAAATAAAAATAAAAAAATATTTAAAATGGCTTGTTCTCGATTTTAGAAGAATTATGAAATTTATTCCAAGCATTTTGAACACTGTTTGAATTTTATATAAAAATCAAAAGTTTAATTGAAAAATGATCAACTGCACATCTAGCCAACTCCGCCTTCCGTCTGGTGCACACGGAGGCGCGGGCTGCGCTCGGATGGGCACGCCGCCGACGATCCAACGGCCAAGGCTCGTCCGATCGACGCACGCTCGGACGGACGTCCGGACGCTGGCGCTCGCTAAATTTTAACCCTTTAAATTTTTCTGAATTTTTCTTTTATAACTCTTAACATAAAATATATTTTTTAAACAAGGAGCAGGAGAGCTACCTTGTATTAATCAAAAGAGAGGAAGTACAGGGTGGGGGGAGAAAAGGCCCCTCCCCCCATGGGGTCTCAAAATTTATACATAGGTGGCGTAGATAATGAAGCAGGTCTACAAATTTTTAAAATTTTTTGTTAATTTGATTGTACAGGGATTGCTCCGGATGATGTTGCGAACTAAAACTTACCAATACACAGATCCCTCCGTGCATGGTTAGGCTAGCTGAATGTGCTGATGCTCTCTACCAACCGCTGCGAGAGCCCCCAATTGGTTAACTCGTTTGAGTACAAATGATTCTCCACCGACCAGTATCGATGGCTATGAGACTCAATTCCCGCATTCGCTTCATGAGCTTTTGAACTGCAAATGTGCCTAGCTAGTGCTTTACTAGAATATCATATCTAGATTTGTAGCTAGCTTCTACCAGAAGCACTTGGTTTTATATGCAGATTGTTCATCAGGGGTCGAGATGGTGATAATGCATGGATCGACTATTTCCATTTGCAGGTGGCAAAAATCTGCCGAAAGGAAGTGATAAATGCATAAGTGGTGAAAGTTGTGCTAGGATAAGAGGGACAGAAATACGAGTTATTATCAACGTAGAGGCGTATACGGTCAATGCAAGTTATTGTCAACGTATGTATAAAATATTGTCCTCTAAAAAAGTAGGGAAAGTATTCGGTGCAAAAGATTTTTCAATGCATAAGTGCAAACAGCAGATCTTGTCCATTGGATCTCATCTCAGTAGTCCAGCTAAAACACACAAACATGGGAAACAATCACCATGGTTTTGCGCAATTGCATTAGTGGGAGAGAGTAGTTCCATCTCATTGTATCTAGACTGTCCAAATTGGATCTAAGAAACCATGATGACGTTTTGCACTTGTGCACTGAAAAAACTTTTGCACCAAATATTTTCCCAAATTTATGGGAGCACCTACAGCCTAGACTACCACCCTCGCGCGTGTAGGCACTACTGGAAATTCCCAATTTCGCGAGGGCCAAAAATGAAACACGAGGGCCATCGCAATACCCTCGTAATAATAAACCAAATCACAAGGGCAGTATATAGCCCTCGTTAAAAAGTATATATTTACAAGGGCCTGACATAAACCCTCGCAAAAAGAAGAAGACTCAGGTTACTCACGAGGGCCTTATTATGGCCCTAGCGAATAACGGATAATTCGAGAGGGCTCCAATATGGCCCTCGCGAATAACAGATAATTCGAGAGGGCTCCAATATGACCCTCGCGAATAAGGGGCTCAGCAACTGCTAGCGAGGGTCCTAGTCCAGCCCTCGTGACTAAATGGCCTACAAATTGAAAACCAAAAAACTCTGTTAGCCTTAAATCTCCCTCACTTTCTTGTCTTACCTAGTTCTTCCTCAAAAACTTGGTTAACTCTGGTATACCGTGAAGGATTCTCCCTCGAATTCGTGATAGATGGAGACTAGAAATGTATAATGGTAGCTAGAAATGCTGTGTATGCGGATATATGCTTTGTGCTTTGTGGATGTGTATGTCGATGTGTCGAGGATGTGGATGTGTATGTCGATGTGTCGAGGATGTGGATGTATGGATGTCGACGTTTTATGCTTTGTCAATGTGTCGATGTGAATGTGGATGTGTGGATGTCGAGAATGTGTGGATATCGATGTGTCGAGGATGTGGATGTTGCTTGCTATATATATGCTGTGTTTACTGCTGTTTAAATTTGTTTCAAATTCATATATAAAAGCTTTTTTTTTTGCTGATTACGCTTATTCGCGAGGGCTAAATGGCCCTCGTAAAAAAACAAAAGAGCATCTATTCGCTAGGGCCACATAGCCCTCGTAATTAACAGTGAGCAGGGAGGCTATTCGCGAGGGCCACACAGCCCTCGTGATTAACTGTGAGTTGGTGGCTATTCGCGAGGGCCATATAGCCCTCGTAATAAGGTGGCTATTCGCGAGGGCTACACGGCCCTCGTGATTAGATGTGGCTGGGAGGCTATTCGCGAGGGCTGTGTGGCCCTCGCGAATAGCTGTGAGCTAGCTCCTGCTCGCGCCAAGGACCGTGGGCCCCCACACTTTTCGCCAGGGCTGGGAGACCCTCGCAATAAAGCTGCAGGCCAGTCAATCGCGAGGGCTCAATAAAACCCTCGCGATTTACTATTCCCGGGGGCCGTGCCCTCGTGTTTTGTTGTTATTTGCGGGGGAGCGGTCGTGAGCATCTATTCACGAGGGCCAGCCCTCGTGAATAGTAAATCACGAGGGTTTCTGCCTCTCTCGCGAGGGTTTTTAGTCCTCGGTACTGAGGGAGATTCCCGTAGTGAGGTCTAGCTGTCGGCGAGCGCACGGCGAGACATATTCGTCTGGGTGTTAGGAAGCCCAAAACTTTATTGCAAGAATACCATTATTCTTCCAAGAGTAGCTACACGAGTCTTCGTGTTGATCAATGCCAAACCATCAAACTATTCATAAAAAATATTTGGCATATACTGATTAGTCCATGCGCGCGGTGGGCATAAACAACTCTACTTCTTGCTGAGTATAAGTTTGTGTGAAGAGCGGTCCAGCAATAAAGTGACAGTAGTATAAGTTTGTTAGATAAACGAGTAAGGTGGCCCGCACGTTTGCGTGGCTAAATTTGTGCTGACATATAGAGTTTATCTTTAATTCATAATCTTTTTACGCTACTCTACAACTCATAATCTATCTCCAATATATCAGATCAAATTTAAAGTTTATCTCTAATATATTAGATCAGGTTTAGTAGTTCTCTTTTTAATCTTTTCGATATTGACCGTTAGATTTACATAATAATATCCATATTCAACGATGTAGATTTTTTCTTTTTTACGATTAATGTGAGAATTTCTACTATTTTTCGATTAACGTGGAAATTTCTAGGATTTTAGGATTAATGTAATGGGGCTCGCTCACTCAGCTTAGGAAAAGGCCGTAGAAGAAGCGGGCACACCAACCTATTCATTCGGGTGTAAAGAAAGATAGACAAGTACTCTTATTCACTAAGCGTGCATGCCAATAATGAGTATAAGTTTGTGTGAAGAGCGGTCCAGCAATAAAGTGACAGTAGTATAAGTTTGTTAGATAAACGAGCAAGATGGCCCACGCGTTTGCGTGGCTAAATTTGTGCTGATATATAGAGTTTATCTTTAATTCATAATCTTTTTTAGGCTAATCTACAACTCATAATCTATCTCCAATATATCAGATCAAATTTAAAGTTTATCTCTAATATATTAGATCAGGTTTAATAGTTATCTTTTTAATCTTTTCGATATTGACCGTTAGATTTACATAATAATATCCATATTCAACGATGTAGATTTTTTCTTTTTACGATTAACGTGAGAATTTCTATTATTTTTCGATTACGTGGGAATTTCTAGGATTTTAGGATTAATGTGATGACTCCGTTTAACTCTGTTTTATATAGATAGTAGATAGAAGATAGATAGATAGTAGATGGAAGAAGCGCTGAACTCATAGAACTGTTAATTATTTCCTTCTTGTAATTGTGGATGTAGAGCCAGCCGAATGATGATCCTAATTCCTAAACGACATCCCATTCCGAAAAGAATATCCAGCTCTGCAACGCTGAATCATGCGTCTCAAGAACGTTCGTGCACAGTCGTTCATGCAATTAAAAATCCCACGCACAGCTGTGCCGCTAAGACATGCGTTGCGGCAAGTAGACATGAACTCGCGTGCCCATGCCGATATATGCATCCGGCAGATCAATCCGGCTTCATCTCGAGCACACAATCACACAAGCAAACACAATCTTCAGTCTCTCGCTGTCGTTCATTCCCATGGCACGCCGTACTGTGCGGATCACTGAAGATTATTCGAGCTCTGATGAGGTGATCAGTGCCAGTGTCTAAGATAACATACAGCTAGTTGCTCGCAACTTCAACGAAACTGAGTTGGAAGTACTATATCCACAAGATATATAATCCGTATTAGTTTATACATATATAATACTATAGCTTAAGTTAAATTTTACGGTACATTAAAATATGTAAATTTTCTCCTAATCTAGCTAACAGATCGGACTGATTTTAATTTTTTATACTATATGGCAGATTTTATTATAAAAGGTGGAGAAACTTAGATAGATAATTACTATAAAGGAAATAAAAGTCCATTTTACACTTGAATTATCACGCTTCGTATACATAATCCGTTGAAACCAGATATTTTAATCCGCAAAATTAAAAAACCAGGTTTTAGAGGTGATTTTGCCCACCTTGCAATCACTCACAAAAATGGGCGGCAAAGGAGGAGAGGTGGCTGATGGGGGAGAGAGGAATGGCAGGGCGCGAGAGAGGGAAGAAAGGAGAGGGGGAAGAGAGAGGAGGGTAGAGGAGGGAGGATAAAAACTTACATAAGAATGTTTTTTTGAATTGGTTTTATGGTTTTCTGTACCAGAATACCTAGTTTTATAGTTAAAAGATTATTTGCATGAAGTCCAATAATTCAAGTTGTAAAATAGACTTTTTTCTTGTTACAAACGAGAAAGAAAGAGAACTGATAAAGCATTTCGATTGCTTGAAATCATTGATGGTCTTCTCAAGTATGGCTGCAGGTTGAATAATAATTAAGATCACTAGTTGGCAATGTTACTTTTTTGGGGAAATATTTGGTGCAAAAGTTTTTTCAGTGCACAAGTGCAAAACGTCATCATGGTTCCTTAGATCCAACTTGGACAATCTAGATACAATGAGATGGAACTACTCTCTCCCACTTATGAGTTAACTGTTAAATGACTACTTAGTACTTAGTAATCCAGTTTGAAAAAATCTAATAATCTATTCAGGTCCGTTGCAATGAGACATTCACATAATACACAAAGGTGCTTATGTTAGCATTGATTTTTGGGTGGAGAAAAGAATACGATTATCTAGAAATAAAAAAAATTTCAACTGTATCGGTCATAATTTTCTCATCATGTGAAAATGAAAAAAAAAGACATACTTGATATGAAAAAAGCATGAACTCAATTTCTGATGCACGAACAATTAGGTATTTACTAAGCAGCTAGTGATTAAGATTAAAAACACTTCATGTTGATAAGCTCCAGGCTACTCGGATTTAACAAACAAATTCTAAATAAATGAATCTAATAAAAAGATCTGTAACGCTCTTAATTTCACAAATAGGGAAAATGAATTTAGTAGGTGGTTGTGCCCCTAAGTCATCGAGGAATCAACATTAATAAAATAACGGATCAAATGGACAAAAGGATTAGGGTATGATCTCAGAAGAGGTACATGCACAGGTTAGCCATGCATTTCATCGAATAGGTAGAGGGCATAAATCAAACATTACTACATCTGGGCACAAGAAATCAAATTCAGATCTAAAATAGATGAATGACGTGTGGGAGAGGTTGGGGCTGTGCAGATATGAGAATAGGTTGGCTATGCGATGATGCTAGTAGATTGGAAAAAATACTCATTGGGCTCTGTTGGAATGAGCTCGGAGAATTTTAGAGAACATCCAAAAAGACCGATAAAAAAATAACAAAATAACACAACAAAAATCCCTTATGCTTCAATGAACACTGAACACACAAAAATCCCCTCTGGTGTGTCTCAAAATCCACGAAGCATGATCTAATTTTGCACATGACCTAATTTGATGAAATCTCTCCCTCTATCACAACCTCTAAAACACACCTCGAAAATATTAAACCCTAGAAATAATCACGCAAAAACACACAGCACACGCTGTGTTGGATCGCGAAAAAAATTAACTCACCAACAAAAATCTCCGCCTCGTGCTCATTGGGGATGTTGCTGGTGTTGCGCCAATGCTTCCCCGCCTCGCGCTGCAAGGAATCCCGGCTTGCCCTCGTCGAGGATGTCGGCGGTGCTGCGGCGATGCGTCCCCACCTCGTGCTGCAGGGGACAGCAGGGTCTCGGTGCACCGCCTCGCCACGGAGATCTCACTGCTGCTGCGGAGACGGGTTCAACTCAAGAAATCGCCGCGGAAATCACCCTTGCTCGCACGGTCGCTGCCCTTGGCCTCCCTCATTTCTCTTACGAATTAAAAATTTCAGAGGAGCAAATTGATGGGCGCGCAACCCAATGTGAAAAGAATATTCAAATAGAAAACACGAATCTTCATGCAAGCACGACGAGCGGCTGAGAACGGACGGAAAAATCAACTGCGTCGATACGCTGACATCCAGGCAACTAGTAACAAGCAAAACCGTAAATTTATTAAGAAATAGTTCATTCTTATTATAAGACAAAAAAGTCAATGACAACTAAAAAATTCTTAAACACAAATTTATGAAATAATACATAACAGAACACGTACATGCCAACTACAACAATTGAAAACGAACTAATATACTAAAATTAAAATCATTGAATTAAAATAAAAAAGATATAAAAGAAGCTCATATCAATTCTATATAAAAACTATAAAGAACAACAAAATGATGCTATAGCAATATTGTTGATGCACCACATCTAGCAAGATTAGGGTTACTAATATGGGAGGCGCTAGTTGCCAAGCGTCTGTGTTGGGCTTATCGCCCAGGCGCCCCGCACAGCTAGCTAGCTTCCCTCGCGTCGTCGCCGCTGTGCATGCTGTCGTCGCCCCTGTACATGCCGTCATCGCTCGCGCAAGCGTCGTCGTCACCGCCGCCATCAGTAAGCAGCAGCAAGTAGACGTCGCTATCGTTCATCGCCGTAGTTCGTCGCCCGAGCGCCATCGCCATCGCCGCCGCCGCCACACGAAGCTCGCCGACAACGATACATACGTCGGCACGTGTGTAAGACGGACATCGCGCGCTTTTTTGCACTTAGCTCAAAATGTTTTTTTCCAGTGAACGGAAATGTGAAAAAACAGTAAAATTTTACTGAAACAAGCGGAGCCGGCACGAAAATGCTCATTGTAGACGCCTGCGAAATAGCAAATGTGGCATACTAATATATCTATCAAATTAGACTATACTAGAGATAATCCAGACCTATATGGCTATCTATCACAAGATAATTACTCTCTTGACTGAACAATAATGATATTAATTAAATCGAGGCTACTTATACAAAATGTTTTAACTTTGTTTTTTTAAAAAATATAGACAAATAAATACGCGAGGCACTGTGCTAGCTAGCTTGTTGTATCCTAATTTACTTGTACTAGTCTATAACAGTGTTTGTATTTCGTTTTCAATCTGAATACTGGGTGTGCATGGGGTGCTGAACTGCTGATTGCATGGAGATGCAGGCCGGAAAGACCCGAAGTACGCCCGTCAAGCGGCGAGAGAGACGGGCGATCTGCAATGTTGGCATATGATCCCGACATGGTGGCCGTGCATGACAGGGACGCCACGTACAACACCTACCCAGAATCGCACTTCGTTTCCGCTAACCTTGCGCGTCAGAAAGAAGAGGAAAAACCACAAGAAGAAGCCTACGAAAAGCTACCTCTCCGGCCCCTGCAGATGCACCATGCATGCATGCATCTGCAGGCACAGTTCATACACCACCGAACGAATCGAAACAGAAGCGTTGGTTGGATGGATCGATCGAGCTCTCTGCATGCAGGGTGAAGTGTGTGCGTCGATCAATGTGCAGTACGCCGCCGTGTGAAATCCATGGCGGCGCTAGCTGCATCGACGTTAATGGCGACGGGGACTTGGTGCAGGTGTGGTCGACGTACACCGGGCGGTCAGTTTGTGCCCGTCCGGCGAAGGGCAGGCGGCCCCGGCGGCAATAACTCACGAGCTCCCCAGCGGTAGCTGGCTGCTGAGGCGGGGCACGTACGGGCACTAACTGCGACCACCGACCAGTGGTTGCGCGCGCCCGGGCCGGCCGGCCGGAGCGGAGGCAGACGCCGACGCCGACGCCGACGCGACGCGGACGGGGCAGCTAGTATCTGGGCGATCGATCGAACGGCCGGAGCCGGTGGAGCGAGCGAGCAGAGGCGGATGCGGCGTGCCTTTCTCCGTGGCCATTCTGGCCGCTCGGCGGCGGCACAGGGATCCGACCGCAAACCGCAGCAGAGAGAGGTGGGGCGCGCGCGCGCACGGCCGGGAGGGGAGCTAGAGGTGGTGGTGGCCGGCGGTGGGTGGCGCGGAGCTTTCGCGGGGGCACGCGTGGCGGCCGCAGTGCACAGCGCGCGCCGCTTTGGCGGTTTGGCCTCTCGCGCGTAGAGGGGGCCGCGCGCTGCTGGGCATGTGTGCTGGGCAGGGTCGCAGGGAGGGACCGCGTCGACGGTGCAGCAGCGTTGCATCTCGGCCTTTTTCTAGAGAGCGACTCTGCGACTGGCTATTGCATTACCCCCCTGGCCCCCATGCACTTCACAAGGTCACAGTTCACACACGTGTGCACGTTTATTACGCACGCCAAGAATGTATGTACTATGATGTTAACAATTTTCAGGAGGCCCTATAGAAGGCCGAAGCCCCATGTAGGGTCCTTCCCAAACCCTGGGTGCCCTAGAGGCATCATCAGGCCAAAGTTTCGCGCGGGGTTCTTCCTAGACTCCCGCGCTCCCCATGACCAACTCCGAGACGATACTCCATACAAGATCGTTCCCAGGCCCTTACGCAACAATCAATGTCTTGGTCGGGAGATTTGGGATTCCTACCCAAAGCCAACAGGTAAAGAAGGCTCAGGGTTCAAAGATGCTCCACGCGAGCCTAAATCCGGCGTCTACTGCAGCTACAGGCCAAAGGGAGACGTTGCAGGTAGTTAGGAGGTAAAGTAGAGACAAGCAGAGGAAATCGTTGGATTGTTCCCTATTGCGAAGGTTGCAAAAGGAACGCGAGTTGGAAAAGACTGGCAAGGGACAAACATGCATGAGAAGCAGATGTAAAAATACCACTTTGCCTCCAAAGATTACTTGTACCCACGGGGCAAAGCAAGCAAGAAGGTCGAGTTGTATATAATCTAAACCATGCAGCTTGTTGTAACTCATGTTCAATGCGAATCCTAAAAATTTGCACACTAGTTCTCAGTCCATTCTGATGCTTCGATCCAATATGTAACCTACACACCTACCAACGCTTGGGCCAAATTTACCACGACGACCGGGATGGATGCACGCAACTGCCGTGAGCGCACGTGTTGAGAATGACCAACTGTTCTGATAGGGGGTGGAAACAAGCCGAGTTCGAGTGAGATAGCCCTGGCTCGGTTTGAGCTTGTTCAACCAACCGAGCTGGAGAAGAGGCTCATCTCGGGCTCGTTCCAATAGGTGAGCTGGAGGCGAGGCGAGGCGAATGCTAGTCCAAGATACTCGAGCTAGCTCGCAAGGGCTCACGAGCTCATTTTCCGGAGGAGCGATATGGGAGGGCAACGACTGGAGATGAGTGAGAGTGGGGAGTCGGGGAGTGTGGTGACCGGAGACGAGCAGACGAGCGATAAGATGTGGCGACACCTTGCACCAATTCACGAGATCAAGTGGCGAGTGGCAACACTGCCATTGCCCATTGCATGCAGGCTCCGGCCCCAAGCACGGCATCGCTTACGAGGTCGTCGTCGACACGGAAGTGCTGCAGCGCAGCTGCGAGGAGAACAACTGTGAGCTTGGCCGTATCTTTATCCACATGAATGGTGAGTTACCCTTGCGCACGCGTTAATTAATCCCACACCAATCTCACCGTCACCGACGTTTGTTCAACATATGTACAATCTCTTGGCTCGCGCGGCGTCGTCAGATGAGACGAAGGACATGGCGTGCGTGCACTTCGCCGGCGGGCGGGCGAAGCACGTGGTGTTCCAGACGCTCGTCAGGGTTGGCGACGGCGTCTGCGTCTCCATCAAAACCGAGCTGGTGAAGTATGCACTCTCTCTTCTGTTGATGCTCGATCTAATTCTAATCCTGCTTCATCAATTAACACGATCGATCGATATGTATACATAGTTACATACACACACTACACCGGGTTTCATCGATCGCTTTAGTATCATGCTGTGATCCTAGTGTGTCATATGCTGATATGCCTGGCTGCAGTGTGGAAGAACGCTCAGACTCCGTACTGGAACAACTGCTCAACGACTGGTACGTACGGCCGTTTCAGCACTGACACCTCAGGGTTGCTCTACGACTCATTGCAGCAAGGTCTCTCTCTCTCTCTTTGTGTGTGTGTGTTTGGGTGTGTGTGTGTCAGTGTGTGTTTCTTCGTGAACTGTTAGCCCTAAGCCCCTAACTGATCCATGCACTGTCCATGTCCGTAAGGCAGTGATTTATGGAGTACCACGAGGGCACCCTCGGAGTAGTGGTGGGAGTTGGGCCATGCCGTGTCGGCCCGGCCCGGGCTGGGCCCATCGTGCCTCGGGTAGATGCAAAATGGGCCGGCACAGTCCGGTCAGCACTTCGGACCGTGCCGGGCCGGCACGGAGTGCCAAAATCTAGGCCTGGCACGGCCCGGCACGGCCCAAAAGCATGGCGGGCTGGCTTCGGGCCGGGCCGGCCCGAGCACGGCACGAGTAAGAAAACATCAGGCAAAATGATTTTTTAGAAATTCATACGTTGCTCAAATGAAAAAGTTGTTTATACAAAAAAATATGCGTCTCGAAATTATCTACAACTTTCATGTTCAACCCAAATTCATCCGAGCAACATAAGACATCGAAAATTGCGAATTACCGAGAACGGTGCCGTCGGCCCGAAAGCAGGCAGCGACAAAAATATTTTTTATAAATTCATACATTGCTCAAATGAAAAACTTTTCTACATAAAAAAGATGCGTCTCGACATTATCTACAACTTTCGTATTGAACAGAAATTGATCTGAGTAATGGAAGACCATACAAAATAAAAAAACTGACCCATGCCTCTATTCGGACAGGGCCGGCCCAAGCACGGCCCGTACAGTCGGGCCAGGCCGGGCGGCACGCCGTTCCTGGTTTCCAGGCCCGGCCCAGCACGCCATTTCGGGCCGTGCCGGCCTAGCTCATCAGAAATCGTCTTTGTCTTGCGTCTTGGTCGGACTTGAAAAATCGGTAGTGTCGTGCTAGCCCTTTGGCCGGCCCATTCTCCCAAAGACTACCTCGAGTTCGTGGCGGTATCTGGGCACCCCTCGCCTGCCGCCGCCGCCGTCTCGGCCGCGGCATCACATGCCACAGCTCGAGAGCGGCTCTAATTCGCCGGCCGACGCGCCGCCTGGGGGCGCGTCCAAGCCTTACATGCTGTATCCACTGAACTAGCTATCAAGGTTCAGGTTGTCGTCGGCCGCGAGGGGAATCCTAGCTTGGCTGTGCAGGTACTCTATCATTTAGGCCGTGTTTAGATGTTATGAACTTTGTTGGAAATAATCTAGATAAGGCAGCAATTAGGTGGTAAGAGGTTGTCTAGTTTGAGTAGAACTAGATTTATTTAAAAGTAGAAGTACTAGAGATAGAATTTGTTTAGATTTAGTAGTTCTAATTTGAGTAGGACTCTTGTAATTTCTCTAGTATAAATATATGGCCAAGGACCAAGGAAAGGTGTAAGTTTTAGCACCGAAAAAATATGTGAGCTTACCGAGCAGTTTCGAAGGATTGATCTTGGCCTAATCTAACAAGTGGTATCAGAGCCTCGGTGCACGCTCAAACTTCTGCGGCGTTGACCCATGTCGATTGTTCCTTCCAGCTCGGTGGTGAAGGAGAGTGGCGGTATGTCGTTCTACTACCCACAGCTCTCGCCGACGAACTACACGACATGGATGATTAAGGTGGAAGCTATGATGGAGGCCCAGGGAGTCTGGGAGGCTGTGAGCCCGGCCGAGAACGCCGTGATTGATCCAAAGAAGGACAAAACAGCCAAGACCCTCCTGTTTCAAGCTCTACCGGAGGATCTTCTTCTTCATGTTGCGACGAAGAAGACGGCAAAGGAAGTTTGGGATGCACTCAAGACACGATTCGTCGGTGCTGATCGCATCAAGACGGCGCGACTTCAAACACTGAAAAGTGAGTTCGATGCTATGCGTATGAAGGAGGGAGAAACCCTAGATGAATACGCTAGCAAACTCAGCGGGATGGCTGCAAGGTATATTAATATGGGCTCCAAACTTGATGATGCTGTCATGGTAAAGAAGTTATTCAATACCGTGTCGGATAAGTACTATCCCATCATCGCCGGAGTGGAGCAATTCTACGATCTCGACACAATGCCTTTCGAGGAAGCAGTAGGACGTTTGAAGACATACGAAGAGCGTGTACGTACACGCACATTGGTGGGGAGCACCGGTGATAGCCAGCTTCTGTTAACTCAGGCGGAGTGGCAGGCACAACAGAAGATGAAGACGTCAGCTGACGACACTTCATCAAATAAGTCAGTTTTGTCCTCATCCAACGACGATGATGACTACTGTGACCGGTGTGGTCGTGGGCGTGGTAATGGAAGCGGTCGTGGGATCGGTGGCAGCAGCGGCGGTGGTCGGGGTGACTACAACCGTAAGAACGGTTCTAGAAATCGAGGCAACAAAGGGCGCGACAAAAGCCACATCAAGTGCTTCAATTGTGAGAAGATGGAGCATTATGCGTCAGAGTGCAAGAGCAAACCACGGGTTGAGGAGGCGAACCTCATCCGTTCTGAAGATGATCAAGAACCACTTCTACTGTAGTTTGGCGAGGTGGCGCCATCTACGTAGAGTTAGTTTGCGGCGTGCAATAAAGGTCCGGGATTATCAGTGTGGTAATCTACCAACAAAAGGTCCGGGATTATCGGTGTGATAATCTCTAACAAAGTTCAAGATTATCGGTGTGGTAATCTTCATCGTTACGTGGTGTGCATGACGGGTTCACACGGTGTGTGTGACCTCATATATAACGGCGTGTCATACGTTGAGTCTCTTCAGATTGGTGTGATCGTCAGAGTTTTTTGAGTTCATATTTTGCAGCCTAATCTAGATTAAGGGGGGAGTATGTTGGAAATAATCTAGATAAGGCAGCAATTAGGTGGTAAGAAGTTGACTAGTTTGAGTAGAACTAGATTTATTTAAAAGTAGAAGTACTAGAGATAGAGTTTGTTTAGATTTAGTTGTTCTAATTTGAGTAGGACTCTTGTAATTTCTCTAGTATAAATATATGGCCAAGGGCCAAGGAAAGGTGCAAGCTTTAGCACTAAAAAAATATGCGAGCTTGCCGAGCAGTTTCGAATGATTGATCTTGGTCTAATCTAACAAACTTCTGATCGATCACTGGAGGATTAAGCACTGGTTGGCTAATTACCTGATCTCTCTGATCAGCGAGCTCGTGTCGCTGGCCTGACCAAGCAGCAGCTGGTGGACTGTTTCCACATGACGCTCAAAGTCAGCCTCCATCTGTGGCGTCGGGATCAAGGACACTGCGCTGAAGAATCTGTGCAGGAGGAACGAGGTGCCTCGCTGGCCCTACCGATCGGTCAGATACTGAACTGTGAACACCACCCAATATAACATCAAATTAATCTTGCGAATGTGAGACTTGTTTGATTACTACATGTGAATTCAATTTTCATCTTTGTTCAGATCAGCAAAATTGACAACAAGTTCGACGACAAGCTGGTCCAGGCTATCACGAGCGGGCGCCTGAAGGAGGGCCTCGATTGCGTCACCCTCGCGTTCGCAATCCGCAAGGAGAAGGAGCAGTTCTACGGCGAGCTTTGGAGGAAGATACCGGCTGAGCTGCGGGGCAAGAAGGAGGTTATGCGCGCCATGGGGAAGAACGACGACGGCGAGGCCGCCGGCGAGGAGGAAGAGGAGGAGCCAGACGAAATTAGTGCCCAGGAGGAGGAAGGCGACGAGCAGGACGATGCAAGTGATGAAGAAGAACCCACCGGTGGAATGTAATTGATCATTTTGCAGGTAAGTGCGGTATGTAATAAGATATTCATGGACTACCTTTGTGGATTGTGATGAATGTGTTGCATGCCAATGTATTGCATACGCGCCTATATATGTAATGGAACAGAGAAATGTGCCTACGTAATGGAGGCAAGGAGCAGACTAATGTATTGCATGCCCTATTGGTATTATGATTACGCCGCTAGTATTAATTATGATGAATGTAATGAAACCGACCATTTATGTACCTCTCTATCTTTATCTCTATCTCTACTACTCTGGTTAAATCTACATCTCCATTCAAAAGTCCAATTTTGCCTAATCTTCTCCCCAGCTCACCATCTAATTTTGACGATTGCAAATTGGATTCCTGTCCAGCTCACGCGTAGCACAAGATTTTGGAATACATTAATTTTTTGGCACACGATTAGGAAGGCATTAATGGAATTGCATTGCACCGAAGGAAACAAATTGGATTCGTGCCTACCCACTCACACGCAGCCAATATTAGGAAAGCATTATTTTTTTGTCACACAATTAGAAAGGCATTTTCATTATTGCATCGAAGGAAATGAATAATTTAGCACTAATCACGCATGAACACTTCCTCCCAGCTGATAATGGTATACATCGCGCCTCTCTTCTCCCGTCGTTGCGCCTATCATCATCCAGCGCGAGCATTCTCCCATCTGTTAATTTGATTATTGGCACTATACTAATTTCACGATGCTTCAGTTTAGCTCTAAACATACTGTAAGCTCATAGCTGAATAAAAATAAATTGAAATTAAATACATAGGTTTTTCAATTAGTGAACTCCATCTGTACCTGTTAGATTCAGTTTGGCCATTACTTCAAATGAAGAAACCAGAGATGGATCAAAAGGGGTTGCCCTTTCACAGATATGACCAATGGCCACTCATTGGTTACTCCTAACAAGCGTACTAATATGGAGATCATATGTAATTCAGGTAAAAATCAATTTTCTAAAATCTCAATTAATCCACCATTAATCCCTGATCGGTAGCCCTCCGTCTAACCGTGATGACCGATTAGTTCAGATTTTCTCTGATTAATTCATATATTAATCTTGTTTAATTGCTAATCCCTAGCTCGTTGATCGATTATCTATTATCCCAGCGGAAACCGAAAGCGCAAGAACGGCGATTACGACACCTCCAGCAAGGTAGCGACAGGGAGGACCCGCGTCCGTTGCAAAACCGTTAGTGATATTCATCCAGAGCAGGGTAAGGTCCGAAGAGTGATGCCTCCAACGAGGGAACGACACCAAAGGGGACGCCATCACCAGCCCGAAAGGGCAGGGCTTTCGCCCAAAACCTGTCCTACTAGCATAAAGGTAGAGACTGCTGAAGGTCAATAGCAATAGGAGAACCGAACCGCCAGCAGAAAACGCAGAGCCGGAGAGCGAGCACAAATGCTACCACCCCGACGCGGGAGAAGCCACCCACGCCACCTGACACCTCGAAGAAAGGGAGGGTCAAAACGGCGAGGACGAGACCGAGTCAGGAGGCAGATAACGGGGACGCTGCCAATGAAAGGTCATCAGCCAACATCACCGGAGAGCGGGCACCACTCCTGGTGGCCTGCACACGGGGAGCGAAGAAGACCAGACGCCACGCCACTCAGGCAGCACAAGCCGAACTCTGCCACTAACCCGAAAAACGTCAACCTACGCCACCAAGCACCTCGCAGGGAGGGGAGGACAAGGAGGCGAGGATGGGACCAGGCTAGAGACAGGGTTGCCGTGCCACCGAAGGATGGGCGACGACTCACCACGCCACCACGGGAGGAGCCAAGGAGCCGTCGGACACACGCCCCTGGAGCCCATTTGCTCCGTCCGCTCCAACTAATTACTACCGAAACGGAACCCAAAGCGGCCTCCACCAAGACAGGCTCAAAGGAGGGGGAAGGAGAAAAAAACCGGTGCCGAGCTCCGCTGAGCTACGAGGCTACCAGACTCACGACCCTAGAGCACACCCACTCCGACCGTTCTGGCCAACACACCGCCAGATCCGGGCTTCCTGCCGATGTATCTAGCCTGTCACAGAGCGGTCCCCTCGGACGGTCTCCACCGAGACGGGCCCAGGGGGAGGGGAAGAAGGAAGAAAGAGGAAAAACTGGTGCCGAGCTCCACTACTGCGCGCGAAGGTGAGGACGAAGAAAGAAAGCCACACGTCCCGTAAGGAACAACACACGACAAGCGGACAGGACATGGGTGGAGGGGAACCAAACCACACCCTTGCAAGGGGGTAGCGAGACAAGGATTGGTGCGGCCATGCCGGATCTGGCGCAAGGATGCCGGGGAACTGGAATAGGGGGGAAGGTGGAGCCGCGACGTCGGAAAGCCAGCGACCCACCCACACCGCCAAGCGCCCCAAGCGAGGCGAGGCAGGAGGGCTGACGACCGATGGGCACCTGCGACGCATGACCGTCGAGGGGGGTCTCCATATTTGGCAGGCTGCCGCTAGATCTGAGTGCCACGTAGGTCTGGATGGGCTGCCGCCGACGCACGGGAGCACCGGGGCGACGCCGACAACCAACGCGCTGAGGGGGGACACTGGGAGTCTCACTTGCAGGAAGGAGTGAGGGTGAGAAGGGAGGCCGCCGCTCGCACGCCCACCATCGGATCCGGTTTCTCGGTGCCGGACTTGGCCGCCCACCGCTGGGTCTGGGCTGCCGGCCGCTGGATCTAGCGCCACGACCCCGGCGCGTAGCAAGAGGGGCGGCCGTGCCACCGTATCCCGCGGAGGAGTCGACGACGGTGAGGGCGCAGCCGGACGAGCCCCACGTGGAAATAATGCTGACGAGGAGCACAGCGAGGTCGTGCGCACGGACAGTAGCGACAAATGTCAGCGCGACGGTGGCCACGGCAAGCCCCAGCCCGCGAATGCCGCTGCCAAAAGCAGCGCCGCGAGCGCGAATGCCCCCGCGTCGAAGAACTCCCACCAGCGCACCGCCAGCGCCGGCTCGAACAGGCGCGCCACTCTTGTCGTCGTGGGGTCCACCATGGCGCGCCACCGGATCCGGGCAGCCGGCCGCCGGATCTGGCGCCAAATCTCTGGAAAGAGAGGGGAGATGCTGGGAGCTTCGCGGGAAGGAGAAGGGAGGAAGGCAACGGCGCTTGAGGAGGCCGGCGGTGGCGCTAGGGACTGGCTCGCCCCCGAGTCGCCCTAGAGGAGCGACGCGAGGGCCTTTGCTCACAACCGAGGGATAATATTGATCCATTTGGAAAAGACGAAAACCGTAGTATAGAGACGTGCTCGTATAGTTCACTCCCTTACTGATATGTGTTGCATTCTTTTTTTTTTTAATCTATCATTCATATTTTTTTATTCTTCGTGCCAAAATGTAACATGCAGTTTTTGCATTTCTTGCTGGGTCCTTTAATTGTTGTTTTCATTACTGCGTGCAGAGATATTTTATTAAACCAGGTTTGTCCTCTTAGTTTTGTTTTATTTGTTTACCGAGTGCAACATTATAATCATTGTATCAACTTTACAATCAGTGAAATTCAGGACTAGTGGAGGTGTTAAACATATGTCCACAGCTATCTTTTCACGAACATAAAGTAGGCTATGAAATCCAAAAGGCTCCTGTCTTTTTTGAACAAAGGGTAGGAGAACTGCCATGTATTGATCAAAAGAAGAAAAAGTTACAGGATGGGGGATTGCCCCTCCCCCCCGGGGGGAACAAGGTAAAAAACTACGCTCCTGTCGGTAATGAAGGAATGCTAGCAGCTCTCTTTATCAAGTACATAACAACAAAGATGAAAAATATCTCAGATGGACAATTATTTCGTAAAATGGATTCTTTGTAAAGCAAGGTTATTGTACACGTGATCTATGGCGTTTGTATTATGCATTCTACATGTTTAGAGCTAAATCTCTAGGGGTTTAGAGCTGAATGAGAAGTTGCCATCTCTGAATTTGCCATATCTTGATGATGGCTCACCAAACACCTCCTTTCATATATGCTCACTATTCAGAGTTGATACTGTCTTTGCATATATAGCTGAATGTGTGATTTTAATTTTAAAAATTTAAAATAAACATGTCTTCACAGTGTGAACCATATGTTCACCAATGTTTGATCAACGAAAGAGCACCGCAAACATGGAGGAATGATTTCCTGTATCGGCAATAAACAATGGGTTGTAGTGACATTCTATTTGTTGCCTTCTTTAGTTAAAATTATCTTTAGACCATTGTTTTCATGCTTTGCTGCTACGCAAATCAGGACACATGTGACATTATTAGCATAATTACTGAGCCTCTAAAGACAAGTTTGGAACATTCTGGACACTTGTGAAACGGGTTTCCTTTCCAATTCTTTGCCATATGGAGTAATTCATTAACCTACGATATGTTGTCCTGACCTTTCCAGTTCTTTGCCATATACTAATTCATTAACCTACGATATAGTATTATCCGAACCTTTCCAATTCTTTGCCACATAATTCATTAACCTACGATATGTCAGGAATATATTATCCTAACGTGCTTTGCACGTGCACGTTGCCCGTTTACTAGTAATAGCACATAGGTAAGTTCTCGCTGGTTGTTTGATTCGCGCGCTGGTGCATTCAAATTTGTTGCGCTAAATAATTTCGTCTCGTGCAGTAAAGCTTGATAAACTTTTCTTTTTGAATAAAGCATACGTAACAAGGCTTACATCTGTACAACTGGATATACAACGCCGTACAGTTCCAAATATCAGTACAGCATTGCGCCAGCTTCTAATGTAAATTTTAAGATGGGGGACGCAGATCGAGGAAAGAATAAAACATTACAATGTCAAATCAAGATCCAGAGAATTTTACCCAGGGAAAAATATGCGTGCATCCATAATTCACAAAAGAATATCAATGCCTTCTTACTATCTTCCAATAGTTATTATAGTTTCAGTTTAATCTTTTCTGACCATTTGTATATATTAGAATAAACCTGGTCACCACCAAGCTCCTCGCCAGTTGCCCCAGCAGCAATCCTGATTATATCCTCGATTAACGCAAAATTCCCCATAATATCGACATGAGCACCGCTCTGGGTGCCCCTGCCTTCGAGAAGAGTTGAGGGTGGAGAGTGGCTATATTCTCTGACATACGTCTTGCTGCCAGAAGGATTGAAGCGCGTCTTTCCGCGCCATCCTTTTGCACACATGTAGCCCGCACTAAGAACTGGAACAGTCTCATCACCATCTGCCAAATAAACACCACCTTTCAAGCAGCTATTCTCATCCCCACCCTCAGCTGATGCGTCTATCTGGAATGGTATATAGCACTCTGCTTGTGGGGCTAACTTATAGACATATGCTCTTTCAGTGGGAATGCCTACTCCATACATTGAAAATATTTCCATTTCAGGTGCATTTGGTAGTCTGTAGAGGCAAAACAATTTGTTAAATTACAATGAAAACATGGTAAATGTGCAGTAGAAAATAATAGAGAACTCAAGATTCAGCGGTAAAATTATTGCAATAGTGTCTTACTTTGTCTCCAAGGGATTTGACCAATATTTGTAATGATCGTATTTTGGATCATCCAAATTATCAGCAATTCCATAAGAGAAATGAACACTACCACGCTGCATCATTCTTGGAGCAACAAAGCGAAGGAGATCTATGATAGAACTGGCAGTGTAAACTTTGTAATCTGCAACTGCTTTTATTCCACCCCACCCTAATTCATGATACTCTGTCCATATATCCCGACATGATGTATTTGAATGGGCAATATTATTGCCCTTCACAGCATCCTGAAACAAGGATAATGAGGTCATTCTCCAATATTAAAAATGAGCAGGGTGTCCCACGCATTTGCGCGGCTATAATTGTGTCGATATTTAACTTGACATGGACACTATTTTTATCATGAATTTATGCATTTTTTTTATAGTAGCTGATATGAGGTATCTCTTTTAATATGACATGGGACTTTTATTTCTATTATTTTGTTCCGAATTTAAATTATTTTATTTTATAATTGTAGTAAGCATGGACACTTAGTTTTAATCTAAGCCGCTATAATCCAATCCACTATAATTGATGGTGCAGATTTTTTCACCAATTAACGTGATAATTTATAGTATTTTTCGATTAATGTGGAAATTTCTAGTATTTTAGGATTAACATGGTGCGTTTTATTCTGTTTTGTATATATAATAGATAGATACCATAATAAGCAGCTTGCAACCTTATTTCCAGAAAAATACAAGTCCAAATCATAACATTAAAGAAAAGAAATCATTATGTATCCATTGAAGATAAATCAATTAAAATACTTCAAAACAATTGTATGGTGTGCTATATAGTACATCAGCAAAGAGCATAAAAGCACACATAAGTAATAACCAACATGATTATGCAACATGCCACACTCCGCTTCATGCAGAGGAAAAGTAGAGAAATCTCAAGCATTATCCAGGTAAAAGAGTGACCCAAACAACAATATAAATCGAAATAGTAGTTAATCTTACTTGCAAATACATGACAAATACTTCAACCAGGTACAGCTTGAGCTAACAATGCTGATCACCATGCAACAAGGGATGAACTATGCTGGAGACCAATGTCTAGAATGATTACTGAAGTGGTGGTGGCGGCGGCGGTGTGTGTGTGGGGTGGGGGCTGTGTGTGTGTGTGTGTGTGGGGGGGGGGGGGGGGGGCGTGGTCACAGACCAATGTCATGATCACATGAAAGACCTATGTAACAGGAAGAATAGTGCAACCTATTAAAAGGCATTAATAAGGAAATGAATGGTAGTATACTTCTGATTCCTGAATACTTACACGAAATTCTATCTGCTCGATCTCGGAAGATGGAGCTTCTGCTACATTTTTACCAAAAGAGATAATTCTTCCATAGTTGACAGGCTCTGGTTCAATTTCACCATCTTTCCCATTAACATCCTTAGAAACCTCAGAATCGTTGTGTTTTTGCTTCTTAGCTTTACACTCCATACCATCTTCTGGAGACAAATCCAAATCTCCCCAAATAGTGTCACCGCCTTTCGGGATCATTGACATCGTTGAATCCCATGTACGGGTCATACGCATCAAATGACGCAAGGTTTGAAGTCCAAGAAAGTCGGAGTCTAGCACTTCTGGTGCAATAGCTCTGTATGTGAATAAAATATTATTTGAGAGGAGGATCAATATTCTTTTGGACAAATAAGTAAATCATGGTAATATCTATCGACGACTGATTTATGCATTAAGTGAAATAAGAAATGCATTCTCAATATAGAAATGGTTTACATTTCTTAAACTGAAGTATGGACACACTAAGACCCCACAAGGTGCATTCATTGAAGGAGAAGGGAGTAATCCAGTAATGTTTCATTCAGGCTCACCACAAAACAGTTTAGACCTGTGCTATAAACCCTGTTAATAATAACAGAAATGACATAGCAACAGGTATTTACCCAGCATTTAAAGAAAACAAAAAAAAAGCTAATGGTTTTACACAGAGCAATTGTATGCATTGCGAAAAAACGGCAGTCGCATGTTATATTATAATATAAACAAATATACTAGAAAATAATACATTCCAGTAGGTACAGTAAGCATCACCTACCTAGACATCTGTTGGTAGAACTACCAGAATTCAATTCAAATATCCTAGCAAGAGTCCTACAAAAATTACCTAGCAACAGCGACATCTTTGGCTTCAGACGAGAAAAGCCCAGCAACAGCCTTGGGAACTCCTAAGAAAGGTCCACCAATATTCATTACAGCTTTAATGTGCTTTGCACACCAATTTGGACCACCACCGCCACCCATGGGAGGAGGAGCTTCAACCCACTTCATAAAATGCAGAAAATAGAGAACACCCATGGAATGTGGGATTACCACCACCCTATTTCCACCATTAGTTGCTACCATGAGTTCAATGTTACTCTTTATTCTGCTCAAAGTTTGATCACGAACCTGCTTATGGTAATTTACATTAAAAGACAGCTCATCCTATACGGCTACCAGTAAACATTTTAAACAAGGAGGAAAATATAGCCATTTCTTCACATTGTATAAATACATCAAATAAGTCTACCTCAGTATTCTGGAAAGATAACCTCCAATCATATGCAGCCATGTACATTGTCTTTTCTTCATATCCAATGCGAGCTAAATTAGCAATTAAGACTGCCCAAACAAAATATCCAGGCACAAAATAGTCTGCTGCAACAAGACCTGTGACTGGCCTAACTCTTATCCCTGGCTTATCTAATCCAGTCTCGTTGTCCAATGACATATGTTCAACCCAGCATAAAGGCCTAGAAATATTTCAAGAGGTTTAATGAGAAAGAGTTAGCGACAATCTGCAGATCAAATAATATTGCTTGCACAGCTGCACAGACAGGCTACCAGCAGAAGGATGTTGAATGGGACATATGCTAAGTTCTAGAATCTAGACTAAACAACAAAGCTTGAATGACTGCAGGAAACAAATAGAACCAACTGGTTTGTGGGGACTTCTATTTTTGCAGAATGATTTCAGACAACTCATATTCTAGTCTAAACCTTATCCAGTAAAATGAGCTGTGTAAACATAAATTAAGAGTCTCAAAGTAACGATCTTCACTATCAAAAGCCATTAGGATTGATGACTGCAATATTTTAACAAATGAAGTAGCGCCACCTCCGTGCATATTTTTCTCTCTTTTTTTTGTACCAAAAGGGTAGGAGCTCCACCAATTCATTCAAGTAGGAGAAAAATACAGGAAAAGGTAAAAACACGGTGCAAGGCACCAAACCACACCGTAGCTCAACGCTGCCAACTCCTTATAAAGCCAACCACACCAACACCCGGCGAGAAATCAACAGAACAACAGCCGGCCACCACCGGCAGCCCAACGACGCAACATCAGCAGTCGACCTAGGGCGACGCAGCTAAATGTTATAACATCCTGCATACAGCTAAATCATCGACATGTACATCCAAATAAAACAAAGTTAGCATTGTGAAAATAACTGTTACCCTCTAGAAAAATACCACATCATGGATTCTCTTGTGTTTTACTTGATAGTATAACACCAACAACTGTATGTACGATGTTTCAAGACTGAAGCTATGCCAGTCATTTATATGTATATTGTCAACTTCATTGCTGTGGAAAATGGCTTGGATCCATTTATATTTGCAATGGGTCTCAAATAAATTATACTATAAATTCTAGGCTCTCAAAAGTAAAATAATATGAGGATCCCTACATCCATTAGATAGCTAACTGTGAGACTCAAAATTTACCAAAGCAAGTAAGCAGCTATACGAAATCCATCGTGGACAAATAATTAACCTTAAGTTTAATAACTGCATAGAAAATCCCATCCTGTAAGCAACCAAATCTTGCCATGAGTCATATAAATGCGCATATGCTGTACATATTTCTATCTTTCGCAGAAGATCTAGGTATACATATATAAGCACATGTATCCATCCAAATAAGATACTCAAGGTGGAGATAGTGAAGACACCCATCACCATCAAGCGGAACTTTAAAGGAGTAAAGATTATGAGAGGTTCTAACAGGCATATCAAGCACATTAGTTTGTAACAGTTGCTGGGTTGACACTCCAAGTATGTCATGCAGTAATTACATATTCTCTTCAAAAAGCAGCATGTATTGTCCTTATATTACATGGAACATCACATAATCAAATGCCAATGCAGGTAATACTACCATAAATAACTCATATCACATAGCAACCAGGCCCACAGGGAACTGCCAGAATAGCTGACATTGTTATGTCATAAATGACAGGAACAAATTCAACTATATAATGAGTTTTTTCTATGAAAGGCGCTATAAAGCAAGGCTTAGAAGCAATGACCAGCAGGTGTGCCGTTCAGATACCGGTTAGTACTCTCACCAGAAAGTAGGTAACATGGATATTTCCAGAAAAGAAATTCATTGATGAAGGACTAAGTTCCTTCTGTTATATAATTAATATGGCAATGGCATACCCATCACTATACCAAAACCTCCTTTGTTTCATGCAACTTGCAATTTCTATCTACAGACCTGATATTGTACGATCTAGAAACGTCTCATTTCTCTTCAAGAGTGTTCATATATCTCATCCACTGATCGATCACCTATGAGAGTTTCCTGGTAATTACATATGGAAAATTCTGCAAGAGAAATAATATAGGCAGGCACTAATGAAAAGAAAACGAGTGTTATCTAATTTCACAAGATGCCGATTCATGCAGCTCAGGAACAAAACTTGCCCACTCAAAACCCCTCTTTCCCTGAGGCCAGCAATCTCAACATTTCAAGAAAATTGAATGAAATTGTCAACCATACATTTCAAACATCTCAAGTAGTTACATAACTAAATAGTAAATTGAAATAAAAAACTAATTTGCTTAGTAGGCACGTATCGTAGTCAAATAACCAAGAAACGTCCCAATCCTTGCACAGTAACAAGCGAAACAAAGGAAAAGGAATAATCACTACCCAATTCTTAACTTCTATTGAGCACCCTGCCAGTGAGGCATCATATAACATATAACTGTTTTCAGAAAACTGGAAAGAACTCCTGATCGAACAGCTCAGAGACACTAAGCAGTGAGGGTGTTGGGTATGCTCGTGCACCCCCAGAAAGTTTTGTAACCCTGTACTATCATATAGCTGTCAGAAGATTACTAATTGGCCTACCACATTTTCCGATATCAAGTGATGGAGAGTAGCGTAGTGGGAGTTGGCCATTCTCATGTTATTGAGAGATCCTGTGTTTGATTCCCACGTCTTGTATTTTCTCACCTATGGCATTTGTTTTTCCTTATCACCCAGCTAGCTTCGGTCAGTGGCTCAGTGCTGGCATTTATTTTCCTTATCACCAAGTGGAGCTTCGGTGCATGTAGGTTTTTTCTACTGACATGCGTAGAAATCAAATGTTTTTTCTACTGAAAAAAATCATTTAATGGCTAGATAATTTTAGGGATCTTAGAAAAATGCGAGGGAAATCACTCTAGATCTATATAAGAAAAGGACGAACTTGCTTATACAATCAATTTTTTTTACAAACAAATTATCTTAAAAGTTTTTGACGCAGCACATGTATTATCTTCAAAATTTTGTGATCTTTCTCTAGAGCGTACGCACTACAATCGGCACAACACATCCTCATCGGGCACCCCCAGAAATTAAATCGTGGATCCGCCACGCTAAGCAAGCAAAGACAATGTCCACCTGTGGAATCAGCCTACTTCTCAAAGTTCCAACTAGCCAAAATTATTCTCAAAAGCTCAACAAAGAAGGGGGGAAAAGGCATCCAAAAAGAGTAACATGGGACCTTTCCAGCTCAAGTATCCATCAGTCTCTAGAATTTAAAGAAGAAGAGATGGAAGCAACACACAAGTGACACACCGATAGATGCAAGCAATCTCAAAATGAAAGACCAAGCGGGTATGTCCAATACTCCCATAAGTAGGACAAAAACTCAAATACTAGTTTAAGAAGGTAAAATTTGTAAGCGTTAGAGCGAGCAATTCCATAAAAAGGGAAAGGCGGAGAACAAAGCAACCTCTTATATACGTCGCCGAATGTCCCGCCCCAGAGGCGCTTGCGGAAGAGCCCCTCGGCGCACTGGTGCCCCTCCCAGAGCTCGAGCCCGCCAGTGACGATCCCCGGCACGAAGACGACGGGGTGCTTCACGCGCAGCCCCTCCTTCTGCAGCTTGACCCCGGGCGGGTCCGGGAGCGGCCCCGTGATCGCCTCCGTGACGTACTGCGGGAACGACGCCGGCATCGCGTTGTACAGGAAGAGAAGCAGCCACCAGGCGGAGCACACGCAGCCCACGAGCCAGCAGCAGCTGTCCACGCACGACCACTTGGCCTTCGCCCGCCTCGTCGCCTCCTTCGACGGCGGCGCCGAGGAGGAGGAGGCCGCGGACCCCGACGCCGGCGGCTTCCTCCCCTTGTCGCCCCCCTTCTCCTTCTCGTCGCGGTCGGAGCCGTTGCTGTCGTCGGTCGGCGAGGGCGAGGGCGGCGGTGGCTGCTCCCGCTGCGGCTGCTTCCGCCGCCGCAGGAGCGACATGGCGCGCGGCCGGGGCGAAGGAGGTCAGCAGCGCACTGCGGGGGTAGGCCTACCAGCGAGGACGCGCTGGCATCGCCGGCCCTCGAAACCCTAGGCGGCGGCGGCGGCGGCGGAGGCCGGTGAAGCGAGGTGGGGAGGGCTCGAGGCCTCGTCGTGTCGTGGCGTGGCGTGGCGGCTTCGCGGGGTTTGCGGTTTGTGAGGCTGGAGTTAGAGCCCGGAAGGCCACCGGCTCACCGGAGCGATCGCTCCCGTGCGCCCGGTGTACGTGCACCGGGCGGGGCACGGCAAGTCTGAACCGACTGACCAGGTGGGCTACGACGCATGCGTAAGATTGTGGTGTATGAAGACTCCGCGCAGGTAGGGTGGACGGGGCGGCGAGTCTGGCTGGCTCGGGGTGGGACCTACGGGGCCCTGGCGTCGTTGGGGAAGTGGGCCAGGGTGGCAGTGGCGGTGACAGTGAGTGATGGCTATTTTCTCTCAGGGAGAGTCTGGCCAAAAAAGTGGCCTTTTCTAATATATTCACTGGCCAAAAAAGTGGCCCAATAAGTGTCAGACGCTTCTAAAAAAAATCGTGTCAGACGCTGTGCATCATGCCGCATGATCGGAATCTCTGTTTAATGTTGACACAATTTATTTTGTCTATATACAATATTCTCTTTATGCATATGAATATATTCAAAGGATTGTATTCTCCATATTTTTTTCTCCTTCAAAAGCCCATCTAGCATTTTACATATATATAGATATAACCTTCACCATTGTCACCTTATTGGGTAACCTCACGTACAGCGCATAACATAAATTGTATCAACATAGCATCTTCCCATTTATATCACCAAGTGTTTTCAAGAATTAGTGAATAAGAGTATTAAGAGAAGCAATTTCATAAACACATTATATACATTAATAAAGTGTCTTCAACAGAACATATTTATTGACCAATATAAAAAGCAACGGTTTTAAGCTTGACTAAAATCTGGTTAATAAATCTATGCCAAAGGAAAAAAAATATAATTTATAAGCACACACTAAGATTATGGAAAAGTGCATGTCTAAAAAAATGTATTTGGATTGTTGGCGTCTCCGAAGAGGAGGCTAGAGAGGAGGGCGAAAAGGAAGACGGCGGTATAGGCGAAAGGAGGTGTTGGTGGCACCGGAGAGAAAGTTGAAGAGGAAGGCCGCATGGAAAGAGTCAACACCAATGAGAAGAAGCGCATATGCATCGAAGAGGAAAGGGAGGAGCGGGTGAATAGCTAGGGTTGCTCCCCCGTTGGCTTGTACAAGACGGAAGGACGGTGGGTTGATTACAAAATAACATAAGGGTATAAACACATAAGCCGCATACATAGAGCCATCCGATTTGTCGATCAAACGATTCTAAAAATTTATGGACAATGATGTAAACCAACTAAATTAAGGTTTTTTTGCAAATGTGTCTAGTTGATACCTACATAGCTGGATTGGCTTAGCGTGCCTGATTGGATGGCCTAGACTTTCAGGACGACATGTCAGCATGTTGTGAGCCACAACGTGTCAGCAGCTGCGAGCTGGATCGCGACACTTACCCTTTTGTATTACCTAAAGGATTTTATAGACAATGATGTAAAACCAACAAAATTAATGATTTTTTTGCAAATGTGTCTAGTTGATACCTGCATAGCTGGATTGGCCCAGCACGCCCGATTGGACGGTCTAGACTTTTAAGATGACGTGTCTGCATGTTGTGAGCCACGACGTGTCAGCAACTGCGAGCTGGCTTGTGACTCTTACCCTTTTGTATCATATAAAGGATTTCGTATTTTGGTCAAAGATTTTTCCTTTCAAAAGCTTAACATTTTACCATTTTCAGTGCAAAATTTTCTATAATGTCCTGCCATTTATTACCTTCATCGCGGCTTGAGCTATTCTACTGTCCTGTGGTACACAACATAATTAATTATTTCGGCTAGTGTTGGCGTTACCTTGGGTGTCGTTCCCTCGTTGGAGGCATCACCTGTTGGACCTCCATACTTTGAGTGAAAACCCTAGAGGTTTTGCGATGGCGACGGGTTCCACCCGTCGCTACCTTCTTGCAGGCGTCGTGGTCACCGTCTTGCGCTATGGGTTTCCGCTGGGTCTAGTGCTCCATGAGTCGCTCATCGTTGTGTGAGTGTTGGTGGCGTTTCCCCTTCTCTCTCCCTTGTATCTCTCTCCTGTCCGGTCTTTGGCCTTGGTGGTGGCAGCGGTGCTGCATTCCCTCTATAGGCGGTATTCCCGAAGGTGGCCGGAGGTGTGTCTGAAGGATCGGTGTTGGTGATTGATAGACGGCCCATCTTAAAACTGGCCTTGGGCCGATTCTGTATCAGCCCACCACACGAACAAAGGACCTAGAGGGCTATTCCTGGCCATACTAAAGGAGCCGCTAAGCGCGCTGCTGTGTTGCCGGGCTTGACCAAGTCAAACCGTGCGGCACAGTGCCTCCTGCTATCCCTTAGCTTTGGGAGAAGCTCCCTCGGGTGATCCGCTCACCCGTGGGCAGGTGGCGACAATTGCCATGGCCCATCGTACTTTCTCCGCCTTGACCGAACGAACTGTGTCTCCCGGGAACCCATGACCCGGCGAAGAACACAAGCGACTCATCTGGTCGTTTGCCTTCTTTGGCGTGCGGCGGATGGTTGTTCGCCACGCGACGCCCCAACAAGGCGCGGCGAGGCGTGCTCGGTCGATCAAGGCTATATCGGGGATAAAGGGAAAGTGCTTTCTCCCTAAAGAAGTTTTCTCCCCGAATAGGCACCTCGAGACAAACACGTGCCCAGTACTAACCTGACCAGCTTCTCCCTGCAGGCTCGAGACCCGACAGGACCCTAGAAAGAGACAAGAGCCTCGCCACTAAAGCAAAGGCTGGCGCGGGGCCCGCCGCATCAACTTCGGGCGACCCGCCGCGCCTATAAAAGGAAGATTCCTGGACATTCGAGGGGACCTCCCAATCCAATTCATCCGACTCAAGCCTAAGCAACATCCGCATCCGAAGCTTCCTTAGCAAGTAGTTCTAGTCCTTAGTCGCCACCACTGTAAGCTCGGGATCGGTGCCTCCAAGCCCGGTCTCGGCACCTCTGTACTGATTTCTACCGTATAATCAACAAGACTGGAGTAGAGCTATTACCCGGCAGTGGGGGCTCGAACCAGGGTAAACCACTTGTGTCTTCACGGTTTGTATTGTTTCCTCTCTTCTTCCTACGGTATGAAGGATCTGTATCCGGATCATCAAGTCGCACCAGGCCCTTGTCCGAGAAGACAGCGCGGCCTTAGCCCCCGTAGGCTTGGCCGCCGCCCCGAGCTGCTGAGAAGGGTGGTTGTTGGGCCTCACACCAACTACAAACTCGTTTGCCGGTCCGTGGTCTCGTCGCTCTTCAGGAGCCCGATTCCCAGACACCGACAGCTGGCGCCCACCGTGGGGCCCATGGCTAGCCCTCAGCACTCCGTTCCCTCAGGCATGTCTGAGATTCCGAGAAACGACGAGGCTCTGGACCTCGAGTTCGATGAGTGCGACGATCTGGACGATCTGGTCCCGTCATACGATGGCTGGAGCGAGGAGTACCTCGCCGAAGCTGGGGCCGACGAGATGGAGGTTGACACCTCTCTCGCCCTAGGGGTAGAGTTTCGCGCCGAGGAGTAGCTCCCAGAGCTGGACCCCTCCGTCACCCATGTTAGCGAGACTCCCATGGAGTTCGAGCTGCTTGGTGACGCCGCTGCTTCTGCCGGCGATACCGGGACGTTTCCCCCGGTCTCGCGCACTTCCTGCTGCGTCTTCGCGGATGCGGCCGACGCTGGCGTCGAGGATGAGGAGGCCCAGTAGCAGTTGCGCCGCCGCACTGCAGCCTCTAAATTCTTCAAGGATGCTATCCGTCGCGTCCAGGAAGGAATCTGGCAGGAGGACAGTCGCCAGCGCACCCCTCCGGGCTGCCAGCCTGTCGACTCTCTTGTCGAAACCATGCGCAACCCGCTCCTGCGCAGCCAGCAAAAGGCGCGTGCCATCGCCACAGTCATCCGCGACCTGGAGAGAGACCCCGCGGTTTCACCATGGTGGACCTCGCTCCGGCTATCGCTGAGGCCCTCGGTGTCGTCACCTGTGGCATCGCCATGCATCAGGATGAAAATGGCGGTGGTCGCCCAGACATCTGGTGCGGGCACGAGTCCGATCGCCGCGGCACTCAGAACCACTCCAGCCACGACGGCGCCCAGAACCGTTCCCACCGCAGCCGCAGCCATGCGCGCCAGACTCAGACGGCTGTTTCTGCGGGGGCTCGTCCGCCCCGGCGGAGTGTTCTCCGCTGGGCCCGCCGGGATGCCTCGCCCGAAGGCGCGTCCAGATGCCCGCCTTCTCCGCGCTCTCCGTGAAGCGCCGTGGTGGCCGAGGTTCAAACCGGGCCAATCGAGAAGTTCGGCGGAGCAAGAATCGAGGAGTTCCTCTCCGTCTACACCACCGCCATCAAGCCATGGGAGGAGACGAGGCCGTCATGGTCAACTACTTCCCACGGTGCTCGAGGGCATGGCCGGACCTATTTGTTTAACCAGCGGCTGGCTCTATCCGTAGGTGGTCGGTATTGTAGGATGCCCTTCGCACGATTTCGGGGTGCTACACCCGCTCTGGACGCTCCCAGGACCTCAAGCTCGTGGTGCAGCGAGACGATGAGAGTCTCCAGGATTTTGTGTGCCGGTTCGTCAGAGCCCGCAATACAATCCCCTGCATCTCAGACGAAGCCATCATCGAGGCCTTCAAGGATGGTGTGAGAGACCGGCGCTACACCGAGGATCTCGAGCTCCACTCGGTCAACACCGTGAGCGAGCTCTTCCGCACCGCTGCCCTCTACGTCAACGCCTCCGAGACGGTCGAGCGTAAGAGAGGCCGTGCGAAGAAGAAGGCCAAGGTTGGCGACGGCCCAAGCAAGACCGAGGCGGACAAGAAGAAGAAGAAGCAGCAAGAGCAGCCCGCCAAGTTCATCGCCACCGTCGAGCCCGACCAGCCCGAGCACCCACCACCACAGCGTCTCCCGGCGGGCGCCGCCACGCCTTGCGCCGCCAATGAGCGGCGTCGACGCAGCAGCGACCTCCCCATGCGGGCGGCGAGCCGCGCGGCGGTCGAGGCCTCTCAAGGCCAGCCACCCGCCCACAAGCAGCGAAGCGAGGTGAGACCCGTTCCATGACCCTAGTCTCTTCTGCCGCCTCCACGTGCCTCAGCCACGACCTCTACGAATCGCCGCACATGGGCCCGCCGATTAGAAGATTTCTCTGTTGGCCGCGGTCCCATGCCCGCAGCTACTGAAAACGCAGCATGGCGCCTACTCCCAGGCGGCGAGAGCAAGGCTTCCCTAAGGCCCGTGGCTATGTCGCCGTCATTTTTGGAGGCACGTCAGCCTACACCTCTCGACGCGAACTCAAGGCCGCGTCCCGTGAGGTCCTCCACATCTCCATGGCGAGCCAGCGGCGAATCTCGCTCGTCCAGCCGGGCCATCACCTTCGGTGACGGACCGCCCGTAAGACTTTCTAAACCCAGCGCCTCCGCCGGTGCTTTGCCCTACCATTGGCAACACACAGGTCGACCGCGTCCTCGTGGATAGCGAGCTCATTGGACATCATCACGGCGCGTGTCTTGGGCCTCATCACGGTCCCGCGCTCTAAGATCAAGAACATCACCGCCCCTTCCACGGATTGTCCGGGATCGTCGCTTTGCCCGTCGGGCGGTCGTCTTGCCCGTCACGTTCGGCTCCTCCGCCAACTTCCGGACGGTGTACATCACCTTCGAGGTGGTGGAAGCAGAGCTCCCCATAGCGCCATCTTGGGCGCCCGCTCTCCAAGTTCATGGCGGTCTCCCACCACGCCTACCATTGCACAAGATCCGGCACCAAAGGGAGTCATCACATCAGGGGCAACCACAAGGCGGCCCTCATTGCGACGAGACCAAGAGCCATCGTAGGATAGCTCCCTACCCGTGGTCCCAGCGGCAAGGAGCACCCTACGGCGCATCCGAAGGTGGCACTGCAGCCGCAGGAGCCTACTAAAACCATCGTCCTCATGGAGTCAGACCCCTCCAAGGTGGTCCACGTGGGGACAACCCTCGAGCCTCAATAGGAACTCGAGCTGATTACCTTCCTCCGGGCTAACAAGGACGCGTTTGCATGGGAACCGTTCGATATGCACGGTGTCCCAAGGAGGTGATCGAGCACAAAGCTAGCTGTCCTACCGACAAGAAACCGGTAAGGCAGTGTCAGAGGCGTGTCCCCGACTGAAAGGCCAACATCATGCAAGACCAGCTCGGCAAGCTGCTTCGAGCGGGCTTCATCCGTGAAGTCCAGCACTCTGATTGGCTTGCGAACCCAGTTGTCGTCCAGAAGAAAGGAGGCAAATGGCGCATGTGTGTTGATCACCGCGACCTTAATTCCGCCTACCCCAAGGATAACTTTTCCCTTCCGCGCATAGATCAGCTAGTTGATACTACGGCAGATTCAACTTTGATGAGTTTTCTGGATGCTTACTCCGGTTACCATCAGATCGCGTTGTGTAAAGAGGACGAGGAAAAACCGCTTTATGCGCCTTCGGCACATTTTGTTATCGACCATGTCCTTCGGTCTCGAAATCTGGCGTACGTTCCAAACATCTCATGCAAAAACTCTCCACGATCAAATAGGGCATAGCGTGGAAGTTCGTCGGCGATATCGTAGTTAAAGTAAGGGCGCCCGTGACCGCGTGTCCGACTTACGGAAACCTTTGTGACTGAGGCAAGACCGGTCAAGTTAAACCCCGAGAAATGCGTCTTTGGCGTCAAGTCCGGGATGCTCTTAAGCTACGTAATCGGTGGGGCGAGCATCGGTGCGAACCCCGAGAAGATCGAGGCCGTCGAAAAGATGAGGTCGTCGACCTATGTAAAGGACATCCAGTCCCTCACGGGCAAAATGGCAGCCTTAAGCCGTTTCATCTCCCGTCTTGGAGACCGAAGCGCGCCTTTCTGCAAGCTCCTGCGAAAGCACGATAGTTTCGAGTGGACTGATTAGGCTAAGGCCGCATTTCTGCAACTCAAGCAGTACCTCGCCTCGCCACCTGTCCTCACCACTCCCAAGCTCGGTGAAACCCTCCTGCTGTACCTCTCAGTGGCACCAAACGCTGCAAGCATGGTGCTGGCCGTGAAACGAGAAGGGAAGCAACAGCCCATCTACTATGTGAGCGAAGTACTCACCGGGCCAAAGGAGCGCTATCCCGACCTTCAGAAACTATGCTATGCTTTGCTGATGGCCTCGCGCAAGTTGCGTCATTATTTCCAAGCCCACCAAGTCATTGTCCCGACTACTTACCCGATCAATGATATTCTCCGAAACCCGGAGGCCACTGGCCGGGTCGCTTAGTGGGGAGTCGAGCTGGGTGAATTCGACATCCATTCAGTATCTGGACGCGATCAAGGCCGAGCCCTGGCTGATTCAGTGCTTGAGTTGACCAGGCGGATGAGCAAAAGTCAAGCTCTCTAGGTCAAGACGGGGGAGTAGGTCGGTGGACTCTGTTCTTCGACGGTTCACACCAGTTCGGGTGATCAGGATGCGGGCTCGTTCTCATCTCCCCCAACGGAGAGCGATGAGAGCGACTCCAGCACGTCATACAAATACACTTTGCGGCTACGAACAACGCCGCAGAGTATGAAGCCCTAATTGCGGGCCTAAGAGCATGCACTGCGCTCGACATCAAACGGCTTGTTGCGAAGGGGATTCGCGACTCGTCGTCCGCCAGTCGGGGAGGAGTTTCTGCAACCGACGACTCGATGGCGCAGTACTGGCGGAAGTGAGGCTGAGAAGCGTTTCACGAGTTTCAAATTAGCTACATTCCGTGGAAGAGAATGGCTAGGTCGACAAGCTCGCCAAGCTCGGATCCTCAGAAGAACCGGCCAGCCGTGGTGCTAGTGCAGCACCTTTTAAAGCCCTCTATTCCCTCCGGAGAGGAGGCCAAGGGGACGTCTGTTACCCCCCAAACCGAGACATCCGGTACTGTCTCATTCCTCGAGCAAAACACCTCCTGGATGATGTCATTCATCCAGTTCTTGGAGCAGGGGACATTGCCCGAGGACGCTGCTGAGCGTTCCCAGTTAAAAAGGCGAGCCCGAGCTTACCGCCTGCACGGGGGTTTGTTGTACCGAAGGGGTGCTAATGGCGTGCTTTGTAAGTGCGTTACCTAAGAAGAAGGTAAGTACCTTCTAACCAACATTCACGAGGGCATCTGTGGAGCACACGCCTCACACAGAACTCTCGTCGGCAAAGCGTTCGCATGGGCTACTATTGGCCCACTGCGATGAGCGACGCAGAAGCCTTGGTTAAGCGCTGCGAAGCTTGCCAGTATCATGCGCGGATGACGCACCAGCCCGCGTATGAGCTGCAAACAATTCCACTAGCGTGGCCGTTCGCGGTTTGGGGGATGGACCTCCTAGGACCGTTCCCCAAAGGTCTTGGTGGCAAAACATACTTGTTCGTAGCCATCGACACCTTCACCAAATGGATCGAGGCCGAGCTGGTCTCCAACATCACTGCAATTGCAGCGGTACGTTTTTTCCGGAGCATCGTTGCAAGATTCGGCGTGCCTAGCAGGATAATCGCTGACAATGGCACCCAATTCACGAGCCGGAATTCAACAATTATCGCGAGGAAATTGGCATGAAGTCTTCTTGCTTGCGTGGCCCACCCACAAAGCAACGGGCAAATTGAGCGAGCTAACGGACAACTAGTCCAAGGCATCAAGCGAGTCTTGACGCCCTCGAGCAAAGCGACAAGGTTGGGTCGACGAGCTACCGTCATCCTTTAGGCGATCCGGACAACGACCGGTAAGACACAGGAGAAACTCCTTTCCGACTCGTCTATGGCTTGGAAGCAGTCTTCCCAACAGAAATGAGACTAGGATCTGATCGCGTTGACTTTGCCAGCTTCGTGGTCAACGACGAGGAGCGGCAGCTTGACCTCGACCTACTTAAGGCGCATCGCGAGCAATCCCTACTCCGGGCTGCGGCCTACCAGCAGTCACTGCGTCGCTACGCAGCACAAAACGTACATACAAGGACCCTGCAAATGGGAGACCTAGTTCTACGACGCATTCAGAACCTCGCGGGCTCCAACAAGCTCAGCCCCAAGTGGGAGGGACCGTACAAAGTAGTCGGCAAGAAGACGACGGGCTCGACGCCTTTGTCGACAAGGATGGGAATGAGCTCCTAGCTCATGGAACATCTCCCTTCTGCGACGCTTCTACGCTTAATCAGGTTGTAAGTTTCCTTCATTTCAGTCCATTCCAAAAAAAAAACATTTCCCTATTCACAGTCACGCTGGTCTAAGTCTTGACCGTTTCAAGCAAGCTTAGTGGCCAAAAGCCCAAGGCTAAGGATAAAGCATTCAAGCATTTCCACGACAAGATAAGCCGATCTCTCGCACCCTAGTGAATCTCGCGCAATGTGGAATTTCCATGCCCAAAGTCTGATAAACCCGTCGCCAGTTTGTTTGATGGCTAACCTAGGCATGGCCTTTCGGGGTGAAGGCTTTCTCGCGCCTGTGTTTTTCCTAAGTCCTTAGCCTCGCCAGTTCACTGCATCACGGACGCCCACCAGCTTCGAAATTTGGGGTTTTCATGAATTGTTTCTAAGTCCCTAATTTCGGAAGGCCCGCACCTTTGCATGACCTAATGAAGCACGAAATTTGGGGGTTCGTAATTTTTCTAAATCACTCTAGTCTCTAGACCGCGCCCAACTCCAAGATCGCACTTGGACTTGGCCACTACGAAATTTGGATGATTAGGCGCACCAAAAACAATCTTTCTAAAAGCAATCCGTTTGCTTAAATTCCCTAAGTTCTACTCAGAACTTCGTTACTGTTCATCTAGTTCCTCTGTTTTTGCATTTCAGATTCGCAAAATCGCAAGGGAAGAAAGAACAAGATTAACCTGGGCAAATTACTTAAAAGAAACTGTATTTCACATGGAGGATCTTACAAGAACAAAGGATTTTGCAAGCAAAAGAGGGCGCCGCGCTACTACACCTACAGTGGCGCCCAAATCCTACAACCTCGCCAGCCTACCAGCGGCGCTGGCGACGAACCGGCGGAGCCGCAGACTTCGCCGCCACCGCCGCCGACGATGACGATTTAAAGCGGGCCAGCGCGGTATTAATCGGTCTGGCGACTCGGATGGCGCCCGGTGGTCATGGGGTTGTCGCCAGCGCACTCCACGGTCTCAGACAGACGACTCGGCGCCTCGGCCCTTTCGGCCTTGGCTCACAGCGGTCTCGGCAAGACTCGGGTCGCGCCTCCGCCACCACTGGTAGATGGCGGAGTCCATGAGCAGCGGAGGCGGTGCCGCTATGATGGCCCCCGCAATCGCCCCGATCTCCTGTCCCGCCGCGACTGCGCGGGCTCTCTCGTAAGTAGCAGGCGGCGTCGAGTTTCTCCTCCTCTGCCGCTAGAACAGCGGCATACGCAGCATCGGCGGCAATCAGCGCCGCCACTGTGTCCACCTCTGCAGCGAACGTGGCCGCCAGCGCCATGGCCACCTCCTCGTCGGCGTGAATTTGAGCGTGCGCCGCCAACGCAGCTGCTTGGGTTGCCACGATCGGCGCCGGTGTGTTCACCTCCTCCGCCACGGGCTGGATCGGCTAGGGCAGAGAGACAATGGCGGCAGGTCATCGATTTCCGCCAGTAGCCAGGCGAATGGATCGTCGGAGTTGGCGTCAGAAGCCATGTCTTCTCCTTTATCTCCCTCTCACCGCCTGGGAACTTCGGTTTTCTTTGGATTGAGGTCGAGGGAAGCCAAGTAGGAATGTTGCAGCATGACGTACCGCGCCTCGCTTTATAGGCCGGCAGCTGTGCAACGTCCCGTCGCGCCGCGGGCTACCCGAAGCGTCGCTGCTCACGAAGGGACGAGCAATTAAAACCCACTACCTGAGCTGAAGAGACGCGAGCGCACGCGCTGTCTCGTGGAATACCAACCGCGCCAATCGCTGTAGGACACATGCCCTGTCCCACTGTCAGCGACGCGGGAGAAGTCATCTCGAGTCAAGGCCTACCCCGTAGGTCCTGGCCCACCAAGGCAAGCAAAGCCCAGCGACGCTTTCGCGGCTTGACGCGTGGCTCAGACCGGGCGCATGAACCGGCACGGGTGGTTTTGCCTCCATATCCGTGCCTGGCATACGTACCCCTGCTGTCAGCGGAACACTGTGCCGCGCCGCAAAGCCCACAATGCGCGCGATTTGACATAATAAACTAAGATGAAAAATGGCTAAGCCCTTCGGCCACCACACATTACACAATGTTTATCCGATTAAACGGGCGCTCGAAAGAAAATGCACAGAAGTATGTGGCGCAGAGCCCGGGAACGGTTGGACCAGGTCAAACTACGGTCCATGCTGCAGCTTGAGCCTCTCTAGCTCGATTTCTAAATCCCGGATTCGCGTACGTATTCTGGTAACTCTATGGCCCTGACGGCCATATCATTTTGCTCTGGCGCAGGCTTGACCGGGCTTCAAAGAAGCTCCTCCTTCGCTTTTCTTGGGGCTTCGACTACGCCACGAGACTTCGCCTCGGCCACAAGAACGCTGCACTTCTCCGCCATGAGCTTGCTACGAGTTTCCTCGAGCCCGCGAACAACGGAGTTATGCTCAGATTTTGTGGCCGCCAGCTCTTTGATGGCCGCCTCTCTACGTTTGTACTCCTCATCAAAAAGAACCCGAGCCTTGCCCACTTCTTCGCGGGCTGCCTGGACTTGGCTCTTTGCAGCTTCCTCCACCTCCCGAGCTCGGGCGAGCCTCGTCATGGCCTCCTGCTCCTTCTCCTGCGATGACCTCAGCGCGGCCTCCAGCTCGGTGACACGCGTCATGGCACGAGCCTCGACCAAGGCGGTTAGCCCATCCGCACGTTTCGCCTGGGCCCGGGCTTGCGCTAGCCCGACTGAGAGGCGCTCGATCTTCGCCAATATCGTTCGATTGTCTCGCCCATCGCTTCCATCAGCGAGGACGAACCGGCGATAAGCGCGTAAAGCTGAGACAAGGAAAGCCACATCAAAAGCGCGAAAAACTCGGTACTTAAGCGTAACACGTGGGGTCAAGGACGCTACCTTCTTGGTTTGAGCGAGCATGCTCTCCGCCCTTGCTCTAACTGCCCTGCGCATATTTACGCTAAGCCCGTGGTCAAAGCTCCGATGAGCGGTAGGGCGGGCAACCAACCGATCCTCGCTATCTTCCTCCGTGGCGCTGGGCATGGCGGCAATGGCGCGACCGAGAGCGAGGCCGCTGTCCTCGCTCACGGCCGCCCGCCTCAACGCCCTCCAGCTTAGTTTCCAACTCAACTTCGGCCTTGCGGCGCGGTGGCTCGCTCCGCGGCCCGCACGGCCTCACCGAGCTGAGCCCGGGCTCTTATCAACGCGTCCTTCAGCTCCTCCACCGTCCACTTAGCCGCCACAAGCTCGTGTGGGTAGTCCAGCCCTGGGATCGGGTGGAACTTTGGACATGACAGGCCCGTTCGGCCAGCCTCCTGCGACCTGGCAGCATCCTGTTCCTCCACCCATTCTGGAGTAGCTGAGATCCAGCCCGCAGACGCTAACGGAGCCACGCTGGGCATCACCACGCTTGTCCATCCGTCCGGCGTAAGCACGTGAACTGGCCAGATCCAGTTGACCAGCAGCATCCGCCGGTCGGGCGTCGGAAGCGCTTTCCCGACCGAAGTCTTGAAGTGGTCGGCAATCCCCCTGCGGTCGATTAGCCACCATCCGTGCGCCGTGCGCCCTTCAACGCGCAAGGGTGTGATCCACACGGGATAATCGCTCACGACGACCTGCACCATTTCCGCAACCCCCTCGGAAGCGTCCAGTACCGCCACCGGTAGGCAGTACCTTGATCCTCCTCGGACCGGCTGGTTCTTGCCCTTTAACTTCTCCAACCCGCGCCTCTGGCTGCGCCATCCGGAGTGCATCTCTCGGCTCGGCCGTTTTGGTCGCCGCCCGGCCGTGACCCAAGCGCCGCGATAAGGACGCCCCTCCCGTGGGTTCGACCAACTCGTCCTCAGCCGCCACAGCCTCAGATGAGGGAGGCAAGACGGAATCCACCACTTTGGCGCCACGCGACCGCAACAAAGAGTGCGGCGATCGACACTAAAAATGTAATAGCGGTATCGGGATTAGATTACGGCCCATTGCCATGGCCCGCTCCCGACGGCCCAATCGAAGGCGACCTACGGGGCCCGGCTCCTGGAAGGTTCTATCAGCCCATGTGTGTCTTGCCGAGCAGCTTCTGGTGGCGAGATGCGTAATGGCCAAGGCTTCTGTTTGAGTCCGACTCGAGCGAGTTCTCGCACGGACACGAGAAGATCGGACGTGGTTTCCGGATTGATTAGAGTCGTTATCCCCAAGATTAGAGATTATCTTATCTACCGTAGGTTGTATTTGGCATGTATGAGTTCGTTATGATCTCAGTAGTTAGCCCTACCCGATATTCCTCAGAGATCGGTTTGCTCAGATTATATAAACCAAGCCCCTACGGCGTTTAGGGGCATCGAGGACGAGTTTTACGACTTGACCCTTAGCGGATAGATTTTAAGATACTACTCGTCGAGACTCGCCGATCTCGCCGAGTTCCCCTTTGTATTCTCTTTGATATAAAGAAAGGTCGGACGAGGGCTATTATCTCTCCCGAGAGGCTGAACCGGGATAAAACCCCATCTCCTGCTCGTTGTTGTTACGGGTTGTTCGGCGTGTCTCCTATCTCCTCTTTGAAGAACCTTGGTTGACTTGGGTCGATATCCCAACCGTCGACAGCTGGCGCCGACCGTGGGGACACGCAGATCGAGCATGTCGAACTCCGTCAGCGATACAGAGATACTTCCTGAGGGCTACGACTCAGAAGGACAGGACGTTTCATCCTCGTCGATTCAGATCGACCGTTCGCTCGGACACTTTCCGATCTCGATTTGAGGTCTCTGCCTATATGGCGGAGATTGCCGCAGATCGCACTCCCGTCATTGACGATGACTACGGAACCGATGATCTTTACGACGGTTTAGATTTATCGGATTCCAAGGCTATGTCGGTAGATTCTACCTGTGGAGACACAGCGATGACACCGTCTAGCATACCTTCGCATGGCCCCCGCAGCATTAACATGGCCGATGTAGGAACCTCTGAGGATCCCGCGACGGCCGTATGGCGGGCGAGGTCGGGCAGATTAACTCGCCGGCATCAAGACGAGGTGCTATTTGGGCGCTCGCGAGCAAGACGTCATTCGCCGCAACCTCGACGATTCCATCAATCAGACTGGGGCACGGTTCCGGGGACGGGTGCAGGGACCGCGTCGCGACCCACCTCGCGTGCCCTCGCCAAGTCTCGGCGAAGTTTCTCCCGTCCGGATTAGTTCTCGCAGAATCGGACTCGGTCGGGCAAAACGCGGATGCCTCGTGGTCCCAGAACCCCTAGAGCGTAGTCGGAACGACTCGCGCCATGGCCGGTGATTAGATCTACCAACCAGGCCGACCTCGCCCGATATGGCGCCGCTGTTTCTAACCTAGAACGATTGGTCAAGGCCTAAAGTCTCTAGGAGAAGTCAACAACTCCTCCAGCAGCAAGACCAAACCGCCGGAATGGTTCTCGACTACGATCGATCGCGGCCTTCGTCACCGTCGAAGGATCACTTGTCCATGAGCGAGCTACCAGCGGTCGCCGTCGCCGCCGAGTCCTCGTAGTCATCGCGACCACAGGGGCAGCGCGCTGATGATCACGGACGGTCCCTCGTGAGGAGCGCGTCGTCGCAACCACGAGGAAGGAGCGTGGGGTTGTCCGGAGAGAGTTTCTCCAGGCGAATCATCCTGCTCAGCAGGAGTTCCTCCGCGCACAGACCAACGTCTTTTCAAGACTAGGTTCTCACGGGAAGGTGGCGGTCATATGCTTTGGGCTGTAGGGCTTTTTTCGACGAGCCGGGCTGTCCGATGGCCCTCAAAGTTCAAGCCCGGTCACATGAGAGGTACAATGGGACTCGTAACCCGGAGGAATTCCTTTCCATCTATGCTACGCCATCATGGCGGCCGGGTGACGAGCTCATTATGGCTAATTACCTCTCGATCGTCCTTGAGGGTGCCGCTCGGACGTGGTCATTCAATCGCAAGAGGGTTCCATCACTCATGGAACCCGCTTTGTGACGCCTCGATCGCAAATTTCCGAGAGTCATTACGTGCGCTCGGGCAAGGAGGATGATCTGCACCAGATGATCCAGATGAACGGGAGACCCTCCGCAACTTCGTGAAGCGTTTCATTAAGATCCGCAACACGATCCGAACATCTCGGATGAATCTGTTGTCCGCGCTTTCAAAACGGAGTCCGCGACGAAGCGGCTCACCCAGATCTCGAGATCAACGAGACTGGACCGCCAACGACCTGTTCAAGGCGGCCGATCATATGCTAACGCCAGCAGAGCGCTGTTCAAGATATAAAAGGCGTTTGACAAGGGCGAAGCCGCCCGCCCATCCCTGGTGTGGATGAGAAGAAGAAGAGCGAAGAACAACCCGGTGACAAGAAGTCCTGAAGAAGAAGTACAAAGGTGATGCGAACAATACCTTCACGGTATAGATCGCACACCTCCTCCTAAGGATGGACTGAAGAAGCCCAACAATAACTACAAGGGCAAAAAGCCTGCTCAGGGAGACGGACAAGGCAAGAAAGGTCCGAGCGACCGATTTTGCAAATTCCACCAACACTACGGGCACGATATACGCCACTATAGAACTTGGGCTGCAAAGCTCGAAGATTTCTACAACGGCAAGGGCCCAATGCCCACCCTGCCCGAACAAGGTGATCTTTGGTAAGGCTAAGCGCCAAACAAGCGATGGTGATCGGGAAGATGATGATGAATATCAAGAGTCCGCGAACCATATCGCCGTCATCTTGGTGGCTCCTCGGCTTATACCTCTCGGCGCAGACCTCAAGGAAGCTGCTCGGGAGGTCCTAACGTTGAAAAGGCAAAACCTCACTGAATCGATGAAGTGGACCGAGGTCCCCATCTCCTTCTCTCGGAGGATTGCCCCACCGATGACCAAGCCTCAGCGGCTCCCACTGGTGGTCGCCCCGACCATCAGCAACGCAAGAGTTGGCCGTGTTTTAGTAGACGGCGGGGGCGCTTTGGACTTGCTTTCTGCTAAGGTCTTGGACGAGATGCAGATTCCTCGTTCTAAGCTGAAGGAAGTCGCAATGCCCTTCTATGGGATTGTTCCGGGAGAAGCCGTCAAGCCGTTGGGGCAGGTTGTCCTGCCGGTTACCTTCGGCAACCCAAGCAACTTCCGGACAGAGTTGATCACTTTCGACGTGGTCGATTTCCCATCCGCGTACAACGCAATTTTGGGCAGACCATCTCTTGGTAAGTTTATGGCCGTGTCCCACCACTCTTACCATTGCGTGAAGATACCGGGTCCTAACGGTGTGATCACGGTCAAGGGCAACTACAAGGCTGCTGTCGGGGATTAGATCACGGCCCATCGCCATGGCCCACTCCCTGACGGCCCAATCGAACAGCCTACTAGGGCCCAGCTCCCTAGAGGGTTCTATCAGGCCCATGTGCATCCTGCCGAACAGCTTCATGGCTGGCACGGTGCGTGATGGCCTAGGCTTCCTGTTTGAGTCCGACTCGAACGGAGTTCTGTACGGCTACGTGAAGACCCGGACGTTGGTTTCCCGGATTGGATTAGGAGTCGTGATCCCCAAGATTAGGAGTATGCCTTATCTACCTCGGGATATATTTGGCATGTATGAGTTCAAATTCACGATCTCGTAGTTAGTCCGCCCGATATTCCTCAGAGGTTGGTTTGCTCGTGCTATATATACCGTGCTCCCTACGGCATGTAGGAGGATCGGAGATCTCGCATCGAAGTTTTGCATCTTAGCTTCTAGCTTAGACCTTTGATGATAGATTTTAGATACCACTCGCCGAGACTCGCCGATCTCGCCGAAGTTCCACCTTGTAATTTTCTTTGATATAAAGAAAGGCCGGACGAGGGCTATTATCTCTCCCGAGAGGCCCGAACCAGGATAAAACCCTTGTCTCTTGTTCGTTGGTGTTCGTGGTTGTTCGGCGTGTCTCCTATCTCCTCTTTGAAGAACCTTGGTTGACTTGGGTCGATATCCCAACCGTCGACAGCTGCTCTGGATTGCGACGAGCAGTCCCTTGCCCTAGTCGATCAGCTTCCGCCATGTCTCAAGTTCCGCAGATCAAGTCTCAGACGCCTAGGGTCTCCCTTCACCTGGGGAGAAACTAGGAAGTTCATTGCCGCTTGACGATACTTCCAAGATAGTTCACTGGGGCCAATCTGGACCCCAAATAGGAAAGCGAGCTCATTGCCTTCCTCGAGCCAATGCGTATGTGTTTGCTCGAGCCATCCGACATGCCCGAGTCCCAAGGAGGTTATCGAGCACAAACCGTCTGTCCGCCGACAAAAGCCTGCTCGCCAAGCTTCGCTGCTGAATTCAAACAGGATCATCAAAGATCACTTGCAAACCGTCGCGCGGGTTCATCCGCGAGGTTGATCACACCGAGTGGTTAGCCAACCCTTTCATTGTAAAGAAGAAAGGCGGCAAGTGGAGGATGTGTCGATCACACGATCTGAACGCCGCTTGTCCTAAAGACAATTTCCCACGTCAGATTGACCAAATGGTCGATGCGATCGCGGACGCCCACTCTGAGTTTTTAGATGCTTACTCGGTTACCACCAAATAAGCATCTCCCCGAGGATGAAGAGAAGATCGCCTTCATCACCCCTTCGCACTTTCTCGCTATCTTAACATGTCTTTCGGTTCACAAGAATGTCGATGCCACGCCCAGCTTTAATGGAGAAGACCTTCCCGTAATGCTGAAAAAACTCGGAGGTCTATGTCGGCGACATAGTTGTAAAGAGCAAGTATGCTCCAGATCATGTAAAAGACCGGCAGAGACTTTTCGTAATCTCACCAGCATCGAATAAAATTAAATCCGAGAAGTGTACCTTTGGTGTTCGATCCGAATGTTGCTCGTTATGTTATTGGTTCGCAAGGTATTTCGCCAACCCCGAAAAAATCGAGGCTATTGAAAATATGCGCTCTAACTACCGTGAAGGAAGTACAGAGCCTCACCGGGCGGATGGCTACTCTAAGGTGTTTATTTCCGTCAAGGCTAACGCTGGCTGCCCTTCTTAAGGCCCTCGCAAGCACAATGGTTTCGAGTGGATCTGAAGAAGTTTATAGATCCTTCCAGATCCGAAGCGATACTGTCCAATCCTCCCATCTTGACTACCCGTGGCATGGCGAAAGCAGCCTCTGTGTACCTAGGTTGCACGCCACAAGCGGTGAGCGGGTCTTGACGGTCGAAAGGGAAGGCATACAGCGACCAATCTATTACGTGAGCGAGGTACTTCACGGATCAAAGAAGCGCACTCGAGGTCCGTGGTTACCTATGCCTTGCTCATGTCCTCCGAAAGCTTCGCCACTACTTCCAAAGATCAAACATTGGTCCCGACCACGCTCCCTCGGGAGAAATCCTACTGAACAAGGAATCTAGCGGACGATAGCTAAGTGGGCAATGGAACTAGCGTAGTTTGATCTCGTTATTTGTCGCCCGAATCGCTATTAAGTCACGTGTCCTAGCTGACTTTGTCGCTGAATGGACTTGTTCGCCTAAATCCCGTGAAGCTCTCGAGCAACCCGATGAACCCTCTTGGACCATGTTTTTCGATGGCTCACAAGACCGAAACTCGGGGCTGGTTTTGTTCTCATCTCCTCAAGGAGAGCAACTCCAAGATTCTATCCAACTACACTTTGCGGCGACTAACAAATACCGCAGAATACGAGGCCCTCCTCACGGACTAAGAGCGGCAAGTCGCTTGGTGTCCAACGGCTAACCGTGAAGGAGATTCACAAACTGGTCATCAATCGAGTTAACAAGGAGTATCGGTCATGCGATGACTCAATGGCGCGATACTGGTTGAAGTGAGGAAGTTGAGCGGCATTTTCGATTTTTCGAGGTGCTCTTCGTGCCTGTGAAGGACAACTTCTCGCCGACCAGCTATCCAAGTATGGATCCTCACGAGAATCGCTTCCGGCAGGGTGCTCGAGAGCACCTTCACAAGCCCTCAATCACGCCTCCGGACGAGGCAACAGAGATGTGGTGCCGTCTCGTTATCGAAAGGTGCGCGGATCGACAACGCCATTTGTCCGGTACCTTGCGATGGGACCCCGCCGACGACGGCCGAAGCTGCTTCGGCCATAAGGCGTGCCGCCCATACAAGCTTGTGGATCGGCATCCTTACCGTCAAGGTGCTCGAGTTCTCTCCAAGTGCATCTCGCAATGTGAGGGTGTGTTCTTCTCGAGGACATACACGAGGGTGCTCAGGGCAACCACGCCCTTCAGACTCGGTCGGCAAAGCGTTTCGCATGGGCTATTATTGGCCCATCGTTATAAGATGCCCGGACATCGTGACTAAGTGCAAGGCTTGCCAATTTCACGCCCGGAAGGCACACAAGCCCGCCAAGAGCTCCAAACAATCCCCCATCTTGGCCTTTTTCCACATGGGGTCTCGATCTCGCTCGCCCATTCCCTAAGGGGTACAAGGGCTATATACACCTGCTCGTCGCCATAGACACTTTTACTAAGTGGATTGAGGCAGAGCCTGTGTCGTCTCTTCACGCCAAAACGGCTGTTCGTTTTTTCAAAAGCAACGTGGTCACGCGCTTTGGGATCCCCCATAAGTCGATCACGTATAACTGTACCCGCCTGTGGTTTAGCTATTCTAGGAATATCGCAATACCGGGCACCAAGGTCTGTTTCGCTTCTGTGGCACATCCACAGAGCAATGGAGCAGTCGAGCGAGCTAACGGACAGATAGTCCAGAGTATTAAACGGTGGGTATTTGCTGCTCTCAGCGAGCACAACAAGGCTCGTTGACGGGTTCCTTCCGTCCTCTAGGCAGATTCACACTACGGCCACCGGCGATCGGGAAACTCCTTCCAATTGGTCTATGGTACGTGGTCATCCCGCTCACGAATCAGACTCGGTTCGTTTTCAAGACGAGCTCGGTCAACTTAGTTGACGATGAGCAAGAGCGCCTCATCGATCTCGATCTCCTCGGCACACGCGACCGGGCATAAGTCGAATGGCGCGCTACCAAAGAAGATCTTCGGCCGCACGCCGCCAAGTCGGCTCGACCAAGGGCTTTGAAGGCGGGCGACCTGCTCTGCGCCGTGTCCAGAACTTGTCCAATGCCAACAAGTTAACTCCTCGTTGGGAGGGCCTGCTCACGGACGTTTTTTCCCTTTCGCCTGGGCTGCTCGTCTGCTATGGAGGATTGGAGAGAGCCGACCAAAGACTTGGAACATCGACCAAGATCGTAAGTTCTTTGTGTAGGTCTTTTTGTGTTTTCTTAGCCTCGCTTTTTGTAAACTTCGCGCCTTAGTTCGTCCAAGTCTCTCGGGCACCATGCAAAGTTCAATCCAATAATTATGAATTCTCGCGCCTCTCGCGCTTTTTTCACTTCTCGCCTTTTGAAGACCACCTCTTTCTCTCTGGTAACACTTGATGGTCGCCCTACTCATAACTCTTGGCTCCGCTTATCTTAAGGTTTGTTCCCTACCAGATCTGGTTTCGATAAGTTCCTAAACTCGTGGTTGTGAACACGGCCTTTCCACCTTTGCGGCTAAGCTCGCTCGTAAGCCCTCCGCGGCAGAGGCACTTATCGCTGGCGCGACCACTTGGTAAAGCTCGCTCGAAGCCCCCGGCAGAGGCACTTTCCTTGTTCGGTTACTCTCGAATCGCCTAACTTACGCCAACGAAAGCGTATCACGGAACGAATCGAGTAAGGTACGGTGTCGCTTTTTTCTCTCTACGACGTGCTCGAGTTCGCAAGCTTAGGTCCTCGAGCATCGTCTGCACGGGCTAGGGTGTCGCTTTTTCTCTTGTGCACTGCTCGGGTTCGCAAGCTGTGTTTCGGCAGCGATGCACAACGGGCCGGGAGTTAGGCAGAGCGCCACCGGTTTTCTTAAACTTCCTAGCGCTGTTCGCTTTTTCTTAGTTTCGTTCGTTTGTCTTTTGCTGCTTTTTTGCAGTGAAAAAGGTAAGTACTTTATTACATTACTCAAAAGTTTCGTGTACAAGGCCTTTTGGTTACAAACAGGTGCTACTTAGGAGCAAGTCGCTCCTTCAGCTCCTCAACTTAACTTGAGGCGCACGACTTCGCCCCGAGCCTTGATTCCTTCCGGGCTTCAAATGGAGGCGCTCGATCTCCTCCTTGTTCGCTTTATTTATGCCAGCCTCCGCCCGGATGGCCTCGACCTCCTGGTCTTGGTGCGCACTGATCGGTCGAGCCTCGCCTGGCCGACTCGGCCTGCTCGGCTGCCTTGAGCTGCTCGCCCAGCTCCTTGACCTTCTTCTCTCATGTGATCGCTTCATCATCATCCCACAGATCTCCTCGATCTCTTCCCGTGAAGCCCAGGTAGAGATTTTTGCTTGAGACCATGAAGTCCGCTTCTTCCTTGGCGAGCTGGCCTTGAGTCTCTTGGCTTCCGCCATGAGCTGGTCCCGCCGCTGGGAAACGCCGAGCCGCCCTTCAAGCCACTTCGAGCGGCCCGGCTTCTCCTCCGCAAAGGTTTCGCCTTAATGGCTTGCTGAAGCTCCTCGGCCTCCTAGGAGAGACTCGCAGAACGCCTCTCTTGGCCAGCTTGATTTTGAGCTCTTCACCTTCGCCTTTCACCGGCTTCGACTTTGGGCTGGTGCAGAGGGTCTCCGCTTCGACTCCCCGCCCAGAGGTGCTCCTGAGCGACGCCAAGATCTGGCCCGCCGATGGTGACGCCGCCCTCGAGCTCCTCCATGGTGTCCCTCAAGACCGAGAGGAAGAATGTTAACGTATGGCGATGATGTAGCTGTCAACAAGATTTGGTCCTCGTGCTTACCTTGCCAAGCCGGCGTTTCACCATGGCGCAGCGGTCCTCGAGGCCATCGTCACAAAGCCCCGCCAGGCGGGATGAGACGGGCGTTTTGCTGCCGCCGCCTTGATCGCTCCTTCTTCTTGCGGAGCGACTCGCCGGAGCGGGAGCGATGGGCTAAGCGCTTGCTCTCCGCTCCCTCTCTCTTCTCTTCCGCTCAACTTTCGGCGAGGCCGAGCCACTCATTGGTGGCGCCAAGATCCCCCAAGGGCGGGACGACTTGCGCGGCCTGCTCGGGCTTTTCTGCTCCTCGGCGGCCGGGCTTCACCGCCGCCAGAGAATCCTGTCGCCTCAGGTGAGCTGCCCTCGCGACGGAATACCGCGTAACCGGTTGCTCGGTCCCGCTTTGGCGCTTCCGGAGTTGCCGCCTTGGCCCCATCGTCTGTGCGCCAAGGCCGCTTCCTCCGCTCTCCAGCCGCTTCCACGCTTTTTGTTGCCGAGTTAGCCGCGGAGCTCGACGAGAGCAGGCTCCATGCCGCCAGCTTTGTCCTTGAGGCATGCCGGCCTTATTGCTCGCGGAGGCGCCGTGCAGATGTTTCGGCAAGAGCCGATCGCCGAGCACCTCCTCGACGCCATCTGTGGCGATCTCCTTGGGCAGGTGATGAAAAGAGATCATCGTTAAGTCTAATGCGGTCGGTAGATGGGAGATCTGAAGTTGGGTTTCTACATACCGCCGTGGAGAGGCTTGATCCCGATCTTCTTCACGGAACTTTCCGCCTCTTCCTGGGGCTCCTTGGCGGCTTCTCCGCTTTGCCCTTGGTGTTTCGGCGATGCGCCAGCTCCCGGTAAGCCGAAAGACTCTCACAAGCAGCGCAAGAAGTTTTTCTTCGCTACGACTTCTTCTTCGAGCCTCCTCGCTCTCGGCGACTGTTGTACCGATCCATGCGGCCAGGGTGAGCTTATGGTAACGCCTAAGCCAGAGGGCTATGGTCTTTACCTCTTCGTCGCTCGCTTTCGGCGAGGAGGAGGGCTTGATCTCTTCCTCACTGGGCTGACCGCGCTACCGCTTGGTCCGCTTTGACGCCTGTCGCCCAGCCTAGTCTCTTCGACGGTGGCGGCGCCGTGTCGCGGCGAGTTCGCGTCGGCTCGGCCGCCACCTTGGGCTTTGTGGCGCCTTTGGCCTTGCCCTTGCCCTTCTTCGCTTTCTCCTTCTCGCACTCAGAGAGTTCCTCACGATCCCTCCAAGGATCACCGGTCCTCCTGCTGCGTTGTAAGTGAGCATTAGCACTAAACAACATTGCAAGTCTAGCAACACAGATCGGGAGAAAGTAATTTACCTCGTCTGCAAGGACGAGCACGCTATGCGGACAGTGTACGCCACTCGCGGTGACCTCCCGTCCTTCTTCGCCGCCTTTCAAGATGGCGCCGACCCGCCGGTCACCCATGCGTCTTGTTGGCTTCTCCGCCCGGCAGATGAAGTCGTTAATTCTGCTCGGAGGAAATGACCAATGAAGAGGTTGAGTCTTAAAGGCACTTACCCGTGTTTCCCTTGTGATGTCTTCCCATCCCTCTATCTTGTAGAAGGGATAGATCTCCTCCACAATGACAGATCCTGCTCACCGTGAAGTCCCGAATGATCTCTCGCCCGTGAGCCCGAGGCTCACGAGGGAGGCGATCTTCCTTGTCGTACCAATCCTCGGCGGACATCTCCGCCGAGGCATTGAGGTTCCTTTGCCGCACCTTCCCGTGAAGACGAAGTTTGTTGTTGCCGCCCGCTTGTCAGAGAACCATCTCACCACCACGCGCCCATCGAGTCGAAAGCAGCGGTGGGCAGGGTACTGGCGCGTCGTCGGTGGTGGCCCGAGCTTGAGGTAGTAGCACCTCAGTTGCTGAAGCAAGTGAGCCGCCTCGCCACTGTAATAGTGGAGGAACATGTTCCACCGGTGGATCGATACTCAGATAGCCCTCGCATGTGTGTGCGAAGACGGCCATCTGGAGGATGGAGTTCGGATTGAGGTTCGCCACCTCCAACCGCCGATGTTCAAGAAGGCTCGATGAAGTCGCCTCGGAGACCTCAACCCAACAAAGGCGAACTGCTCAAGTCGACGAACTCTCCTCGAGCGGGCCCGAGTATCCTCCTCTCCGGCAGCCTCCAGCTACGGTGTCGATGTGGCCCTCCTCCTCCCAGATCTTCAGTCCTCCTCGGTCAAGCTAGTGTCGTGAATTTGGCCATGGCGTTCCTGTATCGGAACAATGTGTTGGGTGTGGAGTTCGCTCTTTGATGTCAAGCGAGGTTGGAATCGTGGCTTGGAGAGGAAAGGCGTGAGAGCGAAGTGGCTGGTCATGGGCGGTTTGGGTGCTTTTATAGTCCCGTATAAGCAGCTCGAACGGTTTAGTCCTGTAACGCTAGTTTTTACCGCAACGGCTAGGTAAAACGGTCACTGCTTTTCACCGCAAGCAGGATGTGAAGTTACCGTTGGAGTTCCGCCAATGGCTAGTTTTTCCAGTGTTCGTGACTTGAAGGTCGAGTGCTCGCTTTCGGATAGATGTCGCTCTCGCTCGACGCAATGAGTCGCTTCTAAGATCGAAAGGTGTTTGTTCGACCAACATGTCTTGTTCGGTTGAAACTTAACCTGCTCGGCCGATCGTTACATGTCTCAGAGCAGCAAAATTTCCTCTTCGTGGTTTGAGTCTCAAGAGGAAGACCCCACTCTAGTGAGTCATCCCACTTGAGTCTCGGGCTAGCTGTCGGGATTAGATTACGCCCATTGCCATGGCTCCACTCCCTAACGGCCCAATCGATCACCTTACAGGCCCAGCTCCCCGAAGGTTCTATCCGCCCATGTGTGTCTTGTCGAACAGCTTCCGGGTGGCGAGATGCGAATGGCCAAGGCTTCTGCTTGAGTCCGACTACAGTAGTTCTCAGACGGCCACGAGAAGACCTTGACGTGGTTTCCTGATTGATTAGGAGTCGGATCCCAAGATTAGAGATTATCTTATCTACCGTAGGTTGTATTTGGCATGTATGAGTTCGTTATGATCTCGTAGTTAGTCTTGCCCGATATTCCCTCGTAGATCGGTTTGCTCAGACTATATAAACCAAGCCCTACGGCGCTTAGGGGCATCCGAGGACTAGTTTTACGACTTGACCCTTAGAAGATAGATTTCAGATACTACTGCCGAGACTCGCCGATCTCGCCGAGTTCCCCTTTGTATCCTCTTTGATATGAAGAAAGGTCGGACGAGGGCTATTATCTCTACCGAGAGGCCCGAACCAGGATAAAACCCCTATCTCCCTGCTCGCTGTCGTCGTGGTTGTTCGGGCGTGTCTCCTATCTCCTCTTTGAAGAACCTTGGTTGACTTGGGTCTATATCCCAACCGTCGACAGCAGCTGTCAAGACGAGAAACTTACGTGTCGACTCAAGCTCGGTGTCCTCAGACACCTCGGCGCGAGAACGCAGAAAGAGCTCGCTCCACTCACGACACACTCAGAGGGCAAGGCCGCCTCTTTCGCCCTGGAATCTTCCTCGGGCTCTCGCCAGCAGCCGTTGTCGGTGGCGGACCCGATACCAAAGACAACCTCGTCGTCGTCACTATCTGGAATGGGCTGGTACGTTCTCCTTTTCTTCGTAGGCGCCGCGCCCTAAACACACGCAACACAGAGCTTAAGGGTCGCTGGTGCCTAGTACCCAACCCCGGTCGAGAGCGGAGCTCACCTGCAAAGCGCCAAGCTTCCTCAAGGCGTCTTCAAGACCGCCTGCGGCCGAGCCCGCCACGGTCACTGGCACTTATTTTTCCCTTGCCCGACGTAGGCGACGGGGCCGGCGCCTCGCCAGATGCCGCCGGCATTCCCACCGGCGAGAGCCCCTCATTCGCCCGTGGCCCGAGTGGTCTTCAACCGCCTTCCACGTCCGCCGCAGAACAAATAATGCGCTCGTCAAGACCTCGGCGCGCGACGGCCGAGAATTCAATCAAACACCTTTGGCGCTTACCCTGCATGCTTTGTCCTTCACAAACCGGCGGCGAGGAGTCTTGTCTGGGTAGCAGATCCTCGCGATCCGCGACCACTGGGCCGGAGTCCCGTGATAGCGTCGTTAGCGCCACGACACGCCCGACCTGAAGTCAAGCATAAGGGTGCGGCTCACGCGCATTCTTCGTGAAAGTCCTGTCTGGGTCCTCCCAACCGCCCATGTCATCGACGCACCGCCACGGGCGCCCTAACGGATCGATCCGTGCCGGATGAAGCCGACGACGACTCATAACCCGCTGCCATCCTTGACGAGCTCCTTGATCTCGCCTCGTGGCTTGATCCTCCTACCGAGGCTCGCTTCCACCGAAGATTGAGTATCCGCGCCGCATGAGTATTCTGTGGTCGAGCCCCGCGTTCGTAGAACCACCGCCGCCCAACCATCGACCTTCGTCCTCACTTCGTACTCAGGGTACGATTGGCTGCCCCGGGCCCGGCGTGCGGTCAGGTAGAAAACCCCGCCGTTGCCCACTCGGTGGCCGACGGGCTTCAACTCGAAAAAGTGCTGAAGAAGGCTCACCGCTATTACACTCCGCAGCGCGCCAGACCGAACGCAAAGATCGGCAGATGGACGAGGATTGCGAGATGTGTTCTCCGCCTTAGCTCCATGAAGGCGAAGAAGTCGATGATGAATCGCGACCGCATGCGAAATCCGCAGATGGCCGAGCCCTCGAAGCAGACCAGCTCGTCGGGATTGGGCCGTGGCTCCGGGTCCGCGCCAGGGAGTCTCCACGAGCCCGGCCTGACAAAGCCGTCCCTCTCCAGCTCCACCATTCTTTCCTTCGTTAGCGCGCTCTCTCCGATGACAACCATGGCGGCGGGGAACAAGAAGCAGGAAGGCAAGGAGCGAGGGGAGAAGACGAGGACAGAAGTCAGTGATGAACTGCGACTCCGGCATGCGAAATCCGCAGATGGCCGAGCCTCAAGCGCATCAGCTTGCTGGATTGGGCCGTGGTTCGGTCCGCGCCAGGGAGTCTCCACGAGCCCGGCCTGACAAAGCCGTCCCTCTCCAGCTCCACCATTCTTTCCTTCGTTAGCGCGCTCTCTCCGATGACAACCATGGCGGCGGGGAACAAGAAGCAGGAAGGCAAGGAGCGAGGGGAGAAGACGAGGACAGAGACAAAGGGGATGATGTCGCAAAGACAGTTCCCCTCAAGCAAGCCGCCTCTTTAAAGAAGACAACAGTCGAAGCGGAGATCGTGGGAGTCGTGCCTAAGGAGGCATAACTGCCCCACCTTTACATCAAATCGAGTTCAATGCTCAGACTTTGATTCCTGAGCTAAATCTTCTGCTGCGTGGTGGGATCTCTCTAAACCTCGGGACCGGCTCATCACATGACCCGCCGAGGCTCGGGGTCGGGTGTCACAGGATTGATAGACGGCCCATCTTAAACGGCCTTGGGCCGATTCTCAGACGCCCACCACACAAACAAAGGACCTAGAGGGCTATTCTCGCCATACTAAAGGAGCCGCTTAGCGCACTCAAGGGTTGCCCCTGCTTGACTAAGTCAAACCGTGCGGCACTGTGTGCCTCCTGTGCTATCCCTTAGCCCGGAGAAGGTCCTCGGTGATCCGCCACCGGGCAGTGTGGCGATAATTGCCATGGCTCACCGTATTTCTTCGCCTTGACCGAACGTAACAAAGTGTCTCCCTCAGAACCCGCAATGGTAAGAACACGCCGACAAATCATCTGGTCATTTGCCATCTTTTGTGCAATGATGGTTGTTACGCCACGCCGACGCCCTAACGGGTGGTGCGGGGCTGGCTCGGTCCAGTCAAGGCTATATCGGGGATAAAAGGAAAGTGCTTTCTCCCTAAAGAAGTTTTCTCCCCGAATAGGCACCTCGAGACAAACACGTGCCCAGTACTAACCTGACCAGCTTCTCCCTGCAGGCTCGAGACCCGATAGGACCCTAGAAAGAGACAAGAGCCTCGCCACTAAAGCAAAGGCTGGCGCGGGGCCCGCCGCATCAGCTTCGGGCGACCCGCCGCGCCTATAAAAGAAGGATTCCTAGACATTCGAGGGGACCCCCTAATCCAATTCATCCCACTCAAGCCTAAGCAACACCCGCATCCGAAGCTTCCTTAGCAAGTAGTTCTAGTCCTTAGTCGCCACCATTGTAAGCTCGGGATCGGTGCCACCAAGCCCGGTCTCGCACTCTCAGATCGATTTCCACCGATAATCAACAAGATCGGAGTAAAGCTATTACCCTAAAGAGGGGCTCAATTAGGGTAAACCACTTGTGTCTTCACGGTTTGTATTGTTTTCTCTTCTTAATATAGTACGAAGGATCTGCACCGGATCATCAAATCGCACTGTGCCCTTGTCCGGAAGACAAATGCCTTAGCCCTCAGAGGCTTGGCCGCCCGAGTCAGCCGAGAAGGGTGGTTGTTGGGCCTCACACCAACTACAAACTCGCTCACGGTCCGTGGTCTCGCTCTTCAGAGCCCGATTCTGCATAACCGACAATCGGGATATCGCCTAGATGGGGGGTGAATAGGCGTTATAAATTTTCAACCTTTTATTGCACAGCGGAAAATAATATCGGATATTCCGATGTTGATATCGGATAGTCCGATATGGGTACCTGCACCAAAATCAAATCCACAACACAAGAGAGAATAATAGCACACGAAGGTGCTAGCCAAAAACAAGTAAAACCACGAATCAATGTAAATCAAGTTAGAGGGCAAGCGGGAAACCAAGAGTGAAGTGGAGACTCGAAGATTTGTTCCCGAAGTTCGGATCCTTGAGGGGATCCTACGTCTCCGTTGAGGTAGGCTCGGTCACACTTGAGCCCGGGTCTCTTTCAACCCTTCCCTCACCAAGGTCGCACCAAAACCCCCCGGTTTACTCCTTGATTCCTTCCCTTTGGGAGGCGGAATTGGCCTTCACAAACTTGCACGGCTCACCACACAAAGCACCGGTGGCTCGTGGTCGACTCCTAGCCGTCTAGGAGTCCTCAACCTCCAAGAGTAACAAATGCACACAAAGAACGAACTCGGAGATGAATCAAGTGCTCAAAGATCGACTTCTTCTCACTTAGCACTCACACCCTCTCCCAACTCTTCTCACAAAGAGAATCACTTAGATCTAGAGTGGAGGGGGCAAGAAGCCTGAGGTTGCTTGGAAGTTCTGCTCAAAAATGGTGTGGAAGGCAACCTTAGCCCGTGGGAAAGAGGGAGACCTTAAATAGCCTCACACAGAAACTAGCCGTTGGAAGCTGACAGATATCGGATAGTCCGATGTTAACATCGGAATGTTCCGATATGAATGTGATAGAAACTTAGAGTAACGGCTAGTTTTTGATGTCCTGAAATGATTCTAGAGAGGTTCAAACCAAATACAACACCAAAAGATCAAACTCATATCGGATAGTCCGATGTTAACATCGGAATGTTCCGATATTTTCGAAGCTGGAGATAGAGAGGGGTCAATAGGAACATTCCGATCCAACATCGGATCATTCCGATATTTTTGGAGCTGGAGACAGAGAGGGGTCAATCGGAACATTCCGATCCAACATCAGATAGTCCGATACAGCACACAGCTATTGACGGAAACGGGCGTAACTTTTGACTCCGAACTCCGATTTCGGTGAACTTGGGCTCTACGGAAAGCTAAGAACAAGGGCTATACAACCCACAAGGTCTCACTACCCAAATCCCAAAGGATAGGAGCAGCAACCACAAAGAAAGCCACAAAATACCTAATACTTTCACTTTCCGACACCAACACTCCTCTCCCTCGATCTCTCTCAAAGATTAATCACTTGAGCACCTGAGACATATCTAAGCCATTCAACGTTGCATCCCTCTTAATAGTATGGCAATCCTTAGACTCAACTTATAAATAAAGCCAAACAAGTTTTAGAATAAATCACTTGCCGTCTTCTTTCTTCATTTTGAGGTTCAACGATGTTGTTAGTCTTGAGCACCCTTGATGTGTTGCGCATGATGACCTTTACTAAATATTGATAACATCTTCATCTTGTCAACCTTGACTTGATTCACCTCATGAGACTCTCGTCCTATTCGACTTTGTCTCGATCATCCTCTTCGACGATCATCCCGCCAAATCGACCTTGACTTAGTACTCAACTCTTGGTGACATCATCGTCTTGTTGACCTTGACTTAACCGTCATCCTTCAACGTTCCTTGGTCATCACACAAACTCATAGGAACTAATTCTTTCTAAATCACTCGTGAAATATATTAGTCCAAAAGCTCAATATATAAGGATAAGTTTGATATTCGTGAGCGATTAAGTGTCCAAGTGTTTCACGTAAATAAGAACAACACAAGTGGAAACACTTGGCACAAGAAAGGTCTCTATTAAGTGCATCAAGGTAAATATGTGTTTGATCTATATGCACTAGATAGATGAATTAATAATCACAAGTTCACTTAATGATGCACATGGGAATATATTTATGACTTACACATGTGCAAATTCATATTCGAATCAAGAGAGAAGTTGCGAAACCAACCTAGATTAAACTTAACTTAATTAAGTGCATGTGAGGATATTCATGAAAAGCTTAGATGCACAAAGTCATTTAAACACGGTGAAGTTTATCTAGTGCACCGATTAAGATAATCACTAATACATGGTAAATAATACAAAAGATCTTATCAAGTAAGCAATATGTTCATAATATATTTATGCTCAAACAAATAGTACAAGATATGACGAGCATAAATCTAATCAACCAATAACATGTGCTTACACAAAAGTAGTTGCATACCTCAATTAGCAATCCATCTTATTTGTATAAATAAGACTACGAAAGATAAGCGATCAAGTGTGTTAGTCTTGTTGAAATGCTTAGCATGAGACGTACCTTTTATAATGAATAGCTTGTCCACTCAACATATACGATTTTCCTTTAAATAGGATGAGACTAAAGCAATCTTGACAATAAACACATTAGTCTCATAGCAATAAGCATATTTGAGGTGTGACAATAAATAAGCATTAAACCAAACATTGTCATTAAACATGTTTGTCATTAATCACCAAAATCACACAAGGTCACTTGCACTTACAATCTCCCCCTTTTTGGTGATTTATGACAAACCTATTATCAATTATAATAGATGACAATAAGACAATAAAAATCATTAATGCTTATTTCAAATTTCCTTCTAAACAAAAGTACAACATATACGGGCAATTGATAATACAACATTTCTCCCCTTTGGCATTAATCATCCAAAAGTGAACAATATTTAAATTATTAAATTCTCCCATTTCAACAATTAACATAAATTATTTGGGAGGGTAAGGCATATCAAGATAGGAGCAAACAATAGATAGTCAATGATAAGCTCCCCCTAAATCTAGACAAGTGAAATTAATAATATTCGAAATTTAGGTAAAAGAAAAAAAAATCTCATTAAGCATTCATGTCATGTCTCAAGAGTATAATTGAGGATAAAGTAAGACATAACAATGCTATCAATTCGAAATAATCAAGATCATGTATCAAAAAGATATAAGTGAAGTACAAGCTCATGATCAAATTGTATAAACGATGAATAAGGGCATACCTCTTGGCAATATGAGTTCAAAATTTCATCTCTCTTTTCACAAAGCGTCATCCATATCAATCATTATATAGATAAGCTTGCAATGTTAACTCATAAGACATGTTAGATGACACTTGAAGAATATGTAAATTGAAATTTAGAGGATACCGCTTGTAAAATAGATTATGCCACTTAAAGAGATATAACTAGAAAGAGTAAAGTGACTAGATATCATGAGAACACAACAGAACTTGAACTTACAATGAATTTATAATTGATCAATCAAATGTATTAAAAGATAGCCATGAATAACAAGATCAATTATGAAGAGCACACATGAATATGGAGAACTTTAAATATTATTCTATTACACAATAGCTCTCCTTACACATTTAAATGTACAAAGGTGCAAAGATATTTAAAGATACGGTGCCGAAAGAATGTATGTCCCTTTGTCATTTACCATCTATCATATACTTGGATCGATCACGATCAATTCGCACGGCCTTAGATCCCTCGGACTATGAAACCTCTGTTCACATCCTTCAACCCACCGTCGACATTGATCCTCCTCCGATCCCCTGCACATGCATAGACAAGCAAACAATTTCTGGGAACAAATATCTTTCAACTTGACCCATGTTAGTTAATGAATGTCCAATTGCACTTTAACGCTCTTCAAATTAAACAACTACAATGAGCAATGTAAAACAAACAATTGTTCTTAAAACCATTGCTCAAAAGCTCAAATCATCAACATACAAAAACTTTGTCTCGAGATTTACTTCAAGATCTATGAACTCCAAAAAATTATTTGAGCAAAGGAAAATTCCAAAATCTTGAAATTAGTGAAGTTGTACCAAATATTTCGGGAAAAATGATCATTGCTTGATATGACACCAAGTATGAAAAAGTACTCCCAATATATATGAAGTGGATCATGGAGTTGTGTCTTTATATTTCAACTCAGTTCATTTTGAAAGGATCATAAAGTATCAACCAACTCAAAGATATGAAGCAATGTCAATGTTGCAACAAGCTGAAAATTCAGGTTTCGACATTCAACCTAAGCTTCAAAACAGGGCTAAAAAGCTGCTGAGCTATGGTTCAAAAATTCCAAGAAAATTTATCAATGAATATCAACTATTGAGCATCAAAACTCATAAAAATATCTTCTCAGATTATGAACCCATATGGAGATACAAAATTCACAAATCAGCCCAAAATCTGTGCGAAACTGAAAAATTCAGCAAGTTTACCAAAGTGAGAAATAGCCAAAACTTGATCAAATAAAGTCCAATGACCATGAAAGTTTGTAGAAATGATCTATGGACTCTCAAGAAACGTTTCCAAAAGGAGTTTCTGTTAAATATCACTCAAATTAAGAAATATGCCAAAGTAAACATTGGAGGATTGATTTAAGCACATAAGTCAAACAAAGTCAACACTCTTGCAAATTAGTTTCAATAAATTTGAGAATTTCCAGATCTGAACTAGATATGCAAGAGAAGGTTTTACAATAGGAATATTCAATTATCCAATTTTATTTTGAGAACTATGGTAAAATATGCAATAAAGACAAAGAAACACACATAGTTTTCACCAAATTCTCAAAATACAACAAAAGGAGGTTAAACATGGCAACTTGCATTTTTATGGCTTCATATTATCTAGATATATTCTTTCAAGCCAATTTGCATAAGTAAATCCGCTCAAAGGTGATAAAATCAATCTTTGCAGGAAGTCGCCAATTTAGGAGCCAAAAGATATAACATAAAATGTTTGAGAATTATAATGTGGCTTAAATGAGATAATCATTCAATTTCAAGGCCACAAGAGTGTGATAAAACATTTTGATACACTTTAGGTTGCAAAATCATATTAAATGAAATTTGCTCCCTCTTAGTGCCGTAATTCCAATGGAACACAAAAGGCTATAATCAATCGAAGAATCAAATATGAATATATCTTGCAAGCTTAGAGAGTATAAGCACAAAAACACAAAGGCAAGATAAACCAAACTACCCATCCTTTATGGCATAAAAAGAAAAATCATGAAAACAATGCCATAAAAAAGATAAAAGAATTTCTCAATTCCAAAATTAATGCTCTTTACATATAGAGTCTAATTATTTCAAATTATGAGCTCCCCCTTACACAAAGGGTTCTCTAAAGGTCACTTCTCTAATTATCTCCCTAAGACCCTTAATCTTGATGTTTCTCACTTTGAGAGTTTCTTTTGTGCCTAATCTTCCTCTCGAAGTAATTTGAGATAAAGAGTAGAGAGAAGATATCACTTAATGCAAGAAAGAGATAAGAAACAACACGGTCTTAGATCGATAAGAATGAATTAGATTTGAGTGACTAAATGTTGAAGTTGAGATCAAGATATAAACTACCTTCGAGATACCATTTGTAGAAACGAAATGGTATTAGCAATTAAAGAATAGGTAGTTGGAAAGATATTACTTTGAAATGAATACCACTTTAAGAAATAGATCAAAGATAGATCATAGTGGTATTAAACAAAAGAGACGAAATGATATCTATATGAGTTGTCAATGACTCCATATATTTCAACAAATCCAACAAAAAGGTTATTTGGAGCATTTTCAACTCGGAGAGATCGAACAAAAGTTTTGAAAATAAATTATTTCAAAATAAGCTTTTCGATTTTAAAGATAAGTCCCATTTGCAAAAATACCTCCAATTTTGCCAAATGAGCATGAGTAGGGTATTTTACTTTCCAAATGATCTATATGAGTCTCTCATACCCTTTTGAGCCAATTTGAATCAAGAAGTTCGGTCCAAATGACAAAACTCAATTAAGTAATAGAAATTGACATTTTGGTTAAAGTATGTTTTTCGGTGAGTTTCAAAACCTCATAACTTGAGTTATATTGATCATTTGAAAATCCTTTAAATACGAAAAATGTTTATAATGACCAACTCTAAGTTTTTCATTTTGAAACTTTTCTCAAATTAGGTTTGGAATTAATTCTATTGAAAATACCAAAAATGGGTAAAAACAAGATCCCGATAAGTATATATATATATATATATATATATATATATATATATATATATATATATATATATATATATATATATATATATATATGGAAACTTGTTTTAAATGAATTTTAATTTTGCTTTGGCCAAAACACTTTGAAAACATTTAAGAACCATTTTGAAACTTTTTCAATCAATTTTTGTTAAAAATATTTTTCTTGAAATTGACATTTTGGCTAAAATGGCTCATTTTGAAAATAAACACTAGCACTTAAAAGATATGGCACACTTAGAAAATGTGATACACATGAATATGAATTAGCACTAACTCTAAATGTGCCACTCATTAAGCTCATAAAACAATATCGAAGTTTTGAACATGAGCAAGAAATAATATGAAGTAATTCATTCAATGCAATGCAATTACCTACCCAAGGCAAAAGCTTGAAATTAAATTGTTACCGAAATAGCAATGGTTCATAATGGTGACTTGAATATCATCATGCTTGTCCTCAAATAGATGGAGAGGGAATCCACCTCTTTTACGTATATGCCAAGCCTCCAATGCTTCCTCGAGTCCTATTAAGCACTTTAAGCAAGATTTGGTATCCAATGCTTTTTGGGTCCATTGGTGTTAGCAACAAAATATCTAGGTGCCCAAGTAAAAGACTTACACTTAGAGTTAGCATGAGAACAACAAAACTTACTACTATTAGATTTTATCTTTGGGCACATAGCAAGTGAAGAGTTAGCCATTGATTTAGAATGGGTTGCAAAGAAGCAAAGCACATCATTCTTGATCAAATTCATCTTGGGGCTTATCCTACCACCATCCTTGGGTAACTTCCCAATTTCTTTCTTACCCAAGGCATCCTTCTCCCCAAGAGAATTGTCACAAATTATGTGTTTTGCTACCCAAATGGCTTTGACATTTGTTTTAGTTGGGGCAACATTTTTAGCAAACAAATTACCATTTTTGTCTCTTCTAAGCATATAATGATTATTGGCAAGAGAGGACTTAAGATTGTTACCCTTGGGACAATCCTTACCGATGTGTCCCTTTTTCCGGCAATTGTAGCAAGTAGGCTTCGAAGCTCTTCTTTTCTTGACTTGCTCTTTGTCCGTTTGCCTCTTCATGGATATACTCTTGAGATTTTCCTTGTTAGGACACTTAGAGGGAATGCGCCCTAACTTGTTGTATGCAAAACACCGAATAGTCTTCATTTTCTCGTCATGATGCTTTGAATTGCTCTTGAGCTTGCCCTTCTCGGCTTGGTGCTTGAGAAGGCTTTCTTGGTCATTAATGGACTTGGAGTGTCGTGTCTCATAATTTTTCTTCCTCGAGATGAAGCCAAGTCCCTTCTTATTCTTCACGGATCTTTGATTGCCCAAGATGGCATTTAAGTTGGCTTTCCCTTTATAGCACTTCTCCAAGTCATTTTTTAATTTCTCCACATGTGCCTTGAGCTCTTTGTTTTCCTCTACAAGATTGTTAGTACAACAAGCACTAGAGGAAGTAGAAGCAATTATATTTGAGCTACTAGACATATAAAGCAAATCATCAATTATTTCTTCACATGAGGTGGAGACATTATCATTAGATGAAGTATTACAAGTGCAATCTAAGCTATGTACATCATCTAATAAATTGTAAATTAAGTCTATATCCACCTTGATGCTAGTTGGACTTTTGAGGAGAAGAGTTTCATTATGACTCATTAAACTATCATATGAACTTTGAAGTAACTCAAGCTTTTTAGTCAAATCATATGATTTTCTTATCTCCTTCTTAAGATGCCTATGAAGCTTTGCACACATATGCATCAATTCATCATGAGTGGGCTCGTCGTTATTTACCTCTTTATTACCTTGAGCCATAAAACAATGAGGTGATGTAGAAGGTGAAAATAATTCATCTTCATTGGAGCATGATGTGGAGCAATCATCATTTGAGATCCATTCTTGTGAATTGTCCTTAGATCAATTTTGAACTTCTCATGATTTTCTTGAATGAACATCCACACATCATGTGCCTTTTTGAGATGACACACATTATTTTGAATTTCCATGCTCAAAACACTAATTAGAGCATCCATGGCTTGAGCATTCTTGTGTTCACTTTGCTTTTGTTCGGCGGTTAGATTCTCTTCATCCTCCATACTATAACCTTCTTCAACAATATCCTAAATGGAAGGATGAAGTGCGCATAAGAACATCTTCATTTTGTGCTTCCATGGGTCATAAAGACTACCATTAAAATAAGGTGCCCAACAGGAGGAAATACGAATACTAGCAAAAGAATATGGATCATGCTCATTAGTAGGATCAAGAGAAATAATAGTTCCAATCTTATCAATCCCATCTAGCGACATCCTAAATTCACCAAGCGGTTAAGCTTTACTTTGGGAAACCTTGCTCTGATACCAATTGAAGGATCAGGATATCGCCAAGAGGGGGGTGAATAGGCGTTATAAATTTTCAACCTTTTATTGCACAGCGGAAAATGATATCGGATGTTCCGATGTTGATATCGGATAGTCCGATATGGGTACCTGCACCAAAATCAAATCCACAACACAAGAGAGAATAATAGCACACGAAGGTGCTAGCCAACAAGTAAAACCACGAATCAATGTAAATCAAGTTAGAGGGCAAGCGGGAAACCAAGAGTGAAGTGGAGACTCGAAGATTTGTTTCCGAAGTTCAGATCCTTGAGGGGATCCTACGTCTCCGTTGAGGTAGGCTCGGTCACACTTGAGCCCGGGTCTCTTTCAACCCTTCCCTCACCGAGGTCGCACCAAGACCCCCCGGTTTACTCCTTGATTCCTTCCTTCCGGCGCGGAATCGGCCTTCACAAACTTGCACGGCTCACCACACAAAGCACCGGTGGCTCGTGGTCGACTCCTAGCCGTCTAGGAGTCCTCAACCTCCAAGAGTAACAAATGCACACAAAGAACGAACTCAGAGATGAATCAAGTGCTCAAAGATCGACTTCTTCTCACTTAGCACTCACACCCTCTCCCAACTCTTCTCACAAAGAGGATCACTTAGATCTAGAGTGGAGGGGGCAAGAAGCCCTAGGTTGTTTGGAAGTTCTGCTCAAAAATGGTGTGGAAGGCAACCTTAGCCCATGGGGAAGAGGGAGGCCCTAAATAGCCTCACACAGAAACTAGCCGTTGGAAGCTGACAGATATCGAATAGTCCGATGTTAACATCGGAATGTTCCGATATGAAAGTGAGGGAAACTTGGAGTAACGGCTATTTTTTGATGTCCTGAAATGATTCTAGAGAGGTTAAAACCAAATACAACACCAAAAGATCAAATTCATATCGGATAGTCCGATGTTAACATCGAAATGTTTCGATATTTTCGGAGCTGGAGACAGAGAGGGGTCAATCGGAACATTCCGATATTTTTGGAGCTGGAGACAGAGAGGGGTCAATCGGAACATTCCGATCCAACATCAGATAGTCCGATACAGCACACAACTATTGACGGAAACGGGCGTAACTTTTGACTCCGAACTCCGATTTCGGTGAACTTGGGCTCTACGGAAAGCTAAGAACAAGGGCTATACAACCCACAAGGTCTCACTACCCAAATCCCAAAGGATAGGAGCAGCAACCACAAAGTAAGCCACGAAATACCTAATACTTTCACTTTCCGACACCACCAACACTCCTCTCCCTCGATCTCTCTCAAAGATTAATCACTTGAGCACCTGAGACATATCTAAGCCATTCAACGTTGCATCCCTCTTAATAGTACGACAATCCTTAGACTCAACTTATAAATAAAGCCAAACAAGTTTTAGAATAAATCACTTGCCGTCTTCTTTCTTCATTTTGAGGTTCAACGATGTTGTTAGTCTTGAGCACCCTTGATGTGTTGCGCATGATGACCTTTACTAAATATTGATAACGTCTTCATCTTGTCAACCTTGACTTGATTCACCTCATGAGACTCTCGTCCTATTCGACTTTGTCTCGATCATCCTCCTCGACGATCATCCCGCCAAATCGACCTTGACTTAGTACTCAACTCTTGGTGACATCATCGTCTTGTTGACCTTGACTTAACCGTCATCCTTCAACATTCCTTGGTCATCACACAAACTCATAGGACCTAATTCTTTCTAAATCACTCGTGAAATATATTAGTCCAAAAGCTCAATATAAAAGGATAAGTTTGATATTCGTGAGCAATTAAGTGTTTAAGTGTTTCACGTAAATAAGAACAACACAAGTGGAAACACTTGGCACAAGAAAGGTCTCTATTAAGTGCATCAAGGTAAATATGTGTTTGATCTATATGCACTAGATAGATGAATTAATAATCTCAAGTTCACTTAATGATGCACATGGGAATATATTTATGACTTACACATGTGCAAATTCATATTCGAATCAAGAGAGAAGTTGCGAAACCAACCTAGATTAAACTTAACTAAATTAAGTGCATGTGAGAATATTCATGAAAAGCTTACATGCACAAAGTCATTTAAACACAGTGAAGTTTATGTAGTGCACCGATTAAGATAATCACTAATACATGGTAAATAATACAAAAGATCTTATCGAGTAAGCAACATGTTCATAATATATTTATGCTCAAACAAATAGTACAAGATATGACGAGCATAAATCTAATCAACTAATAACATGTGTGTCGGGGATAAAATTACGGCCCATTGCCATGGCACACTCCCTGACGGCCCAATCGAACAGCCTACCAGGGCCCAGTCCCCTGGAAGGTTCTATCTGGCCCATATGCATCCCGCCAACAGCCTTCCTAGGCGTGGTGCGCGAACGGCCAAGGAATCGTGTTCGAGTCCGTCTCGAACAAGAGTTCTCAAGGCTACGTGAAGACCCGGACGTTGGTTTCCCGGATTGGATTAGGAGTCGTGATCCCCAAGACTAGGAGTATGCCTTATCGCCTCGGGATATATTTGGCATGTATGAGTTCGTTACGATCTCATAGTTAGCCCTACCGATATTCCCTCGGTAGGTCGGTTTGCTCGCACTATATAAACCATGCCCCACGGCGTTTAGGGGCATCCGAGACGACTTAGACACATCCGCATCTAAGATTACTTTGTCGCATACTACTCACCTGTACACCCATAATCTCGCCGAGACTTGTTCGTCTCGTCGAGCCACCTCTTGTATTCATCTCGATATATAAGAAAGGTTGGACGAGGGCTATTATCTCCCGAGAGGCCTAAACCAGATAAAAACCCCGTCTCCTGCTCGCTGTCGTTCACATTGTTTGGTGTGTCTCCTATCTCACTTCTAAAGAACCTTAGCGACTTGAGGTCGATATCTCAATCGTCGACAGCTGGCGCCGTCCGTGGGGACTACGCAAATCGAGCATGTCGAACTCCATCAGCGATACAGAGATACTTCCTGAGGGCTACGACTCAGAAGGACGGATGTCTCATCCTCGTCGATTCAGACGATCTGTTCGGTCTCGAACACTCTCCGCATCCGAGGCGTATGTCTCCGCTTACATGGCGGAGATAGCCTCGATCGCACTCCGCCATCGGCATTTACTCACGGAAGCGATGATCTTTACGACGGTTTAGATTTGTCAGATTCCAAGGCTATGTCGGTAGATTCCACCTGTGGAGACACAGCGATGACACCGTCTAGCATACCTTCGCATGGCCCCCGGAGCATTAACATGGCCGATGTAGGAACCTCTGAGGATCCCGTGACGGCCGTGGCGGCGGCGAGGTCGGGCAGATTAACTCGCTTTCGGCATCAAGACGATCTTCGCGCAGTCGCTCATGAGCAAGACGTCATTCGCCGCAGCCTCGACGATTCCATCAATCAGACCTTAGCACGGTTTCGCGACCGGTGTAAGCGGCAGCGTCGCGACCCACCTCGCGTGCCGGCGCTAAGTCTCCCGGCGGAAGCTTCCCCTGTTCGGGTCAATTCCCCGCGTGACCGGACTCCAATCGGGCAGAACGCGGATGGTTTAGGGATCCCAGGACCTATAGATCAAAGTCGGGAACGGCTCGAAGCTATAGCAACGGTCCTTAGATCCACCAATCAAGCTGATCTCGCCCGTATGGACGATGCTGTTGCGACTAACCTAGAGCGACTGGCTGAAGGCCTAAAGTCTCTAGGAGAAGTCAACAACTCCTCAGCGGCAGCGCTAAATCGCCGAAATGATTCGGACAGCTCGACGATCGTCGTGACCCCGTCACCATCGGCGATCACCGCCCATGAGCGAGCTACCCGTGGTCGCCGCCGCCGCCAAGTCCTCGTAGTCATCGCGACCACGGGGCAAGCGCGACGCGATGATCACGGACGGTCCCCTCGTGAGGCGCGTCGTCGCAACCACAAGGAAGGAACGTGGTGGATTGTCCCGAGAGAGTTTCTCCAGCCGAGTCATCCTGCTCAGCGGAGTTCTCCGCGCAACAGACCAACGCCTTCTCAAGACTAGGTTACGCCAGGAAGGTGGCGGTCATATGCTCGGGGCTGCGGGGCTTTCTCCGACGAGCCGGGCTGTCCGGTGGCCCTCAAAATTCAAGCCCGGTCACATGGAGAGGTACAATGGGACTCGTAACCCGAGGAATTCCTTTCCATCTACGCCACGGCCATCATGGCGCCGGGTGACGAGCTTGTTATGGCTAATTACCTCCGACCGTCCTTGAGGGTTTGTTCGGACGTGGTCGTTCAATCGGCGGAGGGTTCCATCACTCATGGAACCAGCTTTGTGACGCCTCGATCGCTAATTTTCGAGCTGTTACGCACGTCCGGGCAAGGAGGATGATCTGCACGGATGATCCGGATGAACGGGAGACCCTCCGCAACTTCGTGAAGCGTTTCATTAAGATCCGCAACACGATCCCGAACATCTCGGATGAATCTGTTGTCCGCGCTTTCAAAAACGGGTCCGCGACGAGCGCTCACCCAGATCTCGAAATCAATGAGACTGGACCGCCAACGACCTGTTCAAGGCGGCCGATCATATGCTAACGCGGCAGAGCTGCTCAAGACAAAAAGGCGTTCGACAAGGCGAGCCGCCTTGACTGGTGTGGATGAGAAGAAGAAGAGCAAGAAGAATGTCCCCGGTGACAAGAAGTCCCGAAGAAGAAGAACAAAGGTGATGCGAACAATACCGTTGCGGTATGGATCGCAAGACCTCCTCCCAAGGATGGGCGAAGAAGCCCAACAATAACTACAAGGGTAAAAAGCCCGCTCCAGGAGGCGGACAAGGCAAGAAAGGTCCGAGCGACCGATTTTGCAAGTTCCACCCAAGACTACGGGCACGATATACGCCACTGTAGAACTTGGGCTGCAAAGCTCGAAGATTTCTACAACGGCAAGGGCCCAATGCCCACCCTGCCCGAACAAGGTGATGCCGGTAAGGCCAAGCGCCAAACCGACGATGGTGATCGGGAAGATGATGATGAATATCAAGAGCCCGTGAACCATATCGCCGTCATTTTCGGTGGCTCCTCGGCTTACACCTCTCGGCGCAGCCTCAAGGAAGCTGGTCGGGAGGTCCACAACGTCGAAAAGGCAAAACCTCAGCCTGAATCGATGAAGTGGACTGAGGTCCCCATCCCTTTCTCTCAGGAGGATTGCCCCACTGGGATGACCAAGCCTCAGCGGCTCCCACTGGTGGTCGCCCCGACCATCAGCAACGCGAGAGTCGGCCGTGCCCTAGTAGACGGCGGAGCGCTTTGGACTTGTCGCTAAAGTCTTGGGACGAGATGCAAATTCCTCGTTCCAAGCTGAAGGAAGTCGCAATGCCCTTCTACGGAATTGTTCCGGGAGAAGCTGTGAAGCCGTTGGGGCAGGTTGTCCTGCCTGTCACCTTCGGCAATCCAAGCAACTTCCGGACAGAGTTGATCACTTTCGGCGTGGTCGACTTTCGTCGGCCAGATAACGCAATCTTGGGCGAGCCATCTCGGTAAGTTTATGGCCGTGTCCCACCACGCTTACCATTGCGTGAAGATACCGGGTCCTAACGGTGTGATCACGGTCAAGGGCAACTACAAATCTGCAATGGATTGCGACGAGCAGTCCCTTGCCCTGGTCGACCAGCTTCCGCCGCGCGGTCCTGAAGTTCCGCAGACTAAGTATGCACGCCCTAGGGTCTCCCTTCAGCCAGGGGGAGAAACCAAGGAAGTTCCGCTGTCGCTTGATGATACTTCCAAGACAGTTCACTTGGGGGCCAATCTGGACCCCAAATAGGAAAGCGAGCTCATTGCCTTCCTCCGAGCTAATGCAGATGTATTCGCCAGGAGCCATCGACATGCCCGAGTCCTAAGGGACGAATCGAGCACAAAGCGGCTGTCCGTGGGACAAAAAGCACATTCGCCGGAAGCTTCGTCGCTGAATTCAAACAGAGATCATGAAAGATCGACAGCAAGCGCTTTCCTTTGGGTTCATCCGCGAGGTTGATCACACCGAGTGGTTAGCCAACCCCGTCATTGTAAAGAAGAAAGACGGCAAGTGGAGGATGTGTAGATCACACAGATCTGAACGCCGCTTGTCCTAAGGACAATTTCCGCGCCTCGTATTGATCACCGGTCGATGCGATCGGACGCCACTTTCGAGTTTTTAGATGCTTACTCGGTTACCACCAAATAAGCATCTCCCGAGGATGAAGAGAAGCGCCTTCATCACCCCTTTCGCACTTTCTCGCTATCGACCATGTCTTTCGGTCTGCGCAATGTTGGTGCCACGTCCGGCGCTTAATGGAGAAGACCTTCCCGAGCAATGTGGAAAAAACACGGAGGTCTATGTCGGCGACATAGTTGTAAAGAGCAAGTATGCTCCGGATCATGTAAAAGACACGGCAGAGACTTTTCATAATCTCACCAGCATCGAATAAAATTAAATCCAGAGAAGTGTACCTTTGGTGTTCGATCCGGAATGTTGCTCGGTTATGTCATTGGCTCGCAAGGTATTTTCGCCAACCACGAAAAAATCGAGGCCATTGAAAATATGCAGCTCCAACTACCATAAAGGAAGTTCAAAGCCTCACTTGGCGGATGGCTGCTCTAAGCAGGTTTATTTCCCGTCAAGGCCAACGCGGGCTGCCCTTCTTTAAAGCCCTGCGCAAGCACAATGGTTTCGAGTGGACGGAAGAAGCCGATAGATCCTTCCAGATCCGAGCGATACTGTCCAATCCTCCCGTCTTGACTACCCAGCGGCATGGCGGCAGCTCTGCTGTACCTAGGTTGCACGCCACAAGCGGTGAGCGCGGTCTTGACAAATCGAAAGGGAAGGCATCGGCGACCAATCTATTACGTGAGCGAGGTACTTCACGGATCAAAGGAGCGTTACCACGAGGTCCGAAGCTCCTCTATGCCTTGCTCATGTCCTCGGGAAGCTTCGCCACTACTTCCAAAGCGCATCAAATCGGGTCCGACCACGTTCCCTCCGGGAGAAATCCTACGGAACAAGGAATCTAGCGGACGTATAGCTAAGTGGGCAATGGAACTAGCGAGTTTGACACATTATTTGTCGCCCGAATCGCTATTAAGTCACTGTGTCCTAGCTGACTTTGTCGCTGAATGGACTTGCCGCTCAAATCCTGTGAAGCTCCCGAGCAACCCGATGAACCCTCTGGACCATGTTTTTCGATGGCTCGCAAGACCGAAACTCGGGGCTGGTTTTGTTCTCATCTCCTCAAGGAGAGCAACTCGAGATTCTATCCAACTACACTTTGCGGCGACTAACAACGCTTGTAGTACGAGGCCCTCCTCACGGACTAAGAGTGCAAGTCGCTTGGTGTCCAATCGCCGATCGTGTGAAGGAGATTCACGGTGGTCATCAATCGGGTTAACAAGGAGTATCGGTCTGCGATGACTCAATGGCGCGATACGGTTGAAGTGAGGAAGTTGGGCGGCATTTTCGATTTTTGAAGTGCTCTTCGTGCCGTGAAGGACAACTTCGGCCGACCAACTATCCAAGTATGGATCCTCACGCGAACTCGCTTCCGCAGGGTGCTCGTCGAGCACCTTCACAAGCCCTCAATCACGTCTCCGGACGAGGCAACGAGGCAGTGGTCTTGTCTCCGTTATCGGCAGTGTCCGGATCGGACAACGCCATTTGTCCGGTACCTTGCGATGGGACCACGCCGACGACAAGCCGAGCGTTCCCGCTCACAAGGCGTTGCTCTATACAAGCTTGTGGGCGGCATCCTTACCGTCAAGGTGCTCGGGAGTTCTTTCCAAGTGCATCTCGCAATAGGAGGTGTGTTCCTTCTTAGGGACATACACGAGGGTGCTCGTGGCAACCACGCCTCCTTCGAACTACGGTCGGCAAAGCGTTTCGCATGGGCTATTATTGGCCCATCGTTACAAGATGCCCGGACATCGTGACTAAGTGCAAGGCTTGCCAATTTCACGCCGGAAGGCACACAAGCCGCCCAAGAGCTCCAAACAATCCCCCATCTTGGCCTTTTTCCACATGGGGTGCGGATCGCTTCGGCCCATTCCCTAAGGGGTACAAGGGCTATACACACCGCTGTCGCCATAGACACTTTTACAAAGTGGATTGAGGCGAGCACGTGTCGCCCCTTCATGCCAAAACGGTTGTTCGCTTTTCAAAAGCAACGTGGTCGCCGCGGGATCCCCACAAGTTGATCATCGATAGCGGTACCCGATTTGAGCGAGATATTCCGGGAATATGCGAACATTTGGGCACCAAGGTTCTGCCTTCGCGCGGGCACACCCACGAGCAATGGAGTAGTCGGCGAGCTAACGGACAGATAGTCCAGGTATCAAACGGCGGGTATTTATCGCTCTCGGCGAAGCACAAGCCAAGGCTCGGGTCGACGAAGTTCCTTCCGTCCTCTCAGGCGATTCGACTACGGCGGTAGGGCGGCGGGAAACTCCTTTCCAATTGGTCTATGGTGCGAAGCCATCCCGCCACCGGTTGTACTCGGTTTCTTCTCGACGAGCTCACCAACCTAGTTGACGGCGAGCAAGAGCGCCTCGATCTCGATCTCCTCAAGGCACACGCGACCGGGCACAAGTCGAATGGCACGCTACCAAAGAAGCTCTTCACGGCAAGCCGCCAAATCAGTTCGACCAAGGGTTTTGAAGGCGGACGACCTCGTTACTGCGCCGTGTCCAGAACTTGTCCAATGCCAACAAGTTAACTCCTCGTTGGGAGGGCCTGCTCACGGTCGTTTCTCCGCCGCGCCGGGGCTGTTCGCTGGCTATGGAGGACGGGAGAGAGTCGACCAAGACTTGGAACATCGACCCCGACCGTAAGTTCTTTGTGTAGGTCTTTTCTGTGTTTGCTTAGCTTTGCGCTTTTTGAAAACTTCGCGCCTTAGTTCGTCCAAGTCCCTCGGGCACCATGTAAAGTTCAATCCAATTCTTCAGTGAATCCTCGCGGCCTCTGTGCCCTTTTCACTACTTGTCTTCTCAGACTACTTTCCTCTGGTAACACTTGATGGTTGCCCGGTCTTGCGAACTCTTGGCTCCGCAATCTTAAGGATTGTTCCCTACCCGTATCTGGTTTCGACAAGTTCCTAAACTCAGGGTTGCGTAACACGGCCTTTCCACCTTGCGGCTAGGGCTGCTCTCGTAAGCCCTCCGCGGCAGAGGCACTTACTGCTTGGCGCGACCACTTGGTAAAGCCTGCTCTCGTAAGCCCCCCGCGGCAGAGGCACTTTCCTTGCTCGGTTACTCTCGGAACTGTCTAACTTACGTCAACGAGCAGACTGTGGAACAAATCGAGCAAGGTTCGGGTGTCGCTCTTTCTCTCTACGCACGTGCTCGAGTTCGCAAGCTTAGGTTCTCGAGCATCGTCCGTACCGGGGGCTAGGGTGTCGCTCTTTCTCTTGTGCACCTGTTCGGGTTCGCAAACTCAGGTTTCCGAGCAGATGCACAACGGGGGCTGGGAGTTAGGCTAAGCGCTCTACCGGTTTTCTTAAACTTCCTAGCGCTGTTCGCTTTTCTCTTAGTTTCTGTTCGTTCTTGTCTTTTTTGCTGCTCTCTCTTTGCAGGGAAAAGGGTAAGTCTTTATTAACAAAATTTGCAGGTACAAAAGTCCATCTCGGTTCTGACCCTACTGACTACCTAGAAGCGAGTTGCTCCTTGAGCTCCTCGATCACTTCCTTAAGGCGCAGGACTTCCCTTGGGCTTTGAACCCTCTCCGCCTCACTCGGAGACGATCGGCTTCCTCCTTGTCGCTCTGGCTCGCTCGTCGTCGCCAGACGGAGAGCCTCGACTTCTTCGGTCTTGGCCCTTGCACTGGTCGGTCGAGCCTCGCTCTGGCTAACTTCATTTGCCGACGGTCTTGAGCTGCTCGTCCAGCTCCTTGACCTTCTTCTCCTTGGTGATCGCCTCACCGCCATCCTCACAGATCTCCTCAATCTCTTCTGTGAAGCCCATGTGGTTGAGATTTTAGCCCGAGTCCCGCAGATGTACTCCGCTCCTCCTGGCGAAGCCGGGCCTTGAGCTTCTCGGTTTCTGCCGCGAGCTGGTTCCGCCAGTGGGACGCGTCAGCAAGCTGCTCTTCATGCCACTTCATGCGGCCTAGCTTCTCCTCCGCGGTGCTCGCCCTCACGGCCTGCGCGCGAAGCTCCTCGGCTTCCTTTATAAGGGCCTCGGAGGAACGCATCTCTTTGGACAGCTTGGCCTTGAGTTTCTTCGCTTTCGCCTTTAGCCGGCTCCGGCTTTGGGCCAGCGCAGAGTGCTCCGCCCCTGGATCCCTCGTCTGGAGATGCTCCCGGAGGGATGCCAGCACGGCGGCCCGTTCGATGGTAACGCCATCCTCGAGTTCACCATGGTATCCACAAGACACGAGGAGAAGATCAAGTCAAACGCTTGCGATAATACAATTAAATTGAACAAGGTTTGGTCTTGAGTTTACCTTGCCAAGCCGATGCTTGACCCATGGGCGCAGCGGTCCTCGAGGCCATGCGCCACGAAGCCCGCTTCGTGTGGGATGAGATGGGGCGTTGTTCCGTCATTGCCTTTGTTCGCTCCTTCCTTTTGCGGAGCGCCTTTTCCCGAGAGCAGGGCACGGCGGCGCTTTGTCTCGCGCTCCTTCTCCTCTCCCGCCGAACGTCTTCGGCGAGGCGAGCCACACCGCTCGGTGGCGCCGTCGTTCCCACAGGCGGGGCGACTTGCTCGACCGCTCGGGCTCTTCTTCTCGGCGGCGGAATTCACCCGCCGCCAGAGAACCCGTCGCCTCGGGGTGAGCTGCCCTCGCGACGAAGTTCTGGCAGACCATTGCTCGGTCCCGCCTGGCGCTTCCGAGCCATCGCCTTGGCACCGAAGTCCATGGCGCCGCTTGCCGCTACTTTTGCCTCCAGCCGCTTCACCGCGTCTTTGAGCGCGTCGATCTGCTCGCTGGGGCCCGGCGGCAGCAGGCTCCACGCCGCCAGCTTGTCCTTGAGGCTCGCCACCTCACTTTACGTGGACGCTGCCGTGCAGATGTTTCGGCGGCGGCGACCGCTCGAGCGCCTCTTCGACGTCGTCTGTGGCGGTCTCTTCTTGGGCAGCTGATGAACGAGAGTTGGTCGTTAAGTCCAATGCGGTCAGAAGGTGGAAAGATCAAAAGATCGATTTCTACATACCGCCGTGGAGGGCTTGATCTCGATCTTCCTCGCGGAACTTTCCGCCTTTTCCTTGGGGGCTCCTTGGCGGTTTCTCGCTTTGGCCCTTAGGCGTTAGCGGCGATGAGCTCGGCTCTCGGTGAGTGAGCACTCCTCTCAGCAACGCAAGGAGTTTCTCCTCGCGCGACCTCCTCCTCGAGTCTCCTTTGCTCGGCGACTGTTGTAGCCGCGCCATATGGCCGGGTGAGCTTGCGGTAACGCCTAAGCCGAGGGCCATGATCTTTACTCTTCGTCGCTCTGCTTTCGGCGAGGAGGAGGGGCTTGGTCTCTTCTCGTTGGGCTGACTGCGCGCCGCTTGGTTCGCTTTCGGTGCGCTCCGTCGCCTTGGTGGTCTCTTCGACGGTGGCGGCCGCCATGGCGCTGGCGAGCTCGCGTCGCTCAACCGCCACCTTGGGCTTTGTGGCCGTCTTGGCCTTGCCTTTCTTGGCTTCTCCTTCTCGGACCGGAGAGGTCCTCGGCGATCCCTCCGAGGATCGGTTTGGTCCTCCCACGCCGCGTTTTGAGAAGCTTAACGTCGGCATTAAAAACAACGGTGTAAATCTAGCAACACGGGCTGGGTATAAGTGATTTACCTCGTCTGTGCGGACGAGCACGTTCCTTGGACAAGTATAGGCCACCTCGCCGGTGACCTCGCTGTCCTTCTTCGCCGCCTTCAGCATGGCGTCGACTCGCTCGGTCACCCATGCGTCGGTTGGCTTCTCTGCCCGAGCAGATGGAATCGTTAAATTCCTGTTCGGAGAAAAACGATCAATGAAGAGGTTGAGTCTTAAAGGCACTTACCCGTGCTCTCCCTTGTGATGTCCTCCCATCCCTCTATCTTGTAGAAGGGGTAGGACCTTCTTCGCAGCGGGCAAATCCTGTTCGCTGTGAAGTCCCGGATGATCTCCCTACCCGTGAGCCCGAGGCTCACGAGGGAGGCGATCTTCTGATCAGTACCAATCCTCGGCGGACATCTCCGCCGAGGCATTGAGGTTCCTTTGCGGCGCCTTCCGGTGAAGACGAAGTTCTTTGTCGCCGCTCCGCTTGTCAGTAGAACCACCTCACCCACCACGCGCCCATCTAGTCGAAAGCGGTGGGCGAGGATCTGGGCGTCGTCGGCGGTGGCCCTGAGCTTGAGGTAGTAGCACCCGCGCAAGCGGCGGCGAGCTGCTCCTCGTCATCGCGTAATAGTGGAGGAACAGCCCCACCGGTGAATCGATTCTCAGATAGCCTTCGCAGGTGTGCGAAGGCGGCCATCTGGAGGATCTTTGTTCGGATTGAGGTTCGCCACCTCCAATCCGCTAATGTTTAAGAAGGCATCGGCGGTCGCCGGAGATCGCAACCAACAAAGGCGAATCGTTGAAGTTAACAAACTCTCCCTCCAATGCTCCGGAGTATCCTCCTCTCCGGCGACCTCCGGCTACGGTGTCGATGTGGTCCTCCTCCTCCCAGACCTTGTGTCCTTCTCGGTCGAGCTAGTGCCGTGAACTTGGCCATAGCGGTTCCGGGGATCGGACGGCGTGGTTGGTGGTGGAGTTTGGGTACTTGATCTTTGGCGGTTGGAGCTAGGGCTTAGAGAGGAAAGGCGCGAGAGCAGAGTGGCTGGCGCGGCGGCTTGGGTGCTTTATAGTCCGTATAAGCGGCTCTGCAGCGGTTTAGTCCCGAGCGGCTAGTTTTTACCGCAACGGCTAGGTAAAGCGGTGCTTTGTTTTCACCGCAGCAGCGACAGTGAAGTTACCGTTGGAGTGCATAGCGGCTATTTTTCGGTGTTTGCTTTCAAGGTGCGTGCTCGCTTCGGACAGATGTCGTTCCTCGCTCGACGAACGGAGTTGCTCGGCATCGATTGGGTTTGTTCGGTCCCGAACAAGTCTGCTCGGTTGAACCACAACCTGTTCGGTCACTTGTTGCATGTCTTTATAGCAGCATAGTTTCCCTCTTCGTGACTTGGAGTCTCAAGAGGATGACCCCACTCTAGTGAGTCCTTCCACTTGAGTCTCGGGGGCTAGCTGTCGGGGATAAAATTACGGCCCATTGCCATGGCACACTCCCTGACGGCCCAATCGAGCGACCTACAGGCCCGATCCTGGAAGGTTCTATCTGCCCATATGCATCCCGCCAATGCCTTCTTAGGTGGCGTGGTGCGTAACGGCCAAGGAATCGTGTTCGAGTCTGTCTCGAACAAGAGTTCTGCGCGGCTACGTGAAGACCCGGACGTTGGTTTCCCGGATTGGATTAGGAGTCGTGATCCCCAAGACTAGGAGTATGCCTTATCTGCCTCGGGATATATTTGGCATGTATGAGTTCGTTACGATCTCATAGTTAGCCCGGCCCGATATTCCCTCGGTAGGTCGGTTTGCTCTGCACTATATAAACCATGCCCTACGGCGTTTAGGGGGCATCTGAGACGACTTAGACACATCTGGCATCTAAGATTACTTTGTCGCATACTACTCACCTGTACACCCATAATCTCGCCGAGACTTGTTCGTCTCGTCGAGTCACCTCTTGTATTCATCTCTGATATATAAGAAAGGCTGGACGTAGGGCTATTATCTCTCCCGAGAGGCCTGAACCAGGATAAAAACCCCTGTCTCCCTGTTCGTTGCTGTTCACATTGTTTGGCGTGTCTCCTATCTCACTTCTAAAGAACCTTAGCGACTTGTGGTCGATATCTCAATCGTCGACAATGTGCTTACACAAAAATAGTTGCATACCTCAATTAGCAATCCATCTTATTTGTATAAATAAGACTACGAAAGATAAGCGATCAAGTATGTTAGTCTCGTTGAAATGATTAGCATGAGACGTACCTTTTATAATGAATAGCTTCTCCACTCAACATATACGATTTTTCTCTAAATAGGATGAGACTAAAGTAATCTTGACAATAAACATATTAGTCTCATAGCAATTAGCATATTTGTGATGTGACATTAAATAAGTATTAAACCAAACATTGTTATTAAACATGTTTGTCATTAATCACCAAAATCACACAAGGTCACTTGCACTTACAGTGCCTATCTTTCGTGAGAGTTGCAGCAAAGCGTTGTGGTTGTACCCCGTGTTTGCACGGGCTTTTTTTAATTATTTTCTCATGTTATTCAATGAAATAGAACGGCGGTTCTTCTGCCCCTCTTTCAAAAAAAAATATTGCTAGGAGCAATTTTTCAGACAGTACTTAATAAATTGATTGTTTATATGTTCATGGGTTAATGACGTGCAAATTAAAAACAGAAGGAAGTATCTCCAATTTTAAAAAGATATATGGGTTTCTAAAAACATGTAGTGTTCTCGACTCGCTTGTTGTCTTATTTGCCGATCAGAAACAGTTTGGAGTCTATTGCTTGATCTGAATTCCTTTTGAAGTTTTGACAAACGTTTTTGAAATAAAAACAAGAGATGAACAAAAAAAACCAAGGCATTTAATTTGGTTTCCGAAACCTCGTATAAGTGTATCTAAGGTCTTTTTGATTCCTTGTTTAGTTTTAGTTTATGTTGGGTTTATAATTATTTTTATTTGTATATAAACCTTTCATTTTAATTTTTGAAATAATATTTTCAAAACTTTGTAGGTTTTTTCTCAAAGATCTTAAAAATATCGAAATCCAGTATTAAAAACAGCTGCAGTCTTAAGGCATGTTTTGGCCGTCTTAAGGCATGTTTTGTTGGTTTATTTTCTTTATCTCTATATCGAATCAGATGGTTTAGCTTTAACTGTTAGTTCTTTTTTTATCTTAAATAAGTGTTCTAAAGTTGCAAAGAAGCTTAAAAAAACAAAAAAGGAACCTCGAGAGGTGTTAAAATTTCAGCTTATAAAGAGAGATGAGTTGAAGATAGACCATCTTCAACTTTTTTTTTTTTGCTCCTTTCATCCATCATATGCCATATTTTTTGCTTATATTTTTTATCACCTTTAACAGCATCTTTGTAAGAAACGAACATGTTATTTATTGCGGTTTGTTTTGTAATTGACATGAACTCTTCTTTTTAATTATGAATTTATGTTTTTATTGCCGTTGATAAGGACTTTATTTCTAATCTAACCCGTTAATTTGGTTCCCCTATAATCAACGGTGTAAATATTTCTTTTTATCTCCAATTAACGTGGAAATTTCTAGTATCTTAGGCCCTGTTTGTTTGAGCTTCTAGCTAGTTTTTAGCCTCAGAAGTCAGAAGCTCAAACAAACAGTCAGCTTTTGGACCTCTTTTAAAGAAGTCAAAAGCCACCAAAAGCCCAATTTATACTGTGATATGAGCTTTTCCCATAAGCTAGTTTTTTGTGACTTTTCTCATAAGCAGTTTTTAGAGAAGCTGCAGCTCAAACAAACAGGGCCTTAAAATTAGTGTGGTGGTTCCGTTTAACTCTGCTTTAATAATTTGATATAATCTAGTTCCACTATAATCGACGGGGTACATCTTCCTTCTTTTGTTCGATTAACACGTGAATTTCTCATATTTTAGAACTAACGTGATGGTTCTATTAACTCTGCTTTAATAAAATATATAAGACACGATCCTACCAAGAGAATCCCGTGGTCTCACAGCTAACTCCATGGCTGCTGCACCTTGGAAAACATTGGAGTTGCTGTCCGTTCCACAGGGAAAAGAAGTTAGCTGTTGCAGTAGAGACGGATAGGTGTCGGCAGTGGGTCCTGTGGCATCGATCCTGATTAAGTGCTGGAATTTTTTTTTATATCCCATTCATCATAGAGAGTGATGGGTTTTTGGCACGGGAGCTGATCGTTGGCAGCTTCTTTACAGACGATGGCCTCCGGATTCAAGTCCACTGCTCGCTTGCTCCGGCGTGCCAGTGGCATGGATCATGGATAGGGGTGAAAACGGGTCGGATAGTTCCCGGACCGGACCGATCAGATTCGGATTCGGATATCTTCGGATCGGATTTTATCGGATATTTTCGGATACGGATCGGTACTCGGATATTTTTTGTCGGATACGGATACGGATACGGGACGGCGATATCCGTCGGTACCGGATTCGAATTCGGATATCCGAGATTTTAGATGTTCGGATATCCGATACCTGTTTAATCCTCATTTCGTCCGGCCCAACTGCCCAAGGCCCAAACTGAGCCCAAGGCTTCTGCTGCTAGGTTAAGGTGAACCCAATCCGCTCCAGTGCTCCACGCGACCACGCCTCCACCCGCAGGCTGCAGCCGCACCCTCTCCGCCCCTTTGCGCCGCCGCCGCTCGTCGTGCGGCCGTGCTCATGCCGCCCCTGCGCCGCCTCCACGAGGGCCATCGCCGCCCGTGCCGTGCTCCATCGCCTCCCCGAAGCGGCCGAGCGCCATCGCCTCCTCGGCGACGCAGCAGCCACCCCGTGCCCGCCTCCCGTGCGCCGCCGCTTCCCAGCGCCATCGCCGCCCGTCGCGCCGCCGCCTCAGCGCCTCCCAGCGCCATCGCCTCTCCGTCGCTGCAGCAGCCGCCCGTGCTCCTCCTCCCGTGCACCGAGCCGCCACCGCCGCCACCGTGCGCCGCCGCCGCCGTCCCCGTATTTGTAGGAGCCTGCTTCTATGGATGATTTTGAGGACGATGGACCGGACTACAACATCCTTGACATGGAGGAATGACATGCCCTTTAATTGATGAATTTATCTTTCTGTTGAATTTGTGATGAATTTATCCTTCATTTGAACTATGTATGATGATTAGCGGTGTATCTGTATGTCATTTGAATTATGTATGAACTGTATGGCACTATCACTATGACAATGTATGTGTATGTCATTTAAACTATGTAGTGTCAGCTGTCATGTGTGACTTGAACTATGTCAAAGCTCCTTTGGTATTCTGTAATGCTTATATGCTTTGTTAAATTGTTCTTCCTATTTTATCCTGTGTGATGCCATGGTGAATTGGTGATTTACTAATATTATATAGCCAATGTGTTGATTGTCTATTTATGTATGCAGCGTGAAGGGATTTTCTTTGCAACATAATTTGTGTACATGTTATAACTCCTCTAATCAATTGAATTACATAGTTGTTTTAGTTGAATTCGGACGTATAGTTTGAGTGGTTTTATGTTCCGAAAAATATCCGTGATCGTATTCGATTCGACCCGAATCCGCTCCGTATTCGTGTCCGACATTTCCCGCATCCGTATCCGTAACCGACCTATCCGTATCCGTATCCGGTTCCGAGAAAAACCGCAAAGTTAGGATATGGTTTAGCCATTATCCGATCCGATCCGACCCGTTTTCACCCCTAATCATGGATGGTTGGCTTGGCCGTGCCTGCCGCCGCGGTGGTGCACGGCGGGCAACGATGACAGCACGCGGCGCGCGAGCTTCCTCACACACTTGTAAGTTGTAACCTCGTTTCGTGGAGAGCTTGTAGGCTCGTTTCACCGACCGATTTTTGGCCGTCTATTTTGATAAAACATGGGATCAGTCCAATCCTAAACAAAAGTCATACCTTTTTATTTTAAAAATACATAGCCACAGACTTATTGAAATACTAACATTTAAGTTTAAGTGTTGTTGAAACATTTCGCATATTTATTGAAATAACATTTATGTTTAAGTATCGCTCAAACATTTTGCATAAACATGTTTCTCAAAAGTTATCTAGGGATGCAAGTAATTTTCACATGCGAATAAAATATTTCATATGCATTTTTATGGGTGCCACGTTAGAAAACCGATTTTTTCAACAAAAAAAAAATGCACGATGTTTTATAAGAATAAATAAAAGATCATACAGGCAAAATAAAAATTCGTTGCAGGTGTTTTCCCAAAGCAACAGCATATTTATCATGCATGGCAAATGTAAGTGTTTCAGAAGGGGAATATATTATTTTAGGGAAAAATCAAGATGCCCAATCTATTTTGTTTTGCAGATGTTTCACATAAACAAACTAAATATTTCACACAGTCAAACCAAATATTTCAAAAGAGCAAACAAAATATTTCAGAGCTAAATCAACGGGTGCAAATTAAGACAATTGTAACATCCCAAATTTTTAAATAACAATTTGGCACGTTATTAATTTCTTAACTGCATAATTTTAAAATCGCAAATCATTTATTTATCGCATCATGGCATATTCAGCATTGCATGCAATGCATCTAAATTAGAAAAATAATTTAAACTCTTTAAGTTTATGCCTTTGGGGAAAAATTTGGTAACTTGTTTAAATTAATATTTTCTTAAAACCATTATCCCTTGTGGAGTGTTTGGAATATATTAATAGATTTGGAGAAAACAAAATTATATTTCCTAAGTGGGGGTGTAATTAAAAAGGTATTTGGAAATGAATTTGAATAAGAAATCAGAAATTTGAAATAGCTTATTTTTCCCCTCGGCCCAGGCTGGCCCATTCTCTCTTCTCCTTTTCCCTCCAGCCGAGCTGGCCCATTCCTCTTCCTCCCCTCTCTCTGTTTCTCCCCCGTGCCTCGGTTCCTCTGAGTGGGCATAAGCCGTCTTTGCCGCCCATCTCCGCCATGACCCATCCTGCCGCCTTGCCTCCCTTGCAATGAGGCGGGCGCCATCGACAGGTGGGCCTACCTTGACAGCCTCTCCTTCCCTTCTCTCTCTGGTCAGCGGGGTCCACTTGTCAGTCCTCTCTTCCTCCTCCCGATTCTTCTCTCCTCTCTGTCTCTCTCGCGCTCACCGGTCGTCGCCGCTGTTCGGCCGCCGTCCCGAGGTCGCGTGCACTCATTTTTCCACGCAGCCTCTCGCCAAGGTCGTCTCATCCGTACTCTCTTCGCTCTCTGCCTCTCCCGTCTTGTCACCGGCCGATCCCGAGGCACACGTCGCCGGACTTGACCTCGCCGAGACGCCAAGTCGCCGCCGCTCTGCACAGCCGGACTTTGCCGCCGCATCTTAACTCCGTGCCAACCGCCAACCATCCCCTTGACGCCGCCTTGCCGCGCCGCCTATAAAAGCACCGCCACGGTACTCCCCGTCGCCGGAGCTGTTGAGAACGACCACGGCCGCGCCGTTTCTGATTTTCCCGAGAACCCAGCGCCTTCCTTGAGCATCGAGGAGTCTCCCTCTCCGTTTCCCCTCAATCAATTGCACCTCCCCGCCGCCGGAACCCTCTCGCCGGCGACACCGATCTCCTCCCGCCGCCGATCGCGCCGCCAGCTCAATTCCCCTTGGTAATACTCGTCGCCGACCCCTCAAACCAGTTCCCCTCCTCTCGTGTTTCCTCCCGAGCCGCTCGCCTCGCCGGCTAACCCGCCGTCTCACGGGCCGTCGTCGAGCATGCAGCTCTGCTTTGGGTCACCGACAGTGGAGCCCACTGTCGATGACACGTCGTTGCGTGGTATGAGCTGCCGTCTTGCAAGCAATGATGAAGCGAGCCGGTGGGCCGCTTTTGGCCCATTACCGATCCAGCTGCAGAAACCCAATGAAAATCCTTTTTAAATTTCATCAAGCACTCTAAAATTCATATCTAATTCATACTAATTCATAAAAAAGTATAGTAAATTTTATTAAATTTATGAAAGCCTCATCTTTCAAAATAAAAATATATATATGCATGTCATACACATAAAATTTGTTTTTGATTAAAATAGATAGTTCAAAGTGTGTTATTTCATGTGCATGGGAGAATGGTCATATTAATTCTTTTAAATAAAAATAAAATGCTTTGGAAGTTGCTGGACCTAAGAAAAATCATTTAAATGCATGTCATCCACTTAGCATTTATTTTGAGTTAAATAGCTAAGTTAGAAGTGGCATCATTTCATGTGAGCCTGGGGGTAGTTTTCTTAACGTTTCCCTTAAATAAAAATGCATGAAAATCAAGATTTCTACATTATCTTTAAAAACAGCAAGTCATAAAATGTTTCTTATGTGTGTTGTATTGTCTTGCATGTGCGTATGCGCGTTTAGAAGGCGAAGCTCCCGAAGACCCAATCGTCGACGTCCCCTTCGCTTTCCCCGGAACCGATCAAGGCAAGTCCCCCTTTGATATATCATATTGTGAAGCCATTTTCGGTTATTTAGAAAATGTTTATTAGACTTGAAAATATGGATGCTAGTTTAAAAAGATAAATGTCGTATTTGCTAGAATTAGTTATTATGCCAAATAGAAAAGGTAAGAGATATGTTAGGATTAAACCTAAGGCTAAAATATAAATTGTTCATATTTATATGCTCTGTTGTGGTAGGATAAATGCTTAAAAATCATTTATGCGGAATGATTCAATTATTTGTGTGAAATGTGAATATTGTTGAGAGAATCTGTATCCTGTGCAAACGCACCTGTGGTGCACCCGTGCAAACGAGGCAACCAGAGACGCACGATGCAGATCTGACGCACCTCCTCCTCCCCCCTGTACATTTTCGTTTTGCCCCCTGCAGAGGCGCCAGACACCATCTGGAACCCTACGTCCTCCCCCAAATCCTTGTGATTCCTCTTCCCTCGCTGCGCTGCTCACGTCGCCTTCCTCCGACGTCGATCCCCATGACGTTGCCTCCGCCCATGAAGCCGTAGTGGGCAGGTTCCTCCGCCGGAGCCCGAAGGTCTCATCGGGCTCCTCCTTTGCCGTCGTTGCCTAGGACAACACCGCCGCCCCCATGACGCGATCGGGCTCCTCCTTTGCCGTCGCTGCCCAGGACGACACCGCCGCCCCCATGACGCGTCCACTATCGTCGCCCAGGACGGCTTCCTCTGCCGGTGCGAATGAGGACGCCCAACCTGTTCACCTTACGGTAACACACCTGCTGCCTACAACCGATGGTCCAGATACCGAGTTGCTGCCTAGCACTGAGGATGTGACGGCGATCACGAATGCAATGCCCTCCACAGGCATGAGAACAGAAGCAATCCCTCAAGTTTTTGATGGATTTAGTACACCAAAGAAAAAATCTACGATGCCTCCTTTTGTAAGTAGTACTAAGTCTCTCTTTTCTCCCTAATTTGTAATCATTAGACCCTTGTGTTGATGGGATAATACGCCTCAGTGTGACGATGCCTCTCTTTTTGCAGTGCTCATCATATACTCCTCAGTGTGATGATGGGATCAAGCCTATTGTTGGCATGACTTTTGATGATATAGAAGCCATGGAGGATTTCTATAAGAAATATGCTCATGAGGTTGGATTCTCAGTCCGACTTGGTCAACAAAAACTGGAGGGCACGGTGGTTCAGAGAAAGCGATTCTTGTGTGCAAGGGAGGGCTATCGGGCTGAAAAAGGTAAGAATGTTGTTGATTCATCGAAGAAAAAGAAGAGTATGAAGAAAACTAGATGTGGATGCCGCGCACATATATATGTCAAGTTGTCTAGTGACAATAAGTATAACATAGCATCAATGATAGAGGATCATAATCATGGACTTGTATCACCTGATAAAGCCATCTACTAAGATCAAATCGTGATGTTGGAGAGAGGGCAAAGAACACACTATACACATGTCACAAAGCAAGCCTAGGGACTTCACAAGCATTTAGGCTTCTTCATGTTAGTGAGGGTGGTTTTGAGAATGTTGGCTGCACACAAAGAGACTTGCAAAATTACTACCGTGACCTAAGAAAAAAAATCAAGAATGCAGATGTCGAGATGTTTGTGGCACAACTAGAGAGAAAGAAAGAGGTGAACTCAGCATTTTTCTTTGATTTTGTTGTGGATGAGCAAGGAAGGTTGGTGCATGTGTTTTGGGCTGATGGAACAAGTAGGAAAAATTATTGTTATTTTGGTGATGTCGTATCATTTGATTCTACGTATACGACTAACCAATACAACATGATTTTTGCACCATTTACTGGAGTCAATCATCATTTGCAGAGCGTGTTTCTTGGAGCTGCTTTCTTAGCAAATGAGAAGATCGACTCTGATGTATGGTTATTTGAAACCTTCCTAAAAGCAATGGGTGGAGTGGCACCTAGGCTGATCATAACTGATGAAGATGCTAGCATGAAGGCCGCTATCCATAAAATTCTTCCTGAAACAACTCATCGATTGTGCATGTGGCATATCATGGAAAAATTCCCTGAGAAGGTTGGCCCATCTATTACACAAGATAGCAATTTCTGGCCAAGATTGAACTCATGTGTTTGGGGTTCTGAGACCGGAGAAGAATTTGAGGCACAATGGAATTCTATTATGTCTGACTTTGGCCTAGTGGACAATGAGTGGCTAGCTAAAAGGTATCACATACGCGAATCATGGATTCCGGCATATTTTATGGACATAAGTCTTGCAGGCATTCTTAGAACCACCTCTAGATCAGAGAGCGCAAATTCATTTTTCAACCGTTTTATTCATCGCAAGCTGTCACTTGTGGAGTTTTGGTTGAGGTTTGACACTGCTTTGGAATGCCAACGACAAGGGGAATTGAAAGCGGACAATGTTAGCCTACATACATCTCCTCAATTGGTGACACCATGGGCCATAGAGAAACAAGGTAGCATAGTGTACACACATGAAGTTTTTACCAAATTTCAGGAAGAAATACTAGCCGCTCGAGACCGATGTTGTGTGCAAGGCATTACACAAGATGGAGGGATTGAAATTCTAGCAGTTAGTGAAGAGTCCTGCAAAGACAGAAAGGTTTGTTGGAACACAATAGACATGGTAGCGAAGTGCTCTTGTAAGCTCTTTGAATCAAAAGGTATGCCATGTCGTCATATTATTCAAGTGCTCAGATGCAAAAAACAAAATGAGTTGGCAAAAAGCTACATTTTGAAAAGATGGGAGAACAAGTGCAAAAGGTATAAATCTGTCTAGTTTTGTAATATGCATCACATTTTGTCCTATTTCGCTAAATGGTTTTATTTGTAGAGAATGTGTCTACGATGACCAAGGGAATTTACTAGAAGAAAAGCAGGTTGACACTATGGAAGCGGCAGCGCGGAAGAAGATTTCAGATTTACGCAACAAGCTAGAAGATCTCATTCAACAAGCCAAACACTCACCCGAAGGCATGCAATTCCTAATATCAAGTGTGTCAAACCTAGAAAAGCCTCTACAACAAATGGTCCCTATTGGAAAGAGTAGCAAACAAGATGAATATGAAGCTTTCATTGGTTGTAATATTCTAGATGAAGTTGAAATATATCCACCAAATGATATCCATTCCAAGGGGAGGAGCAAAAGGATCAAAAGAAGTAAGGACATTAAGGTAGCTAAGAACTCGAGGAGCAAGGATAGAGTTCCGCGGTTGTGCAAGAGTTGCAAACAAATTGGGTTACATGATGCTCGCAATTGTCCAAACAAAGGTCAGCCTTGATCTTGTTCTCAATGAATTTTTTAAGCCGAGAAATCATAACGTCAAAATAAAGAGGACTAACAAACTTACATTTTACTTTAATGCAGTTTAAGGAGATGAAATTTGGTAGCTCCTTATGAAATTCGGTGGCTGCTTATGAAAGTTAGTGGTTGCTTGTGAAATTCAGTGGCTGCTTATTTTGGGTGGCTTATTTTGGTGTTTTGTAAACAGTGCATGGGTGGCTTATTTTGTTGTTCTGTATTATCCCTCATGGGTGTCTTATTTTGTTGTTCTGTACATCCCTCATGGGTGACTTTGTTGTTGTTCTATACACAGTTCATGGGTGGTTTATATAGTTTAATTATATAGTTTAATTATATAGTTTAATTACTTGTTTTCTTGAGCTGTGTTGGTAAAAAACATGTTGACCTCCAGGTAATTGATTGCATATCTAGGTATTGATCTTGTCATCAATAGAATTTCAGCTCTCTGGGAATTGCATATCTAGTTTAATTCTATCTGAATTTGCCAAAACTCCAGGTATTGATCTTGTCATCAATAGAATTTCAGCTCTCTGGGAATCATTCAGCATTTTTCAGCATAACCATCTTACATATATACATTCTTTGAAACTTCATTTGCTACAGATTCTCTTTGAAACTTCAGCTCAATGGCCATTATCTGAAACTTCATTTACAATTACTGAATATCTTACAACAAATGTTCTCATCCATGCTTTGATGATCACCATCCATACACATGAAAATCTTAAATGAACAGAAAAATACAATGCTGAAACAGCAGCCCTGGAGTTGCCTTGCACACTTTGAAGAACTAAAGAACTGAGAAGGGGGACAGCGTGGAGTTGATGGCGGCGGCGACGGAGTGAAGCCCATGGCAGCAGCGACAGCGTGGAGTCGATGGCGGCGGCGACGGCGCAGAGTCGACGGGAGGAGATGGCAGCGGCGATGAGGCGGAAGGTGCAGGCGGCGGTGAGGACAACTACGGTTGGGAGTTGACGGGGAGGAGATGGCGGCGACGGGGCGGAGACGGCGGCGTCGACTGGGCGGACTCGACGGGGCGGAGATGGCGGCGGCGACGGGGCGGAGACGGCGGCATCGACGGGGTGGAGATGGCGGCGGCGACGGGATGGAGTCGACGACGGCGGCGGATCGATGGCGGCGGCGACGGGGCGGAGTCGACGACGGCGGTGCCAACGGGGCGGAGTCGACGACCGCGGCGGATCGATGGGGATTCCACGACGCCACGCTAGGGATTTTGGGGAGATGAGGATTTTCGGGTGTCTTGTGCGCCTCTGCGGGGCGCAAAACGAAAATGTACAGGGGGAGGAGGAGGTGCGTCGGATCTGCATCGTGTGTCTCTGGTTGCCTCGTTTGTACAGGTGCACCACAGGTGTGTTTGCACAGGATACGGACTCTTGTTGAGAAATGTTTGGGAAAGGATGATTTAAAGATAGCGCATCAAGGGTGATGCTTAGTAGGAAATGATTTTCCTTTTACCCCAAAATCTTTTCGACTAGGGAGATATTTTGTCAGTTGGTGCAGTATGGCACCGGTTTTGTAAACTGGGTTAAAATATAAACTCTCCCCTAGTCTAAGGACTGCTCATCCTATAATCCTATGAACTGAGCCATTCTGATGCGACCTCGAGCCGGTATGGGGACGGGCCCGATCGTTGGCCCTCGTGGTTGATGGTCTTGTGGCGAAACATCGTCTGGGTGCGTAGCCTCTCGAGGGCAAGGCGTACCCACTCTGCAGAGTTAAAACTGTCATGATAGCCGTGCTCGCGGTTATGAGCGTGCGAAGGGACTGATTATATGGTAGATTCTTCATTTAAAAACCATTTTTGAAAAATGGGTTTTGAACAAAGGATTTGAGAAAGGATTTGAGAAAGGCTTTGAGAAGGATTTCGTTTGAGCTGGGAGCCACCGGTGATATTCCGAAATGGGTATCGGCCTATCGGAAAGTGTCACGCGGAAAACCGGACCTAGCAACTTTGAGAAAAGAAAAGAAGAAAGAATTTTGAGCTAGCAGCCACCGGCGATATTCCGAAATGGGTAACGGCCTATCGGAAAGTGTCGCGAGGAAACCGGACCTAGCAAGTTTTGAGAAAAGAAAAGAAGAAAGAATTTTGTTCTTGCTATGGCACTGAGGCCAAGTGGCGAGAACCGTTTGAGAAGAGCCCAAAGAAAATGTTGAGATTTAAAGTTTCGAAATTGCTTTGTCAAAACTAGGTAAATAACTGCAATTTCCGCAAAATATCCTAAGCTCTCCTTGTACTAAACCCACACTTGCATAATTCCGGACTTGCGAGTATAATTTGTACTCACCCTCCTTTTCTTCCCCTCTTTTTAAAATTTCAATAGCTGGTCCATCTGAGTATGGCCCGCCTTCCGAGGAGGAGGATCCAGACTACGTCGAGGAGGCGTATTCTGATGAAGACTATGAAGACTAGGGTTGCGCGTTCCTACAGCGCTCGTGCCTGTGGGATGGATAAGTACCTAGATATTGTATTAGGCCTGTATCTCCGTGTACTCTGATGTGCGGCCTGCGAGCCATTGTATGTGTTTGTACTGGACTATGTTCCGTTTGTAATAATAATATCGTTGGCACTGTTCCGTTTCTGTATATCTGTGTGTACTAGCCATGATCCTTGGGACTAGTACGTGTTTACGCAGGTGGAATCCGATCTTATAAATCGGGTGCCGACAACAATATTCCCTCAAAACCATGGTACCTCTCCTTCCTTCTCCCATCCTTCTCCATGGAGAGAGATGTTGCCGCATGGAGCACCAAAAAACAACAACCCACTAAGGGCTACCACACAATAAGCACTAGGCTCATAAATCTCATCATCATGCGCTAGGCACATCAGGCTCGCCATCACATAATGCATTTCCAAGGCGAAGCCTCATCTGGGCCATCTATCCTCTTCTTGGAGGAGATAGAAGGGAAGGGGCAGGAAACCGCTAGATAAGAGAGGGGGAAGGGGGAGAAGAAGGAATTGTTCAAATGTAATAGGAAGAGAGGGAGAATGAGGGGAATAGGTGGCTTCCTTTGTACTAGACTGGCGATGGCACATAGCACCCATGAAAGAAGTTGAGTACTAGACAAAAAAGTGGTGGTAGGACCCACAAGAATCAACAATGGCAATTGATTTCATGAGTGCAGAAGGTGGTGGTGGGATCCATCCAACTTATAAAAATGTTTGGTGAAATACTAACCCTCGGATGTAAGAACAAGAGTAATTCCGATAAAATAATAGCAAATCTTCAAGGAGTATCTCCAATACAGTTTTCATATTGATGTACATAGGATGCCATATCACAATAGGCATTCATCCTCTGAATAGCCAATGTCTATACATGGACCACTGCCCTTCATTATTTTAATTGTCGTTTCAGTGAGAATTGAATTTCGCTAAGGGTGCATTTGTAGGGGTTGTGTGAGATGTGTTGTGATGAATGTGTATTGGGATCTATGTGGTGTATGTGTTGTTCGATATATACAAGGCTCAATATAGAGGATATATATAGTGTCTACATGTCGGCTACACATCCTAGGTCAGTGTATGTCAGGACCCGGTCTAATTGACCGAATCCTAATTGTGCATACAGTACTAGTCCCAGAAGATCATGGCTAGCATACACAATTTAACAATAATGGTACATTGCCTTCGAGTTACATTTGACGGCGTGTTCTCCGCTCAACCACTGCGGATCACACCCCTGGTCAGACTTCTATCCTGCTAGCCTATCGGTGCGCCGATTCGATTCGGCGTGGGGCAAAGAAAGAGCGACTCTCAGAGATTACCCAGGTTCGGACCCCCCTGCGGGTAATAGTCCTACTCCTGCTGAGCCTTAGCTCTTTTCTTGTTGTGGTTGAATGGAATGTGTTTACAAAATGCTCTGGATTTGTGTGTCCAAAGCGAACGTATGTGAAAAACCCTCTCCCCCTCTCCTCTCTCTCCGCTTCCCTTATACAAGCCTTGAACTGGTGGAGTGAGCCGAGGGGGTTGGCAGTACAGTGCTCTTAGTACACTGACACGACGTGCGAGACACGACAGGAGAGACGAAAACGTGCTTCTGCCCACGCCGAGCGGCGCCGCCCTCGCGTGCTCGCAGTGGCCTCGACCACGAGACACTCCGGTGAGGCTGCGAGGCGGGGCCTCGCCGCTCCTCCCGACGCAGGCGGCTGTCTTAAGCAAACCCTCTCTCTGCCGGTCAATTCCGGCTGCGCCCACGATGGCAGCTCAGACTGCCGAAGTCCATCATGGCGGTAATCATTTCTTGTTGTCTATCCGCGCGTGATGTCGCGTCAATGCGCTCGTCCTTCGCAGCGAGGAGAGCCTTCGCCGAAGACTCCTTCGGGGCGCTCGCCACGCTGGCCCCACTTGCAGTGAGAGGCCCCAGCGCGCCGAGGCTCGCCCCCGCGCGCCCTTTGGCGCGTGGGGCCCTCGCCCGGCAGCAGCGGGCTCGCCCGCCGCCGGGGCACAGTCGCCCGTCTGACGCGTGGGGCCCTCTTGACCTCCTGAGGGGCTCGCCCACGCGCTGGGGCCTGATCGCCCGCCTGACGCGTGGGGCCCTCTTGACCTCCTGAGGGGCTCGCCCACGCGCTGGGGCCTGATCGCCCGCCTGACGCGTGGGGCCCTCTTGATCCTCTTAGGACTCTTCATACCCTAGTATTTATTACACCGACAGTAGCCCCCGGGTCCACCACGATACGCGAACCGTCGCGCAGACACTTTTTCCGTTTCTTCATGTGGCGGCAGACGAATCGTGGGGGGCCCACCTCCTGCGGTGGCTGTACGCCTGATTCTCCACCTGCGCACGATCTTCCTTGGGGAACCGCGCCGCTTTTCGTGGAAAATCGAAACGCGCGGGGCAATGATGGCGCCGCGCGCGCGTGGGGACGGAATCCAAACCATCGCGCCAGCGCGCCTTGCTTATAAATACTTCCCTTGGCGCCGCGACCAATCCTTCCGCACGCTAAGTCCTCAAACTGCCCTTCTCCTTCTTCGCCGCCGCCACAGAGCCTTCTCTGCCACTGTTGCTTTCTTTTTCGCCAATCGCCACCACCGCTTTCCATGGCGCCCAAACGCAGCAAGGGTCGCCGCGGGGACGCGCCATCGTCTAGGCCAACTTTGCCTGCTTCCGCCGTCGACGAGGATGTGGTGACGCGGCTCCAAGGGTTCGTGCCGCCCACCTCCGTCCGGTTCCGCGCCGGCACCATAGCACCAAGCCCCCGCGACGGGGAGATCGTGACCTTCACCTGGGCGATGCTGGCGGGGCTCACCCCGCCATACTCAGAGTTCTTCTTGGGGGTGCTTGCCTTCTACGGGATCCAGGCGACGCACCTTCCCCCCAATTCTGTCGTGGCGCTGACCATCTTCGTCCACCTCTGCGAGATGTTCGTGGGGACGATGCCAAGCCTCCCGCTCTGGCGCCGGCTCTTCACGCTGCATGCGAGGACGCGCCCGAGCGGGGCTGTTGGAAGCTGCTACTTTACGCTCCGCGACGCCGCCGCCTTCCTTCCGATCACGGTCAAGTCCAACTGGAAGGACTGGCACCGCCAATGGCTATACGTGGAAGACTCCAGCGGCTGCGACGACCTTGACCTCCCCGAGGGTCCTGCGGAATCCCTTGCCGGTGGGGTCTCGCCCGACGACTTCGGCGAGCCGAGGTGATCTTGGGGCGATCGCTGAGCTCCACCGCAACGGGCTCACCGGAACCCACGTTGCGGCGGATTTCTTGCGGCGCCGCCTCTGCCCGTTGCGCATGAGGGTTCGCCCCGCCTGGCAGTACTATGGCGATGACGATGGAATCCGCCTAGTCCCCGGAGGTAAATGTTTCTCCAGTCTTTCGGGTTTCTTCTTTTTGGAATGTCTTTTCTTTTTGACTTCTTGTCGACTTATGGCTTCTTCTTCTTTCTTGTGCCCAGCCGCAGGGAATGTGCCAGAGAACGTGCTCCGGCAGTGGCTGGCGGGGCTCCTGACCGCGTCCACCGGCGACATCTCTTTGTCGGCGACCATCCGCCCTCTGCGGCGGGATCCACGGGGCGAACCAAGATGCTGCGCGCGCGCCCCCATGGAGGTCTCTGGTCCTGCGGTCCAGGTGGCCCGGGGACCACTTCAGATCCGCGATCCGCCCTCGGCGACCGCCCAAGCTCCCGCGGCCGCCGTCTCTCCCGCCGTGGCGGCCGACTCCGACCGCGCTCTCGGGAAGCGCCGCCTCATCCTCGCCGAAGATGACGACGGCGAGGAGGGAGGGGCGAGCCCAAAGAGAGCTCGCCCTTCAAGTCCTGAGCTTCCGCCGCCTCCTCCGGCCCCCTCGGTGGGGGCCACATTCTTGATGCCGCGCTCGCCACAGCGAGCGAGCGGCGGTCTTCCGAGCTGGCGCCGCTGCGCAGTTTCTTCACTCGCTTGCGCCGGCGCTTCTGCGCGGCACTTGCCGACGCGCCGGCCTCCGCTTCGACGGAGGTGACCGCGACTGCGCCGCCGCCGCCTCCGCAACCAAGCGGCTTGAGGCTGCCCCCTTTAGCCTTCGCTTTCGAGACGCGCCGCTTCAGGTTGGCTTTCTCTGCACTTACGTACATTTTGCATTAGGGTTAGCATGCTGCACGTTTTCGCATACCTGAACCCTATCTCTGTTTATCTTCGTGGGATAGAGCGGATGCTGGGGCCTCAAGCTCCACCCCGCGCGACTCGCCAGCCCCCGGCGCGCCCGCGGCTCCTTCGACGGAGACGAGACCTCCTGCCGCGGAGATCGCGCCGGAGACGAGGCTGGAGGAACCTCCGGCTGTTGCCGCAGCAGATGCCAACGCCGTGGCCGCCATCGCCGCCGACGTTGGGCGCTCCGCCGAAGCACTCCGTGCCCTCACCCATGCTCGGGCGGCGCGGAAGCGCTCTGGCCTCGGCGAACAAGCCGCTGAAGCGCTGCGCGCTTGGCTGAGGAGGCGATCGCCGCAAGGGAGGCGGCGACCAGCGAGGCTGCGGCGGCGCAAGCCGCCGCCGCTCGGCCATCAAGGACGTCGAAGACCTCCGCGCGGAGCACTCTGAGCGCCTCCGGGTGCTCGCCGACATGCTGCGCGCCGCCTACCACGGCTTCCGGGACGTCCTGTACCCGCTAGGCGTCACCTTGTACTCTCCGTTGGAGGAGACGGCCTTGTGATATCTTTGGCGCCGTGGCGAAGCCGCCGACGCCTGCGCGATCTGCCGGTGATGATGCGGGCGCGGGCGATCGAAGACGGTTGTCACGGTGCTCTCGAAGCAGCGCGGTTCGTCCTGGGCAACTGCCTCGCCCAGAACGCCGCGTTCGACCTAGGCGCCGCCACCGGGGAACCTTCGCGCCAGCTGGACCGGATCGAAGAGTCTCGGGTTGAGCTCGCCGCCAGCCGCGTCTCTATGATGGGCGGCGCTGCGCCGGCAGAGGGTGATGAAGTCGAGGAGTAGACGAACTCCCACATCTTTTTTTTTGTCCTGTACAAATCCTGTTAATGCAAACTCTTGCTCTTTTGCCGCGAGTCTCGATCAAACTTCGCGCAAACTCTTTACTTGCGAAAAGAGGAACTGAGGCACCTGACCGCCCAAAACTTTAGACTGAACGTTCTGCCGCAAGTGAGCGCTGTGTCCTTAGGCTTTTGGTTACTTCAACCCTTATGGCCTCTTTGCGAACCGACCTTAAACGTTGCGTGGCGAGAGCTTAGCTTCCGGAAGTCGTCTAGACGCCGGTGCTGCCGTTGGCGCATTGCCCAGACCGAGCCGACACACCAGGCTAGAACCCGCCTTCCGTCCGCCTCGCCTCGCCCAACCGCAAGTTATAAGCGTTCGTCTTTGCAACTAAGGGGCCATCAGCCTTAAGTACTTTCGCTACCAGCTTTCGACAGAATGTTTTCTAACAGACTTTTAAGGCTAAGCAACTGATCGCCAAAAGCTTTAGGTGAGCGTTACATTGCAAGTGGCGCTTTTCCTTAGGCATCGTTACTTCAACCCTTATGGCCTCTCGGCAAACCGACCTTAAACGTTACGTGGCGAGAGCTTAGCTTCCGGAAGTGGTCTAGACGCCGGTGCCGCCGTTGGCGCATTGCCCAGACCGAGCCGACACACCAGGCTAGAACCCGCCTTCCGTCCGCCTCGCCTCGCCTAACCACAAGTTTAAGCGTTTGCTCTTGCAACTAAGGGGCCATCAGCCTTAAGTACTTTTTCGCTACCAGCTTTCAACAGAATGTCTTCTAACAGACTTAAGGCGAAAAAGAATAGATGCCCACAGAGAGACAGAACTTATCTTTATATTGAAGATGGCTTTGTACAATGCAGCCCCCGAGACGAGCGGGGATGGAGGAAGACCTCGCCGCTCGGCTCCAAAGGAAGGCCAAAAAAGCTCTTGGAACCGCTACCTACGGGTAGAACTTCCTCAGCTGCTCGACGTTCCAAGTGTTCGCCAATTCGCGACCGTCCTCGGCGAGCCTGGCCGAGCTCAGGCGGAGGCCGAGACCACCTTGAAGGGGCCCTCCCACAGGGGAGACAGTTTGTTGCGCCCAGCCTGCGCTTGGATTCTGCGCAGAACAAGGTCACCCACTGCCAGTGTCCTCTCACACACTCGTCTTGCTTGATAACGGCGCAGTGCCTGCTGATACTTGGCGGCCCGGATCGCCGCCCTGTCTCGGATCTCCTCCAGGAGATTTACTTCATCCTGACGCCGGTCAGGGTCTCTGTCTTCGCTGAACGCCGCCACCCTTGGGGACCCAAAGGCGAGCTCTGATGGGAGCACCGCTTCTGAGCCATACACCAGGAAGAAAGGGGTCTCGCCGGTGGCTCTGTTGGGAGTTGTCCGCAGCGCCACTGTCTGATGGGGACTTCTTCCACTCGGCGCTTGCCGCTCTTTTCGAGCGGTCGAAAGCCCTTGTCTTGAGTCCTCTCGAGTACTTCGCGTTGCCGCTCCACTTGCCCATTGCTCTTCGGATGTGCAGCGGCGGCGGCAACAGTACCCAGCTCTTCGCACCGATCTTGGAAATCGGCACTCTTGAAGCGAGCGCCGTTGTCGGTGATGATCCTGCTGGCGACGCCGAACCGGACGAAGATGCTCTTCATGAATTTTATGGCAGCAGCGGACGTGATCGCCGGTACTGGCGTGGCTTCAACCCACTTGGTGAACTTGTCGATGGCGACGAACAGATGTGTGTAACCTCCGGTCGCCCGCGGGAACGGGCCCAGGATGTCCAGCCCCCAGACCGCAAATGGCCAGGAGAGCAGAATGGTTTGCAGCGCCTGGGCCGGTCGGTGGATCTGCTTAGCATGAAATTGGCACGCTTCGCATCTCCTCACCAGCTCGAAGGCATCCTGGAGGGCAGTAGGCCAATAGAAGCCGTGGCGGAATGCTTTTCCAACCAACGCCCGGCTCCCTGAATGGCTCCCGCACATGCCTCCATGGATCTTAGAGAGAATTTCGCTCCCCGCTTCCCGAGTGACGCACTTCAGTAGAACTCCGTTTGCGCCCTGGCGATACAGGTCCCCACCTACCAGGGCGTAGCGCTTGGCCTTGCGAGCTATCTTCTCAGCCGACGCGTCATCGTTGGTGATCACTCCATCCCGCAGGTAGGCCAGGATCGGGTCCATCCACTGACCTTCCCGGACGAGTGTGACGACGTTAGCATTGTCGTCGACGTACTCTGCCTGGCCTGGCATTTCCGTCTCAACCGTCTCAGCAGTTCTTCCGCCTCCTCCCTCCAACCGGGGAGCTGTGGTAGGATCGGTGACGTCTCCTCCAGAATTGAGAGCTGCGTCAGAGAAAGCGTCGTCCCCGCCAGGATTGGGGGCTGCGACAGACGGCCGCGTGAGTCTTTCTTCAAAAACCCCAGCCGGAACAGGTGCCTTTGACGAGGCAATCTGGGACAGTTCATCCGCCATATAGTTGTCACGGCGAGGGATGTGCGCGAAGCCCAAACCCTCGAAGTGCCGCTCCAACCGGCGCACCTCCGCCAGGTAGGCCGCCATGGTGGGATCCGAACAGGTGAAATCCTTCCTCGCCTGGTTGATGACTAGGAGAGAGTCGCCTTTTACTTGCAACCGCCGGATGCCCAGGGTCGAAGCCACCCTATGCCCAGCGAGTAATCCTTCATACTCCGCGATGTTGTTGGTGGCGCGGAACTCCAGCACCACCAGGTGCCGGACGACATCGCCGGTGGGAGACACCAGGACGACGCCAGCCACAGCACCCTCAAGCCGGAACGAGCCGTCGAAGAAGAGAGTCCACGGCGAGGATGCTGGGGTGCCTTCGGCTTCTATGTCCACCGGAGTCCACTCGCTGACGAACTCCGCCAGAGCTTGCCCTTTGATGGCCATTCGGGGAGCGAACTTGAGATCGAATTCTGCCAGCTCCATGGCCCACTTGGCTATGCGGCCCGTCGCCTCGCGGTTGAAGAGGATCTCCCGCAAGGGGTACTTAGTCAGCACGGTGACTTCACACCCCTGGAAGTAATGACGCAGCTTCCGGGACGCCGTCAGCACGGCGTAGAGCATCTTCTGGTGTTGTGAATACCTCGTTTCGGCGTCGTGGAGGACTTTGCTGATGTAGTAGATGGGGCGCTGAACACCTTCTCTTTCCGCCACCAGCACCGCGCTGACCACCTAGGGGTTCGCCGCGACATAAAGGATCAACGGCTCGCCCGGGTCCGGGGCGACCAGCACGGGCGGGGAAGTGAGATACTTCTTCAGCCCGTCGAACGCCTCCTGCGCCTCCGCCGTCCACTCGAAATGATTGGTCTTCTTCAGGAGCTTGAGTAGTGGGAAACTTTTATCTCTCAGGCGAGCTATAAAGCGGCCCAGGGAAGTCAGGCAGCCCACCAAGCACTGCATCTGCCGAAGTCGCGTCGGGGGCTTCATGTTCTCGATCGCCGCGATCTTGTCAGGGTTCGCCTCAATCCCCCTCTGGGAGACGAGGAAACCTAGCAGTTTGCTCGACGGAACGGCGAACACGCATTTCTCCGGATTGAGCTTAATGCAGTACTTCCTCAGGTTGGCGAAGGTTTCTTCTAGGTCACCGATCAACACCTCCGCCTTCTTGGACATCACCACCAGGTCGTCGACATACACCTCCAGGTTCCGCCCTATTTGAGGGCGGTGAGCGATATGCATGGCCCTCTGGTAGGTTGGGCCTGCATTCTTCAGTCCAAACGCCATCCTCGTGTAGCAGTAGACGCCCATGGGCGTCACAAAGGCTGTCTTGTCTTCGTCTTCTTGACCATGCTAATCGGTGGTACCCAGTGCGCATCCGTAAAGCTTCTGTTGCTCACACCCCGCTGTGGAATCGACGATGAGATCAATGCGGGCGTGGTCGGATCGCCGGGCATGCCTGCTGAGGTCGGTGAAGTCACGCACATCCTCCACCGCCCGTTGGATTTCTTAGCGAGGGCGGGTTCGCGAGCCCACAGGATGGGCGGCGCTCGAGCGACCCCTGCCCTTAAAGCTTGTCTACCTCTGGCGGATAATATCTGGCGCTCCACCGATCGCTTCCGGACCTTCAGATAACGGTCGCGGCGAGAACGTCGCCAGCTTGTGCTCAATCACCTCCCTGGGACCCCAGTCATGTCGGACGGTTGCCATGCAAACACGTCTACGTTAGACTGGAGGAAGGAGACGAGCGGGCCTTCCTATTTGGCGCCGAGAGAGGCGCCTACCCGAACGGTCTTCGCCGGGTCTGACTCGCTCAGGGAGATCACCTTAACCTCCCCGGACGAACCGGGGGAGGCACGGATCTTCGCCGGAGGAGCTCCTAGAGTCGAAGCTTCGACCTTCCGGGCGCCGGTTGCCCCCGCCAAAGCGAGAGCGTCCTTGTCGCAGCGGAGCGCCTCCGGGCGGTCCACTTTCAAGACGATGGGGCCGGCTGGTACGCATAGTGGCAAGCCGCCATGAACTTGATCAGCGCCGGCCGACCTAGTATGGCGTTGTACGGGAGGTCGAAGTCCGCCACCTCGAACTCGAGCATCTTCTGTGCGGAAGTTGCCGAACCTCAACGTCACGGGAGGCTGGCGCGCCCAATGGGGCGGACTCGGCCCGCGCGATGCGAAGAATGGGGCGCCGGACGGAGCTCCTGCTGCTGGACTGGGCGCCTTGGCGACCAGGCGGACAGAGGTTGAGGAACTCCTCCGTCTACCGGCACCGCCCTAGCTTTACATTCCGGACCGTGGGCGCAACCACGATCGGGAGATGCCGGGCGGCGATGCTGGTGGGTGATCGGCCGATCGAACGCGATCGATTGCTTCGACCACGCCGGTACGCCTTTGCGACCCAACGCCGAACGCGGCGGCGACACCTCCTCATCGCGCGCTTAAAGCTAGCGTGGGGCGGATAGGTGGGCGATCCGCCGTGGATAACGGCAACTTCACACTACCTGCTGGAAACCAAGCGAAGCCGCTTCCTTACCCTTGCATTGCCGGGCGCTGCTGCTTTGCTTTCGTGGGCAGCGCTTGTCCACCAATTTGTCGGCGACATGGCAATCGCCAAGTCGTGGGAGTTATTGCGGTGAATGGGGCAGAAGTCATTCCGTTCCACTCGCGGGCGTCGGTCTCGCCCTCGTCATGTCGCGGGGCCGTCGCGGCCACGGCGATCGCCATGGCCGCGCGCGCCCCCTACGAGGACCGCTCCGCGGCGCCGTGACCTCCTTTCTTCCGCCCGCCGCGCTGCGCCGCCGCGGCGGCCGCCGTCTTCATCGTCGTCGTCGTTGTCGTCGCTTTCGGCATGGCCATGACCTGCCGGTCTCGGCCGCCTTGCGCTTCTTCTTGTCCTTGCCGCGGGATTTTTGAAGTCCGGCCTCGCCCTCCCTGCTGCCCCGCCCACCAGGCCGGTGAAGCAAGCCTCCGCTGAAGGGCGACTTGCGCTTAGGGTGAAGAGCTCTTCCGTCGTCTTGATCTTGCGGGTGGCCATCTTCTCCTTGACCCTGGGGTCTCGGGCGCCTCTCCTGAATGTCGTGACCACGGCATCGATGGAGATGTCAGGAATGGTGTTGCGGACCTGACTGAAGCGCCGGATGTAGTCGCGCAGCGACTCTCCCTTCTTCTGCTCCACGTTGTGGAGGTCGTCCTCGACTCCGGGCTGCTCGAACGTGTCCTGGAAGTTGGTGATGAAGAACTCCGAGAGCTCCTTCCACGACCTCACGGACTCCGGAGGCAGGTTCATGAGCCACGAGCGAGCTCGCGGTGAGGCTGCAGGAAGTAGTTCGCGTAACCTTCCCGACCCTCCAGCCGGCTGCATCACCGTAGTGTAAATCTGCAAGAACTCGTCAGGGTTGGTGGAGCCGTCGTACTTCTCGATGGGGGTGGGCCGGAACCTCTCCGGCCACTGGACTCGGCGCAGCTCCTTGGAAAAGGCGCGGCAACCGACGTCGGGAGCCTCCTGCTCCTGGACGCGGCCTTTGTCTCGCCGTGGACAGTGGCAGAGACGCGACGGCGAGGCGAGGTCTTGCGAAGTCAAATGTGCAGAGCGTGCGTGCACGGCGCAGAAGAGCGTTGGGTGGAGTAACTCGCAAGCGACAGCTGAGTCGTGGTGGAGAAAGTTCGTGCAGAGGCAGCACGGAGTGACGGACGAAGCTCAGCACGAACAAAACAGAGGACTTCAAACCCAACAGAGAGAAAAGATAAGGATTTACTCTTTTTGTTTGCTCTTGTAAAATTAATTAAAACTTCTTCTTGAATCCTAAATTATACAAATTAATTTTCATAGCAGGTCAACAATGCTTAGAAGATGCTGAGTTAATATTAATAAAGTTTAAAATGCACAAATATTTTTATTTACCAAATGAACAATTTAATTAATGATGCACTTATGACATGATGCAGATGACTATTAAATTATTTTAATGCCATGATTTTTCAAAAAATTAACGTGTCAAATTTGTGTTTAAAATTTGGTATGTTACGGTCCTTCCTGAATACGAGCCGAACTTGATCTCCAAGGTATCTTAAATCCTTCCATATCAGAGCAACCTCGCCTTGGGTAGCATGTTGAACCTAGAGATAGCCTAGAATCCTGCAAGGAAACAGATCACGTGGATGAGACAATGCCACACAACTGGTGCACAACGCTTGTCGTATCTAGCACCCGTAAGATCCAGGCTAGCCGGACCTTATGAAGGGCGCGTAGTACTCTGGGCTAGACCAGTTCAAAGACCGGGCCGGGCTTGGAAAAGTCCGGTCCCATGGGACCAGGCCCAAGCCCGAGCCCGGCCCGGCATGTCGGGCCTCATTTCTAGTCCCAGGCCCGGCCCAACCACGACTTATTTTGTGTTTTTGCAGAGCCCGAGCCTGGGCCCGGCCCGACTCGGCAGCCGGGCTTCAGATTGTAGCCCAATAAGATGACCCTCCCAATTACCACATGCTAATGACATCTTTGGGCTCAAAACCATGAGGTAATTGTGTGGGTGTCAGCATATACACCCGAAGTATATGACGCTAAATATGTCACTTCAAGTGCATTGCTCAAGTCAGAGTATTGCAGTAGAACAATAATTAAACAGAGTCTCATGTTTTATTACATCATGATGCCACGCAGGGCCAAATGTATCAACGATTCAATATAGTCTCTCCTTACTTTAAACATACAAGATAACAGTACGATGCCCTTTTATTGCAATATTTCTCTCTTAACGATGCACTAGGGATTATTATAGATAGTCTTCTAGAGGGCCCATATCTTCTGTATATGGCTCCATCTCGAAATGTCCATTGGTGATAGGGTTGTCCTGTCAGTCGTTCACGTTGCCTTTCGGGCTCACATCTAATCAATTGTGTTAATAGCTAGAGTGAGTACGGAGTACTCAGCAAGCAATAATAGCAACATAAAATCTAAGTATTCCCGGGGAACAACCTTTCTTCTTCTGAGCATACCTACTTCAGTCTCTCCCTTCTACTTTACTAAAATAAAATACCATTTTATTTAAAAGTGTTAACCAGTTTTAATTTAATAAAAACTACTAGCACTCGTATACGATGCGAGCTTAGCCTCCGTAATCTCTATTCTAGAAGACTGGCATGAATTCATGATTTCACCCTGCGCAGGTTTGAACCACTTTACCCGTAGTCGCCCTGAATAAAATTCAGAACTCAGAGTGTTTATTCTACTTTGGTGGGTTACATCTCCAGCCTGGTCGTAGAATAAGTGATGGCGATTAACTTTAGACGTGCCTTACTCACAACCTCGTCCTCCATCACTTATCCTCATTTTCGTTTTACTCATTTCTAACGCCGGCAATGAGTATCATCTCGACATAATATAGTGCTGTCGGTTGGGTACACCATGGGTCCACTCACCCTGGGTACTCTCACCCACCCCTCCTAGCTATCTACATACCTAATGTGGATAATGTAACTACCGCATAGATAACCTTCTCTGACCACTACGCGAGACAAAGGTTGATACGATCTTTTTTATACGGCTCGATCGGTACCTGAGTGATAGATGGTTATCCTTATATGCTACCCCATGAAGGGCCCCATCTGACCTCTACACCTTTCCAAGGTACACTTTGCCCACCATAATAATTATAACAACTTGATCGCTCCATCGATCGAGTCGCTAGTACTTTCGTCTTCCAGGCAGTTTATTTTCAAATAAAACTTGAAATTTGGTATGCTATAAGTGTATATGAATATGTAACAAAATTAATGCTTAAAGATAAAATACTCTACTTATCATCAAAGAAATGCTTACCTTCTATCTCAATCCAGTACCCGGTACTGCTCTCCGGTTGATCGCTCCCAATCAGGTGATTTAGATTAAATCCTGAAATATCGTTCATCGGGTTTAGAAGGTAATAATTAAATATCTAAAAAAAAGTACGTGGACAAATTACTGAATTTAGAAAGGAGGCTATTTCCTCTATATGGTTTTAAGTTCCTGACTTATTTATTTATTTGGTTATTTATTTATTTATTTATTATCCTTTAGCCTTGATTTTACTCGGATATAAAAAAAGGAATAAGAGGGAAGGCTTGTGGGGTTCACTGGCCGGCCCATTCTAGCCCATCCAAGCCCAGCCGTCACTCCTGTCCTCACTCAAATCCCGACGGCGGCTCCTTCCCTCTTCTGTTCACCCGACGACGGCTGGGCTAGGGCGCGACAGCGCCAGGCCAGCCGCGGCTCGGCTGGCCCTCCTCCCTGGCGGCTCCTCCCTCGGTTCCCCCATGGCGCCGGCTCCTCCTCCTCCTCTTCTCTCCCGGTCGCCTAGGGTAAGGACAGAGTCGGCGGCCGTGTGGAGCGGCGGCACTTCTGGCCGGTGGCGGCCCTCCTCCCCTTCTCCTCTGGGGTGCCCAGCTCCATCCTCTTCTCCTTGCCTCCTATGCGCGCCCGCAAGGCGGCAGCTATGGTGGGGCCATCCTGGGCGGCGGCGACGTCGTCCCCAAAGTCCAAAGACGGCTCGGCCTGCTCCTCTCCCGTGAGCCTTGCCTCCCCTTCGGCTACTACCTCCCTTCCCAAGCTACGTTCCTCCAATCCCTTTTTTTTTTTGGCAAAATTGGATCTATACCATCGAAAAATCCATAGTTTTGGTTTATACCACCGAAAGAACCTGGTTCACTTTAATACCATCCAAAGCTCCTTTTGTTTCTTTTTTTACCACTCCGTCGGCCTCCCGTTAGTGTCCACGACGCCGCAGCTGTGTTCACTGTTAATCGTTGTTGTTCGCTGGAACTCATCCATCTAATATTTGCTTAGCACGTCTACCGCTCCCTGCTCCCCGCTCCCTGCTCGCTCCTTTGCAGCCCCGGGCGCCATGGATGGCTCGCAGCTCAGCTTGCATGCATGCAGCACCAAACAAATCGTGTAGCACAAGACAGGAAAAACATAAAGCACAGTGTACAACCAGCAGATCAATCTACGGTTATCAATCTCGTTATCAAAATTTATGAATCACACGAACCTCCAGAATCAAATTTCCTCAAGTAAGTAATACCCTACTTACTTGCATGCATGCAGCACCAAACAAATCACTAGCACTGCACTGCTATTTCTTGCTTCTATCTAGCTACTGTAATTATATGAGGAGAGAGAGAGAGGAGAACTAGATCAACCAACAATCAACCAAGCAGCACGTACATAGTGATTTGATTCCTTACATAAAGAGTTGTCAACACAGAAACAGCTACTCATGCACTACCAGCACAAAAGGGCGATAAATATAAGCTAATGCATAGATTCAAAAAATGATATCTCCTCTACATCCCATCGTCTGTTTTTTTCTTCTTCCTACAAAGAAAAAAAAAAGTAAATCAAGCTGTTCAAATTAAGATGCTGAAAAGTACTAGGGGTTGTAGCGTATTACATGTTCCTGGTGGGTGGCTCTGGTAGCTCCTCGTATGGCTCAATCCTAGCATTTGGGCAACCTTTCTCAATATGACCAAACTGAAAACAATTTTTGTACTGATATGGGCCCCTCTTGTCTGGCTCACCACTATTTTTGAATCTTCTCTTTCGTGGCCTGCCTGCAGACCTTTCAAGCTTTGGTGGATTCATATTAAATCCTGGGTTCAGTTCTGGCCATTGTGCCTTACCATCCATTGGGCACAACTTAAAATGATAGCAATCTTTGAACCTCTGTACTGAGTAGTAATCACTCACATAATCCTCAATTTTACATTGTCGCAAAGATGTGATGAATGAGATAGCATGAGTACAGGGTTTATCAGATATATCCCATTGTCCACAAGAGCATGTATGTTCAAGTAGATCAACTCCATATCGTCAAGTGGAGCCATCCATACTACATCCTGATATTTCAGCCTTCATGTACCTACTCCTACCAACGTTGTACTTCAATCCCTACTCTTCATGTTTAACTCATGTATAACACTGAGTAGGATATTACCTTCCATCCTGTTAGCAATCAGTTGCCTTGTAGCATTTTTTTGTTGTATCTTCTCTCTTATCCTATCCATGAGATCAACTATAGGCAAATCTTTTAACTCCTTGATCCAATTATTAAAGCACTCTGAAATATTGTTATTAACATAATCAACCTTGCATACCTTTGCAAAATTGGCCCTAGACCACAGGTGTTTATGGTGGGTTTAAAGATAATTGATAGCTTGTGGACAAGTTTGTGCAACCTTTTCCAATAGCATTTGATATCTCTCAGGCTTGCAAGACCAAGCAGTTGGCCACATGTACTTGAGAACATCTTCCTTGAATTTCTTTCTAAAATTCATCATCAAGTGTCTGAAACACTCCCTATGCTCTGCTGCATCACCAAACACCTGACCCACGGCAAAGTCAAGACCCTTGCAAGCATCTGTATAAATTGTCAGTCCCAAGGGTGTGCCAATTGCCCTCTTCAGCTGAGTCATGAACCAAGCCCAATTAGAATTTGTCTCCTTATCAAAGATTCCATAAGCTACTGGATACATCCAGTTGTGGCCATCTATGGCTATCGCTGCTGTAAGTTGTCCATTATACCTGCCTGTTAAGTGGATAGAATCTGCCCCAAGGTATGGCCTGCAACCAACTAGGAAACCATCCACACATGATCTAATAGCGACAAACATCCTGGAGAAACGCATTTGTCCAGCAACCTTCTGGCAATCAATCTCAACAATACTGCCAGGACAAGTCTTCTCCAGTGCAGCCTTGAAATTCCATAATTGCTTGAAACTACCCTCCCAAGAACCATGGATATCTGCCATGACAGCCTGCTTCCCAGCCCAAACTCTATTGTACTCCAGAGGAATATTAAATTGGTGTTCTAGCCTTCTTTGCAACTGCCTTGCACTGATTGTAGGCTCTTTGGCCATGATCTCCTTTCCTTTTTCCGCAATCCAGGCCTTACTCGCCTCCTTCCCCTTCAACCTAGTAGTACTTGAACAGGTATGCTCAGGTCCAATTTTAATCACCTACATATAGAAAAAAGTAAATCAACAATGCCCCAATGAATGTACAAGTCTAAAAAAAATATGAAAACATACCATGAATGTTGTGCCACCGTGCACTCTCCTTGCATACACATTCCATGGGCAATCTGTATTCACACACTTTGCCCTATATCTTTGTGGATCACTATGTGTGATTACAGTTTCAAACTCATTATTGATAGCATATTGTTTGATAGCCATGATAAATGCCTTCTTGTCCACAAATGTTGACTCCTTCTCAATAACCGGGTTATCTCTGTCATATGATGTGTGAGAAACAAATGCGGTATCAATAACCGCCTCGTCATCTGGGACACCCTGTGGGTCAAAATATGGAATGTCACTCATTTGTTCCACATGATCCTTTTGTTCGATCATTTTGATGTACCTCCACTCCTCGTCCACTCCCGTGGGTTCATCTCCTTCGGGATGCACACCTGAATCCATAAAATGATCATGCTCTTCCTCTTCCACCCTAGAAGGCCCTGCAACGGTTTCTCCATAATCTGGTACAAGTGCCCAATCGATACCACCATCATGTCCGTCATTTGCTGGCAACCCCATATCATCCATCTCTCCAACTTCGTCAACGGTCATGACAAATGATGCATTCCTAGAAGCCCTCAACAAGTGCAGTAGCTCATTGTCATTAGTAAGCTTCACAAGTTGATCATCTCTCACAGCATACCAAATATTACACTCTTGGGTACTTGCCCATTCATAGTACTCCTTGATGTCTTTTTGCAGTTCAACCATCGAGTACTCTTCCGAATCCACATCCCATTCAATTGTTCTACCCTTATTGTACACACGCCTACCATCGATCACACTGACAAAAGACTTCACATTGACATGTACTCTACATGCCATCTTAGGATCAATTCTGAAAAAATGCAATAAAATTTAGACCTAACAATGACTAAGGTCTTTGCCCAATATGCAAAAATTACGAAGAAAAGGAATTTAGACCTAACAGTGATTATAATGGTGCCATTGGTTAGGGTTAGAGGCCATACCTGGGCGTGGCTTGCCTAGGAGGTGAGGCCAGGAGGGGAGCCGCCGATGTGCACCTGCGTAGGGGGCGGCCAGGAGGGGAGGCGCCTGCGCAGGGGGCGGCCAGGAGGGGACAACGCCTGGGAGCAAGAGGAGCAGGCGGCCAGCCGGCGCTGGAGCGACCGGGAGGAAGAGATCGCGCCTGGGGAGATCGCGCCTGGGGAGATCGCGCGGGAGAGATACCGATCGAGGCAACTGAACAGCCGCTCCAGAGGAGATAACGGAGGTAGTAACGGGAGATCGAGGGGAGGCCGACGGAGTGGTAAAAAAAGAAACAAAAGGAGCTTTGGATGGTATTAAAGTGAACCAGGTTCTTTCGGTGGTATAAACCAAAACTATGGATCTTTCGATGGTATAGAACCAATTTTGCCTTTTTTTTCCTACTGCCATCAGCTCTACTTTGAGGAGAAACTTCGATTTACTTTGCATGTTGATTTATTAATTGTTGAGCATTAGAATGCGATGATTCGGGAGATTTTAGGGCGGCTACTCACTGATTTGATATGTGCAAAATTGGTATGTTTTGTACTGCTTGCTAAGAATCGAAATGGGAGGAATTAACTAAGGCCCTTAGTTGTGTACCTACCGGATGTCCTCGGTTGCAGCTCCTAATGATTGATATAGCATCGGGAGCTTGAGTAGATCACTAGAGCTCCCGATTAGCAACCGTAGGGAAAAACGACTTAGGCTTTGGTTATCTACTGCCTCTCATTGCTATGCTATGGCAGACAAAAATGGTGCATGTGCCCGTGAGCTTTGGTGATGCCTCAATGTTGCCTAAGAGTTTCAGGCTTTCGGCATAGGCTACAATCCTAAAGATGTCTGTCGCTGTGGCAAGTAAAGGATGTGCATGTGTGCCTACTTTGTTACCTCCATACCTCACTATTGAGATTTTCATGATCTGGGCATGCATGTGTGTTCTGTGGCTGATGTGTTGTTGTTGGGTGTGACATGCACATGCTAAAACCCTGAGAATGCTCATTCCTATGCTATGCAATTGTGTGCATGTGTGAGAAGGTGATGCAGGTGTACTCTACTGCCAAAATAGCATGATCTGGGAGTGCAATTGGTTGGTGGTGAATCCAAGCCCACTGGTATCTCCACTGCTCTCCCTTGGTTGCCTTGTTCCCTTCTCCTCCTTCATTAGCTCCTGAATGCTTGGAACTGCAAGGGGACGGCGGCAACCATGGCACCCTTCGGGTCCCTTTCTGCTCCCTCCTTTCTCTACTCTCTACCTATGCTTTGGCTGAACTTACCTTGCTGTGCTGTGGTTCTGAAGCTTCTACCTGAAGGCCCCCCTTGCGGCCGGTAAATACCCTCATTTGGGGTGGTTTCCTGATTTGGAAACTAGGGGCTAGTGGATGGTTTTGTGGGGGCAAGGATCTTTTATGGTTGGCCCTAATGTGGCTGCTTATGTGGTCAGGATCCTATGAGCTTAGGGGCTGAAATTGAGCCTGCTGTCCTAATATGTTGATCTGCGGCTGGGCTTTGGTTGATGTGCTATTCCTGCTGTTTTGGAACCTAGTGTTGGCAGAGATTATGAGACACGCTGCTGGTTGGTCTAAGTGTCTCACTCTTGGGTTTATTTCACTTGGCCCCATGTGAATTCGATTTTTACTATTGGTTGTACATGGGCTTATTTAATTCATTGGTTTGTATTATTTGTCGGGTGATGAAAATGTGGCTGTGAGGGAGACTGGCTGGCCCCGGACGGCCTGGTGTCCCGATGAACAGATTGCTACTTGGAATTCTGAAGGCCTACCATTTCATTCATGCTAGTTACATTTTAGTTGGCTAATTGACTGCTCATGGATTTATTAATTATTTGCCATGCAATCATTTGTGTTCTAGAGGTGTGCAGATCGTCTTAGAATAGGCGGAGTATGGTGACGACACAACGAAGGCTTGGACAGGCAAAAAGGCCCCGTAAGATTAGTTAGGAAGAATATGTAAAGAAAGAGTTGTAATTTACATTTTTGATTTATTAAAGTATGCGCTGATGATGATTGTTGTAAATTAGATGACACCTATACCGGATTCATATTTTAAATAAAATTTTATTACTCGTGGTTTTAAGCTTATATTTATGTGATGATTGTGGCTTCATATCGATGCAGGAATCCATATATGTATTAATATGTGGTTAACGTAACGGTGTGTTTTACTCGAGCCTGGCCCGACCGAGCTTTTTTGGGTTGGGTCAAGTCGGGCTTACCGGGCCGGGCTTCTCATGATCAGGTCAACTCTAGGCTAAAGATAACTAGGAACTCTTGAGCCCCTGACTCATGGATGACTTGGGCCAGGTTAGATGTAGCCTAATTGCCACCAAGCTATGCGATGAGGGCTCCTCCTAAGCTTGGGCCTAAGGCAATACTTTGGTCCCATAGGGTGGATCAGACGATGTCAGCGGTGTGTAATTCAATCTCCAACATAACAACACCGAGCGGGTGTGTTGATATTGGAAAGGGCAAAACTAGTTGTGATAGGGAAGTGTGACAAGAGGAGACAAAGAGCGTGTGCATGCATACTATCGACAACCATGGTTTTGTGGCTCTAGAATTCGGTGGGACAAGGCATGCTAGTCGTTGCAACAATGCCTAGATCTAAGAGCTTCGTGTTCTATCGTCTTCGAACAGTAACACACATGTGTGTGGTCGTTTGCGGGCAAGCTTTGTGCCCACAAAGTGAAGCTGAAAGTGGATATGCATTGTCTATCTTGCGGCCGAGGTGTCAAAGTGTGAGTGGTGGAGAGAGAGAGAGAGAGAGAGAGAGAGAGAGAGAGAGAGAGAGAGATGAAAGTCTTAGGTTTAGGAGGAAAGTCTAGATCTTGACTACGACCCTCTCTTATAAAGCAGAGGATCCACTTCCAACAAAAATCCAATAGGAGCATGTCATTGATGTGGGCACGGGGAAGTGACTATTGGTTTGTGCGCATAGGCAGTGCTTTGTGCATGATGTTGGTATCTATTCTTTTTTAATGAGTGTTCACATCAACTGGATTCACATATGTGGTATAGTATTTATTGCTCCTAATATCATGGATACTACTAACGTGGACTACTAGGAGTGTAAGTTTGCTCGCCATCACAACTTTTCCATCAGATTTGAGAGAGAGAAATTATGGGCCTACTTGATAAAAAAATACTCATCAAGGCTTTGTTGGGAAATGAGGAAAATTCTGCATGGCAATGATTCTAAAGGGGATACTTGCATCTAGGATTCTAAGGGAGGATCCACAAAACTCCCTTTATACCATCTCTTCTTCACACTCAAATCCCATGGTTGATCACCTCCCGAACTCTTCAACCTCACCTCCCCCACTCCTACCCTACTGCTTCTTTCTCTAAAACCCTTAGCATCGAAGAGCTACAATCGCTACTAGTAGCAGGGAGCCATGTATTGGAGCCATGCAACCGCCACGTGTTGGAGTCTGGCATTGGTTGTTGTCCTCTACGCGTTGGAGTTGCACCACCGATATAGGAGACTGCCACACAATCGTGATCATGTATCCCCTTAGAGCCACACAACTGTTGTGCCTTGAAGCTCAATATGAGATGAGGGCAGAGTTGACAAGCGAAAGATTCTGTTGATAGTAATATATATTTCCTCATGTGAAATCAACAGGGATTAGGCTAGAAAACCTCTATCATGTGTGCATCCAAATATACAGAGACTATTTGGTTGCCATGCAGGTCCAACCATGCTAGGTCTAGCCGGTTAGAATCACTGTAGCTTGACCTGATAATGATCTAGAGAAAAAACCACACCCAATCCACACCCACGCCAGACGATAGCACAACCGTGTCACACCAATCCATTAGTCGTCTGCTATAAACTAAACCAAACCGAACCTTTTGTATTTGAATCCAAATCATTTTCTTGCTGCGGGTTTCACCCTTTTCTTAAACCCATTTTTAATCCACTTGTGAAACAATATAGATATAAGGGGTTAAATATGTACAGCAAATCTGCTATATCTGCACGCCCTTGCAATCAATCTAACAAATTCAATTCCGATTTCAGTAACATATCCATTTATAACTTCATTCATCGTGACAGTAGTCACAGATGGATAAAGATTTTTTGTTCGAGGATTATAAAAATTGGAGCCCTTGGATGAAACCGGTCCAAAAAAGTCCGGCCCAACTCCCGGCTCTGATTGCACCGTCCACAGAAGACGGCCACAGAACTGCCATCCTCTGGCCCCATGGAGCTCGATGTGAGACGAGGGCAGAGTTGACTTGAGAAAATTCCCAATATCATTACTGGATTTTCCCCCCGGTGAAATCGATAGGGATTGAGCTGGAAAGCCTCCAAATATGTGCATCCAAACATAGATATATCTCTGGGAATTTAGGACCATGGGTTTCTAACCCTGAGATTAACGGGGGGATCATCCCAGACTTCCCAAACTAGCACTAAGGGTGAAGCCCATTATACGAAATAATGTCCTTGCAGCCGGATATTAGGCTATCTCCAGCAGTGTGCCCATCACGTTGTGCATACCTATTTTGGGGTACCGGAGGCCACTGTTCACGAGTCCGGCGAGATGCGCGTGCGAAGCGCAAAAGGAGGCGACCCGGCGCGACCCCATTTCCACGCATTCTCTCTCCTGCCCGCATCCAGAAAAGGCCAACGGCCGGACACCCCCGCTCCTTCCTATCCACACAGGCGATTGGGGAAAGCGGCGGTGCGGAGCTTCGTCGCCCCCTCTCTGCGGCGGCGGCGGATCTGAAGCTGGAGCGCAAGGTTCAAGCGCGGCTCGGCGTCGGTCGTCGGCGGGGCGAGGTCAGGGCGGAGGAAGCGCGCTGGCCATTGTCGATCCAGCGGAGGAGGCTCGGCCGGAGCGCGAGTTCGTCGTCGAAGCCGTGACGCGATTACAAGGTATGTATCTATGCCTTGAATCGAGCGTTGTAGGCGTAAGGCGGGCGGATCGGTTTAAATGTGTTTCGTCTCGGCATGGCAAATGTTTGAACTTGTTTGTGGATAGCGAGAATGCTGGGTGGATTTTGAATACCACAAATGTTTAAATTAGCATATTTGTTTTCGCAGAGCTGCCATGGACAACATTTGGGGTAATATGGGTGAAGGATGGTTCCGATCGTGAGGTGACCTACACAAATCCTATTGAGATTGGGGATTCATTTGAAGGACACATCGATCCTATGCAGTTAGTTCTCTGTGGTCTTGTGTTTTGCTTCATTGTAAGCAATCATTGTGTTTCACTACAAGCATGTAATTATTGTATGCTTGATTTGTTTCATGGTAGGAGATTGCACCAACCTTTGAAATTGGTCAGGAAACCAACGGACCAGCTGGATCAAAAGGAGCAAAAGGAGTGTCCAAAAGGTCTGGCAACTTTAGCACAAAAGGGGATGAGTTCCTGTGCGCAGCGTACCTAAATGTGAGCAAGGATCCTATTGTTGGAGTCAACCAACCCATTGGTTCGTACTGGGCTAGAATCCGCCAGTACTATGAAGCGAACAAGCGGTGGAAGACGGGCAGGTCTCAGTCCTCGCTGACGCACCGTTGGGGAGACATCCAGAAAGAGACAGGCAAGTTTTGTGGTTACTTCAGCAAGATTGAGCGGGAGAGGCGTAGTGGGACCAATGAAGATGACACGGTAACAATGCAGCCAACTTTTTTCAATGAATTTGTTTTTGGCAGCATAAAAAAGCAATGTTTTCATTATATCTGTAGATTAAAGATGCCCTGCAAATGTTCGAAGAGATTGAAAAGTATCAGTTCAAGTTCATCCATTGTTGGCTGATTCTACGCCATGAGCACAAATGGAACAGCTGGCTAGCACAGATGGAATCGAACAATGAACCTGACCCTGCCAATCCCCAGAAGGAGATCGTGGACAACACACTTCCGCCAAAGCTGGACAGGCCAATTGGGAGAGACAAGGCAAAGAAGCAGCGGAGCGGTGGCGTAAGCTCATCTTCTTCGGCCTGCCTTGAGGTGCTGCACAAAATGTCGATGGACCAACGCGCATTTGAAGAACGTCAAGAAGCTGCCAGCAAGGAGGAAGCTGTGGACAATGCCACCCGATCAGACCGAAAGCTTGCTCTACAGGAAGCTCAGCTTGAGGTAACCAAGGCACAGCTCGCCATTCAACAGCGGGCTCTTGACATGCAGCAGGAAGACAGGGAGGAGAGGTACATGAACATGGGCGTCGAGAGTTCTTGCCATGGGTTGAGATTACTACATCAACAAGTAAGTCGATAGTTGCCATGTCGGGAGCGGCTCCTCACAGTGGTCGGTGGCCACTAGGCTTTCATGTTGCTCTGGTTGAATTAAGCGTCGGTGGCAGTTTGAATGTTATTCTATGGATTATTAGTTTGAGTGTGCTTTGCTTAAGTTTGTTTGGTTAAGTTTGATTAAGTTTGTTGACATCTTTGTCGGGAACTATGTATGAGACATGGTATGGTACTATGTATGAGAACCTCTTGTTTTAAGTCATTTGTGCATGGTGTTTCAAAGCTTTGATCAGTTCACAACCTGCATATATTGCCTTTGCAAAAAAGCGACCATCTTGCACATCTTGGATTTGACATAGTTGCAAACATTTTACAAGCACAGGGCTTCAACCCCTGAGCACGTAGTGCACATTGCAAGCAAGGATTACCACACACACAGCACCAATGAACCTCAAAATGGTAATTATTTCTCTTCCCACCCCAAGTAGCTTCATCTCTAGCTGCTGGAGCTCCATCTGCCTCAGCTTGAGCTCCATCTGCAGGTCCATCTGCAGCTCCTTGTGCTGCCAGTTTTTGTCCATATGAACTTGCCCCTTTTCATGCTTCAACTCAGGGTGAATGAACTCTGCAACGTATTTCTCTTCCCACCTTCAAAATGGGCATCCAGAACCATCTCTCTATTGCCAAGCATACGATAGATCAGAAAGTGACAAGGGAGAACTTAAATAGGCACATCGAGGCAAGAATTACCTGATACTCAGGGCAACAGTAGAACCGGCGGCCACGGTTGCCATTCTCATCCGTGCGCACGACCAACTCCTGCACTTTGTGCCTCCCGCATTCTGGGCAAACGATGAGAGAGTTCACCGGTGCAGGTTTGCGTTTGGCTGCCGTTGACGAGGAGCTACATTGCCCTGCCATGGATCGGAGCTCGGGGTTGCTGTGTAGAACACGGTGAGGCGGCTGAGGCTTGTAGTAGGATGCTTGGCTGCAGGCAGATTCTAGGGTTGAGCTGCCTTTTATGCTGTCCTCGTGGGCTCCTTTGCTCCGGGCTAAACCACCGTGGATGAAACGATGTGGCTGGGCTCAAAATTGCAGAGCCCAATCTTACATTTCGTCATTTCGTCCTGATCATGATCTATGCTTTTCTCACAAGATTAATCCGACCAGGATCACAACAGCAGGATCACAAGACCATGATCAAACTCACATGATCAAGAACAAACGCACAGGACCATGATCACAAGACCAGGAAGAATCTCACAGGATCAATATCAAACTCACAAGACCAGGATCACAAGAGCAGGTTCAAATTGGCACGTAGGCAATACAATACCATGTCCAAATACCAGGTTCATGAGCTACTTATTACAGTACCAAGTCTAACACAAATACAATACCAGGTTGAAATAGCCACATGGGCATTACAATACCAGGTTCATGAGCTAAATAATACAATACCAGGTTCATGAGCTAAACTAGCATTCATGAGCAAAATATTACATTGCCACACATGTAGATCATGTCTGCTGACCTCCATACCTGTTCCAAACATGCTCGATCAAGTCAGCAGTGAGTTGATCATGGCCTGGCCGGCTCTGAATCCTAAGGTGCCCATCTATCAAGCGCCGCATTGCGGGAACATTTCTGTTCGGATCAACAGTGGGGACGATTGCTCCTTCATAGTCTTCGATGGAAAGCTCCTCCATCCCTCGCTCATAGTCAATTCCCATGTTATGCATGATTATCACACAGTCAACTATGAATTTGAGGTCTATAGGGCTCCACATCCTAACTGGTCCCTTCATGATTTGATATTTGGCTGCAGAATTCCAAATGTCGCTCAACATCTTTCCTATACTCAGTTGCTTGCGATGAAGTACCTCTCCTTCATGCTTACACCCTTTGAAATGCCTTTGACCAAAGTTGCCCAAGGGGGGTAAATACCATCAGCTAGATAGTAACCCATGTGGTACTCCCTCCCATTCACAGTGTACTGGACTGGTGGAGCAGTGCCACTAGCTATGTTGTCAAACACTGGTGAACGATGCAGGACATTGATATCATTTAAGCAACCAGGTAGCCCAAAGAAACCATGCCGGATGTGTGTTTCCCAGTCAGCTACTGCCTCAAGAATAATTGTGGGTTTCTTATAGTGTCCCCTGTACTGACCTTGTAAAGCATTTGGGCAGTTCTCCCACTCCCAATGCATACAGTCAATACTACCTAGCATCCGCGGGAACCCACGCTCCTCAGCTTTCTGCAACAACCTAGCAACATCTTCAGCATTGGGCTGTCCAACGTACTTTTTCCCATAAATTGCAACCATAGTCCTAGTGAACTCCCTCACACTCTCAAGAATGGTGCTTTCACCCATGTGAAGGTACTCATCTAGGCGATCTGCAGCACCACCATAGGCTAAAATACGCACGAGATCTTTGTTACCTTACGCACGTTGTGAATCTGGAAGGCTCTTTGCATTCACTCTTCGCTTGAAGTAGCGGTTCTTTTGGCCTGACATGGCAAATGTCCAAGAACATGTGCCGTCATGCGGAACCTCTGACATTGAGCAGAAACCTTGTCGGTGATGCAAGCGATCGAAATGCCATTTCAACACATCGAAGTTCCTCGCGTCGGCGGAAGAAATTCTCCCAGCAGGAGGATCAAAGAAGTAGTCCGTCATCGATCGATAGTACCCAATGTACTTGTTTCTTGCCACTTGTCTCCGTCCGAGGCGAGCCTCCACGAGGGCGGCTTTCTTCTTCCTCTTCTGCATCACCTGGACAACGGCCATGGCTCTCATCATCTGGTCCTGATGGTGCTTCCTAGCCATCTTCAGCCGAATCTTTCGCTTACGGTCAGACATCGTGCCCAGGTCCGTTCTGGAGTTCCATTCCCCATTCCCCTGAACAGGGGTTCATCAAATCGCAACTCTAATCGATCGATTCGCAACAACAAATGCAAATCCACGGCATACCTTCCCTCGAAAGACGTCTCCCCCGGCTCCGCTTGCAGGAGAAGCCGCGGCCACGACCGCAGCACCAGCAACACCTCTGCTGGCCCCCTTCGCGCGCCCTGCCTTCCACCGCCTGCCTCCTTACCTGCTCAGGGGAGATGACGAACTCTACGGCCTTGGCCGCCGCGGATCTGGTCGCCTTCCCGCCACCGCTCTCTCCCTCTTTCACTGTTGGCGGGAGCCAACCAACGAGGACCCCCACCGAATGAAATGCGAGGCCACATGCGCGCACCGCTGGAAAGGCCTCCTCTTTTGCGTCACCTGACAGGTGGGCCCCTGAACGCAAATGGCCAAATATGCGGATGCGAGAACTGCTGGAGATAGCCTAACGGTCACATGTTTGGTCCGAAGATTTGGAACCAGGGAAGGATTCAGCCCAAGAGTACAGCACCAACGCTTGTTCTTCTGGTGGCGCCACAAACATAATTTTATAATTTTTATTTTCCAAAATAAATAAATAAATAAATAAAGTTTATTTTAATCAAATTAAATAAATAGATGTCTCTCCTCGTTCCATTGGTCGAATTCCAATTTTAAGGAAGGACAAATCCCATCCAACCAATGGGAGGGGTTTAAATTCCACCTCGGCTAGCCATTAAGCCTAAAGTTCTGTTCTTCTGGGCTTAACAACTTAACGATTTATTTATATTTTGAAAAGAATATTTTGGGTTTTTTGAGTTTATTTTTTCGCTGTCTCTAAGGTGGGCTCTAACACTTTAAAAATCAAGTCAATCAAGATGGATCCGAATCTCAAGACTGCTTTGAGAAGCTCTCGAAATTTTGTTATTTCAGATGTTTAGTCGTTCGGATCAGCTCAAAAGAACAGCCATAACCTAAGTCTCGTCGTTCATATGGCAAGTTATGTAAAATCCGTCAGTTGGACTATCCGGATTTATAGTATGTCCCCCAAAATGACGAGAAGGTGTCTATTTATTTAATTTTTTATTTCAGAAAAATAAAAAGTATTGAATATTAAAAAATTCCGCCGCATGCAACAGCACATGTTGCTGGTTTGAAACCAGAAAAGAAAAACCAAAACGGAGGCTTTTGCCTTTTGGTTGACCAACCAATGGCAAATCGATCCGCATGCCCAAGTTGATCAATCACAGTGCAAACCTCAACCATCCCATTAATTCTTTGGACGATAAACTACTAGTACTACACTGGAGTGAGAGCATCCCTTAGTTTAGTGTACGTGCACGCGAAGCCGCAGACAGGAAAGCTGGAGCTAATCTTAAGTAGGACGAAAAAGATGCTATAGCAGTTAGCTGGAGCATCAGCTACCATTAGCAATTAAGCAAAGCAGCAAACCCCAACCCCACTGGAGAAAGGAACGGGTTAGCTAGCACAAGCAGCCAGCAGCAGGAGCATCACCGCATCAGTTTGTCACCACTGGCCGGAGGCGATCCCCGTCGGTTGGGGGACACGGCGAGCCCCACCGCCGGCGTACGGCGCTTCCGCGCTAGCTGCTAGCTCTCGATCGGACAAAAGCCCGGGGATATATATTGCATGCATGTTGATGCATCGGCGCATGACATGGGCATGCAGCCAGCTGCGTGGCGGGCGGCGAGGCCATGGGGCCGTCGGGTGAGCTGTGCACGGCGACCGGCCGGTGGCGCGGCGTGGCGGGCGGCGGCATGATGGGCGGGCGCGAGCGCATGCATGCATGCTCGAGTGGTCGGCCATGATGGGCGCCGTCGTGTCCTGGGCGATCGATGGCGATGCCCCGCGGGCGGGCGCGGCATGCATGCGTACCATCGGCTGGTGCGGCGGCCGATGGTGTCGTGCGCGTCGCGCCCCGGCCGGCGTGGCGCGCGGGGTACCGGTGGTCCGGTGCGTGCGAACGTCGGTGGCGGTGGATGCACGAGCGCGGCGGCGAGCCACGGGCAAAGGCCGTGGTCGGTGTTGACGAGGTGAGCATGCTGCCGCTGGTGCCGCGCGCGTTCAATGTAGGGCGAGATGACACTGAATTTACCCTAGATGCATCAATCACGTACGTTGCATATGACTCGAATAAATGGAATCAAGTCTTAGCCGCTGCTCCCTCCGGTCACGAATGATTTATATTTGAGATTTTACGTGACTTGAGTTATAAATATTTTCTTAATTAGTTCGATTAATGTGTACATAACAAACACGTGCTGTCCCATTTCAAAAGACGCTTTTAATAATATTATATTTTTAGTGGGTTTTTAAAATCGCAATAGTAATAGTCAATTTCGGCGACTATTCTTTTTGTTTTAACAAAGGATCTTTTTTCATTGTAAAGATCACTTCCATCTTACAAACGAACCCTACATCCATCCTAGGGCTGAAGTTCTGGAAACTTGCGAACCATTTCCACATACCACATGTCGATTGTGTAGACGACGAACGAAGGAAACACCGGCGGATCCTCAGGTGCGTCCTTTGGCGGATTACTCATTGGGTTATGGAGTAGCATATCAACATCAAGCATAATTAAGGACAAACAAATCTCCATCCCGGGATTGAATGAGAAGCACAGCTGAAGCAGCTACCCCGCCGGCCACTGCTACAACATGCAACCTCACTAGTGTTGGCGTTGGAGTCTCTCCACACCTCCTCCATACATTCTCCCTCGATCCTACCAACATCTTGCCCCCTTCTCAAATCCAAAAGAACTTAGAAAAGAGAAGAGAGTGATGTCAAGGTCTTGATCCAAAAACTCCTCCATTAAAAAGAAACAAGGACATCAAACAACATATCAGTCAGTGCTGAAGCACAAAAGCCGATGAGGTTGCGCTTTCATGAAACCCCTCTCCCTCCTCACACTCTTATTTACTTCTCTTAACCTAGATCTAGGATTACTGTTGTACACGTCCGAACTGGGTGAAAGGGTCCCAACTTCCTGAGGCGAAGGGGGTTGAATTGGGGTCAGAGTAAAATTCTTTATGCTTTAGGTTCCATGGTCAAGATGAAGAAGAAAGGTGATAGCGGATTACTCTACTCTGCGCTTCGGGAAACCATTTAGCAGTACCTAGAAGAGCGATCCAATCTTTCCATTTTCTGTCAAACCCAAACCGCTCTAGCAACTCAAAAGTAAACTCCCAACTGAGCAGATCTGTCGGGGATAAAATTACGGCCCATTGCCATGGCACACTCCCTGACGGCCCAATCGAACAGCCTACCAGGGCCCAGTCCCCTGGAAGGTTCTATCTGGCCCATATGCATCCCGCCGAACAGCTTCCTAGGTGGCGTGGTGCGTAACGACCAAGGAATCGTGTTGATCATCTCGAACAAGAGTTCTGTGAGCTACGTGAAGACCGGACGTTGGTTTCCGGATTGGATTAGAGTCGTGATCCCCAAGACTAGGAGTATGCCTTATACGCCTCGGGATATATTTGGCATGTATGAGTTAATTCACGATCTCATAGTTAGCGACCCGATATTCCCTCGGTAGGTCGGTTTGCTCGCACTATATAAACCATGCCCACGGCGTTTAGGGGCATCTGAGGCGACTTAGACACATCGGCATCTAAGATTACTTTATCGCATACTACTCACTGTACACCCATAATCTCATGAGACTTGTTCGTCTCGTCGAGCCACCTCTGTATTCATCTCGACATATAAGAAAATTTGGGCGTAGGGCTATTATCTCTCCCGAGAGGCTGAACCAGGATAAAACCTCTGTCTCCTGTTCGTTCTTTGTTCACATTGTTTGGCGTGTCTCTATCTCACTTCTAAAGAACCTTAGCGACTTGAGGTCGATATCTCAACCGTCGGCAATTTGGCGCCGTCCGTGGGGACTACGCGGATCGAGCATGTCGAACTCCATCGGCGATCTGAGAGATACTTCACGAGGGCTCGACTCGGAAGGGCGGGATGTCTCATCCTGTCGATTCGGATCGATCTGTTCGGTCTCGAACACTCTCGCATCCGGCGGATGTCTCCGCTTACATGGCGGAGATAGCCTCGAATCGCACTCCGTCATCGGCAGCGACTCTGGCGATGATCTTTCTGACGGTTTAGATTTGTCGATTCCAAGGCTATGTCGGTAGATTCCACTGTGGAACACAGCGATGACACCGTCTAGCATACCTTCGCATAGCCCCGCGGCATTAACATGGCGATGTAGGAACCTCCGAGGATCACCGCACGGCCGTGTGGCGGCTGGCGGTCGAGCGGATTAACTACGCTTTCGGCGTCAAGGCGATCTTTGCGCGGTAGCTTTCGCGAGCAAGGCGTCATTCGCCGCGGCCTCGGCGATTCCATCAATCGGACCTTAGCGGTTTCGCGACCGGTGTAGCGGCGGCGTCGCGACCCACCTCGCGTGCGGCGCTAAGTCTCCGCGGAAGCTTCCTGTTGGGTCAATTCCGCGTGGCCGGACTCGATCAGGCGAAGCAGCGGATGGTTCGAGATCCGGGACCCATAGATCAAAAGTCGGGAGCGGCTCGAAGCTATAGCGGTCCTTAGATCCACCAATCAAGCTGATCTCGCCCGTATAAGCGTCTTTGTTGCGACTAACCTAGAGCGGTGGTGAAGGCCTAAAGTCTCTAGGAGAAGTCAACAACTCCTCGAGCGGCAGCCAAAGCTGCCGGAATGATTGGACGACTCGATCGATCGTGTGACCCCGTCACCATCGAAGGATCCTTGTCCATGAGCGAGGCTACCCGTGGTCGCCGTCGCTCGCCAAGTCCTCGTAGTTATCGCGACCACGAGGGCAGCGGCGCGCGCGATGATCACAGACGGTCCCCTCGTGAGGAGCGTCGTCGCAACCACAAGGAAGGAGCGTGGTGGATTGTCCGGAGAGAGTTTCTCGGCCGAGTCATCCCGTTCGGCGGGAGTTTCTCGCGCCGCGGGACCAACGTCTTCTCAAGACTAGGTTACGCGGGAAGGTGGCGGTCATATGCTGCTGGCTGCGGGGCTTTCTCCGAGCGAGCCGGGCTATTCGGTGGCCCTCAAAATTCAAGCCGGTCACATGGAGAGGTACAATGGGACTCGGAACCGGAGGAATTCCTTTCCATCTCGCTTCGGCCATCATGGCGGCGGGGTGGCGAGCTCGTTATGGCTAATTACCTCCGTGTCCTTGAGGTCTTTGCTTTCGGACGTGGTACATTCAATCGGCGAGGAGGGTTCCATCGGCTCATGGAACCCGACTTTGTGGCCTCGATCGCTAATTTCCGGAGCATTACGTGCGTCTGGCAAGGAGGATGATCTGCACGGATGATCCGGATGAGCAGGAGACCCTCCGCAACCGTAAAGCGTTTCATTAAGATCCATAACACGATCTCGAACATCTCGGATGAATCATTGTCGCGCCTTCAAAAGCGGGGTCCATGACGAGCGTCATCCCCGGATCTCGAAATCAATGAGACTGGACCGCCAACGACCTGTTCAAGGCGGTGACCGCTATGCCAGCGGCGAGCGCGTTGATCTAAAAAGGCGTTCGACAAAGGCGGCCGCCCGCCCTTGACTGGTGTGGATGAGAAGAAGAAGAGCGGCGACAATGTCCTGGTGACAAGAAGTCCCGGAAGAAGAAGAACAAAGGTGATCGAACAATACCGTTGCGGTATGGATCGCGCACCTCCTCCTAAGGATGGGCGGAAGAAGCCCAACAATAACTACAAGGGTAAAAAGCACGCTTTCGGGGAGGCGGACAAGGCAAGAAAGGTCCGGCGACCGATTTTGCAAGTTCCACCAGCACTACAGACACGATATCGCCCTTTGTAAAACTTGGGTTGCAAAGCTCGAAGATTTCTACAGCGGCAAGGGCCCAATCCCACCTGCCGAACAAGGTGATCTTGTAAGAATAAGCGTAAACCGGCGATGGTGATCGGAAGATGATGATGAATATCAAGAGCCCGTGAACCATATCGCCATCATTTTGGCGGCTCCTCGACACACCTCTCGGCGCAGCCTCAAGGAAGCTGCTCGGGAGGTCCTAGCGTCGAAAAGGCAAAACCTCGGCTGAATCGATGAAGTGGTGAGGTCCCCATCTCTTTCTCTCGGGAGGATTGCCCCTTGGGATGACCAAGCCTCGGCGGCTCCCAGTGGTGGTCGCCCGACCATCGACAACGCGAGTCGGCCGTGTCCTAGTAGGCGGCGGGGCGCTTTGGACTTGCTTTACGCTAAAGTCTTGGGCGAGATGCAAATTCCTCGTTCCAAAGTGAAGGAAATCATAATGCCCTTCTCGGAATTGTTAGGAAAAGGCGTGAAGCCGTTAGGGCGAGTTGTCCTGCTGTCACCTTCGACAACCCAAGCAACTTCGGACGAGTTGATCACTTTCGGCGTGGTCGACTTTCCGTCGGCGTACAGCGCAATCTTGGGCGAGCCATCTCTCGGTAAGTTTATGGCGTGTCCCACCACGCTTACCATTGCGTGAAGATACGGGTCCTAACGGTGTGATCACGGTCAAGGGCAACTACAAAGCTGCAATGGATTGCGACGGCGATCCCTTGCCCTGATCGACCGACTTCATGGCAGCGATCTGAAGTTCCAGACCAAGTCACTGACGCCCTAGGGTTTCCCTTGACCGGGGAGAAACCAAGGAAGTTCGCTGTCGCTTGATGATACTTCCAAGGCAGTTCACTTGGGGCCAATCTGGACCCCAAATAGAAAGCGAGCTCATTGCATTCCTCCGAGCTAATGCGAGATGTATTCGCACAGGAGCCATCGACATGCCCGAGTCCCAAGGAGGTAATCAAGCACAAAGCTGGTGTCCGTGGGACAAAAAGCTGTTTCGCCGGAAGCTTCGTCGCTTTTGAATTCAAGCAGAGATCATCAAAGATCGACAGCAAAGCGCTTTCATTCTTTGGGTTCATCCGCGAGGTTGATCACACCAGTGGTTAGCCAACCTGTCATTGTAAAGAAGAAAAGCGGCAAGTGGAGGATGTGTGTCGATCACACAGATCTGAGCATTGCTTGTCCTAAGGACAATTTCAGCGCCTCGTATTAATCGGTCGGTCGATCATTGCGGGCCTTGACTTCGAGTTTTTAGATGCTTACTCCGGTTACCACCAAATAAGCATCTCCCAGAGATGAAGAGAAGCGCCTTCATCACCCCTTTCGCACACTACGCTATCGACCATGTCTTTCGGTCTGCGCAATCTTTGGTGCCACGTTCGGTAGCAATGGAAGACCTTCCCGAGCAATGTGGAAAAACACGGAGGTCTATGTCGGCGACATAGTTGTAAAAACAAGTATGCTCCGGATCATGTAAAAGACACAGCGAGACTTTTCATAATCTCACGGGCATCGAATAAAATTAAATCGAGAGAAGTGTACCTTTGGTGTTCGATCGGAATGTTGCTCGGTTATGTCATTGGCTCGCAAGGTATTTACATCAACCCTGAAAAAATCGAGGCCATTGAAAATATCGAGCTCCAACTACCATAAAGGAAGTTCAAAGCCTCCATTGGGCGGATGGTTGCTCTAAGCGAGGTTTATTTCCGTCAAAGCGAACGCGGGCTGCCCTTCTTTAAGGCCTGCGCAAAGCACAATGGTTTTGAGTGGACGGAAGAAGCCGATAGATCCTTCCGGGATCGAAGCGATACTGTCCAATCCTCCGTCTTGACTACCCAGCGGCATGGCGGCGGCTCTGCTTGTACCTAGGTTGCCGCCACAAGCGGTGGCGCGGTCTTGGCGGTCGAAAGGGAAGGCATCTGACGACCAATCTATTACGTGCGCGGTACTTCACGGATCAAAGGGCGTTACCACGAGGTCGAAGCTCCTCTATGCCTTGCTCATGTCCTCCGGAAGCTTCGCCACTACTTCGGTAGCATCAAATCTGGTCCCGACCACGTTCCCTCGGGAGAAATCCTACGGAACAAGGAATCTAGCGGACGTATAGCTAAGTGGGCAATGGAACTAGCGAGTTTGATACATTATTTGTTGCCCGGCGCTATTAAGTCACAGTCCTAAATGACTTTGTCATTGAATGGACTTGCCGCTCAAATCTCGAGAAGCTCCCGAGCAACGATGAACCCTCTGGACCATGTTTTTCGATGGCTCGCGCTTTGAAACTTCGGGGCTGGTTTTGTTCTCATCTCCCTCAAGGAGAGCAACTCGATATTCTATCCAACTACACTTTGCGGCGACTAACAACGCTTGAGTCTGAGGCCCTCCTCGCCGGACTAAGGCGTGCAAGTCGCTTGGTGTCAACGGTATTTGTGAAGGAGATTCACGGTGGTCATCAATCGAGTTAACAAGGAGTATCGGTCTTGCGATGACTCAATGGCGATATACGGTTGAAGTGAGGAAGTTGGGCGGCATTTTGATTTTTGAAGTGCTCTTCGTGCCGGAAGGACAACTTCTGGCCGACCAACTATCAAGTATGGATCCTCACGCGAACACTGCTTTCGGCAGGGTGCTCGTCGACACCTTCACAAGCCCTCAATCACGTCTCCGGACGAGGCAGCGAGGCAGTGGTCTTTGTCTCCGTTATCGAGCAGTGCCGGATGGACAACGCCATTTGTCCGGTACCTTGCAGATGGGACCACTGAACGACGAAGCCGGCGTTCGGCTCACAAGGCGTCTTTGCTCCATACAAGCTTGTGGGCGGCATCCTTTACCGTCAAGGTGCTCGGGAGTTCTTTCCAAGTGCATCTCGCAACCGGAGGGTGTGTTCCTTCTTAGGGACATACGAGGGTGCACAGGCAACCACGCCTCCTTGAACTACGGTCGGCAAAGCGTTTCGCATGGGCTATTATTGGCCGCTGCGTTACAAGATGCCGGGACATCGTGACTAAGTGCAAGGCTTGCCAATTTCACGCCGGAAGGCACACAAGCCGCCTAAGTGCTCCAAACAATCCCCCATCTTGGCCTTTTTCCACATGGGGTCTAGATCTGCTCGGCCCATTCCTAAGGGGTACAAGGGCTATACACACCGCCGTCGCCATAGACACTTTCACAAAGTGGATTGAGGCGAGCACTGTGTAAATCCTTCACGCCAAAGCGGTGTTCGCTTTTTCAAAAGCAACGTGGTCCGCAGCCGGGATCCCCACAAGTTGATCGCGATAACGGTACCCGGTTGAGCGAGATATTCGGGAATCTGCGCGACATTTGGGCACCAAGATGTCGCCTTAACCGTGGCACACCCACGAGCAATGGAAGCGATCGGCGAGCTAACGGACGAGATAGTCCGAGGTATCAAGCGGCGGGTATTTGCTGCTCTCAGCGAGCACAGCAAGGCCTGGGTCGACGAAGTTCCTTCCGTCCTCAGGCGATTCGCTTTCTGACGGTAGGCGGGAAACTCCTTTCCAATTGGTCTATAGTGCGAAGCCATCCGCCGCCCGGTTGTACTCGGTTACGCCTCAAGACGAGCTCGGTCAACCTAGTTGACGACGAGCAAGAGCGCCTCCTCGATCTCGATCTCCTCGAAGGCACACGCGACCGGGCACAAGTCAGAATGGCACGCTACCAGCAAGCTCTTCGCCGGCACGCTGCCAAATCAGTTCGACCAAGGGTTTTGAAGGCGGGCGACCTCGTTCTGCGCCGTGTCCAGAACTTGTCCAATGCCAACAAGTTAACTCCTCGTTGGGAGGGCCCGTTCACGGTCGTTTCTCTTGCTTTCGCCCGGGCCGTTCGCTTTGGCTATGGAGGGGCGGGAGAGAGTCGACCAGCACTTGGAACATCGACCGACCGTAAGTTCTTTGTGTAGGTCTTTTCTGTGTTTGCTTAGCTTTGCGCTTTTTGAAAACTTCGCGCCTTAGTTCGTCCAAGTCCCTCGGGCACCATGTAAAGTTCAATCCAATTCTTCAGTGAATCCTCGCGGCCTCTGTGCCCTTTTCACTACTTGTCTTCTCAGACTACTTTCCTCTGGTAACACTTGATGGTTGCCCGGTCTTGCGAACTCTTGGCTCCGCAATCTTAAGGATTGTTCCCTACCGTGTCTGGTTTGACAAGTTCCTAAACTTCGGGGTTGCGTAACACGGCCTTTCCACCTTGCGGCTAGGGCTGCTCTCGTAAGCCCTCATGGCGAGAGGCACTTCTTGCTTGGCGCGACCACTTGGTAAAGCTGCTCTCGTAAGCCCCATGGCGAGAGGCACTTTCCTTGCTCGGTTACTCTCGAATCATCTAACTTACGTCAGCAAGCGGTCGTGGAACAAATCGAGCAAGGTTGGTGTCGCTCTTTCTCTCTATGCGTGCTCGAGTTATAGCTTAGGTTCTCGAGCATCGTCCGCACGGGGCTAGGGTGTCGCTCTTTCTCTTGTGCACTGTTCGGGTTATAAACTCGGGTTTCGGCAGATACTGTGAAACTGGGAGTAAGGCTAAGCGCTCTACGGTTTTCTTAAACTTCCTAGCTGTTCGCTTTTCTCTTAGTTTCGTTCGTTCTTGTCTTTTTTTTTGCTCTCTCTTTGCGAGGAAAAGGGTAAGTCTTTATTAACAAAATTTGCGGTACAAAAGTCCATCTCGGGTTCTGACCCTCTGACTACCTAGAAGCGAGTTGCTCCTTGAGCTCCTCGATCACTTCCTTAAAGCGCGAGACTTCCCTTGGGCTTTGAACCCCTCTCGGCCTCGGCTCGGAGGCGATCGGCTTCCTCCTTGCTGCTCTGGCTGCTCCGTCGCCTCGCCACGGAGAGCCTCGACTTCTTCGGTCTTGGCCCTTGGTGGTCGGTCGAGCCTCGCTCAGCTAACTTCGGCTTTCGGCGGTCTTGAGTTGCTCGTCCGGCTCCTTGACCTTCTTCTCATGGTGATCGCCCTCACCGCCATCCGCATCTCCTCAATCTCTTCTGTGAAGCCCGGGGTTGAGATTTTAGCACGAGTCCCGCAGATGTCTGCTCCTCCTTGGCGAGTGGGCCTTGAGCTTCTCGGTTTGCGCATGGTGGTTCCGCCCGATGGGGCCAGCGTCGACAAGCTGCTCTTCATGCCACTTCATGCGGCCTGGCTTCTCCTCCGCGGTGCTCGCCCTCACGGCCTGCGCGCGAAGCTCCTCGGCTTCCTTTATAAGGGCCTCGGAGGAACGCATCTCTTTGGACAGCTTGGCCTTGAGTTTCTTCGCTTTCGCCTTTAGCCGGCTCCGGCTTTGGGCCAGCGCAGAGTGCTCCGCCCCTGGATCCCTCGTCTGGAGATGCTCCCGGAGGGATGCCAGCACGGCGGCCCGTTCGATGGTAACGCCATCCTCGAGTTCAGCCATGGTATCCCTGAAGACCTGAGGGAGAAGATCAAGTCAAAACGCTTTGCGATAATACAATTAAATTGAACAAGGTTTGGTCTTGGAGTTTACCTTGCCAAGCCGATGCTTCAACCCCGTATGGCGGTCCTCGAAACCATCGCGCCACGAAGCCCCGCGCCAGGCGGGATGAGATAGGGCGTTGTTCCGTCATTGCCTTGTTCGCTCCTTCCTTTGCGGGGCGCCTTTTCCCGAGAGCGAGGGCAGCAGGCGGCGCTTTCGTCTCGCGCTCCTTCTCCTCTTCCTTTTCCTCTCTCCTTGAACGTCTTGGGCGAGGCCGAGCCACTCCGCTCGGTGGCGCCGTCGTTCCCTGGCGGGGCGACTTGCTCGACACGCTCGAAACTCTTCTTCCTGGCGGCGGAATTCACCACCTTTCGCCAGAGAACCCCGTCGCCTCGGGGTGAGCTGCCCTATGACGAAGTGCTGGCAGGACCGGTTGCTCGGTCCATGCTGGCGGCTTCCGAGCCATCGCCTTGGCACCGAAGTCCGTGGCGCCGCTTGCGCTACTTTTGCCTCCGGCCGCTTCACGCATCTTTGGTAGCGTCGATCGCTTTCGGCTGGAGCCGGCGGCGGCGAGCTCCACGCCGCCGGCTTGTCCTTGAGGCTCGCCGACCTCACTTTGCTGTGACGCGTCGTGCGAGATGCTCGAGCGGCGGCGACCGCTCGAGTGCCTCTTCGGCGTCGTGCGTGGCGGTCTCTTCTTGGGCGGTGATGAGCGAGTTGGTCGTTAAGTCCAATGCGGTCAGAAGGTGGAAAGATCAAAAGATCGATTTCTACATACCTGCCGTGGAGGGCTTGATCCTGATCTTCCTCGCCGGAACTTTCCGCCTTTTCCTCGAGGGCTCCTTGGCGGTTTCTCCGCTTTGGCCCTTGGGCGTTCGCGGCGATGAGCTCAGCTCTCTGGTGAGGTGAGCACTCCTCTCGCGTAACGCAAGGAGTTTCTCCTTGCGCGCGACCTCCTCCTCGAGTCTCCTTTGCTCGGCGACTGTTGTAGCCGCGCCATATGGCAGGTGAGCTTGCGTGTAACGCCTAAGCCGAGGCCATGGTCTTTCTCTTCGTCGCTCGCTTTCGGCGAGGAGGGAGGGCTTAGTCTCTTCTCATTTGGGCTGACCGCGCCCGCTTGTCTGCTTTCGGTGCGCTCCGTCGCCTTGTTGGTCTCTTCGACGGTGGCGGCCGCCATGGCTGGCGAGCTCGCGTCGGCTCGGCCGCCACCTTGGGCTTTGTGGCCGTCTTGGCCTTGCCTTTCTTCGGCTTCTCCTTCTCGGACCGGAGAGGTCCTCGGCGATCCCTCAGGATCGGTGGTCCTCCTCACGCGTTTTGAAAGCGAGCGTCGACATTAAAAACAACAGTGTAAATCTAGCAACACGGGCTGGGTATAAGTGATTTACCTCGTCTGTGCGGACGAGCACGTTCCTTGGACAAGTATAGGCCACCTCGCCGGTGACCTCGCTGTCCTTCTTCGCCGCCTTCAGCATGGCGTCGACTCGCTCGGTCACCCATGCGTCGGTTGGCTTCTCTGCCCGAGCAGATGGAATCGTTAAATTCCTGTTCGGAGAAAAACGATCAATGAAGAGGTTGAGTCTTAAAGGCACTTACCCGTGCTCTCCCTTGTGATGTCCTCCCATCCCTCTATCTTGTAGAAGGGTAGGACCTTCTTCGCATGCGGGCAAATCACATCATTGTGAAGTCCCGGATGATCTCCGCGCGTGAGCCCGAGGCTCACGAGGAGGCGATCTTCTGATCAGTACCAATCCTCGGCGGACATCTCCGGCCGAGGCATTGAGGTTCCTTTTGGCGCCTTCCGGTGAAGACGAGTTCTTGTCGCCGCTCCGCTTCTCTGTAGAACCACCTCACCCACCGCGCCCATCGAGTCGAAAGCGGTGGGCGAGGATCTGGGCGTCGTCGGCGGTGGCCGGAGCTTGAGGTAGTAGCACCCAGCGCCCGGCGGCGGAGCTGCTCCTCGTCGCTGCGTAATAGTGGAGGAACAGCCCCGGTGGATCGATTCCCAGATAGCCTTCGCGCGGTGTGCGAAGGCGGCCATCTGGAGGATCTTTATTCGGATTGAGGTTCGCCACCTCCAATCCGCTAATGTTTAAGAAGGCCTCGGCGAAGTCGCTTTCGGAGATCGCAACCCGAGCGGTGCGAAGCTGCTCGAAGTTAACGAACTCTCCCTCCGGTGACTCGGAGTATCCTCCTCTCCGGCGACCTCCAGCTACGGTGTCGATGTGGCCCTCCTCCTCCCAGACCTTGAGTCCTCCTCGGTCGAGCTAGTGCGGTGAACTTAGCCATAGCGGTTCCCGGGATCGGGCGGCGGGGTTGGTGGTGGAGTTTGGGTACTTGATCTTTGGCCTTGTTGGAGCTTGGGCTTAGAGAGGAAAAGCGCGAGCAGCAGTGGTGGCATGGCGGCTTAGGTGCTTTATAGTCCCGTATAAGCAGCTACTGCAGCGGTTTAGTCCCGAGCGGCTAGTTTTCTTTGCAGCGGCTAGGTAAAGCGATTGCTTTGTTTTTCACTTGGCAATGACAGGAAGTTACCGTTGGAGTGCATAGCGGCTATTTTTCGGTGTTTGCTTTGAAGGTGAGTGCTCGCTTTCGGACGGATGTCGTTCCTGTTTGGCGTAACGGAGTTGCTCGGCCTTGATTGGGTTTGTTCGGTCCCGAACAAGTCTGTTGGTTGAACCACAACTGTTCGGTCACTTGTTGCATGTCTTTATAGCGACATAGTTTCCTCTTCGTGACTTGGAGTCTCAAGAGGATGACCCCACTCTAGTGAGTCCTTCCACTTGAGTCTCGGGGCTAGTATCGGGGATAAAATTACGGCCCATTGCCATGGCACACTCCTCGACGGCCCAATCGAGCGACCTACCAGGCCCATCCTGGAAGGTTCTATCGGCCCATATGCATCCCGCCGAACGACTTCCTGGTGGCGTGGTGCGTAACGACCAAGGAATCGTGTTGAGTCATCTCGAACAAGAGTTCTCTGTGACTACATGAAGACCGGACGTTGGTTTCCCGGATTGGATTAGGAGTCGTGATCCCCAAGACTAGGAGTATGCCTTATACGCCTCGGGATATATTTGGCATGTATGAGTTAATTACGATCTCATAGTTAGCCCGGCCCGATATTCCCTCGGTAGGTCGGTTTGCTCTGCACTATATAAACCATGCCCTACGGCGTTTAGGGGGCATCTGAGACGACTTAGACACATCTGGCATCTAAGATTACTTTGTCGCATACTACTCACCTGTACACCCATAATCTCGCCGAGACTTGTTCGTCTCGTCGAGCCACCTCTTGTATTCATCTCGACATATAAGAAAGAAATTTGGGCGTGGGGCTATTATCTCTCCCGAGAGGCCTGAACCAGGATAAAAACCCCTGTCTCCCTGTTCGTTGCTGTTCACATTGTTTGGCGTGTCTCCTATCTCACTTCTAAAGAACCTTAGCGACTTGAGGTCGATATCTCAACCGTCGACAAGATCATTCTCTTACATCATGCTTTCCTGTTACCTTTCCTCATCGCCTTCAATAGGGATGCCAATGGCTAATGCGGCTCCAAACAAAAATAAGAAATTTTCCAATATGGATAGAAATATATCCTCGAAAAATTTACCCTAACACAATAATCGTTTGGCCTAACCTAATCAAACCTTCTTTTGATCTAGCTAAATCATCTGTCCTAGCCCTAGTTCCATCCGTAAGCCCCTCATCGCTCCTAGACCCCTTGACCTAATTGTCTCTCCCACCTTAGCAGTTCTTCATTCTCATCTTCTCACATTCTGTCGATCATTTCTTACACTGTCACTAATCTATGTCTCAGCCCTGAGACAACCCTTCATTCAATTTGAAGTACCGAGCCGATTGAGCCCGATAAATCCCTCCGCTCTTTGATATTCCAGTCGTCAAAACAAGGATCGTGGCGAAAAAAATCATCCAAGGCCAGGGAAGGGAATAGAAAACGGAAACAAACTGAGTTATGGGTCAGGAATACATGGTTGCCATCCCCAGTCACCTCCGACGTGGATGCTGGATGCCACTGTCCACTGTCCATCCATGGCGGAACGGAACACGTACCGTGGACGCCCATGCCCCGTCACCTAAGGCCTTATTCTTTTCAGCGTATCGTGCCGTTGCGTATTACTGTAGCAAATTTTGTTATTTTCATATAGCCTATATATTGTGATAATTAGTAACAATTTTTTTTGGCTTTTAGTAATCCTTCTAAAGATCCTAAAACTATTTTTTATTTATTTTATTTATAATTTTTAGATCTTTTTTGAGTGCTCTTAAATTTACTACGGTATTACATAAATGCAACAATACTTTGAAAAGAACAAGCCTAACCAACTCGATCCGAGTCAAAACAGGGGCACCTGCCACCATAAAAAAGCCTCTGCTCCACTGCACCCTGCTGACAACTACTGCCCACACGGGCACACGCACGCGGGACCCCTCACGCGTCAGGGAAAAATCACTGCATCCATCGATCCGATCGATCGTCGTCGATCCGTCCATCTTTTTATGAATGAATGTGGAGCTGGAGCCGGAGCCGGAGCCGCAGCACCAGGCCAGCGCTCAGCGCAGCTGCAGCAGCAGCAAAAGCCGCTCGCTGCGCCGCTCATAAATAAGCCCCCACTTGGCTTGTGCGCCTCCTCCTCCTGCCCATTTAACGCCAGATCCTAATCCGCCATCAATGCGCTTAACTCCAAGCTCGAGATCAGTGGGGAGGCGTGGCGTACGTCCACCTCCGCGTCCGCGTCCGCGTCCTACCCCGTGTGTACGGCGTCGATACGCGTGAGCATCCGGTTTATAAATGCGCGCCGGCGCCGCCCTCGACCTCGCTTTGTAGGGGCGCCTGCCATTGCTGCTGCTGCTGCCTGCCTGCCGCCGCGCGTCCGTGGGCTGGGCGCGTGCTCGCCGGAGGCGCCGGGGGGTGGGGTGTGTGTGTGGCAGGGGGGTGATGCTCACGTGCATCGCTTGCTCCAGGCAGCTCGCCGGCGGCGGCGACGGGCCGCCGCTGCATGAGCCGCCGGAGGACGAGGACGCCGTCGACGGCGGCGGCGTGAGCGGCGCGGCCACGCCCAGCACGCGCCTGGCCATCAAGGCGCTCACTGCCCAGGTGGGTTCTCCGGAGAATCCGGACTCTTCTTGGTATGGGCCTCTAGCTACTGGAGTTCTACTTGAAATGTCCATTTGTCCCCCTTTGTTCTGTTAATCGATGGGGGCAAAAAGGATTTTTGTTGTAAAATTTGTGTTTTTTTGTTCAAATGTATGTTGTATATGCCCGTTTTTTATCGTCGAATTAGGAAGGGGCACAAGGTTGTTAAATTTATGTGTTTTGAGTTTCTGGGATTTTTCAATTCCTCCAAAATTTGCCTGAAAGGCTCAGGTTTTTCTAGCGTTTGGATGTTGTTTCAAGGTCGTAGTCATCAGATCGGGTGGGATTCATGGCGATTGAATTGACGGTAGGTTTACTCGGGTCCAGATCAAGGACATGGCGTTGAAGGCGTCGGGCGCGTACCGCCACTGCAAGCCCTGCGCCGGCTCGTCGGCGGGGGCTTCGCGGCGGCACCACCCGTACCACCACCGCGGCGGCAGCGGCTTTGGCGACTCCGACGCGGCCTCGGGCTCCGAGCGCCTCCATTACGCGTACCGGCGCGCCGCGAGCTCGGCGGCCTCGACGCCGCGGCTGCGCGGCGGCGGCGGCGGCGGCGGCGGCTGCGCGCTGTCAAGCGAGGACGCCACGCTGTCCATGAGCGCGCGCACCGACTTCCCCGCGGGCGACGAGGAGGAGGAGGAGGTGGACGACGAGATGGTGTCAAGCGGTGGCAGCAAGGACGACGACGCGAAAGAGTGGGTGGCGCAGGTGGAGCCTGGAGTACTCATCACCTTCGTCTCACTGCCACAAGGTGGCAACGACCTCAAACGCATCCGGTTCAGGTGCGTTCTTCCGCCTACTTGAGCCAAGATTTTCCTTCTTACTCTACTGCATAACTCGGTTCCCTGATTGGGTTGGAGAAGATCGTATTGGTGAGTTGAGTTTTTTCCTTTTTTTTTTTTGAACAAGTGATTGAAATTTTAACTACTCCTACAAGTGGACAAAACAAAGTTTGCTTGATCTGGTAAAAAATTTCCTGATAGATCCGACAAACTGTCATGTTTGGGAGCTTCTCCTGAAATTTGCTTTTACTGAAGGTGCGAACTTGAAAAAAAGGAAAAAAAGGAAAGTTGTGCTTTGGCCTCTGATAAACAGTCATAAACTGCTTAAGGAAGTTTCAGCAATAATTTCTTTTCGACGGGAAAGCACCTAGTCACCAGAAGTTTCTTAAGAAAAAAGTCACGCGTGCGTGATAATTGAACCCGGTTCATATTAAATTATCTAAATATGGTTCATATTTTAGCTTCGGGTTTAAATTTCTGACGTCCCTTCTATTTTTTTTCCTTCGAAATTTATTCTGTTCTTTTGCTGTATTTTTGCTCCAAAGCAGCTATAAAAAGTTACTAGTGACACTTAATGGCCTTGAATTTGTATTCTCTACTTGGCCAAGTCTGATATGACATGGCAATAATTCAAACTCAAATCAATCCTTTAAACTGAGGGATATGCAAAATTAAAAAATTCTTGCAAGATAACCGAACACCGAATAGGTTCTCACTTGGGTCTATTGGACTTGAGGGTACCATGCCGTTCGACTACCACATAGAGATTCCAATTCCTAAAAATATATAAATATACCGCCCCACATGTCACACTTTTTTCCTCACTCCTATGCAACATCATTACCTGTTTGCGGTCGCTAGATATAAAATTCTTTGTTATTTTGCATTTTACTATTGGGTAAGCTCGAAGGAGGGAACAATCTGATTCCTTAATGGTAATTACTTTAGATCTTCCATTGTCAACTGATCAACTCTGTGCCTCATTTAACCCCTCACATGCCACAGCCAGGTCAAAGGCTAGATGTGTCGGCAGGCATGTTATAGAGTTGCTAGGTTTAGAATTTTAAACCACACATAATATAAAGGTTCAGGGATCATGTCGGTTGCCCACAATAGAGGCGTAGAAGCTCCAGTGGATCAACTGGCTGTGAATTTTGAAGTTACCAGTATGATGTGGGGGTAAGTCCAGCTTGCACATCTGCACTTTAGGCTATCCATGTCATACACTTGCTGTACCGGAGATGCTGCTTCCTCTCCAGGGAGAGGAAATGTTATTATGGGATAGGGACAGCAGAGGGCCATGAGCCACATGCCATCTGGACAGTCAATAAAGAAGCTAAATGGAAAGAGAGCAATGGAACAGAATAGCATAAATTCTGCTCCTCTCTTCGTTGGCCATTTGTTATAAACGGTTGGTGTTGGCTTGTGGTCTTATTAATATGTAGTTGGGTCCCTCCACACTGCCTATCGAGACACGCAACCTGGACCTCTGATTTTTGTTAAGAAAAAGGGTGTTATATAGTCACTCCTTTTTCTTAATAATATGGATCTTAGGTTCCAACCATGCTAACTTCATGAGCCATGATCAAATTTTACAAACCACTATTGCAAACTTAATCTGAATACTATAAAAGTAAATTGGGCATGTGAAAATATGCTCCTTATACATTTGTAGTGTTTAGATTGAGTTTATGATGGTTGTTTTAAGATTTATCTTCTAGCATAGTAGTTTCATTAACATAAGATTCTTGTGAGGAGTTCAGCATGGCCAGCTATGCTGTTGGCCCCCACCAGTAGTCTAAGGCATAGAATACTAGTATTTTATGGACGAAAAGCAAGCTGGATCTTAAGATGGGTGCAGGTGTTCTTGTTATTTAGTTCATTGGTTCTAGACCTAACGCAAGTAAGGACATTTTAGAATTTGGTAATGTGTGGAACTGTGGATCCATGCTTAGGTTTGGTAACACTGGTCTGACTGCCAACATGCATTAGATGCATTGTTTGCCATTCCGTTTAGCATGTTGATCAGTTGATTAATGCACTTCAGATCTACAGAACTACCTGTTGCTATAGCCACTTATGCTGTGCATTGTTGATTGTGGATCTCTGCTGTAACTATATGTGTTGATTGGGAGTATGGGACGTGGGTAACACAGTAAATTGCTAGCTGTGGGTCATCTGGATTGCTTTCTGGAATGACCTTCAATTCTTGATGTACAAATCATTTCTTAAGCTTATAAAGGAGACTTTTCCCATCTAGTTCTCTCCTTTTTAATGGTGTCCCATATTTGGGAATATGCATTTATGTCTCCATTGATTCTGTATTTTTATCGCCTGGTGGAGGTGGCTGCTGGTTTTAATTGAATCGGGTGAATCTGGGTGTTGTTAAACTATTTGTTAGTATTTATGTGAGCAACTAGAACTTTCCAAATCGAGATATTTGTGTAACTGGAAAGTTATTCGTTGGGTGGCCATCATGATTTTCTTCAGAGCACATGCATACATCATGATTTATGGGGCAAAATATGATGCAAGGGAGTAGGGTCATTTTTGGACTGTCACGAATTCATACCTCTACTTGATCAGTTTGGCATTTGTAATTTTATTTTAGTTTCTTCTTTGTCAAGTTGTTATTATGCTTGTGCTTGTAAAATTAATATCATCAAATGTTCGTTTCATTCGGAAAATATTGCAACACGTCATATGAATAATTGTTGTATTTTATATAGCCTACACATAGTTTTCTTTTGAATACTTATTGTATGGTGTATAGCTTACACAAGGTTTTCTTTTAGGTTGACCCATTTTCCAAGCCAACCACAGTATTCCATCTGCTATGTTGGATATCTGCTGCCATGATCCTTGTGTATTTACCATTTTATCTGTTAGATGCCTAGGTGCTGACTATCATCTCATGCATTTATTTACTCACATATATCTGTTAATTTATTATGTAACTTTGTAAGCTATACAGGGTATAGCCTGTGGTTTATCTCTTCACTCATTGTGATTTATGTACATGAGAAATGGCAGTTGACATTCCTTTTATGTGCTCTGTATAATATCTTGCTTTACACAATATATTAACCAAAAAATGTAAATTGATACCAACTAATATAGAATTAATTTATAAACTAGACGGAGTACTGAATTAATGTACAGTTCTGTACAAATGTTCATGCTTGCTTCTTTTTCCAATTCTCCCTTCTGTATCTTTTTCTGTGATAAGTTGTTGGCAACTGTAATTTACCATGCAATAACTTTTTGTGTACATGAAATGGTGTATGATAGCCGTGAGATGTTCAACAAATGGCAAGCACAAAGGTGGTGGGCTGAAAATTATGACAAAGTTATGGAACTTTACAATGTCCAGAGGTTTAACCATCAAACTGTTCCTCTCCCCACTACTCCAAAATCTGAAGATGAGGTGAGAAATACTTAAATATCTTAACCATTTCAATAGCTAGATATCTCGTAATAGGACCTGTACGTTATTCCATGGTATTTATTTCACGCAGAGCTCAAAGGAGGACAGCCCAGTAACACCTCCGCTGGACAAGGAACGACTACCTCGCTCTTTGCACAGGCCAATATCCGGTGGTGGAGCGATGGGTTACTCTTCATCGGATTCTCTTGAGCACCACTCAAACCACTTCTGTGATGGCCACCACCATCATGGACAGAAGTGCTATGATTCAGTGGCGCTGGCGTCTACACCAAAGCTGTCAAGTATAAGTGGAGCCAAGACAGAATCCTCATCGATGGATGCATCAATGAGGACAAGCTCATCTCCTGATGAGGTCGACAAATCTGGTGAGCTCTCATTGTCCGTCAGCAACGCAAGTGACCAAGAGAGGGAATGGGTAGAGGAAGACGAGCCTGGTGTATATATTACCATTCGGGCTTTGCCTGGTGGCATCAGAGAACTCCGCCGTGTTCGGTTCAGGTTTGTCTTCCATCCTGCTTCCATTAAGTTTTCTTTATAAACAGGGTAGTTTTTTATTCTTTTGCTGGTGGTCCACCATAAGGCACTGAATTTGCAAAGTAAAGAAGGGCTAACTTTTAGAGTTTAGATGTCTGAACTTCTGAGCTTGTATTAGTCAAGAAACAAGAATCGTCTTTTAAACAAAAAGAAAAAAGAAGCAAGAACCACCACCAAATTCTAATAGTGCGAGTTCACTGAAATGATTTGACCTGCACATGTTTGAGTCCCCATCAAATGATTCAAAAGCAAGTCAAACACTTCATGCAAAAGCTTTATAGTAGCTACATGATCATGCTCCCATGGCATGACGCTTTTTTTCATGTGACCCTTTTGATTGCAGCCGAGAGAGGTTCAGCGAGATGCATGCTAGGCTATGGTGGGAAGAGAACCGAGCCAGGATACATGAACAGTACCTCTGATCAGAAGAGAAGGTAGAAACGCACATCAAGAAGAGCACTTATCGAAGACTCCAACAGGATCTGTTGGTCTATGCTCTACATTTCGTGTTCGAGGTCAATGCTTTGCTTCGCTTCTATTCTACTAATCCTAGGGTTCTTCCTGGCTGTGTGGCAAATCCACACATTTCTTTTCTTACACGGTTTTGGTTTTAGTTTGGACAGGAAAGTTTGAGGTTTGTCTTGAGGAACTCACAAGGTGTTTAGCCTAGATAATCAATACCGTTTTGTACTGAATCTGTTAGTTTGCAAAACCAAAATCCCATCTTTCAAGTTTCAGAAAGGAGTACTTGGTCTTGTCTCTCTTCAGTGATAATTGGTGGTCCTGCAAATCTGCGATAGTGGACTATATCATGAAAATGCAGGCTTCTAGATAGTGGGGAGTAGTACAATAATATGCTAACCATGGGAGAACTTTCTTTGAGAAACCAACCAATGACACAAGTTGCAGAAAAAACAGGCCATAAAACAGTGTGGTGTGATCAGTAGATAGATAATGCATCAACTTGGTACTAAAAAGTGGCCGAATAATGGGATGAAACAGACCCGTCGCAATCGCAGCGGCAGCTACTTCGTGATGTATGGGTTTTCTGATAGCTACGAGAGTGAACAAAGGACCGGAGAGAGAAGCAAAGCAAAAGCCGAAAATGCCAGCAGTGCGTGCAATACATGAGTCTTCGCTACGAACAGATCAACAGGAGCAAAGGTGTTCTTTGTGTACACACGACTACACGAGCAACGCACCAATCGGAAAAATCGAAATCTACCTCCGAAATCCTGTCTCATGGACGTGATTCTTCGGTTCAGTGATCTTTGTAGCGTTCCAAGCAAAATGAACAGATACATAAAAGACAAAATACACGTACGAAACCATATTTCAATGGTAGGACCTACCTTATAAACCACACGAAACCATATTCTAACAGTGAAACCCACATCACGAAACTATATGAAAGCACATGAGAATCAAGTGAAACCATATGATACCGCATGAAGCCACTTCTAAAATCAGATAAAACTATACAATATCATGTGAAACCACATGATTAGTTGATAGTGGGATCTACTTGATGAAACCACATGATACTACTGTTCTATTGGAATTGCATGTGTTGGTATAGCATTGGCTAATATCACCCTAATAATATATTAGCAAACATTGTGAGGGACACATGTCCTATGCTGTGGTACTAGACCACATTAGCAAGACAGCTATCAATACGACACATTGATATGTACATGTGACTGTTAGAAAACCCTAACGACAATTATCTTAACCAAGTGCAAGAACACAAACAGTATGTAGAATTAGATAGGTAATCATTATTTATGGTGTTGTCTGCAGATGTCCCGCTTAGCTAGCTCGACAATTAGGCAATGAAGCCTATGTGATGGCGATTCGATGCAGCAAGCAGTAGAGGACACATATAGATGGTAGTAGTTGCGTGCAACTCCTATGATCATCGTAACAAGACGGCAGCGGCCTTCCCTGAGATTTCAGCACGATCCCATGAGATCGGATTGGGGTTTAGAGTATCTGGGGGTGTTTAGACTAAACACAATTAGTTTAGAATTGCTTAGATTGACAGCCATTTGCCCCCTACCTCTCCTTTTGTAGTGTTGAGCTTAGGGGGCGAACCTATTAGGATAGGAATTGGTGGCGTCCCCGATCAGGACTCATCAAGTTCAATTAGAAATAGGCTTTATTTTGATGATTTGTATGGACACTGTATGGACAGGTTTTAGGTGTCCGTACGGACATGTAGTCCAAGATTAAACCTAACAGTGACATACTTAGATCATCCCCTACCATTTTCTCAAACCATTCGCTTCCCCATATTCTTTTCTTTTATTTTCTACCATCTCCAACAATATCAATTCGAAAAGGTTCGTATATATAATGGAAAGAGAATATCCTCTTGAATGGAATGGAATAGTGAATTCCTTTTGAAGAGAACGGTGAAGAAATTTCATTGAAGCTTTGAATGGAACCAAAATCCTTTCACAGAAGGAACGGAGGAGGTGAAAAAGAAAAACTCACAAGCCTTCCTCTAGCTTTATCCAAACTTTTTCAATAACCAAAAGACTCCTTTCGCAATGGTTGAGAAGTTGGGCTAAAGTTAGAAGGCTTGAGTCTTATCTTGGGATAAATAAATGTTACCTGTTGATGATGTTTCAACTAACTGCACTGCCCATGTCTTAACATTGAATATAAACCAAATCAAATGCAAATCTCTCGTATTAATAATTGTTAACTTCTCTTGTCTGTGTCAATGAGGCGTGGGTTTATCCATTGTTTGCGCTATCATTCTCTTGGCACTGAAATTAGGTATCCTTTCCATTGCTCTGTTTCTTTGGCTAGAGACTAGAGTAGCGTGCATTGTCTTTTGCCATTTCTTTGTTTGTTTTGGATAAGTCACACTGACTCATCTACGTTTACTCTCGAGTCCAAATATCGCTGAATACTTTAGGAGTTCACATCGGTTACCCTGTTGACTTTTTTTTAATCTACTGTATTCACATAAGTTTATTGAATAAATGGAGATGATAACAAGAAATTCGAGTAAATAAGGGAATTTATTACCCAGCTGTGGTTAAAAAGACATGATTTTTTTCACAGTAATGTTACAAGCTTCCAGTTATACACCAACACTTCTCAACAAACACGGGACTGAACTTTTGTTGTTCATTGGGTCTACTTATCTATCTATCTATCTTCTATCTATTATATATATAAAGGAGGAGAAAAAGAAGCCATCATGTTCGTCCACATCATCTAAATTATTTTAGCCGTTCGATCAACGGTGGGACCAAATTATAACGGCCAAGATCAATCAAAGAAATTCTCACATAAATCAAGAAAAAAATAAAAGATCTATGCCGTTGATTTTGTGGGCTAGATTATAACGGCTTAGATTAAAAGATCTGATATATTAGGGATAGATTATAAGTTAGAGATAAACACTGTATACCAAAACAAATCTAGCCGATATATTAGAGATAAACTCTAAATCTAATATGATATATTATCTATATCTTAACATAAATCTAGCCGCGCAAACGCGCGGATCACCTCGCTCGTTAGAGGAGTAATCAAGAACAATTGCCTGCCTATTATAGTATTATTATTAGAGGTCCCTACTCCCTAGCTCTGAACTACACTGTATAGAAGACACCATCATAGAAGACACAAGAGTCCATACACTGCATCTATACATAGTAAAACCTGTTATCCGATAATGCTCCTAAAACACGTGGTTCTTGCCCAAAAAAAAAAAAAAGTGACATCGATGGAGAGTAATCATCCCACGGAGGAATCACAATCACATTTACTGAGAATCTGTCTCTTCGGGCAGAAAATCTTATTCTCATTATAATATTCAAATCGAGAGCTCTAAAAAAATATATCAAAAAGTATAAAAAATATATATTTACCAAAAGTCTATTTGATAGTGGACTGATTTTTTTTACTATGTTTCAGTCGATTTCGGTGCTGTCGGATGCGCCAATGCGCGTGTTGATTCGTGTGACGGGAATGGGTGGGGGTGTTGGCATTCGTTTTAACCAATCAACTGAAACTTCAGTCTTGGACAGTCCCATATATTTAAAATGCTTTGAGATCTTTGAGAAAAAAGACACAAAGTTTCAAAGAAATTAATGCACAGTGTTGCAGTACAAAAATGACAAATTTCAGAATCAGATTGTACTCCCAAAAATACAGAATCTGAGTGAGAATTAGCCTACCCAAAGCGATTAGCCTGCTGTGCTTTGATTTTGACAGGAGATTACTAAGTAATACATGCATAGATGCATATAGGTCGTTTGGTGGGGATCCAATTCCCCTTCATTAATTAGCTGACCATAAGCAATGGGGAATTGTCCTTGTAATTATGGTACATGCATTAGGCTTGCCTATGCTTGATGGTGAAAGCTCATTATAAGGTGGTGTGTTACAGAAGCACGACGACTTGTGCAGCCACAAAACCAAGCCTTTTTGTATCTTGATGGGCAAGGTTTTCAGCGCCGTTGGAATTACCGATTATCCGACATGCGGCAGGGTTTAGTGTGGATTAACAATGTTATATCCAAGGCCAAGCAATACCGACATCTTCTTAAGTATATATGCATCTTTTTTTCCCCCGCGAAAGAGTATAAGGCCAAAATCCTTTCGCAAAGTATTTATTTATTCCAAGAAAAGACTCACAAGCCTTCCTAACTTTAGGCCAACTTCTCCAATAACCAAAAAATCCTTAGTTTGAAGAGAGAAATCGAAAAAGCGATAAACAGATCTTCCATGTTTCCAGGACCGTATCATATTCAGGTTAATGTGTATCTACTATAGTTTGCGACCGTGCGTGAAAATTGCCAAAGCATTACATATTCACATCAGTGTAAGCTACAGAAAAGTCACCTCTGAGTCCATCAACATATTCAAATGACCCATATGGCATTTAATTCGCGACCAAAATCAGAATCAGAATCAAAACAGGGAAGAGAGGGAATACCATGAAAGGTGCAACCTGTTTGGTCCATGCTAGAGTGGAATGGAATTTGTATCTGTTTGCCATGTTTGGCTTGAAGTTTGATCTGCAGTGAATAAGCAGCAATAGCCCATGTCACTGGATCATAATCAACGGCAGATCCTATAAGAAAACCGTAGTTTGGCAGTCAATTGTCATCCATTTGTAATCATATCCATGCCATTGGAAAGAGCAAAGTAACATCTTCGCACAACGATTAACTCCATTAAACATCCCTTGGAAACTTGCTAATGACGCATTAATATGAAACAAAATAGAGAGCATTGTTAGTGACTACATCCGTATGATCATAATTCTAAGCCATCAGGATTGTTATCGTTATAATACATTGAGCATGATTTTACTACACATAGTAAACAATGAGAGTAAATTACTTTTTTCTGAAGGCTCAGAACCAAAAAAAAGATTTGATTAAGCATTAACAGGAGAGATTGCATCGATTTGGAAGCCTGACCAGAGGAACAACCGAAGATTATCTACAGACAGTTGATCACCATTCTCTTTTGCAACACCTAAAAGATCAGATAAGCGTTGGAAAGGAACGAAACAAACCAAGCAAATGCACCTATTCCCATTATCTATACTTGCCGTCAAACATCACGCAAGGCCCTCCTGCCGCTTTGCCGAGAGACGCTTGAGGAACTCATACGTGGTGATCATGGTGGTGGCGGACAGGGACATGGACGCCCACCTGGGCCCAAGCCCCCTGAAGCAAGCGCCCCACCCGCCTTCCTTGATCAGCCTCCGCACTGTCCTCCCTATGGTGACCGGCTCAGCATCGCTGTCCATGACCTGCATCCTGGTCTTGATGGTGTCCAGCGGCATGGTCACAAGCGCCGCGGCACCACCAGCCATCGCAGCACTCGCCCCCTGCACCACCATGACAGTCTTGCAATCGGGCTGCAACGAGGCGTCCCCACCGCCGTCATCGATTTCTTCAACACCAACACCGTACTGGCACAAGTAGCAGCCGATTCCGCTCCAGATAATCTTCTGCGATAGTGAGTAGGTCGCCCACCACACGGCATTGGAGGGGGCGTAGGTTAGGATGGACATGCCGAAGCCACGGTACAGGCCGCGGAGACCGTCGGAAGCTACGATCTTGCGGAAGGCGTCGAGGCCGCCGCTGTAGCGGGAGGCGGGGCACGGGTTTCCCTGCACCATGAGGCGCTGGCTGATGACGTCGACGGGGGTCCACACGACCTGCGCGGCCACGGCGGCGGCGACGCCCGCAGCAGCGCCTGCGGCCGCGGTCGCTGCGGGCTCCGGCGCGCCGAGGCCGAGCGCGGCCGGGCCGACGGCGGAGCGTGTAGCCTCGAGCGCACCCATGTAGAGCGCGCGCGCAGGGACGGTCCCGGCGAGGGAGGTGGCGAACCCGCGGTAAAAGGCGAGCGGCCCCTCCCGCCGCAGGATGGCGGTGGCCGCAGCAGCGGCGGAGGGAGGGAGCCCCGCTCCCGCTCCCACCGCATCGTGCACCGGGATCGGCGCCGGCGCGACCTGGAGGCGAGTCTTGAGGACGACAGCCGGGTACAGCGCGGCGGAGACGGCTGAGAAGAGCCCGGCGCCGATGACGAAGAAGCGCGACTTGTCGAGCCGGTCCCAATCGATTTCCTCCGGGAGCTGCAGCTCCGGGGATCCATCCTCCTTCTCCGCCGCCGCGTCCGGCGGCGGAGGCGCCTGCCGACGATCTATGGCCTCTCCTCCATGACGGCTCGCCGAAAGAGGCAGCAACGACTCGACGACCCCCTTGTGCGCGCGGTATCAAAAGGCAGCTAGGCGAGCGCACGCGTCACGGAGCAGTGGAACCATCCCCTCGGCGAGCGGCGGCGGCGGCTAGGGTTTTTCGTGGGGGAGGGAGACGAGCGAGACAAAGCCCGGGACTCGGGGAGCTAGGTGAACGACTGAGGAATGAGGAATTGAGGATGCGATGCGAAGCGGTGGGAAGAAGGAAGGACGTGGAATGGCGTCCGACGTGGCGCGATGTGATTAATACCTGGATTCGCGGACTTCAGAAATCGGAATAGGCTGCGTGACAGCATATGCTGCGCTACGATTCGTGCTCCGACCTGATGAGCTCGACGGTTGTGCTGCCGCTGTGCTACGGTTACCGGTGGCAACAGAATTGGATACAACTGACCTATGTCGGGCTCAAAACCGGCGCGGTCCGGTGCGAACAGGCAGGGGCATTTCGATCTTTCCATGAAGCAAATTGCTGGAAAAGAAAATAAAAAGAAGGGAAAAGACAATAAAATACTCAAAATGTCATATATAAAAGAAATAGATGTGTCCGGTGTCATTTATCAAAAGGCACATCAACTGGGTGTTAGTGTCATGGCAACCATTCTCCCGTCAAAAAACTGATCGTTTTATGCACAGTTTAGAATACCAAAGTTCTTATTAAAAGCTAATTGATTCATTAATTGGTAGAAATAAAGCATAACTCACTTGGTGGGAGCTTTTCCGATGGACCAATGGGTGCATAGTTTGAGTCCTACATGCCCCTCTTTCCTGGCTTCCCAAAACTCTTTTTTGGCTTCACAAAGCTCTCATCTAGTTACTCCCATAGATTAAAGGCTAAAACGATCAGTTTTTTGACACTTTGGATCAAGCGCTAAAACAATCAGCTTTTTGGCACGGAGGGAGTACCAAATAGTCCGCACAAAAATAATAAATTCAACTTCAACTGAACAAAACCGAACCAAGCCGCGAACCAAAGAGGGTCTCGAGCTCGCAAAAAGCTCAAGCTGGCTCGTGAGCATTTGATGAGTCTGAGAAACAAAACTCCCCTCGCCAGTTCCCGTGACTTTAGGCCCAATAAAGCAGATGACGACCTAGCGGGAGGTTTGATGACGACGGTCGACGTAGGATCAACTTTTTGCCACTTTCCTTTTCCCTCCACTAGATGGCGCGACAACATCACCATGTTTCCCTAACTATGGCGGTAGATCAAGTAGTGGTAGCCGACTTCATTGTTATAAGGTGGACGAGGAAAAAGAAAGAGAGGAGAGGAGAAGCACGAGGAGTTGCTCAAGGCTTGATTTGGGCCACCATTCAGATCTAAACCTTACCTCTAGGTTCGGTCCATATCATTTGGTATCAAAGCGATGGTTGCTCGTGATGATGTTGCTACTATGTAGCCTTTGGAGGAGAACTTCGGGAGATTGAGTTCCAATGTCATACATAAAGAGGAAGATGAAGACATGGATTGGATTTTCCACACTCATTTTGTAGTGTGGGAGGTAAAATTTGTGTCATGACGATCGACAAAGAAAGTTTAATCGATGTTGCTAGTATCAAACTTGTTGAGAAGTTACATTGGAGACGATGCCACATCCACGGTCATACCTATTCGAGTGGTATGACGGCGTACTTAAAATCATCAATCAAGTGAAGGTGCTGTTTTCTTTCAGTGATTACATCTGTGAGGTGGTATGTGACGCTATTATATGGTATATATGGTGTCATGTCATATATTTCTGGGAGGACCATGGTGTGAGGATCGATGCATCTCTACTAGAAATCAGAATTGTTGGATTATGGTATTACTTTCAAGTGGTTAGGTAACATCTTCTTTTCGCTTCTACGCGTACTTGTTTACTTGAAGATGGTATCACGCTAAATTGTTACGAAGAAAAGAAGTAAAAGTTGCTTTGGATATGAACTCAAAACCGAGAACCCTTTCTCTTGAGAGAAAGGATGATGATACGGGTCAACCTACGGATCTAGCCTACTAGTATTAGTGATGCTTTGGTCACATCAAGGCTGTTCGGGAATCGAAGGTACTAATCAAAAGATACAGCGAAGAAATGAATCGAAAATCGGTTCGGTACTGTACAGTACTGTACACGGGGATGGATCGTTGGCTGGACATGCTGGTCGCGGTTTGGAGGAGCGACCTGTCGTGCATCCAAAGGGCGACAGGCGCCTATTTTTGCTTAATCTCTAAACCGTCGATTTGTATAAAGCATTTTTTAAAAATATAATAATTTTTTTTCCTAGGTTGTCGATGAGCAAGCTATGAGCGGGCCGTGTCCTCGCTTGGTTTGGCCCCTTTCTTATTAAAAAAAGTTTGACCTCGTTGGCCTACGAGTCGAGTTAAAACAAAGTTGCTGCGAGCTAAATCGCCGGTCCTAGGCTCCTAGCTATGGTAGGATTTTTTTTCTAAATTTCCTCATGGATAGTCTATATTGACTGTGTTGTTTTAAATTTGAATATAGCGTAGAGATTGTTAGCTAATGGTGATCCACAGAAAACAGTTACTAGTTTTGAGGTAGTTTCAGATAGTTTCATGTGGTTTCACAAGGTTTAATCAGGTAATTTTGTATAGTTCCATTACGTGGTTTCAGAAAGTTTTATATAGGTCTATAAAATTTATCGTTATGTTTGTTAGCGTCATATCTCAATCTTTATCCGTTGTCAAAGCTAGAAATAGCTCTCCATTTTCTAGTATTCTTGTGGAGAGTTATTTCATCGTCAAAACTTACCCTAAAAGTATAAAACCGAACATTTTGCACCTCAAACTTCAAAACTGACGCAACTAATCCATTCGGAGCCGGTTTTGGATGTGGTTTTGTCATTATGGCATGTGAGTTGGCGTGTGGTGCATCATATGACTACGTGGCAGGGGACGAGCCCACACATGTTAGTTACTCTATCCTCTCCCTTTCTCTTCCCCTCTTATCTCCTCTATTCCTCAGGGGCAGCGATGGACACCATGTCCTGCCAATGCCGAGTTTTAAACCAAGCCCTCCGTCATGCTCCTTGCCCTTGATCCACACTACTACAAAAGTCATGGTTTATTGGAGGGAGGAGAAGGGCACCAATGGAGAGTGGGAAAATAGGTTGTCGTGGAGGCGTTTTGGCGGCGCACGAGAGAAGGGGACGAGATGATGGGGGAGTGGCGTGGGAGACCCTACACTACAGGAAATGATCTCTGTGTCGACGGCCGCAAAAAGCAATGTGGCGGCCCGAATCCCGACGACAGGCTGTGTCGGCGGCCAAAAGTAGTGCCGACGACAAAACCAGCATTAGGCCACCAATGACGTCGGCCAAAGGAGGGCCGACGACAATGCCTGCCCTGCCAAGAGCACGAGTTCAGATTTTTGAATTTTTGTTCCCGCCAAAAGGGTTTTGTCCGCGGCCGAACAAGCTGTGTCGTCGGCTCTAACCCGGATGACAGTCTGTGGCCACCAGTGATGTCGGCCAAGCATGGGCCGACGACACTGCCTGCCCTCCCGAGAGCACGGTTTTGGATTTTTGAATTTCAGTTCCTGCCTAAAGAGTTTTGTCCGCTGCCAAAAAAGCTCTATCGACAGCTCTAACCCTGACGACAGTCTTTATCGTCGGCCAGGTTTATGCCGCCGACACTGCCTGCCCTGCCGAGAGCACGTTGCCCGCGGCCGGGGTGGGGTAGGTGCGAGCTGTGTCGTCGGCCAAGCCTTAGCCGACGTCAAAGGGTTCTCTGTGAGGTCGGCCTAGATATGGCCGACGTCACAGCTCCTCTCCCCTTCCTGACGATCGATCGATTTATTTTCGGGCCTCTCAAACCTCGTAGGGTCTTCTAGAGTTTTAAAGGGTACATTACGCAACAAAGGTCATATCGCGCTCCTCGTTTGAGCCGGCGAAAAGTCCAAGGTAGTTGCGTGTTGGTATACGGTACTCCAACATGTTTGGTAGAAGTGTGTGAATTGCAAGCCGATCGAGCACGATATGCCATGCACATTTCAATGGAGCCCACGCAGATCATTGAATGACGGGTGGGGAGGAGAGTGTAGCGAGATGATAGCTTTTAATAATTCGAAATGCGACCAAACTTCTTATTTGAAAACTTGTACGGAGGGGTAATTATCCGGCGAGAGAGAACCGACGTTGGTTGGGGCGGGGGAAGGACCTATGTCGTCGGCCATAGGGAGGCCGACGTAACAGGTGGGGGCTATGTCATCGGCCGAAGCCTTGGCCGACATCAAAGGGGGGGCTGTGACGTCGGCCTCCTCTTGGCCGACGTCACATCCCTTCTCCCCTGGCCACGGCCGGTCGATATGTTTCCGGGCCCTCTGCCCCAAACCTCGTAGGGTCTCTTTAGAGTTCTAAAGGGTACGTAACACAAGAAATGTCATATCGCGCTCCTTGTTTCGGCCGGTGAAAAGTTCGAGCTAGGTGCATGTTGGTATATGGTACTCCGACATGTTTGGTAGAAGTAGTGTGTGAAATGCAAGCCGATCGAACACGATATGCTATGCACATTTTAATGGAGCCCACGCAGATCATCGAATGACGGGTGGGGAGGAGCGTGTAGCAAGATGATAGCTTTTAATAATTTGAAATACGACCAAACTTCTTATTTGAATTTTTTGTACGGAGGAGTAATTATCCGACGAGAGAGAACCGGCGTTTTGGGAGGGGAGGAGGACCTGTTTCGTCGGCAGGAAGGAGGCCGACGTCACAGGTGGGGGCTGTGTCGTCGGCCGTAGCCTTGGCCGACGTTAAAGGGGTGTCTGTGACGTCGGCCTCATCTTGGCTGACGTCAGTCACAGCCCTTCCCCTCTCCCGTGAGCTCAACCGGCCGGTTGGTATGGCTTTGACGTCGGGATGGAGGTGGCCGATGGCAAAGGGCTAGCCCGGATGCCTGTGACGTCGGGATGGAGGCAGCCGACGGCAAAGGGCTAGCGCGCCCAGCCCAATAATTGCGCTGGACTTCTCCCTACTTTGTGGCGTCGGGATGGAGGCAGCCGACGGCAAAGGGCTAGCGCGCCCAGCCCAATAATTGCGCTGGACTTCTCCCTCGCCTGTGACGTCGGGATGGAGGCAGCCGACGGCAAAGGGCTAGCGCGCCCAGCCCAATAATTGCGCTGGACTTCTCCCTCGCCTGTGACGTCGGGATGGAGGCAGCCGACGGCAAAGGGCTAGCGCACCCAGCCCAATAATTGCGCTGGACTTCTCCCTCGCGGACTTCTATCTCTCCCTATCCCTTGCGTGCCTAAGTCCCGATCCAAGAGGAGCAGCAGCGCCGCTTGTTGTCAGGCGCCTCGTCGGGCCTCCTCCACTCGCTGGCGCCGCCCACCGCCTCCTCCTCCAGCGCGCCGCCTCCTCCTCCTCCGCCGCCGCCGCTGCCTGCCCGCCCGCCGCCGCCTCCCACCGCCTGCGCGCCGCCTCCTCCCGCCGCCTCGCGCCGCCACCTCCTCCCACTGCCCAGCGCCGCCGCCTCCTCCCACCGCCCTTGCACCGCCGCACCGTGCTCCCCTCCTCCCCGCCCCGCCTTCCCGTACGGTGCTCGTCGGAAAAGCCGCCGGTGCAGCCCCGCAGCTCGCCTAGCGAGAACAGCCTCGCGCCCTTCAGCTGCGGCGCGCCCCCGCTGTCCTTCTGGGAGGCTCCCCATGAAGCTGCCATTTTTTTTAAGAATCATCAGTTCAGTCGTCGTTCCAGGTTTCCATTGTCTCCCGCTCGATCTTGCCATCTGATTCTAGCATGTTCAATACGGGTTAAGATCAATTGAAGAGCTTAATGGTTTGGCTTTTATAGTCCAGTTTCAATTTTACTGTTAGGCCACAGCTAAAATCTCTTAAAAATTATATGATCAAACTTTGAAAAACAGAACCAAGAATATCGTCAGGTTTACTTAACATTCAGCAACCAACTTATTCACTTTGCTTGAATATGTTTTCAGATTTCTTGATTTGAATGGATTTTTTTTTCTAAATCTTGACCAAATCTGTCGAAATATTGGCCAATAAAATCCTGATTCTGTATGCTAAAAAAACGCCCTGATTCTAGTAGCCGTCAATGTGTGCTAGTTTTAAATGGAATTAACATTCTGCCTTGGTGACAGTTTTTCTTTAAAAAATGCGGTTCGTGAAAATTATGTCAAGCTGCTAAAGCTTCTGCGCTTTAATTCTCACAAAGTGCTTAATGACGCCATTGCTTGTGACAAAACAGAACCCCTACTGTTTTTGGAAGAAACAAGTAAATAAATTAAATCGACGCTGGTCCTATGAACTCAGTGTAGTTCATTGAGTTGGTTCCTTATTTGTTTTTACTTGTGAGAGTAATCATTGATGTTATTTGATTCTACCCTCCCTTACCTGCATAAAAAATTAATGGTGACAAATAGTTATGACAGTGCTTGAAACTCTTCAATATGTTAGAAGAAATGCAACTACAAACATTTATCTGACTATAACTATTTCACTTGGTTAGTAATTTTACCTCTTGAAAGATTCTTGGCACTTGAATTTTCACTTCCAAATATTTAGCAAATATCCTTTTTATGCCCAAATTTCTTGTCTATTTTTTTGTGCATTTTTACATACTTTTAAGTAGATGTACTTACTGATTCTTGAACATGTATGTTCATACCCACCAAATAATATACTAAAGCAGTGCAATCGAAAATTTTATTAGATGGTAGCGACTGCTGTGCAATCAACCATGTCAACACATGCAATCCACAACCAGCACGGCTGCTTGTTTGCAGAACTAGGACTGCGGGACTCGCCTTCAACGTCCTCACTTCTAGGTATTGCCCTCGACCCATCATGTTGTATTGATTTTCTCTCAATGGTGTCGCCTGCTTGAATGTATCCTCACCCGCACAAGCCTTAATTATGACAACTGCTCGTGCTCGTGATTGCTGGATTGAATCCTACCAGATGTTTACAACAAAATGGAATTCCTTTGATAAGCCTTCAAATAGTTGTCTAAATTTCATAGCAATTAACACCATTCGGATGAATTTTGTTAATCATGAATTTTATAGCAGGTTATACTACTATGTGTAGTGAATTTTGTAAAGCATGAAGGAATGAATTCAGTATATATATATATATATATATATATATATATATATATATATATATATATATATATATATATATATATATGTGCTTTTCTCATTGTTCAAATTTGTTTCAAATTAATATTTGAAAGCTTATTTTTTCTTCTGAAAATGCTTATTCACGAGGGCTAAAAGGCCCTTGTAAAAAACCATGGCACCATAGGTTTTTCGCGAGGACCTGAGCCTCATGATAGATGGGTCGTCCCTCAAGACGCCCGACCAATGTGGGCCCCACAGACATTTCGCGAGGGCTGTGAGGCCCTCCCGATAAAGCTGCCAGCATAGAGAATCGCGAGGGCATAATAAAACCCTCGCGATTAACTATTCGCGATGGTCATGTCCTCGTGTTCTGTCGTTATTTGCGGGGAAGCGGACGCGAGCACATGTTTACGAGGGCTGGCCCTCTTAAATAGTAAATCACGAGGGCTTCTGCCTTTATCGCGAGGGTTTTGAGCCCTCGGTATTGAGGGAGATTCCCATAGTGTCTTACCATTTGTCGAGAATGACAATGTTTGTGCGAGTCTTACCTTGTCGATAGAGTTGGCAATCATTAAGCAATGGCGTCGAAAGATGGGCTCCTCGTCGACCCAAGCACAGCTACAAGCTCAAGAATGATCGATCGGCGGTGACACAATGAACAAGCTCCAAAAGAAGGCAGAAGAGGAGCGTGAGCGCGGCGGCGGGAGGAGGCGGAAGGAGAAAGAAAGGAGGAGAAGTTCGCACAACTCGAAGCCCAATACAAGCTGGATGTACCAAAGAAATGCAGAGGTGCAATATGTTTCAAAGACGAGTAATTAAGATGGTGGGGCCGTATAGGTTGTATATTTACACTTTTATTTCACATGCTAACTTCTCGTGTGTCCACAGAGCTCGCAGGGCGTGGAGGCCTCCGGCAGCCAGTCGTAATTGCCACCTCCACCCCCGTACTTCACGCAGACGACATGACTTTCGCTCGCGCCCACTACTGCGCAGAGATCCACAGGATACACTTCACTCCACACGCGCATTCTCCTGGGGTAATACTCGTTTTTTCAGACTTTCACAATTTACGATTCAATTGCACACGTGTATTGAAAATTTGTGTTGTCCTCTAATCTTGCAGGTCTCCGGATCCATCGCACCGACGATGTATGCTGCGCAGGGGGGCGATTCCAGTGCCACACGGTCGGGTGGTGATGAGATCGCTGAGAGAATGAAAGAAAGTTTCTTTGCGTTCAATCCTTCCACCTACGATGGTTCAAATAACCATTAGTTTTAGTTTTCACTCCTATATGTATCAAAACTCACTCCCATGTGTACTTTGCACTATTCTAGACTCTTTGAACCATATCGTCGCAATTCTGCCTATTTCTGACGTATTTTGGACTCTATGGACTTAATGTGATGTAATTGGACAATTTGAAGTCTTATCGGTGAATTGTTTGTTTAGAAATGGTGTGAATGTGTATGTGCTCAGAATTGTGGTGTCGAGCAGCTGATTATATGTGGATATTGTGAGAAAATTTGTGAATTGGAATTCTGCTATGTAATATGAATTTTTGCAGGTTGAAATTGGGTTTTTATATCAATTTTCTGCTATTTTTTCTGTAGGGACAGTAGCAGTGACGTCGGCCTTATCCATGCCGACGTCATTAGTGGTGACTAGGGGGCAGGGGGCAGGGGGTTTTGTCGTCGGGAATACTATGGCCGACGTCACAGAGGGGGGGCAGGGGGCTCAGGAAGGGAGGGAGGGGAGGGCAGTGACGTCGGCCATATCTTTGGCCCAGTGGCGGACCGAAGGCCGGTGCTTACAGGGGCGCACGCGGGGGCTCGCGAGGTAGGGCTCCTTATACCCCCAGCGAAGCAGCGATTGGGCCCGTCTGAATATAGGGCATGTGCACCGGCATGGCCGCGTGGGCCTTGCGAAGCCCCCCGGCCTCGGGATTGCACCAAGAAACTAGTCTAGCTAGACCTGGAGATACTAGATGGGGCTCACATTGTTTGACGTGAAAATTTCACCCTTTTTTTTAATGCTGATAATTTATTTATCGTATTATTGAATAATTGATAGGAGGATAATTATCAACAAATGTGCAGCAGCTTTTTATTATTATTTTTTAAACACAGGATTAAGAGATAAATACGGGACTTATCTTGTTAACCAAGATACAACAGCCGATCCATTTTCTCTCTACGCGTGACCAACAAACTCCATGCACCAGATCCTACTAATCCGGCCCTTTCCCCTGTCTATAAAACATATCTCACGTCACACACAAAAGGAAGGGGGAAGGACGAACTCTCTTCTATGGGCTTTTCTCGGCTAGGTCTTCTTCTCTGCAGGTTCTTCACGGCAACGAGGACTCTTCGGCGGGGGCCATCGATACTCTTTTGCAGGTTGCAGGGATCGGACTCTCTCTTCTTCTCTGCAGGTTGAACAGGGAGGAAGCCACACACACACACGGAAGTCATTTCTTTCGCAGGTTTTGAGGATCAATTGAAGAAGGAAGATCGAATCAGAGAAACCAAGATGGAGAACGGGATGGCAGGTGCATAACTTTGCCAAACTTTTGTCTTCAATGTAGGGAAGAACAGGGAGCCCGTCGCCGTGTGCCCCACGCGCTGGTGCATTGCCATGCCCCTACCGTCGTCGTGCGCCGCCCCATGCTGCCGTCGGGTCGCTATGTGCCGCCGGCGCCATTCCTGGCTGACACGCCTCCATGGCCGACGTCGCCACTCCTCTCCTCTCTCTCTACAGGTTTCTCCACCGCGAGGTCACCTCACAGGTCGCCGCCGTGCGCCGCCTCTGCCGGCGCCGCCCCTGACAGGCGCGCCTCATGTGCCCGCGCGCCGCCCGCCTCTCCAGTGCGCCCCAACGCCGAGCGCCGCCTCTGAACGGTGCCGCCTCGCCGGCGCGCCTCACGCGCCCGTGCGCCGCCCGCCTTTGGCGCCGCCCCTAGCCGGTGCCGCCCCTGAACGCCGCCCACGCGCCGCCCCTGGCGCCGCCCCATGGCCGGTGCCGCCGTGTGCCGCCCGGCCGGCCTCCTCCCTTCTCCTCACTCACTCTCTCTGTGGGCTTGGAGGAAAACACGATGGGGAATGACCGAATGAGCTGTGTGGGGAAGAAGGGGCATTTAGGGAATTTTGACACTTTTGCAATTTAGTCCCTGGATTCCGTGTTAATTTGATAAGGGTGCTGAAACCTTATTTTAGTCCCAAGTCTTTAGTATTCCTTGACAAGGTATTTACAGTTTAATCCTCTGAACATGCCATACTTGCGCTAGGGGTTTTAAGATCTGGTTTTAGCCCCTTTCGTGATAAATATACTTCTTAGTTTTGGACATCTTTTATATTCACAAGGGTGTTAGAATTATATAACCCCTATATCTCGTATCATCGTTATATGTTGTCCATCCAGCATAATCACATTTGCATTGGGGTGCTAATGTAGTCTGGCCCCTTATTTTGTTAATTTGTATCATCAGCATCTATAATTTAAAGGGAGCTTAACCTTAATTTACCCCCATATTCATACGTGCTTTAAATATTTGAATAATCATGTACTTGCTAGTAAGGTGCTTATAAATTATAGTTAAGCCCTGTTTTCATGTCGTTTCTATTTTGTAGTTTATCCAATGTTCTCATATTTGATATAGGGTGTTAGACGATAAGTCAACCCCTAAATACTCCAATCATATATTGATCTGATATAGGGTGCTAGCTGGTCTTAATTTAGCCCCATGTTCATCTCTGCTTTAAATAAGTCTTTTAGACTTAAAATATTAAAATATTATACAAGGTGCTTACGAAATATACTCGAGCCCTTTGATTTTCTATTCAATAATTACGACATGATGTCCAGAACGGGAGCTATAAATCTTGAATGCCCCATAGTTACATAAACATCAAATAAGTGGTGCGTCTTTACGCAATGCAATATTTATTGTGATCTACTGCAGGTCGCTACATTCCTATGATGTGCCAAACGGGAGTTCTACTGCAGGTCGCTACATTCCCATGATGTGCCAAACGGGAGCTATAAATCTTAAAATGCCCCGAAGTTACATAAAATATCAAAATACCATATCCATTGTGATCTATATTGCAGGTCGCTGATAAATACATGTCAATATATCTTGCAGATCTATTTTGCAGAATTATCCAACCCGACGAAGCTGTGTTATCGCCCAGTTGGTCAAGCCTAGCATATCTATGCATGTTTTGATTTCAGGTCACATACATATCCCAGTTGTGTCGTTCGAGACTGATGAGGCCGGATGACACAGGCGGGCGAGGTCTATCATATAACGACTTCGCTATCTTCGGCGCATGGTCATATGCGACCATGGTTGCTGCCGGCGCCATTTACTTTGTTTATCATCTATTTTCTCTGCATGCATAGTATTTGCAGCGAAGGCGATGTCGACGATAACACAGCTTAATCGGAGGTATTCTGTGAGATTTATCTTGCAGATGTAATTAACCGGGAGACCTTCCGAGGCCCTGGGAACAACGACCTTGCAATCGCCCATGTTAGATGTTCTTATCTTCAGGCTATGGAGCGCAAATGTATCGGGAAACTGTATTTTATTCCATTAATAAAATATCTGATTTCCCGTATTTATTATTTCTTTTGTGTATTTATATACACTGGCACGCCCGCATATTATTTAATTCTCATCGTGGCCGCCGAGTTTCGCGTTGCGCATAAGCCATTAAAAAGGGGAAAAACGCCCGAAACACACATCACAAAACTTTGCTTCGTTTGTTCCAAATGTGGGAGGCAACGGGGGAGGTGTTAGAAATTGTAAGTGATGATAGTCGTCAATCATCTAATTCCGGCGGAGCATGTGGTTTGATAAGGAAAATGGAAAGCTTTGAATTTGTGTTCATAATGCATTTGATGCTAGACTTATTAGGCATCACAAATGCTTTGTCACATGAATTTCAAAAGAAAGATATAGACATTGTTCATGCCATGGGGATGGTTATAGATGTCAAAGATAGCCTACAAAATATGAGAGATAATGGATGGGACTCTTTGCTTCGACGGGTAAAGAGTTTTTGCGAAACAAATACCATCACTGTTCCGGATATGAGTGAAAGCACCCCAGTGTTGGGTCGAATGGCACGCCGAGGCAATATGGTAACTAATGATCATTTATATAGAATTGACATTTTCTATGCCGCTAATGATGCCACAAAGTCTGAGTTGAATCATCGCTTTAATGAGGTTTCTTCTGAGCTTTTGGTGTGCATGTCTTCTCTTGACCCAAGAAACTCATTTGCCAAGTTTGATCTACAGAAGGCTATGCGACTTGCTGAAATTTATGTGGATGATTTCACCTTGGCTGAACGGGAATTGTTACGAACTCAATTTGAAAGCTACATTCTCAATGTTAGGAGAAGTTTTGAATTCCTTGGATCTAGGGACATTGCAAGGCTTTCGGAAAAATGGTTGAGACGGAAAAACCACACATTCTGTTAGTTTATCGTCTCATTGAGCTAGTATTAATACTTCCCGGCAACAAACATCGAGTTGAGAGAATATTTTCGACAATGAAAATCATCAAAACAGACTTAAGAAATAAAGTCTCCGATGATTGGCTCAATGATTTGATGGTATGCTACACAGAGCGTGAGATATTTAAAGGGATTGATGATGCAACAATCATGGATCGCTTTCAAAGAATGAAAACCCGTAGAATGGGTTTGCCTCGTGCTTCTAACCATAGCTAGAGCCTTCGTGGTATGTTAACTAATCTACTTATTACTGTCAATTTCTATTTTCTAGTACAATTTTTTACGTGTAACATGGTTGTCTAATTTTATTTCACAGATTGTCATATTTTAGGCATGTGTCGACGGTTGCAATATTGACCCAAGTCAACTAAGGTTCTTAAGAAAGGGGAGATAGAAGACACGCCGAACAACAATCAACGACGAACAGGGAGACGAGGGTTTTTATCCTGGTTCAGGCCTCTCGGGAGAGATAATAGCCTTACGACCAGCCTTTCTTATATATCAAAGATGATTACAAGAGGTGGCTCGACGAGACGAACAAGTCTCGGTGAGATTGTATGTGAACAGGAAGCAATATGCGACAATGCGGTGATCTCGTGCTAAGTCACAAGCTTCTGGCCGCTCTACACGCCGTAGGGGCCTTGTTTATATATTGTTGAGCAAACCGACCTACCAAGGACAATCGGGCCGGGCTAACTGTGAGATCGTAACGAACTCAACGTGCCAAATACATCCCGAGGTAGATAAGGTAAACTCCATGTCTTGGGGATCACGACATCTGCTCCAATCCGGGAAACCACGTCTAGGTCTTCACGTAGCCGTGCAGAACTCTGTTCGAGTCGGACTCAAACACGAATCCTAAGCCGTACGCGACCGTGCGGCTAGGAAGGCATTGGCAGGATGCTCATGGGCCGATAGAACCTTCCAGGAGCCGGGCCTGGTGGGTTATTCGATTGAAATTTGTCGAGGGAGTGGGCCATGGCAATGGGCCGTAATTTTATCCCCGACAGCTAGCCCCCGAGACTCAAGTGGAATATCTCACCAAAGTGGGGTCTTCCTCGTGAGACTCCAAGTCACGAAGAGGGAAATTTTGCCGCTACAAAGATATGTAACAAACGACCGAACAGGTTAAGGTTCAACCGTACAGGACTTGTTCGGGACCGAGCGAACCCGATCAGTATCGAGCAACCCTGTTGTGCCGAACAGAAAAAAGCATCTGCCCGAGCAGAGCACTCAGCCTTCGATGTAGAAATCGGAAATCCAGTCCCCAAGCGCAGAGCTCGTTGCGGGGACAGGGAGCGCTTCGGACGAAAAGTCGCCGGCGTGCGGTGAATCATCTCCTTGAGGCTGAACGTCATCAAGGAGGGATTGGATTCTTGGTAGTGAAGAGCGTACTACCGCATCCGGTAAGATCAGATCTTCCGGGAGATTGAACATAGCAAGTCGCGAGATGGACTCGTGATGCTGCATCCAGGTATAAAGATACTCAGGAAAGCATGAACGAAAATAGGCGAATCACCTCTCGGACTAGAGCATGCCCGACGAAACAGAGATTGCGCTCTCGAGCAAATGTCGTGCTCAGGAGCGAAGTTGATGTGCCCTCAGACGTAGATCGTGTGCTAGAAGTAGACAATGCATACGAGGGGAAAGGTGACACAGTGCCCGAGCGTAGAGCTCGTCAAAGGAGCCAGGTAAAGAGATCCAGTCCCTGAGCACGGAGCTCGTTAAAGGGCCAGAAAGTGCGACCAGGTGAAGACGTACCCGGTAGGAGACCATCCAGTCCTCGAGCACGGAGCTCGTCGCGGGACCAGATGCACGCTCCGGGCGAAGAGCTGCCCGGTGCGAGGTGATCCAACCCCCGAGCACGGAGCTCATCGCGGGGACCAGATGCGCACTCCGGGCGAAGAGCTGCCCTGTGCGAAGTGATCCACAACCCGATGCAGTTAGAGCCGCAAGGGAACGTGTGAAATCAACGCTTTACTCATGACATATTCCTTGCGACAGTGTAAGCGTTGTCTTGGCAAGTGCAGAACCGACACTTGGAGTGCCCTTTGCTATGAGAATCGACTTACGATGGGCATGCCCGTTGCGATGAGAATCGGCTTACGATGGGCAGGACTCCGTTGGTGGCGCACTACCTTAACTTAGCCGAACTGTGAAGGTCAGTGTCGTGCAAAGGCAAGAAATCATACGCGGGTGAAGTGAATCAGTCCCCGGACATGCGCGCAGCAAACCCGGAAAGAGAGGGATGCAGCATCGGTTTTGGTGGGGAAGCCTGGAACCTCGCCACGACCATCACCGGCGTCTGATGTTCCCCGTTCTTGTATTTTCTGCACAAAACAAACAAGAAACGAGCCAGCAAGGAGAAAGAGAGAGCAAGGACAGGCTCTAAGAAGAGCAAAGTGAGTTTTGAAAAACACGCTAAAGACGACCTGCCCGCACAAGACATAATTTTTCCCGGGTACGTCCCCCGATAGCGTTAGTGTCACCTCGGCGAATGCGGAACCGACGCCAGGAGTGCTCGTTGCGATGAGAATCGGCTTACGGTGGGCATGCCCGTTGCAATTAGAATCGGCTTACGGTGGGCAGAACTCCGTTGATGGTGCATTGCTCTGGATTACTGTGCCAGGAAGGACGTAGCATGGACAAAAAAAACGTGTGCGGACAAGTGCAGCCCCGCTGTGGCTAAGACCGCTAGCCAGGGAAGGCGATCGGGACCTTAGCCGCAGGCAAGACGTGCGAAACGAAATCTTATCCGGGCAGGGACCAGTGTAGCATTGGTGTGTCGCCTTGGCGGGTGCGAAACCAACGCCAAGAGTGCCCGTTGCGATGAGAATCGGCTTACGGTGGGCAGAACTCCCTCGGTGGTGCACCGCTTCGGTTAACCGGAGTTGTACAGATCGTTGCCAGATAAAAAGACATGCTCGCACGCGGGGAACGCTACGGGAGCGAAAGACCGAACCGATTTGTCCCTTTATTAACCAGACAGGGGTACAGAAACGACCCTTGGTTCATAAAGAGCTAAATGCGGACCCGAGCAACGATGCTTTGGAAAACCAATGCTGGGGAAAGGAACTGGAAAACTGAAAACGTATCGGGGTTGCCGAAACTTAGCTCAAGTCCCAACTGACCGAGGAGAAGCAGTCCTCCGAGGCTCTTCGGGAAGAAGCCGAGGAGCTTCGCGCGCTGGCCGCAAGGACTAGCACCGCGGAAGGAATGGTCGAGGAGCTGGCCGAGCAGCTCAAGACCGCCGAGCAGTGCTTGAAGCAGAGCGAGAGTCTGACCGAGCAGCTGCGATCCTGCAAAAAAGAGCAGCAAAAGACAAGAACGAGCAGTAAACCAAGAGCAAGGCAGAACAGCGCCAGAAAGTTTTCGAAAAAACGGTAGAACGCCAGCCTAACTCCTAGCCCCCGTTGTGCATCTGCTCGAGAACCTGAGTTTGCGAACTCGAACAGGTGCACAAGCAAAAGAGCGACACCCTAGCCCCCGGTACGGACGATGCATGAAGACCTAAGTTTGTGAATTCAAACACGCCAGAGAGATAGAGCGACACCGTATCTGATCGACTCGTTTGAGGCGCCGTTAACGTAAGTTAGGCGATTCCGAAGGCAACCGAACAAGGAAAGTGCCTCTGCCGCGGAGGGCTTACGAGAGCAGGCTTTGCCAAGTGGTTGTGCCGTGAGCGGTAAATGCCTCTGCCGCGGAGGACTTACGAGAGCAGACTTAGCCGCAAGGCTGGAAGCCGTGTTACGCAACTCTGAGTTTAGGAACTCGTTGAAACTAGATACGGGCAGGGAAACCCTGAAGATCGCGGAGCCAAGAGTTCGCAAGACCGGGCAGCCATCAAGTGTTACCAGAGAAAAAGGGTAGTCTGAGAAGACAAGAAGTGAAAAGGGCCATAGGGGGCCGTGAAAATTCACTGTTGACTGGATTGAACTTTGCATGACAGCCCGAGAGACTTGGACGAACTAAGGCGCGAAGTTTGACAAAAAGCGCAGAGCTAAGGAAATAAAGGCTGGCCTGGTTGGTGGATCCGACCACCGCTGCCAGGGCCCGAAGTCGTTCTCGACTCTGCTCAAGGGGTCCTGAGATCCCTGAGGCATCCGTGTTTTGCCCGACCAGAGTCTGGTTGCGCGGGGATTCGTCCCGAGCAGGTAGATCGTCTGCCGGGGGACTTGGCGTAGGTGCGCGAGGCGGGTCGCGAATCTGCACCAAGGTTTGATTGATTGAGGCGTCAAGACTGCAGCGAACAACTTCTTGTTCGCGAGCAGCCGGTGTGACCCCATCTTGCTACCGAGCAGGATTACTTTGCCCGATCTCATCGGCTGCCGCGGCCCGCGCAGGATCCTCTGAGGTTCCCCCACCGGCCATGTTGACGCTGCGACGGCCGTGTGTTGGCACGCTAGACGGTGTAATCACTGTGTCGCCACAGGAGGAATCGACCGACATAGCCTTGGAATCCGAGAGATCTAAACCATCGTAAAGATCGTCGGTTCCGTATTCATCGTCAATGACGAAAGCTTGATCTAAGACCATCTCCGGAACGTACCCAGAGAGTTCTGTCCCAGATCTTGAAGGCGATCGAGATCGAACAGATCGATCCGATCTGACAGAGGATGAGACATTCTGCCCTTCTGAGTCGTAGTCCTCAGGAAGAATCTCCCTGTCGCTGACAGAGTTCGACATGCTTGATCTACTAGATCCCCACGGACGGCGCCAACTATCGACAGTTGGGATATTGACCCAAGTCAACTAAGGTTCTTAAGAAAGGGGAGATAGAAGACACGCCGAACAACAATCAACAATGAACAGGGAGACGAGGGTTTTTATCCTGGTTCAGGCCTCTCGGGAGAGATAATAGCCTTACGTCCAGCCTTTCTTATATATCAAAGATGATTACAAGAGGTGGCTCGACGAGACGAACAAGTCTCGACGAGATTGTATGTGAACAGGAAGCAATATGCGACAATGCGATGATCTCGTGCTAAGTCACAAGCTCCTGGCCGCTCTACACGCAGTAGGGGCCTTGTTTATGTAGTGTTGAGTAAACCGACCTACCAAGGACAATCGGGTCGGGCTAACTGTGAGATCGTAACGAACTCAACTTGCCAAATACATCCCGAGGTAGATAAGGTAAACTCCATGTCCTGGGGATCACGACATCTGCTCCAATCCGGGAAACCACGTCCGGGTCTTCACGTAGCCGTGCAGAACTCTGTTCGAGTCGGACTCAAACACAAATCCTAGGCCGTTACGCACCGTGCCAGCTAGGAAGCTGTTCGGCAGGATGCTCATGGGCCAGATAGAACCTTCCAGGGAGCTGGGCCCTGGTGGGCTGTTCGATTGGGCCGTCAGGGAGTGGGCCATGGCAATGGGCAGTAATTTTATCCCCGACAGCATGCAAGGCATTTTTATTATTGGAGAGGTACAGTTTCTAAATAAAGTGTATCAATGTTTATGGCTTTATGTTTATCGTATTATTGTTGTTTGGAGTTATCAAATTCTATGATTTATATGTACTTTTCTACACAAATCTTGATGATACGTTAGTTTTTACACACCCCTGTACCATATCGTTCGAAATTAATTATCTACCCTAGCACCCCCTCAAATTTTGTCCTGGATACGCCACTGCTTTGGCCGACGTCAAAGCTCGGGGGTTTTGTCGTCGGGAGTACTCTGGCCGACGTCACAGAGGAGGACAGGGGGCTCGGGAAGGGAGGGGAGGGCAGTGACGTCGGCCGTATCTTTGGCCGACGTCAAAGCTTGGTGGGTTTTGTCGTCGAGTACTCGCCGGCGCCACGAGCGGGCGGTGGGGAAGGAAAGGAGGGAGGCGATGGCGTCGGCCATATCTCCGGCGGCGTCATCGATGGGGAGGATGTCTCGGCGGTCTATTGTCGGCCGACGTCAACGAGGAGGGGCTTGGGGGGCAGGGAGCAGGGAGGGGGAGGGGAGAAATAATGTTGGGAATTTCTTGGCCGCCGACAGAAGTGAGCAGTGTCGTCCAAGCAGTGTCGGCGGATCTGTGTTGTCGGCCAGCCGCCGACAAAGGCCTATGACGTTGGTTTTTTGGACCAATGACGTCGGTTCTGGCCGCCGACACTGAGTTTGATTCCTGTAGTGCTAGGTGCTCCAAGTGGGGGCAGGGACCAGGCACAACAGTGATATAAGTGATGCAACACCATGCAGATTGGGCAAAGAGCTCAATGGGGCTTAAGTGATGCAACCTAGATTCCCTCTATATAGCCCCCCTTCCACTTCGTCGCCTCTTAGGTGCATCTCCAACCACCTCCCTATGCTACTTCTCCTCTCCTCCAACATAACTCTCCCAGTTGTCTCCCTTATTGCTTCCCCCTCTCTTTGGCACTACCATTGATGAGAATATGTCCTAGATCAATCATATGAGATGATTGTAATACAATTTTGTTCATATGCTTTTTGATTACTTTGATTCTCGTCATGACTTTGTTTATCAAGTACGACTTGGTTGTGAAATACAATTGTCATTGTAATACTATTTTAAATGATCCTTGATCCATATCATTACGAGAATCGGTAATGGTTTGACCAGCACATGTGTTTGATCTATGGTATTGTTTCACATACCATAGATATAAAAATATCAAATTAATAATATGGACACATGTTATATAACATGAATGGTTGGATTGAGCTACTCCAAGACACTGCTAAGACTATTATCTTAAAAGTGCCATCAAATTGTTGTCTCGAGTGGTATGCATATATATATGGTCCTTAGACCTAAGATCATCGTAGAGTCTCAGCATGAGTAGCTATATACTTTGGGGATATCAAACATTACTTCATAACTGGGTACCTATAAAGTAACTTATGTATGCCACGGAACATTGGTGTAGGAGTGTGATAGGTCAAGATGAGATTTGCCCCTCCTTGATGATATGAGATACCTCTGAGGTCTTAGGTGTGGATAGATAAGGAAAGTGTGTGATTGTGTACGTCAATGTGATTAATGGTTAATCACAACTTATATCCATTACATTGACGAGTGAATGGTCGAGCTATCACATGAATGTCATATATCTTGTCTTGTGTTTGACTGGTGTCGTGCGGAAAAAGGATCGATATGTGAGTGTATCAAAATTCAGCATTCTGTGCATTTGGGGTTCAATATGTACTACTAGGTACCGCTATTAATCCGTGGATTGAAAAATAGGTTTTCGGGTTCACGACAGACTTGGCAATGAACCTAACGGGTCACACACTCAATGTGTTGGAACATGTCTAATGAATTTATCCATTAGTGGGTTTTGCACGCGGATACAGATCCGCGTAAGAATTGAAGTCCTAATGGACCGCTAGTATAGAAGCCAATTAGCACGTCCATATATAAGGAAGAGGCATAAATTTTTCATCTATATATATGCTAAATTTTTTGTCTATATATATGTTAGTTTAGAAGCCAACTAGCACGTTTATATATATGCTAATCAGTCCATTCTAAACCTAAATTTTTATGTCCTCAACCTAAATATTTTAAAGGTTCTTTACAGATAAAGATTTAAAATTTTAACTTAGGATTAGTTTAAAATGAGTAATATTTATAATGAATAGAGTAAATAAGATAAGCTCGAAAAGAGCATGTTCTTAGCTTGGGAGTGAGGTTAGTAGTCAGTAGGTCACGCTTTCATTTTTTTTAAAGAGTAAAATGCACTGTAGGTCCATTAACTTGTAGCGTGGTGTCACTTAGGTCCATCAACTTCCAAACTGCAGTTTTGGGTCCATTAACTCTTTAAGTTGTTTACCGGAGGTCCGTACCGCTTCGTTTTGTGTTTATATCCTACGTGGCATGGACACCGTGGCAGCCATCAGCTCGTGCGAGGACACACACCCGGTGGTTTTTTTCGTTGTAGCCCCTCAGCTCTTTTATTTTTCGTGGAATGCACAAGACTCCCACCTCGAGCACGTCAGGCCGGAGGAAGGCGAAGAGGCAAAGAAGGGTGCTACGGCGATCGTGGGAGATCGACGACGAGATCGGGGCCAGGATTGGCGAGAGGGCGGGCCTCTGTGGAGAGTGGATTCAGCGTCGATCGCGGTGAATCTACTGGATGGTGGCGACATTGCGGCGAAGAGAGCGCCGCCGCCCAAAGACGGTTAGTGAATCAAAACCCTATGCTATGGTTTTAGTGTTTGTTGGATGTAGTTATTTGGTTGAGCTTGCCGTGGGTGGGGAAATTTCAGTTTTGGTCCGCTAGGTTTTGGATTTCTATGGATTTCAGGTAAAGGTTTGGGTTTTATGTCGCAATTTGGTTGTAATTTGTTTTTGCGCTGGAAATGTAGGTCACGATGATGAAGAGTTCTCAGTAGGGGTGCACCATGGAGGCTTCTTTGTCGGGCAAGGGTCGAATAGAGCCTACATAGGTAGTAAAGTGAACTGGTTTGATCACTGTGATGTGGATACATGGTCTCCTCTGTGGATAGATGACCTTGTTTTTCAGCTACACTACCCACAAATTCCATCGATGAAGGTGTACTGGTTGCTACCCGGGAAGGATTTGTGTGATGGTCTTAGGGTTGTTGCCTCAGATGAAGACACTTTGGTGATGTTCTCATTGGTACACAAAGTGAAGAACTTTGTTCTTTTTGTAGACCATGATGATAGCTACAGTGGGTTGAATTGGGATGACATTGTTGTAAATCCTATTGCCTCTCTGCCCAAGGTGTTAAGTCCTAAGAAAGTACAACATATTAGTGGGACACCAAATGAGAAGTTACCAGAGTTTTATGCAAATGTGAGCAAGAGGACAGAAGATGAGGTAGCAAGAGCTGGAGAGGACAGTGATGTCAGTGAAGAAGATTCAGACTTTGTCGATTCAGACTATGATGTAGATGCTGATGATAGTGATATATTTGATCATTGGGTTGATGATCAAGTAATAGATGAGGGAGTTGCAAAGGAAAAAAAGATAAGCACTGGAAAAAGGCAAGGGGCAGCAAACAGAAGGCAAATACAGCAGAAGATGAAGACATGGATGAAGAGAACAGCTCTACAGATGATGAGAATCTTATGCTGCCAGATTCAGAGTCAGAAGGTGAAGGCAGGGTGAGGTTCAAGGCTTTTAGAGAAAGAGACATTAACAACCCAATTTTCAAGGTGGGACAACTGTTTGATTCAGTTCAGTTGCTTAGGAAGGCAGTGACTGAATACAGTTTGAAGCACAGGGTGGAGATAAAATTTTCAAGGAATGAGAAGAAAAGGTTGAAGGCACATTGTACAGATGGGTGTCCTTAGATGCTCTATGCTTCTGTTGACTGTAGGGCTGTTGGAATGGTCATCAAGAGCTACTGTGGCCAACACAGTTGCCAAAAGAAGTGGGTTCTACAGAGATGTACTTCGAAGTGGCTTGCTGACAAATACTTGGACTCATTTAGAGCAGACCAAAAGATGACTTTAGCAGATTTTGCTAGAATTGTTCAAAAAGAGTGAAACATGACACCATCAAGGTCCAAGATTGCTAGATGTTCGCCTCACAACCCTCTGGGATTTGCAATCCGTGCACGTAATCAGAGGGAGACCATCTGGATCCGACGAAGAGGCTCTCGAATATGAATCCATGGCCTTCGATCTGCAACTAGGGCGTCGCCTTCTTCTGAGAACGCGGGAGGAGGAGCGGAATTGTCGGGGATTAAAATACGGCCCATTGTCATGGCCCACTCCCTGACGGCCCAGTCGAACAGCCTACCAGGGCCCAGTTCCTTGGAAGGTTCTATCTGGCCCATATGCATCCTGCCGAATAGCTTCCTAGCTGGTGTGGTGCGTAACGGCCAAGGGATCGTGTTCGAGTCCGTCTCGAACAAGAGTCCTGCACGGCTACGTGAAGACCCGGACGTGGTTTCCCGGATTGGAATAGGAGCCGTGATCCTCAAGACTAGGAGTATGCCTTATCTGCCTCGGGATATGTTTGGCATGTTGAGTTCGTTACGATCTCGTTGTTAGCCCAGCCCGATATTCCCTCGGTAGGTCGGTTTGCTCTGCACTATATAAATAGGGCCCCTACGGCATGTAAGGGACAGGAGGCCCTTGCATATTGCTTCCTGTACACCCATAATCTCGCCGAGACTTGTTCGCCTCGCCGAGCCACCTCTTGTATTCATCTCGATATATAAGAAAAAATTTGGACGTAGGGCTATTATCTCTCGAGAGGCTGAACCGGATAAAAACCCCTGTCTCCTGTTCGTTGCTGTTCGCATTATTTGGCGTGTCTCCTATCTCAATCTTCAAGAACCTTAGCGACTTGAGATCGTTATCTCAACCGTCGATAGTTGGCGCCGTCCGTGGGGATACTCAGATCGGGCATGTCGAACTCTATCAGCGATAAGGAGATTCTCCCTGAGGACTACGACTCAGAAGGGCAGGATGTCTCTTCCCCTGCCAGATCGGATCGATCCCTTCGATCTTGACCGCCTTCCAGATCTGGTTGATCTCCTCGCGCCGGGCAGCTCTTCGCCCGAGGCTGCGTCTGATCCCATGACGAGCTCCGTGCTCGGGATCGGATCTCCTCGCCGGCGGCTCTTCGCCGGGGCTGCGTCTGATCTCGCGACGAGCTCCGTGCTCGGAGGCTGGATCTCTTCGCGACCGGCGGCTCTTCGCCGAGCGCTCTCGTCCCGCGACGAGCTCCGTGCTCGAAATTTGGATCTCTCGCGGCGCAGCTCTTCGCTGAAGCGCGTCTCGTCCCCCGACGAGCTCCGTGCTCGGGATCGGATCAAAACTCCTTCCGGATCCCGGTCATTTCGCTGGCGGTGGATGACGGAGAGAGTCGATCAAGACTTGGAACATCGACCGACCGTAAGTTCCTCGTGTAGGTCTTCGTTTCCTTCGCGCTTTTTCTCAAATTTCGCGCTTTAGTTCGTCCAAGTCTCTCGGCCGCCATGTAAAGTTCAACCCATTGAGCGGTGAATGCTCATGCCCCTGCGTCCTCCTCACCACTTGTCTTCTCGGACTACTCTTTTCTCCGTAACACTTGATGGTCGCCGGTCTTGCGAACTCTTGGCTCCGCAATCTTAAGGGTTTCCCGCCAGATCTGGTTTCAACAAGTTCCTAAACTCGAAGTGCGTAACATGGCATCCGGCCTCGCGGCTAAGCTCGCTCTCATAAGCCCTCATGGCAGAGGCACTTACCGCTCACGGCACAACCACTTGGCAAAGCTCGCTCGTAAGCCCTCAGAGGCACTTTCCTTGTTCGGTTACCTTCGAATCGCCTAACTTACGTTAACGAGCAGTTCCTGGAACGAGTCGATCAGGGTACGGGTGTCGCTCTATCTCTCTACGCACGTGCTTGAAGCACTACAAGAAAAATGATTATCTATGACAAAAACTTCGTGACGATGTCAATTGTCGTCACAAAAAACTAATTTTTTGTGACGATTTTATTTCCGTCGTCATAACACACACCGCAAGCCGGTTAGCCCTATTTTTTTGTGACGAAAGTTGGAGTTTCGTCACTAAAAAATATACGAATCGTCATAGAAAATCGGACGTCATGTTGGCCTGCTACTCTCGGGCTGGTGCCATACATGTATATTTATGGTGAATGATATGTTTTCATCACGATGGATGTTTTGTTCGAAATGGCTTTACTTAGATCTCCGTAACCAAGTCAATACAACTTCTATTTTGAATTGAAGGGAGTATTCCACAAAAGGCCAATGAATTGATGTGAATTTGCCCCATACTCACCAATTGAGTATCATACATCCAATTTCCTCTAATACTATAACTGGGCATTTGAAACGCTCGACTGCCGTAACCCAAGGCCCACTAGTCATGAATGTCATAGACGAGGTGTTGCTTTTGCGTATAACCTAAAATATTTTGTAGGTTTTCAATTCAAACTTTTGATGCGTCAAAAAATAACTAAAATTAGTTTTGAGAAATTTGAGAAGAGAGATCATAATCTTCAAAAATGACTACAGAACACCAAAATGGTTTGACTTGTTTAAAAGTAACAAATATCCCAGTTATAAACAAAATGGTATTTTTAATCTAAAAAATATGAGTTGATTCCTCCGCTCAATTTTTTCTTTTCAATTTTTTCAATCCTCAATTTTCCACACGTGCGGGTTAGGGCAAAATTCAAGAGCAGGCGCCCACCCTTCCCGCGTGGAATCCCCCGCAAAAAAATTAAGTCACTTAAACCTCCATCATCCACGTCCGTTAGATTTCGTCTCTACCGTCCGGATTCATCCCGCCCCTCCATCCAACCCTAAACACCTCATTTCAGCTTTTAAGTCCCAAATCCTAATCCCCTCCCTCCATCCCTCCCCCAACCAGATCCAGCGCCTCCCCTCCTCCGGGCTGCCGGTCCCCATGGCGGCGGCGGCGTCTCCTCCCCACGGTGGCGGCGGCGCCTCCCCACGGTCGTGACGACGCCTCCCCACCTCTTCCAAGTAGCGCCCCCTCCCCACGGCTTGCGGCGGCGCGCCCCACGGCCGACGACGGCACCTTCCCACCTCCTCCAAGCGGCGCCTTTTCACCACGGCCAGCGGCGGCGCCTCCCTACCTCCTCCAGGCGGCGCCTCCTCCCCACAGCCGCGGCGGCTCCCCACCTCCTCCCTACGACCGACGGCGTTGGCAGCCATGCGGAGGTGACGCGCGCGGCGGCGCAGCCACGCATAGACGGCGGCGCGGCCCTCGCCACAATGGCAGCGTGTAGATCTGAGCCTTCCCCACATTTGCAGCCCTCCCGGGGCGTCACGGTGGCAGCAACACCTCTTTCATTGGGGATGAGTATTTATGTACTTTTTGGTGAGGCTTGTAGCAGGAGGAAGAAGGTTTGCCCATCCGTGATTCAATACCACGATAGTGCCAAAGAGAAAACCAGACAATAGTATGATTCTACCCATGATTTTTGATCTCTCTCTATTATAAGAATGCTATGCCATTTTTCATTGCAGGGAAGATAAAACTAATAGGGAAGGTTGTGCTTACTTGAATTACTTTCAAGTTCATTGTTTGAAACATGTGTTTCTAGGTTCTAGATCACTATGGTATTCAGATTTCAGTATTGTTTGGAAAAACTAGGTTACATTATAGTGTAACAATGTTAATTCACATGGACTCCTAATGATTTTTCTATTGCAAACATTCTCTATTATTGATGTCTAAGTATGCTGTATACTGCAGCCACCAATAGTCAATTCTTGTCAATCTTTATTAGCAAAACAATTTGTGCAAACCACTACATATTAGATGAATACCACATAACTTACAGGTGGTTTACTTGAAAAGTGCTGCTATTTTTGCCATGCATATGTGTAGCTTTAATTGGGTACATAATTTACATATTTGCTAGAGATATGAGCCATGCAACCAAACAACCCCTTAGTTGATAAACTTCTCTATTTTCTTATTTATTGGTTTGTTGTGTAACTGTCCAATGATTTATAGATTTCTAACTTAAATCAATGGCTAGCATGGTCTTGTATGCTCTTGCATTTATCATAAGAGTGAAAGATCTCTCTCATAATTCTTTCTTTGAATTTGCAGATTACTGTTTGGTCGTCTACGTGTTGAAGGTCACCAGATTAGATTATCCCCTGGAGACATTACAAGAAATAATAGCATTAGCAGTGCCTATTAAGGGATATCCAGTATTGTAAAGTTTATGAAACTAATGAACACCATTAGTGAATATATATGATAGCATGTTATATCTGTTGGATTAGACCTTGTAATGTTGAGCTCCTTTTTTTTATAAATAATCAATTGTGAATTTGTGATGAAAATTGTGTGAGCAATACATCCTAGAAAATATTGTGTCAAATGTAATTATGTAATGATAAATTGAGAGCTAATTGGATGAAAAGGCTAAAAAAAGGATTGGACCAAAAATAAAAAGCTAAAAAATTGAATGGGCTAGAACGAAAAGGTTGAAAAAAAAGGATTGGGCTAAAATTACTGGAAAAAAATAAAAAAGAAAAATGATGTGGCAGAAATGACATGTCATCGTCCACGTTGGATGATGATGTGATACAGGAGCGTTCAATGACGGAAAGCATGTCCACGAGGCATCCTGTTATGATGTTATTTTTCGTCACAAAAGAAATAGTCAACACCCTGTGCTAGCCTACTGACTTGCTATCCCTGTGACGTTTTATGAACTTTTCATGACAAACAGCATTGTCACAAAAGAGTAGCCTTTACTGACGCGAATGTGAATCGTCATAGAAAAACTATTTTCTATGACGAAAGAAAGCAATTCGTTAAGAGAAGTTTTCTGTGACGCACTTTCGATGACGAGTTTGTTTTCGTCATAAGATCGTCATAGAAGATAAATAATGACGCTTTGCTGACTTATGATGACGAATCCTTAGCGTCACTGAATATCATTTCTCTACTAGTGAAGTCGCAAACTCAGGTCTTCATGCATCGTCCGTACCGGAGGCTAGGGTGTCGCTCTTTGGCTTGTGCACCTGTTCGAGTTCGCAAACTCATGTCCTCGAGCAGCTGCACAACGGGGGCTGGGAGTTAGGTTAAGCGTTCTACCGGTTTTCTTAAAACTTTCTAACGTTGTTCGCCTTGCTCTTGGTTTCCTGTTCGTCCTTGTCTTTCGCTGCTCTTTTTTGCAGGAAAAGTTGCTCGATCAGACTCTCGCTCGATTCAAGCTGCCGCCGTGTCTGGTTGCTTTCGGCCGACTCCTTAGAGGATCGCCTCTCCTCGGTCGATTGGGACTTGAACTGAATTTCGACAACCCGAGACGTTTCAGTTTTGGTTCCTTTCCTTAGCGTTGGTTTTCCAAAATCTCGTTGGTCTTTCGCTCCGTAGCGCTCCCCGCGTACGAGCATGTCTTTTTATCTCGCAATGATCTATATGGCTCCGGTTAACAAGCGGTGCACCACCGAGGAGTTTCGCCACCGTAAGCGATTTCATCGCCAAGCGGGCATGCCCACCGTAAGTCGATTCTCATCGCGAACGGGCAATCTGGCGCCGGTTCCGCACCGCCGAGGCGACACTAACGCTGCAGGTCCATGCCCGAATAAGATTTCGCTCGACGCTTTTGCCCGCTGGTGAGGTCTGATCGCCTTCCCTGGTTAGCGGTCTTAGCCACAGCGGAGCTGCACTTGCCCGCACACGTCTTCATTATCCATGCTACGTCCTTCCTTGCACGGTAATCCGGAGCAATGCACCACCAACGGAGTCCTGCCCACCGTAAGCCGATTCTCATCGCAACGGGCACTCCTAGCGTCGGTTCCGCATTCGCCGAGGTGACACTAACGCTATCGGGGACGTACCCGAAAAAAATTATGTTTTGTACGGGTAGGTCGTCTTTTGCGTGTTTTTCAAAACTCGCTTTGCTCTTCTTAGAGCCTGTTCTTGCTCTCTTTTTTCTCTTGCTGGCTCGTTTCTTGTTTGTCTTCTGCAGGAAGTACAAGAACGGGGAACGTCAGACTCCGGTGATGGTCGCGGCGAGGTTCCAGACTTCCTCACCAAAACCGATGTCTGCATCCCTCTCTTCCCGGGTTTGCTCCGCGCATGCCCAGGGAATGATTCACTTCACCCGCATATGATCGCTTGCCTTTGCCCGGCACCGACCTTCACAGTTCGGCTAAGTCAAGGTAGTGCGCCACCAACGGAGTCCTGCCCACCATAAGCCGATTCTCATCGCAACGGGCATGCCTACCGTAAGCCGATTCTCATCGCAACGGGCACTCCAAGCGTTGGTTCTGCACTTGGCAAGACAACGCTAACACTGCGCAAGGAATACGTCATGGGTAAAGCGCTGATTTCACACGTTCTCTTGCGGCTCTAACTACATCGGGTTGTGATTCACCTAGCACCGGGCAGCTCTTCGCCTGGAGCGCGCGTCTGGTCCCTGCGACGAGCTCCGTGCTCGGGGGCTGGATCACCTCGCACCAGCGACTCTTCGCCGGGCGCTGGCTCCTACCGAATGCGTCTTCGCTGGTCGCACTTTCTGGTTCCTTTAACGAGCTCCGTGCTCGGGGACTAGATCTCCTTACCTGGTTCTTTTGGCGAGCTCTACGCTCGGGGACTGGGTCACCTTCCCCTCGTATGCATTGTCTGCTCCTGGCACACGATCTACGTCTGGGGGCGCATCACCTTCGCTCCTGAGCACGACGTTTGCTCGAGAGCGCAATCTCTATTTTCTCGGGCAAGCTCTAGCCCGAGAGGTGGTTCCCCTATTTTTTCCTAGGCATCTGAATGCCTGGATGCAGCAGCACGAGTCCGTCTCGCAACTTGCTATGTTCATTCTCCCGGAAGATCTGATCTTACCGGATGCGGTGGTACGCTCTTCACTACTAAGAATCCAATCCCTCCTTGATGACGTTCAGCCTCAAGGAGATGATTCACCTCACTTCTTCCGATTTCTGTATCGAAGGCTGAATGCTCTGCTCGGACAGATGCGGTTCCCTGTTCGGTGCAACATAGTTGTTCGGCACTGGGCAGGTTTGTTCGGTCCCGATTAGGTCCTGCTCGGTTGTACCTTAAATCTGTTCGGTCGCCTGTTACGCGTCTTTGTAGCAGCAAAATTTCCCTCTTCGTGACTTGGAGTCTCAAGAGGAAGACCCCACTCTAGTGAGTCCTTTCACTTGAGTCTCGGGGGCTAGCTGTCGGGGATTAAAATACGGCCCATTGTCATGGCCCACTCCCTGATGGCCCAGTCGAACAGCCTACCAGGGCCCAGTCCCCTGGAAGGTTCTATCTGGCCCATATGCATCCTGCCGAACAGCTTCCTAGCTGGTGTGGTGCGTAACGGCCAAGGGATCGTGTTCGAGTCCGTCTCGAACAAGAGTCTTGCACGGCTACGTGAAGACCCGGACGTGGTTTCCCGGGTTGGAATAGGAGCCGTGATCCTCAAGACTAGGAGTATGCCTTATCTGTCTCGGGATATATTTGGCATGTTGAGTTCGTTACGATCTCGTTATTAGCCTAGCCCGATATTCCCTCGGTAGGTCGGTTTGCTCTGCACTATATAAATAGGGCCCCTACGGCATGTAAGGGACAGGAGGCCCTTGCATATTGCTTTCTGTACACCCATAATCTCGCCGAGACTTGTTCGTCTCGCCGAGCCATCTCTTGTATTCATCTCTGATATATAAGAAAGGCTGGACGTAGGGCTATTATCTCTCTCGAGAAGCCTGAACCAGGATAAAAACCCTTGTCTCCTGTTCGTTGCTGTTCGCATTATTTGGCGTGTCTCCTATCTCAATCTTCAAGAACCTTAGCGACTTGAGATCGTTATCTCAACCGTCGACAGGAATAGTGGAGGGAGCAAGGTAAAAGGGGATCCAGCGAGGGGGCTAAGAGGAAAAAGCCACCGGGTGCGAGCTGATGGCTGCCACGGTGTACATGCCACGTAGGATATAAACACAAAACGAAGCGGTACGGGCCTCCGGTAAACAACTTAAAGAGTTAATGGACCCAAAACTGCAATTTAAAAGTTGATGGACCTAAGTGACACTACGCTACAAGTTAATGGACCTACAGTGCATTTTACTCTTTTTTAAATCAACCTTTACATATTTCTAAGGGCATTCTAGAAGCTAGCTGTCTAGGTACTCAGCTCATTTGGCTTGTTTTTCAATCAACAAAATTTTTTTGCAATACTGAGTTGCTGACAATGAATTGATCAGAAAAAACGGAGAGATGATTTTAGCGAAGTACTCTACGTTAATTTGGTTAAACTTGCCGAGCTCTGGCTATGCATATTTTTAAAATACCTGAACAGTAGCATACCATTTTTAAAATTTTTAATAGTAATTAGTTATGACATATAGTTCAATTTTGGGACCGTACGTGATGATGATACGGAAACAAAAGATTTTCATAACCAGCGAAAGTAAGACGTACTGGATGCATGCACAAGCAGGAAACAATTAATCCATAATTCAACACATCGAGCAAGCCACTGTACACACAGAAACCTACGCTACATTATGACATTTACACCTCGATCTCCAGCGACGCGAAACCATGAACAACGTTGCTGCCGTGGCGCGGCACCCCGCACTTGCGCGCCGCCTCCCGGTCTTCGTCCTCGTCTCCGGCCAATTTCCGCAGCGGCGCGTACGCCGCCTCGGCTGGCGAGTACCTGTTGCTCACGTACAAGTAGAGCGCGACAACGAATACCGTCATGAAGGACAAGTACCACCCGAACTGCAGGTTGGCGAGCGCCTTGGCGCGGTGCAGGCTGGCCGTGCTGCTGCAGCGCACGGTGTCGCGGCCGTCCTCCCTCACCAGCGAGCACCCCTTGGGCACCAGGCTCGGGACCCAGACCATGGCGCCGATGACCATGAGCCACACCCCGTGGAACGCGATGCACGCTGACCGGGAGAGGCTCACGGCGAGGCTCCCCGGGAAGCCGATGCCAAGGAGCGCGGTGGCGAGGCAGGCGGCGACGACGAGCTGCAGGAGCCAGTGGAACTGGCCCTCGACGCCGGCGTGGTCGGTGGAGTGGAAGTGGAAGACGAGCAGCTCCTGCGCAAAGGCCGCCGCGACGAGGAGCAGGCAGAGCGTGTCTCGGCCCCGCGCCCGGACGCGGTCGAGGTGGAGCGCGGCGGCGGCGTAGACGCCAAGGCCGAGGCAGATGATGGCGTGCTCGTGGTTGTGGAGGCGGTCCGCCGGGATAGAGCCGTCAGCGTCGAACGGCAGGAGGGTGGAGTGTCCGACGAACATCTCCACGGCGAACTCCGCGGCGCTGCCGGCGATGATGAGGACGAGCTCCAGGTAGCGCGCCCCCGGCACGGGGAACCACACCGGCGCCACGTACGAGCCGGCCGGGAGCTGGGAGAAGAGCTTGATGTGGCCGAACAGGTGCCACAGCCCGACGGCGACGTAGCCGGCGCCGGGCAGGATGTGGCCGATGCTCACGCGCGGCGTGCCGCCCATGGCCGGCCGGTCAGATTGATCGATCGTTTGCTCGGTGTTTGCTTGGGGTGCTCGCGACTTTGCAAGCTACTGCATGCTGCAGCGTGTATAGGTAGTGGCAGTATGTGTGTAGGAAGATATAGGGTTGGTTGATCTGATGGCGGGAGGGAGGGAGCTTGCTGGCTCGGCGTCGGTCGTTTGAGTGAGTGGCAAACATGCAAAGGAGTTGCTTGTACGACAGTGCACGGTATGATGTATGTGGCATGCGTGTTTGGAGCTCGTAACCGCCATCACTGTTCCATATTGTAGCATGCTGCTGGGCCAGTTGGTCCAGTAGTGTTCCGTATACGAAGAAGGGAAAGTCATACGGTCCGATCATAAGCATGTGGTGTTTGTAGCGAATTATCGATCGATCGTTATGTTTTGAATTTGTTCGCTGGTGGTCGACAATCTGTAGTAGTGTGTTCGTCGAAATTATTATACTTAGAGGATTGCTTACACGGCAGATGCATATATATATATATATATATATATATATATATATATATATATATATATATATATATATATATATAAACTTTCATATTGGTCATAACAAACTTTCATATTGGTATCAGAGCAAGGTTACTATTATTAATTTGCATATTTTGAAGGTTTACATCATTGAAAATTTAAAATACCTTAACCTAGAAATAAATACTGGTAAAATTGTTAGCACAAAGGATAATATTGATATCAAGTGTAGGTTTAATTCTCTTGAGCAAAGCATAGTTGGCACTCTCGCAGAGCCAATTGAATCTAGTAGTAGACCTTTTATATAATTTTATCATAACTTGGGCTAAGAGACAGGAAGAGCTTGACACAAAAATAGAAAGGTTATTTAAAGATTATAAGAATCTTGAAGAACAATATTCTTTCTTGAACAGTAATATAAACTTAGTGTTAGAAATATTGAAAGAAGGAAAATTAGAGCAAAGCAATACTAGCAAAAATAGTGATTATATCAAAGAAGAAGTAGGCTTGTTATACAAGAAAATAAACCAAGCAGGTAATTTCGAAGGTTTCCATTATAAAAAGGAAGTTAAAAGTATATTAGATAATACAAAAGAATTAGACAAAGAATTAATTCGAATCAAAGATTCATTAGAAGAAGTTAAAAATTTAGTACTTGCATAATATATGTCCGAATATAACCAAGCTCTAAAAGAAACAGAAAAATATTTAGCGCATCCTATTGGATTCTCAAACTACGAATCACCTAAAGAAGATTCTAAGATAATAATAAGGCAGAATAACACCATCCTCCAACTATTGGTTCAGATTTTAAATAAAATCAAACAAGAAGAAAGTAAAGAAATAGTATTAGCATCATCTGGAATAGTTACTTCCACCAGGACAATCAATTCAGAAAAATGGACATATCTAAAAGCTTCACTAGAAGAGATAAAGTACTCCAAATAGTTAATAAAGATACCAGGCCTTTAACTATAATAGATAAGCTAAAAGGAAAAGTGAAGATATTGATAGTCTAGAAGAAGTTGTTAATGTTGATAGAGACTTAGAGAAATATCGAAAGATACTCTAAGAAAAATAAAACCACAACAAATATACCAGATGGGTATGTTTGAAAATAAAACAGACTTTATAGAATATCCGAGAAGTAGAGCTAAGTGTTTTAACACATCCAAGAGAGGTAAGCATAGTAAGTAAGCAGTTTGAACATACATTAAAATATTCGGATATAAATATATACACCAAGGAATGTATATTATTGGAATTAAAGGAATGACTAGGAAAAGTTAGGAACAAAGGTTCTAATAACCTTATTAGATAAGAGATGGGACACCGTAAATAAAGCCGCATTAGGATTTTTAGAAGGAGATATGAATGAAAATATGTTAATAACCTATATAGCTCCGGCACGATAATGCCGTTAAAGAATTTATAGAAAAAATGAGTTTTGGATTCGGACAAAGGGATATGAAGAATTTAAGGAACAAATTTACTAGTCAAGATAGAATTTGTAGGAAGACTAACCAATAAAAGTGGGACCAGATACAAAGTGAATGTGAGTGATGTCATAGAAAGCATGCAGTCTAAAGGAATAAGATTTATGAGCCCATTAAAGATAGGATCAGAGGAAAGAGCAGGAGAAGAATGGAATATAGGTGAACTAATTGAAAGTAAAGCTATAAAACTACCTCAAGAATATATAAGCTATCAGAACAAAAATGGAAAAACCAGTATAAGATTTATGAATTATAAGACAAGGGCTTTAGAAGACATAGATGAAGAAACTTCAGAAAAAGAGAGCTGTGACTATAATAAAAGGTATAGTGTCTCCGAATTTATGGAAAGACCTAATCTAGAAACTGAAATAAAATACTACGAACAAAAATTAGAACATATAAGTGATGAATATAACAATACAATGATTCACGATTGGTCTACATTAAGAGAAAAAGAAATATATTTTCAGAGAGAATTAGCAGACTCATGAAGATAAAAAGGGACAAAGAAATGGCTATAGAAAATATAGAAGTACAAAAAGCTAAGCAAAAGAAAATAGCAGAACAAGAACCAATTGTTACCAAAGCAGCTAAGGTTGATGAAGTAGCAAAACCATTAAGCGAAGAAGAGCAATGGGAAGAGAATGAAAGATTGTTTTTAGAAAGCTATGAAAATGAAGAAGAAGATGTTGATCAATATCCCCCAAACGACTTAGATATGCTAGATTCTGATGCCGAAAGAAATCTAGATAATGCTATGGAATGTATGGAAATGGAACCCGATCTAAGAAAAAGAAGAAGATACGGCGAAAGTTCGGTAAAAAATGAAGGAGAAAGAGAAAGACCGTCTAGAAATTATGGACAATGGCCTCCAGAAAAGGAGGAATATCCATATAATTATATACCTGGCCAATATAGACATATGGGTACTAAAAGTAGGCAATTTGAAAAGGCAGTAAAATTTCAAAATAGCAAAAGTGATGGTGCAATATTAAATTTAGCTGCACATGATCCAATAGACTGGCCAAATATTATAAGCATTTGGAAAGGTTTGATAGTCCAAAAATATATACAAAATCAAGTATAATATAGGCACTAAAGTAGAAGATATCTTGACTTATTTAGCAACATTCTTAGGCGAGTCAAGAAAAGTTTTGTGGGAACAATGGGTGAAAATAACCCTAATGATTACGAAATGCTAAAAAGAGCAGAAGTAATCCATATAATTTGCAAATATAATATCAACCATCATTATAGTGAAGATCCGAAATTGGGTATCTTGCTCTACGTAATGAAAGGTTAAGAGAAATAGAAAAATTAACATTAACCAATTGGAAAGGAATAAAAGAATTTTCACAACATTATCTATATAATGCTACAACAGCTAAGCAGGGATATAATAAAGGAATAATCGAAAGATATTTCAATAAGTTACCTGATCCTCTAGGAAGCATAATATTTGAAGAATATAAGAAAGAAGTAGGAGGAACAGTCATTAATATATCACAAGCCATAACATTCGTATTCAAGCAATTAAGAAAAATATGCACAAATATACAAGCTCAAAGGTCTATGAAGCATTGATTATAATTTCGCAATAAAATAGTTCAAATACCATTAACATATGGGGAAGAGAAACCTAGAAGAAAACTATATAGAAGTCAAAATAAAGGAAGGAATAATTATAGAACAAAGAAAACATATTTTCTAAAAAGATCAGATAATAAAGCTCCATATTTACACAAAAGAAATGTTAGGAGATATAATCCTAGAAAGACCTATGATAAGACTTGTAGGTGTTTCATATGTAATTCACCTGACCATTTAAGCAGGACATGCCCAAATAAAGACCAAAAAAGATACTCTAGTAAATTCGAAGAACAAGAAAGAGTTTTAATAATTGATAGTGTAAATGAAAATATACTAGTATGTGATGATGAGATAAAAGATGATGAATCGATATATTCTATAGTTGAGACAGATGAAGTTGAAAACATTGAAGCAGAACATGAATCAAGTGAGGAAGAATTAGATCTAATAGATGAATTAGCAGGAATAAATTAGAAATGATGAATCAAATTGACCGTGAGCACGACTGGGTTATAGGTAAAGGAGATTATAATATAAAATGTGCTTTTTGCAAATATTACCTAAGTCAGATAAATAGAGTGGCATGTAGACTATGTTTAAGACAGGCATGTGTAGATTGTGTAAAATGGAGTAATCAAAGCTGGAGAAAGGAAATAGAATTAGAACCAGAGGAAAAACTATTATCAACTAGAATAAGGACGGTAGAAAATAGGTTAAATAAATTAGAAGCTGAAATAGAAGACCTCAAATGGTACTATGAACAAAGAGATTCACAAGATAAAGAGGATTATAATATATACGAAATGCCGTAAAGCAAAGTACAAAGAATAAATTACAAGAGACTAGTAAAACTCAAGAAGAAAAGAAAAAGAAAATACTGAATTTAAAGAAATAACAATACCGAACAAAAAGAAAATAATTGCCTTAAGAAACAATAAAATGACAAGATCATACAATTAAAAGACGCGATAACCGGTTTTGGTCACAAGTATATCATTAAAATACCATTTAAAGATATTTTAGGGATAAGAATTCCTGTTAAAATAAAATTAAAACCTAACGTAACTTACAAAATACTAGCCTTAGTAGACACAGGCTATACGAAAAATATTATTCACGACAAATATTTTATAAGATGTCCCGAGCTAGTACATACTATAGATGATGAAAAGCAGAGACATCAACAGATATGTCAGGAATTAGAAAAATTCATAATCAATTAGCTTACAATATTGAAGCATACATAAATGATACCAGATACATAATAGATGAAATAACAATAAGAGATCTATCTATGATAAATGATGAAATGATAATTGGTTTAAGATTTTTACAACAATCTTTACAAACTACTATTATACATGAACAAGGAATCACATTTATCCCTTATCAAGACAATGTTCCATATATATCAGAGGTGCGAAAGCGTGGTGGAACACCCTTAAAAATTTCGAACCTTAATATGGATGAAGAAGAACCTGTTGAAATAAGTATAGAAGAAGAGTTAGGTTCAAACATAGAAGATTTTTACATAGCAAAGTTTGATACAGAATGCATAGGGTTACAATCATTCTCGCCAAATTGGTATAGAGATATAAAGTCAAAGAAAGACATAGAAAGGATAGTTCAGAGATTGGAAGACATTCAAATTATTGGAGAAATACCTATGAAACACTGGGATAAAAACTCCATTTGAATGTAAAATAAGTATAATAAACCCAGATTATATAATTAAAACAAGTCCTATAGAGGCTACACCAAAAGATATAGAAGAATTTAAGATGCACATAGAAGAGTTATTAAAACTAGGAGCAATAAGAGAAAGCAGAAGCCCACATAGATCTGCTGCATTTATAGTTAGAAATCATGCAGAAGAAGTTAGAGGAAAGTCTAGAATGGTTATAAACTATAAAAGATTAAATGATAATACAAAGAGAGGATGCTTATAATATTCCTAATAAACAAGAATGGATAAATAGAATACAAGGTAGCAGATATTTCTCAAAATTTGATTTAAAAGTGGATTTTGGCAAGTAAAATGGCAAAAGAATCTATAGAATGGACAGCATTCACATGTCCACAAGGACACTTTGAATGGCTTGTAATGCCTTTGGGATTAAAAATGCATGACTTTATTTCAAAGAAAATGCAAAACATATTTAATGAAAATCAAGAATTCATATTAGTATATATAGATGACTTGTTAGTATTCTCCAAATCCTATAAAGAACACATTGCGCATTTAGAAATATTCTTTAGAAAGGTAGAGCAAAATGGGTTGATACTATCTAAGAAGAAAATGAAAATTTGCAAAGAGAGAATTAATTTTCTAGGGCATGAAATAGGAGAAGGAAAGATATACTTACAAGAGCATATTGCTAAGAAAATTCTGCAGTACCCAGATGTTATGAATGATAGGAAGGTTTTACAAGAATTTCTTGGAATTATAAATTATGCAATGAACTATATAGATAATTTAGCAAAATTAGCAGGACCATTATATGCAAAGTTAAGAAAGAATGGTCAGAAGTACTTTAACTCTGAAGATGTTAAGTTAGTAAGACTTATAAAAGATAAGGTTAAGAATTTAAAACCATTAGAATTGCCACTAGAAGATTATTATTTTATTATTGAAACAGATGCCTCAAAATTAGGTTGGGGGGCTATATTAAAACAAAAGCCTAATAAATATTCACCAAAGTCAGAAGAAAAGATATGCAGATACGCCTCTGGAAGCTATAAATTGAAAGCTGTAAATAATACTGATAGAGAAATATTGGCTATAATTCATGCTATAAATTCCTTTAGGCTATATCTAGGTTTTAAAGAATTTACCGTTAACGGATTGTGAAGCTATATGTAGATATTATAACCAACTAAATAGTAAGAAAAGTTCTACTAGAAGATGGGTTTTATTCGAAGATATTATTACAGACAATGGATATAAAGTTATATTTGAACATATAAAAGGAAAAGATAATAAGTTGCCTGATCTGTTTTCTTGTTCTTCTATCTTGCAGGAATGAAGAAATCTGTTAACCAATATGGTGTTGAAGTTTTCATCTTCGGGGCTGAAAATAAATTAAGAATATTTCCCCCTAATTCATTCAAATTTAAACCGAAAGATCATATAATTATTGATGAAGTGCAAGAGTGCATATTAGATAATTTCTGGAATCAGTACAATAATAAGCGCGAAGAAAGAGGTTACATGCTATCAGTGCTAAATAGTCTTGCAGAATATTTCCATTTCATCAATGAATTTTTGCCAACAACTGAAGAACCCAAGACAATAGAAAAGAAGCCTTTATATGTTATTTTTGAAGGAGAAGTCCCAGGGCTATATATAACATTTGAAGAAGTCATAAGGCAAAAAATAGAAGCAAAATCAGCTGGAGGAGAAGCTTCATGGAAGAAATATGGGAATATCGATGAAGCTCTTAGCAAAGCAAGAAATATACTTGGAGTGAATTACTATATTGAGCTGCTGACCAAAGAATATATTCAAAGCTTTAAGAAGACAAAAATAAAAGGGTTCTTTGCAACACCCTTGTGAATATAAAAGAAGAACATGAAGAATCATCAAAAAAATTTACATATAAAGAATGCCTTTTAAATAAAATCGATCCCTTAGATGGATCATATATTGACTTGAAAGTAGAAGAAACTTTTGAAAGATGGTCTCCACAATGGAAGGTGAAATGAAGGAAGAAATATTAATGTAAATAAGAGAGGAATTCAGCCATAAATTAGAAGAAATGAAACAATTAATCAATGATAAATTTGAAATATCATCATCGATGACGACATGGATATTCTTTGGACATGGGCGAATCCACTTTGAAATTAATTTCCCAAAAATCATACAATGAAACCTATACATAGCAAGAATATCATAGGATGAGATATTGATATAAATATATCAATTATTTGTACGGGGAAGGACATAAAACTGTATGACAAGATTTAAAGGGATCACTCATGACCATTCATGGCCATTATTTCAAAAGGAGTCATGCACGTCATGCACTACCACCAGAGAAAGGAGTCATGCAAAGCCATTATCCCGGAGAAGCGAATATCAAGACGTAAGGCAAGAAGAATATCAAGACAAAGGAGCCACCGTGCTACTCCAATAATGGAGGCATGGCCAGACTGCTTATGCATGCAGATGGCACTATAAAAGGAGGAGTCTGCGATGAAGGAAACACAGACGAAGAACAGACGAAGAACAGACGAAGAACACAACTCTCAGAAGACCTGAGCAGAGCGAGAGCATTAGGCTAGAACTCTGAGCGTCTGAAGAGAGCCTCCACCTAAATAGTAGAGTTTGCAATAAGCCTTTTGTAAAATATCATACTAGGCCAAGCTGTGTGCGAGTGCTTTGTGAAGGTAATTTTCTCTTTGTTGTAATACCCTTCGGGGGTTCCCGAAAGGGAAAACCATATGTAAATTAGTTTGTGTTATGAAGTAGTTCTAGCTTTAAAAATCTCTGCGTCCTGTCAGTTCGGTTTCTATGGTTTGATTTTTTATGCTAGGGACCCTATAGGAGAAACCTCTGCGTGCCGTTCTTAGAAATCCCCTGAGCGGGTAGGAGAACTCTGTTGCACTAGAGAAGTGTTCCCTTCGGGTGGAACTGCCTGGGGAGAAGATAAAAAATTATTCCATAGAGTTTGAACTGCGGATAGCCAGAGAAAGACTTAGCTACTTCTAAAACAAACTAATGATAGATATGGTGAGTATTTAGTAGGATTTTTACAATCATTGTCAGCATGCTTACTGTTTTGTTGGTTTCGCCAACCCGCAAGATCTGTTGAAAAATAGCATAGTAATTAAAAGGAGTTAAGCATAACCTAAATATTTAAGGAAGCTGAATTTATAAGTGCCTCCACACTATTGATAGTGGGAGATACACTAGAAAAGAAAAGTCTTGGTGTGGTAGGTATAATAGTAATATAGTATTTCTCCACCATCATCCAAGAATAGTAAAAAGTTAAAATCTGAAATTAATATATAATTTGTAGGTTACCTTAATTAAAAGAAGGTTATCTTAATTAATCTTAATAATAAAAGATAAATATCCCAGAAGAATAATATAACTGGATTAATATTGGTAAATAGTTGGTCAAAAACATTCAGAAGAATAATATAGCTGGATTAACATTCGTGAACATTTATATATATATATATATATATAATATATATATATATATATACTAGCAAGCAAACGCGCCTGTGGCGCGTGCATGCTTGCACGGCCTATATCTGTACTAATATATGCACTTATAAAATAACATTTGTCTAAATTTTGTGTGCAGCCGAAGCTAACTAATGGAAGGTTGGGGGTCATAACCCATGATGCCTACAAATTGTAACATCGAAATAAGAATAAATTTGGAAACACTAAAAATATGTCTTTTGAAATTTCAGGAGTTCTCCCATATTGCACCTTTAATTGATCCAGTAAACTTTCCCTATATTCCTGTCTGAAATGGTCATCAGAATTTGTAACAATGGAATTATGGGGAAATATAATTAGTTACTTAATAAATAATTAGAACATTTTGCAAGATTCAACATTGAATTTCAAGTGAGAGGCAAAGACAGTTGTGTAACAAAATGACATGGCTACTCAAACTCAATGTATTTGGATATGGACCATGGAGAATGCTATCATACAAATTTAAAAGGGAACACATTTATGCTTCCCGACGTCATGCAAAGATAATAAATTTGTTCTTGAACGATAAAGGCAAAATCAATGAGATTTAAATAAATACGATGAAGCCAAAGGAGAGTTGCACTACTCGCTGAGCCGTTGTCATCCAGAAGTTTGAGCAATGACTCCATCATCAATCATTGTGTTGGGGAAAAGAAGGGAAAAAAGATAAACTGGGCATCGTTAGGTATATGGCATTCTCACCTGATCATCCAAAATAATGCTTGAATTAAGAAGCCAAAACGGCAATCAACATAGCACAGAAAAACAATAAGATTAGAGATTGAATGGATTAAGGATGCGTTACCTCGACTGCATGTAATCGATCTAAATCTCTGTCGGGTTCTAAGTGCCAAAAAGTTTGGAATTCAAGTTGTGAACTTCAATCGGGTTTTTTTTTACCTCAAGAGAGTAAGCAGTACTAAACATGCTATATGTCCATTAAATTAAATAAAAAACCTAGAGATGTTAAAAGAATTGGATAACGGCCATTCTTAAATAATTCACAGTTGTTATAGGGCAAATGAAGAATCTTTTGTTTCAGAAAAGAAAAGACAATACCTTGCTGAAAACAAATTTATTATAATAAGGGTTACTATTTTTCATATAATTTTAAGCACTTTGCTGTTTCGTAGAACGTATTGAATCTTGATACCATGATACACTAAAGTTGGCATAAAATTTAAATGTTTACCTCATAATTTTTTTATGTATTCATTTATGTGTGGAAAAATGAAGAAATCTATAAAGGGAAGTATAAGAGCAGAGCAAAGACATCTTTAGCAGTTGTTGACCCACCTGTAAAACACGATTGCCATTTGAATCAAACAAATCACAATGTACGAAGAAAAAAGATGAAAAAATATTAGACTTGTTCACGTAGGCTGGCACCATTTAAAACATTAAACCTGATTATATAGGCTGGTACTATTTACTATGTAGAATTATTGAGTTTGTATTATATATATAATGTACACTTTGGCTAGGAAACTAAAATTCCTCGTGGTTATCCTAATTTCATTAATGATTTAGATGAACTAAACATGTGCAGTAACATCATTGGCAAAGCAAAGCGTAAGAAAAAACTATTGAGGCAATCAATATTCTATTGTCTACATCCATACACTTTACATGAAAGCGTAGGAAAAGAGTTACTCATATAATTAACCTAATTGTAACTTGATATATAACTTGGTAAGAGATCTGAGATATGAGGAAAAGGAACAGGCAAGGAAGATTGTCAAACAACATGTAATTGACCAAATTGAAATTCAATTGTTTGTATTGCCAAACGTTGTCAATTAAGAATGTGCCATATTTGATACATTTCTTGAAACCTATACACAACAGCAATGCAATTCCAAAAAAAAAAACTGGATGCAGTAGAAATCTGAACGGAGATACTTGCAACACCTTTTTTGGGAATGCCGAAAATCCATGCTAATTACAGGCTAAAGGAACCTATCCGTACAATGAATCAACGTGCATCTCAACTAAAATTAGGAACCATGGTAGCAAGCTACCTGTATGATGAACCATCGTAGATAAAAAGGAAAATTAGGCATCTTTGTGTATGGCATATACAGAAATCTTGTCTTCATCAACAACAAACACATATTTAGCAATGGAAGCTCACTTTTTCACTCGACAGGATGAGCAGAGAAAAGGACCACCCTAGGGGTCAACCCATAAATGCTTCGGCATGGCACCATGAACAGAGATTCCCTCACCAGGTTTCATCTCCAACTGGCAGACTGCACAATGATGCAGTCTGAACATATTTCCCGCTGGATAACTTACATTCAACCTGTGAACCAGTTAAAATGTTTTAGGCTGCATTTTATGAAATCATATGTGTATGTATATTCCCCGGACAAATCTTAACGACGAAAAACTATCATATATATGGTTCAATAACTAAGACCAAAATTAACTGATGAATGCGGGGAAGACTCATGAAATTCATTAACAAATCTTAATGACGAAAAATTATCATATATATGGTTCAATAACTAAGACCAAAATTAACTGATGAATGCGGGGAAGGCTCATGAAATTCATTACTATTCAATAAGATTGTTTTAAAAAAAACTGGGACGAATATCCTTGTTTCAGCAGAGAACAAAGTCGCTGCTATGCCATAAACATTTTAACAAATGGAAGTGACATGAAGGGCAGGCATATTGACAAATGAAACTGTCCCCCATGAAGACATCTCTGAGAACTATGCACTAACCATAATATAGTCTACCTATGCATGTTCCGACTATACCATTTAATTATCAAACTTTTAATGTTACCTGAGGATTAATAGAAATACTAACCTTTGAGCAAGCATCGGAGAGCCTTCCTCATACATTTCCTCCACGACATCTGGTTCTAAACATCCTCTGTCCATCTGATCTTCAGACAATTCATCAGAGGGCCTCCAACGGAACAAAGCTTTGATGACTGTAAACGATCTTATTATTAACCACTGGGTGTGACAACTTCTGTAGCTCTATAAATAGTACCAATGAAGGGGTAAATGTCAGGCTCAGATATACCAAGCTTTACCATTAATCAGTTTTGCGTAGCCATTTAAAGAAGATGTTTTGGGGAATAAAGTGAAATCCTCAATATTCCTCAAAGAAAACACATAAGTAATCTATGAAAATACCTATGTAAAGAACTAAAGGATCATAAGAGAATACTCTTGAGAACTCGGCCCATGCCTTTGCAAGTCCTTGTGCTTTAAATTGCGTAGCACAGGACCGAGCCATTAGGGAACAGAGTACAGCAAAACAAATTAGTGGTTGTCATCAGCGGTTCTCCATCATCTTGGACGCACGCAGAGAGAGAGGAGAGGGAATGGCGCAGCAGGCTGGCCCCAAGGATCTCTCCAAGGACCGCCGTCGGCGGGTCGGCCCTCCGCGAGGGTCAGCGGAAGCGAACTCCCCGGGGCCGAACACCATGGCGGCGCCGCGAACACTCAGGCGGCGACGACGATGGCACTGGCGGCGGAGGGGAGAAGGGAGGCGTCGATGTGTGGATGGGAGAGAGCAGGGATGGCGACGGCATGGAACGACGGCCACAGAAAAGCAGATGGCGGCGGCGAGGAGAAATGGGGGAGGGGAGGCGGCGCGAGCGGGCGTGGCAGGGATGAGGCGAGTAGGCCGCCCCAAGGGCCTTTCCAACGGGCGTTGTCGGCGGATCCGCCCTCCGCGAGGGCGCCACCAGCGGAGCCGAGCTCCACGGGACCGACCGCCATGGCGGCGCGGCGAGCCCCCCCCGATGGCGATGGCACTGGCGGCGGAGGGGATAAGGGAGGCGACGACGTGGGGAAGGGAGGGAGCAAGGACGGCTAATGCGTGGAACGGTGACTACGGGAGAGCAGGCGGCGGCGGCGTGGAGAAAGCGGGGAGGAGAGGCGGCGTGGAGAAAGCGGGGACGACGCGGAGGGAGGAAAGGGGAAGGGGCGCGGTCAGGGACGGATGGCAGTGGGGCTAGGGTTCCATGCAGGAGAGTGGCAAAAGCGGGTAATTTCAAGAACTCCAGGTGTATCTACGAAGACAAAAAAGAAGCGTTGTGAGGCAAGGAAAAATCGGGGGGACAGAAAATGGCACGAACAGGAAAAGCGACCATCGCGAACCCAGGGACACGGGCATAAAATCGCAAATCATAGGGGTTTTTTTGCATAACCGTCCCCGGGGAAGGGGCCTAATCGGGCGGCTGGGACCTGAGCCACGCGGCGCAATCCGACGGCCGAGTTTTTTCGGGTGACGTGGCCACGCGAGGAAGCTGATTCTAAGGGCGCTACACGCTATATAAGATAGGGGAATGGGGAGCCTATTTTGGTCCTCTGCACAAGTCCTCTCTTCCTCTTTCACTTTATTATTCTTCTGTGCTCCCAAGCGGTCTCTCTCCTCCCACCCTTTACCTACCTCCCACCGTTGGCCGACCCTACCCATCCTAACCAAGCCATTGCGTGTTCATCCATGTAGTTACGATTGGAAATAAACCTTTTTGTATCTTTCATCCATAGATCCTATACTCATATTTTATATTTTATTCCAAAATATGGAATACTTAATCCAAATCCAATGCATTGCAAAATTATGCTTCGCGACTCTGTACTCATAATCCAATAATCCAATTTGTATTTTGAATGCAATTTCAATTAATCTTTGGATGCAAATCGCGAAAATGTATATTCTTCCTCAATATGGTATTGAGAGGAATTCGTTGGCCTGAGCCAAACAACAGATTTGTGAGGGGCTACCATGCGAAGCAACGAGGTACGCTTCGCGAAGCAGCTCGGGGAAGCTGACCAATCACAAGGTGGCTATCCTGCAATTAACTATACCTTGTCCTTAATTATTGCGGGCCCCCCTATTTATAGTGGGGGGGGCAAATTTATATTGTCCAGTACAACCCTTCGTCGAGTGAATAAAGCAAGGGAAAAAGGAACTTTGCTAAGAAAAGACCCCCTAGACCTCAACCTGCCCCCCCCCCCCAAATGCCCGGGCACTACAAGGAATTCAACCTATTTCAACGATAATTTTTGTTGCATTAAGCCCAATATTGTGGCAATATGTTCATATTACAACAAAACTAAAATCGTTGCAATAATATCCGTGGTAATAAGAAGTTGCAACGATATCAAAATCATGGCAATAAATTTCTTTATTATAACAATATGGTTATTGCAATAGCTTATCGCCACGTTTGTGAAATCGTTGCTATAAGTTATTGCAACAGATATTATTTCACAGCAATATCATAATGCAACAAAATGGAATTCATGGTAAAAATTTATTGCAACAACCAAAAAGTCACATAGAAAAACAAATACGTAGATTTTAAGATTTGAACCCACAACATCTTGACTTAAAGTAATCTCACCTAACCAGCTCATCTCGCATGACTACTTGTCTAAATTTTATCATGTTTTCATTTTGATATTTTTTCATAAGCATATCGCAGTGAAATAAACATTGCAATATGCCCAATATTGTTGCAATATGTATATATTGCAACAAAATCAAAATCGTTGCTACGCATAGCAATAATCAACCACCTGTAATCGTTGCAATAGGTGAAATTTTTTTGCAACAATATAATTTTGTTGTGATAGAAGTTAGTTATTGCAATAGTTTATTTTTGGATTCTTTTCATGTGTGCCATTATAAAGTTCCGATTCTTCAGTTTTGCCATTATAAAGTCGATATTGTTATTGATGCCATTTTTTTTTGCAATAATTTATCACGAATGCCATTATCAACGTATTTTGGGATGTTTCGTCTTATACTTGGTACAAATACGAGTGAAATACGCATCTGACGGTGGGACCCGCATGTCATAGCCTCAACATCTTCTTCCTCCTTTCCCCATCTCCACCAACTCCGGCGTCGCCACCGCTGCGGCAAAGACGCCGCCGCTGCCTTGCTAACGTCTTGTGACTAGCCGCCGCCAGCTTACGCGCGCCGCCGCCGCCGCCGACGCCGCCGCGTACAAAGCTTCGCCGCCGCGCGCCGCGCACCGCTTCGCCGCCGCCGCTGGCTTCATCGCCGCCATGAGCTTCGTCGCCACTGTGGAGCTTCGCCATCGCCGCTGCCGCCGCCTGAGCTTCGCTGCCGCCTCGCCGCCTCCGCGAAGCTCACGCCGTCGTCGCCGCCGCCGCCGCGGCGCGACCTCGCCTCCGCGAGCTCGCTGCCTTGCCCGCCGCCGCAGCGTCGCAGCTTCGCCGCCGCCATTCTGGCTTCATCGCCGCCGCGAGCTCATGCCGCCGCCGGAGCCCGCCATCGCTCGCCATGCTGCTGCCAGCGAAGCTCGTCGCCGCCGCCGCCATGAAGCTCGCCTCCATGAGCTCGCGGTGCCGCCTCGCCGCCGCCGCCACGTGGCGACCTCCACCTCCACGTGCTCGTTGCTACCCGCCGTCGCCGCTTGAGCTCGTCTTTGCCGCCGCAGGGGAGCTTCGCCGTCGCGTCGCCGAGGAACTCGCTGTCGCACCGCCGCCGAGGAGCCCGCCGGATGCTGTTCGAGCTAGATGGGAGAGATAGAGAGGGGAGGAGGAGGAGGGAGGAGGAAGAAGAACTGATTTGAGAATGACAGGTGGGGCCTACCTGTCAGGGGGCGTATTTTTGTATTTCGTCGTGTATTCGAACCTCGTATATACTAAAAAGCTCGAAAAACCCTGACAATGGCATCCCTAATAGATAGTTGCAGAAAGAATGGCATGAATAAGAATACGCATTTTGTAATGGCATTTTTGAAGAATCGCAACTTTATAATGGCACTCATGAAAAAAAATCCTTTATTTTTTGTTGCAATAGTAGCTAGTTAATGCAACAATTTCATTTTCGTTGCAATACATTCAATTTATTGCAACAAAAATAATAAATAATGCAACAATTCACGATTGTTGCAATACAGGAAACTTATTACCACAAAAAAATATTATGTGGCAATAGCATTGGCTATAGCAACGAAATTTATTTTGTTGCAATCACTGTGTGGCAGTAGGTAGAATCCCTTGTAGTGGGGGTACTGAAGGAAAAACATTTTCGGGAACCAGGCTTTGACTTAATTGCTCTCACTTTTCTACCTAAAGCAGGGATAGAAGGAAGATTGCAACGGGGACCCGGTTGTAACAGCAAATCATGATATCCCCCTAACACCTGATGCTGGTTGGTACAGCCAGCTGTCGCATCTCCCTGACAAAAGATATGATTCCTGGCGACTGTAACAGGCCGTACTTGCTATCCCCTTATCTTCTTGGCTCCCACGCAACTACCTTCACTTCGTGATATGGACTTGGGCACTTTTGGTCTTGAGTGTTGTAACCCTCGCCCCGCTTCGCCTTGTTCCCGAGGGGAGCTACGAGGCTCCCTTGGGATATGCACCTCCTAGGTCCGCCGTTGCTCCGCTCCGAGGGAGCGAAGCTCCACTTGGATATGATATGCACCTTCTTGGTCCGCCATTGCTCCGCTCCGAGGGAGCGAGGCTTCCCTTTGATGCGCACCTCCTTGGTTCCCCCAAGCTAGTTCGCCTATCTCACTGATTCGTGGAGGGTAGGTGTCCCCTACTACAACAGGAGCCCCTCATGGTCACAGACCTGTTCCGCCATGCCTTTGGCCATGCTGATCAACTTTCTGCGGGGCACCTTTCCCCTTCGAAATGGTGGAGCAGGTGGCGTACCTCCATCTGCAACCTTTTCGCAATCTTCCAACACTTAGAAAAATATAACAAATTTATCATGTACCTTGGCCTTCGCCGCGGAGCTGCTACGGAGGGCAGCACCTTTCGTCCATCGAGGAGCTCTGAAATTCATCGTTGCGTTCAGATGCCTCCGACAATCACGGATGGACACGTGTCCTACGGATGAGGCGGTTGCCTCCCCTAAGACTATTGGGCAAAACACCTAGGGCCGAACCAGGGCGACGGTTCGCTCTCGCCGCCACGTGTCCTAATCCGATGGTCTGGAGGGACTGACTGCTCTTATATAAGGCGGGATACCTCTCCTCTCCAGCCTTTTTCACGCCACTTCTCAAGCCTTTGCCTCCAACTGCCTCCTTGCTCCCAACTCACAGCGTCTCCGCGCCTTCGGCCTTTCCATTCGCCACGGCTTCCTCTGACGAAATGGCCCGCGGTCGTGCTATTCCCAAGTACTTGCTGGACGAGACCTCCATCGCCGTTCTCCCGGGCTATCTTGGAAAATTCGTTCTTGGCGATGCGGAACTGGACAACTTGGCGAAGGAGTACCACATCGGGCAGAGCTCCAAGCACACCGTTGGAGAGGAGGAGATTTCGGAGCCGGCGGCCAACAAAGCGGTTGTCTTCGAAGCCTTCTTGGTGGTGGGTCTTCGCTTCCCCTGTGCCCCGATCCTGTGGGAGATCCTCGCCTTATATCGCGCGGAGCTTTCTCAGCTGACTCCGAACGCTATCACTCGCATCAGCATCCTGGACTGGGTCATACGGATAGAGGAGACACAGCTCCGCGCAAGAGTCTTCGCCGCGCTCAATCAGGCCTTCTGGCAGAAGAAGCACGTCGGTGAAGATGAGGTTCTACGGGTCCTTCAACTTCCAGGCGAAGCGGAGCATCCCGCAGGTTCTCCAGACGCTTGCCACCAACAGTAAGGTGGCAGACGGCTGGACTAGGCGCTGGTACTACCAATGCCTTTCTGAAGACGAGGCCTTCCTTCGCAGCACCGTCGGACCGGTTCGCGCGGTGGATCAACCGAAGGTTGCCCTGGACAGTGCGGACGAGACGTAGATTCTTCTCATGCGCCAAGTGCTAGCGAAGCTGAGCTTCCGCGACCTGGCGGAGAAGTTTTGCTTGCTCCGTGTGGCCTCTCTGGCCCGCCACTGGGGAGTGTTAATTCAATACACTGCGGGGCCAGACGGGACACCGGAGCTGGCCGTGCATCGCGAAGACGTGTTCAAAGCGTTGGGACACGGGGCAGTGGAGCGAGCTGCTTGTCGCCTTCTTAGCATGTACAACACTAAGGACGGGTTCTAAAATTCTGTTATTTTTTAGGAAAAATTCGATATATGCCATTACAAAGTGACGGGTTCTGAAATTTGCCATTACTGAACCGAAAATCTGCTTCGTGCCATTGTAAAGTTGCATTTCTCCAAAATATGCCATTACAACCTGGTTAAGACCTAATTCCTCCCTAATCCTTCTTCCTCCCTCTTTCCTTCTCCTTCATTGGGCTCCTCCCGCCGCCCCTTCTTCCTGATGCCTCTTCTCCACCCCGCGTCGCCTCTCCGTCGGCTGCCTCTTCCCCTGTGACCTCCTCCATGGTGCCTCTCCCCAACCCACGCCGCCTCCTTTGCCTTCCACCCCTCCTCCTCGCTACTCCTGCTCCCCGCGCCGCCTCCTCCGCCGGACGCCTCTCCTCCCCGCTCCTCTCCTTCTCGCGCCGCCTCCACCGCAAGACACCTCCTCCGCCGGCCGCCTTTCCGCCTCGTCGCGCCGCCTCCTTCGCTGGCCGCCTCTCCTCCTCCGCACGCCACCTCATCCGCCAGCCGCCTCTCCCCCTTCGCACCGCCTCCTCTGACAGCCGCCTCTCCTCCTCCACACATTGCCTCCTCCACCGGACACCCCTCCCCCTTCTCGCACCGCCTCCTCTGCCGGCCGACTCTCCTCCCCGCGCCGCCTCCTCTGCCAGCCGACTCTCCTCCCTGCGTCGCCTCTTCCCCTCCCCTCCCCGCACCATCTCCTCCTCGGCGGCGGTGGTGGCTCAGCATCCACACAAGCGGCAGCAGCAGCGGCGCGACAGTGGCGGCGGCGGAGACGGAAAGAAGACAGATTAGGGAGAAAGAAGATGGATTTGGGAGGAAAAAGACAGATTAGAAGGAGGATTAGCGATAATCTGGTCTAAATTTCCTCGTAATGGCATATATCAGCGAATCGCAACTTTTTAATGGCATGAGCCCAATTAGTTGTTTTGTAATGGCAAATTTCAGAACCCGTCACTTTGTAATGGCATATATCGATTTTTCCCTATTTTTTAACCCTACTATGGATACCACACACTTCATTCTTGCTTGCAACAGCTTAAATAATAGTGTACCAAAAGAAAGAAAATAGTATTTTAGAATTAACGTGATGGCGTCATTTAACTATGACTTAATATAATATAGATAGATAGACGGTCCCACTTTTCGTAGCTAATATTTTTCTGTGATGATCAGTGCCCATCACTCATCAATAGTGATTTTTTTGGGATGCAGAAGAACGGGAAATATAAAAGAAACACGTCGAGAGTTTCGACTCACGTTTATACATAGACACGACAAATGGTAATGGCTCGAACTGCATTCGCAACTAGGTTGTAAGGATCCTAGGCCGAGCGGGGGAGGGGGGTAAATCGGCTAGTTTAAATTTTAAATTTGATTTCCTTTGGTGATTAGTTCAATTTATGACCCAAGCTAGCGCGTAAAAGCATAGAGTTCTAGAAGCGGAAGTGAACTACGCCTAGCAATTGAGCATGGGTCCGACTACTAGGAGACTTGATGGTACTCACATACAATCGATCTCAATATGATGTGCGGAAATGTAAAAGGTGAAGACGAGGAGACGCAAACCGAGTTGTCTTACCGAAGTTCGGTGCTCAACACATGAACACCTACGTCTCTGTTGAGGAAACTTTCCACACAAAGAAGTCGTGACCCTTTCGTCCCTAACCCTCAATCCACTCGTGTTAACTCTTTACCAACACATGGTAGGCGAGCTCCAAATCTTCACACAAAAACGAGTTCTTTCACAAGCGAGAGCTTCTCACACCTCGGCACCAACAAACGACACCAACCTCCAACACACGAAGGGTTTGCACGCATCGCCGACACACGACGATGACCACCGACACACGGTGGGTTTTGACCTTAACACATGAGATACCTCCAACACACGGAGGATTTTTGGGCACCGCCGACACACGACGATGACCACCGACACACGGAGAGCGCCTCCGACACACGGAGGCAAGAGTTTGGCGAAGGCTTGGTGAAGAACAAGCTCGGTGATGATCCCCTCCGGCAACAGAGTCCCAAGAGCAAAAGACCGAAGACCACACCTCACACCACCTCTCCCTCTCATGGAAACTTGGGAAAGAACACCATGGGAGAGGCTAATACCTTGGGAATGAATGGGAGGAGGTAGGGGCACCTTCTTCTTCTCCTTCCTCTCTTCTTTTCCCTCTCTTAAGCACACATGGAGGCCAAGAGTGGAGAGGCAACCATGGGAAGAGCTCTCAAGGGTGGCTAGGAGCAAGAGGTGGCTGCAAAATGAGACTCTTACCCTTTCCCCCGTGCTGGTGGCTCGTATATATAGGTACAAAGTGAAACCCTAAGAATGGACGGCCCGAAATGAATTTCCCGAGTTTCAGTTTCATCCGCCAGACTCAGTCCGATGGTTGTCGGACCCGGTCTGACAGGATGGTTGCATTTGGGGACTTAGTCACTGGGAGACGGTGGCCTGGTCGAACCTGGTCCGACGGTGGTCGGACCCAGTCCAGCGGGACTAGTTTTTGCAATCCACTTCGATTTGACTATCTCTTTCTTCCTTGATGTCTCGCCAAGAGTTTTGTGACATGTTTGTCGACTTGTGAACTTGGTGGGAACATTTGTACACTTACGAGGGAAGTTCAGCGCCCACAGAAAATATCTGGCTTTGAGACTTAGCGACTACGAAACCCCGAACAGCTGTTCCCCCAGAATACTCTCGAACCCTTGCCATTCCGGAAACCCTTGTACTCAAACCGAACATCCCGGAACACTCTCGAAGGATTCGGGAATGTGCTCAAAAGGATCTACAACTGGAGATGATCTTCGTAGGCGACGACGGGTCGTATGGGCCGAAAACAGACACGCATACAAGAAAAATAGAAGAACTAACAACCAAGGTCATTAGCCTTGAAGCAGTCGTCGGAGGCTCAGTTGACATCAATTACCAAAGCATTAAGCCCCTGGGAGCTTGTGCTTTCATGGGCCAAAAAGGGCCATGGTAAGAAAAAGTCCCGAGGGTGCGGCTAATAGCCCTGATTAAGCGGCTTGTAAGTAGGGATGGTCCAAAAACTGGACGAGCTCAGTTCGGGATCGGATCGAGCTCAGTTCGCAGTAAATTCAAGCTGATCGCGAGCTGTGTCTCAAGCTCAGTTGTAAATTAAGTCAATCTCCGATCTAGACCTGCTCGATTTTAACTCGAAAGCTTGAATAAACAGTAAAATGCAGAACTACCTACAACTAACAGCCCAAATGCCCAACAGCCAATAGGCCCATTCGGTCGGCCTTGCAGCCAACATGCGGTCTCACAGAGTCACCCAGCCACGCACAGACACAAGACGCCTCACGGTGACGTCACGGCCCTCATGCCCTTGTGGCGCAGACCCTCTCGTCGATCCTCGCCTCACGCGACGCCCGGCACCGCCCGCTTCTTGCAGCGTGGCGGGAGGAGGCGTGGGTCGGCGGCGGCGTGGCGGCCAACCATCCCATGACACGCAACAAGAACCCTAATCCGGTAAGTCTCCAGTTCTTTACAACCCCAACCCTAAATTCCTAACCCTAAGGTAAAATTTGATTTAAACGAATAGGAACATACTTAATGAAATGGTGCCATGGTGAGCAACATGAGAAGCGGGTCATATTCATGTTTGTGCTTGTGTGAACTGTGAACTTTGAAGCACACATTTGGTGGCTGCATATGTTTTTTTTTGTTTGCGATGTGAACTTTTATACATCCATTATCTATAACTATAATTATAGAACATTATTGGGTGTCAACCGTATCATGTTATTGTTTACTATTAACGGTTTACATAGTTGCATTGCATTGTCATTATAAAATCATGAAAAATGAGGTGTATATTGATTTTGGAGCCAAACCAAGCTGCAATCATGAAAAATGAGGTGTACATTGATTTTCGGACCAAACCAAGCTGATCTCGAGCTAAACCAAGCTTAACCGATATCGACTTCGATCCTTATACTTAGCTCGGTTTATACTTGATCCGAGCTCGGTTGAGCTCGAGCCTGACCACAATCAGCTCGTTCAAGATCCACTCAAATCCACCCCTACTCGTAAGGCCGTTTGCGCGCTGTCGCACCTGTCGTTTGGTCGTTCTGGCCCCTTGCACTCGGAGTCGCCGGTGCGGTCGTGCGGAGTGGCGGTGGCAGTGGCAGCGGCAGCGGCGGCTGCGAGAAGGTGATTTCAACACTCCTTCCTCCTCTCCCCTTCGTGTATTCTCCTCGTTTGAAGTGCCCCCGCACCCGGGCCCCCCGCCGTCCAAAGGGGGATTGCTTCTTGGTGGACTCCTTCAGGAGCGGTTTTGGTATAGATACGGATATTACATGGGATCATTCAGGTGGGTATTGTGGTGCATCATATTTTGCACGGCTTGAATGGTGTGAGTTTTTTCTTTTGGTGGCATGGAAAGATATCGTGGAGAACTTGAGCGTGTGACTGTGACCACCGCCTGTTCGATGAAATTCGTGATAGGGGCGAACCTGCAGGGAGGTGCTGAAAAATCATGCTTGGTTTGCTCGCTCTAACGTCTACCATGCGTCGCTGCTATGAATTGTTCGGATGCTATTGTACCCAAGGTTATAAAAGTCGCTAGTCGCTAGTCGGGCGGTGAGGTGGGGACTAAGGTTAAACGGGATTAATCGGACACATAAATCGGCACTAGTCGGAATTCATCGGGATTAATCGGTAATCAGTCCTAATCGGAGGATAATCGACTAGAGATTAATCGGGGACTAATCGGGGATTAATCGGGATTTTTAGAACCATGATTGTACCTGCAACGTTTTATGGCTCGGGGCACCTATGCATCTGGTTCAAGCAGCAAGTTGGGATTGATGGTGTTGAAGAAATGTTGGCCCATTGACATTAACTTGGTGCTCCTAAAAACAAGTTATTTCGCATATGGATGTTCAAAGTTATACCAATCATGACCTGAATGCTAGTTTTTGTAAAACAAAATTAAGTTCAACATCATTCGAAGCTCAAGTGTGGTTGGCGCTCATGGGCTGCTCAAATATGTCAAATGTTTTCATTTTTCTCATAGCCGCATTTCTGTAACTTTCTTCAGACAACAGCCAATGAAATTTATTTGTGCAGTCTCTCTTTCCTTATAAAGGCATGGGTGTAGCATAATGTAATCTCTTGTTACAATAATACTTACTTTCAGATACCTCAACTTCTGACATTTTGCTTGAAAACTAAAATGAACGCATGTTAGGGTATTCTAGTTTTTCTCAGGTAGTCAGGTCTGATTGTAGCATTATAATGTCCAAAACTACCTGTACAGCATGTGGATGCTGTATACAGTAGTCCTTGGTTTCGTGCACTATTAATATTTGTTTAGTTCTATTTTCTGGTAAAAGTTGAGATCATGGAAAATGTCAAATGTGGAATTATAAAAAACCCACTTTCAGCTGAAGCTATCATATCTGTTGAATTAATCAATAACTTAAGTTATTACTACCAGACAATTTTTTTGGCCCACGAAGACATGATGTTGCATCCAACTCTATACTGATCATTCAGTAGTGAAGCTTTATTTTCAATTTCATGTGTTTTAGATGTCTGGAAAAACTATATATTGATAGTTTTATTTATATTGAATTTACAATTTTTATGGATCACTGTTGAACAATTATCTTGTTAAAATTCCAGTATTAAAAGAAAACTATTAATTGTTCTCGCGAGAATCTTGACCCAATTTTGTTCAGACATTCATAATATGGACGTTGAGGAAATCATTATTTGATTTTTTTTTTGGTTCCTTTTCTCAAACTGAACGTAGAACGTATGTTGACTCTAGTTTTGTTCAAATCTAAAAATGTTCAGTACTTTGATGCGTCTAATTTTCTATTAAAATCAAATTTCTTGCACAAAGGAGAAAATGTGTCAGGTACAGAGCACTAGCACTCCCTCTATTTCACAAAAAAGGAGTAATTTTGGACATCGACGTGCCCCCCAGAACAAAATTGACCACTAAACTTTAATGTAATTATTTATAAAACCTATAAATTATAATAGTATGAATGTAGTTTTTTATGTAAATCTATGCATAAAATTTTTATGTGTCCGGTCTGAATTTTAAGAAGACATTGATAGGTAAAGTTTTAAAAGTTTGGTTGCATGATCCTAAAAAAACATGTTTTTGTGTACTCGAGTTCATCACAATTCGGTTACACGGAAGGCTTAGATTGGGCATTCATTGATTGACACATTGGGTACTAGAATTAGAGTACATATGTTTAGACGTGATCAATTTATATGTCTCCGTTCTCCAAAGGGCACAAAGCATCATTGTATATTGATTTTGCTTTTCTCGACAGCACAGTATTAGTGAACAGATATATGCTGGATTCCTTATATTGACTACAGGTAGCTTGTGGCATCCAAGATGGCTTTTTCATCTATTTTCAGAAGAGAAATGTCAAAGAACTGGTCTCAAATGTTTCAGTGTACACTAGCGCAACAGGTAGGCTCTAGGCAGTTTGTGTACTAACTTGTATCTTTTGGCTATTCTGAACAACTTGTTTGATAGCTTGAAATATACTTGATCCCAGAGTCGTCTGGAGGAATGGGTTTGGTTTTCAGGCGTTGGGCCACAAAAAAGACTGCTGGATCAACTAAAAATGGACGCGACTCTAACCCCAAGTATTTGGGTGTCAAGAAGTTTGGTGGAGAGGTGCCATTTTCAGATGTTACTCATTATTTTGATTTTTTTCTCTTTTCCATATGACATTAATGAGATTACGAGAACATTGTCCTTACATGAATATAACTAAAAAATTGTAGATTCAGGTACCTGCTCAGATTATCGTGTATTATCACAAAGACACTAACTAACCATTCTAATAGTTATCACCAATAAGTAGAAAAAAGATCTCATACTGTATTTTTTTTAGAGGTATCTCATACTGTTCTTGGACATCTACATTTTGTGTTACTTTTCAGAAAGTAGAACCAGGAAACATCATCGTCCGCCAAAGGGGAACCCGCTTCCATCCAGGGAACTATGTTGGCATGGGGAAGGACCACACTCTCTTCTTTCTGAAAGAAGGCCATGTGCGATTTGAGCGCAGCAAGTTAACTGGCAGGAAATGGGTACATGTTGATCCTGCAGCCGGTCATGCTCTCCACCCTATGTACACCAATGGTTCAGCCACTGCAGCCGATATGGAAGCGGAGCCAATGTAGTTCGTTATTTTGTAAGGATTGAAGTAATATGTTGCTTTTAGCTTCCTGTGGGTGGTGATGTCCTTGTGCTGGTCACATCACAAGTACCTCTTCTTAGGGAGTTTGATTCATTGAAGGTGTTTTTGATATAACATACTTGTAATGAATAATAATTTAATACTGTTTATGATGTCCCTTTTATTGCCATTTGTCTCGTTTAGTGCAATAAATATTAAAATACACACCCTGTTCCGGCCTTCCGGGTGGCTATTGATCTTGACTAGCCAAGGATGCCGCTAAGCATGGATTGTATTTTGTTCTCTCTCGCTCCCTTTTTCTCTAGTTTTTTTTTAAGAAAGCAGAGAGATTTATACAATTCAATTGTTCATGATGTTGCCAGAATGAGGGGCTGAGATGGCATGTGTGCACGGGGTTGGCTGATGGAACGATAAGAGACTGAGGTCATTAGGAGGTGGTCCCACTGTTAGAGATGAAGGTGGGTGGGGTAGGGAGGGCTGGGGCATAGAAAGAAGATGCAAGTAGTGCCGTGGTGGTGGAGAGAAGCAATGGACCAGGAGCACCCCCGGTACACAGGCGAGGGGACGATGCGAGCAATCGAGCATAGGAGGCAGAAGAAAAGGATGTTTTAATACTCCCTCCAGTTTGATAATTCCTGTCGTTTTAGACATGATCTCATATACCAAGAAAGTATTAAATATCTTGTAGTAGTAATATGGTCAAATGAATGCTTGTAGCTTAGTGGTTACTCTCACTTTCCCATAAGTTGCATGCCTAGGTTCGAATTTTGATGCTACACTTTATTTATATGCACACCCAACAAATGGTTCTAGGACCACGTAAAGTTCTGCTTACAATCAATGCATCCTAGAACGACAGGAATTTTCTAACTGAACACAAAACACTCCAGCGACAGGAATTATCAAACTGGAGGAAGTAACTATTATCTATTTTTTTATTTTTTTTATTTTTAATCCCTACCTTATTGCTACAATGTTGGATATTACAAATATGTCCATAAAACATGACCAAATCATCACAAAGTTGATTAGTTTTTTAATATCGAAGTGATTATGTAATATAGTAGAGGGGTAATTTTTACGATTCCTGGCATTGCCCCTCCAACTAGAGACAAAGCGAGGGGCCAAGAAGTATTTCCCTTGAAAAGATTTCTTGGCCTCTAACCTACCCCCGGAGGCAAGGGGCTTTCGAGGAAAACACCCCAGAGCCCAGAGCTAAGACCTAGGTGCCCCCACCGGCTCAACTAAAACAGGATTACAAAGAGGATTAAAGGGAGATCCGGCTGTTACGGTTTGTACGTGTATCCTTCTGCAAGGTGATATGATTCCTGAAGCTTGAGGGGCCCCTGCACTTGCTATCCCCTGGTCTTCTTGGAGCTCACGAAAGTTCCACCCCTTCGTGCAGTGGCTCCAAGGTAGTTGGCTCCTTCGTGATCTCCCGCTTGATACTTCCTTGGGGTCGCTACCTCCCTTGATCCGCCTTTGTCTCGTCCTTGGGAGGCGAGGCTTCCTTCGCTCTAGCTCGCCTTTTTCTTTTTCGTAGGTGGTGGGTGTTTCCCTGCTACAACAGTGCTAGGTATTTTTTGGGTTTATTTGATCAAGAGAACTGGAAAATCCAAATAACCGCAATTAATAAAACCATCGTGATGAGCAAACTTACTATTGACGAGCTTTACTCCAAGCTCAAGACACAAGAGATCATGAGAGTATGATCCTATGGCCCCAAGTAGGGATGCAAGTGGGTTGCTTCATGGGTACCCGTGAGACCACTTGCTTCACTAAAATACACTAAGAATTGTGAGGTTTAGTGTATTTTAATGAAGTAAGCGGTCTCACGGGTACTCGCGAAGCAACCCGCTTACATCCATAGCCCCAAGCCCCGAATGGCATATCCATCTCCCGACTCTTATAACTTCTCTTCTAGATTTTAAATTTCCTTCTTTATATGAGGTGAGTGATGAGAGACTTGAACATCTCAGTATGTACTCCAGCACTTCTCATAAGAAAAAAAATTCACATCTCATAGAAACGTGAGAACAGAGAATAGGTGGAGGCAGGGGCGGATCCAGCACCCAGGCAGGCCAGGCCGCTGCCTGGGCTGGTCCGGCCCCTTCCCAAGCCACTGCAGCGAGCCGCCCTTCAGCCCGTGAGTCCATCTCCTTCCCCCTCAGCCCGTCCAGGTCCACCAAGCCCCCTCATGGCCTGGGCTGCACCTATAGGCTAGATCCGCCACTGGGTGGAGGTGAGATCATCATATACTATGACTGTGGCAATGCGGGACACATTCAGGTCATTTATCCCACACTTGAAAACAAAACAAAAAATGAGGTCAAGGTCAGGCCATATTTTAAGAAGTCTCGAGATGGAAAGCAGAATGGCTAGAAAAATATGGTTCACAAGGCCCTCTCGACGTTGGAGAAATTCTATGAAGGTTTGAGCATGGATAAAGACAAGGATGATCCACGAGGCAAGCATCCAATGACTTCTATCTTAAAAACCTGATTTGTCGCTTTAATCTCGAATTATACAGCATATCGTACATGTTGGTTCAAATAGCATTTTCAAGATATACTATTTAGATGAAGGATAAAATTCCAAAATATGAGCTATATATGCATGTTTGAGCTCACATCGGCCCCGGTTTAAGAAGATTTGACCACAACGGATGGGTAATAAAAAAGCATAAAACATCGCCCCCATAGCACTCGCACCACAATCGCGCGATCTCATCCATTTTCACATTCATGTTAGCTTAGCTTCTACAGGCGGGTTCAAAAGGTTATGATGCTTGTTTCAATTTTTACAGTTCGGAGGTGAAGCCAAAAACAAATTAAAAGGAGACAAAACCATATAAGATTTGACAACCATAAAGCACTTGCTTTAGTACTGGTGCTAATACTACAGTTGAAATGTGCACGCTTTTCAGTGGCGAGTGTCAATTTTGCATGTCATCAACGTTCGTAAATGAAGTTGTGTGTACGCATGAACACGATCGTGCTGCAGGCAGCTCACTAGTGCCAATGTCAAAATACCGTTGGAACTTGGAACTACTCATGAAGAAACTTGGAAGTTGGAACTAGTGTTTATCTGTAGTAGATAGGAACAGGTAGCCAAAGGCCGAATACAAAAGTTACAGGTTCTAAGAAAATGGCGCCTTTGTTACAGGCTGTTCCACTGTCTCTCCCGTCGAAGGTTCAACTTTTAACAATGATAACCGAAGGATTATAGCGATTATCGGACATATCACCGCATTACAATACCCTAAACCGGCCGGTTTGGGGTTTCGAAACTGAGAAATTCAGGAAAAAAAATCAAATTGAAATTTGTGAAAACAAAATCAACATTTCATTTTTGTTCCGTTCAGAGTTTTGAAAAAATTCATAGCTCCAAACCAATTGATATTGATCGATTTTGTGTCGGTTGGCAAACCGACCAACTTTGACCTTGGATTCAAACTTTTTTAAACAAAATTTGATCAATTTTCACAAACTTTAAGATAATTTTCAAGCGGTTTTCACGGAGCAATATTGTGAACCCTACTTGTGTCTTCGCCCTGTTGTCCGTGGTGCTTGTATTTTCTCTCCTTTCGTGCCATATATTAATTGTAGGTTATTGTTTAATGGCATCTGTCATCGTCGCGACCTGGATAGTAAATTTATGGGGGAGGCACCCCTCCAAGTGTGGGAGGCCCGCGACCTTGAGGGGAGCGACCTTGCGAGGAAGCATAACCTAGAACGAAATAAGAATCTGTGCAAAATTTTGGATTTTAATTAAGTTTGGGTTACAGTGGGTGACATGGCCCCGGTTATATACATCTCGACACTCTATGCCCATCTTGCCCCTACGAGCACAAGAAATCTCAAAACAGTATTATACACTTCACCTATTTGCCCTTTATCGGGCTGTTAAAACAGAGACCTGCAGTCTCTCTTTCTTGGTTGCCTTCCTTTTTGCAACCTTCACAATATGGGACAAATCAATGGCTTTCTCTAATAGTCTCTACTTTTGTCTCTGACTGTCCACAGTGCCAGTTTTAACTCATATTAGTCAGTTTTTAGAAGACGCGGAGCATCTTTGAATCTTGAATCTTCTTTTGATTGTTGGCCCTGGGCAAGAACGCCAAATCCCCTGCCCACGGTCATAATTGGTCCTCAAGATCTTGGGAAAATTCACTCAGGGTCTCGGCATAGAGTTGGGTATGGGTCAAGCGGGCGTTCGAGAGGACCCCACGGAGTAACGGACCAGAGTTGGATCCGGGTCATGCGGGTGTTAGGGAGGACCCCACACAAAGTGTTGCCCCGAACTTGGTTCCGGGTCATGCGAGCGTCCGGGAGGACCCCATGCAGGGTGTCAATCTAAAGTTAGCTCTAGGGCACCCGGGTGTCCGAAAAGGACGCCGTGATGAGTATCGGTCCGGTGTTGGTTTCAAGGCACGCGGTAGTCTGAGAGGACCCTGCGCGGAGTGTTGGCCTGGAGTTGGCTCCGGGCCATGCGAGCATCTAGAAGCTCCAGTGTCGGTCTGGAGTCAGATTCGAGACACACGGGAGCCCAAACACAATCTTATGAGGAGTCTTGTTGCTTGAGGACAGAAGATATCTTGTACAACATCCTTATTGAAAAGGAAATGGTCTTTAATCTTCTAAAGTTACATTCCATCCACTTTAACCCTAAACTCTGGACCAGGTATTCTAACCCACCGCATGGATTATATAAACTACACAATTAAGATGTGGTTCACAACTACAGCATGTGATTGATTAGCATAAAAACCAAACAAAAAATCAGATATGTTATTTTGGGAATACTCGTCACCCTATTCCTCTTATACCCTCTCTCTCTTCTCTCGTACTCTGCCACACTATACGCAACTTCTTCCCCATCTATCTCTTCATCCCTCTCCATCCTCTCTCCGAATGGCACAAACCAATCTCAGCCCATGCATGCATGCACAAAGCAACTTCTTCCCCATCTTTTTGCTAGTGTCGGTTGCCTCTGCATCTAGTAGCTTGCGACAAGCAGTCGTTTCCCGCCAGTCGCCTCAACCTTTGGTTCACACTGCCACCCAAATACCCAATTAAAGTACCTTCTTCCTCGACGAGGACATTTACACAACAGATCCACCAAGCCATGTTGCCTCCATTCTACCTAGAAGTGACATGCGCTGCTACGCCGAGCTCTACCAAACTAGCTGAAACTGCCACCTCGGTCCGGGAGAAGGGACGGCCCCCCATACACACGCCTCTTGCCCACACCCCTTGCATCGCACCGAGCTACTGCAAGGGTGGCATCGGTGAGGGCAGCGCTGGCCTGATCCTCCTCCTCGCAACCACCGAGGAGACGGTGCCATTGCCTTCCCAGTCGGTAGGAAGAGTCCATAGGGATGGAATATGGAGGAGGAAGAGCGATGGAGATTGGGAGACCGGCGAGATGGAGGAGGGAGGTGATTGACAAGGAGGGAGGGAGGATGGATGGATGGATGGATGGTAGGCTGATGGGATGGACTACGAATTTTGGTGGGAATTAGGCCGTGCCGTACCGGTTCGGCTCGGGCCCGTCGTGCTTTGGGCCAGTGCAAAACTGGTCGGCACAACCCGTTCAGCACTTTGGGCCATGCTAGGATGGCACGGAGTTCCAAAATTTAGGCCCAGCACGGCTCGAAAGCACATCGGGCCGGCTTTGGGCCGAGCTGGCCCGAGCATGACATAGGTGACAAAACAACAGTAAAGATGATTTTTTTTTATAAATTTTTATTGTGTTCAAATAAAAAAGTCATCTACATTAAAAAGATGTGTCTCAAAATTACCTACAACTTTTGTGTTCAACCGAAATTCATCCGAGCAACAAACGATCTCGAAAATGGCGAATACCGAGGATGGTGCCGTTGGCCCTAAAGCAAGCAGCGAAGAAAATATTTTTTATAAATTCATAGGTTGCTTTAAATGAAAAGGTTGTCTGCATGAAAAAGATGCATCTTAAAATTATCTACAACTTTCGTGTTGAACAGAAATTCATGCCGGCAACGTAAGACCACAAAAATGCAAAGTACTGACTCGTTTCTTACGCAATGATGAGACTAAGACAATCTTGACAATAAACATATTAGTCTCATAGCAATAAGCATATTTGCGGTATAACAATAAATAAGCATTAAACCAAACATTGTCATTAAATGTGTTTGTCATTAATCACCAAAATCATACAAGGTCACTTGCACTTAAATTTTTCCCGTGTTGTGCCGTGCTTCGGGCCGCCCTTTTCGGGCCGTGCCTAGGCCGGCCCGGCCGGCCCAACCCAAACTCCCAGCACTAACTACAAAGGAGAAGGGCGTCAGCAGGATGGGCACGCGCACCTCTGAGTTAATCTACTTGGATGAAGCGATGACCGATGAAAGCCTAAAGAGATGGTATACATACATGATACATTGGCTCATCCACTATCCCAGGTTTTAGTGAGTGAAATTTTACTATGCACATTAATAATTAAATACGAACAGTCCACCTCTTTCAATTTAACAGTTTAGATTGCTTTTTTATACTGTCATGTAGTATTTTCATTTTACACTGTTAGTATATGTTTTGGATGAGATCCGAATGGACGGCCAGATCCGAATAATACTATCCTAATATATTTGTCAAATGTGTCCCATAAACCGTTCTTTTGGGTTCAAGATGTTCTGCATGCATGGTCTCGTTGCATAAATCCTTCCCTATAGCATAAACAACACAGCGAGGAGTGTTTCTGTCATTTCAGGCTCATCCATTTTGGGGATCAATAGGGGACTATGTGTAAAGCTTGTTGCACTTGAAAAGATATTAGTATACTAGTTTTGATTTATTTGAGAACTTACGGGCATTTTCACGTTCATATTGGCTAGTAACTCCTTAAAGTGGCTTCAAAAAGCCATGACCTGTTTGGTTCGGTTGTACTGAAATGCTGATGAGACTAGAACATGATTGAGAATGTGGCACATTTGGTTCAACTGGGATTAGCTTGAAGCAGTCCCAATATATTTGAGGAGCTGCTTAAAAAAACTAAGGGCGTGTTTGGATGGCGTCCGGCGCTCGCCGTGCCAACCGTCGGCGCGCCCTCCTTTTTTGGCGTGCGTTTGGATGGCGGCCGGCGGAAGGCGCGGGCGCGGCGCCGACGCACAGTCAACGTGCTTGCGGGATTTGGGGCGGGCGGCCGATTCGTTCGCCAACCCTCGCCAACGCTCGCCCTGGCGTCGGCGCGCCCTCGCTCGGCACGGCGAGCTGTGGACGGCATCCAAACACGCCCTAAAACATTTTACTCGGAGAAAAAACCATAGCCCATAATCCGTGAGCTGGTCGGCAAAAATAAACGTGCTATTTTCCACCCATACTGTAGTACTATCAGATTTGGGCATTTGGCAACCAGATAAGCGCGGCTTGCGTATAACGATGCTAATGCATGGATACTGAAATGTGCACGCTAAGTGCCTGGCCAGGGGCGAGCAATCGTATTGCGGCCAGCTCCCCAATGTCAACTTCAAATACAGTTGGAACTAAAGAAACTGGGGACCCATCCTGCGTTAAATATGGACGGGGAAAGCAGTAAAACGGCGGCGAAGGTACAGGTTATAAGAAAGAGAATAACTAGATCATGGATCACCTTTTTTTTCTTTGTTGCAACGGATAAGTTTTTTTCTCCACGCGCCACTGACCTCGTTAGTGCTGTCCCCTTCCCCTTGTTAGGGACGGTGGTAGATTTTCTGTGCCATCTTAACTTAAGAGGAATGCCGAAAAGGAGGTAGTCCGACGATGGGAAAGGGGGTGAGGAGGGGAAGGGGGCGAGGCGCCGACGGTGGTGTCGGTGCCACGGAATCAGTTCAAAGGCAGTCAGACCGACGATGGGTAGGCAGGATGACACTCGTGGCCCAATGTTATGATGGGAAGGATCACCGTGGTGGCGGGAGGTTGGGCGGCGATGGCACCGCCAGCCACTGGTAGTGGCGGTGATGATGGCGGTAGCTGTGGGGGGAGGTATGGAGTAGATCCGATGGGGGGTGGCGGTAGGGGAGGTGAGGTGTGGAAGGAGGAGGTGGTGGCAAAGACGGTGACGATGGTAGGGGACACCAGATCTAGCAGTAGGAGATAGGGAGGAAGGCGTGGTGCACTATGGGAAACGTCTAAAGTTTGAAGGGACAGGCTGCGTCTCGACGGTCAGACTGTAGCCGTCAAGTGTACCAAATCTAAACTTACCTCTGACGAAGGAGCTGCATCTCGCAACACCAACAATCACCGAGAATGACACCACCAGCATCAACAAGCTCACCATGTAGGTGACATACCGCTTCCTCCTTCGGCCAAAATCTCCCCTTCTCCCCTAAAAAAAAGAAAAAAAATGCCCCTAATCTATGCTCTCAGCAAACCCCATTCAATCCCTCCCTCACCTTGGCTAAGGCCTGTCAGCCAGCCACGGCAAGGGAGACGCCTGGATCTAGGCCGGTCTCTCTCGTTCTTGCTCTCTACCCTTTCTTTCTCTTGTGTGAGAGAATAAGGCTGTCTCCCTAACTACTTATATAATTTGACTAGATGCGCCACTGTGCTTGAATAAATGAAGCTTGGTATCCTTAAGTTTTCTGTCGACGGTTGGGATATTGACCCAAGTCAACCAAGGTTCTTCAAAGAGGAGATGGGAGACACGCCGAACAACCACGAACAGCAACGAACAGGAGACAGGGATTTTTATCCTGGTTCAGGCCTCTCGGGAGAGATAATAGCCCTACGTCCAGCCTTTCTTTATATCAAAGAGTATTACAAGGTGGGACTCGGCGAGATCAGCAGGTCTCGATGAGTAGTATGCGAAAATCTATCTGCTAAGGGTCTAAGCTAGATGCTGAGATGTAAAACTCAATGCCAGGGATCCCTCTAAACGCCGTAGGGGCCCTGTTTATATAGTGCGGAGCAAACCGACCTACCGAGGAATATCGGGCCGGGCTAACTACGAGATCGTAACGAACTCAGTACATGCCAAATATAACCTACGGTAGATAAGGTAATCTCCTAATCTTGGGGATCACGACTCCTAATCCAATCCGGGAAACCACGTCCGGGTCTTCTCTTAGCAGTCTGCAGTAACTCGCTCGAGTCGGACTCAAACAGGAAGCCTTAGCCATTACGCATCTCGCCAGCCAGGAAGCTGTTCGGCAAGACACACATGGGCCAGATAGAACCTTCCAGGGAGCTGGGCCCTGGTAGGCTGTTCGATTGGACCGTCAGGGAGTGGGCCATGGCAATGGGCCGTAATCTAATCCCCGACAGCTAGCCCCCGAGACTCAAGTGGGAGGACTCACTAGAGTGGGGTCTTCCTCTTGAGACTCCAAACCACGAAGAGGGAAATTTTGTGCACACTGAGACATGTAACAATCGGCCGAACAGTTAAGTTTCAACCGAACAAGACATGTTCGGGTCCGAACAAAACTGCCAAGATCGAAGCAACTCATTGCGTCGAACAGGAACGACATCCGTCCGAAAGCAGAGCACTCAAACCTTCAAGGCATGACTTTGGAAAAAATAGCCGCTAGCGATTCCAACAGTAACTTCTGTCATTGCAAGAATGAAAACAAAGCGACCGTTTTACCTAGCTATTGCAAGAAAAACTAGCCGCTCGGGACTAAACCGCTGCAGTAGCCGCTTATACGGACTATAAAAGCACCTAAGCCGCCCGCTGCCAACCACTTCGCTCTCACGCCTTTCCTCTCTAAGCCCTAGCTCCAACCACGCCAAAGATCAAACACCCAAACTCCATCACCAACCCCGCCGCGTCCATACGGGAATCGCTATGGCCAAATTCACGTGCACTAGCTTGACCGAGGAGGACCTTAGGATCTGGGAGGAGGAGGGCCACATCGACACCGTAGCTGGAGGCTGCCCGAGAGGAGGATACTCCGAGCCGCCGAGGAGAGTTAAATCGACCAGAGCGATTCGCCTGTTCGGGTTGAGGTCTCCGAGAGCGACTTCGCTGAGGCCTTCTTGAACATCGGCGGATTGAGGTGGCGAACCTCAATCCGAACTCCATCCTCCAGATAGCCGCTTCGCACACCTGCGAGGGCAACTGAGCATCGGTCCACCGGTGGGCTGTTCCTCCACTATTACACAAAGTGACGAGGAGCAGCCGCCGCGCCAGCGCTGGGTGCTACTACATCAAGCTCGGGCCACCGCCGACGACAGCCAGATCCTCGCCCACCGCCGCCGACTCGATGGAGCGTGGTGGGCGAGGTGGTTCTACAAAGAAGCGGAGCGGCGACAATAAACTCGTCTTCACCGGAAGGCGCCAAGCAAAGGAACCCAATGCCTCGGCCAAGATGTCCGCCGAGGATTGGTACTGACAGGAAGATCGCCTCCCTCGTGAGCCTCGGGCTCACGGGCAGGGAGATCATTCGGGACTTCACAGCGAACAGGTGCGTCCTGCTGCGGAGGAGGTCCTATCCCTTCTACAAGATAGAGGGATGGGAAGACATCACAAGGGAGAGCACGGGTAAGTGCCTTTAAGACTCAACCTTTTCATTGATCATTTCCTCCGAACGGGAATTAACGACTCCATCTGTCCGGACAGAGAAGCCAACCGACGCATGGGTGACCGAGCGGGTCGACGCCATGCTGAAGGCGGCGAAGAAGGACGGGGAGGTCACCGGCGAGGTGGCGTACACCTGCCCGCGCAACGTGCTTGTCCGCATGCAGCGAGGTAAATTACTTACCCTCAGCCTATGTTGCTAGACTTGCAATGTTGTTTAAATGCTAACGTCCGCTTCTCAAAACGCGCAGGAGGACCAGCTGATCCTTGGAGGGATCGTAGAGGAGCTCTCCGGATCTGAGAAGGAGAAGGCGAAGAAGGGCAAGGCTAAGATAGCCACGAAGCCAAGGTGGCGGCCGAGCCGACGCTGAGCTCATCATGACACGGGCGCCGCCAAACCGTCGAAGAGACCACCGCGGCGACGGAGCGCATCGAAAGGACCAAGCGGGCGCGTGGTCACCCCAGTGGGGAAGAGACCAGCGCTTCCCTCCTCGCCGAAAGCAGAGCGACGAAGAGGTAAAGACCATGGCTCTCTGGCTTAGGCGTTACACGAAGCTCACCTCGCCGCATGGATCGGCCGCAGCAGTCGCCGAGCGCGAGGAGGCTCGAAAAGAAGTCGCACGCAAGGAAAAACTTCTTGCGCTGCTGCTGAGAGGAGCGCCACCACGAGGGAGCCGAGCTCGTCGCCATGAACACCCAAGGGCCAAGGCGAGAAGCCGCCAAGGAGCCCCGAGGAAGAGGCGGAAGGTTCCGCGAAGAAGATCAGATCAAGCCTTCTACGGCAGGTATGTAGGAATCGATCTTTAGAGCTTCCAACCTTCGACCGCGTTAGACTTAACGATCATCTCTTTTTCATCATTTGCCCAAGAAGAGACCGCCATGCACGACGCCGAGGAGGCGCCGAGCGGTCGCCGCCGCCCGAGCATCGCACGGCGCGCCACGGCAAAGGAGGTGGCGAGCCTCAAGGACAAAATTGGCGGCGTGGAGCTCGCTGCCGCTGGCTCCAGCCGAAGCAGACGACGCGCCAAAGACGCGGTGGAGCGGCTGGATGCAAAAAGTAGCGGCGGTGGCGCCACGGACTTCGGGGCCAAGGCGATGGCTCGAATCGCCTGCGGGACCGAGCAGCCGGTCTCGCGGCACTAAATCACGAGGCAGCTCACCCCGAGGCGACGGATTCTCCGCGGTGGTGAAATCCCGCCGCCGAGGAGCAAGAAGAAGCCCGAGCAGGTCGAGCAAGTCGCCCCGCCGGTGGAAACAACGGCGCCACCGAGCGGAGGAGCTCGGCCTCGCCCAAGACGTTGGCGGAAGAGGAAAAGGAAGAGGAGAAGGAGCGCGAGACGAAAGCGCCGCCCGCCGCTCCCGCTCCCGAAAGCAGATGCGCCCCGCAAGAAGAAGGAGCGAACAAGGCGGCGGCGGCAAGAACGCGCCGCCTCATCCCAAGACGAAGGGGCTTCGTGGACGATGGCCTCGAGGACCGCTGCGTCGCGGATCAAGCGCCGACTTGGCAAGGTAAACACCAAGACCACGCTTAGCTCGGATGGGTAGCTTCACCGAAAAACGGCTAACTAGTCTTCTTTCTCGTGTCTTGAAGGACACCATGGAGGAGCTCGAGGACGGCGTCACCATCGAGCGGAGCGCCAGATTGGCGTCCTCCGGAGCACCTCCGGACGAGGGAGTCCGAGGCGGGCCCTCTGCACCACCCCAAAGTCGGCATTACCAAGGCGAAGGTGAAGAGGCTCAAAGTCCAAGCCGGCCAAGAGAGGCGTTCCTGCGAGTCTCTCCTAGGGGAGGCCGAGGAGCTTCGCGCGCAAGCCATTAAGGCGAGCACTGCGGAGGAGAAGCCGGGCCGCACAAAGTGGCTCGAAGAGCACCTTGCTGATGCTTCCCAACGGCGGGACCAGCTTGGGCGGAAGCCAAGAGACTCAAGGCCCGACTTGCTAAAGAAGAGCGGACTTCGCGGGTCTCAAGCAAAGATCTCAACCCTGTGGGCTTCACAGGAGAGATCGAGGAGATCTGCTGGATGGCGGTGAGGGCGATCACCGCAGAAGACGGTCAAGGAGCCGGACGAGCAGCTCAAGACGGCCGAAAGCAATGAGTCAGTCCAAAGCGAGGCTCGACCGATCACCAAGGCCAAGACCGAGGAGGTCGAGGCCATCCGGCAGAGGCTGCGCGCAGCCAAGCGAGCAAGGAGGAGATCGAACGCCCTCAGTGAAGCCCGGAAGGAATCAAGGCTCGAGGTAAGTCGTGCGCCTCAAGTTAGAAGTTGAGGAGTCAAGGGCAGCTTGCTCCTAAGTAGCACCATGTCAGAATCGAAAGGGCCTTGTACCTGAAACTTTTGAGTAAACGTAATAAAGTACTTACCTTTTGTCTCGCAAAAAGAGCAGCAAAAGACAAGAACGAACGAAACTAAGAGAAAAGCGAACAACGCTAGGAAGTTTAAAAAACCGGTAGAGCGCTCGCTTAACTCCCGGCTTCGTTGTGCATCCGCTCGAAACACGAGTTTGCGAACCCGAACAGTGCACAAGAGAAAGAGCGACACCCTAGCCCCCGTTACGGACGATGCTCGAGAACCTAAGCTTGAGAACTCGAGCACGTGCGTAGAGAGAAAGAGCGACACCCGTACCTTGCTCGATTCGTTCCGTAGTCTGCTCGTTGACGTAAGTTAGGCAGTTCCGAGAGTAACCGAACAAGGAAAGTGCCTCTGCCGCGGGGGGCTTACGAGAGCAGGCTTTACCAAGTGGTCGCGCCAAGCAGTAAGTGCCTCGCGCGGAGGGCTTACGAGCGCACTTAGCCGCAAGGTGGAAAGGTCGTGTTACGCAACCCCGAAGTTTAGGAACTTGTCGAAACCAGACACGGTAGGGAACAATCCTTAAGATTATGGAGCCAAGAGTTCGCAAGGCGGGCACCATCAAGTGTTACCGTAAGAAAGTAGTCCGAAAAGACAAGTAGTGAAAAAGGGCACAGAGGTCGCGAGGATTCACCGAGAATTGGATTGAACTTTACATGGTGCCCAGAGACTTGGACGAACTAAAGCGCGAAGTTTACAAAAGCGCGAGGCTAAGAAAAGCGAAAGGACCTACACAAAGAACTTATGAAGTCGGGTCGATGTTCCAAGTGTTGGTCGGCTCTCTCCCGCCCTCCATAGCAAAGCGAACAGCCCGGGCGGCGAAGAAACGACCGTGAACAGGCCCTCCCAACGAGGAGTTAACTTGTTAGCATTGGACGAGGTTCGACACGGCGCAGTAACGAGGTCGCCCGCCTTCAAAGCCCTTGGTCGAACCGACTTGGCGGCTTGCGCGAAGAGCTTGCCGATAGCGCGCCATTCGACTTGTGCCTTGATCGCGTGTGCCTTCGAGGAGATCGAGATCGAGGAGGCTCTTGCTCATCGTCAACTAAGTTGACCGAGCTCGCGGCGAGGCGTAACCGAGTACGATTTCGGCGGCGTGATGGCTTCGCACCATAGACCAATTGGAAAGGAGTTTCCCGGCCGCCCCGGTGTCAGTAGTCGAATCGCCTGAGGACGGAAGGAACTTCGTCAACCCGTGCCTTGTTGTGCTCGCCGAGAGCAGCAAATACCGCCGCTTAATACCCTGGACTATCTCGTCCGTTAGCTCGCCGACTTCTCCATTGCTCGTGGATGTGCCACGAGGTAAACAGACCTTGGTGCCCAAATGTCGCATATTTCTGAAATAGCTCGCTCAATCGGGTACCGTTATCCGTGATCGACTTATGGGGATCCCAAAGCGCGTGACCACGCTGCTTTTGAAAAAGCGAACAACCGTTTTGGCGTGAAGAGGCGACATGTGCTCGCCTCAATCCACTTTGTAAAAGTGTCTATGGCGACAGCGGTGTGTATAGCCCTTGTACCCCTTAGGGTATGGGCCGGCGAATCTGCACCCCATGTGGAAAAAGGCCAAGATGGGGGATTGTTTGGAGCTCTTGGGCGGGCTTGTGTGCCTTCCGGCGTGAAATTGGCAAGCCTTGCATTTAGTCACGATGTCCCGGGCATCTTGTAACGATGGGCCAATAATAGCCCATGTAAACGCTTTGTCGACCGAGTTACGGAGGCGTGGTTGCCACGAGCACCCTCGTGTATGTTCCTAAGAAGGACACACCTCCTATTGCGAGATGCACTTGAGAGAACTCCCGAGCACCTTGACGGTAAGGATGCCGCCCACAAGCTTGTATGGAGCGCACTTATTGTAAGCCGAACGCTTCGGCTTCGTCGTCGGGTGGTCCCATCGCAAGGTACCGGACAAATGGCGTTGTCCGATCCAGCACTGCTTTCGATAACGGAGACAAGCACCACATCTCTGTTGCCTCGTCCGGAGACGTGATTGAGGGCTTGTGAAGGTGCTCGACGAGCACCCTGCCGGAAGCAGATTTCGTGAGGATCCATACTTGATAGCTGGTCGGCCGAAGTTGTCCTTCACCGGCACGAAGAGCACCGAAAAATCGAAAATGCCGCCCAACTTCCTCACTTCAACCAGTATCGCGCCATTGAGTCATCGCAAAGACCGATACTCCTTGTTAACTCGATTGATGACCACCGTGAATCTCCTTCACAATACCGTTGGACACCAAGCGACTTGCACGCTCTTAGTCCCGTGAGGAGGGCCTCAGACTCTGCAGCGTTGTTAGTCGCCGCAAAGTGTAGTTGGATAGAATATCTGGAGTTGCTCTCCTTGAGGAGATGAGAACAAAACCAGCCCCGAAGTTTCGGTCTGCGAGCCATCGAAAAACATGGTCCAAGAGGGTTCATCAAAGTTGCTCGGGAGCTTCACGAGATTTGGGCGGCAAGTCCATTCAGCGACAAAGTCAGCTAGGACACGTGACTTAATAGCGTTCGGACTGACAAATAACAGATCAAACTCGCTAGTTCCATTGCCCGCTTAGCTATACGTCCGCTAGATTCCTTGTTCCATAGGATTTCTCCCGGAGGAACGTGGTCCGAGCAAGATTTGATGCGCTCGAAGTAGTGGCGAAGCTTTCGAGGACATGAGCAAGGCGAGAGTAGCTTCGACCTCGTGGTAACTCCTTTGATCCGTGAAGTATCTCGCTCATGTAATAGATTGGTCGCCAGATGCCTTCCCTTTCAACCGTCAAGACCGCGGCCACCGCTAGTGGCGTGCAACCTAGGTACAAGCAGAGCCGCCGCCATGCCGCGGGTAGTCAAGACGGAGGATTGGAGTATCGCTCAGATCTGGAAGGATCTATCGGTTTCTTCCGTCCACTGAAACCATTGTGCTTACGCAGGCCTTAAAGAAGGGCAGCCCGCGTTCGCTTTGACGGAAATAAACCGACTTAGAGCAAACCATCCGCCCGGTGAGGCTCAGTACTTCCTTTACGGTAGTTAGAGCACGCATATTTTCAATGGCCTCGATTTTTTCAGGGTTAGCGTAAATACCTTGCGTAACCAATAACATAACCGAGCAACATTCCGGATCGAACACCAAAGGTACACTTCTCTCGATTTAATTTTATTCGATGCTGGTGAGATTACGAAAAGTCTCTGCCGGTCTTTTACATGATCTGGAGCATACTTGCTTTTACAACTATGTCGTCGACAGAGACCTCGTGTTTTTCCAGCTGCTCGGGAAGGTCTTTCCATTGTTACTGGAACGTGGCACCAAAGATTGCGCAGACCGAAAGACATGGTCGTGCTGTGAGAAAGTGCGAAGGGGTGATGAAGGCGATCTTCTCTTCATCCTCGGGAGATGCTTATTTGGTGGTAACCGAGTAAGCATCTAAAAACTCAGAGTTGGCGTCCGCGATCGCATCGACCACCGGTCAATACGAGGCGCGGAAATTGTCCTTAGGACAAGCGGCTGCTCAGATCTGTGTGATCGACACACATCCTCCACTTGCCGCCTTTCTTCTTTACAATGACAGGTTTGCTAACCACTCGGTGTGATCAACCTCGCGGATGAACCGGCAATGAAAGCGGTTTAAAGTCGATCTTTGATGATCCCTGCTTGAATTCAAAAGCGACGAAGCTTGGCGAATGTGCTTTTTGTCCGCCGGACAGCCCGCTTTGTGCTCGATAACCTCCCTTGGGACTCGGGCATGTCGATGGCTCCTGTGCAAACACATCTGCATTAGCTCGGAGGAAGGCAATGAGCTCGCTTTCCTATTTGGGGTCCAGATTGGCCCCAAGTGAACTATCTTGGAAGTATCGTCATGACAGTGAACTTCCTTGGTTTCTCCCCTGGTGAAGGGAGACCCTAGGGCGTCTGAGACTTGGTCTGCGGAACTTCAGATCGCAGCAATGAAGTCTGGTCGACCAGGGGCAAGGGATCGCTCGTCGCAATCCAGAGCAGCTTTGTAGTTGCCCTTGACCGTGATCACACCGTTAGGACCCGGTATCTTCACGCAATGGTAAACGTGGTGGGACACGGTCATAAACTTATCGAGAGATGGCCTGCCCAAGATTGCGTTGTACGCCGACGGGAAGTCGACCACGTCGAAAGTGATCAACTCTGTCCGGAAGTTGCTTGGGTTGCCGAAGGTGACAGGCAGGACAACCTGTCCCAACGGCTTGACAGCTTCTCCCGGAACAATCCCGTAGAAGGGCATTGCGACTTCCTTCAACTTAGAACGAGGAATCTGCATCTCGTCCAAGACCTTAGCAGAAAGCAAGTCCAAAGCACTCCCGCCGTCTACGAGTACACGGCCAACTCTTGCGTTGCTGATGGTCGGGGCGACCACCAGAGGGAGCCGCTGAGGCTTGGTCATCCCAGTGGGGCAATCCTCCTGAGAGAAGGAGATGGGGACCTCGGTCCACTTCATCGACTCAGGCTGAGGTTTTGCCATTTCAGCGTTAGGACCTCCCGAGCGGCTTCCTTGAGGCTGCGTCGAGAGGTGTAAGCCGAGGAGCCGCCAAGATGACGGCGATATGGTTCACGGCTCTTAATATTCATCGTCATCTTCCGATCACCATCGTCGGTTTGGCGCTTGGCCTTACGGCATCACCTTGTTCGGCGGGGTGGGCATTGGGCCCTTGCCGTTGTAGAAATCTTCGAGCTTTGCAGCCCAAGTTCTACAGTGGCGTATATCATACCCGTAGTGCTGGTGGAACTTGCAAAATCGGTCGCTTGGACCTTTCTTGCCTTCTCCGCCTCCCTGAGCAGGCTTTTTGCCCTTGTAGTTATTGTTGGGCTTCTTCTGCCCATCCTTGGGAGGAGGTGCGCGATCTATACCAGCGACGGTATTGTTCGCATCACCTTTGTTCTTATTCTTCGGGACTTCTTGTCACCGTGGTTCTTCCGCCGCTCTTCTTCTTCTCATCCACACCAGTGGTAGGCGGCTCGCCCTTGTCGAACATCTTTTATCTTGAGCAACGCTCTGCCGTGTTGGCATAGCGGTCACCGCCTTTGAACAGTCGTTGGCGGTCCAGTCTCGTTGATCTCGAGATCTGGGTGAGCGCTTCGTCGCGGACTCCGTTTTTGAAGGCGCGGACAATGATTCATCCGAGATGTTCGGATCGTGTTGCGGATCTTAATGAAACGCTTCACGGTTGCGGAGGGTCTCCCGCTCATCCGGATCATCCGTGCAGATCATCCTCCTTACCGCACGCACGTAATAGCTCTCGGAAATTAGCGATCGAGGCGTCACAAAGCTGGTTTCATGAGTGATGGAACCCTCCTGGCGATTGAACAGCCACGCCCGAGCAAACACCCTCAAGGACGATCCAGAGGTAATTAGCCATAACGAGCTCGTCACCCGGCGCCATGATGGCCGTAGCATAGATGGAAAGGAATTCCTCTGGGTTCTGGGTCCCATTGTACCTCTCCATGTGACCGGGCTTGAATTTTGAGGGCCATCGGACAGCTCAAGCTCGCCGAGAAAGCCCCGCAGCCAAAGCGTATGACCGCCACCTTCCCCGCAGAACCTAGTCTTGAAAAGACGTTGGTCTGTTCGCGGCGGAGGAACTCTGTTGAACAGGATGATTCGCCTGGAGAAACTCTCTCGGGACGATCCACCACGCTCCTTCCTCGTGGTTGCGACGACGCGCTCCTCACGAGGGACCGTCTGTGATCATCGCGCGTTTGCCCTCGTGGGTCGCAGTGACTACGAGGACTCGGCGAGCGACGGCGACCACGGGTAGCCTGCTCATGGACAATGATCCTTCGACGGTGACGAAGGTCACGCGATCGATTAGAGCTGTCCGAACCATTCCGGGCAGTTTGGCTGCGCTGCCTAGAGGAGTTGTTGACTTCTCCTAGAGACTTGAGCCTTGACCAATCGTTCTAGGTTAGAAGCAACAAAGACGCCCAGCGGGCGAGGTCGGCTGGTTGGTAGATCTAATCACCGGTTATGGCCGCGAAGTCGTTCGACGACCGCCTAGGGGTTCTGGGACCCCGAGGCATCCGCGTTTTGCCCGATCGGAGTCCGGTTTCGCGGGGAACTAATCCGGACAGGAGAAACTTCTGCCGGGAGACTTGGCGAGGGCACGCGAGGTGGGTCGTGACGCGGTCGCTTGCACCGATCGCGAACCGCGCTACGACCGATTGATGGAATCGCCGAGGTTGCGGCGAATGACGCCTTGCTCAAAGCGCCCGGTATGACCTCGTCTTGATGCCGAGCGAGTTAATCCGCCCGACCCGCCGGCCGCCACGCCGCGCGCAGATCCTCGAGGTTCCTACATCGCCATGTTGATGTTGCGGGGCCATGCGAAGGTACGCTAGACGGTGTCATCGTTGTGTCTCCACAGTAGAGTCTACCGACATAGCCTTGGAACCGATAGATCTAAACCATCGTAGAGATCATCGGTTCCGTAGTCATCGCCGATGACGGAGTGCGATCCGAGGCTATCTTCGCCATATAGGCGAGACTTCGCTCGGATACGGAAAGTGTTCGAGATCGAACAGATCGATCTGAACTGACAGGGGATGAAACGTCCTGTCCTTCTGAGTCGTAGCCCTCAGGAAGTATCTCTGTATCGCTGACGGAGTTCGACATGCTCGATCTGCGTGTCCCCACGGTCGGCGCCAGCTGTCGACGGTTGGGATATTGACCCAAGTCAACCAAGGTTCTTCAAAGAGGAGATGGGAGACACGCCGAACAACCACTTAACAAAGAACGAACAGGAGGCGGGGGTTTTATCCTGGTTCAGCCTCTCGGAGAGATAATAGCCCCACGCCCGGCCTTTCTTTATATCAAAGAGTATTACAAGGTGGGACTCGGCGAGATCAGCAGGTCTCAAGTAGTAGTATGCGAAAAATCTATCTGCTAAGGGTCTAAGCTAGATGCTGAGATGTAAAACTCAATGCCAGGGATCCTCTAAACGCCGTAGGGGCCCTGTTTATATAGTGTGGAGCAAACCGACCTACCGAGGAATATCGGGCCGCTAACTACGAGATCAGAATCTAACTCAAGACATGCCAAATATAACCTACGGTAGATAAGGTAATCTCCTAATCTTGGGGATCACGACTCCTAATCCAATCAGGAAACCACGTCCCGGTCTTCTCGTGGCCGTCTGAGTAACTCGCTCGAGTCGGACTCAAACAGAAGCCTTGGCCATTACGCATCTCGCCACCAGAAGTCGTTCGGTAAGACACACATGGGCCAGATAGAACCTTCCAGGGAGCTGGGCCCTGGTAGGCTGTTCGATTGGGCCGTCAGAGAGTGGGCCATGGCAATGGGCCGTAATCTAATCCCCGACATTTTCTTTCTTGCATAAGAGTTTACTAGTCAAGCTTCTTTCTTGATATCCTTGTGGAACTTGTGAACTACGAGCTAAAATTCCAGCACTACCTCGTGGCAGAAGATATATAGTAAGGGTCAACGTGGGTGCTGGCGCTGAATAATTAGGCCCTGTTTTTTCAGCTTAAAAACTTATCTAGATATATGCTTTGAGTTTTTGGGTCCGTTTTTTCGCTGTTTTGAAGGTGGCTTGTAATGCTTTAAAAGGCAAATCAAACGGAATGGATCCAAATGTCGATACTATCTCGAGAAGCTCTCGAAATTCAATCATTTCAGTCGTTCAACGATTCAACCGTTCAGATCAGCTCAAAAGAACAGGGCCTAATCTCAAAAACCATATATATTGAATGTATCGAGTATACATTATATTTAGACGTATCAAACGTATATGCTAATTAGGTTTAGCCCCCTCTCATACGTTTAGCCGAAAACAAACTGTCGACGGTTGGGATATTGACCCAAGTCAACCAAGGTTCTTCAAAGAGGAGATAGGATACACGCCGAACAACCACGAACAAAGAACGAACAGAGATGTGGGTTTTATCCCGTTCAGCCTCTCGAGAGATAATAGCCCTACGTCCAGCCTTTCTTTATATCAAAGAGAATTACAAGGTGGAACTCGGCGAGATCAGCAGGTCTCGGCGAGTGGTATGCGAAAATCTATCTGTCAAGGGTCTAAGCTAGAAGCTAAGATGCAAAACTCGATGCCAGAGATCTCAGATCCTCCCTACATGTCGTAGGGGCACGGTATATATAGCACAGAGCAAACCAACCTACCGAGGGAATATCGGGCCGGGCTAACTACGAGATCGTAACGAACTCATACATGCCAAATATATCCCGAGGTAGATAAGGCATACTCCTAATCTTGGGGATCACGACTCCTAATCCAATCCGGGAAACCAACGTCCGGGTCTTCACGTAGCCGTACAGAACTCTGTTCGAGTCGGACTCAAACAGGAAGCCTAGGCCATCACGCATCGTGCGACCATGAAGCCGTTGGCGCAGATGCACATGGGCTCGATAGAACCCTCTAGGAGCCGGGCCCTAGTAGGTCATTCGATTGGGCCGTCTGGAGTGGGCCATGGCGATGGGCCGTGATCTAATCCCCGACAGCTAGCCCCCGAGACTCAAGTGGAAGGACTCACTAGAGTGGGGTCGTCCTCTTGAGACTCAAAGTCGCGAAGAGGGTATTTTTCCTGCTACAAAGACATGTAACAGGCGACCGAACAGGTTATGGTTCAACCGGACAAGACTTGTTCGGGACCGAATAAACCCGATCAGTGCCGAGCAACTCCGTCGCATCGAACAGGGAACGACATCTGTTCGAGCAGAGCACTCACCTTCAAAGGAACCTTTCGAAAAAATAGCCGTTGGCGCACTCCAACGGTAACTTCGTCATCGCCAAGAAGTGAAATAAAGTGACCGCTTTACCTAGCCGTTGCGGTAAAAACTAGCCGCTTTTGGGACTAAACCGTTGGTGAGCTGCTTATACGGACTATAAAGCACCCAAGCCGCCCATGCCACCACTGTTCTCGCGCCTTTCCTCTCTAAGCCCTAGTTCCAACCGCTACCAAAGATCAAATGTACCAAAATTCCATCACCAACCTTGCTCGCCCGGCCCGGGAACCGCTATGGCTAAATTCACCAAGACTAGCCTCGACCGAGGAGGACCTGAAAGTCCGGGAGGAGGAGGGCCACATCGACACCGTAGTGGAGGTCGCCGGAGAGGAGGATACTCCGAGTCACTGGAGGGAGAATTTGTTAACTTCGAGCATTCGACTGCTCGGGTTGCGATCTCTGAAAGCGACTTCGTTGAGGCCTTCTTAAACATTAGCGGATTGGAGGTGGCGAACCTCAATCCGAATAAAGATCCTCCGGATGGCCGCTTCGCTTTTTGTGCGAAGGCTATCTGAGAATCGATCCACCGTGGGCTGTTCCTCCACTATTATCTGATGAGGCAGCTCGCCGCCGCCGGGCGCTGGGTGCTACTACCTCAAGCTCGGCCACCGCCGACGACGCGCGTACCCTCGCCCACCTCCGCCGACTCAATGGGCGCGTGGTGGGTGAGGTGGTTCTACAAACAAGCTGAGCGGCGACAAGAAGCTCATCTTCACCGGAAAGGCGCCGTGAAGGGACACCAATGCCTCGGCCGGAGATGAGTGCCGAGGATCTGGTACGCGACAAGGAAGATCGCCTCCTCGTGAGCCTTGGGCTCACGGGCAGGAGATCATCCGACTTCACAAATAATGTAATCGCCGGCTGCGGAGAAGGTCCTATCCTTCTACAAGATAGAGGGATGGGAAGACATCACAAGGGGAGCACGGGTGAGTGCCTTTAAGACTCAACCTCTTCATTGAATGTTTCCTCCGAACAGGAATTTAACGACTCCATCTGCTCGGGCAGAGATGCCAACCGACGCATGGGTGACCGAGCGGGTTGACGCCATGCTGAAGGCGGCGAAGAAAGACTGCGAGGTCACCGGCGAGGTGGCCTACACCTGTCCGAGAAACGTGCTCATCCGCACCGACGAGGTAAATCACTTATACCCGGCCCGTGTTGCTAGATTTCTGTTGCTGGTTTTAATGCCGACGCTCGCTTCTCAAAATGCATGTGAGGACCGGTGATCTCTGAGGGATCGCCGAGGATCTCTCTCGATCTCGAGAAGGAGAAGCCGAAGAAGGGCAAGGCCAAGGCGCCACAAAGCCCAAGGCGGCGGCCGAGCGACCGGGCGTACCAAGCGGCGTAGTGGTCGGCTCACGAGAAGAGACTAAGCCCTCCTTCCTCGCCGAAAGCAGAGCGACGAAGAGTAAAGACCATGGCCCTCTGGCTTAGGCGTTACACGCAAGCTCACCCGGGCCATATGGCGCGGCTACAACAGGTCGCCGAGCAAAGGAGACTCGAGGAGGAGGTTGCGCGCAAGGAGAAACTCCTTGCGTTGCGCGAGAGGAGTGCTCAGCTCACCAGAGAGCTGAGCTCATCGCCGCGAACGCCCAAGGGCCAAAGCGGAGAAGCCGCCAAGGAGCCCCCGAGGAAAAGGCGGAAAGTTTTGGCGAAGAAGATCAGGGTCAAGCCCCCTACGGCAGGTATGTAGAAATCAATCTTTTGATATTTCCAGCTCCTGACCGCATTAGACTTAACGATCAACTCTCGTTCATCAGCTGCCCAAGAAGAGACCGCCACGGACGATGCCGAGGAGGCGGTTGAGCGGTCATCGCCGCCGAGACCGTGACGGCGCTGTCATGGGCGCGAGGTGGCAAGCCTCAAGGACAAGCCGGGCGGCGTGGAGCTCGCCGCCGCTGGCTCCAATGAAAGGTGTCGACGCTCAAAGGCGCGTGAAGCGGCTGGAGGCGAAAATAGCAACGGTGGCGCCACGGACCTCGGGGCCAAGGCAATGGTTCGGAAGTCGCTTGGCAGGTGACCGAGCAGCCGGTATCGCCAGGCACTTCGTCGCAGGGGCAGCTCGCCCCCGAAGCGACGGGATTCTCCGCCGAGCAAGGTGAGCCCCACTGCCCGGGAACAAGAAGAAGCCCTCGAGCAAAGCCGAAAGGTGTCGTCCCGCCGGTGGAAACAACGGCGCCGCCGAGCGGAGTGAGTTTCCGGCTCGCCTCAAGGCGTCGGGCGGAAGAGGAGAAGGAAGGGGAAGGAGCGGAGACGAAAGCAGCCGCTGCCGCTCCCGCTCCCGAGCAGACGCGCTCCGCAAGAAGAAGGAGCGCACAAGGCGGCGACGGCAAGAGCGCGCCCGCCTCGTCCCGCACGAGCGGGGCTTCGTGACGCATGGCCTCGAGGACCGCCTGCGTCGCGGACTGAAACGCCGACTTGGGAAGGTAAACACCGAGGCCGAATTTCATTCAGCTTAGCCATATCATCGCAACGTAGCTAACTTGTTCTTCCCTCTCAGGTCTTCAGGGACACCATGGCGGAACTCGAAGATGGGGTCACCATCGAACGGGCCGCCCGTCTTTGGCATCCTCCGGAGCATCTTGGACAGAGATCTCGGGCAGAGCACTCAAGGCTGCCCAGAGCCGAGCCGGCCAAGGCTAAAGCGAAGAAGCTCAAGGCCAAACCGACCAAGGAGAGGCATTCTCCGAGGCTCTCCTAAAGGAAGCCGAGGAGCCAAGGCAAGCCGTGAAGGCGAGCACCACGGAGGAGATGCCGGGCCGCACGAAGTGGCTTGAAGAGCAGCCACGACGCGCCCCATCGGGCGGAACCGGCTATGGAGGAAGCCCAAGCTCAAAGCCCGGCTCGCCAAGGAGGAGCGAGACATCCGCGAACTCCAAGCTAGGATCTCAACCTGTGGGCTTCACAGAAGAGATCGAGGAGATCTGTGGGATGGCGTGAGGGCGATCACCCGGAGAACAGGTCAAGGAGCTGGGACGAGCAGCTCAAGACCGTCGGCAAAGAAGTTAGCAGAGCGAGGCTCGACCGACCAGTGCGGGCCAAGACCAAGAGGTCGAGGCTCTCCGTCTTGAAGGCGACGGAGCAAAGCCAGAGCAGCAAGGAGGAAGCCGATCGCCTCCGAGCCGAGGCGAGAGAGGGCTTCAAAGCCCAAGGGAAGTCTCGCGCTTAAGGAAGTGATCGAGGAGCTTAAGGAGCAACTCGCTTCTAGGTAGTCAGAGGGTCAGAATCCGAGATGGACTTTTGTACTGCAAATTTTCTTATATAGACTTACCCTTTTCCCGCAAAGAGAGAGCAGCAAAAGGGACAAGAACTAACAAAAACTAAGAGAAAAGCGTAACAGCGCTAGGAGTTTAAGAAAACGGTAGAGCGCTCCGCCTAACTCCCAGCCGTTGTGCAGTATCTCGCCGGAAACTCGAGTTTATAACCCGAACAGTGCACAAGAGAAAGAGCGACACCCCAGCCCGATGCACGGACGATGCTCGAGAACCTAAGCTTATAACTCGAGCACGTCGCGTAGGGAGAAAGAGCGACACCCGCATTCATGCTCGATTCGTTCCGTAATCGCTCGTTGACGTAAGTTAAGCGATTCGAGAGTAGCCGAACAAGGAAAGTGCTTCGCGCGGGGGGCTTACGAGAGCGAGCTTTGCCAAGTGGGTCGTGCCGAGCAAGAAGTGCCTCCGCCATGAGGGCTTACGAGAGCGCACTTGGCCGCAAGGTGGAAAGGCCGTGTTACGCAACCCCGAGTTTGGGAACTTGTCGGAACCAGACACGGTAGGGAACAATCCTTAAGGTTATGGAGCCAAGAGTTCGCAAGACCGGCAGCCATCAAGTGTTACCAGAGAGAAAGTAGTGCGAGAAGACAAGCGGTGAAAAGGGCACAGAGGCCGAAGATTCACCGAGAATTGGATTGAACTTTACATGGTGCCGAGAGACTTGGATTTAACTAAGGCGCGAATTTTGACAAAAGCGCAAAGCTAAGCAAACACGTAAAAGACCTACACAAAGAACTTACGGTTGGTCGATGTTCCAAGTCTTGGTCGGCTCTCTCCCGCCCTCCATGGCAGCGAACAATTTCGGGCGCGGCGTAAGAGACGATCGTGAACGGGCCCTCCCAACGAGGAGTTAACTTGTTGGCATTGGACAAGTTCTGGACACGGCGCAGAACGAGGTCGCCCGCCTTCAAAGCCCTAGGTCGAACTGTCTTGGCAGCGTGTCGGCGAAGATCTTGCTGATAGCGCGCCATTCTGACTTGTGCCCGGTCGCGTGTGCCTTCGAGGAGATCGAGATCGAGGAGGCGCTCTTGCTCGTCGTCAACTAAGTTGACCGAGCTCGTCTTGAGGCTAACCGAGTACTATTTCGGCGGCGTGATGGCTTCGCACCATAGACCGGTTGGAAAGGGGTTTCCCGATCGGCCGGTGGCAGTAGTCGAATCGCCCTGAGGACGGAAGGAACCGTCAACCCGAGCCTTCTTGTGCTTTCGCCGAGAGCAGCAAATACCCGCCGCTTGATACCACGGACTATCGTCCAGTTAGCTCGCTCGATTGCTCCATTGCTCGTGGATGTGCCACGAGGCGAACAGACCTTGGTGCCCGGTATTCGCAGATTCCGGAATAGCTCGCTCAACCGGGTACCGTTATCGCGATCAACTTATGGGGAATCCCAAAGCGGCGTGACCACGTTGCTTTTGAAAAAGCGAACAACCGCTTTAGCGTGAAGAGGCGACACGAGCTCGCCTCAATCCACTTTGTAAAAGTGTCTATGGCGACAGCGGTGTGTATAGCCCTTGTACCCCTTAGGGAATGGGCCGAGCAGATCCGCACCCCATGTGGAAAAAGGCCAAGATGGGGATTGTTTGGAGCTCTCATGGCGGGCTTGTGTGCCTTCCGGCGTGAAATTGGCAAGCCTTGCACTTAGTCACGATGTCCGGGCATCTTGTAACGCATGGGCCAATAATAGCCCATGCGAACGCTTTCTTGACGAGTCCTCGAAGAGGCGTGGTTGCCACAGCACCCTCGTGTATGTCCCTAAGAAGGAACACACCCTCTGTTGCGAGATGCACTTGGAGAGAACTCCCGAGCACCTCGACGGTAAAGGATGCCGCCCACAAGCTTGTATGGAGCAACACGCCATGTAAGCCGGAACGCTTCGGCCGTCGTCGGGTGGTCCCATCTGCAAGGTACCGGACAAATGGCGTTGTCGATCCATGCACTGCTCGATAACGGAGACAAGACCACTGCCTCTGTTGCCTCGTCCGGAGACGTGATTGAGGGCTTGTGAAGGTGCTCGACAAGCACCACGGAGCAGGTTCGCGTGAGGATCCATACTTGATAGCTGGTCGGCCGAAGTTGTCCTTCCTAGGCACGAAGAGCACGAAAAATCGAAAATGCCGCCCAACTTCCTCACTTCAACGGTATCGCGCCATTGAGTCATCGCAAGACCGATACTCCTTGTTAACCCGATTGATGACCACCGTGAATCTCCTTCACAATCGGCCGTTGGACACCAAGCGACTTGCACGCCGTAGTCCCGCGAGGAGGCCTCGTACTCTGCGGCGTTGTTAGTCGCCGCAAAGTGTAGTTGGATAGAATATCGAGTTGCTCTCCTTGAGGAGATGAGAACAAAACCAGCCCCGAGTTTCCGGTCTTGCGAGCCATCGAAAAACATGGTCCAAGAGGGTTCATCAAAGTTGCTCGGGAGCTTCACAGGATTTGGCGGGCAAGTCCATTCAGCGACAAAGTCGGCTAGGACACGTGACTTAATAGCGATTCGGCAAATGAATAATGATCAAACTCGCTAGTTCCATTGCCCACTTAGCTATCGTCCGCTAGACTCCTTGTTAGTAGGATTTCTCCCGAGAGGAACGTGGTGGGACCAGATTTGATGCTTTCGAAGTAGTGGCGAAGCTTTCGGAGGACATGAGCAAGGCATAGAGGAGCTTCGGACCTCGTGGTGCGCTCCTTTGATCCGTGAAGTACCTCGCTCACGTAATAGATTGGTCGCCAGATGCCTTCCCTTTCGACCGTCAAGACAAGGCCACCGCTTGTGGCGTGCAACCTAGGTACAATAGGAGCCGCTCGCCATGCCGCTGGGTAGTCAAGACAGGAGGATTGGACAGTATCGCCGGATCTGGAAGGATCTGTCGACTTTTCCGTCCACTGAAACCATTGTGCTTGGCGCAGGGCTTTAAAGAAGGGTAGCCCGCGTTCGCCTTGACGGGAAATAAACCTGCTTAGGGCAGCCATCCGTCCAGTGAGGCTTTGTACTTCCTTTACGGTAGTTGGAGCCTGCATATTTTCAATGGCCTCGATTTTTTCAGGGTTGGCGTAAATACCTTGCGAGCCAATGACATAACCGAGCAACATTCGGATCGAACACCAAAGGTACACTTCTCTGGATTTAATTTTATTGATTGCTGGTGAGATTGTGAAAGGTCTCGCCGGGTCTTTTACATGATCTGGAGCATACTTGCTCTTTACAACTATGTAAATCGACATAGACCTCCGTGTTTTTTCCAGGCTGCTCGGGAAGGTCTTCTCCATTAAAGCTATTTGGAACGTGGCACCGAGATTGCGCAGGCCGAAAGACATGGTCGAGCAGCGAAAGTGCCGAAAGGGGTGATGAAGGCGATCTTCTCTTCATCCTCGGGAGATGCTTATTTGGTGGTAACCGAGTAAGCATCTAAAAACTCGAAATTGGGCATCCGCAATCGCATCGACCATTTGGTCAATACGAGGGCGGGAAATTGTCCTTAGGACAAGCGGCGTTTAGATCGTGTGATCGACACATCCTCCACTTGCCGCCTTTCTTCTTTACAATGACGGGGTTGGCTAACCACTCGGTGTGATCAACCTCGCGGATGAACCCAAAGAATGAAAGCGCTTGCTGTCGATCTTTGATGATCCTGTTTGAATTCAAAAGCGACGAAGCTTCCGGCGAACAAAGCTTCTTGTCCGCCGGACGACGATTTTGTGCTCGACACCTCCTTGGGACTCGGGCATGTCGATGGCTCCCGGCGAATACATCTGCATTGGCTCGGAGGAAGGCAATGAGCTCGCTTTCCTATTTGGGGTCCAGATTGGCCCCTGTGAAGCTATCTTGGAAGTATCGCTCAGCGGCGCCGAACTTCCTTGGTTTCTCCTCTGGTGAAGGGAGACCCTAGGCGTCGAGACTTGGTCTGCGGAACTTGAGACATGGCGGAAGCTGGTCGACCAGGCAAGGGATCGCTCGTCGCAATCCAAAGGCTGCTTTGTAGTTGCCCTTGACCGTGATCACGCCGTTAGGTCCCGGTATCTTCACGCAATGGTAAGCGTGGTGGGATACGGCCATAAACTTACCGAGAGATGGCCTGCCCAAGATTGCGTTGTACGCCGACGGGAAGTCGACCACATCGAAAGTGATCAACTCTGTCCGGAAGTTGCTTGGGTTGCCGAAGGTGACAGGAAGAACAATCTGCCCCAACGGTTTGACAGCTTCTCCGGAACAATCCGTAGAAGGGCATTGCGACTTCCTTGACTTGGAGCGAGGATTTGCATCTCGCCCAAGACTTTAGCGTAAAGCAAGTCCAAAGCGCTCCGCCGTCTACTAAGACACGGCCAACTCTCGCTGTCGATGGTCGGGCGACCACCGATGGGAGAGCCGAGGCTTGGTCATCGGTGGGGCAATCCTCCCAGAGAAGGAGATGGAGACCTCGATCCACTTCATCGATTCAGCCGAGGTTTTGCCTTTTCGACGCGTTGTGGACCTCCCGGCAGCTTCCTTGAGGTCTGCGCCGAGAGGTATAAGCCGAGGAGCCGCCAAAAATGACGGCGATATGGTTCACGGGCTCGTGATATTCGTCATCATCTTCCGATCACCATCGTCGGTTTGGCGCAGCCTTAAGCATCACCATGTTCAGGCGGGGTGGGCATTGGGCCCTTGCCGTTGTAGAAATCTTGAGCTTTGCGGCCCAAGTTCTCTGATGGCGTATATCATGCCCGTAGTCTTTGGTGGAACTTGCAAAATCGGTCGCTCGGACCTTTCTTGCCTTGTCCGCCTCCCGAAAGCGTGCTTTTTGCCCTTATAATTATTGTTGGGCTTCTTCGCCGTCCTTGGGAGGAGGTCGCGATCCATACCGCTGACGGTATTGTTCGTGATCACCTTTGTTCTTCTTCTTCGGGACTTCTTGTCACCGGGAACATTGTCTTGCTCTTCTTCTTCTCATCCACACCAGTGGGGCGGCGGCTCGCCCTTGTCGAACGCCTTTTTAGATGAGCAGCGCTCTGCAAGCGTTGGCATATGATCACCGCCTTGAACAGTCGTTGGCGGTCCAGTCTCATTGATCTCGAGATCTGGGTGAGCGCTCGTCGCATGACTCCGTTTTGAAGGCGCGGACAACAGATTCATCCGAGATGTTCGGGATCGTGTTGCGGATCTTAATGAAACGCTTCACGAAGTTGCGGAGGGTCTCCCCGTTCATCTGGATCATCTGGTGCAGATCATCCTCCTTGCCCAGACGCACGTAATACCGGAAATTAGCGATCGAGGCGCCACAAAGCTGGTTCCATGAGTGATGGAACCCTCCTGCCGATTGAGCGACCACGTCCGAGCAAAGACCCTCAAGGACGATCGGAAGGTAATTAGCCATAACGAAGCTCGTCACCCCGCCGCCATGATGGCCGTGGCGTGAATGGAAAGGAATTCCTCCGGGTTCGAGTCCCATTGTACCTCTCCATGTGACCGGGCTTGAATTTTGAGGGCCACCGGACGGCCCGGCTTCGTCGGAGAAAGCCCTGCGGCTCGAGCATATGACCGCCACCTTCCCGCAGAACCTAGTCTTGAGAAGACGTTGGTCTGTTGCGCGAGGAACTCTGCTGAACGGACGACTTCGGCTGGAGAAATTCTCCGGGACAATCCACCACGCTCCTTCCTCGTGGTTGCGACGACGCGCTCATCACGAGGGGACCGTCCGTGACCATCGCGTCGCGCTTGCCCCGTGGTCGCGATGACTACGAGGATCGGGCGGCGGCGGCGACCACGGTAGCTCGCTCATGGACGATGATCGCCGATGGTGGCGGGGTCACGCGATCGATCGAGCTGTCCGAATCATTCCGGCGGTTTGGCTGCGCCGCTCGAGGAGTTGTTGACTTCTCCTAGAGACTTTAGGCCTTGACCGGTCGCTCTAGGTTAGTCGCAATAAAGACGCCCATGCGGGCGAGATCAACTTGATTGGTGGATCTAAGGACCGTTGCCATAGCCTCGAGCCGTTCCCGACTTTGATCTATGGGTCCCGGATCTCGAACCATCCGCGTTCGCTTGATCGAGTCTCGTCACGCAGGAATTGACCCAACAGGGAAGCCTGCCGGAGACTTAGCGCCAAGACGCGAGGTGGGTCGCGACGCTGCCGCATAATCGTCGCGAAAACCGCTAAGGTTTGATTGATGGAATCGCCGAGGCTGCGGCGAATGACGTCTTGCTCGCGAGCAGCCAGTGCAGCCTCGTCTTGATGCCGAGCAGTGTTAATCTGCCCGACCTCGCCAGCCGCCGCGATCGTGCGGGATCCTCGAGGTTCCTACATCGCCATGTTAATCTTTGCGGGGCCATGCGAAGGTATGCTAGACGGTGTCATCGCTGTGTCTCCACAGGTGGAATCTACCGACATGGCCTTGGAATCTGATAAATCTAAACCGTCGTGAAGATCATCAGTTCCGTAGTCGTCGTCGATGACGGGAGTGCGATCCGAGGCTATCTCTGCCATGTAGGCAGAGATATCTGCCTCGGATGCGGAAAGTGTCCGAGACCAAACAGATCGATCTGAACTGACAGGGGATGAGACATCCTGTCCCTCTGAGTCGTAGCCCTCAGGAAGTATCTCTGTATCGCTGATGGAGTTCGACATGTTCGATCTGCGTGTCCCCACGGTCGGCGCCAGCTGTCGACGGTTGGGATATTGACCCAAGTCAACCAAGGTTCTTCAAAGAGGAGATAGGAGACACGCCGAACAACCACGTAACAAAGAACGAACAGAGATGTGGGTTTTATCCCGTTCAGCCTCTCGGGAGAGATAATAGCCCTACGTCCAGCCTTTCTTTATATCAAAGAGAATTACAAGGTGGAACTCGGCGAGATCAGCAGGTCTCGGCGAGTGGTATGCGAAAATCTATCTGTCAAGGGTCTAAGCTAGAAGCTAAGATGCAAAACTCGATGCCAGAGATCTCAGATCCTCCCTACATGCCGTAGGGGCACGGTATATATAGCACAGAGCAAACCAACCTACCGAGGGAATATCGGGCCGGGCTAACTACGAGATCGTAACGAACTCATACATGCCAAATATATCCCGAGATAGATAAGGCATACTCCTAATCTTGGGGATCACGACTCCTAATCCAATCCGGGAAACCAACGTCAAGGTCTTCACGTGTCAGTCTGTAACTCGCTCGAGTCGGACTCAAACAGAAAGCCTAGGCCATCACGCACCGTGCCAGCCATGAAGCTGTTCGGCAGGATGCACATGGGCCTGATAGAACCCTCTAGGGAGCTGGGCCCTAGTAGGCTGTTCGATTGGGCCGTCAGGGAGTGGGCCATGGCGATGGGCCGTGATCTAATCCCCGACACAAACCATATTCACGGCAAGTTTCTTCGAGCAGAGCAACTACGAATAAAGAAATAAGCCTTTGCATCGATTCGTCGATCGATGCGGAGAGCAAACCGATGGACCATATTTGTGGACCATCCTAGTGCTGGGAGTTGGGCCGTGCCAAAACGGGCCAGCTCGGGCACGGCCCGGCACGAACATTTGATGGGCCAGGCCGACACGGCCCGAGATGGCGTGCCGGGCCGGGCCTGAAAACCAGGCACGGCGTGCCGCCCGCCCGCCCGATGTGACGGGCCGTGCTTTGGCCGGCCTGGCCCGAATAGAGGCACGGGTCAGTATTTTATATTTTACGTGGTCTTCCATTGCTCAGATCAATTTCTGTTCAATACGAAAGTTGTAGATAATGTCGAGACGCATCTTTTTCCTGTAGACAAGTTTTTCATTTGAGCAATGTATGAATTTATAAAAAATATTTTTGTCGCTGCCTGCTTTCGGGCCGACGGCGCCGTCCTCGGTAATTCACAATTTTCGAGGTCTTATGCTGCTCGGATGAATTTGGGTTGAACACGAAAGTTGTAGGTAATTTCAAGACACATCTTTTTTGTATTAACAACTTTTTCATTTGAGCAACGTACGAATTTCTAAAAAATTATTTTGCCTGCTATTTTCTTACTCGTGCGTGCTTGCTTGCCTGGCCCGCCCGGCCGGCCCGCCGTGCTTTTGGGCCGTGCCGTGCCTGATTTTGACTTCTCGGGCCAGCCCGGCCCGGCACGGTTGGAGTGACCGTGCCGTGCCGGCCCGTGCCACGCCAGCCCGAGGCACGACGGGTCCGTGCCGTGCCGGCCCGGCACGGCCCAACTCCCAGCACTAGACCATCCTACGTCCCCAAAGAAACAGAGAACTATGACTCAAAAAAAAAAAAAAAGAAACAGAGAACTATCGGCGATATGTCTCCGTCCCATCCAATCTGCCCAAGCATACGAGACACGGCTGACCGCAGCGGGCGCTACGTACTGCTCAGTACGAGCCAAATCAGCCGGTTGCTTCAGTGCGCTCGGTTGCTTAAGCTAAGACGGAATATCACGTGGTCACTGGTCACCCCCAAAAATCCTTTCTGTGCATGCGGCCGGTTTTGCTATGCGTGCGAGGGCGCATGGCGGATGGCCGAGCTGCTCAAGCTACCTGAATTGACTCCACTCCACAGCGCAGCCCCGAGAAAGAGACCTCGATGATGGAGAAGGCACGGTGACCCGTGCACGTTCCAGCCCAGGAGTAGGGGAGTCGGTAGTCGGGAGTTGGGATTTCGTATTTCGGTTTGGCCAAAAATTCCACGGAACTTTCTTGGAATATTGATTCCGGGGATAGTAGGATCGGATAACCGGCGGTCAAACTGTGTTCTTTGTCTCATCCTGTAAAACACTATTTATTTATTTATGAATATTGTTTTAGGGGTGGAATAGAGAGACTGTTGAAAATGCTCTTAGATTGGACGAAAACATTGGTTTCAATGAATTTTGTTTGAATTCAAATATGCTTTTGATATTTTGTTGAAATTTAAGTTTTATTATGTTTTAGTTCAGATTCATGCATTTGAAAAAAAAACAACCGAAAATAAGCAGTATTTGAATCCATGGTTAGAACAACTAGTATTTGAATCCATGGTTACAACAACGAACGAATTCCATAAGCAGCGGTTCCTGGGACGTTCGATCAGAAAATAAATTGGACTCTTGTTCTAACAGTAGACAACTAGTATTGAACATATAAAATGTATACTACACAATGTAGTATTAAAAAATTTGTTATACATTATGTTCTGCTGATGAAGCATGCAACATGATATCATCAAAAAGAAACAAAATTATTAGACATGACAATAAAACTGTTAAAACATGTTAATAAGATTGATGGAATAGGACAAAACAACTATTGAAACACATTGAAACATAATCGACCTATGTTCAAACATGATAAAAAATTATTAAAACATGCCAAAACAAACATTGGAATATGCCAAAAGAATTGATGAAGCATGCCAAAAAACTAACGAAAATATCATATTTCACATTGAATTATCCACCCCATACAAAGTGTTAGATACTCTATGAGAACAAAGTGATGTTTCGGCACACAAACCCGAATATTTCATACGTACGAGTGTGATATTTCAAGAACAAGAACCATGGTACATCTCCTCTTTTAGCATCTTCTTCCTCAAATACGACCTCCTCTTTACCATCCTCTCCTCAAAACCAGCGATCCCACGTCGTGCTCGCCAGGCACCTCTTCTTCCTTCGCCGAGCATCGGTCCCCTATGCTGCTCGACCTCCCTCTGCCACCAATGGAGGTAGACCTGGACCAAGAACTCTTAACGGAGCTACGACCATTGGATGGGGGCTATGGCTCTGATTGGACCCTCACCCCACCATTGCTCACAGCCTCACGGAGCTCGTCTTGCCCTCTGTTTTCTTCCTTAAAAGCATCCGCGAGCGGTGGTGGAAGAAAAAAAAATAAAAAGTTGTGTGCTATGGAACTATATGCCATGTGCCAGTGGATCCCATTTACCCTGTTCTTCAAAAAAAATATACAGTGCACTGGCGAGTCTTCAAGTGTGCAGACACAAAACTGACACGAACGCCAATGCGCCATGAGACCAGACAAAGAACTATAACTTCTCGGGTCGCACCAACTGGGGATGGACGGGCATCCGATTTGGCCGAACACCCAATCCGTATCATTCTCGGAAAAAATTAGGAGAGTACACTAGGATCGATAATTGATGGTTATTTGATTTTCTTGTGGTTTTGGGATAAAAATTTCAGTTAGAAATTAAAAATTGCAATATAAGTTTATTGCCAAAATTTTCGACCATAGGCAGAACTACCAACATTTATCCAAAATTTTAAATTTTGTTTATGAAAATTAAATGCACCAAAAAATTTATCCATACATTTCCTTTACCAAGCCCTACGATAACACTGATGACCAATGATAACTCGCCAATTTTTTTCCCATGCCATCTACCAGATTGTAAGGACATGGAAGCAAATAAAATGTTCATCAAACTCATGCTCCTCATGATCATTGCTTGCCTTCTTGGTAACACTGCCACACAGCGTGATAACGATGACAAAAGGGATAAGTCGATCGATTATTGGGCCTCATGGACATGAGTTCTGGTTAGGACTGGATTAAAAAAGGTACTCCCTCCGTTTTAAAATGTAGGACATATAAATTTTTTGCACGGTCTTCAAGTATAACTTTGACCTTTAATTTCTTTCAAAATATACCATTAACAACTACAAAACTAACATCACATTAAAGTATTTTTAGATACGGATCTAAATATATCACATGCATATACTAAAACATATAATTTTTTACTTAATTACTAGTCAAAGATTTTAAACATTGATTTTTAAAAAAACATGCACATCCTATATTTTAGAATGGAGGGAGTATTGGTTAGGACCTACACAAATCGATCATTTTTTATATTCGGCGCAACGAGGGTATTTTATACCTGGGAGGCGCCATCGTCGCTGCCGGGCAAAGCAACCAAGGGAATCTTCAGAGAAGACGCTTAATATCCGAATAATTAATATCGGAATATGTCATGTGTCATCGCTCATCATCCGTGTACGTACTTCGGCTACAGAAATGATCAGTTGGTTTCAGTTTTGGCTACAGAAATTCTAGTATCGGTGGGTACGTTCTGTTGCACCTAGCTAGGATCTCGTTGGCTCTGAAGTTTAAAATGTTTAATCGAATGTTTACTCCATCAGAACACGTTCTGGCTTAACTGATGGGCACTGTTCCATCGTTCTGGTTTCGACAGAAACAATTCAGTGCAGTGATCCCAAACTCCCAATCCAAAGTGACACCCACAGGAAACACATATGAGGAAAGCCACGACCTGACGAATAAGCAAGATAGCAACTATGACGAGACCGAGACGCGAAGACCTGGACCCAGAGGTCACCGAGACAAGACTGCAACGAATGAGAGTATGAGACAATGGCGCAATGCTGGTGAGCTGATGGCTGCACGGACCTAGCTAAAAGAAGCCATTTACGACAATTTTCTTGGTACTTAACCATAGCCAGCAGATCGAATGTTATCCATGAATCCGTTGGTGAATTATGATTACGATCAGACACGCGTAAACAAACAAATTAAGTGACCAATCACGAAGGTTACCCAAATTAACGTGCCGGGTCACTCGCACTGACACACATTGACAATCCCTAAAAAGAAGTGAAAGAAAGAGAAAAGAGAAATACTAATACAATTTACAGGTAGATCCTCTGTGAACTGTCCATATTGTTAGATTAATTTGCAATCACACAATAATCCTGAGTCCTGACCGTCTCCTTCATCCTGGCCTGAATGCTTGATCAGTGATCACCTCTCGATCTCAATGGGCTTCGTGCCGCTCACCACGTGCCCGAAGCCGCCCTTCGCGGCCTCGAGGTCGTCGTCCTCGTCGTCGTGGTCGTCGCCGATGCTGAACCGGCGGTCGCCGTCGCCGTGGCTTCCTTTCACCAGCGGCACGTACTGCGGCTCCTCGGGGTACCTCTTGACTAGCTGGAGGTAGAAGACGACGACGAACAGCACGGTGCCGGTGAGGTACCAGCTGAACTGCAGGTTGACGAGGGACTTGGCGCGGTGGAGCGCCTGGTCGGTGCGGCACCGGACGACGTCGTGGCCGTCCTCGTAGTTGAGGAAGCAGCCCTTGGGGACGAGCGCCGGCGTCCAGAGCATGACGCCCATGGTGACGAACCAGACGCCCTGGAAGACGATGCTCGCCGACCGCACGATGCTCACGGTGATGCTCCGGCAGCAGGGGATCCCGAGCAGCGTGGTGATCAGCGTCACGGCGATCACCGTCTGCAGCAGCCAGTGGTACTGCCCCTCCACGCCCATGTGGTCCGCCGAATGGAGGTGGAAGATGAGCAGCTGCTGCGCGAACGCCGCCGCCGCCACCAGCTGCGCCACGGCGTCCCGCATCGGCGCCCCGGCCCTGTCCATGTGGATGGCCGCCGCCGCGTACACCAGCAGCGCCAGTGAGATGGACGCGTGCTCGAAGTTGTGGAGGTGGTAGGAGGGGATGGTGCCGTCGTCGTCGAACGGCTGGTGCTTCGCCGGCCCAATAACCAGCTCCATCAGGATCGACGCCGTCGCGCCGGCGATGATGAGCATGAGCTCCAGGTGCCGTACACCCCGCACCGGGAACCACACCGGCGCCAGGTACGACCTCGGCCGCAGCAGGTACAGCCGGATGTGGCTGAACAGCTGCCACATGCCGATCAGGAGGAACCCGGCGCCCGGCGCGACGTGGCCGACGAGGGTGCCCATGGCCGGCGGCGGGGAAGAAGAGGGTGGCGGTGGCGTGCGGCGTGCGGCGGCCAGCCGGCGAGGGCGGGTTTGAAGTTTGGGGCTCGGCTGATAGGAAATGAGGGGGTTTTAATAGAGGGTTTGGAGGAGGGGAGGGCGTGTCTGGAGAGTTCCGGAGGTTTGGAAGGTTTGAAAAGCTTTCTTATTTTACATTGGATTTGGACGAGGTTGGGTTGTGTGGATCAGCAGTGATGTGTCCAGTGTTGAAAGACGAATGCTGATTGTATTTCCTTTTGTTTTTCTTCCCTGGATGGGCTTTCGAGTCAAACTGTTCTCATTTTAAAAATTTATGTCGAGATTTTGAGGTGCATGCCACCGTTAATTTTTTGTGTCCTTCAGTTTGGAGCAAGATTTATATCAGTTCTCTTTCTTCCTCGTTCGAGTGTTTGCGGTGGAACAAGATAGTCCAGCAAGACAGGACCATATATAAATGCTTTTATAATCATCAGGCGGTTGATTATTAAAGAAGTCTCAATCGATTTTCTTATACACTAGATGATTTTATTGGATCTTTTTTTGTGTCAAAGACGTCTAATCTACGATCAAAGAACTCGGTCGTCTGATTGTCAAACCGGTTGCATAAACACAACTATGAGTTTATAAGAGCCAGATACTATAGTAGATTATTTTATTATGTAATTTTTTTTCATCGTGAATGGAGGACAACCAACAAAAGATACCCAGTGTGCCAGCTTATCAAGTGAAACTTATGAGAACATTCTTTAACAACGACCATCGTACAATCTATAAAGCAAAGGTCAAAAATAATTAAAACACGCACCATTGATAGGCTCCGGTCTCCAGGTAGGGGATGGCCACATGAGGAAGTATGTGTATTGTATGGTATTAAGCTACAAATCCGCACTTGTTTTTTCGATACTATTTTTTAAAACAGGTGTGGCGGGGTACGACATCATTTTTAAGGATACAAGGCACACAATTTTGGGATGTCTCCGGCTAACCGAGTACCTCCATAGGCTCGACCAAGTTCGATGATAAGTTTAACACACATAGTGAAGTTATATGTAAAAGAACATCAATGCTAGAAAATTAACAATCCATGGGTCTTAGAACATAGGTTCCGGTGAGACAAGGTATATACAACATATCCGAACACTTTATATAAATATCTCAAAAATTCCCTACTTTTGAATGCAGCCGTAAAAGATTTTGAAAAAAAATACATTTCGACTCGAGTTCGAAGCGATTTTTTATTTTTATTTGCAGATTCTGTCATTTCAACATATGTCTTTGTGTTTTCTATCAGCCGTCGCTTTCTTTTGCACAAAACAAAGTCGAGATAATATGTGCCCATGGGGCCCAAGTTCGATAAAATGAAGCAACTTCAAAGCCGTTCTGGAAGAAGTGACCCAATTTACCACCGTGCCCTTAACCGTGCATGCACGTGTGGCTCTGACCGTTCTAGCGCGAGTGCGCGACGGTTCGACGGAGGGGCAGATACGGAACTCGCCGCCGCCTCGCCTCGACCAACCGCGACCATCCCGCGCTGCTGCCCGTGCCCGTCGCCGTCACCGTCGCCGGTCGGCTCTCTGCTCCTAAACGGATAGCGGCCGCCAGTTTTTTACCGGTCGCCGCAGCCCCCCGTGTCGCGTGGCGCCTCGCCGCCAGGGCAAGGAGCAAACCCACGTACCTCACCTGTGAGATCGACGGCAACCGCCCGATCGCCCGCCGGAGACGGCATCCCGACGAGTCGACGACTCGCCGTCGCCGCTCGAATGCGCCGCGCCGGCCGGCCGGCTGCTCAAACCGCGCATGGCGGCCGCCGGGCAGGGGCTTCGCCGGTGGTTTCTTACCCCCACTGCTGCCGGCCGGCGAACGTCCGCCGGGTGCCCCATGGCTGTGCTTCCGGTCCGGGCAGGTTTACGTTACGCGACCGCTTCTAGAATATTTAAAGTTGCTTAATATATTTGCTGAGTAAATATATCCGTTTAATTCTATAACTAGTCATCTTTAACTCGGCTAGTTTATTTATTCACCTCAATTATTCCGAACATCAGCTTGCTTATTCCTTTTCTCCGTCGGCTTCGTGCTCGCTGATTCGCTGGGGAGCTAGCGGGGGCAGTACAGTGATGCACACGGACTGAACTCGCGCTGTTCCTCAGCTAGTCAGCTTAATTAACAAAGAATAAAACTCACCCTGTAGAAACAATATCATGTTGAGGCTTGAGACGCTGCTTAATTCCTTGCCTTGCAAGAAAGGTTAATTTACACTGGCCACGAGTCGAAGTCAACAAGGTCCGAATGGCACGGGTTCGTTCTAGTCTTCTAGAAAACAGCTCTCACAACCCAGCTGGTTAAGCTCAGGTTACTTGCTTTGCCTACGTAACGAGAGGCTTAGGCAGTGTGTTTACCTAAGCGCTGAGGTGAGCTTAGCTCCGCGGCTGACAGGCACAATTCAGCTTAAGAAATAAGCACCATCAATTCATTTTGCCTCCAGCTGAGCACATCGATCACGTATTCCCATATATATATAAACCAGCGCGGGGAGCCTTAAGCGCTACACGCTATGGCTCTGTTTCTTTGCGTCGGTGTTCAGCGGTCAGCGGTCAGCAGTCCCGCGTTGATACAGCGCCGGGTGATGGAAAAAGTCGAGCCAGCACCCACCATTAAATGCTCAAGCCAAAGACCAAAGATGAAACGCGGGAAAAAAAGCGGCGAGCGGTAAGCCACGCAAAGAAACACAGCCTATATATGCTGTGCAGCAGCTAATGCCACGTACATCACAAACAAGTTTTTTTAAATAACTATATGTTACTGCTGTAAAAACCACCTCATTTGCTCAACAAGCCACTCAGTTTTTACAAAAGAAATTACGGTTTTGCTTAAACCCGGTGGATCGGGCTCTTGACCATGCATGCCGACGGTGGGCTCTCGGCGTCAAGCACATGTAGCGCAATGATCGCTGGTGGAGGCGATCCCAAAGAATTATTGATTTTCAACATTGAATTAATTCTTTTTAGCGTAAATTTTGTTTGATTTGCAGCGATTTTTAGTCAAATTCGTTTTTTGAAACACTCTTAGGCCTTGTACATTTCAGATTAGTGTAGCGTAGCGTAGTGTTTCAATAAAATTTATCTTTTTTATATAGTCTATTTAGTGTAATAATTTGTAATGATTTTTCTCATGTTTTTAGTAGTTCTCATAAAGATCCTAAAACTATTTTTAAATTATTTTTTATAATATTTAAACCACTTTGTAAATACTCTTAAACTTTATTGAAACACTACGCTACGCTACATTAAGCTGAAATGTGCAAGGCTTTAGAGCTCACTTAAGCGAAAATCAAATACACTAAAACGAAAGTCTAAAGAAAACCAGGGAAAGTAGGCAGGAAGGCACTAGCTAATTAGACGTGATTAATTATTTGATTATTGTCATTTAATCTAGTGCATCATGCATGGTTAATGTGCGTCTACTGCGCCTAGGCTCCCAACAAGGGATGCAAGACCGTTTACACCACGGTTTTTCATCATTTTTCGGCTTTCCATTGGTCAAACGAGGTCATCGGCTGCTTTTCCATCGCGTACATGCAGGAAGCTAGTTGTGGTCCTGCCTTTCGTTTTTCCTTTCGTCTTGTTGAAATGTAAAGAGAAATGCCAGTGCATGTGGTGTGTTCACTTTAGATGAGGTTTAAAGATTAATTTGAATTTGTACAAACCAACTAGCGTTGTACTAATAATAATGCTCGAAATGTCATTGTTAGACTATTTTAGTTATCATATACAACGAGAAATTTCATCCTTAGAACATTCTATTGGTCAACAAAACATATAGGTTTGTGTTTCTTTTTTACTTGCTCTAAAAAATTCAACCCTATTTACCAAAAAGACCTTCAGAGCAGCGGAGCAAGCTGACCCCAAGACCCCAAAGCTGATATTTTTTCCCCATATATTTATGACTTTATATACGTTTGCTATCATATAACATGCTAAAAAATTAATTGTGCTAGTTGCACTCACCCTTCGCATACCCTACTTGTAAAATCGTCTAAACTTTTTTAAAAAATATCAGATCCTTCAACCTCCTGTCTCCCTCTCCTCATCTCATCCATCCTTACAAGGCCGTCGAGTAAAGGTCGTCGAGAGAAATACATAGTCTCGACGGCCGTATGATATGACGTCGATAAAGACCCCCCGGACGCCGTTTACGGCATGTTGGGATCAGTCTCGACGGCCGATAACTAGCCATCGACACTGTTGCTGATGGGGCCCACCGTGCGCTAGCGTCCGGTGACGTGGACGAAATGACTGTGTCGACAGCCTATACATAGCCATCGACACTGACTCTGATGGGTCCCACCGTGGAGCTAGCACCTGGTGACGTGAACGGAAAGGGTAGTATCGACGTGAAATGCTAAAAAATCAAAAAAAATTAGAACTTCCTATGAGGTGACCCCTTTGAAACCAGAAGCTTTCCGGAGAAGTTCAACTAGAGTTTCATATTTCATGTGATCAAAGCAACGTCAAACATCCCATTTGAATTTAAATTTTGTTCATTTGTAAATTTAAATTTAAGTTTTACCCACTATTCAATAATCGATACACGCACGCCCACACCCAACTATTTTTTGAATTTTTGACTACTAAAATTGAAATTATGATATTTAAACATTATTTACTACATTAATTAAAAAGCTATATATGTTCAATATTCCTCAATTCAAACATTACAAAAATACATACCCAAAAAATTAATAAAATGTAACATTTCTAATTTTTATTTCAAAATCACAGCAATTTTCAACAAAGATTGAAATAAAATTTAAACAAAAGGGAATAGAAAAATAGTTTAGAACACACATAGTCTCGACGGCTTACTATAGACCGTCGATACTGTGATATAGTATCGACTGCTTAACGGCGAACCGTCGAGACTGTTAGACGCCGTCACTCCACGCACCCTCTCCGTGGGCCTTCCCCAAGCTAACTCGACAGCTTGTTTGTGGGCCATTGATACTGACCACTGGTTTGAGTTATATCTACGGCTTATTAATGGCCGTCGAGACTAAGTTACATGTATCGACGGCTAATGTTTGGCCGTCGATTCTGTCTTAACAGTCGAATCTATTTTTGTTTCCTGTAGTGGGTGCACAAGTCACCAATAACCATCACGGGCTATGCATGACTACAGGCTACACATGACCACACTGGCGCTCAATTTAATTCAACGCGATGTGGCAACCGATGCAACTCAAACATGGTGCAACACGGAAACCGATTCAACTCGACGCGGTGCAGTGATCGACGTGGTGGCTTCAGAGACTAATGGCGTGGTTTTATAAAAAGAACATGTAGAGATAATTGAGTCCAGTTATAAATCTCGAAGCACATCCAATAGTTATCGATGTACAGTAGTTGTATGTATATACGTGGAAATAATCATCCCCTCCCGACTTTGACATACAGAAGTCAAATCACTGTGTGTGTGTGGACAACTTGATCGGGGAGGAACGATATAGGCAAGAGGCAGATATATGAATTGAAACCGTCAGAATCGCACGTATAGATTTCGTGATACTTTTCTCTACATTTCCCGTGAAATTCAGCCGAATTTTTGCGGTCTAGTCGTACAGCCCAAATTCCAAAGCTGCCAGGGGCGTCCTTGCTAATCTATGCAGAGCGCCATGCACCTCATGGATCACGCGCGGGCTCTAATAGATAAGCTAATTATTATCCGATCGTTTGCCACATGTGAGCCGTACCGGTTCAGAATTTGGCCAAGAATATATATGTCTATCTAGAAAATATTGACGATCTAGAGGGGCGTGGCCAGCTGTCAGTCAGGTGGCGTACAGATGTTTAGGGGTATCTCCAACGGTGCTATGCTGCTAACTACCTCTAAAAATTATTTCATCTAAATCCTTTTACTTATGTGGAAATTAAAGAAGAAAAAAAGAAGAGATAGAGACAAGCTCTTAGCTAAAAGTCGTCTATAGTGAATTACAACGTAAATCTACCATATATTAAATTATTAATATTGGCCCATATTAATTTTTATATACAATGTTATAGCAAATCCATTTAAGAGGTTGTATAATTATCTCTAGATGGTGCTATTGATTTACTCTACTATTGCAGATACCCTAATATGGATGTTGGTACCCTGTATACTAGAAGCGAGGTCGAGGAGCCACTAGTTGCTTTTGTAGGCTAAAAGCGAGGAGTCTGCAGATATTTTAAGGAGTACCATTTACCTAAAGTAACTAAGTCACTAAGAGTGGAATACAATACCATTTACCTGAAGTAATTGAGTCGCTAAGAGTGGAATATTCCGGGTTGAATAGTATGTCCATGTTTCTGAGATTGATTTAATGGGTCATGATCTATACACTACAAGAAACGCCAGCAGTGTCGAGTGCCAAAACCGTCGACAACAACACATAAGCCTTCGGCAAAACCATGTCTCGACGGCCAACGGCCTTTTCAAAGACCATCGACATAAGTGCAACAGACACCGTTTCCGTCTAAACAACGTACTCTCGACAGCCACAATCAAACCATCGAGCGACCAGAGATGCGGACCCCATGAAACGGAACGGACCACCCGTACCCGGGTAACATACTCTCGACGGCTTTAACGACGCCGTCGAGAGTATGCATGTTGAAATGTTAACATGTCTCGATGGCTTTGGTATGGCCGTCGAGAGTAAGACTGTTCAGAAAAAAAATTGTTTTAATTTTGCAAAAAAAAAATCAGAAAACTATTGTTGCTCCCAGCAACGACAGCATCTGCACCTGCAAACCCAAAATTCCCATAATTTATATATTGCCCAATTGTCGCACACATGTGACCACAATATCACAATTGCACACATACATAATCAAAAGCCATGGCATACCCATCGATAATCAAACGTAGGATCAAAAGCCACGGCATAAATATATAATAACATCGCAATTCACTATCCACAAACGTAGGATAACAACCAAACATATGCATATATAACCATTACAAGCTAGCTAGTCACCTAATGCTCACTAGATGGAGGATCGCCTGAAGGGGATAGGGACGGCTGGGTAAACATCGGCGGAGCGCCATCGAACATGTTGTTGATGAAGTCAGCCTCCTAGCTGCCCGATGTCTTGCCTCCCTCGTGAGCATGAGCTGCTGCTGGGACGGCAGAATCCAAACTCTTAAAGCAAACATAGACTTATTAGTTAATGCTATGTGTTGAAATAAAGTAGACATGTTTTGAGGTCGAATGACTTACCGCCTCAGTAACGTACGGGAAACCACCATGTGGGTGTGGTGGGCCCATGTAGTCACCTACTGGGGGAGGTGGGCCGCTGTAGAGAGCTTGGTGAGGAGGAGGTGCACCATAGGGACCCTGTGTGGCAGGTTGGTGCGGCGGGCCCCTGTAATAGCTCTGGTAGGGAGGCGGGGCCCGTATCCACTACGATACGGTGGTGGACCCCCGTAGAACCCTGGACCGCCACTAGCACCGCTCAGGTTAGCTTAAAACAAATTTGGCATGTGTCTTGTTAATTAAATGGTACGATGTATATGAAAGAATATTTAGAGTTTAATTACATACCCCAGCTAGTCGAGAGAGGCTCTTCAAATAGGTGAACCTTGCCTCGAACTCCGCTCGCTTATGTTATGCACAGGAGAACTTCTTAGGATTATGGCGTCGAAAATCTCATCTCGAATCCACCAGTGCCGCAATGAATTGTGCTCGATCGGTCATTTGTAGGCTATCCACTGGGACGCCCATAGATGGCAGTCCACTTGACAATTTGAAAACGCTTAACACATCTTGTATGAAAACACAATGAATCACCGTTCATGTTCCATACGAGTTGTGCCGTTTTCGAATGGGTGACGTACGGCTAGGTGACAATTGAAAAAGACTAATGCGGACATGTTATTATTAACCTAATATATTACCAAACAAAAAAATGTAATAAATAAAATTTATGAATTAATAAACAATAAATCATCAATCCGAAAAATAATTACTAATTACTAAACAATAAACAATAAATAATCAATTATTTACGACATTTATTTTATTTATTATTTGCCAAATTTACTTGATGTGTTAGTAACTAAACCTATATTAGTGTCGTGTGTTAGTAACTAAACCTATATTAGTGTCGACTAATCATACATGGTCGTCGACACTACACAACAAGTATGGACAAAAAAGGGGATTCGATTACCTCGTACGTCGACGGTCAACGATGCGAACGGCGTCGGATATGAAAAGTGGGGAGGAGACGGGAGGGGGAGGCAGAGGCGGGCGGAGGGGGAGGGGGAGGCGGAGGCGGAGGTTGTGTAGTGCGGAGGGGGAGTGAGGGGTCGGCAGCGGCGCAGGCGAGGGCGAGGGCGAGGCGACGCAGCGGCGGCGCAGGAGACGTCGATACAACCTACGCATTCTCGACGGCCACAAAGAACCGTCGACACAACCTACTCTCTCTCGATGGTTCTAGGTCAACCGTTGAGGCAGTGAAAGGACCGAGATGACGCCTAGAGGGGGGTGAATAGGCGTGACACCAAATTCAAACTCCAACTGCGCTGCGGAAGTAGGTTCGGACTGTCCGTGACACCCCTTGGATAGTCCGAAGTAAACTGTGAAGAAACCTCCCCAAAATCTCCAGAAATGACCTGCACAACTCAAACAACAAGAATACCAAGAGCAATATCACAGAGACACAGGAGAGGTCTCCCTCAAGCACAAGATAGTAAATAGAGTAGATCTAGCAAGGGAGAAACTCAAACCAAATGGAAGAGAGACACAAGGAGTTTTATCCCGAAGTTCGGATCTTTGAGGAGATCCTACTCTCCGTTGAGGTAGGCTCAACACCGTAGAGCCCGAGTCTCACTTGACTCTAATCCTCTCGGATTTGTGCCAAAGCACTCACCGAATATCACCTTGATTCCTTTTCTTGCGGAGGTGGAATCACACCTTCACAACCAATCCGAGGCCAACCACACCGATCCGGAGGCTCACGGCGACACCTAGCCGTCTAGGAGTTCTCAACCTCCAAGAGTAACAAATCCGGCGAGAAACCACTTACTTGGAGGCGACCAAGTTGCACATGAGATGGATCGAGCTCAGATCTAGCACCAATCTAGCTTCTCCACCCTCAAATCAATCTCACAAGGAGGCACAAGGAGGGGAGATGCTTTTAGGGTTCTTGGGGAGAGAGAGTGAAATGAATCTGAGTGATGCGCACAGTTACCGTTTGCTGGGAGCAGTGGAAAGGGTATAGATAGCTCCCTCCAGATATAGCCGTTAGGGTGCAGTAAGTGAGATTCGGACAATCGGTGACAGCATTCGGACAGTCCGAGGAAGGTTATGAATAGTGACCCAAACAAAAGTTATATTTGAGATCTGGAAGGTATGTGGATCATAGATATGGGCTCAGAATCTTCAGATGTGACTAAGTAGTTCGGACTGTCCAAAGATCTCTCGGACAGTCCTGTAAATTGAATAAATCAAACAGAGAGCTCAACTGAAGGCTGCCTCGGACAATCCGAACCTTCGGACAGTCTGGTAATTCCAAATATTCAAACAGAGAGTGCGTCTGGAGGGTGCCTCCGACAGTCCGACCCTTCGGACAGTCCGAGCCAGGGCACGGACAGTCTGGATACAGAGAAGTGTTTTGGGCTTGGAAATAGTGGGGAATCTAATGGGTGACTAAGATTTGACCTAGAACCATCTTTTAAGCACCAGAGTCACTTCATACTAAATTTCTCGTCGAATCCCTCTTTATAGTACGGCCGTCCTTAGACTCAATAAAATAAAGATTACAATTAAAGAATAAATGAGCTTCTAATTGAATAAATCTTCAATTCCTTCGACGACTCTTGATCAATATGATTTTCATACTTAATTCTCTGTCCACAACTCAATTAAATCGTTAGTAGTAGTCTTTAGTAGTTGGCATCAATCACCAAAACAAAATTAGGGGCCTAGATACCTTTTCAATCTCCCTCTTTTTGATGATTGATGACAACCACTAAAGTTTCAAAATGATAAAACCAAAGATGACATATAGAGAACTCCCCTACAGATATGCAGGGAATGAAACTAAAGAGCTCCTCCTATGTCTAGCAATTATAGCACAAATCCGAAATTTAACCAACAATGCATATGGCATGTTAAGCACTCCAATTTTACCAAATTAACAACAACACCAGTTCAACCACAGGACATCGCACACATCACAAGAGTTATTACAAGCACAAAGATTCAAAATAGTTCAACAACAAACACAACACAAGCACAGGCACAAGATAGATTTTTGAAGCTTCTCCTTCTCCCCCTTTGTCATCAAGCACAAAAGGAGAGACGCTGACTCAATCATCTTCATCGCTTGCCTCCTCTTCTTCTTCTTCGTCGTCTTCGCCTTCGGCCTCCTCTTCGGTTATGGGCGCTTTGCCCGTGGATCAAGTTGGCCGAAGATAGCCTGCTCGTTGAACTCTTCATCTTCCCCGCTTGACTCCACCTCGGAGCCGTCGAGAGAGCACTCAAAGTCCATGCGGCGCTTGATGTCCTTCACATGTCGAAGAGTCTTCTTGGAGCGACGCGAGATCTTCTTGTAGTTCTTCTTCCCAAGACAGAAGATGGCTCGAAGGGCATTGAGAATGCCGGAGGAGCTAGAAGTGGAAGGAGTGGTGGTAGAGGAAATTGGCTTATGAGAAATTTTGTGGCCAGTGGTGATGGTCCTAATTCTCAACCCAGTGTGCTTTTCTTTCTTCACAAACTGCAACTTTGTCACCGATTCAATCATCTTCATAATGAGTGGCGCATAGGGACAACTTCTGATCGGCGAGATAGTAGTGATACGAATCTCTTCCCAAATGAAGTCGAAGACATTGAATGACTTTCCACCAGGCCTGACCTTAAGCATAAGGTTCCTTTGATGCCCCGAGATATTGCTTGCATCTCCATCCCTTGGAGTCATGATTTTCCTGAATAACCTGTTCAAATAGTTGTAGTAGGGCTTCATGCCCACAGTGGTACCGTACTTGATGTTCAATTGATCATCATACATGGTTTCCATCCGCTCAGGAGCTAAGACCTCCACATTGTGAAGCTTGTATCCAATGTCCAGCTCTTCCCTAGTGAATCCCATAATAGCTCCAAATCTTTTATAGGACACCGAGTACCACTCTCCCTCGGTCATCCAACTAACAGTCCTAGCTTCATCGCCTTTGCAATAGTAAGTCGCATAGAATTGGGCGATTACTTCTTTGCACCAATAATACTTAAGGCCCATGATGTCTCGCAGTCCGAGCTCTTCACAAGCATCAATGACTTTGTCGAAAGTAGGGTCATTCACCCTAGACATGTGGCTCCAGTCAACCCACTGCATATCAGTGATTGGAGTCTTCTTCGCCAAGATGACTGTGGCATAGAAATCAGAATGGAAATCAGACCAGAAGCGCTTATCCACGCCCTCTTGAGTGTACTTTGCCGGGTCCTCCATACGCCTCTTTCTCACCTTCTCTCCAGCCTTAGAGTAGTCGATTGCCCTCCTTGGAGCGTCTTGGAACTGAAGAGGTGCGTGCATTGTTAGAGGTCCGATAAGCCCTCCTGATGTGCTGCTGGATCCTCCTCTGAAGTGCTGCTTGCCGAGCCCCGTGGGGCTAGACATTTTTCTTTTACCAATGACTGCTCTCTTTCTACCCACACTTGTCTCAACAGGGGTGTGCTCCTCATCTTCCTCTTCTTCTTCAATCTCATCTTTGTGAATCGCTTGGCATAGTGTCATGACGCTGCTTGGTTCGCCTTTCATACTGAACAGACATTCGCCCTCTCGGCAATTCCCTCAAATCTGAACTATCACCTTGACCAGCGGAGTCCCTGCCTCTGAATATAGGAGACAAGGAAGCAAATGAGGGTATAGCATAGGAGATATGATTTTAGTATTTAGAGTTGACGCCAAATTTCTGCAGGGTTCGGACAGTCCGAACCATGTCTCGGACAATCCAAACCTCCCAGAAATAGGGTTTCAACCTAGATCTTTCCAATCAACCAATAAAACTCTATACCATTTAAAAGAGATGAAATAGATAAGTAATAGACTTATTCTACCAAGACATTTCGAAAAATGTTGCTCTATTTGACAGATCGGGCACCAAACCCTAAAAAACTAGAGGAAATAGAGCAATGCCTCGAAAAATATACCTTCTTTCCCTAGCCATGGAGGGGAAGCACGAGGAGAAGAGAGATCCGGCCTTCGGAGCTCAAATCTGTAGCCAAATCGGTGGGGAGAGAGGAGGAGAGAGCCCGTGGAGAATGAGGAAGTGAGAGAGAAACACGGGCTGCCCTCAGACATATGTATCGGATTAAGTGAGATTGATTTGTCCGTTAAATAGGTCCTGACGATCAAACCCAAGAGAGTGCTCTAGGCGGCGGTCGGACGATCCGAGTACCGGACGATCCGTGGATATCTCTTGACGATCCGAACCTCCTGCACACCAAAATGCCAGACTTTGAATGGAATTTAGAGAGGGAAGCACCGGAAGGGGTTTAGAGAGATATCTTAAAAAATCCTTTTATCCATGTGTCGGGGATTAGATCATGGCCCATTGCCATGGCCCACTCCCTGACTGCCCAATCGAACAGCCTACCAGGGCCCAGCTCCCTGGAAGGTTCTATCAGGCCCATGTGCATCCTGCCGAACAGCTTCCTGACTGGCACGGTGCGTAACGGCCTAGGATTCGTGTTTGAGTCCGACTCGAACAGAGTTCTGCACGGCTACGAGAAGACCCGGACGTGGTTTCCCGGATTGGATAAGGAGTCGTGATCCCCAAGATTAGGAGCTTACCTTATCTACCGTAGGTTATATTTGGCATGTACTGAGTTCGTTACGATCTCGTAGTTAGCCCGGCCCGATATTCCTCGGTAGGTCGGTTTGTTCCGCACTATATAAATAGGGGCCCTTTGGCGTTTGGGGGATCCCTGGCATTGAGTTTTGCATCTTGGCTTCTAGCTTAGACCCTTAGCAGATAGATTTTCGCATACTACTCGCCGAGACCTGCCGATCTCGCCGAGTTCACCTTGTAATTCTCTTTGATATAAAGAAAGGCTGGACGTAGGGCTATTATCTCTCCCGAGAGGCTGAACCAGGATAAAAACCCCATCTCTGTTCGTTGCTGTTCGTGGTTGTTGATTGTGTCTCCTATCTCCTCTTTAAAGAACCTTGGTTGACTTGGGTCGATATCCCAACCGTCGGCAATTTGGCGCCGTCCGTGGGGACACGCAGATCGAGCATGTCGAACTCCGTCGGCGATCTGTAGATACTTCACGAGGGCTACGACTCGGCGACGGGATGTCTCATCCTCGTCGATTCAGATCGACTGTTCGGTCTCGAACACTTTCCGCATCCGAGGCAGATGTCTCCGCTTATATGGCAGAGATAGCCTCAGATCGCACTCCCGTCATCGACGACGACTACGGAACTGATGATCTTTACGACGGTTTAGATTTATCGGATTCCAAGGCTATGTCGGTAGATTCTACCTGTGGAGACACAGCGATGACACCGTCTAGCGTACCTTCGCATGGCCCCCGCAGCATTAACATGGCCGATGTAGGAACCTCTGAGGATCCCTGACGGCCGTGGTGGCCGGGCGAGGTCGGGCAGATTAACTCGCTCGCACCTAAGACGAGGTCGCTGGTTGCCGCTCATGAAGCAAGACGTCATTCGCCGCAACCTCGACGATTCCAACAACGATCGCGGGCACGGTTCGCGATCGGTGCAAGCGACGCGTCGCGACCACCTCGCGTGCCCTCGCCAAGTCTCCCGCGAAGCTTCTCCGTCCGGATTGGTTCCCGCTAAACCGGACTCGGCCGGGCAAAACGCGGATGCCTCGGGGTCCCGTAACCCTAGAGCGAGTTGGGAACGACTCGCGGCCATGGCTTCGGTGATTAGATCTACCAACCAGGCCGACCTCGCCCGTATGGGCGATGCTGTTGCTTCTAACCTAGAACGATTGGCTGAAGGCCTAAAGTCTCTAGGAGAAGTCAACAATTCCTTCAGGCAGCGCAAAATGACCAAACCGCCGGAATGGTTCGGACAGCTCTGATCGATCGCGTGACCTTCGTCACCGTCGAAGGATCCTCGTCCATGAGCAGGCTACCCGTGGTCGCCGTCGCCGCCGAGTCCTCGTAGTCATCGCGACCACGCGGGGCAAGCGCGCGCGATGATCACGGACGGTCCCTCGTGAGGAGCGTCGTCGCAACCACGAGGAAGGGCGTGGTGGATTGTCCCGAGAGAGTTTCTCCGCATCGAAGTCATCCTGTTCAGCGGGAGTTCCTCCGCGCCGCAGGACCAACGTCTTTTCAAGACTAGGTTACGCCGGGAAGGTGGCGGTCATATGCTTTGGGTGCGGGCTTTCTCGACGAAGCTTGAGCTGTCCGGTGGACCTCAAAGTTCAAGCCCGGTCACATGGAGAGGTACAATGGGACTCGTAACCCGGAGGAATTCCTTTCCATCACGCCACGGCCATCATGGCGGCGGGGGACGATCTCGTTATGGCTAATTACCTCCGATCGTCCTTGAGGGTGCTTTGCCGGACGTGGTCGTTCAATCGCCAGAGGGTTCCATCGGCTCATGGAACCAGCTTTGTGACGCTCGATCGCTAATTTCCGAGCTGTTACGTACGTCTGGTAAGGAGGATGATCGCACGGATGATCCGGATGAACGGGAGACCCTCCGCAACTTCGTGAAGCGTTTCATTAAGATCCGCAACACGATCCCGAACATCTCGGATGAATCTGTTGTCCGCGCCTTCAAAAACGGAGTCCGCGACGAAGCGGCTCACCCAGATCTCGAGATCAACGAGACTGGACCGCCAACGACTGTTCAAGGCGGTGACCGCTATGCCAACGCAGCAGAAGCGTTCAAGACAAAAGGCGTTCGACAAGGGCGAGCCGCCTTGACTGGTGTGGATGAGAAGAAGAAGAGCAAGAAGAATGTTCCGGTGACAAGAAGTCCCGGAAGAAGAAGAACAAAGGTGATCACGAACATTACCGTCGCGGTATGGATCGCGCACCTCCTCCCAAGGATGGGCAGAAGAAGCCCAACAATAATTACAAGGGCAAAAAGTCTGCTCAGGGAGGCGGACAAGGCAAGAAAGGACCGAGCGACCGATTTTGCAAGTTCCACTAGCACTACGGGCACGATATACGCCCATCAGAGAACTTGGGCTGCAAAGCTCGAAGATTTCTACAACGGCAAGGGCCCAATGCCCACCCTGCCCGAACAAGGTGATGCCGGTAAGGCCAAGCGCCAAACCGACGATGGTGATCGGGAAGATGATGATGAATATCAAGAGCCCGTGAACCATATCGCCGTCATTTTCGGCGGCTCCTCGGCTTATACCTCTCGGCGCAGCCTCAAGGAAGCTCGGGAGGTCCATTAACGTCGAAAAAGGCAAAACCTCGGCTGAATCGATAAAGTGGATCGAGGTCCCCATCTCCTTCTCTCAGGAGGATTGCCCCACTGGGATGACCAAGCCTCAGCGGCTTCCACTGGTGGTCGCTCCGACCATCAGCAACGCGAGAGTTGGCCGTGTCTTAGTGGACGGCGGGAGCGCTTTGGACTTACTTTCTGCTAAGGTCTTGGACGAGCTGCAGATTCCTCGTTCCAAGCTGAAGGAAGTCGCAATGCCCTTCTACGGGATTGTTCCGGGAGAAGCTGTCAAGCCGTTGGGACAGGTTGTCCTGCCTGTCACCTTCGGCAACCCAAGCAACTTCCGGACAGAGTTGATCACTTTCGACGTGGTCGACTTCCCATCGGCGTACAACGCAATCTTGGGCAGGCCATCTCTCGGTAAGTTTATGGCCGTGTCCCACCACGCTTACCATTGCGTGAAGATACCGGGTCCTAACGGTGTGATCACGGTCAAGGGCAACTACAAAGTCGCTACCGATCGCGACGAAGCGATCCCTTGCCCCGGTCGACCAGCTTCCACCGCGGTCCCGAGGTTCCGCAGACTAAATCAGACGCCCTAGGGTCTCCCTTCACCCGGGGAGAAACCAAGGAAGTTCATTGTAAACTGATGATACTTCCAAGCAGTTCACTTGGGGCCAACTGACCCTAAATAGGAAAGCGAGCTCATTGCCTTCCTCCGAGCTAATGAGATGTATTTGCACAGGAGCCATCGACATGCCCGAGTCCCAAGGGAGGTCATCGAGCACAAACCGGTTGTCCCACGACAAAAACTTGTTCGCCGGAAGCTTTGCCGCTTTTGAATTCAAACAGGGATCATCAAAGATCGACAGCAAACCGCTCACGCGGGTTCATCCGCGAGGTTGATCACACCGAGTGGTTAGCCAACCCTGTCATTGTAAAGAAGAAAGGCGGCAAGTGGAGGATGTGTGTCGATCACACAGATCTGAACGCTGCTTGTCCTAAGGACAACTTCCCGCTGCCTCGTATAGACCAACTGGTCGATGCGACTGCGGATGCCCAGCTTCTGAGTTTTTTGGATGCTTACTCCGGTTACCACCAAATAAGCATCTCCCCCAAGGATGAAGAGAAGACTGCCTTCATCACCCCTTCGCACTTTACGCTATCGACCATGTCTTTCGGTCTGCGCAATGTTGGTGCCACGTTCAGTATTGATGGAGAAGACTTTCCCGAGCAGTGTGGAAAAAACACGGAGGTCTATGTCGACGACATAGTTGTAAAGAGCAAGTATGCTCCAGATCATGTAAACGACCTGGCAGAGACTTTTCGTAATCTCACCAGGCATCGAATAAAATTAAATCCAGAGAAGTGTACCTTTGGTGTTCGATCCGAATGTTGCTCGGTTATGTTATTGGTTTGCAAGGTATTTCGCCAACCCCGAAAAAATCGAGGCCATTGAAAATATGCGAGGCTCCAACTACCATAAAGGAAGCTGAGCCTCATCGGGCGGATGGCTGCTCTAAGGTGTTTATTTACCGTCAAGGCGAACGCGGCTGCCCTTCTTTAAGGCCTGCGCAAGCACAATGGTTTCGAGGGATGAAGAAGCCGATAGATCCTTCCGGGATCTGAGCGATACCGTCCAATCCTCCCGTCTTGACTACCCAGCGGCATGGCGGCGCCTCTGCTGTACCTAGGTTGCACGCCACAAGCGGTGGCGCGGTCTTGACGGTCGGAAGGGAAGGCATGGCGACCAATCTATTACGTGAGCGAGGTACTTCACAGATCAAAGGAGTTACACTCGAGGTCGAAGCTCCTCTATGCCTTGCTCATGTCCTCCGTGAAGCTTCGCCACTACTTCCAGACGATCAAATCTGGTCCCGACCACGTTCCTCTCGGGAGAAATCCTACGGAACAAGGAATCTAGCGGACGATAGCTAAGTGGGCAATGGAACTAGCGAGTTTGATCTGTTATTTGCTACCCGAATCGCTATTAAGTCACGTGTCCTAACCTGACTTTGTCGCTGAATGGACTTGCCGCCTAAATCCGTGAAGCCCGAGCAACCCGATGAACCCTCTTGACCATGTTTTCGATGGCTCGCAGACCGAAACTCGGGGCTGGTTTTGTTCTCATCTCCCTCAAGGAGAGCAACTCCAGATTCTATCCAACTACACTTTGCGGCGACTAACAACGCCGCAGTCACGAGGCCCTCCTCGCCGGACTAAGAGCGTGCAAGTCGCTTGGTGTCCAACGGCTGACTGTGAAGGGAGATTCACAGCTGGTCATCAATCAGGTTAACAAGGAGTATCAGTGCTGCGATGACTCAATGGCGCGATACCTGGTTGAAGTGAGGAAGTTGGAGCGGCATTTTCGATTTTTCGAAGTGCTCTTCGTGCCCAGGAAGGACAACTTCCTGGCCGACCAGCTATCCAAGTATGGATCCTCACGAGAATCTGCTCCGGCAGGGGTGCTCGTCGAGCACCTTCACAAGCCCTCAATCACGTCTCCGGACGAGGCAACAGAGACAGGTGGTGCTGTCTCCGTTATCAGCAGTGCGCTGGATCGGACAACGCCATTTGTCCGGTACCTTGCAGATGGGACCCTGCCCGACGACGAAGCCGAGCGTTCCCGGCTTACAAGGCGTGCCGCTCCATACAAGCTTGTGGACGGCATCCTTTACCGTCAAGGTGCTCTGGGAGTTCTCTCCAAGTGCATCTCGCAGCAGGAGGGTGTGTTCCTTCTTAGGGACATACACGAGGGTGCCTGTGGCAACCACGCCTCCTTCCGAACTCTGGTCGGCAAAGCGTTTCGCATGGGCTATTATTGGCCCATCGTTACAAGATGCCCGGACATCGTGACTAAGTGCAAGGCTTGCCAATTTCACGCCGGAAGGCACACAAGCTCGCCAAGAGCTCCAAACAATCCCCATCTTGGCCTTTTTCCACATGGGGTCTGGATCTGCTCGGCCCATTCCCTAAGGGGTACAAGGGCTATACACACCTGCTCGTCGCCATAGACACTTTTACAAAGTGGATTGAGGCAGAGCCCGTGTCGTCTCTTCACGCCAAAACGGCCGTTCGCTTTTTCAAAAGCAACGTGGTCACGCGCTTTGGGATTCCCCATAAGCTGATCACGGATAACGGTACCAGTTCGCCCGGCGAGCTATTCTAGGAATATCGCGAACACCGGGCACCAAGTTCTGTTTCGCCTCGTGGCACATCCACGAGCAATGGAGCAATGAGCGAGCTAACAGACAGATAGTCCAGGTATCAAACGGCGGGTATTTGTCGCTCTCGAGCACAAGAAGGTTCGGGTTGACGGTTCCTTCCGTCCCTCGGGCGATTCGACTTTTCTGACCACCAAGAACCGGGAAACTCCATTCCAATTGGTCTATGGTGCGAAGTTTATCCCGCCACCAAGTCAGACTCGGTTCGCCAAGACGAGCTCGGTCAACTTAGTTGACGATGAGCAAGAGCGCCTCGATCTTGATCTCCTCGAAGGCACACGCGACCGGGCATTAAGTCGAATGGCACGCCACCAAAGAAGATCTTCGCCGCACGCCGCCAAGTCGATTCGAGAAAAGAGATCATCGTTAAGTCTAACGCGTCAAGAGGTGGGAGATCTGAAGTTGGGTTTCTACATACCGCCGTGAGAGGCTTGATCCTCGTCTTCTTCGCTGGAACTTTCCGCCTCTTCCTCGTGGGCTCCTTGGCGGCTTCTCCGCCCGGCCCTTGGGTGTTCAGGGCGACGAGCTCAGCTCCCCGGTAAGCCGAAGGCCTCTCGCAGCAAAGCAAGAAGTTTTTCCTTGCGTGCGACTTCCTCTTCGAGCCTCCTCCGCCGGCGACTGTTGAGCCGCGCCAAATGGCCCGTGAGTCTGCGAGTAACGCCTAAGCCGAGGGTCATGTTCTTTACCTCTTCGTCGCTTGTTTCGGCGAGGAGGAAGGGCTTGGTCTCTTCCTCATTGGCCGACTGCTACCGCTTGGTCGCTTTCAGACGCTCCGTCGCCGCAGCTGGTCTCTTCGACGGCTGGCGGCCCCCGTGTCGCGGCGAGCTCCGCGTCGGCTCGGCCGCCACCTTGGGCTTTGCGGCCGCCTTGGCCTTGCCTTTCTTCACCTTCTCCTTCTCAGACCCGGAGAGTTCCTCTACGATCCCTTCAAGGATCGGTTGGTCCTCCTGCTGCTTGATGTGAGCATTAGCACTAAACAACATTGCGAGTCTAGCAATACGGTCGAGGGTAAGTATTTTACCCGCTCAGGCGGACAAGCACGCTATGCTGGCAGTGTACGCCACCTCGCCGGTGACCTCCCCGTCCTTCTTCGCCGCCTTCAAGATGGCGTCAATTCGCTCGGGTCACCCATGTGTCGGTTGGTTTTTCTGTCCGGACAGATGGAGTCGTTAATTCCTATTCGGATGGAATGTGTCTGTAATAAATACCGGGTACAAAGAGCATTCGAAGGCCGAGAGGGCCCCACGTCAAAGTGGGGCGAGCAAGGCCCCAGCCATGGGCGAGCCCCTCGAAGGCCGAGAGGGCCCCACGCCGGCGGGGCAAGGCCCCAGGCGCTGGCGAGCCCCTCGAAGGCCGGGAGGGCCCCCGCGTCAAAGCGGGCGAGCAAGGCCCAGCCGCTGGCGAGCCCCTCGAAGGCCAGGAGGGCCCCGCGCCAGTGGGTGCGTGGCGAGCCCCTTGAGGCGAAGTCGAGGCCCCACGCGCCAGCGGGCGTGGTGGGCGAGCCCTCCGATGGTGAGGCGAGGGCCCCACGCGCCAAAGGGTGCGTGTGCAGCCCCTCTCAAGACCGGTGAGGGCAGCTGTCAGCGGGGCCCAAGGCGAGGAGTATTGCGTATGAGTCTTCGGACGAAGGCCTCCCCGCCAAGGACGGAAGCGATTAATGAGACATCACGCGAGTAGACAACAAGAAATGATTACCTTACAATGGCCCTTGCAGTCCGGAAGTACCACATGTGGCGCCAAGAATTGACAGCAGAGAGGAGGTTTGCTTGAAGAGGCCGCCTGCGCGGGAGGAGCAGGTAGGCCCCACCCGCAGACTCACCGTGTGGATGCAGGCGGGTGAGAGGCCACTTATGAGCACGCGAGGGCGGCGGCAAGGCAGCGCAAGGCGGCGCACGTTTGCCTCTTCTGTCAGGTCTTGTCGATGTATCTCGAGGGCATTGATCGCTTACTCTCGGCTCTCTCCGCTGGTTCGAGGCTTGTATAAAAGGAGAGAGAGAGAGGGAAGGGGGCACGTTGGGGAGGATTCAACACTCGGCCAGGAGAGCACTCAGAAAGACTTTCCTTTCAACCACAATCGAAAAGAGCTAAGGCTCGGCAGAGTAGGACTATTACCCGCGAGGGGTCCGAACTCGGGTAAATCATGAAGTCGTTCCTTTGCCGAGCCCGACGCCAAATCGAATCGAGCTTGATCGAGTCGGCTAGCGAGTAAAAATCGACCAGGTGTGATCCGCAGTGGTTGAGCGGAGAACACGCCGCCGGCGCGCCTGTAGGGAGCGCTAAGCGCCGGTTCAAGCTCTTGACCCTTCTTCAGAGGCGATGGCGAGAAGCGACCGCGATGGAGCAGAAGCGGCCGCTAGAGCCGCGGTCATGAGTCGGCCGCGGCGATGGCGGCGGATCACCCGGCGGTGGCCGCCGCCTAGGGCCGGAGCCTCGGCGAAAGCAGCCACTCGCTGTTAGGCGGCGGCGCCTTGGAGGAGTGCACTCCAAAGATGTAACCTCCACGCGCGGCCTCGCTTGAAAACCCACCGGTTCCGGTGACTCGACTTCGGCGGGCGCCGTGGTTGGCCGCCTTGGTCGCCACGCCGACTGCGCTGGGCGGTGGTGCAAGTCTCGGGCGGGGAACCGGCGCTTCGCGCCCTCTCGTTCTTTGTTGCCCTCGCATTCCTCTCGCAGATCTCTGCTGAGGGGGGCGGGCCAAGATGACAAGAGCGTGCGATTCTACGGGCTCGGCCGCCATGCGCAGGTGGTCGCGATCTCCGGTCCCATCCGAGGACCGCCACTTGTCTGCATGGAGAAGACTCTGCGGACAAGCTCCGCAGGGTCGCGACCGAAGGCTGGGCGATCACATTGCCGCCGCCGGCGCTGGGACCAGCAAGAGGGTTCCTGTGGCTGCCCCCGCCAAAGGAGGGTGGCGCTTCTTGGCGCCACCTAGGCGACGGGGCGGCGGGCGAGGACCGCTGGCCCAGAGCAGAGGCTCCGACGCCGGGTGCCGCGCTTTTCTAAGGAGTCAGGCGCAGGCCCAAAGGGTCGGAACGGTTTCGTCCTGCCCCATCGAAAAGTACGACGGCTCCACCAACCCCGATGAGTTTTTGCAGATCTATACGACGGTGATGCAACCGATCGGAGGGTCGGGAAGGTTCTCGCGAACAACTTTCCCTGGTCCTCACCGGCGAGCCCGCCAGGGCTCATGAACCCGCCCCGAGTCCGTGGGGTCATGGAAGGAGCTCTGAGCTCTTCGTCACCAACTTCGTGGCACCTTCGAGCAGCCCGGTAGAAGACGACCTCCACAACGTGGGAGCGGAAGAAAGGAGAGTCGCTCTTGCGACTATATTCGGCGCCTCGGCCAGTCCGCAACACCATCCCCGACATCTCCATCGACGCCGTGGTCACGGCATTCGGTGAGAGGCGCCGAGACCCCAAGGTCAAAGAGAAGATGGCCACCCGCAAGATTAAGACCACGGAAGAGCTTTTCACCTTGGCGCACAAGCGCCCCAAAGTGAGGTCAGATCCACCGGCGCGCTGGCGGGCCAATCATGGGCGGCGAGGCCGGACCTCGAGGAACCCCGCGGCAAGGACAAGAAGAAGCGCAAGGCGCCAAGACCGGCAGGTCATGGCCGCCGAAAGCGACGACGACGACGACGACGCGGCCACCCAAGAATGGGCGCGCGGGCGTAAAAGAGGAGGTCGCGGGCGCCGGGCGGGTACGGTCCCCGTAGGGTGGCCGAGGCGGCGGTTACGGCGATCGCCGTGGCCGCTGACAACCCCTCGCGTCGCGACAAAGGGCGAGACCATCGCCCCGCGAGTGGGACGGAAGGCCCTATTGTCCCATCCACCGCAACAACTCTCACGACTTGGCGGATTGCCATGTCGCCGCGAAGATGGTGGACAAAGCGAGTCCACGAGCAACAGCAGCAGCAGCGTCCGGCAGCGGCAAGGGCAAGGAGGCGCTTCGCTTGGTTTTCAAAGAAGCGGAGCGCGAGGTTGCCGCCATCCACGGGCGGTTCGCCACCTATCCGCCCCACGCTAGCTTTAAGCGCGGCGATGAGGAGTGTGCGCCGCCGCGTTCGCTTTGGGTCGGTGAGGTACCGGCGTGGTCGGAGCAAACCGATTATGCTCAACAAAGCCGATCACCCAACCAAGCACCGCCGCCCTGGCATCTCCCGATCGTGGTTGCACCCACGGTCCGGAATGTAAAGCTAGGGCGGGCCGGTAGACGGAGGAGTTCCTCAACCTCCCCGTCCGCCTGGCGCGCGGGCGCTTCAAATCCAGCAGCAGAGCTTCTCCCAACGCCCCGTTCTTCGCATCGCGCCGGGCCGAGTCCGTCTCACCGGGCGCATTAGTCTCCGGTGACTTTCGGAGGCTCCGACAACTTCCGCACCGAGATGCTCGAGTTTGAGGTGGCGGATTTCGACCTCCCCTACAACGCCATACTAGGTCGGCCGGCGCTGACCAAGTTCATGGCGTGTGCCACTATGCGTACATGGTGGTGAAGATCCCGGCCACCGCCCCATCGTTGAAAGTGGATCGCCGGAGGCGCCCGCTGCGACAAGGACGCCGCTACCGGGCGGGCGACGGTGCTGAAGGCCGAGGCTTCGACTTCGGAGCTCCTCGGCGAAGACCTGCCTCCCGGTTCGTCTGCGGAGGTTAAGGCGGTCTCTCGAGCGAAGTCGACCAGCCAAGACTGCTGGTGGGCGCCTCTCGGCGCCAAATAGGAAGGCGCGCTGCCTCCTTCCTCCAGCTTAACGCAGACGTGTTTGCGTGGCAACCGTCCGACATGGCCGGGTCCCTGTGGAGGTGATTGAGCACAAATTGGCGACGCTCTCGCGCGACGGCCATGCAAAAGTCCGAAGCGCCGGTGGAGCACCGTGAAGTTATCCGCCAGAGGTGGACAAGTTTAAGGCGGGGTCGTCCGCATGTCGCCCATCCTGTGGCTCGCGAACCCGCCCTCGCTAAGAAATCCAACGGCGCCGGAGGATGTGCGGACTTCACCGACCTCAACAAGGCATGCCCGGCGATCCAGACCGCGCCCGCGCCGATCTCATCGTCGACTCAATCTGCGGGTGCGAAGCAACAGAGCTCGGATGCGCACTCTGGGTACCACCAGATTAGCATGGCCGAAGAAGATGAAGACAAGACCGCTTTGTCACGCCCATGGGCGCTCATCGCTATACAAGGATGGCGTTCGATCGAAGAATGCGGGCCCAACCTATCGCCGGGCCATGATATCGCTTTCACCGCTCCCAAGTGGGCGGAACTCGAGGTGTATGTCGACGACCGTGGTGAAGTCCAAGAAGGCGGAGGAGTTGATCGGCGACTTGGAAGAGACCTTCGCCAACCCGAGGAAGTATCGCATCAAGCTTAATCCAGAGAATGCGTGTTCGCCGTTCCGCCAGGCAACTGCGCCGATTCCTCGCTTCCGTGAGGGGGATTGAGGCGAACCCCGACAAGATCGCAGCGATCGAGAACATGAAGCCCCGACGCGACTTCGGCAGATGCAAGCTTGGTGGGTCGCTTGACCTCCCTGGGTCATGATAGCTCGCCTGGGGACAAAAGTCTCCCACCGCTCAAGCTCCTAAGGAAGACCAACCAATTCGAGTGGACGGCGGAGGCGCAGGAGGCGCTCGACGGCTCAAGAAGTACCTTACCTCCCCGCCTGCGTTGGTCGCCCCTGCACCCGGCGAGCCGCTGATCCTCTACGCATGGCGAACCCCAGCGGTCAGCGCGGTGTTGGTGGCGGAGAGAGAGGGCGCCCAGCGCCCATTTACTACGCCGGCAAGGTCCTCCACGACGCCAAACAAGGTATTCACAAGACCAAGATGCTCACGCCAGGCCGACAAAGATCCCGAAGCTACGCCACTACTTGTGGGCGAGAAGTCACAGTGTTGACTAAGTATCCCTTGCGGAGATCCTCTTCAACCGCGAGGCGACGGGTCGACGCCAAGTGGGCCATGGAGTGGCGGAATTCGATCTCAAATTCGCCCCGAACGGCCATCAAAGGGCAAGCTCGCGGAGTTCATCAGCGAGTGGACTCGGCGACGCAGAACTCAAGATACCGGCCTCTCGCCGTGGACTCTCTTCTTCGACGGCTCATTCCGGCCGGAGGGGTCGGGCGCGTCGTCTGGTGTCTCCCACCGGGCGATGTCGTTCGGCACTGGTGGTCTTTGGACTTCGCGCCACCAACAACGCCATGAGTATGAAGGATCGCCGCCGGGCTCGTGGTAGCTTCACCTTGGCATCCGCGCTACAAGTAAAGGCGACTCTCTCCCGGTCATCAACCGTGCGAGGAAGGATTTCTCCCGCCGGATCCCGTCATGGCGGCCTACTGGCGGAGGTGCGCCGGTTGGAGCGGCACTTTGAGGGTTTGGGCTTCGTGCACATCCCCCGCCGTGACAACTACATGGCGGATGAACTGTCTCAGATTGCCTCGTCAAGGGCACCTGTTCCGGCTCGGGTCTTTGAAGAAAGACTCACGTCGCCGTCGTCGCAGCCCCCGCTTCTGGCGGGACGACGCTTCGACGCAGCCCCACCTTCGAGGAGACGCCACCAATCTCGCCGCAGCCCCGATTAGAGGGAGGAGGCGGAAGAACTGGCCGAGGCGGTTGAGACGGAAACGCCAGCCAAAGCGGAGTACGCCGGCGACAATGTCTGTAACGCCGCCGCATTCCTCCGGAAGGTCGCGGATGGATCCGATCCCAGCCTACTGCGGGATGGAGTGATCCCCACGGCGACGCTGGCGGCCGAGAAGATAGCGCGCAAGGCCAAGCGCTACGCCCTGGTAGGTGGGGACCTATATCGCCAGGGCGCAAATGGAGTTCTACTGAAGTGCGTCACTCGGGAAGCGGGGAGTGAAATTCTCTCTGAGATCCATGGAGGCATGTGCGGAGCCATTCAGTGAGGCGTTGGTCGGGAAAGCTTCCGCCACGGTTTTATTGGCTCATCGCCTCCGTGATGCCTTCGAGCTGGTGAGGAAATGCGAAGCGTGCCAATTTCATGCTAAGCAAATCCACAGACCGGCCCAGGCGCTGCAAACCATTCCGCTCTCCTGGCCGTTCGCGTCCGGGGCCGATATTCTGGCCCGCTCGCGGGCGCATCGGAGGGTACACTCATCTGCTCGCCGCCATCGACAAGTTCACCAAGTGGGTTGAAGCTCGCCGTCCCGCGATCACGCCCGCAGCTGCTATCAAGTTTATGAAGAGCATCTTCGTCCGGTTCGTGTCGCCAATGTAATTATCATCGATAATGGCGCCGATTCAAAAGCGCTGATTTCCAAGATGGTGCGAGGAGTTGGGTACTGTCGTGCTTTGCCTCCGCGCGCACCAAGAGCAATGGGCAAGTGGAGCGGGCGAACGCGGAAGTACTCAAAGGGCTCAAGACAAGGGCGTTCGACCGCCTGGAGAAGCGCGGCAAGCGCTGGGCGGAGGAAGTTCCCACCGTATTATCAGACAGGGCGCTGCGGACAACTCCCAGCAGAGCCACCGGCGAGACCCCCTTTTTCCTGGTGTATGGCTCTGAGGCGGTGCTCCCATCAGAGCTCGCCTTCGGTTCCCCAAGAGTGGCGGCGTTCAGCGAAGACCAAGACCCTGACCGGCGTCAGGATGAAGTAAATCTCCTGGAGGAGATCCGAGACAGGGCGGCGATCCGGGCCGCCAAGTATCGGCAAGAAGCGCCGCCGTTATCAAGCAAGGCGGTGTGTGTGAGAACATCGGCAAGTGGCGACTCGCCCAACATAAAATCCAAACGCAGTGGCGCAACAAACTGCCTCCCCGTGGGAGGGCCCTTCAAGGTGGTCTCGCCTCCCGCCTGGCTCGGTCCAGCTTCGTGATTCGAGGACGGTTGTGAATTGGCTAACACTTGAACGCCGAGTACCGAGGAAGTTCTACCAGAGGTAGCAGTTCCGTGTTTTTTTTTCCGGCCTTCCTTTGGAGCCGAGCGGCGAGGTCTTCTTCCTTCACGCCGCCACTGGGCTACGTTGTACAAAGCCATCTTCAATAAGAGATAAGTTCTGTCTCCTTGTGGGCATCTGTTTCTTTTTTCGCCTCAAATCTGTTAGAAAGCATTCTGTCGAAAGCTGGTAGCGAAAAAGTACTCAAGGCAGATGGCCCCTTAGTTGCAAGGACGAACGCCTATGACTCGCGGTTGGGCGAGGCGAAGCGGACGGAAGGCGGGCTCTAGCCTGGTGTGTCGGCTTGGTCTAGGCAATGCGCCAACAGCGGCACCGGCGACTAGACCACTTCCGAAGGCTAAGTTCCCGCCACGCGATGTCTAGGGTCGGTTCGCAAAGAGGCCATAAGGGTTGAAGTAACCAGATGCCTGAGGAAAAAGCGCTCACTTTCAACAGAAAGCTCTGTCTAAAGCTTTTTGGCGATCAGTGGCTTAGCCTTAGAAAGGTCTGTTAGAAAACATTCGCCGAAGTCGGTAGCGAAGTACTTAAGGTCGATGGCCCTTGATTGCAAAGGCAAACGCTATAACTTACGCCTGTGCGAGGCGGCGGACGGAAGGCGGGTTTCTAGCTCGGTGTGTCGGCTCGCCTAGGCAATGCGCCAACGGCGCATCATCGACTAGACCACTTCCGAAGCTAAGCGCCGCCACGTAACGCTTAAGTCGGGTTGCGAGAGGCCATAAGGGTTGAAGTAACCAGACGCCTAAGGAAGCGCGCGCTCACTTGCGTAACGCTCATCTAAAACCTTTGGCGGCGGGTGCCCCATTTCGATTCAACAAGTCAAAATCGTATGCGAAGTTCAAATAAGACTCACAAAGAAAAGAGCAAAAGTTTGTTTGCATTTATAGGCAACAATCACAAGGCAAAAGGCCGTGGAGTCGCCATTCTTCGGTTCGCGCGCCTTCACGGAGCGGCGCTTCATCATGGACACGCGGTCGGGCGGCGGTGTCAAACGCCGCCGCTCGAACCGGTTCACCGGGCGAAAAGGTTCTCGATGGCGGCGCCGAGGTCAACGCGCGCCCCGGCCAAGCAGCTTGCTCAGATGAACCGCGGCTTCAAGAGCGCCGTGGCGATCCGTCTTCGATCGCCAGCGTCCGCAGCGCCGCCGGAAGGACGCGCAGGGCCGGGCGTTCGCCCCACGGCGCGGCGCGTATCGCGCGGCCGTCTCTCCAGCGGGGATGCAGGAAACACCGATGGATGCAGGCGCCCCGGAAGCATGTAGGCCGCGGCGCAAAGATGTCGGCGAGGGTCCGGAGGCGCCAAGTGCTCGGCGGAGGTCTTCGACCGCTTGGCGGCCGAGGCGGCGGCGGTTTACGCTGCCGCAGCCGCTGGTCATCGCCTTCTTCGGGCGGTCTTGGCCAAGGGCCCGCCGCCAGTCACGGCGGATCGCCCGCCAAGGCAAGGGCTTGTTCCAGCGCCGCCCAAAGCGGGAGAGGGTGCGGCGCCAAAGGAGCGCCCCACGCCGGCGGTCACGCCGAGATGGCGGCGGCGCCAAGAAAGTAGGTTGCCGAGGTTCTCCGCCGCCGCCGGACTCTCCGCTGCCACGCAAGCGACCGCCGGCGAACGGCGGCAGGTCGGGGTCGGCGAAGTCGCGGAGCGGAGCTCGATGCCCAGCGTCCGCCCTGTTCCAAGAAGGACAAACAGGTTCAGTATGCAAAAACCGCGAGCATGCTAACCCCACGCGAAGTGCGAAAGCGCAGGAAAGCCAACTCGAAGCGGTGCGCCCAAGGCGAAGCAAGGGGAGCTCAAGTCGCTTGTTTGCGGCGGAGGTGGCGGCGCGGTCGTGATCGCGTCGCCGCCCGTCGAACTCGACGCCGGGCTGGCGCGAAGCGGTGCCGGTGCGGCGAAGCGCCAACACAGAAGAAAGCGCCGCGCAGGGAGCGCCGGGCGAGGAGCGGAAGAAACCGGCGCAGCGGCGCCGCTTCGAAGAGTCGCCGCGCTCGCCCGATGGCGGAGCGGCGGCGGTAGCAGGCCTCGCTGGTTGGGGCCGGCGGGGCGGCGGAAGCCCAGACTTGAAAAGCGCTCTCTTCGGCTCGCCCCTCCTCCTCGTCGCCGTCGCCGACAAAGAAGGATGAGGCGGCGCTTCGAGAGCGCTGGCGGAGTCACCGCCACGACAGAGCAGCAGCCGCCGCGAAGTTGGGCGGTCGCGGTGGCGGCTCATGGATCTGCAGTGGTCCCGGGCCACTTGGACCGCAGACCGAGATCTCCATGGGGGCAACGCCCGCAAGTGAAGGTTGCGCCCCGCTGGTCCCGGGCCGCAGGGGCGGATGCTCGCCGGCGGGCGATGCCGCGTCGGTCGGGCGCGTCATCATCGCCCGCCACCGCCCCCGAGCACGCCGCCCAAGACGCTCCCATCACCAACACCAAGAAGAAGCAAAGAGTTGGCTATTAGCCAAAAATGGAAAGAAGGAAGGTACAAAATCCAAAAGAGCGCGAGGGTATTCACCTCCAAGAGCAGCGCGGGTCCCGTCGTTATCGCCGTAGTACGTCCAGGCCGGGCGCGCCCTCAAGCGGAGCGGGCAAAGTCGGCGCCAGCAAAAATCCGCCGCCACGTGGGTTCCGGTGAGCCGGCGGCGGAGAGCTCGACTAATGCGCGCCGCCATCACCTCCGTGTTTCGCCAGATCGTCTGCTGCGTCTAGCCGGGCCCCCGGTCGGCGGTGGGCTCCGGGATCGCGGGAAGAGCAAGATCGTCGCAGCCGCTGAGTCCTCCACGACAACCATTGCCGGTGCGATCCTTCCGCTTAGACTTGACCGCGAAGGGATAAAAGCGGAGGTAAGGCGGAGCGTGAAGTAGCAGCCCCAACCGCGCCGAGCGCGAGCCCGTGCAAGACGAAGAGTCGACGCCAAAGCGGAGATTCGCATCGCCCCCACGAACATCTCGCAGAGGTGGGCGAAGATGACCAGGCCATGATCGAGTTGGGAACTAGGTGCGCCGCCGATCCCGTGAGAAGGCGCAGCACCCCTGTGAAGAATTCGAGTCTGGGCGGACAAGGCCCGCCAAAGACGCCAGAGAAGGTCACGATCTCCCCGCGAGGACTCGGCATGATGGTGCGCGCTGAACCGGCGGTGGTCGGTGGCACGAAGATTCGCCGCGCCACCGATCCTCATCGACGGTGGAAGCGAGCAAGGCAGCCCCGAAGATGGTGCGGCATCCTCTGGCGTGCCCTTGCTGCGCTTGGGAGCCATGGAAGATTTGGCGGTGGCGTGGCGAAAGGCTTGGTGGCGATTGGCGAGGATCTTTGTGGTAGCAAATAAGAAGGCGAGGACCACTTTAAGACTTAGCGCGCGGAAGGATTATCGCGCGCTGAGTGAAATATTTATAGGCGTGGGCGCGAGCGCGATGCTTTGATTCCGATTCACGCGCGCAGCGGGCGCCATCATTTGCCCCGCGTTTTTGGTTTCCGCGAAAAGCGGCGTAGTTCCCCAAGGAAGATCGTGTGCAGGTGGAGAATCAGGCGTACGGCGGCCGCAGGTGGTGGGCTCCCACGATTCGCCTCTCCGCCGCGCAAGAAACGGAAAAGTACCAGCGCGACGGTTGGCGATCATGGTGGACCCGGCTCTGTCGGTGTAATAAATACCGGGTACAAAGAGCATTGAAGGCCCGCCAGCGTGGCGAGCCCCTCGAAGGCCGGAGGGCCCCACGCGTCAAAGGGCGAGGGCCCCACGCGCCGGTGGAGTGCGTGTGGCGAGCCCCTTGAGGCGAAGTCGAGGGCCCCACGCGCCAAAGCGGGCGCGTGGGCGAGCCCCTCCGATGGTGAGGCGAGGCCCCACGCGCCGGGCGTGTGCGTGGCGTAACCCCTCTCGAAGACCGGTGAGGGCCCCAGCGTCGGCGGGGCCAGCGTGGTGGGGAGTATTGCGTATGAGTCTTCGGACGAAGGCTCTCCCCATGAAGACGAAGCGATTTAATGAGACATCACGCGAGTAGACAGTGGAAGAAATGATTACCGCTTCTGATGGCCCTTGCAGTGTCCGGAAAGGGCCATCATCGTGGCGCCAAGAATTGACAGCGAGAGGAGGTTTGCTTGAAGAGGCCGCCGCGTCGGGAGGAAGCGGTAGGCCCCACCCTGCAGACTCACCGTGTGGTGTCAGGCGGGTGAGAGGCCACTTGCGAGCACGCGAGGCGGCGGGCAAGGCGTGCGTGGCAGCGTGCACGTTGTCTCTTCTGTCGTGTCTTGTCGATTATCGAGGGCATCAGATCGCCTACTCCCTCGGCTCTCTCCGTCGGTTCGAGGCTTGTATAAAAGGAGAGAGAGAGAGGGAAGGGGGCACGTTGGGGAGGATTCGAACACTCAGTTCGTGAGAGCACTCTGTAAAGACTTTCCCTTTCAACCACAATCAGAAAAGAGCTAAGGCTCGGCAGGAGTAGGACTATTACCCGCGAGGGGTCCGAACTCAGGTAAATCATGAAGTCGTTCCTTGCCGAGCCCGACGCCAAATCGAATCGAGCTTGATCGAGTCGGCTAGCAGAGTAAAAATCTGACCAGGGGTGTGATCCGCAGTGGTTGAGCGGAGAACACGCCGTCAGAATGATCAACGAAAAGGTTGAGTCTTAAAGGCACTTACCCGTGCTCTCCCTTGTGATGTCTTCCCATCCCTCTATCTTGTAGAAGGGATAGGACCTCCTCCGCAATGGATGGACCTGCTCATTGTGAAGTCCCGAATGATCTCCCGCCTGTGGAGCCCGAGGCTCACGAGGGAGGCGATCTTCCTTGTCGTACCAATCCTCGGCGGACATCTCCGCCGAGGCATTGGAGTTCCTTTGCTTGGCGCCTTCCGGTGAAGACGAAGTTTCTTGTCGCCGCCCGCTTGTGTAGAACCACCTCACCCACCACGCGCCCATCGAGTCGGCGGTGGTGGGCGAGGATCTGGCGCGTCGTCGTGGTGGCCCGGAGCTTGAGGTAGTAGCACCCAGCGGCCGAAGCGGCGAGCTGCTCCTCATCACCGTAGTAGTGGAGGAACAGCCCACCGATGGATCGATGCTCAGATAGCCCTCGCGCGGTGTGCGAAGACGCCATCGGAGGATGGAGTTCGGATTGAGGTTTGCCACCTCCAACTACCGATGTTCAAGAAGGCTCGATGAAGTCGCCTCTGGAGACCTCAACCCAACAAAGGCAAACTGCTCAAGTCGACGAACTCTCCTCGAGCGGCCCGAGTATCCTCCTCTCCGGGCAGCCTCCAGCTACCAGTGTCGATGTGGCCCTCCTCCTCCCAGATCCTAAGGTCCTCCTCGGTCAAGCTAGTGCCTGTGAATTTGGCCATAGCGGTTCCCAGGGCTGGACGAGCAGGGTCGGTGATGGAGTTTGGGTGCTTCATGCTGAGCGTGGTTGGAGCTAGAGCTTAGAGAGGAAAGGCGTGAGAGCAGAAGTGGCTGGCCGCGGGCGGCTTGGGTGCTTTTATAGTCCCGTATAAGCAGCTCTGCAACGGTTTTGTCCCAGAACGGCTAATTTTTACCGTAACGGCTAGGTAAAACGGTCGCCTGTTTTTACTGCGCAGCGATAGGAAGTTACCGTTGGAGTCTGCCAACGGCTATTTTTTCCAGTGTCTGCACTGAAGGCTGAGTGCTCTGCTCGGACAGATGTCGTTCCCTGTTCGACGCAAAGGAGTTGCTCGGCACTGTTCGGGTTTATTCGGTCCCGAACAAGTCTTGTTCGGTTGAACCATAACCTGTTCGGTCGCCTGTTACATGCCTTTGTAGCAGGAAAAATACCCTCTTCGTGACTTTGAGTCTCAAGAGGACGACTCCACTCTAGTGAGTCCTTCCACTTGAGTCTCGGGGGCTAGCTGTCGGGGATTAGATCATGGCCCATTGCCATGGCCCACTCCCGACCGCCTAATCGAAACAACCTACGGGGCCCGGCTCCTGGAAGGTTCTATCAGGCCCATGTGCATCCTGCCGAACAGCTTCCTGACTGGCACGGTGCGTAACGGCCTAGGATTCGTGTTTGAGTCCGACTAGAACAGAGTTCTGCACGGCTACGAGAAGACCCGGACGTGGTTTCCCGGATTGGATAAGGAGTCGTGATCCCCAAGATTAGAGCTTACCTTATCTACCGTAGGTTATATTTGGCATGTCTTGAGTTACATTACGATCTCGTAGTTAGCCCGGCCCGATATTCCTCGGTAGGTCGGTTTGTTCCGCACTATATAAACAGGGGCCCTTTGGCGTTTGGGGGATCCCTGGCATTGAGTTTTGCATCTTGGCTTCTAGCTTAGACCCTTAGCAGATAGATTTTCGCATACTACTCGCCGAGACCTGCCGATCTCGCCGAGTTCACCTTGTAATTCTCTTTGATATAAAGAAAGGCTGGACGTAGGGCTATTATCTCTCCCGAGAGGCCTGAACCAGGATAAAAACCCCTGTCTCCTGTTCGTTGCTGTTCGTGGTTGTTCGGCGTGTCTCCTATCTCCTCTTTGAAGAACCTTGGTTGACTTGGGTCGATATCCCAACCGTCGACAAGGCCGTCGAGAGAAGTGCTCTTTTCTATCGACGGCTATTTACTGCTTAGCCGTTGAAACTATATACACTAGACGGTTTCGTTTGGCTACACTCGAGAGAACAGATCTGTCTCGACGGTTTTCTTTGAAGCCGTCGAGAAAGTTGCCTGTCTCGAGGGTTTTACCCTTTGTAGCACTCGACGGTCAACCCAACATATTTTGATTTTTAAAAATACAAAAAAATATTGTTTTTTGTATACATTGTGTTGACTTTTATGAATCAAATAATATCATCAGTGAAAATATACAAAATTTTCAGAGCATCTAATGCGACGAACGCTACTAAATGGCGTGTTTTCCGAATAAGTTATAGGTTATCGTACGATATAGTATGTTTCATTAGTTACTACAGAAAATATTTCAATTCAAAAATTTCAATTTCAAATAACAATCAAAACATCAATACTAACGGAAAAAACAAATTAATTCATTAAATACATTTTTCTACTTCTAAATAATAAATATCCATTAAACTCTAATTTATAGGAAGAAAAGTACATATTTAAATTTCACTCTCTCGACGACTAACGGTTGGCTGTCGTTACAAGTTACGCCGTTCGCTGTCCCTGGCAGACGGAGTACGAGACTCGACGGTTCATTATGTGGTCGTCGATAGTAAGAACTGTGCGGACTTAATATCGACGGCATTGTTCGGCCCGTCGAGAGTACGGGCTCTGTGTCAACGGTTTTTAGCTGGCCGTCGATACTAGTTTCGGATCTCAACAATGCTGGTGTTTCTTGTAGTGATAGTATGTGGGACACCTATGAGTCTTAAATCTAATGACACTAGTTAAATACAGTGGCGGACCCAGGACTAAAATGTAGGTGGGGCAAGCCTAAAATTAGTTTTGTCTACCGTTATTTTAATATGCCGCATACTGGTTAAACTATATAAACACAACAATAATAAGCACACTATTTAATGATAGCATCCATTGGATATTAAAATTACTAACAAAAAGACAAGAAAACTTAAATATAGTTCGAATACATAGAAGTTAAGTAATAATACCAATTTGCCAAAATGATGTAGAAAACACCATGCCATGAAATCACCCATAGAATTCAATCTATAGTTAGAAAAATTGTATATTAGAGGCACATCAATTATATAAAATGAACAATAATTAGTAAATAGAAAGAAAGCGAGCATACCATTCAGATGACAATCTTGGCGGTGGAGGCAATTGCATTCTTCTAGTTTTGAGGCGCTGAAATCGTCGACTAATGGTCTCATCATCAAGTGACTTGAAGATTTCTCTCTCCGTATAGCAAACCATTAAGTCATTCATCCAATCATTAGCAATCTTGTTGCGTAATTCAGTCTTGATGATATTCATTGCCGAAAATGCTCTCTCAACAGTTGCCGTTGACACGGGCAATAATAATGCCAACTCTATTAGCTTGTAGACTAAAGGAAAAACAATATGCTTTCCGGTTTCAACCATTTTTATAGATAGAGATGCAATATCTTGACAAGCAACAAAAGAAGCATGCCTTCTCACATGGACAATGTATGTCTCAAGTTGATCTCGTAACATTGCACGGTCAGCAATAGAGAAATCTCCATCATACAAATGACCAAGTCGAACAAGCTTCTCTAAATCAAACTTAGAAAATGAGTTCTTTGGATCAAGGCAAGAAAAACAAACTAGCAACTCATTAGAAACTTCATTGAAGCGATGGCATAACTCTGCATTGATTTTATCAAGAACAACAAAGAATATCTCAGTACGGTAATAGTGAAGGTTGGTGACTGTGAAACCATCACGCCTTGAGCGACCCGGATTGGTACTTCATCATCCGTATAGACCACAGACACACTTTTGAGCACAAAAGGCTTTCACATTTTCAAAGAAGGCCGTCTAGCTGCTATTTGTCATCATCATTGTCATTCGGGATTTCACATCATCAAGTAACTCCATAGCAAGAATAATATTAACATCCTTCCTTTGCAAGACAAGAGAGAGCTCATTTGTGACCGCAAACCTTTTCAACAACAATTTTAAATGAAAACAGATTTGAAGCTCTCCATTGTTTCTATCAGTCCCGTTGCTTGTGTCGGTACATGGCCATCTTTATGGACAATTCTAAGAACATGCAACACAGAGTTCCACATTGTCTCCAAACGGACTAAGGTTACATAATGTGAACCCCATCTAGTGTCACCTGGTCTGGCAAGGTTACTTTCTTGATGCAAACCTTTTCCGGAAAAAATTTCACCGCTTTCTAATTTTTCCAAAATTTCATGATGATGTTTTTCTTTTAGTGCATCCCTTCTCTTGCAAGATGAACTAGTGGTGGTCACAATTAAGGTTATGTATTCAAAGAAGTCATGAATTGATTGGCAACAACTACTACTAGCAACAGAAACCACCACAAGTTGCAATTGGTGTGCAAAACAATGAACATAAAAGGCATATGGATTTTCATCTAAGATTTTTCTTTGCAAGCCATTATATTCACCTCGCATGTTTGAAGCGCCATCATATCCTTGGCCTCTAAGTTTGGAGATAGATAATCCATGGTGATCAAAAAGGCTAAAAAGAGCTTCCTTTAAGGCATCCGATGTTGTCTCCGTGACATGTTTGAGAGCAAGAAATCGTTCCACAACTTGGCCTTTTTTGTTAACATACCTACATTACAAAAGATAGTTAGAAAAGTCAATATGGAATGACAATATAAAATTTAGAGAAAATAGAAGTGATCACCTCAATATCACCGCCATTTGCTCTTTAACAGATATATCGCGTGATTCATCAATGAGAATTGAGAATTGTCTATCTTCAATTTCTCCTATGATAGTCTCCGTGATCTCTTGAGCACAACATTTTGCAAGATCCTTTTGAATTCGTGGAGAAGTCATAATGCAAGTTTTTGGAGCACGAACATAAGCATTCATCACTTCTTTCTTTTTATCTTTGTACCAATCGACCATCTCTAGGAAATTTCCCTTATTTAAAGAACTAGATGACTCATCATGGCCACGAAAAGCTAAGCCTTGCATTAGAAGATATTTTGCACATTCCAAAGAGGAAGTCAAACGAATTTTGTATAGTTCTTCGGCCTCACGACTAGCATTAGATATGACAGTAGAGATGCTTTGTCTTTGGTTATTAAAATCATCATAATGCAGCCGAGCATTGTTGTGGAAACTATTAATACCTCCAACATGAGCGGTCAACCTTTCATATGCATTTTTCCAATTATCATACCCAACCTTGGTGAAAGCCTCGTGTCCAAATTTATCGGCCCTTCCTGATTGTTTAAAGAGAAAGCAATAGAAACAAAATACGGCATCTTTGGACTCACTATACTCCAACCAATCAAATTTTTTGTACCATTCTACTTGAAAGCTTCTCGAACTTTGGCCATATTGTTTGCGAGGATAATTCAAACCAATTGGTTGGTTTGGACCTTTCAAAATATATGCCCTTCTCACTTGGTCTCGAATATTTGCTTGATACTCTTCAATTTGTCTTCTTAATGCGGGATCCGCAACTATCTCATCCGGATTAAATTCTCTTCCAATATTTGGTTGTTCTACTCCCTCATTAGTGTTACTACCTTGAGCGGAACCGGAATTGGTTGAAATTGGAACTAAAAATCTCCTCATATTATTTCAGATAAATAGTACCACTAGCGCCTAGCACATCGCAAATTAAATCAAATAAGACTAATCACCGAACTAGTGGGTCATGGGCGGGCAATCTACACAGGGCGGGCGGCCGCCAGGCGCACCCGGCACCGGCACCGCATGATGGTTTGGTGGGCGTCGGCGGCGGCATGCAGAAGGGTTGGGCGTGGTGGCCCTGAGCCGCAAGCGTTGGCGACCGGTGGCAAGCAGACCCTGGCGGCGGCGCCACGCTGGGCCGGGCGTGGCGAGGGCGCATCGGCCATTGGCGTTGGCGTTGGCGCATGCTGCGCGGCAAGCGTCGGCGCGGGCGGCCGTCCGCCGTGAAGCGTCGGAAGCGGCGAAGGCGCAGCTGCTGGCTGCGGCGCTGGGCGCAACTGGGTGCTGGGCGCCGAGGCGTCGGGCGCGCGGCGTGAGAAGATCGGGGCAGCATGGGCGCCGGGGCAGCCTAACGGCAAGAGCAGGAGGAGCCGAGGCCCGAGGGGGAACCGCAGCGTCGGGGGCTAGGGTTGGGCGTTGCGGTTGGCCACTTGGCTGGCGGCGGTTGGTTGGCCCAGCTGTCACTGGCGCCTGGAGGATTGGGGGCGAGGCGCATTGGGCCGAGTCTTGGAGAGGCCCGAGGCCGGATTCTGCCCCACCTAGGACCTAATTTCCCAGATATTTGCTCTCTACTCCAACATAGGTATAAGTAGGGTCAAAAATTTTAGGTGGGGCCGCGGCCCCACCAGCCCCCATGGTGGGTCCGCCCCTGGTTAAATAATTGTTTACACTCTTTGTACTCTCTAGATGAGAAATCACCCTGAAGGTGATAGGCCTCAATACAAGACACCGCTCTCGACAACAAAGAATAAGCCGTTGAGAGAGATGACCACACCCTAGCCGTGGACAGCGTGTGGACATGGTCTGTCTCTCTAGATGTCCGTAATTTGGGCTGTGTAGAGACGATGTCTCTCGAGCTAGTGCCATGATGGATCGGGCGATGGCGTGCATAGGGTTGAGCTCTCCACTCGGCAGCCCAAACGCCAGCCGCTAAGAGAGACTGAAAATCCGAATGGTGAGGCGTGGACACAGGCTCGAACCCGCCAGGGCATTCAATTCAACTAATGTAGGCACATATATTTTTTTGTGATATTAAAGGTTATCTTGACGATCTGTCCTAGACCGTCCTGATTGAGCCGTCATCCCTTCAGACGGTGGCTCCACGAGCACTCTCGACTGCCGCTCTCCAGCCATCGAGAGATCTTTCTCGATGGTCAATCACTATCGCCGTGTTAGTCACGATGGCCATCGAGAAAGATCTTTCTCAATTGGGATCTTTTTCGGTGGTTATAGTACCTTTCTCAACGGTTCTGGCCATCGATATGTCATGCGTTTCTGCAGCAGTGTTGGTCGAACGCACGAAAATGTTAGAAACCCCATGATATCAGCTGCTCATTTAGCCGTGTTTAATCTGTACTATACTCAAAGAGCTGTGTTCAATCTAGCCCATGATGACAAGTCCAATTAGTGGAGTCCAGCCTACAGACGAGCTACCCGGGCCTTAATCCAACAACTTCTCCCCATGGTCCATCCATCTCCTTTCACTGGATCAAGCTCAGCTAGTCAGACACCAAAGTCGAAGCTAACTGTTGGGCCGGAAAACCCATCTGATAAAGGCCGCTGTCCATTTTACTAGGCCCTAATAAATTTTTTTTGGGTCTCAAGAGGAACAGAACTCAGAAGGCCCAGCCGCGGCCGCAGCCGCACATGCCCAAGTCGCCGTCCGCCTGCGCCTCGCCGGCGCCGCCGCGAGCGCGCGCGTCGCGCGCCACGTCGCGGACGCACGTCGGCGCGAGCCCCAGCCTGACGAGGCCTATGCGCGTAGCACGCATGCAATGCAGCTAGCTCCTCCTACCTAGCTGCACTCCACTGTCCTGTACTCCTGTACTGCAAGTCTGCAACCATACGTCCATACCGCCCGGCTCAGCTGCATGGCTCCATGAACCTAGCTAGCTCTAGCTAGCTCCTCTTGGCAAAGCCATGCATGCATGAATGGCAGCACGGGGTGCCACCGCATGGCACTGCCACCTGTGTCGCTGCCCTCATTGCATGGTGCATGCATGATATATTGATATCTCTGAGCTAAGTGGAGCTTCGATCGTCGGCGTGAGAAGTCGCGGACGTAGCAATGGTCAGGGACGACGCATGCATGGCGCATGCAGGCGCAGGTGCAGGCAGGTCACTCGATCCACTCGATCTCCAGAGATCGATGAGGTAGCCCCCTTCCCCCGCCACCCCCCCCCCCCCCTCCCGGCCTCCATGCATGCCCATCTCATCTACTACCCCTGCGTCTGCGTGCATTCAAGCTCATCTTTAATGGCGCAGGGGTACACTGATCGATCGATCACACGGCTGTGGTCCTCCGGCTCCCGCTCCTCGTCGATGCCAGAAGCAGAGTAGCAGCGCGAGAAGTTAGTGCCACCAGAGCAACCAAAGAAGAGGCGATCGCCAGTACTAGTGCATGCGCGCATGCATGGTACTCCATGCTGCATGCAGCTAGTGCGCGCTACGTACGTACGTCATGAACGAATTAAAGATGACGAATTGACGATTATCGAGCCCCGGCTGGCCATGTTGACTGGCTCAGTCCAGTGGTGAAAACGATCGCCAACTTCAAGCCGTGAAAAGTCACGGGTCAATCAGAGGCTCAGAGCTAGCTCGATCGTATGAAAAAGATCATGATGATCGATTCAAAGTAGAGGAAATTTCACTGCACGTCTTTTACATGAGTCAATAACTAAATTTACATCTAGTTTAATGTTGTAAAAGAGCAACAATTAACTAGTTAGATGATATTTTTAGTTGTTACAAGTTCATTTAAAAACAAAAAAATAATGTACACAAGAGGCTATCTTATAGAACTGAAGGCATGTGTCAGAATAGCACATAGGATTTTTCATAGTTAATATTGTACACTTTTTATAATATTGAACTATGTGTAAACAGAATTGCTACGCTTCGTTTGTCCCAAGGGATCGGACCGCTAGGGCCAAGCCCTGCATCTCTGTTTGCTGAGCTTTTTTCCTAGTGCTCGTAACTTCCTAATCTGAATAGTTCCTTCCTTCCTCACATACTTTCTCACAGTTCTTTACACATGTGTGCCGGTGGTTTGTTGTGCCTTGCTTCAGTCATTGCTTGTTGGCCACCGCCGCCAATAGCTCATCGGAGCTACCGTCGTCGCCTCCTACACAACGAGCTAGGTGGACAGATCTGGTGAGGTGTTCGTCGAGTTTGAGGAAAAAGAAGGTGAAGAGGAGATGTGGCATGATTTTTGCCATGTATAACACCACGCTTGTATGTATGGAATATTCGACTTTACTTGCCAAAACATCACTTTTGTTTTCGTAGAGCATCTAGCTCTGTATTGTGACGTATAATTCATTATAAAACATGATGCCTTCATCAAGTTTTGGTATGTTCTTCTTTAGGCCTGCTACAACACTCTTTTTGACACCAATGGTTTTTTTAACATGTTCCAACACTGTTTGATTTGATGCAATATTTTTCATCAGGTCTTGTTATGCTCCATCAGATTTTTGGCGCATGTTTCAATAGTTCTGTTGACATATTTCAAAAGTTTGTTTGCCTTTTCGATTTCATGCTGCATGTTCCATCAGCAGAACATCGATGCTCCAACAGATACAAACAAATATTTCAGTGGTACATTGTATATGTTTTAATAACATATTTTATATGTTCGGAACAAGCTGACTATATTTGAAACAAGAGTCCAATTTTTTTCCACCAAATCGGTCGGCCGAGCCGTAATTGGACCTATATATAAATTTAGTTATTTATTAAAATAAATATATTGAATGATATCACATCTATTTTGAGACAGCTAATACGAGCAATTCCGTGACTATTTTGTACTCGCCACGTACGGCTGTACCGAGCTTCAGATAGCACGACAGGGTCCCGTCTGGCAATCCTGCATCGCTTTCCCATCAATCGATCGAGCAAGCTGGGTTCGGTGTGTGCATGCCTCACATGAACAGCGCGCTCGCTCGTCGCAGGCCAATCGCCGCTGCGCCGGAGGAGACAGCACGTTCCCGACGCGGGCGACGGCGACGGCGACGCGCCCCGGCACTGGCCAACCAATCCGTGTTGCCGGCCGGGCCGATGGCGCCACGGACCTGCAGTTCGACGGGTCGCCGTCGACGCAGTAAACAACTAGCGAGCACAAACCACCAGCTCCGGCCACCGAATTGAATGGCGCGGTTGGGGCTTGGCCATCGGAGGGAGACGGGGCGGGAGGGCAACGTATGTATGTTCCTGGCCGGGCAGATCGGCCGCGCGCGACAGCCACCGCCGCAATGAACGGCGGCGAGCGAGCAAGCAATGGAGACGAGACGAAAGCCACGGACAGCGCCGCGCGCCTCGCGCCTCGCGGCCACACAAATGGGAGAAGAATGCTTATCGCTAGCGGCTAGCTAAGCTATGCCCTGCAGGAAAGGTCAAACGAGTCGCACATACACGGCAGGTTCTTGGGAAGCTGGATCATCCATCGTTTTCAGTTTTCACCACATTTGCCGCTTTCAGATTCAGACAGATCGATGAAAATTGCAGGGAACCGAAGCTGATCTAGAGGTGAAACGCAGTTGTGGTAGTACTAGGTAGTACCGTAGTACCACACAACTGTCAGTGCGTGCGTGTTTCCAAATGAGCTGAGTTTTGATACATATTGGTACTTATATTAAAACGGTAGTAAAATTGAAGGAAAAGTCTACTTGACGGTGGTGACCACCTCACGGGGATAAAAAAAATCTAAGTCAATCTAAAACGGCGGCACAATACCAGAAGGAATTCGAGGCTCTACTAGCCGTACCAATCTTCGTCAAGACCAAAAGGTCGAGATGTTTCGTTGACGAACTTTTCATCAACAAATCCGTCTTCACTTTTAACATCTACAACAAATTGCCAACACTTCACAAAACTCACTACTACATGCATATATACAACAATGTTTACGACTACATGAGTTCATCAACTACCACCTTGACCAGGACGTACAAACCGACAACACATATGTCGTCCAGATATTGCGCCGCCACTGCCACAAAAGTTCGACCTCCACCGTGACCACCTCCACTACATGAAGATGCACTCACGAAAGGCGCTTCTCCACCTCTTCGATCTCCTCAGGCCCAACTAGTCATGTTGCTCAAGGCCCAACCCAAGATCAAGTCCAATTGGTCGTCCATGAGCCTATTTCAGTCATTGGAAGAAGTTCAACTTTAAACGACCATAACTGGGTCATATGAAATCTTTTTGGGATGTTCTTGGTATTCACGGACAATCTCACGATGACATATTTCCAATGAATTCTGTCACATGGCCAAATTCCTTCATAATCAATGGGAATCTTCAAAGCAACAGAATGTCTAGAATCTATCGGATGTTGTGCAACTCCACTTGGGTCCGCAAGCCTTGTACGACCTAGAGTGAGCCGGCCACCCCCTTAGCTGCCCCCTTAGTTCTTTCCCTCACATATATTCAGTAGCCACCGCACTTTTAGACTTTTAGAGCGTGTCGGGATAGGCTGTCAGGCGAGGCGTGATGGAGAGCATCGCCAGCGATGTGGAGTGGAGTGACACAAGGGAGGGCAACAACGCAGGGTTGACTCCTCCACCATCACGAACAGAGAGGATAGAGGTAGAGAAGACAGAGGAGGGAAGAAGAGAGATGTCAAGGCCGGGGGACCCACATATAAAATATTTTTTAAAATGAAAATGACATGGGTTCGATCTAGATGGCAATGGGACTCCACGGGGGCTTCCACCCTAACAAAAATCGTCCGCCGGTGGAGGGGTTATTCGCTCCATTGACGATTTTCTAAGGGTAGATGCTCAGTTTGAGCTATTTGATGAGGGGGTTAAGTCTTTGCACCATCACAGTTAAGGAGGTCAAGCGGATCTTTTCCTAAGAAAAAAAACAATATGAGCAGTTGAATAAAGATATGCATGATTTATATTCTTCTTTTTTTTTACATAAAATTTCCCTCGGGAACTCAATGAAAATGGAAAGGCAGCTCGAGACTTTTCCTCCCCTGCTTCATCCATCCGGCATGGAGGCCGCGCCGGTCGGCTAGCGAGGCGGACAGGGCGCGGCGGCGTCGCTCTCAGCGACCTGTGCGTGCCGTGGCCGGTGGGGGGACACAGCGAAAGAGAGAGAGAGCGCGGTGGCGAGCTCGCTCGTAGACGGGTGCCGGGCAGCCGTCGCTTTAAATGAGGCAGGCAGGGACGTACGCGCTTTGCGGTTGCTCCATGCCTCCATCTGATCGACATTCTGATCGCCTCCACAAATGGCGAGGTGCCGAACGATCGACGCACGCCACATGCCTGCTGTGCTGCGGCTGCTCGCTTAGCCATCTGCGGCTGCGGCTAGCTTCAGGTAAACGAGAGGGTCTCACAGTTGTGCGTGTCCACGTCAGTGGCGCCGGTCACTCGCTTCGATCTTTTGGCGATCGATGGGCGTGAGCGATCCGATGATCTTGATCAACTTTCTTGGCAATGTGTATTCTGTGCTTCGTGGTGTTCCTGAACTGAAAATGTTAGGTCGGCTCTGCTGCTCACGCTCGTCAGCTCTAGTATAAAAGAATTGCTGATTCGTGGACATATGTAGTACTGAGAATTGAGCCATGCTTTTTTTTGACCAGCCCCGAGCACGTCCAGACTTTAGAGGCTTAAAGCACGGCACAACAAGAAATAATTTAGGCCGGCCCGGCCCGAATGGCGTGCTGTGCCGGGCCTGAGAAGCCGGCACGACGGGCCGTCTGACACGGCCTGAACATTTGGGCCATGCTTGGGCCGGCACGGTCCGAACTACGGCACGAGTCAGTAATTTGTGTTTTTTATGGTTTTTCGTTACTCCGATGAATTTTGGTTCTACATAAAAGTTGTAGAGAAATTCAAAATGCAAAGAGAAATTCAAAACGCATCTTTTGCATGTAGACAACCTTTTCATTTGAGCAATGCATGAATTTATAAAATGTTTTTAGTGCGCTCACAGTTTTAGAACCCACATTACGCATTTCGGTAATTCGCATTTTTTTAGATATTGCGCTGCTCAAATGAATTTATGTTCTACATCAAAATTGTAGAGAATTTCGAGACTCATCTTTTTAATATAGACAACTTTTTCATTTAAGCAACTTAAAATTTATAAAAAAAATTTATCTCTCTATTTTGTCGAGCGTGCCAGGCTCGGCCCAACTCGGCACAATCGCGGCCCATCGAGCTTTTGGGCCGTGCCGTGCCTGGCTTTTGGCAATCCATGCTGGCTCGGCATGGCCCAATTCTCAGGACTAGACATACAACGGTTCGTAGAGTACTTGACAGCGCCATGTTGGCGCGATTCATAAATTCCGATGAACAATGATTCCTTATACGGGTCCACTCTGATTCAGTTTGGATATTTTAAATAAAATAACATTATTAAGTGTTTTTTCACAAAATTGTTATAAAGCCGAAAATATTGTAGATGACATTATTTAAGGAGCATTTACTTCAAAAATATCATTACAGAGAATTTTCAGCATATACGAGGTCTAAATATGTTCTAAAGTATGTCATATCATCTTCATCCCCCTCCTCCACCTCCTCTCTCCCAACTTCGGTAGCCCATCTCATGTCGCATGCAAGCTTAATGGCGGGGTGAGCTCTGTGTGAGCTAGATGGCAATGTGAGACAATGGCGGTGTAGGCTCGGCGACGACTTGAGCCCAGTGCGAGCTGGGCGGCTGCATGAGACAGTGGTGCCACGGGCTCGATCATGGGGTCAACTGCAGGGAGAAGGTCGTCGTTGCTCGTGCCGGGGAATTGAAGGAGATGGGTTGTTGGAATTGTGGTAAATGGGAAGGAGGTGGACGAAAGAAGGTTGTGGAGGAATAAGAGTATGACATGTGGGTCCCAGCCATTAGAATGTATTCTAGGACGTATTTTTAGCTCATATAAGATAGAAATCCTCATCGGTAGCATTTTTCAAGTGAACACTCCACAAAATAATGGCATGTATAATATTTTTGATTTTATAATATTATTTTGAAAAAAGGACCACTTATATGTAGATTTTTTTTCTGCTATAGGCAAGGTTAAAGAACTCGCTACTCGGTACTGACTCGGTGAGATACCGAGTAGCGAGTACTCGGATTACTCAGGAGTACTCGGAAATTACTCGGTACCAATTACTCGGAAAATTAATATAGGATTAGTAGACATATATCGACGTAATGATGGCATATCTTCTTTCATATGACTTAATGGTACTTGTAAATCTATATGTATGAACTATTAACACAAAGTAGAGTGCACGTTACGACTTACGACATATCGCAACTCGCAAGTTCGCAACATATGACATATCGCAACTTGCAAGTTCGCAACATATGACATGATCGCATGAATACATGATAGGTAATACACTAAAATATCACAAAATGTCCGCAAATCACAACCAACAAGCACTCAAAGTTTTTACTCGGTTTTTACTCGGCCGTTACTCGGTTTTTACTTGGTTTTTGATCGATTACTCGGTCTGACCGAGTAATCAACCGAGTTGGCCTTTCTCGACTCGGTGGGGCGGCGAGTAGCGAGTACTCGCCGAGTAATACCGATTTTTAGAACCATGGCTATAGGTATACATATCGAAACAAATTTATGATATTATCATATTCTATCTTTTTTAAACATCAGGTTAATTCGTTTTAACTAATTAGATAGTTAGTATTAATTTATTTTAAACATTTTCATTCATATATTAGGTCCAATACCTTTATAAAATTTTCATTCATTTTCATTTTCTATCTTTAACCGCTTGTTTGCCTCGTCTGCCTCCAGTTCGTGTTGTCTCGTCTAGCTATCGATGCCTTCCCTCCCTCTGCCTTGCTTCTCTGGTTGTTGCTAAGTACGTGACATGCATGGTGAGGCCGATTGACCGCTATGAAGGGGATTTCGAGCATACAAGAAAATTAGGCTCAGTTGTCTATAAGTCATGGAAATTGCTAGTCATCAGTCCACTTCCCACTTACCCGCGCGCCACCGGCTTCGCTCCGGGACCTCCCGCCGCCGTCTTCCTCCCCTCCAGCGACCTCCTCCTCTCCCACAGCCACGCCGCCAAGGATTCGGGTTAGGGTTTTGGTGGGCTCGGGTTTGGGTTCGAGGCGCTGCCGGGCTTAGAGGGATGGCCGGGGGAGGTGGAGGCCCGATGGTTGGTTGGGAATGTAGTAAGGGAGGCGGCGGCGTCGCCGGAGCCGGGGACGGGGGGAAGGCGGTTGGGGCGGCGGTGGTGGGGGGGTGAAGGCTACAGCCGGGTTAGGTTGGGCGGGGTAGCGTCGACGGCGGGAGGTCGGGTGACGTGGCGGCTAGGCGGCGGCTGGGGAGGAGGAGGAGCACGTAGCAGAGACATCGGGGTCGGGGGCGGTGGAGAGGAGAGGAAAAGGGGAAGTAAGAGAGAGAGTGGGGGAGCCGGGGGCTGATTTGGGCGTTGGATTGAGATCCAATGGTCCAGAAAATTGACTGATAGGTAGAGGAAAAATAGTCGACTGATAAAATAGACAGTCCCATAAGTTATTTAGTGTTTTAGAGCATCTCTAGGTGAGTCTCTAAACGATTCCCTAAAACACTATTGCGGACAACCTCAGCCTCTATAACGTTCCAGCAGGGTCTCTATCTCAGCCTCTAAATTTAGAGACTCTCCCCAGAGTCTCTATATTTAGAGACTCTCTAGAGAATCTCTATATCTTTTCGAGGATAGAGACTCTGCTGGAGATGATGGAAATATAGGGAATGAATAGTGATTTAGAGAAGGGATATAGAGAACGAAATATAGAGAAGCTGCTAAAGATGCTCTTATGGTTGGTCCAAATATGCAGCGATTTTAGAGACTAATTTGGAGAGTCAGATGTCGAGATTCCGATTTCTCACTGCTGCCCAAATTTTCGAATTGTTTGTTGTGATGGCTAGTTTAGTTTTAGAGGAGGATTAATTAGGTTTAGCACCGAGAGATACAAGTGTGAAATAGTATATCCACTATTTTATTCGTGGTACATCTAAGAGACGATCGATGTATTTTATCCAGAAGGAGCTTCCTTGGATCAGGGACTTCTACACATCGCATTGTTCTCCATGAGTCCATGGGTGAGAAGGAAAGTGCATGCTTAACCAAAGCAGCCCAACCGAATCACATTTGTATGTTATTGTTCTCTCATGTATGTATGATATTCAATGTGCTACTACTATCATTAGGCTCCATAGAAGAGAAAGATTGCAAGTCAATGAAAGGGTAAGAAGAATGTTGTGGCATACGCATTCATGTGCATATAAGCCAGGTGGTTATATAACTAATCTAGAGTGTCATGGGCCAAGTAGGTGAGAAAATTATATGATCATAGACCTGGGTGCTATTGAAAAAGTTATAAATAGTTTTGTAAATTTTGAGAAAAATGCCCCAAATCTAAAAATGTCTATAAAGTGCTATAATATTGATTGGCTTATAAAAAACCTAATTTTCACGAATAACTTTTAATTTTAACTCAACCTGAAAAGGACATGGTCATAGTCATAGTTGTGGGTTACGTATGCCTTAGAGATTGCAATAACGGCCTATAATTACTACATCAAATTTTGCAAGAACATAAGTCCACTTGTGAATCTAGTAGGGGCGGATCTAGGAGGTGCCCCGTATGTCAAGCCACCCTCGAAATTTTTTTGATAACCATATACCAGCTATTAGACACCCATATAGTATTTTATGAAAATGAATGGTAATTAGGTATTATAGTTGCTATAGCTTGGTTGGATAATACTTCACAAGGTTGTCCTTCAAGGATTCTCTAGAAATTTAGCCCCAAAACCACATTTTTAGTTTGCTTCATAGTTCTTATATTTTTTTTAAAAAAAAATCTATTTGTTTCACTTCAATAACTCTACAAAGCTCTAGGTGTGAAGTCGTCCGCCGGAAGCCCTTAATGGATGGGACCTGTTTAGGATCTCAACTGTTCTTGATTGTCTTGTCTAGCTAAGCTCTTGCTACGAACACGGAGACTAATCGCCGGGATGTCGAAGGAAGAGACTTAGTGTTGCGGTCTCCCTCCGCCAACCACAATTGTCTCGACCGCTGGCGCCCTTCGACCTCAGCGAACAGTGGATGTTTCCAGAACTTTTTTTTAGTTTGCTGCGTACTTTTATACTTTTTTTAAAAAAAAATTACCTGTTGCACTTCAATGACTACGTATAACTCTAGCCACAAAACTAATATTAAAATTCGAGCCGTAAAACCACTTTATTAGTTTGCCTCTTAGTTCTTCTACCTTTTCCTTTAAAAAATTAGCTGTCACATTTCAAGGACTCTAAATTTTTTTCTACGAAGCCAACGTTAAAACTAAAGCCGTCAAACCACCTTTCTAGTTTGTTTCTTAAGTTCTTATATCATTCTTTTTTTAAAAAAAAAAACTAGGTGCATTTTAAGCACTTTCTTGGCCTAGTTTGTACATCTTATTTGACTTATCTATTTATTTACTTATGTTTGTTTAATATATAAATAATTTAGTTTCTTCAATCCGTCTTTTTTTTTATCTTTAAGACGTGTCTAAAAATTCTCCAAAAACAAATCAAACAATGGAGACCTAGCTCTCGAGTCCACCTCGAAAAGCCCTTGAAGTTACGAGATAAGTCAAATAAGATAAACTCTAGTCACGAAACCAACACAGTAATCGTACAACTATCGTCACGATAGAGGAGAAACAATAGACAGGCGACTGTTGTGCCATGGATTGAAGGGCACCCCAGCTTTGAGTTCGTGTTGTGTGCATCCGCCACTGGAATCTAGTGCTCCTATGCAGCGTATATGCACTAAATCGAACATCCTTTTTTAGCTAAGAGCATACCCAATAGCCTCTCTATAATGAATAGTGTTTTAAAGAGGTATATATAAATAGTATTTTAGAGGGTGTATAGAGAGGCTTGCTTGCCTTCGAACACATCTTTTGGATCCAATACCTCGTTACCTTCCAACCCTCGATGGCTATGTCACTTGAATTATATGCTCCAAGCCTCTGACCAATTGGCCTAAAATCAGGTTAAAGCTAACAAAGGTAGGTACACGTACTTCAACAATCCCTTATGTACTGTAGTAGACCACAATTAATAATTAATATTGCGCAGGACGGTAACTGTAGAACCATATTTAACTTTATGCTTGGACCGATTTGTCCAAAACGTTTAAGCCGGCGAAGAAAGACCCAGTGATATACCTCAGACAGCAGGTACAACGGGCGTGGGTAGTGGTGACCCGCGGCCACGAAGGCGAGAATGACAGTTATGGCGGCAGCGACCCTCTTGTGAACCCTAAACCTGCTTCACCTACCAGAGTTACGCCGGCCGTGCGCAGTGCGCTCGTGCATGCCTGCTGCTAGCTTGATCGATCGCTGACCTCTCGGATCCGCCATGGCCGGGCGTGTCCTTTCAGTTTGCAACTAGCCAGGAGCGGCTTGAATGGAGGGCAGTACGGATATGCTAGCTCTCGCGCACGGTGTGAGGCATCGAGCTTGGGCGTGGGAGCTATCAGCATGTTTGATTGGAGTGAAGGCTTCAAGGAATTCAGCAAAACCTGGCAGATCAGATATAAAAGATAAAAGGGTGCTATAACTTGTGCTCGACCTTGCATGCCATGGGTGAATTCGTCCAACTTCAAAGATAAAAGGGTTAAGCGTCTGTGGACCCTGTGTGGATAATGCTTCGGTTGAATTGGAAAAATTGAACCGCTGAAAGTAAAGTAGGATCATAGAGTACGGTCTGATGTTCTCTCAGATGATAGAAGTAGAGCTTTTTTAATTACATGGGCAAATAAATTAGGATGATAGTATAATTCACCATTCATTTATAAAATCTCCCGCACAAGACTATACTATTATTGTAGTACAAATACTAGCTACCATAGTAGTATAAAAATAAAAATCAATCTAAGCTGTTAAATTAGGTGGAATGTGTACGGTTCATATTCAACTAGGATGCATTCTAATATTACAAACAAGCATGGTGTCCCGCGCATTTGCATAGATATAGATTTTTTTTCTCAATTTTGTGTTACTTTATTATAGTTTATTATATGGAATATTTTTCTAACTTTGTAGTTGGCACGTACTCTTATTTCTATTATTTATTATTGTGGTTGATATGAACTCTTCTTTTCATCTAGGCCGTTAGAATCAAATCCCAACATAATCGGTGATGTAGATCTTTCTTTTTCTTCGATTAATATGGAAATTTTTAATATCTCAAAATTAGTATGGTGACAAAGATGAGCTTTTAACTTTCGGAAACACTTACCGTCGGGAGTCCGGCGCCTCCGGACGCGCCACGGCCCGGCCCGCGTGAGGAGAGAGATGGGAGAGCAGCACATGCAAGTGAGGAGAGAGATGTGCGCATGCATCGCCATGCAACGGACGCGCGAGCCAGGTGCGCATGTATCGCCATGCAACGGACGCAGCGCGCTGCCCGCGTGAGAGAGATGAGAGCACATGCACATCGCCATACAACGGGAGCAGCACGGCATTTTTATTTTTTTTCGGTGACCATAATTTCTGACTGGATGCTCCAATCCACAAACCGTTTGCGTCAACGTGTTCCTCGTATTTTTACGAACAAAACAAGATATATTTTGCCATATAACTCTTCAAACTTATCTGATAAAACTTGGGGTTCGCCTACTGAAACTTGAGTTTCGCCTAGTAAAACTTGGGTTTCATACTCGTAAAACTTTGCCGAACTGTCAAGTTTCATCAGGTTTCATCCAAGTTTTTTCAAGTTTCTTCAAGTTTCATCAAGTTTCAACAGGTTTTATCCAAGTTTCATCAGATTACATTGAAGTTTCATCAGGTTTCATCAGAACACAGCCAAGTTTCATCAGAACACGGTTAAGTTTCGCTAGTGTAGATGTAAGTTTCATAAGTGACTTCTCCTGGTTCACATAAAAAAAATAAAAAAGTGAAAAATTCAAAAAATTCAAAAAGTATTTAAAATGGGTTGCTCTTGATTTTGGAAGAATTATGAAATTTATTCCACGCATTTTGAACACTGTTTGAATTTTGCACAAAAATCGGAAGTTTTAATTGAAAATTTGATCTAGCGCTCTGCGTTATCTAGTCGCTCGCTGTATCGTACGCGCGCTTGCTAGTCGCAGCGGGGGATCGTCGGATTGGTGGGGTATAGATTGATCCTACGGCGGGGGCTGGTCCGGACGGCGCGCCAGGCTTCGGATGGCGCTGCCCATAACTTTTATTTAATATAATAAATGTTTCATACAAAGATTACACTTTGATTCTGTTGGTTTGTGAAGACACAGCGGCTCCTAGTGAGAGCTATGTCAGCTAGGTGCCTAGGTGTTTAGGCACAGGAGCACCACGCTTCAACCATAACGAAGAATCGCTACGAATTAACACAACAAAGAAATTGGACATTTTTTTATGGCAGAAGTCATCGACCATAGTTCCAAAGCTAGCTGTGAACCCTAGTTATGGACGACCACGTCGATCGTAGACCGTCCAGTATACATAGTCGACTGTAAAAGTGTAAATGTGAGTGCATCTAGGCACAAATTAATTTTGGTGATTAATGATATTCTGATAATTGATCTAACAGTTTTATTGAGTGATGAACAGCTTTAATTCACAATGAAAATGGATGAGACTATTTTGTATACTCATATAGAAGAAAAAAAAAATAGAAGATTGACTTTTTAGGATCGTAATTTCACAGATTTTATTTGAGTCCTAAGGATAGCCATACTATTAAGAGGTATGTGATGGAAAATAAATTTTGGATGTCTCAAGTGCTCATTTGGATGAAGTCTAGTCTAATGGAGACATACATAAACCATCCCATCTTCTAAATACAATTCAGTGCTTCAGGGATCGGAGTATCCGATATTTTGTCTGGAATATCCGGAGCTGAACCAACCCGGAAGATCCACAATTTTGGCATTTCAACCTCTCTGTCTCTTCGTGTAATTTTGTCTTGGAGTGTCTGGAGTTCGAACCGGAATATCCGGTATCAGGCAATCCAGAGTGTCCGGAATTTTCAGATTTGAGGTTCTCTGTCTAGTTCCCTGAAAGTCAGTGAAGTATCCGATACTGAGTAAATCTAGAGTGTCCGAAAAATCACATTTCACGGGTCTCTGTCTGTTGGACTTTGGACCGCAATATCGGGAGCACGCATAATTCCTGTCATGCGGCTAGTTTATACACCCTCATATATATTTCCCTTCACCACCAATCAGTACATTAACTCTACTCTCGTTCAATACAAGCCCTAGCAACCTTCTTGAGCATTAAACTCTTCTCTCTACCCCAACTTCCCTTGAACCAAGCTTTGGGTAGGGTTGAGAAAAAAGAGATCGAGTGACCTACAAGCTTTGCTTTATCCGATTGAGCGATCGAACCATTCTCAAATTCATTGTTCGTCAAATTTGTTATTTTTAGAGGTTAAGGACGCCTAGACATCGCATCGAGACACAAGACTTTGTGTGGTGTGCCGAGGAACATTAATTGTTCGATTTCGCCTTCGGAGAAGAAATCATCGAGTAGGGGTGTTCTTCTAACAGAGCAGCTGCTCAAAGTCTTTGGACCATCTCACCCAAACGACTAACTCAACGAGAGGGGTGTTCTTCTAATATATTTCAATTTTTAACGGGGAAGTATTTTTAACAGCACCTGCATATTTTCGGCTACATTTTGGGAACTTCTCAACGCCCGCCAGAAGAGGAAGCAGAGCCTGACCTGCAGCAAGGCAGTAATCAACCAATCAAGGCGCAGCAATCGTGCGTGAAACCCGTCCCAAGACAGCTTCGCTAGGCAAACCATCGCCCTCTTCGGATTAGCCCTGAGCCCCTGATCCGACCTCCAAGCATGCGTTGCTCTCAGCGTTCAATTCGGAAAGAAACGGAGCTAGCCAAAGATGGACACACTGAGGCTGAGCTAGTGGCACTACGTACTACTTTTCACGGCTCGCACGATTTGACCGCGTCCCACCGGTTTACTTCGCCGGAGCTAGCTAGACAGCGGCGTTGCATATGCTCCGACCGCCGGCGTCCTTGTCCCCCCCAAGTTTGACGGCATTACTGCTACTGTGCAGAACTACTGTCTTCTCAACTGCCGCTGTCGTCGTCTACTCCTTGATCCCTAGCTTGTCGCTCGTCGTCATGCGTGCCGCTGGCTCGCTCGCCGGAGAGGCGTTCTACGACGACCGTGTGGCCACATCGTGCAGGCGCCGTCGACGTCGAGCCGGATCGGGGTATCTTGGGCGATGGCGAGGAGATCCACACGAGTCGCCCTGCGGACAGCGACGCGGCGCGGGCGGTTGCGTGAGCCCAAGTGCCCAGCTCTGGCCGTCGGGGCAGGGCGCGCGCGCACCGGCGCTCGTGCGAGCCATACCATTTTGGGAGCGGCACGGGAGCGAGCAGCGACCTGTCCCCGGTTCCCCACCTTGCCTCCTCCGCCTGGCGTGCGCGTTAACGTCTACAGAAAATCTGCATACATAGGCATTATACAATTCAGCTTATTGTAGCGCAGCGTTTCAGTAAAATTTAAAAGTTTTTAAAGAGAGATTTAAATGTTATTAAAAAATAATTAAAAATAGTTTTAGAATATTTAAGATAACTACTAAAAACCTGAGAAAAAATTACAAATTATTACATCAAATAGGCTATATAAAAAGATAAATTTTGCTAAAACGCTACGCTACACTACGTTAAGCTGAAATGTACAAGGACATACCCGGTCAGGGAGTTGGAAAATGTTTTTTAAGAACCCATCGTGCATAATAATTTGTGGAACTTTTACTTTGTTTCGTTCAACGTCTCGGTGATGTCAGCCAAATATATCTTCACCATATATATGTTTGAACGGACCGTAAAGAGTTTCATTGTAAAAAAATGGCCGGTTTGCTAGTTAAGCAGGTGACTGCGGTTTGAGCGGTCAATTGCTTTTTTCAATTTGTTCATACAATTTTTCACTAAGTTTGGTAGTGAAAATTTAGTTATTTCATATTTAGAAAATATTTACGTGTATAGGTTCACAGTAATTACTTCATATTTTTCATCGATTAACTGATATGTTGACAATTTAGTTAAGTATGTCGATTCATGTTACTCTTTATATTAATCTCTCTTATTTCTATTTTTATTTCAAATTTATGCAATTTTTATTTCTATTTGTAGTTAATTAATATGGGCACTCTTTCTATTAATCTCAAATGAACTTTTTATTTCTACTATTTTTTATTTTTATTTTATGCATTTTTATTTGTAATTGTAGCGGATATGATCTCTTTCTATTAATCTAACATCAAATTTTATTTCTATTATTTTTGTTCCAGCTTTATATTTTTTATGTTTTTATTGGAGCTAATATGGACTTTTTTCCTTTTAATCTACTCCCTCCGGTCCAAAATAAGTGCAGTTTTGGCTATACATCTAAACTTACTTATGTTCAGGTGCATAGCCAGAACTGCAGTTATTTTAGGACAGAGGTAGTAACATGGAGTCCTATTTTTATTTATTTTTATTTTGAATTTCTGATATATTTCTTTTAATGTAACTCGTTATAATCCGGCCCCACTGAAATCAATGCTGTAGATTTTTTCTTGACATATTCCTTTATGTTTTTATTGGAGCTAATATGGACTCTTTCTTCTAATTTAGCATGGACTCTTATTCTATTTTTTATTCTAAATTTCTATTTATTTGTTATAGTTGATGTGAATTCTTTTTTCAATCTAATCCATTATGATCCCGACACACACCAATCATCATTGTAGATATTTAGTTTTCTATCCAATTAATGTGGAAGTTTTAAATATTTTTGTATTAACGTTGTGCGTCCATTGGACTATGTTTTATGTTTACAATGAGTAAGGTGTATTGAGTTTGTGCAGCTAGATCTCGTATCTAATATGAACTCATTTTCTAGTTTCGTATTTGACTTATACTCCTTTTCTAATCTTGTATTTAATATGGACTCAATTTAATTGCTTCTATTTTATTATGGAAGTAGACATGACCTATTCTTTTAATCTAAACCACTATAATTTGGACCCACAATAATCGATGTTGTAGATATTTCCTTCTCTCTCCAATTAATATGGGATTTTCTAGTCTTTTAGGATTAATGTGGTGGCTTCATAAGACCCTATTTTACTTATATAATAGACATTTGTATTTGTACCTATATGTACTCTTTTTACTGTCATGACATGGGCTCTTTTTTATTACTATTTGTTCTATTTTTTTATTTTTGTTAAAGTTGATGTGGACTATTCCTTTTAATCAGGTATGTACTCTTATTTCTGCTTTTAAATTATGAATTTATAATAATTTTTTCTAAGATGTTTTAATCAGGCCCACTGATATCAACAGTGTAGATCTTTTTTCTTTTTCTCGATTTATGTGAAAATTTCTCTCATTAACGTGGTAGCTCTGTTGGTTAATGTTTTAATTATATAATATGTTAACTTTTTAATAGGTTACACGTATGTATATTTTTTTTTCTCTAGTTAACATAACAACCTAGTATTTCAGAGAAAGAGCTCTTGCTTTAATTGATAAATAGATTGCAAACGATCGGGTCTGGTTGGGAGAGGATCGATCAAGCCCTTGGATAGTTGGATGCGGACGAGTGGTCCAAAACAAGGACCAGTTTTTTTCAGAAAGGGTACCCAACTCATATTTAGAAGACAACCTTTCCTTAGGCATTATTCAGGAGATTAATCAAGGGATATATATGATCCATTTAAAGCATGTCGCCATTTAAATAGGAAAGTGTGCTTTTCGCTCGCTCTCCCATCCGGTGTCCGTCGTTGGAGTAGCTAGCTACATGTACGTTCCTCCTGCTGGATGATGCAACAGTTCCACTGATACTAAAAACGCTGGATGGCTACGCATACCAAGGTTTTTGAACGCCATGATGGGTCTGTACGTATCGTCTAGGTTTTGTGCCCTAACCCCTAACACACACGTACAACTTGTGGCATCCTTTCAATAGAAGCCGAGTCGAGTCGACTATTAACAGTAATCTCTGTTCAAGTTGCGGTTTTCTTTAGTGCTATTCCAGGGCATCAAGTAGGTGCAGAGCACTGAGAGGATTAATTTTTAAAATTAGTTGGAATTGAGAAGCAAATCGATGTCTAGCACCACTCCAAATTCAAAGGTTTCACATACAGATTTAAGATAAAGAAAATTCACACAAATTGTAAACATAGTGTATTAATTTGTTTGCGCCATTTGACATATGTTAAAAAAGTACACACCGTTTTCAACTTTTCATTGCCTTAGTTAAGATGAGAAAATAGAGAAGCTAAAAAAAAGGAGAAACTGTTGAAATGAGCTCAAAGCCATTCCGTCAAGGTGAGGAGATTAGTCAGGAGGATTTTCTGGCAACAATTTTCTATAAGGGTTTGTTTGGGAGTTCTAATCCCAGCCGGGATCCCGTCTACTCCTAGGATTAAAAAGTCATAGGGTAAGTTTTTCCGAGTCAACTTGATAATGTGTTTGGATACTCACCAAGACGAGAAGTCTCAACCTGATCCCTGTCCTTTCCACGGGAAGCCACCCTAACCTCACGATATCGGAAATTTCTCCCCTAGTGTAGGTTGTGTTGGTAGGTTGTGCCCCCGACAGCACTGCGACAAGCCCTAGCTAGGGCATGGTAGCGGCATGACCCCTTTGATGGCACGGCGATAGTGTAGCTCCCCTAATGGTGTGGCACTCAGCGACACAAGACGTGGCGGGAGAACGAGAAAGGGAAAGATCTTGGGTAGAATCAGGGAAGAAATGGGGAATGGATTGAAGAAAGACAAGGTAGAGGCGTAGAGCATAGGGAAAAGAAGAGAAAAGGAACCAAGGAATCCCTAATTCTTCTTGAATAAAACCCACGTCGAGATTATTCTTCTTGCGATATTTTTCTTCAGCATGCCAAGTAAGCCCTAATTGGTTTTCATATATAAAAAGACAAAATTGATTATTTTTTTATATAAATCAAATTTCGATAGATGGAAGTCGATCTGTTTTCTGTTCAAACTAGTACTAACGAATTCAAAACTTTGAAAACCATATGTTTTGAGTTTTTTTTTTACAAAAGCCCGTTACCACTAGGCTGACAGATTCATTGCCAAATTAAACAATGATCTCCGTGTTGAATGTTTGATAGAAGGGGAGCATGCAGTAGCACACGATGAAACTAGCTAATTTAATTTACCATCTCATAGAAGTCTCTCAAAAAAATAAATCTAGAGACGACGAGTTTCTGAAAATCGGAGTCGTCAGACTATAAATTTAGATATTTTCTCTTCAAATCTCTATATTTAAAAATTCTCTCTTCTTTCTATATATTTCTAAAGGCGGAAAGAGCCGTGAACTTTACCATGACATGGATGTGCAAAACACAGGGAAATGAACAGCAACCTACATGGATACTGTTCGCTAGAGCAGAGGGTGGTCGAGAACTCGAGATATCAGATATGCGATGCAAGAGGGAGCGAGGAACACCACAACATTAAACAGTTTCGTTGTCAACTCTACCATCCAAGCTGGTCCCGTCCCACCCCACGAGACGTTAACCCCTCTTACAAGAGTGGCGCCCAGTACATCAACGCAGCTCGCTCCGTCTCCATGGCACCGCACTGCCATCTCGCCACAGCACGGGGAGACCAAGCGAAAAAAATCTCCTGTAGCCACGGCAAGCCGAGGCCGAGCTAGCTATCCGGCTACAGTAGCTAGCTTCTTGCCCTAGCTAAACACGTAGGGTAGGGGTAGCTCGAGTTTCGAGAAGGGCGCGAGCGGCGGCAGATGAGCGAGCAGGACGAGCAGCAGGTGAACGGCGTCCCCGGCGGGGCGGCGGCCAACGGCGGCGTCCCCGGCGGGGCGGCGGCCAACGGCGGCGGCACCGCCGGCATCGACTCCTTCTCGCAGCTGCCGTTCGTCCGGCCCAAGGCTCCGGGGGTGGCGAGCCCCACGTCCATCCGGCTCTTCGGCTTCGACTTCGACTTCCCTCCCGACGGCGCCGCGTCCTCGGCGGCCAACGGCCACGCCACCGCCGCCGCCAGTCAGTCCGCGGCGTCGGCGTCGGCGGCGGCCGGTGTGGGTGGTGGCGGCCGGAAGTTCGAGTGCCACTACTGCTGCCGGAACTTCCCGACGTCGCAGGCGCTAGGCGGCCACCAGAACGCGCACAAGCGGGAGCGGCAGCACGCGAAGCGCGCGCAGTTCCAGAGCGCCATCGCCATGCACGCCCACTACCCCGCCCACGCGTACCCAGCCTTCGCCGGCTACCACCACCACCACCATCATCGCTTCGGCGCCGCCGCCCCGTCGTCCATGGGCCGCTACGAGCCGCCGCCGCCGCCGCCGCACTACCCCTCGTGGTCCAACCACCTCGGGCACGCCGTTGCACCCGTCGCGCCGCCCAGGTTCTACGGCGGTGCCGGCTCCGCGTCTCAGCCGATCAACGGCAGCCCGTTGCCCTCCACCGCGCTGTGGCGTGTCCAGAGCATCAACGTGGCGGCTCCGGCGCCGCGGCAAGAACGGCCGGCGCCGTTGTTGCTGGCCGGACGTGACAAGGAAGCAATGGTGGTGTCAAGGAGAGGACAAGCCGGCTCGCCGCCGTCCTCGTCGTCCTCGTCGGCGTCCTCGTCATCTCAGAACGAAGTACGGCTCAGGCGAGACGCCGCAGAGAACGGAGAAAATGTGAGTTTGGATCTCACCTTGTAATTCTCGAAGAACAGTGGGAGTGAGATTAATTAGCGGGCTCGTGCAGATTAAGAAAAAAATTCTTTTTTCCTAGTTCTTGAATTTGTTTAGCTCAGGGGAGATTTTTTTCTTCTTCTTGTTCGGTGCCTTTTTCAGTCCGTTTTCGTCGCTACAGTGCTCGTCGACTCCTCTTTCATCTTTTAAGATTAATTACTTTTGTGAGAAAAAAAAGAGAAATAAACTTGAAGCCTTGGGCAAGAGATGAACAGAGCATGAAAACGATTAGTACTGGTGTCATTTTTATCTTATAAACTTTCCTTTTCCACACATCGTTCCTAATTTTCTTCTAATTAACTACTGATTGGCATGGACTGATGCTTATGTTTCTGCTAGAAACAATTCTCTCCGTTCTCTCTCTGTCTGTCGATTGGAACAAGAATTATGTGCTGTCCCAATCCTAAAAATGCTGCTTTTTTTTTGCCTGCTTGAACTCACAGTTATCCGTATCATTCTTCCAATGTAGCAGCAACAGCAGCCAAGAACATTAACTCCAATAAATTGCCCACGGCTTCATGTGATTAGAAGTCTCTAAAGTTAATTGGTTGCCACCCAAATTTTGGTGCAAGAATAATCAAAGCACCGAATTCATGACTCAAAAAAATGTAGGATTTTAGTAAGAGGTTTCACTACCAAAAAAATTTGTTAATAACACGCTTTTGATGTCTTCTAAGAAACAACTTCGGCTTCAAAACATGAAAGCATTTTGTTCATAAAAAAAATATCAGAAATATAGAAAAACAACGCAACACAAAACACCAAACCACACCGCCGCTCAGCTCAGCGCTGCCAACTCGGTTTAAAACCGAGCACACTACTGCATGAAGTGAGGAGACAGTAAAAGTACAAATGTACAATAACCAATTACCACAGTCAACCCATGACAAAAAAACATCGACGATCGACCCGACTGAGCAACACAGCCGACCCAACCAAAGCCAACTCTAGCAAACAAATAAAGCGAAAACAATTTAGCGCCTGGATCGAAGAAAAAAATTCAGCATCCCTCGTTGGATTCTCTTTCGTTTCAGCGGGAACAAGGCTGCGAGAGAGCTGCTCCTGTTGCATACGGGGAGCTGTACCGCGCAGTACTGCCTCTACGAACCTGGACGCGCATTAACGCAGGGGGGTACAGGGCACAGGCACCTGCCCATGCACATCGCTTACGCGTGAGTGCGACCCGTGCTGCAGCTGCTGCTGCTTCGATCATTCTCTGTACTACACTTGGCTGCTCTGCACTTCCTTCTCATCAGTCATCAGCGTTGCTGCTCGTCTTAGGAATATATATTTCTATATGTACTAGCACGGTCAGCACGCGCGGTTGGGCATTTGGGAAGGGCGTGTCATCTCAGTTCTTCACGACTTATCTGTTCTATTCGGTTTATCTGCTTATCTGCTTATTTTTAATTAAAATATAAATAATTTAGTTTTCTAAATTCATTTTTTTCTACCTTGAAGACGTGTCTAAATGCTCTCTAAAAACAAGTCAAACAAAGAAAACCTGACTCGTACGACCACTTCAAGTCACTCACAAAATTAGGAAATAAGTCAAATAAGATAACATAGGGAGAATGGGCCCTTACACACAAGCAAGAAAAAATGGACACACCATCGTTGACAATGTAAATGAGCAGCACCAGTTTGGAACAACATAAAGTAATATAATAGCACCCATGGTATATTTGTATCCAAACGGATAACAACCACAGATAGCAATATATAATACGCTAGGAAGTGGAAAAGCACAAATATCCCATAAGGTTTACTACATGGCAGCTCTACATATTTAGCAGTAGTGTTCAACAAACACTCTACTATAGGATGAAAGTTAGTTCTTCTATCTAAATATGTAGATAGTTCTTCTATCTAAATAGTTCTTCAACAACTCATATATATATGACAGCCAACACAGATAATAATAGATAAAAAAAACGAAGATCTGAAGCATTAAAAATTATCGTAAACAAGATCTTTGCAGCGATGATAACATAAGAACATAACATCTCTACATAACAGGAACAACCAAGGACTGACCATCTGACATAATATATGGGTGATAAACTCAGGTGACAGTATAAAGCTCATCCTCTCTGCCTCCAACTCATTTTGCTGCAATAACAAATCAAGCTCATACGAGAAACTTACATGTGAGACCAGAGAGCTAAAATAAAACTTCCATATCTGTTCACTCGAGGAAAAAAGCTAGATCTACTTCCCAAGGAAACAGAATGCAATGGTCTAATCAATTGCATCAAGTGTCTCCACTAGTCAATTGCATAAAAGCATAACAATCAATCGATTAGCACCTTTGCACTATAAGAAGGAAGCTACAGAGGTCCTCTCCATTCTCTCCCAGCATCATGCTTAACCTAAATTCACCAAATCAGCGGTACATGTAACAGTCATAGTATGCACACCAATTTTGTCATTTACCTGATGACACAGAATATAGGAGCAAAAAACATTTATTGTTCCAACAAAAAATGTTGTAATTCAGTTGTTTGAATGGAATAAAAAGTTACAAAATCAAATTAAATGAACCAGGTACCCAATGCATCATCCATCAATTTATCTGTAAACTGAACTGGAAATGTAGCTAAGAACAATAGGCAATGTCGATATATTTGAGCTTATAACTGTTCAGAGCAATATCAGAGATTCAGAACATAATTTGAGTGATGAAATAAAAAGTTCACTCCCCCTGATTTATACATATGAACCTGGAAGTAAATTTACTTAAAGAAAACATGCTCATGGAGTATAAGCTACCTAACAGATATATGAATCACAATAATTTTTCAGCATTCAGTCTACAGTGCATTTATATGGATTATTGAATTATTTATATTACGGTGTAATACCTAGTTTGTTTAAATACCATTGCCATTGGCACTGATCTAATTGCCTAGTATAATACATTTGTTGTGTGTAGGCCTGTAGCTAGAGGTATTTTATGAATACAGACAGGTACAGGAAAGAAGATTACAGTGTACACCTGGAAATTAGTATCTTTTGTAGCCCATGAATCCATAACTTAATGAATTCTTCACAAAGCTGCGATATGGGAAATCAAACACCCAAAATCTAAAACCAAATATTTGAATAAATATTATATTTAAAGGGCAGCAAAAGCATGTTTAAAAGGCATGATATAACTGTCAGCAGATAAAGAACAGACCACCTTACTCCTTTGGCAGATCATCTAGAGATAGCAAGGGCAACCTCAATTTCCATGATTTTTTCTGCTCACAGAATTCATTGGACCGTCCCTGAACAAAAGATCAATAGTTTGAAATTTTGCCATGCCATTCTCTTTTTTTTTAAAAAAAAAGAAGAAGATGGAACTCATTTCGAACTTGGGGAAAAAAAAATCTATGTCAAACATACAGTCCAATCCTCACATAACTCGATTCGTGCCATGAAATACTAAAAAGTGCATGGCTAATGCACATGCATGGAAAGAAGGTACCAAATACTAGGCAATGGAATAGTACATGATACATTAGTGCTATGTTTAAATTGAAATGGTTCTTTTTTCTGAAATTTTGCATAGCTAATGAAGCATCCTAATCAAGAAATGTACCAAGAAATGATGTTGGATGTATAGCCTTCCTTTGAGCATCCTAATCAAGAAATGTACATTAATTCTAGGGAGCCTGTTTCAAACAATTCAAAAGAATTTAGATGGCTAGCAATGAACGAAGGTGATGACGGATGAGATAAGGCCAGTGCTTCAAAATCCACAAAATCCATTGCCTAGATGAAGGAGTACAAGACTGACGCAGTCAAATCTAACTGCCTCTGAGTTGCGAAGATCATATCTGAATGAACTGTACATCAAGAGGATTCTAGAATTTCACCTATGTGTCTGACTGTCTGTGCAGAGCATATATGTTATACTACTGTGTGCTATTAAAAGCTTTGAATTTTGATACGAAAAAAGAGAAAGTACGTATAACCTGCAAAATGATTAAAAGTGTAACAAAAGCTGGGGGCAAAACACTTCATAGACCAACTAATTTAACTGAACATATCTCTACAGAGTGGCATAACTGAGCTGGTACAATTAAATACGAAGGAAGCTAGCAACCAAAATGTAAGTTTCTAAAGAATAATGGTTGTCGTAGTCCCAATTGAAGAAAAATGCAATATCCAATTTGGCCCGCAGAAAAGAAGCGAGTGCACTATGCTGAAAACATGGACCATTATCTTTACAACAAAAGAAAATTAAGCCTCAGGAAAAGGAAAAGTAACTTACTGTTAAAACACCCTGGCCTCGCTGAAAATGCCTCTGGCTCACTATTAAAGCACATGGCCTGGCTGAAAACGTCCCATCACTAATTTACATGTAAGCTAACAGCTGGTACGCTTCGACATCACAATCTCTGAAAGACATATACAAAGAAAAGATCATGTATCAGCAAGAAGCAAACATGGCAAATACACGGAAATGGTCATATGTTTGTAAGGAAATAAAAAAACTGTGTTCCACACGCTCTACCATTGTATTAACCATCCAAACAGTGTAGCTGTAGAGCAGACCAGTGAATAGAATAATCCAAGAACATAATAATACTGATTTTTTCAGTCCCAAAATATTGAAGCAAACCATGATGATATGTAATGGCCATTGGCCAATATTTGTAGTGGCACAAATAATCTATTGATATCAGTTATCACAAAAAGGCATGTATTATCATTGTGCAAGGCACTCGAAATTCATAAGGCACTACAATACACATCCATCAGCAACAAAATAAAGGATGCACTGAAACCTTTTCATCTGGCACAAATTGAGCATGGCCACCTAGATTTCTTCCGTAACGTAGGCTTGCAAAAATTTGTTTACTTCATATACTCAGTTTTCAATTTAGTGCAAAAAGGTATGTATTACCAGTGTGCAAGGCACTCCAGATTCCTGATGCATTTCTTCTCTTCTTCTCTTTAAATTAGTAAACAAAACAGGTTGCATTTCACAGTTTGAAACAGCTTGAAACTGGGCCTCATATATTAGGTAAATAAGATCAACAAGGAGGCCAAAAGTAGTTCACTTGTAATAGGAAATTGTGCCATCGCAACTTCTATATAGCTCATAGGCCTCTATTAATTTTGCTAAGGGTGAACTAACTACAATTAATTTGCAACCCCTTCTGGCATCAACAAGCATGGATAAGTACAACAGTAAACATGAAGGCAACAATCTATTGCAAAACACTAACCCTGCACCGATTTCCATCACCACTCTAAATGGTTGCTATCGCAGGCTAGTTTTGGGCACAAAATCAATGGAATTTCATAGTGCAGGAAATTATAAAACCGTAAAGAAGTTTCCGTTCACCATTCTAAAAGTAGATGCTGTGTATAAAACAGGAAAAAAAAAACAGCAAGGCCTCCCCGGCTGAATCCTCATCTCAATTCTTTGACCCATCTTAGCATTATAATCAACATGGCTGTGTATAACATCCACCACCAAAGCAGTCTCAAGCTGTAAAATGCAAGAGGAACGGCACCAGAGAGGAAGCGGCGGCGGCGTGACCGGAGAGGAAAGGGAGGAGCGGCCTGCTCCCGCGTTGCGTTTTGGCGTGGGAGGGAGGCGAAGAGGCGGGCGGAGCGGGCGAGAGCGGCTATGGCCGCGCGGAGGGGATGGTGGAAGGGCATCCGCACAACGAAAGATAACGAGGGAGGGCCTATGTGAAACATTGTCAGGAATCGAGTGAACATGCGGATGCGGGGGACACGAATGCAAACCTTAGAGATCTTTAGCAGCTTCTCTATATTTCGTTCTCTATATCCTTTCTCTAAATCACTATTTATTCCCTATATTTCCATCATCTTCAGCAGAGTCTCTATCCTCAAAAAGATATAGAGAGTCTCTAGAGAGTCTCTAAATATAGAGACTCTGGGGAGAGTCTCTAAATTTAGAGGCTGAAATAGAGACCCTGTTGGAACGTTATAGAGGCTGAGGTTGTCTGCAATAGTGTTTTAGGGAATCGTTTAGAGACCCACCTAGAGATGCTCTTAGCGAACTGATACACTAAAACCAGAAAGAACAAGGGTTTTCCGCAACAATGGCTGGGGAGCGCTTCGCAGCGCGGCAGGTGGCGCGGCGTGGAGGCAGCACCAGCTGTCGGCCGGAGGAGGGCAAGGCTAGCGCCTCGTATCTTTTTTTTTTTTTTGGAAAATTGTGATTTTACCCTGCTTTCCAAAGCTAATTATGATTTTACCCTCATTTTTTCTGGATTATGATTTTGCCCCTGTTTTTTCTAATTGAACCACCCGTCTACCCTTATTCTTAACTCCGTTAAGCTAGGGCCACCTAAGCGACACAGCGGGAAACAAAACGCCGCTGCATGGGCGGGAGGGCGACGCAGTAAAGGGTGACGCCGTGCTTTCGCTTTCACGGCGACGCGTCTTGCATGATGGCATGGCGCGGTAGGTGGGTGGCGGCAGCATAGCGAGGTAAAATCACGACTGATCTATGCGTGTAAAATCATGAATGAACATGTAATCACTACTAGAAATGTAACATTATCGAGCGTAAAAAGGCAAATCCAACGGACCCTCGGTAAAGAAAAAAGTGGCCAACGGTTTGTAGTTTTCCGACGGTTACGTTGAGAACTCTCGGTAATTATTACTTTCTCCGACGGGGCAGGCCATTTACCTAGAGTGCGTTAGTGGCTCTCGGCCATTTGACGAAATCACCGACAGGGGGAAATCTTTACCGTGTGTGGAAGTACAACCCTCGGTCATTACAAATAGTTACCGACAGTTTTTAAGAAACCCTTGACCATTCATGGGAATGGCCAACGGTAGAACTAAAACTCTCGGCCATCTAAAAGAATAGCCGACGGTTAAAACAAAACCCTTGGTCATTCAAGGGAATGACCGACGGTTGAAATAAAACTCTCAGTCATTCATGGTGATGGCCGACAGTTAAAATAAAACATTCGACCATTTGAGAGAACCCTCGGCCATTTAAGGAATGACCGAAGGTTTAAAGCAAAACACTCAACCATTGTATACAAAATGATAGGAGTTAAAAAGGAATGCATGTACAATTTTAAACAACAAGTGTGTGAGGTGAGATGGCTAGGTGGGAGAGTTTTATTCAATAGGTCATGGGTTCGAATCCTATGTAACACACATTTATAATTAACTTTATTTAATGGGAAAAAATGATGTCAAAGTTCAAGTATGTATAGAGAGATTCATCTTAATAGGAAAATATTTTTTCTATTTCATTCGTTAAATTTGATCATATTTATTTCACCACATTTTCCTAGTGTTTACCATTTCCATCGGTGTGTTAAAGCTGTTCACTTATACTTTTCTCGAGTGTTCTCTATTTCCGACGATAAGTTAAAGTCACTCACCCATGCATTTTCTGAGTGCATCAAAAACTGTCGCTAAATTCATTCCCGAGGGTTTCGTCGGTAATTGTACGAATTGCCCACCATGGGTGGCCGAGGGGAAGTTACCGACGATATACGCTCGGCCATATATATGTCCTACGGTATTTTCTAATGGCCGACAGTATTTGCACACTCGGTAAAAGTTAGAATTCTAGTAGTGAATAGTTGCATAGTGTTACTTGCTTTTGTTAATTCTATATTGTTGTGAAATTTTTTTAATGTTGATCTATAATGTCTCTATGAAATACTAGAACACAATTGCTACCGTATCACTGTTGAAATATTTTGAATAATATGTACTCAAAATAAGAAAAAATCATAACGTACTAATATGAAAATACATGTGTCATTGACGCCTTTAAGTACACTTAACAGAATAGGGGTAAAGGTGGTCTTCACTTTGAAAAAGTAAGGGCAAAATCACAATCCGAAAAAAATGAGGGCAAAATCACAATTAGCTCTCAAAATAAGGATAAGAACACAATTACCCCTTTTTTTTGGTTGTACGGTAGGGTAGGATAGGATGCTTCCTTTTCACTATTTTGTGCATATATCTAGCAAATTCCGGTATAACGCCAGTCCTAGAAGGATAGGCTAGACTGCTGGACTGTTGAAAAACTGAAAACATGTCTGCAGTGGTTTATCTATATTCATTTATTAGTTAGCTTATTCATTTAGTTTTATATATAAATAATTTTAACCCAGTCACTTTAAACATGTTGTAAACTTTGAGAGAAGGGTTGTTCCATTTAAAACTGCTTGCGAGAGCTTTCAGAAACTGCTTCAACGTTTTGGAGTAACGGGGCTGAGAAACCAAAGAGACTGGCTTTTGGAAACACCCTATTGGTTTTTTTAAATTGCTAATGAACAGTTTGAATGAAATTGTAAATTACAACACGGTCCTTAATTATCTCGTCGTGTTGTTTCGTTTAGGTCATCATAATGTTGAAGCTATATATTGTACAATTTGACACCTTGAGTGTGTCATCGTAGTTTTTAAGGACAATTCATATTGTATGCTTGTGCTTGACCACTGATATGAACTGTCATTTCAACATGTACATGTAAGGTCTTACATTTGTTTCACATCAGGCACATCATGCAATAAACCCTTAGAGCATCTCAAGAGGCTTTTAAATTTCCTCTATCGATCAAGAATCGCTACTAAGAATCGCATCGGTCAAAATCCTCTCACATGCATCAAATTCCCTCCTGCTGCATTTGAAAAATTTTGAAATAGAGGTGCATTTGGGGGGTGAGATGGGGATGCTCTAACCAGTCCCATAGATGAACATGTGTTTTTCAGCTGTGGACCGGCCATGACCATGAGTTTTTTTAGGAAGTCCGGTCCCAAGAGTTCCTGCGGTCGATCCTGCATGCAGTGCTTCTTCGGCCCACTTGCGAAACATCAACGCCACATCGTAGGCCGTCGCACATGGATTTTGGTCCGTAGACCAGAAGTTCTAGCTAAGGTGCAAACGAGAGCTCGAGTGAGTCTGCTTTGTCAGATAGGGCAAACTTAATGTAGCCTCTAGCTTGAACTGACCAGGCTCGCTAATGTTAAAAATTTAAAGAAAATGTTAAGCTCAAACAAATTTCAAACTTTATTACGCTCAGGAGATTCCACTAGACATGATTGCATAAAAAAGAGATAAAGTTTTATAATAGGTTTAATGAAGCTCAATTAGGTCCAAATAATACTCACGCTCGAGCACACTTTATATATAAAAAAATTAAACTCAATGAAGTTCGAGTTCGGCTCGACCAAACTCGCAAGTTTATGGACAGGCTCAAGCCAAACTCGAATCAAGTCTTCAAAAAGCCGAGCTCAAGTAGTTTGCGAGTTTCGTGCTTTTCTTGCAACCATAGTTATCCAGTACATGCTTTGCGAACCAATGTGTCCTGGGCAGTCATAGCCGTGTCTTTTACATGTCTATGGGAAGTTTGGATGGAACTAAGCTCTTCCCTTCTCTCCCAGTTCATAGTTCATTGCGAGGAAGGGCTTAGCAGGGCACAAGACCAACTAACACAGAACGGCCTATTAATTAAACCCCAAATCTATATTAAAGATCAGTTAAAAAGAGAAGCAGCAAGCTGCCCATATTAGTACGGCCCAGAGACACGAATGGAAGGGAGAGAGCGGTGGCGTAATAGTCCAGCCAAAAGAGCGCTCGAGGAGAGAGAGATGATGAAACAACCCACCCCAATAAAGCAATGAATCACGGGATGGATAAGGAGGAATCAAACCATGTCTAAGAAAAAAGGGGAAACTCCATGCAAAAGAAAGGATTACAATCCAAAAATATTATGATCCTTAAGGAACTACGAGACAAGTAACAAAGGCCTATTTAAAGAGGGACAGTTGAATGGAGAAGGCAAGCACAACAGAACTCGGTCCGACAACAATCTCAAGATAAGTTATTGTTGTAAATTTCTCCATCATAATGAAATCCAGCAAACTAAAGGCAGTGTTATTATCCCAAACACGGGAGGCTCGAAGCAGTATAAATTACTCTTGTCATCTTTAATTCGAAGAGGGAAGAGTTGCTCGGGTCTCAATCAAAACAAATAAGCTGCGGGGTGCAAAGCCCAACGATCGATCCTCAACAATTCATACCTCTCTCTAAATAATTGCATTTTTACAATTTTACTATTTTTGCAATGACAATTCGGAGAAGAGTAACTCTGTTGCAGCATTCCTCGTGTATCACGATACTTTGCAGTTGCGTGTACTCTCTCCGATTTTTTGTTTTACGTCTTTGACTTTTTGTCACGTCTTTGACCATTCGTCTTATTAAAAAATTTAGTACAAAGATGTAAAAAATAAGACATATTTAAAGTACATCTATTGATGAAACAAATCATAATAAAATAAATGATATTTATAAAAATAATTTGAATAAGATGAATAATTAAATGTGTATCGAAAAGTCAAAGGCATAAAAAAACAGTGGTAGTTAGTACCTAAATAAACTTTTCGCTTTTGCTTGCTTGTAGGCGCTGCTTTTTGCTCGCCAGCGCCACAGCATCCATAGCCGCTTGGCCGGTTGTGTGCTGCTGTGAGTTGAGTTTGCCGCCATTGCTTTGCCGCCATGCCAGCAGCGGCCTTATGTCATTGCCGCTTCGCCGCTCACTGCGTCGTCATTGCCGCTCATCGCTATTACGCTGTCAGCGTCCCTTTCGCCGCCGCCGACGCCGTTTGCTCACCGCCGCCATGGTCGACGGCCGTCGATCTACCCTCTCCACCACTTTAATTTGCTCGATTGGCGGTTTCGGAGTTTTTTCATTTTTATCTGCTTTTTCAAGATTTACGTGCGGTGAAATTTCTATATAATCGTATTGAAAAATGGAGCGCCTGCACGAAACGTAAAACGCAGACGCCTGCGTTCTAGTCGGTCCCTAAACTTTTTTCTTGGAAAAGAAAAGCAGAATTTCTCGACAAGATCAGGAAGCCAGTCAGCTAGATGAGATGTCACGTGACTACCGAGAGTAAGACAGTTGTCTCCACGCAAGCCACGTGTTACTGCACGAGCATAGCACTGTACGTTTCAACATTGGCATAAGCGTGAGACGAGACGAGAGATGTCCTGCATCTTATCTCCTGCCTTATATCAGGTAGTAATTAAGCAACTTAGCATGATACGAGTACCAACAACTACAAGACATCTGCTAGGTCGTCTCCAGTAAAACGCAGTGTTTAGCCTTTAACAACGGAGGCTGCAGATCTTGCTTGAGCTGAAGGGAGCAGCCGCCCAGCGAAAAGTACAGGTCCAGCTAAACACGCACCGACCAGAGCAGCCGCAGCTCGAGGCCCCCAACCTGAACCCACTGGCAGGTGGGCCCCCGCCACACTGGCGTGCTTTAGGTCTAGTTCTTTTCAGCTTAATAGCTTAACGTCTTAACAACTTAACGACTTATCTACGTTTTAAAAACAAATATATTTTGATTTTTTTAGTCCGTTTTTTTGTTGTTTTGAAGGTGAGTTCTAACGCTTTAAAAAACAAATCAAACGAAATGTATCTGAATCTCGAGACTATCTTAGAAAACTCTCGAAGTTCAGTTATTTTAGCCGTTCAGCCGTTTATCCGTTCACATCAGCTCAAAATAACAGGGCCTAATTACTTAGCGCCGACGAGACGGGCTCGGGCTAAGCAAAGCTCTTCTTCCTCCTCCCGCGGAGCCGCCCCCCACGTGCGCGCACGCATCCAAGCCGCCGTGGCGCCGTCCGTGGAGTGGTCGGCCGCGCGTGGCGCCCGCGCATTGGCCATGGCGCGACGACGCCGGGCTATAAATGAGCAGCCTCCAGCCACCTCCAATGGCGGCTTCAAAGCCCCAAACTTGTTTGCCTACACACAAGTCACGACGTCCGATCCCGAAACCACCTGAGGTTGATCGTCGGAAAGACAGAGAGGTGGTAGCCGACGGCGGAGATGGGGAACTCGTACAGTGGCGGCGGCTCGTCGGCGTCGGTGCAGCTGCAGGCGCCGGAGCTGCCGCTGCACCTGTGCTTCTTCCTGCTGGTGCTGCTCGTCTTCCTGGGCTTCTCGTGGTACACGAGCTACGAGTCGGCGGCGGAGAGCTTCGCCGACCAGGCGCGGCTGCTGCTCATGGCGTCGCCGCTCGCGCTACTGCTCGCCGTGCGGCTGCTGTCGGGCGCCGGCGGGGCGAGGGGCCTCCCGCCGGCGCGTCGACCAGCTGCTGTCGCTGCCGATGCCGGAGAGGGACTCCATTCACCGCGCCGGCGGCTCGCCGTGGGGCGTCGGGGGGCTGCTCCTGCTGCTCCTCGTCATGGTCTCCTACCAGTCCAACTTTCGGGACAAGTGGTTCCCTCTCGTTAGCAGGTGATTGGATGGGATCCATTGATCGTGATCAACGAGCAACGCCGTCGCCATGCGAGATCAAATCACTCATGTAAAGATTTGCTACTACAATGGCGAGCTATATCGACTTGATGTACAAGTACAACGATCCTCGAGGAAAAACGTCTTTTTATCTTCTTTGAGGAGCCACCAGCCCACCATGTAAAGCATCCACATCACACTCTATTTCACTATTAACTACTCACTTTCATGGATTTGAATTTTGGTATTGAAAAATTTTCGGTGGCCGGTGAAATATCTGAAATTCCGACGAAATAAAAATAGAGAATTTGAATTATTCAAAAAAAATGTTGAACCTAGGATTTGAACCCTGCACCTCTTTTTTGTTCCAACAAGCACTACCCACCAGGCTACGAGAGGGCTTTGTAAAGAAACAAGTTATGCCTTCTTTTTATGCGTAAGCCTCAAATCTGATCAAATCTTTTGAATTCAAAATTTTCATTTCGTTTCGGCTGCTCGCGAAAAATCCGAAATTCCCGAAATTTTGCTGAAATTTTGTCAGAAAAAAAATCCTTCCTCACTTTATCCTATATTTTAATTTTACTTCATAGTTTACATTATACTATAAAAGATTCCTTTTTTTCATCAACTACTCTATTTAAAGTTACATGTTTTACAAGGAGGCGGAGCCGTTCAACGCCCGCACTAGCCGCCAGTGTTAGATCTTGAGCAAACTTTTGTTTTTTTTGTTTCTCCAGGTAAAAAATAATTAAAAAAACATAAATATTCTCTAATCAATGTCAGTTTCCACATGTATTTTATTCAGATCAGCATGACCAATATTTTTTTTTATAAACATTTTTTAAACGGTAAGCTATGTATAAATGTTTTATATCAATATAAAAAATATATGTGTGAATGGACATGTATTAGAGAATATTTTCAATTTTTATTGAATTTTTTACATGATGAAACAAAAATAACAAAATTTGTCTCAAAATTTAACACTGGCCGTTGGATGCGCGTCCGACGGGCGTCAGACGGCCCCGCGTCCGTTTTACAGTGCCTGCTACGGACACTCTAACTCAACTGTCTTGACCACCTTCTAAAAATGCGACGTTTCATCTCAAAATAAGTTGCAAAACCATTGTCATGTGATATACATAGGTAGGGCTGCTAATGGATTTAAACCCAACCCATATCCACCCCACTCCATTTTAATAAAACTATTTTTTTCTACCCACCCCACCCCACCCTATTTTTATTTAAACCAACCCCACCCCACCCCATTTCTTATATAAACCCAAATCAATCTAACCCACACCTCTTATATGGGTTCAAACCATTTCTCAACCCTTTTGAGCCCATTTATCAACACAATTTTATATAAAGATTAGATTTTATAAAACAAAAACACCTTAATTTTTTTTTAAAACCTCGTGTCGGGGATTAAATTACGGCCCATTGCCATGGCCCACTCCCTGACGGCCCGATCAAATGACCTACCAGGCCCGGCTCCTGGAAGGTTCTACAGCTCATATGTATCCCGGCAACTTCTGGTGGCGTGGTGCGTAGTGGCCAAGGAATCGTGTTTGAGTCCGTCTCGAACAAGAGTCCCTGCAGTTACGTGAAGACCCGGACGTTGGTTTCCGGATTGGATTAGAGTCGTGATCCCCAAGACTAGAGTATGCCTTATCGCCGCGGGATGTATTTGGCATGTCGAGTTCGTTCTGATCTCGTTGTTAGCCCAACCCGATATTCCCTCAGAGGTCGGTTTGCTCTGCAGACTATATAAATAGGGCCCCTACAGCATGTAGAGGGCACGAGGCCCTTGCATATTGCTTCCCGTACACCCATATTCTCGATGAGACTTGTTCATCTTGTCGAGCCACCTCTTGTATTCATCTTTGATATATAAGAAAAATTTGGACGTAGGGCTATTATCTCCCGAGAGGCCTGAACCAGGATAAAAACCCCTGTTTCCCTGTTCGTTGCTGTTCGCATTGTTCGGCGTGTCTCCTATCTCAATCTTCAAGAACCTTAGCGACTTGAGATCGATATCTCAACCGTCGACAGCTGGCGCCGTCCGTGGGGATACGCAGATCGAGCATGTCGAACTCTATCAGCGACCAGGAGATTCTCCCTAAGGACTACGACTCAGAAGGGCAGGATGTCTCTTCCCCTGCCAGATCGGATCGATTCCTTCGATCTTGATCGCCTTTCAGATCTGGTTCCCAGCCCGCTCGGGTGGATCTCTTCGCCGGCGGCTCTTCGCCGGGCGTCGCGTCTGTCTCCGCGACGAGCTCCGTGCTCGGTTTGGATCACTTCGCGTCAGGCGGCTCTTCGCCGGGAGCGTCTCGTCTCCCGCGACGAGCTCCGTGCTCGGGACTAGATCAACTTCGCGTCGGCAGCGCTTCGCCGGCTGTCTGTCTCCGCGACGAGCTCCGTGCTCGGGTTGGATCACTGCGCGGGCAGCTCTTCGCCGGGCGCGTCTGTCCCGCAACGAGCTCCGTGCTTTCGGGGCGGATCAAAACTCCTTCCGGATCCCGGCCGTTCACCTGGCAAGGATGACGGAGAGGGTCGACCAAAGACTTGGAACATCGACCAGCCTTCGGTTCCTCATGTAGGTCCTTCGTTTTCTAGCTTCGCGTTTTTTCTCAAATTTCGCGCCTTAGTTCGTCCAAGTCTCTCGAGCTGCCATGTAAGGTTCAACCCATTGAACGGTGAATGTTCGTGGCCCCCTGCGGCCCTTCTCACCACTCGTCTTCTCAAACTACCCTTACTCTCTGGTAACACTTGATGGCTGCCCGGTCTTATGAACTCTTGACTCCGCGATCTTTAGGGTTTCCCTGCCCGTATCTAGCTTCAACAAGTTCCTAAACTCAGAGTTGCGTAACACGGCATCCAGCCCCGCGGCTAAGCCTATTCTCATAAGCCCTCCGCGGCAGAGGCACTTACCGCTCACGGCACAACCACTTGGCAAAGCCTGCTCTCGTAAGCCCTCCATGGCGCAGAGGCACTTTCCTTGTTCGGTTACCTTGAATCGCCTAACTTACGTTAACGAAAGTTCTCGAACGAGTCGATCAGATACGGGTGTCGCTCTAACTCTCTACGCACGTGCTTGAAGTCGCAAGTTCAGGTCTTCATGCATCGTCTGCATCGGGGCTAGGCGTCGCTCTTTCTCTTGTGCACTGCTCGAGTTAGAACTCAGTCCTCGGCAGTACTGCACAACGGGCCGGAGTTAGGCTAAGCGTTCTACCGGTTTTCTTAAAACTTTCTAGCGCTGTTCGCCTTGCTCTTGGTTTCTGCTCATCCTTGTCTCTTTGCTCTTTTTGTAGGAAAAGTCGCTCGGTCGGACTCTCGCTCGATTCAAGCGCTTTCGGCGGTCTTGAGTCGCTTCGGCCGACTCCTCGTGAGGACTACCTCTCCTCGGTCGGTTGGGACTTGACCTGAATTTCGCAACCCCGATGCGTTTCGCTTTTTCGTTCCTTTCCTTAGCGTTAGTTTTCCAAAACCTCGTTGGTCTTTCGCTCCCGTAGCGCTCTCCGCGTACGAGCATGTCTTTTTATCTGGCGACGACCTGTACGGCTCCGGTTAACCGAAGCGGTGCACTACCGATGGAGTTCTACCCACCGAAGTCGATTTCATCGCGAACGGGCATGCCCACCGTAGTCGATTCTCATCGCAATGGGCACTCCTGGCGCTGGTACCGCACTCCGCCGAGGCGACACTAACGCCGCACGGTCTATATCCGGATAAGATTTCGCCGCACGCTTTTGCTGCGGCTAAGGTCCCGATCGCCTTCCACGGTTAGCGGTCTTAGCCACAATGGGCTGCACTTGCCCGCACACGCCTTTTTTATCCATGCTACGCCCTTCCTTGCACGGTAATCCGGAGCAATGCACCACCAACTGGAGTCTCGCCCACCGTAGTCGATTCTCATCGCAACGGCACTCCTAGCGTTGGTTCCGCATTCGCCGAGGTGACACTAGCGCTATCGGGGGGCGTGCTCGGAAAAAATTATGTCTTGTACGGGTAGGTCGTCTTTTGCGTGTTTTCCAAAACTCGCTTTGCTCTTCTTAAAGCCTGTCCTTGCTCTCTTTTTCCTCTTGCTGGCTTGTTTCTTGTTTGTCTTCTGCAGGAAGCACAGGAACGGGGAACGTCAGACTCCGGTTATGGTCGCGGCGAGGTTCCAGGCTTCCCCACCAAAACCGATGTCTGCATCCCTCTCTGGTACGCCCACTCTGCGTCGGGACCGATTCACTCCTCCACCGCAGATGATTTTCGCCTTTGCGAACGCGACCTTCACAGTTCAGCTAAGTCAAGGTATTGCGCCACCAACGAGTCTCGCCCACCGTAAGCCGATTCATCGCCAACGGGCAAGCCCATCGTAAGCCGATTCTCATCGCAGCGGGCACTCCAAGCGTCGGTTCAGCACTTGCCAAGACAACGCTATCACTGTCGCAAGGAGTACGTCATGGGTAAAGCGTTGATTTCACACGTTCTCTTGCGGCTCTGACTGCATGGGGTTATGATTCACCTCGCACCGGCGGTTCTTCGCCTGGCACGATCCGTCCCCGCGACGAGCTCCGTGCTCGGGTCGGATCACCTCGCACCGCAGCTCTTCGCCGGGCGCTGGCTCCTACGGCACGTCTTCGCTGGTCGCACTTTCGGTTCCTTTAACGAGCTCCGTGCTCGGGACTAGATCTCCTTACTTTGTTCCTTTGGCGAGCTCTATGCTCGGGATCGGGTCACCTTCCCTCGTATGCATTGTCTCGCTCTCGCACACGATCTACGCCCGGGGCACATCACCTTCGCTCTGGCGCGACATTATTCGAGAGCGCAATCTCTATTTTCTCGGGCAAGCTCTGCCCGAGAGGTGGTTCCTATCTTTTCCTAGGCATCTGAATGCACGGATGCAGCAAGATGAGTCCGTCTCGCGACTTGCTATGTTCATTCTCCGGAAGATCTCGATCTTACCGGATGCGGTGGTACGCTCTTCACTACTAAGAATCCAATCCTCCTTGATGACGTTCACCTCAAGGAGATGATTCACCTCATTTCTTCCGATTTACGTAGACGAGGGTGGGTACTCGCTCGGACAGATGTCGTTCCTGCTCGATGCAACAGAGTTGCTCTAAGACCGAAGCGGGTTTGTTCGGTCCCGAACAAGTATTGTTCGATTGAACCATAACCTGTTCGGTCGCCTGTTGCACGTCTTTATAGCAGGAAAAATACCCTCTTCGTGACTTAGAGTCTTAAGAGGAAGACCCTACTCTAGTGAGTCCTTCCACTTGAGTCTCGGGGGCTAGCTGTCGGGGATTAAATTACGGCCCTTTGCCATGGCCCACTCCCTGACGGCCCGATCAAACAGCCTACCAGGGCCCAGCTCCCTGGAAGGTTCTATCTTGCCCATATGCATCCTGCCGAACAGCTTCCTGGCTGGCGTGGTGCGTAGTGGCTAATGAATCGTGTTTGAGTCCGTCTCGAACAAGAGTCCTGCACGGCTACGTGAAGACCCGGACGTTGGTTTCCCGGATTGGATTAGGAGTCGTGATCCCCAAGACTAGGAGTATGCCTTATCTGCCTCGGGATGTATTTGACACGTCGAGTTCGTTACGATCTCGTTGTTAGCCCAGCCCGATATTCCCTCGGTAGGTCGGTTTGCTCTGCACTATATAAATAGGGCCCCTACGGCATGTAGAGGGCACGAGGCCCTTGCATATTGCTTCCCGTACACCCATATTCTCGACGAGACTTGTTCATCTTGTCGAGCCACCTCTTGTATTCATCTTTGATATATAAGAAAGGCTGGACGTAGGGCTATTATCTCTCCCGAGAGGCCTGAACCAGGATAAAAACCCCTGTTTCCCTGTTCGTTGCTGTTCGCATTGTTCGGCGTGTCTCCTATCTCAATCTTCAAGAACCTTAGCGACTTGAGATTGATATCTCAACCGTCGACACCTCGCATTCACACTATAAGGACTAGGCCGAGCCTGGTTCGGTTTGACGTCTTTTCCCAGTCTCGGCTCGAGCCCAGCCCGAAGCCCATTCCAACCCCAAAGCCCAGCCCGACCTAGTGCTATTTCATGTTTTCTTCGGACCTAGTCCCGGCCCGACGAGCGAGTTCTAGATCGAAGCCCAAGCGGCCAAGTCGGCCTGGTGTACTCCTTAGGTTGGTCTGGCTCGGGCTGCCTGTGGCTAGATCTATTATAAAATAACTCTCTTTTTTTTTTAAAACCTCATGTTCACACCATAAAAAATATCAAAATTGTTTGATTTTTTTTTCTATAACTCTACGTGTCAAAAAACAACTTTGTGCAAATTGGCAGGTCAAACTGAATAGGTGGAGCCCGCGTGTAAAAAATAGAACACATATGAATTCATTCAATACAAACCCGTGGGTTGAACCCATTTGAACCCAAACCTTTTCAAACCCATCTCACCCCACCCCAACCCAACCCATTAGCAGCATCAACACTATTTCCACCCATCCAAAACAACCCATTTCACCCCAACCCATTAGCACCCATAACATAGGGCGCCGTAACACTCAACCCTTCTTTTAAGTGGCGGACACAAGATTTTTTGAGAGTTGAGTGTCCATAATTGAGCTTGTAAGGCTATCTCTAAGTACTCTTCATGATGTTAATGCAAGGTTTTTAGCATGCACGATAGTTGAGAAAGCAATTATCTCTAATCATTACCATGGCATTGTTCTTTTCAGCGTATCGTTGTGTTGGCGTATTACTATAACAAATTTGAGAGCCTTTGAAAAAAGGTTTAAAGATTTTAAAAATAAAAAAGTTTTAGGATTTTGGAAGAGTAATAAAAGTCATGAAAAATCGTTACAAATTATCACAACATACATGCTATATAAAAATAACAAATTTTGCTACAATAATTTGCAACGGTACGTAACACTAAGAAGAACAAGGCCCATATCACATACAACTCATATAATGGTAGAGATAGCCACATGTTTTTTAGACAGTTTGGTCATACACAAAATTTTGTAATTCTTATGTAGAGTCAACTTTTATATTGGAGACGGCCTAAATTTATATGCACACTCTGTTTTCTCCACATCATTATCCATCCTACATGCAAATCATATGGATGGCTTAGACACAGGTAATATGTACCATTCTATATGCTCTTAGAGAGTACTTAGGGAAAAATCATTTTCTGCCACGTAGGGTGGGAACATAGGGAGATGCTTGCTGAGGTAGAATGGTCAACCAAGCATATATACTTACATTACATAGATGTTTATAATAGTTTGTGACATGCAAGGCCTATATAAGTGACCAAGTTTCGTATTTTTTTGAATTTATTTACTATTTGTTTCCTATTTTCTAAAATCAGCTCACCGTCGATTCTTTTTAGATCAGATTCGAAATTTTACAATGCTTAACGGGTTTGTAAGCTGCATACCCGTTTAGATTAATGCTTATTTCCATCATCAATCTATTTAATTATGCCCATTAATTATTTGGGACCGACTCTGCACAGATCACTGCGTTTGGGGACTGTGCGACTCTCCTCGATCCCTTCTTCCTCCTCGCCCGGCGCCTCGCCCACCGCCGCCGCCTCGAGCCACCTGCTTGGCATGGCGGTGCCGCTCCGCCATCCTTCCTCCCGCCACACACCACCACGCCCACCCAAACCGACCTTGGCCTTGCTGCTCCAGCGCCTCGCGCCCACGCCCGCCTCCTCCTCCGCCGGCGGTGGCGCTCGCCGCCGACCGCTCGCCGCCCCAACCTCCGCCGCCAAGGCCTCGCCCACCCTAACCTCGCGGCGCCGCCGATCCCCATCCCGCCGCCGATCGCCATCTCCTCTCGGCTCGTGGCCGCGCCCGCCACCGCCTCGACGATCCCGACCAACATTGTGCCTCGCCGCCTCGACCTCCTCTAAACCCGGGAACACAAAACCCCAACCCCAACCCCGAACCCTAACCCTAACCCGAACCGGCCAGCGATGAGCTCGACGGCGGCGACAGCGAGGTCGACAGAGAGATCGATGACGGCGAGATACGCTCCCTCCTTCCTCCTCCCCCTTCTTCCTCCTCTGCGCGTTCTTGATTCAAAATTTTGGTTCAATCAATTTGAAAAAAAATCGTCTGCGGGATTTGCTCAAATGTAGGCGCTTGCGTTTGAGCAAAACCGTAATTATTTCCTTTCTTAAGCAACGTTTATTTTGACCGACCTCCATGGTACATACCTGATTTGGCAGCTAGGTGTTCCAGTGGGTATGGCGGCGGTGTGGCGTTCCAGTGGCGGGGCGGTCCGGGCGGCGGCGAGGCGTTCTAGTGGCGGGGCGGTCCGGGCGGCGGCGAGGCGTTCTAGTGGCGGGGCGGTCCGGGCAGCGGCGGCAAGGCGTTCTAGTGGGGGGCGGTCCGAGCGGCGGCGGGACGGTGGCAGCGGCCAGGCGTTCCAGTGGCGGGGCGGGGCGGTCCGGGCGGTGGCGGGACAGCGGCGGCGGCGAGGCGTTCCAGTGGCGGCGGCTGCGAGGCGTTCCAAACCTCGCGTCCTCCTCCCCGAACACCTTGCCTTCCTCCACGCTGGTGACCTCGCGTCCTCCACCCCGGCGACCTCAACGTAGTCCGCTCCGGCGACCTCGACGTCCTCCGAGCCGGCGAGCTCCCCGACCTCCTCCCTGCCGCGCTCGCCATCCTCCGCCCTGGCGCGCTTCACCAACACGGCGGCGACCACCGGCGCGCTTCACGCTTGGAATGTGGCATGCGCCACCGACAACCACACCTTGCTCAACGTCCCCGCTGGCAAGTCCTACCAGATCTGCCCGGTGACGCTCAAGGGGACCTGCATGGACGAGATTAAGCTCTCTGTGCGTGTGCGGCTACAGTTCTTAGCTTTCTTGCCTCCCCCACATGTTCGTCTTTCTTCCACTGTGTCATGGACCATTTGCTGAGCAGTGGATTGCCACTTGAATTTCTGGTTGTTATTTGCTCAATCACAGATACCACCTTTAAATTGATTTCTGGATACTACTTGTTCAGATTCGGATTTTATAAGGGTAGTACGTGGTCTAAGGACTGGATTTGGATTTTTTATGCTTCCATTTGCAGAGAAGCATGTTTAGTGTGTTTAAAGTGATTTGTTCATATAGTGAGTGGTTTGAATTTGCTAATTAGTTTTCATTTTGATAGGATTTTGGTGCTTCCATTTGCAGAGAAGCAGGTTTAGTGTGTGTAAAGTGGTTTGTTCATACAGTGTGAGTGGTTTGAATTTGCTAATTAGCTTTCATTGTGGTAGGCATCTGCATATTCTGATAAACCGTGAAAAACTTTGATGCGTACCCAATTTTTGAATCACGTACGCTGTTCTTCAAGTCATGAATATGTGTATACTTTTTATCTGTATTATCAGACTTAAAAAGAGACTAATTGTGATATGTTAAAAGAATTTGTGTTTAATTTTATCTGTATTATCAGACTACAAAGAGACTAAATGTGATCTAATAAAATATGTATATACTCCTATGTTAGTTTATCCATATACACGTTTCAATACAAGAGTGTATATTGAAACAGAAAATTTGTGCATAAAAGGTTTTGTTACCGAGATTTCATATACATGTCGCGTATACACGTGACTAATAGAGTATATACCTGATTAATCAGGCGTGTGTACATAAAAATATACACGCCTGCCTGGGTCTTACAGGTTTCAGATATGGCAAGCATTATGCACTAGCTGCATGATGTTCCCTAATCCGCATAATTGTCGGTGTCTGGGAATCGCGCTCCTGAAGAGCGGCGAGACCACTTGACCCGTGCAGATTTAACTGTAGTTGGTGTGAGGCCTAACGACCACCCTTCTCTCAAGCAATGGGGCTAAGGCGGCGGCTTCCGGACACTGCCCGTGCGACTTAGCGATCCGTACAAATCCTTCAGACGAGGGAAGAAGAGGGAAACGATACAAACCGTGAAGACACAAGTGATTTACCCTGGTTCAAGCCCCCACTGCCGGGTAATAGCTCTACTCCAGTCCTGTTGATTATATGGTGGGAAAATGGTACAGAGGTACCGAGACCGGGCTTAGAGGCACCGATTCCGAGCGTACAACGGTGAGGACTAAACACTAAGGCTACTTGCTAAGGAAGCTTCGGATGCGGGTGTTGCTCAGGGCTTGGATCAGATGGAGTTGGGAGTTCGAGGATCTGGGGGGTCGGCCCTTTCGAACGTCCAGGAATCCTCCTTTTATAGGCGTGGCGAGGTACCCGGAGCTGATGCCGTGGGTCCCGCGCCGGTCTTTGCTTTAGTGGCGAAGCTCTTGTCTCATTTCGGGGCTCTGTCTGGTTCGGAGCCTGCAGGGAGAAGCTAGTCAGGTTAGTACTGGGCACGTGTTTGTCTTGAAGTGCCTATTCGGGGAAGAAGCCTCTTTAGGGAGAAAGCACTTTTCTTTTATCCTCGATATAGCCTTGACCGGACCGAGCCAGTCTCACTCCACCCGTTGGGAGCGTCGCGTAGTGTAACAACCATCTGCTGTCTGCCAAAGAGGGCAAACGACAAGGAAGGCTTCCCGCGTGCTCTTCCCTGGGCTGCAGGTCCCTGGGGAGACACAGTTCGTTCCGGTCAAGGCCGGAGAAAGCACGGTGAGGCATGACAGTTGTCGTCACCTGCCCACGGGTAGGCGGATCACCCGAGGGATCTTTTCCCGGGCTAAGGGATAGCCCGAGAGGCACATGGTGCCGCACGGTTTGACTTGGTCAAGCCCGGGGCAACCGCTGGCGGACTAGGCCGTTTACCAATTACCAACAACCAGCCCCCGAGCCTCGAGCGGTTCGTGCGGCGAGCCGGTCTGAGGTTTAGAAAAAAAATCCCCACCATGCGCGGCGCGGGAAGATTTGGCTCGAGAGCCGCGGTCTGTGCATTGAATCTGATTTGACGTAAAGACGGAGCAGTTATGTCTTCTCGGGCACGATCCCCACGACTCCCGCTTCGGCCGTTGCCTTCTTTTAAAAGGCAGCGCTACACAGGGGGAACTTTGTACTGCATAATCATCCCATTTGCTTCTGTCTTCATCCTCTCCCCCCCCGCCTTCTGTCTCCGCATTAAAATCGCCATGGTTGTCATCAAAGAGAGCGTCCTGACATTGGAGAGGATGGGGGAGCTGGAGAGGGACGGCTTCGTCAAGCCGGGTTCATGGAGACTTCCCGGCGCGGACCCGGAGCCAAGGCCCAGGCTAGACGAGTTAGTATGCTTCGAGAGCTCAGCCATCTGCCGATTTCGCATGCCGGAATCTCAGTTCATCACGGACTTCTTTGCCTTCACGGAGCTGAGGCCGGAGAACCTGTCTCCGCAATCCGATGTCCACTTATCCATCTTCGCGTTCCTGTGCGAGGCGCACTGCGGGGTGCGGCCAACGATGAGCCTCCTTCAGCATTACTTCGAATTGAAGCCCGTCGGCCACCGCGTGGGCAATGGCGGAGTCTTCTACCTGACCGCGCGCCGAGCCCGGGGCGGCCAGTCGTACCCGGAGTACGAGGTGAGGACGAAAGTCGATGGTTGGGCTCGGCGGTGGTTCTATCTGAGCCGCGGGGGCTCGAATCTGGAGTATTCTTCGGATGCGCCGGATACCCCAATCTTCCAGCGGAGCGATCCTCAGTCGGAAGACCAAGTCACAGAGGGCGAGATCAAGGGGCTCGTCAAGGATGGCTTGACAGGCTATGAGGTCGTCGTTGGCTTCATTCGACACCGGATCGGCCGTTAGGCGCCATGAAGCAAAGCGCGGCGACATGGGACGGTTGGGAAGATCCAGACCGGGACTTCCATGAAGGTAGGCGCCGACCGCGTCCTTTGTTCGACTTCAGGTCGGGGCACGTTGTGACTGTTAACCACGCTATGCAGGACTTCCGGCCCGCGAGGTTGCGCGGATCGCAGAGATGCTGCTACCTCTGGATAAGACCCCTCGCCACATACGATTCGTGAAGGATAAGCTGTCCGAGGTAAGCGTCCGGAAGGTGTTTGATTGAATTCGTGGCTGCGCGCGCCCTTGAGGCCCCTGACGAGTTGCGTTACCTGTCTTGCAGCGGACGTGGAGAACGGTTGAGAAAACCAGTCAAGGCACGGGTTTAACAGAAGGGCACTCGCCGGCGGGAACGTCGGCGGCGTCTGGCGGGGCGTCGGTCCTGTCGCCGACGTCAGGCACAGGGAAACCAGCCCTGCGAGCGATCGTAGCGGGCTCAGCACGGGCAAGCGCAGAGACGCATGCGAGGAAACGCGCGGCGCTTGCACGGGTAAGCCTCCATCTCCTGACGTGGGCCAAGCGCTAGGTGTGAAGCGGCCTTTTAGCTCTGTTTTGCGCGTGTTCAGGGCGCGGCGCCTACGAAAAAGAGGAGGACGTACCGACCTACCCCAGGCAGCGACGATGAGGAGGTTGTGCTGGTGTCGGGTCCGTCGCAGGCGGTGGCGCCGCATCGAGGGCCTACGAGGAAAGTTCCTGCGGGCCGAAAGAAAGCGGCCATGCCCGCCACAAGCCACGTTGGAGGGTTAGAGACAGAGCTCTTCCTGCGTCCTACACTGTGGTCAGACGAGGACATCGAGCTCGAGCCGCCACAGAAGTCTCCCACGCTGAGCGCTATTACTCTGTTTTAGTGTCTGATCGCCGCGCTCTTTGTTGCAGTGCGTAGCGCCAAAGTGGCGGACTCTGTGCTGCCTCCCTCCACCGAGACCGTGGCGATTGAGGACGAAACGATAGAGCCCAGAGGAGGGGGGTCTCTGTCGCAGAAGTTAGAAGCCGCCGGGCTAACGAAGGACGAAATGGTCGAGCCCAGAGGCGGAGCGCTCCAGTTGGCGCAGCTAGAGGCCGCCGGGCTGGCGAAGTTGAAGGGTAAGAACTAGCTGATCCGCGGTGGATCATTGTACTGCCTACCAGTGGCGGTACTGGACACTTCACCGGAGGTTGCGTAAACGGTGCAGGTCACTCTGAGCGATCTTCCTATGTGGATTACACCCTTGCGCGTTGAAGGGCGCACGACGCATGGGTGGTGGCCAATCGACCGCAAGGGAATCGCAGACTACTTCAAGACTCCGGTTGGAAAAGTGCTTCCGACGCCTGACCGGCGGATGCTGCTAGTCAACTGGGTTTGGCCGGTTCGCGTGTTGACGCCAGATGGTTGGGCAAGCGTAGTGATGCCTAGCGTGGCTCCTCTAGCGTCTGCAGGCTGGATCTCCACCACTCCAGAATGGGTGGAGCAGCAGGATGCCGCCAGGTCACAGGAGGCCGGCCGAACGGGCCTGCCTCGCCCGAATATATACCCTAGTCCCTGGCTGGACGATCTGACCGAGCTCGCGGCGCTCAAGCTGACGGCGGACGAGCTAAAGGATGCGCTGGTGAGGACTCAGCTCGGCAAAAGGCTGAATTGGCATGAGCAAACAACTGCGGCGAAGGCTGAGCTAGCGGCCAAGCTGGAGGACGCCGAGAGGCGGGCGGCCGCAGTCGGGACGTCGGCCTCCGCCGCCGGCGCCACCATGTTCCGTGCCATTGGAGGAGGATAGCGAAGAGTCGGTTGGCTGCCCCCCTTTGCCGCTACAGGAGGTCCCTGACCGTGGGCTCGACAGAAATGTGCGCGGAGCTGTCGGAGCGAGGGCGGGGAGCATGCTCGCTCAGACCAAGAAGGTAGCACCCTTGACCCTGCGCGTTATGCTTAAGTACTGAATTTTTTCACGCTTTGATCTAGTTCCCTGTCTCAGCTTTATACGCTTATTGCCGGCACGTCCTCGCTGATGGAAGCGATGGGCGAGCAGTCAGATGATGACGCGGCGAAGATCAAGCGTCTCTCAGCCAAGCTAGCGCAAGCCCAGCTCAGGTGAAGCGCGCGGATGGGCTAACCGCTTTGGTCGAGGCTCGCGCCATGGCGCGTGTTAGCGAGCTGGAAGCCGCGCTAAGGTCAGCGCAGGAGAAGGAGCAGGAGGTTATGATGAGGCTCGCTCGAGCTCAAGAGGTGGAGGAAGCTGCAACGAGCCAAGCCCAGGCGGCTCGCGAGGAAGCAGATAGGGCCCGGATCCTTTTTGATGAGGAGTACAAACTCAGGGAGGCGGCCATCAACGAGCTGACGGCCACTAAGTCTGAGCATAACTCCATTGCTTGTGGGCTCGAGGAAGCTCGCAACAAGCTCGTGGCGGAAAATACCGCGCTGCGCGAAACTGGGGCGAAGTCCGTGGCAGAGTCAGAAGCCCTGAGGACACAGAAGGAAGAGCTCGTCGAAGCCCGAGCCAAGCTGCGTCAGGAGCAAAATGATATGGAGGCGAAAGTGATTGAATTGCAAGCGAGGGGTCGGGACTTAGAAACCGAAATGGAAAAGCTCAAAGCCGCAGATCTGAGCCGTAGTTTGACCCGGTCTACGTGTTCCCAAACTCTGTGCCACGAACATTTTGTGTAATTTTATTTTGGGTGCTCGCTTAATCGGATAAGCACGGAGCAGTACGTGGTGGCCGAAGGGCTTAGCCATTTTTTTGTCTTAGTTTATTGTGTCAAGTCGCGCGCACTGTGGGGAGGTCGCCGCGCGCTCGACGCGCGTGTGGTATTGGTGGTGGGCGGGCTGGCGTGGCGGGAGGCGTGGGCGGCAAGGTGCTCGGCTGGTCGGGCTCGACGGCGGCGATGAACTTGGCGGGTCGCTCTGCCGCTTCTTCTTCTTCTTATACGCCTCGGTCTTGCTCGGGCCATCGCCGACCTTGGCCTTCTTCTTCGCAGACGGCCTCTCTTGCGCTCGACCGCCTCGAGGCGTGACGTAGAGGGCAGCCAGCGGAAGAGCTCGCTTCGCGGTGTTGACCGGTGGAGCTCGAGATCCTCGGTGTAGCGTCGGTCCCTCACACCATCCTTGAAGGCCTCGATGATGGCTTCATCTGAGATGCAGGGGATTGTGTTGCGGGCTCTGACGAACCGACACACAAAGTCCTGGAGACTCTCATCGTCTCGCTGCACCACGAGCTTGAGGTCTCGGGCGCCCGGCGGGCGTAACACCTGAAATCGGTGCGGAGGGCATCCTGCAGCTGGGACCAGCTACGGATAGAGCCAGGTCGTTGGTTGACCAGCCAGGTCCGGGCCATGCCCTCGAGCACTGTTGGGAAGTAGTTGACCATGACGGCCTCTTCTCCCCCCATAGCTCAGACGGCGGTGGTGTAGATGGAGAGGAACTCTTCGGGGTTCTTACTCCCGTCGAACTTCTCGATTGGTCCGGGCTTGAACCTCGGTGGCCATGGCGCTTCACGGAGAGCGCGGGAGAAGGCGGGGCATCCCGGCGCGGCCTTCCGGGCAGAGGCATCCCGAAGCGGGCCTAGACGGGAAAATACTCCGCCTGGGGCTCGTGACGACCCTCCGTCGGAGGAGGCCGTCTGGGTCTGGCGCGATCGACTGCGGCGACGGCAGGAACGCTCTTAAGCGCCGCCCTGGCCAGAGCGGTTTTAAGCGCCGCGGCAGTCGGACTCGCTCCCGCACCAGATGTCCGGGCGATCGCCGCCAGTCTGCTGCTCGTGCTGGTCGATGCCGCAGGTGATGACGCTCACGCCGGCGATGGCGGACGCAGGTCCGCCATAGTGAAGCCGCGGGTCCTTCTCCAGTCACGGATGACCATGGTGATGGCGCGCGCCTCTGGCGGCGCGCAGAGTGGGTTCATCATGGTCTCCACGAGGGAGTCGACCGGTGGCGACCTGCGGGAGCGCAGACGACGGTCCTCCTCGCAGATCCCCGCCCATGACGCGACGGACAACATCGTTGAAGAAAACCCGCCGCAGCAGCGACGGCACAGCAGCTGCTCGTGGACTCCCCATCTCCGTGTCCGCGGCGACAATGCTTGCGAAGACGCAGCGGGATGTGCGCGTGTCGGGAAACGTCCGGTGTTGCCGAGGTGGCGGAGTCACCTAGCAGCTCGAACTCCATCGAGTCTCGACGTGGGTGAAGAGGGTCCGGCTTCGAGGAGCGACTCCTGGCGGAAAATCTACCCTCGACGAGAGGTGTCGACCTCCATCTCGTCGGCCCCAGCTTCGGCGAGGTACTCCCCCCGCAAGCCGTGGTATGACGGGACCAGATCGTCCAGATCGTCGCACTCATCGAACTCGAGGTCCAGAGCCTCGTCGTTGCTCGGAATCTCAGACGTGCCCGAGGGAACGGAGTGCTGAGGGCTGCTCATGTCAGGCCCCACGGTGGGTGCACGCGTCACCCCTCCCGCCGAACAGCGCTCGTGCCGCCTGGCAAGGCCGACGCCCCCTACGGGGCGACGGCCGCAAAAAGAACCCACGGTGGGCGCCAGCTGTCGGTGTCTGAGAATCGCGCTCCTGAAGAGCGGCGAGACCACGGACCGGCAGACGAATTCATAGTTGGTGTGAGGCCCAACGACCACCCTTCTCAAGCTGGGGGCGGCTGCCGAAGCGGCTAAGGTAAAGGCTGGCTTCCCTGACCACGAACTGGTGCGACTTGGCGATCCGGGTACAGATCCTTCGTACGGAGGGAAAAAGAGGGGAAACGATACAAACCGTGAAGACACAAGTACATTTACCCTGGTTCAAGCCCCCACTGCCGGGTAATAGCTCTACTCCAGTCCCGTTGATTATATGGTGGGAAAACGGTACAGTGGTGCCGAGACCGGGCTTAGAGGCACCGATCCCGAGCGTACAACGGTGAGGACTAAACACTAAGGCTACTTGCTAAGGAAGCTTCGGATGCGGGTGTTGCTCAGGGCTTGGATCAGATGGAGTTGGGAGTTCGAGGATCTGGGGGGGGGGTCGACCCTTTCGAACGTCCAGGAATCCTCCTTTTATAGGCATGGCGAGGTACCCGGAGCTGATGCCGTGGGTCCCGCGCCAGTCTTTGCTTTAGTGGCGAAGCTCTTGTCTCGTGCTCCGGCTCGCATGCGGTCGGAGCTGCGCAGGAGAAGTCTGGTCGAGTTATACTGGGCACGTGTTTGTCTTGAAGTGCCTAATCGGGGAAGAAGCCTCTTTAGGGAGAAAGCACTTTCCCTTTATCCTCGATATAGCCTTGACCGGACCGAGCCAGTCTCGCGCCACCCGTTGGGAGCGTCGCGTAGCGTAACAACCATCTACTGCCTGCCAAAGAGGGCAAACGACAAGGAAGGCTTCCCGCGTGCTCTTCCCTAGGCTGCAGGTCCCTGGGGAGACACAGTTCGTTCCGATCAAGGTCGAAGAAAGCACGGTGGGGCATGACAGTTGTCGCCACCTGCCCACGGGTAGGCGGATCACCCGAGGGATCTTTTCCCGGGCTAAGGGATAGCCTGGGAGGCACATGGTGCCGCACGGTTTGACTTGGTCAAGCCCGGGGCAATCGCTGGCGGACTAGGCCGTTTACCAATTACCAACAATAATCATTAAAGTTTCCATGCAGGTTATGAGAGCATTTCCGAGTTCCACATGAGGCCAAAGAAAGCTACTCCGATATGGAAGGACTCCACCTTGGAGAAGATCAAGTTCGTGGCAGATTCGGCAAGGATTATACTGACCGAGGATATGTTAGCTGGCACATAGACACTATACATACTTTATTATTGCTTCTTGGAACACGATCAGCCAAGCTCACAATCCTACAACCCCTAGAATCACAATATCCGTCAAGATTCTTGTTCGGGATTAGCCACATAGTTCTGTCTCGACCTTGACGTCGTCTTTAGGGCTTGAGTTGAGATCTTCTCTTGTACTCATCTTTCATATGAGTAAATGAAGGTTAAGTGTAAGGTTATTACTTCCTTCGAAAAAGGACTGAAACAGGATTAAAAAAAACATTGTTGTCGGGGATAAAATCATGGCCCATTGCCATGGCCCACTCCCTGACGGCCCAATCGAACTGCCTACCAGGGCCCAGCTCCCTGGAAGGTTCTATCAGGCCCATGTGCATCCTGCCGAACAACCCTTGGCTGGCGCGGTGCGTAATGGCCTAGGATTCGTGTTTGAGTCCGACTCGAACAGAGTTCTGCACGGCTACGTGAAGACCCGGACGCTGGTTTCCCGGATTGAAGTAGTCGTCGTGATCCCCAAGACTAGGAGTATGCCTTATCTACCTCGGGACATATTTGGCATATCGAGTTCGTTACGATCTCGTAGTTAGCCTGGCCCGGTAATCCCTCGGTAGGTCGGTTTGCTCTGTACTATATAAACCATGCCCTACGGCGCTTAGGGGCATCCGCATCGAAGTTTATATCCGGCGCCTCATAGACACCGATCTTCGCATTGTCGCACTTGTACACATAATCGCTACCGAGACTTGTTCGCCTCGTCGGGAATCCTCTTGTAATACTCTTTGATATAAAGAAAGGTCGGACGAGGGCTATTATCTCCCCGAGAGGCCCTGAACCGTGATAAAACCCCCGCCTCTGCTCGCTTCGCTCGTGGTTGTTCGGCGTGTCTCCCATCTCACTTCTAAAGAACCTTAGCGACTTGAGATCGTTATCTCAACCGTCGGCGGCTTGGCGCCGTCCGTGGGGACACGCAGATCGAACATGTCGAACTCCATCAGCGATACGGAGATCCTTCCTGAGGGCTACGACTTCGGAAGGCGGGATGTTTCTTCCCCGCCACTCGGATCGATCTTATCGCCCGGATCGATGTCCGTGGTTCGAGATGAGGTTTCTGGATACACTCCGGAGATGGTCTTAGGTCGAGCTCCCGTCATTGACGATGAATACGGAGCTGATGATCTTTACGCTGGTTTAGATCTATCAGATTCCAAGGCTATGTCGGTTGATTCCTCCTGTGGCGACACAGTGATGACACCGTCTAGCGCGCAGACGCACGGCCACCGCGTCATCAATATGGCCGGTGCAAGGACCTCAGGGGATCCTGCACGGGTCACGGTGGCCGAAGAGATCGAGCGAGTCAATTCCGCTCGGCACCAAGATGGAGCCGCACAATCTGCTCGCGAGCAAGATATTATTTGCCGCACTTTCGACGAATCCATCGACCAAACCTTAGCGCAGATCCGCGATCAGCGCAAGCGTCAGTGACGCGATCCGCCTCGCGTGCCTACGCCAAGACCCCCGGTAGAAGTTCAGCCTGGCCGGGTGGAATCGCCGTGCGACTCGGTCCACCAAAGACGCGGATGCATTAGGGATCCCAGGACCAATTGAGCAGTGCCGGGAACGGCTCCATGCCCTGGCGACCATAATCAGATCCGCCCACCAGGACAATCTCGTCCTTGTGGGTGATACTGTGGCTACTCACCTTGAGAAACTGGCCGAGGGCCTCAAATCTATAGGTGAAGTTTCATCCGGGCAGCGCGGCGAGCCTGTCCGGGTGGATTCAGACAGCGAGCGATCCGATCGATCTCGTGACCACCGTCGCCGTCGAAGGACCACTGTCCACGAGCAAGCTGCCCGCGGTCACCGCCGCTCGCCAAGTCCCCGTAGTCATCGCGATCACAAGGGCAAGCATGCGCGCGACGATCACGGACGATCCCCTCGCGAGGAGCGCGTTGTCGCAAGCACGAGGAAGGAGCGTGGGGGCTTATCACGGAGAGAGTTCCTCCAAGCGGAAACCTCCCGCTCAGCTAGAGTTCCCCCCACCAACAGGACCAACGTCTTTTCAAGGCTAGGTTCTACCGGGGAAGGTGGCCGGTCTTACGCCTTGGGCTACAGGGCTTTTTCTGATGAGCTTCGCTCTGTTCGGTGGCCCTCAAAGTTCAAGCCCGGACACATGGAGAGGTACAAATGGGACCCAGAACTCAGAGGAGTTCCTTTCCATCTACACTACGGCCATCATGGCGGCCGGGGGTGATGAGCTTGTCATGGCCAATTACCTTCCGACTGTCCTTGAGGGCGCTGCTCGGACGTGGCTGTTTAATCAGCAAGAGGGTTCCATTAGCTCTTGGAACCAGCTTTGTGACGCTCTGATTGCTAATTTACAGAGCTGTTACGTGCGTCTGGGCAAGGAGGATGATCTGCACCAGATGATCCAGATGAACGGGGAGACCCTCCGCAACTTCGTGAAGCGTTTCATCATGATTCGCAACACGATCCCAAACATCTCGGACAAATCTGTTGTCCGCGCCTTTAAAAACGGAGTCCGCGACGAGCGGCTCACCCAGGATCTCGAGATCAATGAGACCTGGACCGCCAATGACCTGTTCAAGGCGGCTGATCGCTATGCCAATGCGGCAGAACGCGTTCAGTATAAGAAGGAGTTCGACAAGGGCGAGCTGCCCGACACCGTGTAGAGGAAAAGAAGAAGAGCAAGCAACAATCTCGTGAGAAGAAGTCCGGAAGAAAAGAAGGGTGATACTTAACAACACTGTCGCCGGTATAGATCGCACACCTCCTCCCAAGGATGGGCAGAAAAAGCCCAACAATAACTATAAGGGCAAGAAGCCCGCCCAGGGAGGCAACCAAGGCAAGAAAGGTCCCAATGACCGATATTGCAAGTTCCACCAGCATTACGAGCATGACACGCGCCACTGTAGGACCTGGGCTGCAAAGCTAGAGGATTTCTACAACGGCAAGGACCCAATGCCCACCCTGCTCGAAAAAGGTGAAGCCGGTAAGGCCAAGCGCCAAACCGATGATGGTGATCGGGACGACGATGAGTATCAAGAGCCTGTGAACCATATCGCCGTCATTTTCGGCGGCTCCTCGGCTTATCCTCTCGGCCACACCTCAAGGAAGTCGCCCGGAGGTCCTAACGTTGAAAAGGGCAAGCCTCACCGAATCGATGAAGTGGACCGAGGTTTCCATCTCCTTCTCTCGGGAGGATTGCCCCATCGATGACTAAGCCTCGAGGCTCCCATCGGTGGTCGCTCCACCATCGCGAACGCGAGAGTTGCCTGTGTTCTTATAGACGGCGGGAGAGCTTTGGACTTACTCTCTGCTAAGGTCTTGGACGAGATGCAAATTCCTCGCTCCAAACTTAAAGAGGTCGCGATGCCCTTCTACGGCATTGTTCCCGGAGAAGCTGTTCGGTCGTTGGGACAGATCGTTTTACCCGTTACCTTCGGCAGTCCAAGCAACTTCCGGACAGAGTTGATCACATTCGATGTGGTTGACTTCCCCTCTGCATATAACGCGATCTTGGGCCGGCCATCTCTTGACAAGTTCATGGCCGTGTCCCATCATGGATATCATTGCGTGAAGATACCGAGTCCCAAAGGTGTGATCATGGTCAAGGGCAACTATAAGGCCACTATCGTTTGCGACGAGCAGTCCCTCGCCCTGGTCGACCAGCTTCCACCTCGAGGTCCCGAAGCTCCATGACCACTCAGACGCTTCTAGAGTCTCCCTTCAGCCAGGAGAAGAGACCAAGGAAGTTCCACCGTCTTTGGATGATTCCTCCAAGGCAGCTTCACACGGGGCCAATCAACCCCAAATAGGAAAGCGAGCTCATTGCCTTCCTCCGAGCTAACGCAGACGATTTGCTCGGGAACCGTCGACATGCCCGAGTCCCAAGGAGGTTATCGAGCACAAACCGCCGTCCCGCGGACAAAAGCCTGTTCGCGGAAGCTTCGTCGCTTTTGAATCTGCCAGGATCATCAAGGATCAGCTTGGTAAGCTGCTCGCTGCTGGTTTCATCCGCGAGGTTGATCACACCGAGTGGCTGGCCAACCCTGTCATTGTAAAGAAGAAAGGCGGCAAGTGGAGGATGTGTGTCGATCACACAGATCTGAACGCTGCTTGTCCTAAGGACAATTTCCCGCTGCCTCGCATAGACCAGCTGGTCGACGCGACTGCGGATGCCCAGCTCTTGAGTTTTTTGGATGCTTACTCCGGTTATCACCAAATAAGCATCTCCCCCGAGGATGAAGAGAAGACTGCCTTCATCACCCCCTTCGGCACTTTCTGCTATACGACCATGTCTTTCGGTCTGCGCAATGCTGGTGCCACGTTCCAGCGCTTAATGGAGAAGACTTTCCCAGAACAGCGCGGAAGAAACCTGGAGGTCTATGTCGATGACATAGTTGTAAAGAGCAAGCATGCTCCAGATCATGTAAAAGACCTGACCAAGACTTTTCGAAATCTCAACAGGCATCGAATAAAGTTAAATCCAGAGAAGTGTACCTTTGGTGTTCGATCTGGAATGTTGCTCGGTTATGTAATTGGTTCGCAAGGCATATCTGCCAACCCCGAAAAAATCGAGGCCATTGAAAACATGCAGGCTCCAACTACCATCAAGGAAGCTCAGAGCCTCACCGGACGGATGGCTGCTTTGAGCAGGTTTATATCCCGTCAGGGCGAACGCGGGCTGCCCTTCTTTAAGGCTCTGCGCAAGCACAATGGTTTCGAGTGGACAGAGGAAGCTGATCGATCTTTCCAAGATCTAAAGCAATACCTGTCCTACCCACCTGTCTTGACTACCCCGCATCACGGTGAGCAGCTCTTATTGTACCTCGGCTGCATGCCGCAAGCGGTGAGCGCGGTCTTGACGGTGGAAAGGGAAGACATACAACGGCCAATCTATTACATGAACGAGGTGCTTCACGGGTCAAAGGAGCGTTACCCTGAGGTCCAGAAGTTACTCTACGCCTTGCTCATGTCCTCCAGGAAGCTTCGGCACTACTTCCAGGCGCATCAAATACTGGTCCCGATCAAATTCCCCTTTGGAGAAATCCTAAGGAACAAGGAAGCCGGCGGACGAATAGCTAAATAGGCAATGGAACCGCGAATTTGATATTACGCTTGTCGCCTGAACGCTATTAAGTCCTGTGTCTTGGCTGACTTTGTCATTGAATGGACTCGCCCGTCAAATCCTAGGAAGCTCCAGAGCAACCGATGACCCCCTTGACCAGTTTTTTGATGGCTCGCGATCGAAACTCGGGGCTGGTTTTGTTCTCATCTCCCCTCAAGGAGAGCAACTCCAGTATTCTATCCAACTATACTTTGCGGCGACTAACAACACTGCGGAGTACGAGGCCCTCCTCGCGAGACTAAGAGCGTGCAAGTCGCTCGGTGTCCAACGGCTAACTGTGAAGGGAGATTCACAGCTGGTCATCAACCAGGTAAACAAGGAGTATCGATCTTTGCGATGACTCAATGGCGCGATACCGGTTGAAGTGAGAAAGTTTGAGCGGCATTTTGATTTTTCGAGGTGCTCTTCGTGCCTGTGAAGGACAACTTCTTGGCAATTAACCGCCCAAGTTTGATCCTCACGCGAATCTGCTTCCGGCAGGGTGCTCGTCGAGCACCTTTACAAGCCTCTATCACGTCTCGGACGAGGCAATAGGGACAGTGGTCTTTGTCTCCGTCATCGAAAGATATCATGGATCGGACAACGCCATTTGTCTGGTACCTTGCAGATGGGACACTGCCCGAAGACGAAGCCGAGCGTTCCAGGCTTACAAGGTGCGCTAGTCCATACAAACTTGTGGACGGCATCCTTTACCGTCAAGGTGCTCTAGGAGTCCTCTCCAAGCGCATCTCTCAACAGAAGGGTGTGTTCCTCCTTAGAGACATACACGAGGGTGCCTGCGGCAACCACGCCTCCTTCAGAACTCTGGTCGGCAAAGCGTTTCGCATGAGCTATTACTGGCCTACAGCGTTACAAGATGCCCGGGACATCGTGACAAAGTGCAAGGCTTGCCAATTTCACGCCCGGAAGGCACACAAGCCCGCCCAAGAGCTCCAAACGATCCCCCCATCTTGGCCTTTCTCCACATGGGGTCTGGATCTGCTCGGCCCGTTCCCTAAGGGATACAAGGGCTACACACACTTGCCCGTCGCCATCGACACTTTTACAAAGTGGATTGAGGCAGAGCCTGTGTCGTCTCTTCACGCCAAAACGGTTGTGCGCTTTTTCAAAAGCAACGTGGTCACGCGTTTTGGGATCCCCCATAAGCTGATCACTGATAACGGTACCCAGTTTCGAGGCGAGCTATTCCAGAAATACTACGAACAGCTGAGCACCAAGGTCTGCTTCGCGTCTGTGGCACATCCACAGAGCAATGGAGTAGTCGAGCGAGCTAACGGACAGATCGTCCAGGGTATCAAACGGCGCGTGTTCGTGGCACTCCGCGAGCACAACAAGGCCTGGGTTAACAAGGTTCCTTCCGTCCTCAGGCGATTCGCTTTACGGCCACCGCAACCGGGAAACTCCTTCCAATTGGTCTATGGTGCGAAGCCATCTTGCTCGCGAAATAGTACTCGGTTCGCCTCGCACGAGCTCGGTCAACTTGGTTGACGACGAGCAAGAGCGCTTACTCGATCTCGACCTCCTCGAAGGCACACGCGACCGGGCACAAGTCAGAATGGCGCGCTACCAGCAGGCTCTTCGCCGGCACGCTGCCAAATCGGTTCGACCAAGGGCTTTGCGGTAGGCGACCTCGTTCTGCGCCGTGTCTGTAACCTGTCCAATGCCAACAAGCTAACTCTCCGCTGGGAGGGCCGTTCACGGACGTTTCTCTCGCTTTCGCTCGGGCCGTTTCGCTGGCAATGGAGGATTCGGCGAGAGCCGACCAAGACTTGGAACATCGACCAGCTTCGTAAGTTCTTTGTGTAGGTCTTTCTGTGTTTGCTTAGCTTCGCGCTTTTTATTAAACTTCGCGCCTTTGTTTGTCCAAGTCTGTCGGGCTCTATGTAAAGTTCAATCCATTTGTAGTGAAATTTTCACGGTCCTCCGAGGCCTTTTCACATCTCTCGTCTTGTCAAGACTACCTCTCTCTGGTAACACTTGATGGTCGCCCGGCCTATGTAACACTTGGCTCCGCAATCTTAAGGATTTTTTCCTTTCAGATCCAGTTTCAACAAGTTTCTCAACTCAAGGTTGCGTAAAGGCTTTCTCGCCTCGCGGCTAAGTCTGCTCTCGTAAGCCCTCCGCTGCAGAGGCACTTACCGCTCACGCACGACCACCGCAAAGTCTGCGCTCGTAAGCCCTCCGCGCGAGAGGCACTTTCCTTGTTCGATTACCATTTTGAATCGCTTAACTTACGTCGCCGAGCGTTTTTGGGATAAGTCGATCAGATACGGTGTCGCTTAACTCTCTACGACGTGTTTCGAATTCGCAAACTCGTGTTTTCGAGCACCGTCTGCTCGGGGCTAGGTGTGCTCTTTCTCTCGTGCACTGCTCGAAGTTCGCAAACTCCGGTTTTCGAGCAGCTGCACAACGGGGGCTGGGAGTTAGGCTAAGCGTTCTACCGGTTTTCCTAAACTTTCTAGCACTTTCGTGCTTTGCTCTTGGTTTCCTGTTCGTTCTTGTCATTTGCTGCTCTTTTTTGCAGGAAAAAGGTAAATTCTTTATTGCATTATCAAAATTTGCAGGTACAAAAGTCCCTTTCGGGTTACAGCCAATGTTTTAAATAGCGGGCTAAGCCATTTAGCGGCGATCTCCTCTAGAAGCTATAAAAAGCTATAGCGGGATATAGCGGAAGCTATTTTATTTAGCGGTTTTATAAAAGCATGGAAATTTTTAATTAATTTTACACAAAAACACAGAACTAATGAAATATTATGAACACAAATACTCAAAGTCTCAAATACATGTCCAGGGCTATAGGAGAACATGTCTCCAGTTCCATTACTTCACAGTCATTCAATGATTCAATGTTTCATATTCATTCAATATTCAACAATCAACGACTCAACGATGCTTCAATGGTTCAATACATCATTCATTAAAGTAAAGAACATAGCAAAGAAGCATAGGATCTAGTCATCTATACAAAACACTGAATATTTTCCTTGGTCTGGATTAGCGGGGCTATAAACATTTCGCGGCTAAGCCAAATAGCGGTGTTTAGCGGAGCTAAAGCGTCGTTAGCTATAATAGCGGGACAATTAACAATAGCATAGCGGCAAGCCCTCTAAAACGCTATAGCGGGCTATAGCGTTGCTATAGCGGGCTATTTAGAACCATGGTTACAGCCCTACAGTTACTTAGAAGCGAGTTGCTCCTTGAGCTCCTCGATCACTTCCTTGAGGCGCAGGACTTCCCCTTGGGCTTTAAAACCCTCTCTGGCCTCAGCTCGGAGACGGTCGGCTTCCTCCTTGCTGCTCCGGGCCTGCTCCGTTGCCTTCACGCGGAGAGCCTCGACCTCTTTGGTCTTGGCCCGCAGCTGCTCGGCCAGATCTTCACTCTGACTGGCTCGCTGCTCGGCGGTCTTGAGCTGCTCGTCCAGCTCCTCGACCCTCTTCTCCGCGGTGCTCGTCCTTGCGGCCAGCCCGCGCATCTCCTCGGCCTCCTCCTACGACGTCCACAGGGTGGAGATTTTCTCCTGGAGAGCCGCGGAAGTTGACTTCTCTTCGGCGAGCTGGGCCTCGAGCTGCTTCACCTGTTTCACGAGCAGCTTCCGCCATTCGGACACGTCGTGGAGTTGCTCCTCCAGCCACTTCGTGCGGCCTGACTCACCTTCCGCGACGTTCGCCCTTGCGGCCTGCGCGCGAAGCTCCTCGGTCTCTTCTCGAAGAGCCCCGGAGGATTGCCTCTCCTCGGTCAACCGAGCCTTGAGCTTCTTTATCTTCGCCGCCAACTTGCTCCGGCTCTTGGCTGGCGCGGAAGGCTTCCTTCGAGCCCCTCATTCGAGTCGCTCTCGAAACCCGCTGTATCAGCGCTGCGCTCGACGGTGACTCCATCCTCGAGCTCCTCCATGGTATCTTTAAAGACCTGAGAGAGAAGACCAGTTAACCGCTTTGCAATGATGTTGCTCGACTGGACCAGGTTTGGTTTTGGAACTTACCTTGCCAAGTTGGCGCTTCAGTCCCCGGCGTAGACGATCTTCGAGACCATGCGTCACGAAGCCTCGCTCGTGCGGGATGAGACCGGCGCGTCACCCTCGCCGCCGTCTTTTTTGCTCCTTCTTCCTGCGGGAGCGCATTTGCCTAGGAGCAAGAGCGGCGGGCGAAGAATTTTCATCCCCGCGCTCCTGCCCTTCTTCCTCTTCTGCCCGATCATCTTCGGGCAATGTCGGTGCCGCTTCACTAGGCGGCACGGGAAATTCCACTGGCGGGGCAACTTGTGCGCCCTGCTCGTGGGTCTCTTCTTGCACCTTGGCGGCGGGGCTTTCGCCCTGCTCGCCGGTCATCTCCGTCGCCTCAGGGACGGGCTGCCCCTGCGACGAAGTGCCCGGTAGGACCACCTGCTCAGTCCCACCTCGGGCAACTGGTAGAGCCAACGCTTTGGCCCCGCTATCCGTGGCGCTGTCCGCCGCCTCTTCCGCCTCCAGCCGCTCCACCGCACCCTTCAGCGCATCGAGCTAGTCGCTGGAGCCTGGCGGGAGCAAGCTCCACGCTGTCAGCTTGTCCTTGAGGCTGGCCAACCTCGCTGCCCGCGACGCACCGTGCAGGTGCTCGAGCAGTAGAGATCGCTCGATTGCCTCGTCGACGTCGTCCGTGGCAATCTCCTCTTGGGCGGCTGATGAAAAAGGGAATAGTTGAGCCCGGTGCGGTTAGGAAAATTGTAAAGACGAAAGTTTCGTTATTACATACCTGCCGCGGAGGACTTGATCTTCCTCTTTGTTGCAAAAACTTTCCGCCTCTTCCTCGGGGGCTCCTTGGCGCCTTGTTCACCTCGGCCCCCGGACGCTCATGGCGATGAGCTCAGCTCCCTACTGAGCTGAGCACTTTTCTCGCGCAGCGCAAGGAGCTTTTCCTTGCGCGCGACTTCCTCCTCGAGCCTTCTCTGTTCGGCGACCTGATGCAGCCGTGCCAAATGGCCGGGTGAGCTCACAGTCGCTTAAGCCAGAGGGTCAGTGTCTTTACCTCTTCATCGCTTTGCTCGGCGAGGAGGGAGGGACTTGGTCGTTTCCCGCTTGGCTGGCCGCACACGCGCTTGGTTTGCTCGACGCGCTCCGTTGCCGCAGCAGGCTTCTTTGAGGGTAGGCGGCCGCCGTGGCGCGGCGAGCTCCGCGTTGGCTCGGCCGCCGCCTTGGGCTTTGTGGCCACCTTGGCCTTGCCCTTCTTCATTCTCTCTTTCTCCGACCCAGAGAGTTCCTCCACGATCCCTCCGAGGATCAGCTGGTCCTCTTGCGTGTTCGGAAAGTGAAGTGTTAGCATTTACAACAGTGCGAATCCAGCAACACAGACGAAGGTTCGAGCAACTTACCTCGGCTATGCAGACGAGCACGTTCCGCGGACAGGTGTAGGCCACCTCGCCGGTGACCTCGCCGTCCTTCTTGGCTGCCTTCAGCATGGCGTCGACCCGCTCGGTCACCATGCGTCGGTTGGCTTTTTCCGCGAAGCAGAGATCCTCTCGCTTCGCTGGAAGAGGCATCAAAGAAAGGTTGAGTCTTAAAGGCACTTACCCGTGCTCTCCCTGGAGATGTCTTCCCATCCCTCTATCTTATAGAAGGGATAGGGTCTTCTCGCAGCGGACAGATCCTGTTCGCTGTATAATCCAGGATGATCTCCCTGCCCGTGAGCCCAAGACTCACGAGGGAGGCGATCTTCCTCGTCAAGTACCAATCCTCGGCGGACATCTCCGGCCGAGGCATCGATGTTCCCTTCGCCGGCGCCTTCCCGGTGAAGACGAGCTTGCTGTCGTCGCTCCGCCGGGTGTAGAACCACCTCGTCCCCCACGCGCCCATTGAGTCAAGCAGCGGCGGACGGGGGTATGGCGCGTCGTCGGCGGTGTCTTGAGCTTGAGGTAGTAGCACCCCAATAAGCGGCGGAGCTGCTCCTCGTTACCGTATAGTAATGGAGGAACAGCCCCACCGGTGAATCAATGCCCATATAGCCCTCGCACAGGTGTGCGAAGACGGCCATCTGGAGGATGCTGTTTGGATTGAGGTTCGCCATCTCCAATCCGCTAATGTTCAAGAAGGCCTCTACGAAGTCGCTCTCGGGAGACCTCAACCCGAACAGTGCGAACTGTTCGAAGTTGACAAACTCTCCCTCAAGCGGCTCCGGAGTTTCCTCCTCCCCGGGCAGCCTCCAGCTACCGGCATCGATGTGGCCCTCTTCCTCCCAAACTATGAAGTCCTCCTCGGATGCGCTAGATCTTACGAACTTGGCCATAGCGGTCCCTAGAGTTGGACGAGCAGGTTTGGTGGTGGAGTTTGGGTGCTTGGTGCTGAGTGAGGTTGGAATTAGGGCTTGGGAAGGAAAGGCGCGAGAGCAGAAGTGGCTAGCCGCGAGCGGCTTGGGAGCTTTTATAGTCCCATATGCGCAGCTCTACAACGGTTTATCACAAAACGGCTAGTTTTTACCGCAACGGCTAGGTAAAACGGTCGCTGCTTTCATCTTCTTGTGAATGACAGATGTTACCGTTGAGCTCTGCCAACGGTTACTTTTTTCCAGCGTCCACGTTGAGGGTTGAGAGCTCTGCTCGAGCGGATGTGATTCCCTGTTCAGTGCAACGGAGTTGCTCGGTACTGATCGGGTTTGCTCGGTCCCGAACAAGTTTTGTTAGGTCGAACCTTAACCTGTTTGGTCGATTTTTCTTCTTCATGGCTTTGAGTCTCAAGAGGACGACCCCACTCTAGTGAGTCCTTCCACTTGAGTCTCGGGGGCTAGCTGTCGGGGATAAAATCACGGCCCATTGCCATGGCCCACTCCCTGACGGCCCAATCGAACTGCCTACCAGGGCCTAGCTCCCTGGAAGGTTCTATCAGGCCCATGTGCATCCTGCCGAACAGCCCTTGGCTGGCACGGTGCGTAATGGCCTAGGATTCGTGTTTGAGTCCGACTCGAACAGAGTTCTGCACGGCTACGTGAAGACCAGGACGCTGGTTTCCCGGATTGAAGTAGACGTCGTGATCCCCAAGACTATGAGTATGCCTTATCTACCACGGGACATATTTGGCATGTCGAGTTCGTTACGATCTCGTAGTTAGCCCGGCCCGGTAATCCCTCGGTAGGTCGGTTTGCTCTGTACTATATAAACCATGCCCCTACGGCGTTTAGGGGGCATCTAGCATCGAGTTTATATCTGGCGTCTCATAGACACCTGATCTTCGCATTGTCGGACTTGTACACATAATCTCGCCGAGACTTGTTCGTCTCGTCGGGAATCCTCTTGTAATACTCTTTGATATAAAGAAAGGCTGGACGTAGGGCTATTATCTCTCCCGAGAGGCCTGAACCAGGATAAAAACCCCTGTCTCCTGTTCGTTGCTGTTCGTGGTTGTTCGGCGTGTCTCCCATCTCACTTCTAAAGAACCTTAGCGACTTGAGATCGTTATCTCAACCGTCGACAATTGTCTTCCTGTCTTGTGTGTTAACTGTCTTCAAACGTGAAGCTTGCGAAGGAAAGGGTGTCATTCCCATAATAAACTCATAAGATCGGTAAAGGTATGGATCCTTGCACCAACAGAGACATCCTCTTAACTATTTTGCAGCTCTTAAAATTGCATGTGAATAGAGAAAACCATCTACGAACAAAACATTTCATTGTTGCCTATGACCGGTGGGTCAAGTGGACTCAACTTTAGATACAACACTAGCTTCTAACTCTTAAGAGAAAAACATGTAAGCTTTAGAGACCACCATGATCTTTTATTTCAAGAAATTGGGTCCTTCTTCTTCTCACCTCACCCTTTCCTTCTCTTCACACGAGCCCGCCCACTCAACAACGCTATTGCCGGCAACCATGTTGCCGCCTGTCCATGACCACCGTGGCTTGTGCCCCATCGTCGCACCGACTGTTGAACTGATCTAGGCAACGCCACGGCAGCGCCGAGGCCATGCTGCCGTGGTCATGCCCGCCCATGATGGTGGTTGCCGATGGCTGCCGTGCGCTTGAGCCGCTTATTGCGAAGTCACGCCAAGGCGACGCCGTCATGGTACACTTGGCTGGGGAGTTGGTTGTTGGCTGTGGGTGGCGACCAGCTCGGTGGAGAGGAAGAGAGGGTAGGAGAAGGAATAAGGATTCAATTGCTTTTTAGAAAAAGTTTTAGGGACGTTTTTTTAAAAATACCTTTGAGACTGAGGGTGACTATAGATCTTTTTTTAGGGAAAAACCATAAGGGAATTTCTTATGTATATAAAATATGTTAAAGAATGTAATATTTATATATATAGGAGGGCTTAAATCAAAGGAACATCTCTCTCCAAAGATTGAAAAAGGTTTTCTTTTGCACAATCATTCTTGGCACATGAAGAATGAATCTTGTCTAAAGAAGAGCACCAAATTTCCAAAGAAGGTGTAATTTCTCTTAAAAGTTCAGTTGTTTTAAATTTTCCCGATATTCTAGCAAGAAATCATGATAACCTCGGTGAATAATTTTCTATGAGAATTGTTGTCTATATGAGAGAGATGCTCATGAATATCCATCGGGGTAGTATTTGGATTCCAAGTTTTAACCAGCATCCTGCCGGTATTGGTGGAAAAGCCGAAGCACATCTACAATTGTGGATTTGTTTCCTATTGACGCATATGACAAGATATTTTTGTTAAGGTTAAGACTAATTATAAGGGGAATAAAAGGCCTAAGTCATGCCTGGAGGTCACTTACAATGATGGCTATTTTGGGTTAATGATCGGATGGTGTGTTGAGAGGTTGTGGCACGGGGAATTATTACGTTAGCGTGCTTGCATGTCGTGTGCATTGGTGGTCTTCGGTGAAGTTTCCACGATTTCTTCCTTGTCCAACAACTCGTAAAACATATTTGTGCTTTCACAACTTTGGGATGATCTTTCTAATTCGTTCTTAGTCAAGTTCAGCGAAAGAGAAGGAGATGGTTTCGGCAATTTCATTCTGGACGGGAGCGTCTGGATAGCTTTTGCATGTAGACCCTTTGGGGATGTATGTAATATTTTGTTGAGATATGGGAAGGGTAGGGTGTTTTGTAGCGGGATGGGAGGCTAAGAGGAGGGCCACGACACCAATGTCAAGGGAGAGTGGAGGAAGACGATGTGGCAGAGCAAAGCCTTAGGGGAGAAGGAGGTGGCGCCGTGGCATCAAGGGAGAGTGGAGGATGATGGCGTCAATATTAGGGGGCTATCTACAGCATGGTGACATGTTTGTCGGTGTAAGGAAGAGGAGAAGGGTGACGTACAAATAGTAGCTTGAAGGAGATGAGGAGAGGGTCACATTTTGTGAATGGGTGAGAACTGAGAGGAGAGGACTGGGGAGGAAAGAGACTAGGGAGGCTTGGATAAGCATAGGGAGGAGAGGGCGATGATGGGTGGATCGGAGAAGGAGGGTGTCGTCGGGTTTGGTGCTAGGGGTAGAAGTGGGAGGGATGAGAGAACAATAGTTTGGGGTGGGATAAAAGGAGTGGGAATTGTGGGTTAGGTTAATAGGGGAGGGGGAGTGGGCCATTAGTTGTGGTTTGTGGGCGGCCACTGTGGGGATGATTTGACTGAGCAAAAATAGGGGAGGTTGGAAAGGGGTCTAGGGTTTCTGGGCTTTCAAAGGAGCTAGACTCGGTTGAACCCTCGTTTCTTTTGGTTCTTGAATGCTTGGACCGCCGATTTCAGAAATTATGCTTCCTAGTAACGGGAAAAATAAAACCTGACAGCTCTCTAAATGGGGGTGTACTCCGAATCAGGTGATGAACAATTGGGCCTAGATTTGACGGACCTGGTACAATTCCAAAAGGAAAGCTCGGCCTCCTCAATTGAGCTGGCCCATTTTCTGAGTACACACATCCATAGCGGTCGCCGCTGCCTTGTTACATTTTGGCGTCCTGGTGATTGCACGTACGGATCGAACAACGAACAAACAAGTCAGCAAACTGCAAGCATCGAACTGACTCTGGAATTCAGCTCAGGCAAAAGGCGGCACAATGCAGTTGAAACGAAAGGAGAAAAGAAAAGAAAAGGTCTCACGAAAGACGCAATACAAAAGCAGGCTAGCTAGCTCCCCAAGTAAAGGATAAGAAAGCTTGCACGCCCTGGAAAAAAAAGCAGGGTTTTTTGGGACTCAAAATCAGATTCCCAGCCATGTGTGATGTGTTGTGTTCTTGTGTAGCGAGAATACGTGAGGCACGTATGTAGATGCCGAACAAGAAGAAAGTGCAGGGAAATTCCTTTGAAGAAAAGCGTCACATGTTTTTGTTTTCCGAAAGGAAGATGGGGCAAAAGCATGCACACGAAAGTATCCTAGGGCTTGTATTCTATTTCTAGCTACATGGCAGCTAGTGCTCTTTTTTTTTTTTTAGGAAGTGCATATGTCATTGATCATAGACAGATAAACTACGCAGGCTCACTGATTTTCACTACGTTATTTCTCATCCATAATCCATTCACGTTTTGCTTAACTGGCTGCAGTCTCGCAGTCTTGCTTGCAGCTAATGTACTCCCTACGGGCACTAAAACCCTTGCAAAGTTCTCTTAAACTTTTAAACAAATCTAGTTGTGCGATTGTATCGGACACCTTGCTCGCTATTTTTCATGACAAGTATACACATATAACTTCATATATAACTCCGAACCAGGCTACTGATTCTCAGCCCATATTGAGAGGGAACCACACGAACCTGCGTGCGCGGGAAAGGCCCGCGCCGCAATGATGGCTTCTTGTTTGGCATATATTCCCTTCCCCGGCAAAAGGCTCGTCCGGCCGAGCGCCTCCGCTGCTCAGCTCAGCTGCAGAGGACGACAATTAGGGCCTTTAATCACAGCTTTTGTGCTAAAACTATAACCTGCATTGTTCCTCCTAGCTCCCTGCTTTGGCAAAAGACAGGAGGCACCATGAGAATCCAATGCTTCGTGTAGGATTTGATTCCCATGTGACCTCCACATGGAGAGAGAACTAGTTAATACAGGTTATTTTCCACAGTAGGACTGCTGCTCTCAAAGAGCCAAGAACAGTGTCGTCGAGTTATGCCCGTACTGAAGTGTAGCTCTGTAATATTGCAATGAGAAAGGAGCTTTAAAATAGAAAAAAATAATGAGCTGGACCCTAAATGTGGTTCTACATTCGTCTACCATTTCTTTGTTTATGGTAGACTAGCATGATCAGGCGTAAATAGGCACAGAGCATGTATTTTTTTACTTTTAAAAAAATCTGTCCATGCCTTCACCATCGATGTGCTCCCAGCCTCCCACCCTTGTGCAAACATACAGAGTACAGAGTATTTTCTCATCTGCAAAAATAAAAAAAGAACAGAGAACTGGCGTCCTGGGTCACTACGTTGCGTAGCACTAGCACGGCAGCTAGGGCACCACGGTTGTGAGTGTGTGACAGACGACAGTGACTAAGACCACTCGTGTCGTGTGGGGTGTCAGCGATGCGAGAGAACATTCTGTGCGGCGGCTAGCTCCTCCCGCCGTGCGCGCAGCGGCGCAGCGCTGCACCTCTGCCTTTTCTGGGCGGCACGGCCGGCAGCGCGGCAGCGCCACCACGTCGTTCCCGGCCATAAAGATGATAAAAGAACGGGAGAACGTGTGCGCAAGCACCTCTCCTCCCCTCCTCCCGACGCGCTCAAATCTTTCCCCTGCTCCTTTACATACCCACCTCCTAACCCAGCGGACCGGCGACCGTGCCATGTAAATAAGAACATCTTCTCGACTATTAAGAGCCGGTTCTTCGATGCTTGACAACTTAACGGCTTAAGAGCTTATTGACTTATTTTCGTGAAAAAAACATACATTTTATTTTTTTGAGTCTATTTTTCGTTGTCTCGAAGGTATATCCTAACATTTTAAAAAGCAAGTCAAGCGAGATGGATCCAAATCTCGAGTCTATCTCAAGAAGCTTTCGAAGTTCCAAACATTTCAGCTGTTCAGTCGTTCAGATTAATCGAAAAGAACAGATCCTAAGTTCATGTACATACTCAGCTTTCAACTTAAATAAATATTGTATCCTTTAGAATGTTCAACCTATCACACTTAACCGTGTGCCATGGTTTCCTGAGTAGTATTACCATGTGTGTTATCCATGGCAATAGGTTACATATGTGGCTTTTTTTTCAATATCTATTGTGGCTGTAAGACCCACATGTCATCTTCTCCACCCGTTTCTTTGGAATGCCCTCCTCCCGCCCACCTATCCCTATGGCTCCCATGGAGATGCCATGGCTTGTCAACCCCCTCCCAACCATGGTCATCACCTTCACCTCCCCTGCACTCTCCCCTTTCTGTTAGTGGTTGGCAAGTTGCCACCAATATTTTCTGATCCTATGGCGTTGCTAAGCATGGCCACACTAGTGACCCAATCGTTGTTTGTCGCCTTCCCGTTGACCTTTTCTCCCCCTACGCAACATGGGTGACACGGCTACCTCCTCCGCATCGAGCCACCTTGTCCCAGCCAGCCTCTCCTACCCTTGCTCCAAGCGAGTTGCGGTGGCTGTGAGATAGATACGAATAGCACAGGCGATATTATGTGCAACATCGTCGACCGTTGGGTGCATGCAAAGTGGCATGGCTCCAATTGTGTCGTGGTCATTAGATGTGACACCCTTTTTTAGGAACGTCCATTCGTCTACATTAGGTTAGGATCTGTCTTTTTAGCGCTGCACTATTAGAAACACATTGGAATCATCTCATACCAACATCATTATTATAGATCCACTAAGATTCAAATATATATAATAGCTCAATTCATCATGCTAGATTGGCCAAATATTACAATACCAAAATGGATCTCTTAACAAAGTCCAATAGTGCAGAAACAAAAACAGATAGAAGTCTTCCGAGTTCCATGGGCTATGCCACCCACCCAAACAGGCAAGCGACTGTAATCTCGCCTAATCCCCGTTTTGATTGCCAGCATCTTGTGATCCCATGTCAAAGAAGCAGACATATAGGTCCTCATCTTCTCTATCAACTCCTAAAAGAGGAAACGTGGGAGAGGGTGAGCGTGCAATCAACATTGCACTTGCGAACAATTCCCCTGCCTAGTGCAATTCAATGACATGGGCTTTTTGATGGGGCTTGGCCATTTTATTTACGTAAATCTAAAGTTTGCAATACCATATAAATACCAATATGTAATGAAGAAGTTGTTGTTGTTTGTTGTTGCTGCTGCTGCTGCTATTGTTGTTGTTGCTACTGTTGTTGTTGTTGCTGATGCTGCTACTACTACTCTGTCCGTTTCAAAATATAAGGCATATAATTTTTTGACGCGGTCTTTACCGTAGAACTTTGACCATTATGTGCTCTCACAGCATATTATCGATAACTATAAAATTGACATAATATGAAAGTATTTTCAAATATGAATTCAACTATATAACATGCGTAACACTAAACATATATAATTTAGTGTAATTATTAGTCAAAAGTTATAAACGTTGACTTTTTCAAATACATTGCATATCTTACATTTAGGAACAGAGAGAATATTATTATTATTACGGCTTGGCTATTTGGCAGGCGCCTGCGCGATGCCCACCAAGCTGCGTGCGATGCAGTCACGTTGTACAGGTACACGTTTTCCATTTAAACTTCTTTTTTTTCATTTCTATTTTATATGGAGTCCAAATTGCGTAGAAAAAATTTCATAATTCTTCTAAAATCCTAATCAACCCATTTTAAATATTTTTCTATTTTTTTTGATTTTTTGATTTTTTTTTGCTATTTTTTTATTTAATTAGCACTCAATTAGTGAAAATTTCACTAAATTTCTACTGTTTTTCGATATTTTCATTTGTTGGAAAAAAAATGTTTTGCGATAGTGGAATTTTTTTGATGTCATACCAGAACTTGAGGATTTTGACAGCGCTGCGCACAAAACGCTTATTGCGGTGCTACTGTCAAATAGTTGGTCCCTTATTATTATTATTATTATTGTTGTTGTTGTTGTTGTTGTTGTTGTTGTTGTTGTTGTTTCATTGGGCTCTATTTAGAATGTTACAATCCCGTAGGATTAATCTATTTTCATGAGATCCCTGTAAAATCATGTTACTTTTATGCATTTCAAGCAAGAACTTGTTAGATTCAGTTAGATTTTTATAGCTGAATTTTTTTATGGACTAACGTTACCGGTCACCGGTGCAATTATATGGACAACGGTGATGATTGCCACTGTTTGATTGTCAAATGATAATTCTTATAAATCGCATCCACCTTTTGGTGGATGCATGCACGCTGTCGTTCAGGATGATGAACAGTTTAAAATGCCAGGGCACCTTCTTATGCTCCCTTCCTCCTCTTTTTATATCCCAGCTCCCAAGGGCCAAGTCCCCAACACAAGCCAAAAACCCCAAGCTTCACGACGAGCCTGCCAAAACCCAGTGGGAGCGAGCAGCCGAGCAGGAGCAAGAAGGTGAGCTGAGAGCTCCGTCTCCGCGCACGGCAATGGAGTTCTTGTCGCAGATGTGGTCGCTCCTGGGCCTCCTCACCATCCTGCAGAACGTGCTCCCCACGCAGCTCCTCTCCCTCCTCCACTCGCTCTGGCAGTCGCTCCAGGACTCGCTCACGCCTTACTCCTACTTCGACGTGCCGGAGTTCCTCGGCTCCTCCGCCGTCGAGCCCAACGCGCTCTACCGCCACGTCCAGCTCTACCTCCAGCACCGTTCCCTCCTCCTGCCGTCGTCCCCTCCATCGCCGCGCCTCACACTGTCCCTGCCGCGCTCCGTCGCCGCGCCGCCGCCGCCGCCGTCCGTCTCGCTCTCCCCGAACCACTCGGTGGCCGACGCCTTCGGGGGCCACCGCGCCGTGTGGACGCTCCACGCCGACACGCTCCAGGACTCGCTCGAGGAGCGGCGGTCCTTCTCGCTGCGCCTCCCGAAGCGGCACGCCGCCGCGCTGCTCCCGGCGTACCTCACCCACCTCGCCGCCGCCGCTGACCACCTGGAGCGCTCGTCGCGGGCGCGGCGGCTGCACACGAACGCGGCGTCTCCGCGCGGCGCGGCCTCGTGGTCGTCGGTGCCGTTCTGCCACCCCTCCACCTTCGAAACGCTCGCGCTCGACCCGGACCTCAAGGCGCGCCTCCTCGCCGACCTCACGGCGTTCGCCGGAGGGAGAGAGTTCTACCGCCGGACGGGGAGGCCGTGGAAGCGCGGGTACCTCCTCCACGGCCCGCCCGGTTCCGGCAAGTCCTCGCTCATCGCCGCCATGGCGAACCACCTCCGGTACGACGTGTTCGACCTCGAGCTCACCCGCGTTGCCACCAACGCCGACCTCCGCTCCCTCCTCATCCAAACCACCAACCGCTCGCTCATCGTCATCGAGGACATCGACTGCTCCCTCCACCTCGTCGGCGACCGCGGGCTCGCCTCCACGACGCGTCACAAGCGCCGCCGTCTCCACGCGGCCGCCTCCGATGATTCCTCCGACTCCGACGACGGCGGCGGCGACACCGGCGCCGTTAACCACCGAGGGAAGGTGACGCTCTCCGGGCTGCTCAACTTCACCGACGGTCTGTGGTCGTGCTGCGGCGAGGAGCGCGTCATCGTCTTCACGACGAACCACGTCGACGGCATCGACCCGGCGCTGCTCCGCCCGGGGAGGATGGACGTGCACGTCCGCCTCGGCGCGTGCGGCGCGCACGCCATGAGGGAGCTGGTGGAGCGGTACGTTGGCGTTGGCGAGCACGAGATGCTCAACGCAGCGGCGGGCTGCATATCGAGCGGCGCAGAGATGACGCCGGCGGAGGTGGGGGAGGTGCTGCTGAGGAACAGGGACGAGCCGGAGGCGGCAGTGACGGAGCTCGCGGCGGAGCTCCGGGCGAGGGCGAGCGCCGCGGGCGACGACCTCCAGTGGGAGGACTCGGCGGCGGAGCTCTCCGACGGGTCGCCGACGAAGAAAGGGAGGAAGGGGTTGTCGGGGTGGGAGGGGAAGGTCAGGATCTTGGGAAGGCTCAGGAGCCTCACCAAGTCGGAGTCCGGCCGACGTGGCGTGTAGTTTGACTATATTTGACTCTGTTTTTTTAGGTCAGGTCTTAGTCAAATTAGTCAGAACTCAGCCAAGTTTGTCTTCACAAGTTGAATGTTTGGATGATTTCTTTTTGTCATCTCTGTAAATGAAATTCGCAGCCGCCTCTGTTACAGATGGCCTTTCATTTAGAATGCACGATTTTCACTTTCGAGAAGCACTTCAGTCACCGCATAAATTAGAAAAGGTTCTTGTATGGTTGATCATTTGGATTGAAGGTGTAGAACAGAAAGCTTAGCAGAAAAGTGTTTATTGTTCGGTGCGGGGGGGCGTCCTTCGCGCGCATGGCCGTTGATCTCACACCTCCCGACCGTTCGATCCAGGTAGCCCCGCGCGAGTCTGCACCTCCCACACCGACGGCTCCATCTCCTCACGGCTGGGCTAACGCCTGACGGGCTAAGACACTGAGGCCCTGTTTGGAAGTGGAGTTATTTTATAGTTTCTATGCTTGGCAAAACCATAGTTTTTTTGGAGTTTTGTAGACTCCACTCCACACCAAAGTTTTCTAACTTGTGCTAGCAAACAATTTTTAATGATCATAGCAAAACACAAACCATGGTTTTGCAAAACCATAGTTTTAAAAAACTCCACTTCCAAACAGGCCTGAGTACTTTCCTCGCTGGACTCCATCCTCAAATTTCTTTGATTCATCCAAATCCCTAGCGCCGCCGTCGATCTCCTCTCGTTGGCGTCATCTGGACCTGCCGCAGCCATGCCTGCGCCCACCATGGTGATGGTGTGGGACGCGGGGCGGTCCGACGCCCATTGGACGTGCTTCCCATTCTACCCCTGCGCTGACCATTGGATCTTGTTAGATCTTGAGAAAACTTTTGTTATTTTTGTTTCGCCATATAAAAAATCATAAATATTCTCTAATCAATGTCAGGTCCCACATATATTTTTATATTGATATAAAACATTTATAAATTTAGGTTATTATTTAAAAAACGTTTATAAAAATGAATATTGGTCATATTGATCCGAATAAAATATATGTGGGACCTGACATTGATTAGAGAATATTTATTATTTGTTTTGAGTTTTTTGAATTTTTTACATGCCGAAACAAAAAAAAAAAAAGTTTTCTTAAGATCTAACGCCCATCCAACGGCCAGCGCGGCGTCGGACGGGAGGCGCATCCGACGGGCGTCAGACTGCCCCCACGTCCTGGTGATGGTGCCCTCGCATTGGACCTGCCCTACTGCGCTCAGTCCGGCCTCATCGCCCTTGCCCTAGGAAACCTAGCCGAGCGCCGGTCATATTCTCCTTGGCAGCACCATTATTTTGTTCAAATCTGAGAAATTGCTTCCTCTTGAACTCTTGATATTTTAAGTGATATTTTGTAATGTAATAGCATGTGCGATTGTAAAGTTGCGATGGTGTTCATCAAGATTGTGTAAGAATTGCTTTGTGTGAAAATTTCATGAATCACTAACTGAATAAATTGTTCTGTGATTTAATTGGACGGCTTTCAATTGTTATCGATAGTTTTGTGCACAAGCTAGGAGATGATTTCTTGTAATTGATTGTTGATGTTCTTTTATATAACTGAAAAGTCAATTAGTGGATGAGTCCCATGGTGGATAATTCTGAGATTGATGGCTCATTGATTCACTGCCACACAAGGAGCAGAGGAAGCCCTGGTTGTTCCTTAAAGTTACGAAATGGCGGAGCACTGAATATTATCAAGTTCAAAGCCTATGCAGACAACTCAGAAAGGCTAAGCTCAGCTCTGCTGCAAACAAGAATCCCTCTCACTAGTTACTAAAGCACACACTTCTCTGATGCTAAAAGGTACCAGCAATATGGTTTCCTATCAGGTGCACATGTACTAAGTAACCATAATGAGAGGTAATAGGAAGTTTAAAACAAATATCACAAGCGTGAAACATAATCTTGTTCAAAAAAGTCTGAAACATAATTAATTGAAAACAGACAAATGTTTATTTGGTGAATCTGACATTTTGTCCCATGTCTGGTTGTACATCTTGTTCGTTACAAAGTAATTATAAAGATTATCAGAAAAGCAACACAAGGATGGTATTGCTATCCTACTCACTAATGCATGTGACACTGGTCACAAATAAGCAGTGCACCATTATATTAACTTAAGAGTTCAGCTCCTGCATAGCGAGAGCTTTTTAGGCATCTCAAAATCATTCATTAACTAGCATATTGAGATTTTCTCTTGTAAATGTTAATCTTATTTTTTTTGAGGAGTTCTGGATGCCAACCTCATGGCTCATGTTAACCAAGTATTAAGGAACACATCAATCAATAGAAGTACAAGCGTGAAAAAGCGCCTCCTCCGCACGCCACGTGGCCCGTCTCCCCGCCTGGCGCCGCCGCAGCCGTCAGATCGCGCGGGCCGACCAGATCCAGCCGTCCGTTTCTTTTTTACATATAAAAGAATTTCCCTCGCTCAGATGCTAGGCTGTGGACGATTTGCTCACCTGGTCATAGGGGTGAAAACGGGTAGTATTCGGGTATTTCGGATAGTTGTTTTTGGTTCGTATAGATACATATGCATTATAGTTTTTCTCATACAACTCATATTTTTGTTTTTGAAGGGAAGGTTAATAAAACGAACTAAACGGTTTTTAAAAATTTGTTGTCTATTTAATTCGGATAACTCGGATATCTCTTCGGATAACCCGGATATCTCGGATTCGGGTAAAAACTTTCACCCCTACCTGGTCAGCTGCACACGCCATTACCCTGGAGCCCTGGGTTCGATTCCCACGGGCTCCGCACGCACGCGATATTTTTCTCCGCTCGCGATGGCCTTCGCGCGTTTTTTTCGCCCAACGCTGCCGCCTTTTTTTTTTGCCCCACGCGCGCCGCGGGCGCGCAACGCAGCTAGTGTCCTATATAAGGGAGCTTATGAGCTTGCTTAAGAATACATAGCACTGGTGGCTGACATTTAAAACATGAAAACCAAAAAAGGGCAAAATCCCTTTCTTGTTCTGACAAAAAAAAAAGGTCAGTATCCAATATCCACACTATAGTGCATATTGGAAACAATAGTTGCTTGTAGGCACAGATTTCTCGTCTTCAGAAGCAATGGATCATCACAAACAATAGTTGTTTATAGGCAGTGATCGCATTATGTATGTTGTGATGCAGTAGCCTGAACAATTTGGTGGACTAGACACAAGTCTTGCTTTGAAAATAAATTGTTGAAATTTCAAATCAATTGAAGGTTGTAACAAATAAATTGAATGTTGTCAGGTGGTTGTATCAAATCAAATCAAATTATTCTACCGTGCATAACAGATTTTTATTACAAAATTCAGTGGTTGAGATTTCCAATCCGTTATGGTGCTCCAAGGCTTCATCCTAGACTCAGGGCGTCTACGGTAGCTCGTTTGTGGGCGTTAAGTTTAGTTCCAGTCCGCTGAACGAAAACGCAAACGCACATTAAATGGCTAGGCAAGCAAGTCACTGCTGCGAACTGCAGTCGCTGCACTGCGTGTTCTATCAACAAAAAACGCAACGGCCCAAAAACGAGCTACCGAATAGGGCCTCTGTCGGCACCCGATTTACAAGATCAGATTCCACCTGCGTAAAGATATACTAGTCCCAAGGATCATGGCTAGTATACACAGTTAAACATAAACGGTACATTACCAACGTTCTGATTATTATAAAGAGGGGAATTTAGTCCAATACATTACGCAAGCAACGGCTCGCATGCCGCAATACAGAGTACAACGAAACAAGCCCTATACAACACCTACTAATTATTTATTCCACAGGCACGAAGGCTGTAGGAACACGCAACCCTACTCTTCATAGCCATCATCGGAGAATGACTCCTCATCGTAGTCAGGGTCCTCATCCTCGGACGGCGGGCTGAAGTCAGACAGACCAGCTGTTGAATAATTTTAAAAGGGGAAGGAGGAAAACAAGAGTGAGTACAATTGCACTCTGCAAGTCGGAATTGATGCAGATGCGGCTTAGTACAAGGAGAGCTTAGGATATTTAGCGAAAAATCATTTATTGGCCTAGTTTTGGTAAAGCATTTTGGAAACGTTTAACCATAACATTTTCTTTGGGCTCTTCTCAAACTACTCTCGCCACTTGGCCTCAGTGCCATCGCGAGATAAAACCATTTTTTTATTTCTTTTCTCAAAATGGCTAGGTTCATTCCCCACAAACAATTCCTGGAAGGCTGATCCCCAATCCAGGATGTAGCCGGTGGCACTTAACTCAAACGAAAACTTTCTCAACAGCTTTACTCATCTCAAACCTTTTTCTTAAAACATCTTTCTCAAACTGATTTTAGAAAAGAAGATCTACCATATGAACAGTCCCTTCGCATACTCCTGACTGTGAGCACGGCTATCATGATAGTTTTAACTCTGTAGAGTGGGTACGCTTTACCCTCGAGAGGCTACGCACCCAGAAGTGTTTTGACACAAGACCGCTAGACTCGAACAGAACGGAGACCTGCCGGAAGGTTCCCGTTGGGCTCAAGCACTAACGACCACGTCCGTCCCATATCGGAACTCGAGGTCGTACTGTTATGGCTCAGTTCATAGGATCATAAAACGAACAGTCCTTAGACTAAGGGAGAGACGGAACTTTAGCCCAATTTTCTCACAACGATGTCGTACCGCACCAACCGGCAAAAGTCTCTCCCTAGTCGGAAGATTTTGGGGAAAGAGGGAAACATTTCCTACTAAGCATCATCCTCGATGCACTACCTTAAACCAACTTTTCTCCCAAAACTTTCTCAATACATCATTATTTTCACACACAAACGATGATATTATTTTGCATAAAAGATTTTTAAGCATTTAATCCTACCACAATGGAATATTTAAATATAAACAAAGCTATTTTAGCCTTAGGTATTAATCCTAGCATTCTTTCTTACCTTTTTCTATTCGGTCATGGTAACTAGGTCTATCAAATACGTCGTTATCATTTTAAATTACATGCATGTTTTCAATACTAATAAATATTTTCTAAGCAAACAAAAATGGCTCCATGATATGATCAAAAAGAAGACTTGCCTTGGTCGGATCCTGGGAAGGCGAAAAGAGCATCGTCGATCGGGTCTTTGGAACCTTGGCCCCCTAACCGCGCAAGCACACATGCAAGGCAATACAACAATCATCAGCAAGAATTTTTTATGCATTTTTATTTACAAGATATGCAGCAAAAACCTTTTATGACCACAAGAAATGATGATTCCCTACCCAATTACTCATCTATCAAGCATAAATAGCAAGAAGACATGCTAACTCACATTTTATAGGGTCCAGAAACTCTTGCATGATTTTTGGACATTTTAAACCAGAGCCGACAATGCGCTTGCTAAAGTGAATTATAGGTTAAAGAGAATGCTAATTTCTGAATTAAAATGCGCAGAGGAATTGGGAGAAAGCTCCCAGCGGCCGGCGGGCTAATCTCCCGAGCCAAATTAGGCCCAGCCCACGCTGGAAGGAGAGCATCCCCCCCTTCTTCCTCCTCCTCCTCCTCTGGCCAAGGTGCCGAGAGGGAAGAGGGACAGAGCCAAGGCGATCCCGGCGGCCGTGGCTCAATTCACCAGCAGGAGGAGTAGAGGGGACCACGGTGGTCGCACGGCTGGATTCGGCATCGCCAGAGGCAAAGCGAGGCGGCGGCGCAACGGAGACCGGCGGCGACGGCCGAGAGGAACCGTGCACCGGCTGAGACAATGGCGATCTACCACATCTTAGGTGCGCACGATCATCATCGAAGGGTACGAAGGTTACCTCCGGGGTTGAATGTGACGGAGGAGTCCCAGGGCGGCTCGCCGGCGCACACGCTCCGCGACGGCGAGGACCAGGCGCCCCAACGGCAGCTTCGGCTAAGCGGTCCTGGACACAGAGCAAAGGAAACGTGAGCACTGAGCAGGGAAACAAGACCGCGGCAAGGGAAAGAGCTAACCGGGCGGCTTCGATTCACAGGTGAGGCGCAACGGCGGAGGAAATCGAGGAACAGCGGCGGTATAAATATAGCGGTGTGCCACGCAGCGACACTCAGCAATGAATGCCCACCGGCGAGCACAGCGGCGCGAGGACGGGCGCTGTGGTGGCATAGGGGCATGGACACGACGGCGGCCATGGCGACAAGACGGTGGCCCGAGAAAGAAGAAGAGAGAGGGAGAGCGGCGTGCTGGCGTGCGGAGAATGTGAACACGGCGCCGATGGGCAAGGATGAGCATGCCTGCAAGGTTTGGTACCATGCGGGTCAACGATACACGGCGGCACGGGGGAGGAATGTACGGCGTCTAGGGAAGGAGAAACACGGCTATGGCCGGGCAGAGGGCGTGGGAAAGCTCGGCCCGCACGCTGCCTCGCCGGGTTCTCCGGCGCCAAGAGGAGGGACTGAAGCGACGGAAGGGACAGAGAGAGACAGGGCGAATAGCAAAGATACCGCACGGGAGGGAGAAAGCAATTGGGGAAAAACAAGGGGTCAGCGAAGGGGATCTGGAGGTTAGGGATGGAGCCGACGGTTGGGGTCCATGGAGCGGGACCCACTGGTCAGCGAGGCGGTCGAGAGAGACCGGGGCACGGCTTGGCGTGGGGAGCTGGGCCGAAGCGCCGGCCCAGCCGGAGAGGAGGAGCTTCATGAAGGAAGCGGGCGGGCATCCGCCCAAGCGGAGAGAAAGGGCGGAGGAGCAGGCGCGGAAGAATTCTCTTTAAAACGTTTTCAGGATTTCTGATTTCCTCTGGATTGGAAAATAATTTAAAAGAAAACTTTCAACAAGGTAATACCTAGGAAGATAATTTTGCTCTTAAGTATTAGATATCACAATTTTAAATTAACAAACTTTAGGATTTGGCTTTAAGGAAATATTATATATTAAATAAAATACTATATTTTGCCAAAAGGTTTTTACTTTGAAAATTTTAATACACAAATTTTATTTCAAAGACAATGCAAGCGATGATGATGCCATGATGCTATCCATATTAAATATTCTAATATTTTTAAATCATGCAGTTTAAGAAATTATTAGCGTGCCAAATTGATTTTAAAATTTGGGATGTTACCGTCTCAATCTACTGATATGATGTTGCACCTTTCCAAATATTGGATGCACGAACGATGTGCTAGGTGCTTGCTCATGTGTTCTATTGTTTTTCCCTATTGTTTTTTATTTAGGCTTGCTCAATCGCCGAGGTCATCGATGCTACGTCTTACGAATGTGGCCACACCTCTAGGGTTTAGATGAAGGAGGGGATTTTCTCGATTTGAGGTGGCCGCCCATCTAGGGTTCTTCAGTTGGAGGAGAGGTGTTGGTGATTGATAAGTGGCCCATCCCGAGACGGGCCTTGGGCCGATTCTGTACCGGCCCACCGCACGTACAGAAGGTCCAAAAGTCCGTCCTTGACCATACTAAAGGAAGCGTCTAGCCCGCCAGGGTCTTCCCCGAGCTTGACCAAGTCAACTGCGCCTCCCTGGGTCCCGACCAGGGGCGTGGCGCGGCTCCCGGGCTATCATTAGCCCGGTAGAGGGTCCCGCGGATAGCCCGCCTATCCGTGGGCAAGTGGTGACAACTGTCATGTCCCACCACACTTTTTCCGGCCTTGACCAGGAAGAACTGTATCTCCCTAGGATCCTGCGGCCTGGGGAAAAGCGCGCGGGCAGCCTGGCTTGTCGTTCGCCTCCTTTGGCAGGCGGCGACGGTTGTTACGCTACGCGACACTCCCAACGGGCGGTGCGAGGCTGGCTCGGTCCAACCAATGCTATATTGGGGATAAAGGGAAAGTGTTTCTCCCTAAAGCACGATTCTTCCCCGTATTGGCATATCGAGACAAACCCGTGTCCAGTACTAACCTGAACAGCTTCTCCCTGCAGGCTCCGGACCAGACAGAGCCTCGAAATGAGACAAGGATACTGCCACTAAAGCAGAGACAGGCGCAGGGCCCGCTGGATCAGCTCCAGGCGACCCGCGGCGCCTATAAAAGGAAAGGCCCCGGACCAGTCGAGGCCAAGCGATTCAGGTGTTAACAAGCCACCCAAGCAACACGCATCGGAAGTTTCCTTAGCAATAGCCGTAGTCCTTAGCCATCTTTGTAAGCTCAGGGCCTCTGTACTGTTTTCCACCGTATAATCAACAAGGCTGGAGTAGAGCTATTACCCGGCAGTGGGGGCTCGAATCAGGGTAAATCGCTTATGTCTTCACGGTTTGTATTGCCTTCTCTTTATTCCTCCTTCCTCGCTGTACGAAGGACCCGTACCCGGATCGCCAAATCGCACTAGGCCCTTGTCCGGGAAGACCGCGTGGCCTGAGCCCCCGCAGGCTCGGCCGCCGCCCCGGGCTACTGAGAAGGGTGGTCGTTGGGCCTCACACCAACTACAAATTCGTCTGCCGGTCCGTGGTCTCGCTGCTCTTCAGGAGCGCGTTTCCTAGACACCGACAGCTGGCGCCTACCGTGGGGCCCATGAGCAGCCCTCAGCAGTCTGTTCCCTCAGACATGCCTGAGATTTCGAGCAACGACGAGGCCCTGGACCTCGAGTTCGATAAGTGCGATGATCTGGACAACTTGGTCCCATCATACGATGGCTGGCGGGAGGAGTACCTCGCCGAAGCCGGGGCCGACGAGATGGAGGTTGACACCTCTCTCGCCCTAGGGGCAGATCTTCGCCCCGAGGAGTCGCTCCCTGAGCTGGACCCCTCTGTCACCCACGTCAGCGAGACTCCCATGGAGTTCGAGCTGCTTGGTGACTTCGCCCGCTCTCCAGGCCGCAGCGCCTCCCGCTGGTCCTGTGCCCCACCATCAGCAACACCCGAGTTGATCGCGTCCTCGTGGACAGCGGGAGCTCGCTGGACATCATTACGGCGCGCGTTCTGGGCCTCATGCAGGTCCCGCGCTCCAAGATCAAGGACATCACCGTTTTCTTCCATGGGATTGTCCCAGGATCGTCGCTTCGCCCCGTGGGGCAAGTCGTGCTGCCCGTCACGTTCAGCTCCTCCGCCAACTTCTGGACGGTGTACATCACCTTCAAGGTGGTGGAAACCGAGCTCCCCTACAACGCCATCTTGGGCCGCCCCGCGCTCTCCAAGTTCATGGCGGTCTCCCACCACGCCTACCACTGCCTGAAGATGCTGGCACCAAAGGGAGTCATCACCGTCCGGGGCAACCACAAGACGGCCCTCGACTGCGACGAGACCGCGCTGGCCATGGTAGTCCAGCTCCCTACCCGTGGTGTAACATCCCAAATTTTTAAACCCAATTTGGCACGTTAATAAATTCTTAAAATGCATAATTTAAAAATGTTTAAGTCATTTAAAAGTGTTGCATCATGGCATCATCATTGCATGCATTGTAATCAAATTTGGAAAAATAATTTAAACCTTCCAAGTTTGCACCTTTGGTAGAAAATTATAATATTTTGTTTAAAGGTGCATATTATATTTCCTTAAAGCCAAGTCCCTTATTGAATTAATTGGAATGTTGGGAAAACAAAATTATATTTTCCTAAAAATATTAATATGTTTAAAAAGGTTATTGGAAAATAAAAGTTCAAATGGAAACCAGAAAAATTGAAAAGCATTTTACTTCCTCGGCCCAAGTCTCGGCCCGTTTCCCTCTTCCCTTTTCTTTTTCCCGCCCCTTCTCTTACCCTCTGATTGGGCCGAAGCCGAGTCGGCCCATTTCTTTTTCCATCTCCTTCTCTCCACCTCACACCTCTTTCCTCTCTATTGGGCCGCAGTGCCGCGCCAGGCCCAGCCCACAGCTGCCACCTCTCCTTGCTCTGCACGCCGTGGAGCCGCCGCCAGGTGGGCCCGCCTTGTCGGTCCCTTCTTCCTCCCCTGCTCCTCTGCGCCCCCGCTGTTCTTCCCCGCTCCCGAGGTCTCACTGGCTCGTCACCCCACGCGATCGCTCGTCCCGATCGTCTCCTCCGGATCCCCTTTTCCTCGCTGCCTCTCCCATCTTGTTGCCGGCCAACCCCGTGACTCCGCCGTCGCACCCAACACGCCTCCGGCCGAAATTCACGCCGGCGGGTTGCCAAACTATGCGCGTCGCGTCAAAAGACCACTGAGCGCCGCATGCCTATAAGAGGGGTACTGCTACCCCCTCTGCTCTTGCTTTGCGCCACCGCGACGAGTGTTCACCCGAGCCGGTGCGCTATCCTCCCCGCTCCGCTGATGTTTCCACTCTTCACTCCCACTCTTTTGCTTCATCCTCACCCTGGCTTGTCTGCAGATTGTTGCGGAGGAGCGCGCGTCGAGGGATTGGAGCCGCGTGGTCCGTACGTTCCCGGAGATCGCGCCGTCGCTGCCGCCGTGGTCTTGTCGCCTCGTCGTCTCCGTCGGCCCAGCAACCCCGGAGGTAGCTTCCCCATCCTTTCATGATGCTCGTGCGCACCCAAGTCGCGGTAGATTGCTGTCGTCTCGTCCGGTCCACGGTTCCTTTCGGCCGTCGCCGCCGGACCCCGTTGCGCCGCCGTCTTGGTGTACCTCCGGCGCTGCCAAGAACCCCATTTGCTTCGCCTCGTTCGCGTCTCGCTTCCCGCATGCCCAATCGCCCTCCGGTGGTCGGAGTTGCCGCCGCCGTGTGCGCCATCGCCGCCGCCGGGAACACTCCCCTGTTTTCCCCCTTCAGCTGCCTGCGGGTGGCGCCGACAGGTGGGACCGGGCGGGGCCCCTCTGTCAGGTCGCCTTGTTTCCTCGCCCGCACGGTTCAAAGCCGCGCCTCCGCTGTTGGGCCATCCGGCCGAGCCGGCCCAGCGCCAAGGGCCCCGTCTTGTTGGTTTTCCTTTTAATTTCTGTTTTAAACCATTTGGTGGTACCCTAAAAGCATTTAGTAAAAATAGCTAAAGCCCTGTAAAATCCTGGGAAAAATTTCTGAAAAATACTTTATTGGTTGCTGGACTGGGGAGAATTATTTATATGCATGTCATGCATGTAGCATCATTTCTTGTTAAATAACCACCCTAGAAGTGGCATCATTTCATGTGAACTTGGGAAATTCTCATAGCATTTCTGATTAAATAAAAATACATTAAAGTTGCTGCATGTCCCATTATTTAAAACAGCAAGACCTTAAGCACCTTCCTATATTGTTGTTGCATTCGTAACTTGGGCATTGCATCATTTCATTTGCATTGGCCATTGTCAAATCTTTCTTCCAAATAAACATGCACGGAAAATAGGGTTTCTGCATTATTCTAAAAACAGCAAGGCATTAAAACATTTTACTTATGAGTGTTGTATTGCTTTGCATATGCGTGTGCGCATTTACACTACTAGAAAAATGATTATTGATGACATTATACATTCGTCATCATAAGTGACAAAAATGTCATCGTAGATCTTTTATGACGACCTTATGACGAAAACAGGTTTGTCATGGTATGTGCGTCCTGAAAGTTTTTGTGACAAAATGTTAATTTTGTCATAGAAAATAAACTTTTACGTGATTTAATTGTTCATCGTCATGATAAAGATCCCTTTTATGACGAAAAAAGTCGTCACCGAAAGCATCTAAAAATGTCATGAAAAAGCCCAAAATCGTCACAAAAAGCACTTTTGGCCTGCCAACTCTAATTTTGTATGACAGAAAAAATCGTCATAAAAATATGTCAGGTCGACCTGAATTTTCGTCATTGAACACTCCAGTGACACATCATCCAGGGTGTCGGGTGATGTGTCATATATGTCACATTATTTTTTAAGGAACCAATTCACACATGTATATTAAATAGGTCATCACAAGCACATTACAAAAAAATTGGAGCAATACATACAACACTTTTACTAAGCCACAAAATATTAACTAGTTCACATAGAATTCCATCGATAGTTCCAATACAATAATTGAACCACTACTAGCTAGTGTCGGATAAGAACAAAATAAGTTTGTCATGTCAAGCTTTAAACCACTTGACATTCATTAAGTCACTGTTGGGATTGACTAGCAATGACCAGGAGAGCGACGAAGAAGTCATCATTTTCCTCTTGCCTCTTTCTAAACTCTTGCATTGCTTCCTTTTACGCTTTTGCCTCTTCTTGTATGACATTCTGAAACACAATTAAATTAACTGTATAACATTAATGATATAGATAAACTTTATATTTCATATGCTGAATTCACATATATAGAATCGACATGAGATAGACAAAACTGAATTCACATGCTATTTATTTAGCGCCCTAGCCTATTTTATTTAAGTTTGGACATGCATAATCTTTGGTAGTTGATGATCTACTAAATTTTAGATAGATTCCAAAAAAACCATGATGATAAGTTAATAGTATATTCAACAAGGAATTCGCCACTGCTGCTCATGTGTTGTATAAATAAGGTGGTCTATGATGATAGCACTCGGTCAAGCAACAATGAATCGGCAAAGAAACCAACAAACAAGAAAAGAACACACCGAACCCTCCTTGTAATTTTTCCTTAAATCCAAGTCCTTCAAGGTTCGGTCTATCTGCTTCTGCGAAAGAAGAAACAAGATAGGCTCATAGCGACTCTCACACTCGACCATGTATTTGATGTGCTTCTTGATGTTGGCCTAATGAGCTTGTACATCTTTGCCCCAATGCTCAACATCTCCGACTTCTATATGCAAGACACACACGAGATCGAGATCATACAAGAACCACCAATGGTAGCAGGTGTTTGAAGGTCTAGCAATTGAAAAGCTCGCACATAATCAAAATACATATATTCCAATTAAGGTAATATTAGGTGAAAACTTTCACAAGATCATGTACATTATATTTCATAACATAGTTCTAAGATGATAAAACACGGTTAATGGAACCTAACTTGTAATTTTAAATAAATTCACCATGCTGAACTTATATTTGTATTTTTACCATTGTGAACTTATATTTTTCACTGTCTAGCATGTAAATCATGAATTAAAATTGCAACAATGATTCAAACAATCATAAACAGAATATGTGCTTAACTAGAAGCATGTTATGTAACTTCTGAAAAGGCAAAATGGCACCATAGTCCATACATGTAATTCATAACATTGTTGATAATAAACCATGTACTTCTACAAGACATTATTTGCCAAATGGAGAGTTAGAAAAGATAAAACAATGTATGCATTAGCAGGTTATTACCTTCCAAGAAGGAATTGCACACTTGCTCTTTGGAAACACCCAACGCCCCCACCACCATCCCAATGCTGCCACCGAGTTGTTGAGGTAGAGCAGGATCATCTCATCCTTCATGATACAAGAATCGAAACAAGGCAGCTAGGTCATCTCATAGATCCAACCCCACCAAAATGAATAAGGGTTGGGATCCAATTCATAATGGTATCCCAGAGACTGTTGAGAGTAAAGCATACGACAATAGGCAATAGGATCGGATCAGCAACCTCATCTAGTCATCCCCAATCTCCAAAGTCTTAGTTGCTATGCAATGAAGGATTGGCATGTGTTACCACCTTGAAGAAGCCTCATCATTGCAAACATGAGCGAGTTAAGGTTTCAAATTCAAACTTAGGGATCAATTCACAAAAAGTATATAAAAAATAGTACCAATGTTTTTGAACCGTATGCCATGTAAAAAACAAACTATTTGATTGAATCTGGATCAAATCCTAGCTCATAAAATAAGGGGGAAAACCAAGAGAGGAGAGGGAGGAAGACGAGGTAGGGGAGAGAGGGAACCATAGGGCCGGCGGGCTTCGGAGGAGGCGGCCGGGAACGGAGGGGAGGCGGCGGCGGGGAACGGAGGCGGCGGCCGTCGGGGCAAGGGGGGTTTTCTCCAAATCGTGGAGTGAATCGGACCTGCGATTTAGGAGATAGAAGTTGGAGAAATAGCACCGATCAAGATGAGCAGTCTTGGGTTTTCCCAAATCGTGGCATCAAGATCAAAGGGAAAATCCCCGTCTCTTCCCCGTAGCCTCATCGAGAGAGAGAGAGAGAGAGAGATCCACAAGGGAAGAGAGGAGATGGCGGCCATGGCTCCGGCATGGGGCGGCGCTCGGCGGCGGATCTGGGAGGCGCGGCGGCGCCAGGTGGGCGGGCTGCTGGTCTAGGGGCGGCGGAGGCACTGGCGTGGCGGCGGCTCGGACTAGGAGTAAGGTGCGGCTAGGGCAGCGAGGGCCACGACACCGACGGCGGTGACGCTGGTTTCAGCGACGGCAATGGCACACAAAGACCGCCGGGCGGCTCGACTTGGGGATCGGCGGCGGCAGGCAGTGGCGGCACTGGCGGCTCTGATGGTGGCTGGCTCCTTGGGGCATGGCGGCGATGATGTGAGTGTGGCGGTGTGGTGGCTTCAGCCTAAGGCAGCTTGCGCGAGCTAGGCGGCTCGGCCTAGGCGGCATGGGCAGGGCGGTGACGCTTGAGGGAGGTTCTGCAGATACAATGGCGAGGGACCCTCAAGGATTTGTGTTTGGTCGAGAAGGTTTCAAAGTCGGAATTAGGGTTTTGGAGGACGTCGACCGATTATGATTTTGATCGAGAGATAGGTCGGGTCAACCATGATAGAGTTTTGGTCGAGAGAGTTACAAAGGAAATCGACCGGGTTAGGGTTTTGACCAAGGAAGGATTGAGAGGAAAACGATGAGAGGAAAGAGCTAGAGCTCCGGTCGAGGACAACCGAAAGAGTGAAGGATACGAAAGAGAGACAGAGAATGGAATTGGCTTTATAATTTATAAATCCCAATTGTAAAATAAATGTTAATAAAGTATATTTGTTTGAAAATTTAGGGATTTCCATATAGAAAGACAAATAGAAATTATTTTACCTAGTTTTTCTTTTTAAACGAAACTTGGGACATTCTAATATTTATTAGGATGTCACATGCGGCATCCTATTTTTCTAATGGCCTCATTGACTATTTTTTCTTTTCTATTCCATTTTTTATAGGGCCTTAAAAACTAAAACAAAAAGAGATAAACTTCCAAGAAAGGAACCATGCCATAAAGAAGGTCACTAAACATATGCATATGACTTTAGCCCGAGATTACCAGACCAACCTGATGTCCGATTTTCTATGACGATGCGTATACTTATTTTGTGATGAAATTTCAAATTTCGTCACTAAAAAATAGGGCTACCCGACGCTTAGTGCGTGTTATGACGATCGAAATAAAATCGTCACAAAAAAGTAGTTTTCTATGACATCGGTTCACATCGTCAAGGATTTTTCGTCATAGATAATCATTTTTCTAGTAGTGTTAGGAGGTCAAGCCCTCGAAGACCCGATCGACGACGTCCCCTTCGCTTTCCCCGGAACCGATCAAGGCAAGTCCCCCTTCGATCATATCGTGAAGCCATTTTTGGTTATTTAGAAAATGTTTACTAGACTTGGAAATATGCATGCTAGTTTAAAAATGATAAATGCCGTATTTACTAGACTTAGATATCATGCCGAATAGAAAGGTAAGAGATATGGTAGGATTAAACCTAAGGCTAAAATATAAATTGCTCATAATGATATGCTCTGTTGTGGTAGGATAAATGCTTAAAAATCCTTTATGCGGAATGATTCAATCATTTGTGTGAAATGAGATGTTGTTGAGAAATGTTTGGTAAAGGGTGATTTAAAGATAGCGCATCATGGGTGATGCTTAATAGGAAATGATTTTTCTCTCACCCCAAAAACTTTCCGACTAGGGAGATATTTTATCGGTTGGTGCAATGTGGCACCGTTTTGAAACTGGGCTAAACTATCAAATCTCTCCTAGTCTAAGGACTGCTCATCCTATGATCCTATGAACTGAGCCATAACAGTACGGCCTCGAGCCCCGGTATGGGACGGGCCCGATCGTTGGCCCTCGTGGTTGGCGGTCTTGTGGCGAAACACCGTCTGGGTGCGTAGCCTCTCGAGGGTAAGACGTACCCACTCTACAGAGTTAAAACTGTCATGATAGCCGTGCTCGCGGTTATGAGCGCGCGAAGGGACTGATTATATATATGGTAGCTTCTTCATTTATAAAACCAATTTTTAGAAAAGGGTTTTAAGCAAAGGATTTGAGATGAGTAAAGAATTTGAGAAGGATTTCGTTTCAGTTAGGTGCCACCGGCTACACTCCGGATCGGGGGTCGGCCTACCGGAAAGTGTCGCACGGAATGGACCTAACAAATTTGAGAAAGGAAAATAAGAAAGGATTTGTTCTCGCTATGGCACTGAGGCAAGTGGTGAGAACCGTTTGAGAAAAGCCCAAAGGAAACTTTGAGATTTACTGTTTCTAAATCGCTTATCAAAACTAGGCTAATAAATACATTTCCGCAAAATGTCCTAAGCTCTCCTTGTACTAAACCACACTTGCATAATTCCGGATTTGCGAGTACAATTTGTACTCACCCTCCTTTTTCTCCCCTCTCTTTTCAAAACTTCAACAGCTGGTCCATCCGAGTATGGCCCGCCTTCCAAGGAGGAGGACCCGGACTACGTCGAGGAGGTGTTTTCCGATGAAGAATATGAAGACTAGGGTTACGCGTTCCTACAGCCCTCGTGCCTGTGGGATGGATAAGTTTCTAGATATTGTATTAGGCCTGTATCTCCGTGTACTCTGATTTGCGGCCTGCGAGCCGTTGTATGTGTTTGTTTGTACTGGACTATGTTTTCGCTTGTAATAATAAAATTGTTGGCAATGTTTCGTTTCTGTATATCTGTGTGTACTAGCCATGATCCTTGGGACTAGTACGTGTTTACGCAGGTGGAATCCGATCTTGTAAATCGGGTGCCGACACGTGGTCCCAGCAGCAAGGAGCGCTCCACAACGCGCCCGAAGGTTGCCCTGCAGCCGCAGGAGCCCACCAAAACCATCGTCCACACGGAGTCAGATTCCTCCAAGGTGGTCCACGTGGGGACAACCCTCGAGCCTCAATAGGAACTCGAGCTTATTACCTTCCTCCAGGCTAACAAGGACGCGTTTGCATGGGAACCGTCCGATATGCCCGGTGTCCCAAGGGAGGTGATCGAGCACAGGCCAGCTGTCCGGCCTGACAAGAAACCGGTAAGGCAGTGTCCAAGGCGTGTCCCCGACTGGAAGGCCAAGATCATCCAAGACCAGCTTGGCAAAAGCCGCTTGGCGGGCTTCATCCGCAATCTGATACTCCGATTGGCTTGCGAACCCAGTCGTAGTCCAGAAGAAGGGCGGCAAGTGGCACATGTGTGTTGACCACCGCGACCTTAATTCCGCCTACCCCAAGGATAACTTTCCCCTTCTACGCATAGATCAGCTAGTTGACGCTACGACGGATTCAGCCTTGATGAGTTTTCTGGATGCTTATTCCGGTTACCATCAGATCGCGTTGTGTAAAGAGGACGAAGAGAAAACCGCCTTTGTAACGCCTTTCGGTACATTTTGCTATACGACCATGACTTTCGGTCTCAGAAATGCTGGCGCCACGTTCCAGCGTCTCATGCAAAAAACCCTCCCTGATCAAATAGGGCGCAACGTAGAAGTCTACGTGGACGATATCGTAGTCTAGAGCAAGGACGCCCGTGACCATGTGTCCGACCTACGGGAAACCTTTGACAGCCTGAGACAGCACCAGGTCAAGCTAAACCCCGAGAAATGCGTCTTTGGCGCCAAGTCTGGCATGCTCCTAGGCTACGTAATCGGCGGGGCGAGCATCGGTGCAAACCCCGAAAAGATCGAGGCCATCGAGAAGATGAGGTCGCCAACCAGCGTAAAGGACATCCAACCCCTCATAGGCAAAATGGCGGCCTTAAGCCGTTTCATCTCCCTCCTTAAAGACCGAAGCGTGCCTTTCTGCAAGTTGCTTCGCAAGCACGATAGTTTCGAGTGGACTGAGGAGGCTGAGGCCACGTTTCTGCAGCTCAAGCAGTACCTCGCCTCGCTACCCATCCTCACCACTCCCAAGCTCGGGGACGCCCTCCTGTTGTACCTCTCTGTGACACCAAACGCCGCAAGAGCGGTGCTGGCGGTGGAACGGGAGGGAAGCAACAGCTCGTCTACTATGTGAGCGAGGTACTCACCGGGCCAAAGGGGCGCTATCCCGACCTTCAGAAACTGTGCTATGCCCTGCTGATGGCCTCGCGCAAGTTGCGTCACTATTTCCAAGCCCACCAAGTTATTGTCCCGACTACTTACCCGATCAGGAACATTCTCCGAAACCCGGAGGCCACCGGCCGAGTCGCAAAGTGGGGAGTCGAGCTAGGTGAGTTTGACATCCAGTTCGTATCCCGTACCGCGATCAAGGCCCAGACCCTGGCTGATTTCGATGCAGAGTTGACCAGGCCGGATGAGCAAGAGATAAGCTCTCCAGGTCAAGACGGGGGAGAAGGTCGGTGGACTCTGTTCTTCGACGGTTCACACCAGTCCGGGCGTTCAGGATGCGGTCTCGTTCTCATCTCCCCCAACGGAGAGCGACTCCAGCACGTCATACAAATACACTTTGCAGCGATAAACAATGCCGCGGAGTATGAAGCCCTAATTGCGGGCCTAAGAGCATGCGCTGCGCTCGACATCAAACGACTTGCTGCGAAAGGGGATTCGCAGCTCGTCGTTCGCCAGGTCAGGGAGGAGTTTCAGGCAACTGACGACTCGATGGCGCGGTACCTGGCGAAAGTGAGGAAACTGGAGAAGCGTTTCACGAGTTTCAAAATTAGCTATGTTCCCAGGGAAGAGAACGGCGAAGCTGATAAGCTCGCCAAGCTCTGATCCTCACAAGAACCGGCCCCGCCGGGGGTGCTAGTGCAGTACCTTTTAAAGCCCTCCATTCCCTCCGGTACTGTCTCATTCCTCGAGCAAAGCACCTCCTGGATGACGCCATTCATCCAGTTCTTGGAGCAGGGGACATTGCCCGAGAGGACGCTGAAGCGTTCGGCTAAAAAGGCGAGCCCGAGCTTACCGTCTGCACGGGGGCTTGCTGTACCGAAGGGGTGCTAACGGCCTGCTTTATAAGTGCGTTACCCAAGAAGAAGGTAAGTATCTTCTGGCCGACATTCACGAGGGAATCTGCGGCGCACACGCCTCACACGGAACCCTCGTCGGCAAAGCTTTCCGCATGGGCTATTATTGGCCTACTGCGATGAGCAACGCAGAAACCTTGGTTAAGCGCTGCGAAGCTTGCCAGTATCATGCGCGGATGATGCACTAGCCCGCGTATGAGGTGCAAACAATTCCACTAACGTGGCCGTTCGCGGTTTGGGGCATGGATCTCCTGGGACCTTTTCCCAAAGGTCTTCGTAGCAAAACGTACTTGTTCGTAGCCATCGACATCTTCACCAAGTGGATCGAGGCTCAGCCGGTCTCCAACATTACCGCAATTGCCGTTGTACATTTCTTCCGAAGCATCGTTGCAAGATTTGGCGTGCCTAGCAGATCATCGCTTATAATGGCACCCAATTCACAAGCCGGGAGTTCAACGATTACTGCGAGGAAATTGGTATGAAGCTCGCCCTAGCCTTTGTGGCCCACCCACAAAGTAACGGAGCAGCTGAACGAGCTAACGGACAACTAGTCCAAGGCATGAAAAAGCGGGTCTACGACGCCCTCAAGGCAAAACACCAAGGATGGGTCGACTAGCTACCGTCAATCCTCTGGGCAGTCCGGACAACGTCCAGCCGGGTTATAGGAGAAACTCCTTTCCGACTCGTCTATGGCTCGGAGGCCGTCCTCCCGACAGAAATGAGACTAAGATCCGATCACGTTGACTTCGCTGGCTTCGTGGTCAACGACACGGAGCAGCAGCTTGACCTCGATCTATTTGAGGCACGCCGTGATCAATCCCTACTCCGGGCTGCAGCCTACCAGCAGACCCTGCGTCGCTACGCGGCACGAAACATACATACAAGGACCCTGCAAGTAGGAGACCCGGTTCTACGACGTATTCAGAACCTCGCGGGCTTCAACAAGCTCAGCCCCAAGTGGGAGGGACCGTACAAAGTAGTTAGCGCAGCGCGCACGGGCTCGGTACGCCTTGCTGACAAGGACGGGAACGAGCTCCGTAGCTCATGGAACATCTCCCTTCTACGACGCTTCTACGCTTAATTAGGTCGTAAGTCTTCTCTCTTTCCAATTCAATTCCAAAAAAAAACTCTCCCCCCATTCACAAGTCACGCTGGGTTCAGTTGCGACCATCTCAAGCAAGCCCGTGGCCAAAATCCGACGGCTAAGGATAAAGCACTCCGGAGCACTTCTACGACGGGATAAGCCGACCTCTCGCACCCTAGCAAGTCTCCGCGCAGTGTGGAATTCCCGCGGCCTAAGGTACAGTAAGCCCATGTCAGGTGCGTTTAAATGGCTAACTGGGCCTCGCAGCGCTCGAGAGCTGAGGGATTTTGCGTCCAGAATTTTCCTAAGTCCTTAACCCGCCAAGCCGCATCATTGCTGCCTAACGGCTTCGGGGCCGGGGTTTTCACGAATTTTTCTAAGTCCTTAACCGTAAGCCCGCACTTCTTGCTGCCTAACGGCTTCGGGTGGGAGTTCGCGTGAATTTTTGCTATGTCACCCTAGTCTTTAGACCGCGCCCAACTCCAAGATTTCACTTGGACTTGGCTACGGCCCGGGGGCTGGATGATTAGGCACACCAAAAACAACCTTTCAAAGCAACCTGTTTGCCTAAATTTTCTAAGTTCTCAGAACTTTGTTACTGTTCATCTAGTTCCCCTGTTTTTGCATTACAGGTTCAGACAAGAAAGGAGAACAAACAAGCCATAAGAAACAGATTCATCAAAGAACCTGCATGAGCACAAAGGAAGATCTTACAAGATTGGGATTTTACAAAGCAAAAGGGGATCCAGCGTCTCGGACTACCGCAAAAGAAGGCGCCGCACTACTACGGCTACGGCAAATGCGGCGGCGAGCGCCCCAGCCGCCTCTTCGTCGGCGTGGAGTTGGGCGTACGCCGCCAGCTCGGCTGCCTGGGCTGCGACGACGGGGCCCGGCCAGTCCACTTCCTCCACTCCGGGCTGGATTGGCGGCAAGGAGGCAGCGGCGGCAGATCCTCTGTCGCCGCCACCAACCACTCGTACAGAGAGTCGGAATCGGCGCCGGAATCAGAAGACATGTCTCTCCCCTTCTCTGTTCTCTCTCGCCTTTTTCCTTCCTCTGTTTCTCTCCCTCTGGCTAAGAACTTCATGTTCTGGCCTAAGACTTGAGAGAGCTAAGATGGAGGCAACACAGCACGCTGCGCCTCGCTTTATATAGGCCGGCGACCGTGCAACGTCCTGTCATGCAGCGGGCTACCCAAAGCGTCGCTGCGCGCGAAGAGACGAGCAATTAAAACCCACTGCCCAAGCTAAAGAGACGCGTGCGCGCCGTCTCGCGGAATACCAATCGCGCCAATCACCGGGTGACACGTACCCCGGTCCCGCTGTCAGTGGCAAAGGAAAATCGCTGCGAATCGAGGCCCACTGAGCAGGCCTGGCCCACCAGTGCGAACAAAGGCCCAACGGTGTTTCCGCAGCCTGACGCGTGGCTTAGGCCGGGTACACGAACCGTCGCGAGTAGTTTTGCCTCCGCATCGTGCTCGCAAGCGTGTTCCCTGCCGTCGGAGAACCTTGTGCTACCGCAGATCCCACAAGGTCGCGTGATTTGACGCAATAAACTAAGGTAAAATTGGCTAAGCCCTTTGGCCACCGCACAATACATGACGCTTATCCGCTAAGCGAACGTTTAAAATAAAAATATACAAATACTTAAGGCGCAGAGTTCGGGACAAGGAAGACCAGGTCAAGCTATGACCTGCGCTGCAACTTGAGCCTTTCTAGCTCGGTTTCTAAGTCCCGGATTTGTTTTCGCGTCTGGAGCAGCTCTATGGCTTGCGAGTCCATTTTGTTTCGTTCCTGGCGCAGTTTAGCCTGGGCTTCGATGAGCTCTTACTCCTGCTTTCTCAGGGATTCTGCCTCAACCTTGGACTTCGTCCCGGCCTCTCGAAGCGCAGTAATATCTGCCGCGAGCTTGTCGCAGGTTTCCTCAATCCCGCGTACGGTGGAATCGCGCTCGGATAGAGTAGCCTCCAGCTCCTTGTAGACCGCCTCCCTGCGCCTGCGCTCTTCATCAAAAGCAGCCCGGGCCCGGTCTACCTCTTCACGGGCTGCCTGAGCTTGACTCGCCGCAGCCGTCTCCACCCCTTGGGCCTGGGCAAGCCTTGCTACGGCCTCCTGCTCCTTCTCTTGCGCAGACTGGAGCACGGCCTCTAGCTCGGCGATGCGGGCGGTGCCACGGACCTCGTTCTCCGCGGCCAGCCCGTTCGCACGCTCCATCGTAGCTCGGACTTGCGCGAGCTCAGTAGAGAGGCGCTCGATCTTCGCCTCGTCGTCATCCGACCGCTCATTCGCCGCTTCCATCAGCGAGGACGTGCCGACGATAAGGGCGTAAAACTGAAACAGAGGAAAACAAATCAATACACGAAAAGGTCAGCGCCTGAGCACCATATGCAGACTCAAGGGTATTACCTTCTTGTTAAGAGCAAGCATGCTCTTCACCCTCTCTCCAACGGTGCCACGCACGGTTCGATCGAACCCGCGGGTGTGCGCCTCGTGGAACGGCATGGGCGGGCAGCCTACTGACTCCTAGCTGCTCTCCTCCAACGGCGCGGAGTGCGACGACGCTGGCGGTGCTGCCGAAAGCAGGGCTGTCGTCCCAACTATGGCCGCTCGCCTCTCAGCGTCCTCCATCCTGGCCGCAAGCTCGACCTTCTCCGCTGTCACTTGCTCCATGGCCAGTTTCACCTCGCTAAGCTGAGCTCGGACACTCGCCAGCGCGGCGTCCAACTCGTCCACCCTTAGCTTGGCGGCCGCAAGCCTGGTCGGCTCCTCCAGCCCGGGAATATGATACATCTTCACGGGCGGCCAGCCTTTCTCGCCGGCGTCCTGCGCCCTGGCGGAGTCCTGCTGCCCTACCCACTCTGGGGTAGCGGAGATCCAGCCCGCGGACGCCTGACCAACCATCCAGCGTAAGCACACGCACCGGCCAGACCCAGTTAACCAGCAGCATCCGCCGGTCAGGCGTCGGGAGCGCTTTTCCAATCGAAGTCTTGAAGTGGTCGGCAATCCCACGACGATCGATCGGCCACCAACCATGCGCCATGTGTCCTTCAACGCGCAGGGGCGTGATCCACAGGGAATCCGCGCTGAGAACCACCTTCACCATCTCCGCGACCTCATCGGAGACGTCTAGCACCGCTACCGGTAGGCAAGTCGATGACCCTCCGCAGACCAGCTGGCTCTTGCCCCGCGAATCCGTTGGCCTCATCAGTCCGACGGCCTCCAGCTGCTGCAACAAGGACGCACCTCCTTCAGGCTCAACCGGTTCGTCCTCGGCCGCTACGACTTCAGCAGGAGGAGGTAACACCTTAGCCGCCACCTTGGCGCTACGCACTGCAATCGAAAATACACGAGGATCAGATACATAAGCAGAATGGTAGCGAGCGGCGCAGGAAACTTACGCGCTGGTTCAAGCTCTGTGACCTCGTACACCCCAGGTGTAGGACGCAGAAAGAGCTCCGCCCACCGCCAACGCCATCTTGGTGGGGCGCGACCGCTTCGCCGCCCGCAGGGACCTTCCTCGTGGGCCCCCGCCGCGGAGTTGCCTTCAACGGCGGGGCCGCCACTGGAGCGACGTTCTCATCGTCACTGCCTGGGACAGGCAGGTATGTCCTCCTTTTATTCGAAGGCGCCGCGCCCTGGATGCACGTGCAGAACAGAGCCTAAGGGCCGTTGAATGCCCAACACTCGACCTACGTCGAAAGAAAAGAGCTTACCTGCGCCAGCGCCGTACGCTTCCTCGCGTGCGCCTCCGTGCCTGCCCGCGCTGCACTTGCTACGATTGATGCCAGTGCTGGGCTCCCCTCGCTCGACATCAACGATAGAGCTGACGCCCCATCGGACGCCGGCGGCGACCTCCCCGCCGGCGAGTGCGCTGCCAATGGTTGCACGGCCAAAGGCTCCTCGGCGGAGCCCGTAGCTTGCGTGGACCTCTTGGTCACCTTCCACGTCCGCTGCAAACGGTCAGCACGATCCGTCAGGGTCTCGATAGCGCGCGCAGCTGGGAATTTAATCAAACACCTTACGAGCACGCACCGCGAACAATTTATCCCGCACGAACTTTCCGGGGCGAGGATTCTTGTCCATGGGCAGCAGCATGCCCGCAATCCTCGTAGCTTCACCGGCCGGGAGTCCTGCAGGGCGTCGCAGATTGTCACGACCTGCGCCGACCCGGAATCAAACAGAGCATCACGACAAGCGCTTACCTTGATGGAAATCTTCCGGTCCGGATCCTCCCAGCCGCCCATCTCGCTGACGCACCGCTCGCGGCGCCCCAGCGGGCTGATCCGGTGCCGGACGAAGCTATTGACAACGTCATAGCCCGTCAGGCCCTTCTTGGCGAGCTTCCCGATCTCGTACGCCGTCACCTGATCCTCCGGCAGGGCCTTGCTGCGCGCGAAGACCGCAGTGTCTGGCGCGGCCGAAGAATACTCCAGGTGTGAGCCCCCGCGGTTCAGGTAGAACCACCGCCGGGCCCAACCGTCGACCTTTGTCCTCACCTCGTACTCCGGGTACGATTGGCTCCCCCAGGCTCGACGCGAGGTCAGATAGAAGACGCCGCCGTTGCCCACGCGGTGACCGACAAACTTCAGCTCGAACTAGTGTTGAAGAAGGCTCACCGTGGGCCGCACCCCGCAGTGCGCCTCGCACAGGTGCGCGAAGATCGACAGATGAATGTAGGACTGCGGGGACAGATTCTTCTGCCGCAGCTCCGTGAAGGCGAAGAAGTCCGTCATAAACTGCGATTCTGGCGTACGGAACCCGTAGATAGCAGAGCTCTCAAAGCAGACCAGCTCGTCGGGCTCGGGCCTTGGCTCTCGGTCTGCGCCGGGAAGCCTCCACGAGCCCGGCTTCACGAAGCCGTCCCTCTCGAGCTCCGCCATCCTCTCCCTTGTAAGCGCGCTGTCCCCGATGAGCACCATGGCCGCCGGAGGCAAGAAGGCAGGAAGCGAAGTGGAGAGACGAAAACAGAGGCAAAGGGGATGATTCCGTAGTAGGAGTTCCCCCTAAGAAGCACTGCCTTATCAAGGAAGCCAACGGTCGAGGCGGAGATCGTGGGAATCGTGCCCAGGGGGCGTAACCGCCCCACTTTTCCGTCAAATCAAATTCAATGCCCAGGCTTTGGCTCCCGCAGCTCCCAAAAACCTTAGCCGAGTCTTCCCGCGCAGCGCGTAGGGGAGATCTTTTTCTAAACCTCAGACCGGCTCGCCACGCGACCCGCTCGAGGCTCAGGGGCTGGCTGTTGGTGATTGATAAGTGGCCCATCCCGAGACAGGCCTTGGGCCGATTCCGTACCGGCCCACCGCACGTACAGAAGGTCCAAAAGGCCGCCTTTGACCATACTAAAGGAAGCGTCTAGCCCGCCAGGGTCTTCCCCGGGCTTGACCAAGTCAACCGCGCCTCCCTGGGTCCCGACCAGGGGCGTGGCGCGGCTCCCGGGCTATCCTTAGCCCGGGAGAGGATCCCGTGGGTAGCCCGCCTATCCGTGGGCAAGTGGCGACAACTGTCATGTCCCACCACACTTTCCCCGGCCTTGACCGGGAAGAACTGTATCTCCCCGGGATCCCGCGGCCCGGGGAGAAGCGCGCGGGCAGCCTGGCTTGTCGTTTGCCTCCTTTGGCAGGCGGCGACGGTTGTTACTCTACGCGACGCTCCCAACGGGCGGCGCGAGGCTGGCTCGGTCCAGTCAATGCTATATTGGAGATAAAGGGAAAGTGTTTTCTCCCTAAAGCACAATTCTTCCCCGTATTGGCATATCGAGACAAACCGGTGTCCAATACTAACCTGAACAGCTTCTCCCTGCAGGCTCCGGACCAGACAAAGTCCCGAAACGAGACAAGGATACCGCCACTAAAGCAGAGACAGGCTCAGGGCCCGCCGGATCAGCTCCGGGCGACCCGCCACGCCTATAAAAGGAAAGGCCCTGGACCAGTCGAGGCCAAGCGATTCAGGTGTTAACAAGCCACCCAAGCAACACGCATCGGAAGTTTCCTTAGCAATAGCCGTAGTCCTTAGCCATCTTTGTAAGCTCGGGATCGGTGCCTTCAAGCCCGATCTCGGCACCTCTGTACTGTTTTCCACCGTATAATCAACAAGGCTGGAGTAGAGCTATTACCCGGCAGTGGGGGCTCGAACCTGGGTAAATCGCTTGTGTCTTCACGGTTTGTATTGCCTTCTCTTTCTTCCTCCCTTTTCCTCGTTGTACGAAGGACCCGTACATGGACCGCCAAATCACACCAGGCCCTTGTCCGGGAAGACCACGTGGCCTGAGCCCCCGTAGGCTCGGCCGCCGCCCCGGGCTGCTGAGAAGGGTGGTCGTTTGGCCTCACACCAACTACAAATTCGTCTGCCGGTCCGTGGTCTCGCTGCTCTTCAGGAGCGCGTTTCCCAAACACCGACAAGAGGGTTTTCTTGATTTGAGGGATTTGATACAGTGACCGGCCGGTCGTGGGGCACTTTGGGCGGCAGGGCTGGGAACGAGCGACGGATGAGCCGAGCTGCGAACGAGCTGAAGCCACGAGGTCCGTGGAGACTGGAGAGAGATGCGCCTAGCTGGATCGGACGGCGGGAGCGAGACACGCGTACGTTGGAGGCCACGGAGGACGAGTTCCCGTCCTTCACCCAAAGGACGCCCCCCTGTGTTTATTGTTGGGCTTCCATCGAGGCTCCAGACAAGAGCATAGAGGGCGAGCGACGAGCGCCTCCTCGCTCAAACCCAATGGACTCCCTCGCCAGCGTCGGTCTCCGGGCCGCCATCGAGGTGGGAGAAGGCAGATTTGGGTTGGGATTTATACAGATGTAGGTCTAGTTTTCGATTAGCGTTTGAGATGCAGATCCTCTGCAGTTGAGTCACTGACATGTGGATCCGGACCCACATGTCAGTGACCACACTAGAGAGCAGTACTCTCTGGCTCTGCCTGTCAGAGCCGTTGTCGCAGTTCACCGGCTCGTCGGAACCGCTCTCACTTGTGCCAACCAGTGATTACATAACCGAACCAAGCCAAAAAACCAAGGGAAAACTTGTTTGGTTTGATGGTTTTCGCGGTTAACCGGAAAATTCGAGCAAAAGCCGGTAGAGATCAAATTTGAATATAAAAAACGGCTCGGTCGGCTAACCAGCCAGTTTTTCCGGCTAACCGAGATTTTTTAGCAGAAAATAGAAAAAATTAGAGAAAAATATGGGAAAAAGATTTTCAAACGAAAAACACATGAAAATTTCAAATTTTCAAATTCTGTTTCAGCCAATAGTCATATAATAATGTTTACTATTTTATAGAATTTGTTCAGATTTTTTCACGAATATCCAAATTTGAACCAAATTTGGATTTAATTCAACCTAGCCGACCGGTTTTTCAAAAACCGACCCGCACCGGTTTACCGGTTAACCGCGGTTTCAAAACCACTGGTGCCGACCTCCTCGAGAATGTCCATGATTTTTTCCGTTTTGATAGAGGCCACAAACAATTTATTCGCAAGGAAACATGCCCGGGAGGCCGGGAGAGATACGGATTTGGACTGGTGTACAAGGCAACCGATGTTATTTGTGATTCACAATCTTGAGACACACACACTCTCTCTCTCTGCAATGCATGATGTCTGCTTCGTTTTTCAGTGCGTTGCTTGGTGTTTCTGGGCTGCTTGCCTGACGGAGCCAAGATAGCAACGAGGGGCTATTTGGTTGCCTGGTGAGCTCAGCCTGGCCAAGCACAGCCTGGCTAAGGGCAACCAGGCCCAATCCATGTATCCAGGAGATAGTGTTCGGTTAAGAATTGAAGAGGCAAAAAATTTAAAATTTAAATATTTGAAATTTATATACCAAGTGTGGTCTAGTTTTGTTCAAAAATATGTTAGGAACCCATTTTTAAAATTGGTTCGGTAATCAAAGATGGTAATCAAATGATAAAATAAAAAGAAAAAAGAGAAAACCGTACCTGGCTTGTACAGTAGCAGCGTAGGGTCAATGACAGTGAGGCCGCGGCGTAGAACACGAGGCACAGTCAAGCTGGCTCAGCTCATACGGCCAAATTCCACGTTTCACCTCAGCCTGGCTGCTACAGTGTTTTGACATCACCTCAACCTGGCTGCTACAGTGAATTCGGTCGACCAAACAGCAAGAGCCTGCATTCCATAAGCTAGGCTGGGTTGGATACTTGGATGCACCCAATCAAACACACGAGGCTGGTAGCGCAGTGGGGCAGGGGGGCCAGGTGCTCGTCACGAAGCCGCAGCACACCGACCATCCTTAAATTAATTTTAGAATTTGGAAAAGAAGATGATCCTTAATTTATCTTAGAATTTAAGGGAAAAGAAGATGATCCCTAGATTTATGTGAGTACTATACGTGAGTAATGCAACATCTCAATTGTTCTAATGCAGCATCGCATTTGCTTTTCTAAAACATTCTTCTTTTCTCCAAACAATGTTTGCAATGCTTTCATCTAATTGTTATAAGTGTTTTCATCTAAAAACTGCAGAGCTCTAATTTTAATATCGGAACAATTATTTTGTTGTTTCAGTGCTCTAATTTAAAGGTTGCAACAGTTATTTTTAATGTTTCAATACATGCTTTCTAATGTTGCAGTGTTTTACTTTAATGTCGCAGCATTTGATTTGACATAATGCACCATTTTGTGTAACACACTTTAACATTTCGGTTTAACACACTGCAATAATTATCCGATTTAGTGCAACACTTTGCTTCACGTTATTAAATACCATGACATTTTGGCTTAGCAATTACTATGATACAACGATGTCGATTTGGTGCAATAGTTTGGTTATTGCAATATTTTGATCATTTTGGTGTAAATTTTACTTTTAAATATACAACATTTTTACCTAACGACATTTTTACCTAAATATACAATATTTTATTTTCCTTACTACAACATTCATTTTACCTAACAACAACAACGTTCCTATTTTTCACTTTTTGATCGCATGTTCGATCCGTAGTCATACCCTACTTATTTAAACCTGTACGGTGATTCTAGGATGTCCATTCTGGGTGGAGTCGCTGGATGTTCGCCGTTAGGAGGAGAAGGGTGGGTTAGGTTGTGGTTCTTTTGTGGTGAGTGTTCTTCGTTGGTGTTTGTGGCTACACGGACGGGTGGTGGCAAACTGGCAATGCTTATGTTGCCTTATCTTCCTTGTCTACAGTCTTGATGGAGATCTATGCTTTGACGACTATTGCTATCTTTGATGGCTTCACTGGTTTGGACTATATTTTCTGTCCCGCGAGTGGTGTGGCCTCAACAGCTTTGTTCTTGTTGGTCTTGGTGCATCTCAGCGCCAACAATAGGATTTGGGAGAGAAGCTTCTTGAGTTCTAGGCAAAAGGCCTTGTAGGGTGTATTTCTAATTTTCTTGTTAACAAGGATTTGGTTGTAATGTTCTTGCTTCTGGAATGAAATGCAAGAGATGATGCCTTTAAAAAAAACAAGGAAAACCCAGTAAGTACTAAGAGCATGGCTAGCAGCCACTGCATCGCACACTGCATCAACACGCTACAGTAATCTGCACGCGAGAGATTCAAACACGGCACTCTGCTGACGGGAGGGCGGGAGCTCGGGCGCGTAAGCGTTTAGCGCTGATGCATGTCAGCTGACCCAGGCGCTCCTGGCCATGCTCTAGTAGACAAGCTCCGTAAGTGGACAAGGAAAAAAATAACAGAGATAAATGCAATTTGACTTGATTGCAGGTGTAAAAGAGAAAACCCATCAACTTAATAAGGAAAATAAGTTGGCAAAGTGTGAGCTAACTTAATTCTGCGGGAGGAAATCGTACAATCTAGTCGGTTAATTCTGCAGGAAGATAAGTGTGAGCTAGCTAACTTCGATTGAAGTGACCAGAAGAGCCAATTTGAGTAATTTGAAATGTTCACACCTTGCATCCTCTATCACCGTGTTTGAACTTCAACTTGTTTGTAGCTAAAGATTTTAACCACTCCCATTTCAAACACTTGTTTTTACCAATCTGAATGTTTTCTTCATTATATTGCTTTTTTTTTTATTTCAATATCATGAAGAGATTCCAGTACTTTAGATTACAGAGGGGGTGACAAATGGGCTGCATTTTCTTGAAATGCTGAATATGCTATGGAACCTTTACTTCTGCAACTGAACTAACTGTAGGAAAATTCAGGGCAGAGAAAATGAGGAAAGAATTCAGGTGCAACGCCAGTAACGCTCAAACCTCTCAATTCATTGACATGAAGTACAAGCTTTTTGAAGGCATTTTGATGCAAATTAACGGCCGATGATATACCAGCAAGTTCTCAGCTTTACCACTGCAAAGTCATGTCGCAAGCATGCCCGTACTAGTTCGCCAGTAGCCACGGAAATCACTTGCATGACCACTGAAGTTTGGGCATCGCTCAGAAGTCCAGACATTTTAGTTGTATAACAGGAAAACAGAATGCTTCAAATATCATCGATTTGTTAACCAGAAGTTAACCAGTCTTTACAATTACCTAATTAGCGAGTGTTCTATCCTGACATAGTTTTTCAACGGTTTTGACAACCACAGACAGAACAGCAATTTGGACGGGTGAGCGGATTTTCATTCTCTTGCAAATACAAGCTAGCACAAAATGCCACCCACACGTCAAAATTCCTAAAGGGCAGCTTCCGGCAAGAGCAGGGGAGACATCATTCATTCTAGGGGTGACACGGATCGGATACGGATCGGAAACCACCCATCCTGTATTTGATCCATACACCTATACCGGATACGGATTCGGATACGGATAGTGTCGGATACGGATTCGGACACGGATAGTATCGGATACGGACACGGATAATACCTAGACGGATACGGATAACATAAAGAGCGGATAGTCATCGGAACGGTTTTTTCACGGATAATGTGCAAACGCATGACTCATCAATACACAATTGCGCACCAATAGAATAGTAACATCATCAATTCCTCTGCTAGTGAACAAAAGAGGGCGTTGTAGCTTCTGATGCAACATCATGCAACGCACTTAGTCACAAAGTAGATTGATCATATATATCTGAAATGTGAATCATTAAAGCAATAAAAATTAGTAAGTTTGTATCAATGATAACACACAGAAATAATTAGACAAGATACTCTCTAATTCTGAAAATTGCTAAATTGATTAGAGCGAGGGAAGAAATATTCACCACAAACCTTTGAATTGTTTACTTAGCAACATGATAGCTCACGGTCTTTATCAAACCCCAATGTCAACCAAAATGTCATCCTACAAATATAGTGCATATTTTATTAGAATCACACAGATCATTTTACAAATATAGTGCATGTTTTAATTAGAACCACACAGAAGATAACAATTTGACAATTTGAAATATTTTAACGAACCTCTACATCTGATGCCTTATCATCCACTTCCATGTCATCCTCCAAATCTGCGTATGCTGCAATCCTGTCCTTGAAAGGATTAAACCCTAATAGTATACACAGACAAATGAAAATTAGTAAGAAATTCATATAGATTTTTGTAATATGAAGCAATAGGTACCTTGTTTTGAAGCAAGTGTCCAATCCTTGATACAAATTAGTGCTTCAACCATTTCAGGATCTAGTCGACTACGATATGAATCAAGAACACGCCCACCAGCACTGAATGCAGACTCCGAAGTAACTGTTGATACCTGAATGGCCAATACATCTCGAGCTAGTTTTGAAAGTACAGGAAAAGTCCCTTGTCTATCCCTCCACCATCCCAACACATCAAACTTGTCCTCACTGGTTTCAACATACTTTGTGCATGGTTCTTTCATGTATTTTTCCAATTCATTGTCTTGGCTTGCAACATCTACATCATACAAGTAATCTTCTATCTCTTGATCAATGCCATAAGACTTTGGAACCCCACTACCACTAGTCTGAGAAGACTGAACTTGGTGCTACACTCGCACTAGGTGGGACAACACGTGATTCTTCAGCACTGCCACAAGCATCGGCACTAGCACTCGCATTTCCCAATGCCATTCTAAAATAAATCATGATAACAAAATATCAGTCATTTAAAATTTAAAAGAACCAACAATGTTACAATTTTGAACGATATATATATTTCCAAATTACTATCTGTAACAAGAGATATGAGAGCTGTAAACATAGAACTACTAACCCAAGGCCTTTAACAAGAGATAAAGCTGGCCTTTCTTTGAGCCTCAGCTGCTACTGTAAGAGCAATACTATTTGTCCTGACAACAGCCTATCCACACAAAATAAATGAAAAAACTAGCATAAGTGTAAAGTAATTTAGCCTATCCACATTTCAAGGGCAAAGAGAGTAAAAAGAATTTGTGTTAATCAACAAACCTTAGAAGATCAGAGTATAGAACGATGCTCAGATCTAGGAAGCTCTTGCAGCCAAAATAGGGGGCACGAACTGGTGGACTGGTGGTGCCGGCCGCCGGGTGCGGAGAAGGGGATACGCCGCTGTCGCTGTGGCCTGGTGGTGAGGACTGAGGAGAAGGGACGGCCCGAGCACGCCGCTGCAGCCTGCAGCCGTGCAGCATCTTGGAGAAGACGAGGCAGGGAGAGGCACCGTGAGGGGAAATCGCTGCCAGAGAGCCACCGCCGCTACCGGGCAAGGCATGCACTGATGTCATTGGCGAGCCCGCCGCCGGGCGAGGTCGCACCGATGCCGCCGGCCGAGGCCGCCGCCGCCGCTTCGGCGAGGCCGCCGCTAATGTCCGCCGGGCGAGGCGCGCACCGATGTGCCGGGCGAGCCGTCGTCGACGCCGACGCCGCCGCCTCGAAGCCCTGTGTGCTTGGCGCCACAACCGCATGAGGAAGGAGGCGGTTTGCTAGGGTTCGAGGCCGATATGCTTTGGGCATTTGGCCTTTGGGCTTTGGGCTTGACCTTGAGGCGGTACCAAGGGTATGTTGATAATATGGGCGATGGGCTAGATTGGCTAACCAAAGTTTCGGATATTATCTGATGGATAGTATCCGCAAAAGTACCTGGATATTATCCGAGATATCCGAATCCGAAGCCTATTATCCGTATCCGATCCGTATCCGAGAAAATTATCCGGATATCCGAAAAAATATCCGAATTACTATCCGATTTGCTTCGGACGGTCGGACGGACGGAAATTATCCGTACCATTTTCACCCCTAATTCATTCATTCTACCAAGTGAAAAAAAAAAGTCTCACATTTATTGCAAACAGCAAACGAACCACGGAAGGAAAAAAAACTGTTGCTTGCTGCGATTCCCATCGGCAAGATTAATGCCAATCCATGCAAGGTCCAATTTATGTTGTTCAAAAACAAAAAAAATTCCGATGCTCTTTGCTAATCTCGGTTGCATTCAGATTCCAAAAAAAAACAGTGTTCTAATTACGGTGCAACAAAAATGTGCTATCGCTCCGCCAAGTTCCCCGGACGCAGCGCTAAGAGTCAAGAACCACCACCAGACGCAGGAGGAGGCGCGTCGGAGGATGGAGGCGCCGCCAGGTGCTTGTACATCTGCTGCCAGTGCTCCGACGCCTCGTCGACGGTCCGGTAGGCCCAGAGGCATGGCCGGGTCCTCTCACGCTCAGCGAGGATCTCGTCCGCCTCCACCGCCCGCTTGGTCTTGAGCCAGAGGCAGTCGAAGAGATCGCTCCACTTGCCGAAGCAGGGGTCGAAGTCCCCGGCCCGGTAGTAGCACTGCATCTGGTGCCACGGCGAGTAGCAGAACCACAGCGTGTCGAAGCACTTTACGCAGTCCGGCCGTCGCAACGGCGAGCCGCCGCTAGTCTTCTCATGCTTCTCTTTGGGATCCATGCCTTTCGCTGCCTGCCAAGCGCACGGTATGCACAAGTGGGGATCACTCGCGTCAGATTCAGATTGAAGTGGTGAAATTCTTAATGGATTCGCGGCTCAACTAATCGACAAGAAATAGGAAATTTCGTGGGCATCTGAATGCACAAGCCGTAATGGATGCGGCGTGTGCATAATCACAACCCGAAGGGATCGATCTCGGCAGTAGGGGTGGGCGTTCGTATTATTGGTATATTTGGTTCGGTATTTATGGTATTCAAAAAGTTCGGTATTTACAAAATGGATGCCGAAATTATGCCTAGAAAAATAGCTACCGATACCAAAAATACCGAATTAATTCGATACGGTATTCCGGTATTTTCGGTAGATCGAGTTACCCGCGCCGGGGACGCCGTTGCCGAGGGGAAGCCGTCGCCGGGGGAAGCCGCGCCGATCAGGGGAGGCCCCGTCGGGAAGGCCGCGCCGGTCGCCGGGAAGGCGGAGGCCGTCGTCGGGAAGGCCTTCACCGGGGAGCCGTGTTCGGGTCGCCGCCCGGGGAGGCAGCCGGCCGCCCGGTGACGCGATCGCCGGGTGAGGTCGTGAGGAGGCCGCCAGCACCACAGGTGAATCGTGAATGGGGAGGAGGCTGGCGCAGCGCAAGGGTGGGTTTGGATGACGAGATTTTGGGCCAAACGGGCCGTGGTGGATGATTGGGCCAGAAAATTGCATATAAGGCGCTGCGTATTTCGGCTTGATCGGTATTTCGGTTTTCGTCAGATAAAACCGAACCGAATACCGAATTGTGCAAATATAGATACCGAGATAAATGACAAAATCCAAAATACCGAAATATCGGTATTTCGATTCGGTATTTTGTTATGGTATTTCGGTATGGTATTTTTATGCCCACCCCTACTCGGCAGCGTACAGCATTGAAAATGCTATAGATGAAGCGCGTCAGACTCTAATTTGTTGCCTTTCGCCAGGTAGTGAGAAGCCGAGAGGGAGGCGGTGGTGACGGAGCTGGAGGAGAGGGTGAGGAGGGAGGCGGCGGTGACCGTACTGGGGAGGGGAAGGAGGATGCAACGGCCGCCCGTTCCCCGCGTGCCCTCTGCGGTAGTGGCCTCCTCCTAGCGTCGCCGCAGCCCGTTGCGCCGCCGCCACCGCAGGACAACAGGGGAGAGAAGTCGCTGCCACGCGGGGAAGGAAGGCGTCGGCGTGCGAGGCAACCGACCACGCAGGAGGGAGGCGAGCGAGGAAGGAGGCGGCGCCGAGGAGTGACCCGGAGGAATGATGAGTTGTGGATGTAGGCATTTAGGGTTAGGGTGATGGGATTATGGGAAGAGGTGAGTTGGGCTAGGCCTTGTTGGAGTTTCTAATGGGGCTGTTCTGGAGTTAACAATGTGGCCTAGTTATTTTTAGCTTAACGACTTATCGACGTTTTAAAAAGATATGTTTTGAGTTTTTTGAGTCCTTTTTTTCCTGTTTTGAAGGTGGGTCCTAGTGCTTTAAAAAACAAGTCAAACTAAATGGATCCGAATCTCGAGACTAACTCGAGAAGCGTTTGAAATTCAATCATTTCAGCTGTTAAGATCAGCTCAAAAGAACAGGGCCTGAGAGAGAGGAGGGTAGAATGAGATGAATTTTTTTCAAAATTTAAAGAAAAAAGTGCGGAACTGTGGTACATGACCCGGGTCATGGATTCCCTTGAACTCAACAACTATGTATTCTAGTCCGATAAACTTGCAAACCGGTGCACTTTAACATTACGCATCGGTTTCGTAGCCCAGTTTTACCACACACGTGACACGTCAGCAAAGTCTTCACGGTATCTTTGGTTGGAACTATCTCTATATATTTGTGCACCCTACAAATTATTGCATCACCCAAAAAAATTATGACAACAACCACCAGGAAAAATAGAATGAAATATATCACCTCTATCAAGGCAATCGACATAGGAGTATAAGAATAACAGGTTTATCATAGCATGTTGATCCAACAGTAGGTTATCAACTCTTACATGCAACAAGCATATAACTAACATAAAATTTTTAGCACAAAAATACATCTGAACCACATATCTTAGATGCAAGACCACATTGCGGACATTAAGTTTTCAACATAAAAAAAATGATGAACCACATAGATTACATTCTAGAGTGAGGTTTTGTTCATAAAAGACTACCAAGTGACAGACACCAAAGTAACATCACTTATCCTAAAATGAGAGAAGCAAGCTTAGAAGAGCTCCTTGTAGTATTATTCTTCCAAGTTTCTTGTTGGCCTGGTGCAGCAAGAGGTACTTGCTTGAAGAGATTTCTTGTGATTCTACTCCAGATTGTTAATAATAGAGAACACGTTAGCATAACGACATAAGCATGTACATATATGTAAGGTAGAAGCTTACCATCACCCGGTGAGAAGTCGATGCCTCGAATTGTTCTCTCTTTTCTGGTAGTGGCTCTAGCTCCGTTAATGTGTGCCTTTGGTTTTTTCCCACCTCCTGAGTATATGTAGCATGGGGTGAAAGGGCGCACTTTAGGCCGTCACGGAGGTGGGGCAGGGCTTGACACGTACGGTGGCTTGACGCGTATGGTGGAGGAGTAGGGCACGAGGAGATCGTCAAAGGCTCAAAGCAATGGCAAGGATGAGCAGGAGCGGCATTACATGGCCATGTGCTACGGTGCAACGACAAACATGCATGAGGTCGGTCGACTCAACGGACAAGTAGGGCTCAAGGAGGGTGTCTGTTTAGCGGCAAGGAGTGCAATGACGCAAGGGGCGAGCAGGTGCAACGTCGACTTGGCGACTAGGCGTGGGGCCAGCACGGGGCGTCATTGTGGCGACAAGGAGTTTTATTGTCAACAAGGATGCAAGTACGCGCGACGGTGGAGCAAGGCCTAAGAGCATCGTGGCAGTGAGTAGGCATAGGAAGGAGAAGGGGAGGAAGGAAGGAAGGAAGAAGATAAGAGGTAGAAGATGAGGACAAACATGTCATATGTATAAACTAGACCTGATCATGTCCCGGGCTGGGCTTGAAAAAGCCCGGTCCCATGGGACCGAGCCTGAGCCCGGCCTGGCCCGGTGCGTCGGGCCTCGAATTCGGGCCGAAGCCCGTAAGCTCGGCCTGAAGCCCTAAAGCCCGGCTTGGTCACGACCGCGTGCATTTTTTTTTAGGCCTTAGCCCGCCCCCGCCTGGTGCACTGGTCACCCCGGGTTGGGTCGGGCTTTTTCGGCCCGGGCTCGCCAAGCCGGACTACCCATGAACGGATCTAGCATAAAACACATATTAAATACATGTTAAGATGTGCTTTAAGATTCACACGGTGGCACATGGCCAATCACATCGATTTTACAAAAAAAAATATATAGATATACACCCTTTGAAATATCTAGATACAAGCTTTGTAGTGGCAATAGAGCGATATCCAATTATCTAAAAAAATGATAGGACGTTAGAGCTTGCTCAAAGGAACATCAAAATTGAGAGAAAACCTAACAACACGCTCTCAAGCAATGAACATGTGCGATCAGGTTGCACTGAGACCCTCTTTGATTCGATGTTTGGTTTGATTTTCTTTCGTTGCGCCCAAATTTGTTGCTTTTGTGCAAGCCATTTAACATAACATTTTGTAATATTGTTTTAAAATTTATAGATTTTTATTAAATATCTCAAAATATTTTTTTAATATTTTTTTGTTTTAGGTATTTTTTCAAGCTTCTAAATTTTTGAGTCAACCGGAGTAAATCGAAATTATCGAATTGAATCGACTGTGATCGGAATAAGTGTTAACCTGTATGCCCAAGGATCCTTTCCAGGAAACGGATGGCAGCCAGTTGGTCCCACCCACCACAAGCGTAAGGCTGTCGCTTTTTCGGACTCACGCCACCTCCAGTGGGCCTCCACACACAAAATAATACTGTACCCACCTCAAAACCCATGCCCCCACCTGCAGCCACAGTGCCACACACGGACACCCCCATTTGAAAAGATTCCTCTCCGCGCCTAATAAATAAATTTCTCCAAACCGAAAACTAAATTCGAAAAAAAAAAAAACAAAACCGAAGCAGAGAGAGAGAAAGAGAGCACCACCCGCCGCCGCAAAAATTTCCCAAACCCCCCCGCGGCTCCGCGTAGTTGCTGGAACCCTAGCTGCGGCCTCCCACCCTTCGCCGATGGATGGCCACCAGACGCAGGATCTCGTCAGGGAGCTCGTCCTCCGCCTCGTCTCCACCGAATCCGCCGGCGGCGGCGGCGGAGGAGGAGGAGGAGGGCGTGATGTAGGCGGCGCGCTGCGGTTCGCGCACCGGCTGCTTTCGAGCCGCATCGCGCCGGCGGTCCTCCCCGACGAGCATGCGCTCGCGGAGTCCATCAAGCGGCGCCTGGCGGCGTCCGGCCGCCCCGACGACGCCCTCGCCTTCGCGGATCTCCACTCCAAGCTGTCCGCGCGATCCCGCCCCGCCTCCCTGTGGCCCCTCCTCTACCTGCTCGACTCGCTCTCCTCCCACCGCCGCGGAGCCGCCGCCGCCTCCTGCCTCCCGAATCTCCCCACGGCCGCACCGCTGCGGGTCGCCGCGACGGCCGGCGGGAAGCCGGCCTCGCGGGCGGCCGGCGCGCCGCCAGGTGGCGTGGTGCTGGTCTCTAAGGATCCGGATAACATCCGCGAGATTGCGCTGCGGGAGTATACCGAACTGGTGCTCGATGAGACGGAGGTTTCAGAGGCTGCGCTCGTGCGCGACGTGCTGTACGCCTGCCAGGGCATTGACGGTCGGTACGTGCGGTTCGACAAGGGCAGCGATGCGTACGACCTCCCCGACGGCGTCCGTGTGCCGCGCTCCACGCGCACCCTGGTGCGCAAGTTGTGCGAGCTTGGTTGGCTGTTCCGGAAGGTGCGAGGCTTCATTTCTGACAATATAAGCAGGTCCGATGCTGCCACTGAGGTTGGCACTGTTGCCCAAGCATTCTGCTCAGCTCTGCAGGAGGAGCTCTCAGATTACTACAAGCTTCTTGCCGTTCTTGAGTCATACTCGCTAAATCCGATTCCAACACCTGGGTCTGATTCGGGTGTGTCAGGCAATTACCTCTCACTGCGACGTCTTGCAGTATGGCTTGCTGAGCCTTCAGTGAGGATGCGCCTAATGGCAGTCTTGGTTGATGGATGCCGGGGTTTGAGAGGTGGCGCAATGGCTGGTGCAATCCACGGGCATGCACAGCACGGTGATCCCATGGTTCAGGATTTTATGGGCCGCTTGCTGCGGCGGGTATGTTCACCATTGTTTGAAATGGTCCGGAGCTGGGTGTTAGAAGGGGAATTAGAGGATGTATTTGCAGAGTTCTTCATCGTTGGGCAAACTGTGAAAGCTGAATCTTTGTGGCAGGAGGGCTATCTTATTCAGTCTGATATGCTTCCAGCTTTCATTTCTCCGGTGCTCGCGCAAAGGATTCTTAGAACTGGAAAGTCAATCAACTTCCTTAGAGTTTGTTGTGATGATAATGGATGTGCAGATGCTGCTGCTGAGGCAGCAGCCTATGTTGGCACCACGACTAGTCGTGGTGGTCTTGGTTATGGGCAGATTGATGCTTTGGAGGCTTTGGTGGTCGAGGCAGCCAAGAGAATTGATCGACATTTGATGGATGTGATCCATAAGCGGTATCGTTTTAAAGACCACTGTCTCGCAATCAAGAGGTATTTGCTTCTTGGGCAGGGTGATTTTGTTCAGTATTTGATGGACATTGTGGGCCCTGAGTTGTCAGAGCCAGCAAATAGGATTAGCTCTTTCCATTTGGCAGGTTTGCTTGAGACTGCAATCCGTGCATCTAATGCACAGTATGATGACCAAGACATTTTGGACCGGATAAAGGTAAAGATGATGGATCATGGAGATGGTGACCGTGGTTGGGATGTCTTCTCCCTGGAGTATGATGCTAGGGTCCCTCTGGATACAGTGTTCACAGCTTCAGTTATGAAGATGTACCTCAAAATTTTTAATTTTCTGTGGAAGCTTAAGCGTGTCGATCATTCACTTACTGGAGTCTGGAAGACAATGAAGCCTAATTGCATTGTTTCTTCTCCATTTTACAAGGAAGGAACGAGCATCAGGAGTCAGTTTGTTTCTGTTCTTCGGAAATGCCAAGTTCTATTTAATGAAATGAATCATTTTGTGACCAACTTTCAGTACTACATTATGTTTGAGGTCCTAGAGATTTCATGGGCTCGTTTCTCAGAAGAAATGGATGCAGCAAAAGATTTAGATGATCTTCTGATGGCACACGATAAGTATCTCACCTCGATTGTGGAGAAGTCCCTCCTTGGTGAGCAATCCCAAGGAATTCTTAGAAATCTTTTCACGTTGTTTGACATCATATTACAGTTCCGGAGCCATGCTGATAGGTGGTTTGAACGGATATATGAGTTGCAACTAAGGTTAGGTTGTTTCAAAATTAGCTGACATTGTTTTATCTCTGTATCTACTGCTTGACTAACTTAACTTTTTCCTTTTTACATCAGGGGAAAGGGAAAATCCAAATCCAAATCTAAGGAAACAGGTTCATGGTTGGATGGTGGCAGAAAAGCCATGATCCAGCTAGCTGGGGAGCTCTTCCGGAAAATGGGTGAAGATTTGGATAGCATTGCAAAAGATTATACGGCTTCCCTTGATGCTTTCATCTCTCAGTTGCCCACACAGCAGCATGTGGATTTGAAGTTTCTTCTCTTCCGTTTGGACTTCACTGAGTATTATAGTCGAGTTTCTGCCAACAAATGAAGATGTGTTCCCAACGTGGAAGAAATAGGAGTTAGATCGTCTCATGTGCAGTTACGTTTTGATTGCGATTAGGATGCATTCTTTCTGATTGATAGTAGGTCACTTGAAAGGCACGGCTACTTTCATTTGTCCTGGATGTACTGTTGAAGGTACTTTCTAGGGGGTATACAAATATCCTCGCGTGTTGCCAATATTAGTTTTTTCTTTGTTAGTCGTGTTGCTTTCTGCATTCTTATCCACCCCTGCCACAAAGGTGTAGGCATACACTCCGAACATCTTCCGTGTACAAAATTGATGCAAGTTCACTTTGGAAGTTTGGCTTGACTTTCCTTTTGATTGTAGTGGTGTACATTTCTTGTATTTGCTGTTACATTGCACGGAGAGTTCTGCTTGCCAGTTTGTATTCTTCAGTTACAAGAGAGGGAGAATCTATTTTTCGCAAAAAGCTGTCCTGACTACCAAAATTGTTGTTAGATGTCTGTAAGTAACAACATATACAAGTAGCTTTTGGTTACTGAGTCGCTTGATGTATGAAAGCATTTTGTTTTCCTGTTATATAAAGTCAAACAAGTTTTGACTCTAAAGCAACGCTTCGTCTCTTGATTGCTTTTCAGCAAACGACCATATATCTCGAATGGATTCTTCGACCGATAGTCATTAGGGCCAATGTATTGGTCAAGATTTGGCAAGAAAATAAATTAAGAGCTGGGAAAAATTAACACTAGGATGGGAATCTTGCTATTTAAAGTTCTAGTATTTGTCATATTCAGCATTGTGTCTGCGGTGAATACGTCTCCAATTGTGGGTGGTTTTTTTTGTCTTCGGTGAATTTCTCTCTCATTGTGGCCGTTTTTTTTGGGTTGAATCAGGGATTAAGACTTACTACCCTCAATGAAAGGGGTTTGCCCCTTGAGAAAACACACCCTATCAAAGCCTCATTGAAAGGGGTCAGAGCTGCTCCTATCAAAGACCCGTCGTACTCGCAGCTCAGATTTGGGTTGAATCAGGGATTAAGACTTACCTTCATTGAAAGGGGTCAGACCAGCGCTTTTGAAACCCGTCCCGAGCCTATCCGAGCTCCGCTCAGCTTAGGTAGCCTACGGGGTGGCTCGACGAAGCAGACAATCACTATTTTGGGGACTAGACCTGCAAGCCCGAGAAGTCAAACGGAATGACAGCAGGGTGCGCCCCCACGTCGCGATGACATATTGCGCCTGGTGAGCACTAAATGGGCCAGCCACATGCCACACAGGCTCGAGCACCGGCCCATCTCACCAACCCGCACGCGTAGGGTAAAGGCCGATGGTCCGAAACATGCGCACGTGGGGGTTGGAGGCTGATGGTCCACCTGCCCGCCTATAAATATTGTTGTGAATCGGTCGTCGTACGCACGCACACAAACACAATTACAGTGGACAAGAGACAAATCTAGTCTAGAGAGACAAAGCCAGACACAATGATCTTTATTGATGTATCTCTCTCTTGAGTACAAGGTGTTCATATATGTAGCCTAGCCTAAATTCGGTTTCGCCCATAATATCCTTAGGGTTTGATGTGGACTTCCAGCCCATAAACCCCGTAGGGTTATAACACTCCCCCTTGAGCTAAACCACGATATGACAATGCATCATCAAAAACTCCATAAAAAAACCTAGTGGGAAAAAAGGATTGGAGAAAAGAGTATATTGCACACTCATGCTGTATGGCAATATTGCCTCGTTAAAAACCATGCTATGAGAAATCTCAATGGGAAAAACTCATATAAGGAAAAAAGAGTACAATATATAACCTTCAGGGTCTGATCTTCAGAATCAATACGGTCTATTGGACCTCTGCGTTATAAATCTTCTGGATCTATTTTATGGTGTGCTAAAATACTTTAATTGATCGTTATGTCAACCTACTGGGTTAGACAAAGTGAAACCTCCAGGGTTTCATATGAACCGAATCAATATTTAGCACATGCTCCCCTCAAGACGACATCCCAGATGCCTTCCGATGTTCGATGTTTTTCGAACATCCATCACACTATGTTTCTGAAAAGTGTGAACAAAATAATTTAGGAACAGTATAGCTTAATCATCAAGTACCACTATCCACTTCTGCAATACAAACAACATTATCCTAATGGATAAACATGAGGTATGGATGGTACTCGTGCCACATAACTTATGGATGTAGTCACCATCCTTTTCAGCCAAACACACACGTGAGGCTTCATAAAAAAAAAAATAATCTCAAAGCTCAATCTGAGATTTAGCGATATATGGATTATACATGAATCCCGCATCCATATAACCCAACATGGTCCTCGCTTAACAAACAACCCGAGGCCCTGCATATCAAGCAGGTCCCTAAAGACAATTTAGTGCCGGTCCAAACTTACGTTCTTTGCCAAGACTAAGTGTTTCTGTATAAGAAACTTCTGGTTTTAAAACCTCATATTGTTTTAGGTTTAAACAAGTATGTTCCACTTCACGGGATCACACTAACTTGTGGGTAAAATTAATTGCAACATTGGATATCTTCTGGATATAACCTATCAGACCTACTGAGTCTCAATATTGCAATTATTTTCAAGTGGCTCAACACAAACAATTTGCCTATTCAGCATGTTTTACACATATGGTTGTACCACAATAACCACTCTTACATTTGGCATTTAGGGGATCAATCAATTTGCCTTTATCATCAATTTACATTATACCTTCAGGATAATAAAGAACACCACCACTCTTCCAACTACTGGCAGGAGATGCACAAAACTAGTGCTCATGTGGCGAACTTCCAGTATCGGGTATCAGTGGGTCATCGTCCACTATCGGGACCAATGGTGTAAATCAAATATTGACTGGTAATTAATCTTTCTTCAGGGAGGTGCTTATATTTCTTCAGGAAAGAATTTTACTTCTGTAAGAGATTATCAGGTATGAGATTTATTAATGTGTCGCAATTTTGCCATATTATATCACAAGGGATAATAAGTTCTACTAGGATCTCAACAAGGATTTTCATAATCCAACAACTGCATATTTATTTATATCATCTGTCAGAGTTACTATTTAGCGGAACATTTATTACACATAGAAGAGTACAGGTCACATCAGGGACCTTTGAACCAAAGTTTTCACCACCTCATTATTTATAATAACCCAAAGTTAAAGCTACTGGCTCTCAAACTTCGATTAGTCCCATGGTTCATCCTCAGTTGCTTACCATATAACCCGATACAGGCGCAACATGCGCCATGCCATGGACTTAGTTCAGGATCCTTATCATAGCAACTTAAGAGGAATAATATGTGTCGACAATTTTCTCTCCATGTCTCGTAAATGAGCACTTTCAAATATTAACCAGAATTTCGCTATTTCCCAAAACGATAATTCTTGGTCCTCCCACTTTCCCAGCACTATAACATGCGCGCATTAACTTGCTGGGTATTCATCTTCAGGATGATCCTCTCCAGGAGGCTCATTACCATCATGGTAATTTCTCTTTAGGAGAATTTCAGGAGTGATGAGCAATTGTTTGACGAGTGTCATTGGATCTAAGACCCGCAGGCGTCCCCGCAGACTTTAGACCAAGACTCAACAGGTCAATTTTCGCAAAGGTGGATATACTATTCAACCCGGGGTATACCACTTTTAGTGACTCATTTACTATAGGTAAATGATTTTCAACTCCTTTAAATATCTGGCAGTCTCCTCACTTCTAGCGTACAGGAGCACTCCTCGCTACTGGCGTACAGGAGCATTAACTATCACGTGAATCTTTACAATCAAGATCTCATAGGCATTTAACACGAAATATAGGCAATTCTCTCCCCCTAATGCTGAGATCCGATTTTACTATAGCATACTAACACAATCCCTTTTATGAGCACAACATTAATGGAACAACATGTCCAAATTCCCCAACTACAGGGAGAGCTCACAAGAGTATGCTTGGTGGTGACAATATTTGGGAAATATCTTGATTCTACGCGTTACCATTGGGGTTAACAATATATGCAGTGAGCTTAGACTTATATTTTATTTGCCACGCGCTTGCTCTAGGCTATCATCTGCCCGCCCCAGGTGGCATGCCCGTGCTACGTTGCCGCACACCCTACTGGGGCGGCGCACCCGTGCGGGGTCACTGATCATCCCAGCAAATTATGGGTTGTAAAGTCTAGCTTTTTTACTATTACCCAATTACTCATACCATACATCTAATTAAACTTCAAGTTTAATATAAATGCGACAATATCAATACTTTGCATGAAAACTTTATTGTTCTACAGGAACACAATAAATACTATATGTACGCAAAAAAAAAACAGTCAACTTCATGTGACAATAACATTACGGAGGTGTAATTATATTTCAAAAATGCATGGCTTCAGGCATGCTGTAGCAAGTTTAGGCGCTAGTGACGATATTTGGGATTATTCTGCATCAGACAAACCAATGTGACTTCCAGTCATAATTTGCATGCTCACGTCGGATCGCTCACGTCCGTCGGAGCCAAATATGTCCCAAATTTATCACAATTTACAATCACCAACCTATCCGTTCGCACTTTTAGTGCATAATCTAATCTGTACTTCTGGTGCATAATCTTGCCTTTACATATACAATGCCTAATTCTCTCCCCCTTTTCACGTCAACCAAAAACATACGAGTGATAGCATGTGCAACAGGCATGTGCTTAAATCACCTTACAACTATACTGTTACAGGAGTATAAATTTTGTTATCGTGAAACCAAGGTATATTTTGTAACTTCAGGTTACACTTTAGACACCTTAAACAACCGGTTGGTAACACCACACTGGAGTAGACTGTAGACTGCTTGTCCATGCTAAGTTAATTCTTTGGGGATAGACATATGGGTAGAAAATCTTCTCTAGTGCAAATAAGGGAAAACATTTGTCTCCAGAACATATGCTAACTCTTCATGTCTACAGGACATATTTCCACAATTCATATCTTCAGGACCTCTATGCACTTGAACACTCTTCACCAAGGCAAGCATAACTATATATCTAGTTTTGACATACATTAATCTGATTTTATTCCACGCAAGATTGCTTACGACAAGTAAGGCATATGCTTCAGGCACCATGTTCTATTTAACATTTACTCAGATAATTAACTCTACTAAAGGAGAGAAGTTACAAATAGAACAACTCAAACCATTATTATGGCATAAGGAAAATAAGCATCAAATGCGAGACAATCAAGCAAAAGATGTAAATTACTCAACAGGAGCAAATCCAAACTCTACAGGAGTCATTAAATTTTTCCATGAATTTCCAAGCAATGTCAGGAGTTTCAAATAATTTAGGGACTGCAGGTTAATAAATTATACTCCAAGCATACAGTGCCAGGAAAACAAGACATAAAGAACACAAAGGTGCCCACAAAGTTTCTAGCATTTTTATGAGCTTCTGCTAATTATTTCTGATCTACTGGCCATACTATAATTATAACAATGCAGAAAAACAATAACAACTCTTGCTAGAAAATAAATCCATTAATATGCAGCTTCCAAAGGTGGGCGAGGTCTAAGATTTGCATAATATGGAAGCTCAAATACTAGAATCCAAATCTAAAAGAGAGGATTTCGGTGGTTACCTGAAATTGTAAGGACTATAAGGGGAAACGCTACGAGAACCACTGGTGCAAATATTGTGTCCTTCGGGGACAAAAACACAGTTTCCAGACACCATTGCAGGATGGATCACCGGGTCCATCCAAAATAGTACTGACGAGGGCAATGACGCCACAGACGGGCAGAGTCGAACCCAACAAAGGGCGTAACCACGGGTAACGGCGAGCTGTGGCACGGGCCGGCAAAGGACACGCCCACGCTTCTGGCAGACTATCGAGGCGACGCAGGCGCGAGAGGACAGCGGTGACCGAGCCTTCGGGCGCGACCGTGGTCCGCCACAACGACAATGGGAACAACGATTACAAGCGAATGGCGATCGCAGCGAAGACGATAACGGTATTTAAACAAGGCAACATCGCACGGAGCGGCGCTGGGGCATGGCCGCCGACGGCGGCGGCGGCGTTCATGCACGGCTGGGCGCACGGGAGGCGGCGCGTAGACCGCAGCGCGTGGCGCGGGAGCACGGCGCGCCGAAGGGCGGCAGCCCGCGGCGAAGCGGTGCAACGGACAGCCTTCAAGGCTGCGGCCCACGACGCGGCGACACGGATAGGTGGTCGACGCAGCGCGCAAGACTGGACCGACACGCGATGGCGGCGAACGAGGCGACGCCTTCGAGCGCAGACACGTAACGGGCGGGCGAGGGCGAGCGATGCCGTTGGGGCACAGCGGCGCGGGTAAAAATTCATCAATTCGCAATATTAAATAAGACTACAGGTCTAAATAGGGAAATTGCATAAAGGCGAATAAATAATTCACAATTAATTTGCAAACTTAAAAGGCTATAGGCTTTTAAACAAGGAATGTCAAAATAAAGTGAATTAATACTTAATTAATAGGGTATAAACAAACTTAGTAGAGAAGTATTAAATCTACAGGATTTAATAATTAATTTGGAATAAAACAGATACCAAAATCCTATTAAATTGATTTTATTTAGCCTCAGAAGGCCTAATTAATCAGATCAGCCCATACGTTGGACCTAACTGGGTCCAAATGGCCCATCCAGCCCCAATTCCCTTTCCCCACCATCCACTCCTCTTGGGCCGACTTGGGCCCAATCGGCCAAGCCCAGCCACCCCGGCCTACCCGGGGCGCTAGGGTTTCCCTAGCCCGGGTGGCGGTGGCGGCTACAGCGGTGGCGCCGGCTGGCGCAGCGGGCGCGGGGCAGGCACAGCCGGAGTAGCGGCGCGGCGGCAGCCGCTGCGGAGTAGGGAGGGCACGGCCGGCGCGGCCACGGGCGCGGCCAGCGCGGCGGGCGCAGGCCAGGCGCGCGGGCGGCGCGGTGTGGCAGACAGCGGCGCGCGGTGCGGCCGATGGGGCGGGTGGGGCGGCGGCCAGCGACGCGCGGCGCGGCCAACAAAGCAACGCGGTGCGGCGGCCAGCACGGGGCGCGGCGAGCGCGGCCGGCGCGGCCGCGCGGCAACGAGCGCGACCGGCATGAGGTTTGGCTACAGGCCATGAAAGCAATCTACTAGCAATTAAGGAAAAAACTAGTAGATTGAAATCAAGAACGACGATCTACTAGATCGGGAATAACAGATCTGATGCGTGTAGCGACATACCGATGATCACAAACCCGAGAATGGTCAGATTGATAACGTGTTGAATCTATTGTCAGACGACGCACACAAACACAATTACAGCGACAAGAGACAAATCTAGTCTAGAGAAAAGTTCAAAAGACAATGATCTTTATTGATGATCTCTCTTGAAAGTCTGAGGTGTTCATATATATAATGGGTTTTATAATACCTCTAGGGTTTGATGTGGACTTCCGGCCCATAAACCCCCTAGGGTTATAACAAATATGATCGTAGGACTTGCAGGCAGGAGGGAAGCGCAACGTGGACAAAGACGCAAAGTCATATAGAAAGAGCATCCCTTTGTAGCATCTCTAGACGTAGCACCGCCCATTTAGGCCTTGTTCTTTTCAGCGTATCGTATCGTTGTGTATTACTGTAGCAAATTTTGTTATTTTTATTTAGCCTATAAGTTGTGATAATTTGTAACGATTTTTTCGTGACTTTTAGTAGTTCTTCCAAAAATGTTAAAACTATGTTTTTATCATTTTTTTTATAATCTTTAGATCTCATTTCGAGAGCTCTCAAAATTACTACAGTATTACGCCAACGCATCAATACGCTGAAAAGAACAAGGCCTTAGCCATTAGCAGACTCTCCGATAGTTCTCAGAGCATTTACTCACTGCAAATATATTCACTCTGGTATTTTTCCCTTTTTCATAAGTAAGAAACTAGACGCAGGGCTATTATCCTACGACGAAGGACCGAACCAGGGTAGAAGTCTTGCGTCACCTTCTCCGTAACCATCTAACCGTCACCCCCTACCATAGAGAAGGTGTAACACCCTAAATTGAGTCAATTTGCTGATAACCAAATTGAGCCAAAATTTCAAACTTTAATCGATTTTTCAGTAAAATTCAAATTCAAATGAGTAAGACGGAATTGGGCTCTAGCTGGGCCGTCTTTGGGCCGTTTATTGGCTCAGTAGCTCACCTTCTCTATTTTTTCTCTCTTTCCTGCTGTTTCTCTCTCCCCTGCCGACGCCGACGCCGCACGCCGCTCTTCCTTCTGCCTTGCTGTCGCCCGGGCAGTGATGTGCATGTATCTGAGTGGACTCGCGACGCCACGTAGCACTCGCCGCTTACAGTAGGCCACGTTGACGTCGACGCGGCCTCACCTCCCCGACGGGTATAAATACCCGGCCGCCGTCTCCATTTTTCCTCTTTTCTTGGGTTTGCTTCGTCCCCGGTCGCTTCCATCTCCTTCATCCGTTTGCGACAGCCCTCGGAGCTTACTGTTCGATGCTCGCTCCGCCGGAGCCACCATCTTGGCTGGAATTTCTCGCCGGAGTAAAACCGAGCCGAAGACCCCGCCGTCGATTTCTCCTTCGTCGATGCATGTCTATCCAATTCTTCTCTGCTAAAGATTCCTCACCATCTAACGGTTGTTTCCCCTCAATCAATATGGACAGTGCACCGCCGGAGCTCCCTCGCCGTCGTTGCCTCGTCTAGAGCCGTCTCGGGGTCGCTCGCCGCCAGGCCTTTTCAAGCACGCTCCGTCCTCACAAAGACCACGGTGAGAATCTTTGCGACTCCCTGATGCTCTCCCGATATTTATTTTGCCCTTAGCCGTATCGAAGCGCCGCCGCCGCCGTGAATCCCGTGTATCGCCGCCGCTGTAGCTTGCCGAGCCGCCGTGTCCGACAGCCTCCGGCCGTGTAGATGGAACCATTAGAAGCGCGCCGTCTAGAAGAAATCGTAGAGCCCAAGAACGTCCAAAACGGAGGACCGTAGCTCCCTCAATCGCCGTTTCTCTCCACGGGCTGTGCGCTGGACAGAGGTAGAAGACGAGCTGACCTCAGCATGACGTCAGCGACGAGGTGCATTTGATTTCAAAATTTGATAAAGAGTTTCGGTTTATTAAAAATATAAGGAGACTTCCAAAAATTATGATAAATTTGTGTAAAATACAAGATACTGTATAGAGTCCAGTAAAAATATAACTTTGCATATTTCACTAATAAATTTTTATATAAAATTAATAATATGATTACTTTAGTATTTACTAGTTAAAATAGAAAATCAACTCTAAAATTCCCAAAATAATTACTGAAAATACTAGATTTAATCTACGTCATAGGAAAAAAATATAATTTTGCGACCAACTAATAGGATTTTCTATAAACAAATTAAAGTAGGTATTTAAAGTCCTTATTTATTAATTTAAAATGCAAATTAAGGGTATTTTAGAAAATATGCAATATATCCTTTTAAAATACCAAGTAGAATATCGTTTCCGTGGTTGTCTTGACCGGAGCCGTATGCTAGCAAAGTCGTCGTTTGATGCCGAGCACAGTCGTCGTTTAATGCCGAGCCGTTTTGCCACCACCGGCAATAGCGCCGTCGCGTCCGATCACCATTGGTCATGCCGTAGGCACCAATAGACGTGCATTGTTTCACTGAGTCCGTAGGTATGATCTTCGGCCAATGGCATAGTCCTTAGCGCCGGCGAGCCTCGGTTCTCTTTTCGGGTTCACGCGTCGGCAAGGGGTTGAAGATGATGACATCATTGGCTCCAGCGCTGTGTAGACGAGGATCACTGGAACCCACCTGCCAGTCTCTCTCCATCTCTGTTCTATTTCTCTCTGTTTGGTATTGAGCCGCTATTCAGCGGGCCCTTGGCCCCACACGTCGGGTTAAGTGAAGGCGCACTTCTGTCAAGCGTCTTCGACGTGGCCACACCTAGCATGCTCGCGCGGCGGCTGGGCCGCTTGGCCAAATGGGCCGTTTCGTCCTGCTGCGCCGCGCCGGTTTGGGCCACTCGGTCTTCCCATGCCTCGCACAGTGATAGGTTTGGCCGTTACTGTTCCAACTATTTCCCACTAAATACTAGAAACTCTCCACACCCTGGGGAAATTATGAGATTAGGTATTGGACTATAAAAGAGGCTCTTAATATATTAAAGAAGATATAAATATAGCATTTTCACATCTTCCGAATAGGAATTCCCTAAGGATATTTTGGTAGATTCACCCTTAGCCATCCCAGACCTCGAGCTTAGTATTTTCGTCGACGATCAATGCCCAGCCCTGCATTTGCATTCGCAATTCATTAAGGATATTTTATAATTCGGGATCTCTGTTCTTATAGAAAACCCGGTTCCAGAAGAGGATTATCTCGAAGCTAGCCAAGTGCACTCATCCGATCCTCAAAGCAAGTAACAGTATAGTTCATATTTATACCTAGTTTTCTTAAAATATCTTGTTTTAAATGTATAAAGTGCATGCTTGCTATGTTTGGAATGATGCTCATTTGTTTAATCATGATTTATCATGCCCTGTCCTTGATGAATATGTTTTCAACCAACATGATTCCTTGATGTCATGTATGGTTAACTGTCCACATAAGATATAAAATATTTGGACTTTCTAGTTTTAGGTAAAAGCTGCTTAGCCATGCTCCGGTCTATTAATTTAATCGGGTAACCAATCCCGCACTGGTAAGCCAAAACTTACCGGTGGACACGATACATTATATACCTTGATCATGATGTGCTTTGTGTTGCATGATTTGAAGTGTTGTCGTGTGGTTTATTGTCTGGGATACGTGGAAATGGAAAAATGTGGTTGGGAATGATGGAAGAGGTGGGTGATGGGCAGGGTGGACCCAGGATATATGCACGATATACCTATGTAAGAGGTATGCATATGGAAGGTGGAACCCAGATGGAGTATGGGCTTGTCTGGAAGGGTGTCCATGCGTGGGCACAGCGGAGTACCGTCGGCCATTGTATTGTGTGCTTGCAGTGGTCCTTTACACCACAACGCGTGGCCATCGCACGGATACGCAGGATTGGTGGTCTGTGTGACCTCAAGTTTGTAAAGTATAAGCCTTAGTGGCATTTGACCAATCCTAAGGCGAAGGCAAATTTTGCCGTCTTCTAAGTGAGGATCTGACCCTGTCTACCGGGGTGAACGCCAGTGACCAATGCCATCCGTGAAACGGCAATCACTGAGTTGGAGCTAGATCACTAGTTCACCGGAACTCGGGAGAGATAGTGGTCCGCAACGGGGTGTGCCGACCCGGAATGATGGTGTGGTGAAAGAAGATGAGACGGGAATGAATACATAGAGGGTGCCTGTGTGGCTTAAGAACTTTTGACATAATCTTTCCTCGACATCTTTTTGGAGATGTCCTTTCGAAAATAGCTAAGTATAGGCTTTTATATTTGTTAATTCAAAAACTGGCTTTTCTGCAAAGAAAATAACCAAAACTCCACTATATAGCCTTTATACCTATTATGCATTAATGACGGTGTTAACTTATAAGTGCGGTTTGATTGCACACTTACCCTCGTACCCACTCACTCTTTTAGATTATGGAGACCTCAAAGATGGAGACTACGCGTGCCACGAGAAAAGTGAACTGACGTTTGGTGATTACAGCCAGATATAGGCTCTCCTGCAGTCCGGAGGTCAAATACATAGAATAGGATCTTCACATGAAATCATGGCGTAGCTTCCGCCTAAAAACAGTTTTTGTTGTAATATAGACGCCTTCAAGACTTCTCGTTGTATTTGGTACCAACACATGGATACCGTGTTCATCTTGTAATATATTTCTTTCAATATTATATGTGATGATCCAGCTATGTAATGTGAGGCACTAGCGTACTGATCCAGAGACTAGTGCTATTCCATAGGACGGGTTTCAAAGGTAAGCAAATTTGAGGCCCCGTCAGAAGGGTACTGGTCGGGTCTTATACTAACTAAATAAGCTCGACCGATTACATGTTCCCGAACACCGACATGTTGCTATGTGGAGTTTCTCTCTATGATGATATTTGATGTTTTTTTTGTGATCTGCAGATACAGTTGACGGAGCTAAATCAGAGAAGAATTGTCGAAGAGTTGGATAAGAGTTGGATTGGGATGTTCATGCATCTTTTCCAAGGAAAACATGTTATTCTAAATATACTTAAAATTTCTCGTGTAACATTACTTATTAAGCTTTAATTTTATCATACATGCTATAATAAGTACTTGGTCAGAGCGAGACGTATGCAAGTTGAAAACTCTATTATTCTCAATTTCAAAAAAGCACAAATGAGCTGTGCGTGTGATTTCACCATCGTTCTCCTGACGTACTGCACCGCGTTCTCTCGGATTTCCTATGCGTATTTAACTTTTGTTGTTGGTCTATTTGCCGGGAATGGCATGATTTTCTATAGATCAAAACCTGCTAAGTAGTCCGAGCTTTTAGCTATCAGGCCATCTTCGACGGATTTAATTTAAACTACTTAAACACTATTCACACTTTTTTATTATTACCTATATCTTTCTATTTTACTTGCTACGTTTTCAAGTCAATCTAAGGCCTTGTTTGTTTTAGATTAAAGTTGAGTTGAGTTTTATTATAGCAAATTTGTGACCCCCACGAAAGGCATTTTTAAAAATTTTAAAATTATGAAAATATTATTTTACGAACTCTAAGAAAAACTATTTGAAACCCCACAAAAATGACAACAAAATATTATACACCATTTGGCTTATACAAAAATAACAAATTCTTATTTAATTTAATTTAATTTAATCTGAAACAAACAATGTCTAAGTTAAGTTTCCATCAGAAGGCTCCGTTCCTTTTTGGCGGCGCTGCCATTTACACTTGTTACACTATGTAATCTACCCTGTTGTGCTTGCTTTATATGGTTTGGATTATTTGCTAAAAATAGGCGGGACTCTATTTTTTGCCAATATTCCAGGAATAAAAAATAGGTCCTGGTCAAAACTTTGTTGTGCTGCTGTATAGGTTGTACCATTGCAGTTTATGTCTGGAAAAATTACCGTTTTCCTTCTTCACTCCAAAATCCAACGACCAACCGTTGAACTCTTCATACTACATAAATTACCCCCACCCCATGAGCCAAAATCACCGTAGATTCGCTAGCGTGGCATTCTAGTCAACAAAGTTTTTTATACAATAAATTTCAAAAAATATACTCCCTCCGGTTACGAAAAGAAGTCGCCGTTGACTTTGCACACGTATTTGACCATTCTTTTTATTAATTTTTTATAAATATATAAAAATATAAGTCATACTTAAAATATATGTAATAATAAACTAAATCACAGCAAAATAAATGATATTTACATAACTTTTTTGAATAAGACGAATGGTCAAAGATGTCTCCAAAAGTCAACGACGACTTCTTTTCGTGACCGGAGGTAGTAATAAATTGTAGAAACCATAGGAACCTCAAAAAATAAAAAATATCTACAAAATAAGGAAAATGTGTAGAATCCAAATATACAATAAAAAACTATATTTTTGTGGAAAATTATAAACCAAAAATTATATTTGTTTTTAGACTTTTTTGTTGATTAGAAAAAAATTATTAGGTAAAAGTAGTCTGGCTTGCTGAAGAATTGGATAAAACTAAAAAAAGTAGAAGGATGCTTGTTTGGCATTAATTTGTATAAAACTATTAAAAAATAGAAGGATGATAGTTTGATCTTTGAATCTGAGAGTGTATTTTCTTTATCAATTCATTTATTATTCCGGGAAGCTAAAATATTTCCCCGTTTTCCCAAAAACCCAAAATAGCATTCCCCAAATTATTAATTATTTAATCAATAAAAGTTACTCTACTACAAAATATATTTTCTGCATATAAGTTTAAGCACAAACATCATATTCGCCACATTTTATGAACTTTTAGACATTTTAATTTTTTTTGATCCTCCTGTGATTTTCTACAATTTTGTAGTTTACTATAGTTTTTTCAAAAACACTGTAGTCCTAAGACGCCTCCGGTCATAAAAAGAAGTCGCTGTTGACTTTGCACATAACTTTGACCATTCGTCTTATTCAAAAATTTAGTTCAAATATGTAAAAATATAAGTCATACTTAAATACATTTAATAATAAACCAAATCATAACAAAATAAATAATATTTATATAACTTTTTAAATAAGACGAATGGTCAAAGGTATGTCCAAAAGTCAATGGCGACTTCTTTTTGTGACCAGAGGGAGTACAATAGTAATTATAGGTTAAAGTTGTATTTTTAAATTATATCAATGCTCAAAATGATGCCTACTTTTACCTGAGGGAGTATAATTTTACCTATTTATAAATAAAATGTTATAATGGTTAATGGTTGAAGTTTTTCAAAAGGTTTTGAAGATCGTGTCAAATACAATAAAAACACCGATTTTGACCACAATTATAGCTTAGAAACCGTGTCAAACTTCGAAAGGGAGGACATAGATAGTGCTACCTAAGTAAGCACTTTCCCTAACTGCGTCGACGTCACTCGTCACGCTATCTTTAGCAAACTTTAGGCATCAGCTGTACATATTCGACGTGGCCATGTTGTCCGTGTTACTTCATTATTGACGATGAAAGCTCTTGTTCGTGCAACCTCGTCAAACTTTGGAAAACAACAAGCAATTTACCTTCTAGAGTCACGCGTCTGTTTTCCCCCCCTCCCGGCAAGTATTAGTACTTTGAGAAAATATTCTGAACAAGTTGAATTAACATGTCGATAAATATATGATGATTTCATATTTTGATGAAAATTAAGTTTGTTGTTCGTAGTACATATCTAATAAACTTTTAGTTTTAGTTCATAACACACACATATGTGTTAAATAGTACTATCTCCGGTCACAAAAAGAAGTCGCCGTTGACTTTTGCACACAACTTTGACCAATCGTCTTATTAAAAAATTTAGTTCAAATTTGTAAAAATATAAGTCATACTTAAATACATTTAATAATAAACCAAATCATAACAAAATAAATAATATTTATATAACTTTTTTAAATAAGGCGAATGGTTAAAGGTATGTCCAAAAGTCAATGGCGACTTCTTTTTGTGACCAGAGGGAGTAATTAAATATGAAGGGCAAGGTACCATGTGCATCTGTGCTTTTAGATTTGGGTCAAAATTTAACATAGCGTCTGCAAATACAATGATTCGTATTGGATATTGTAAGATTTAATATAGTCCATGTCGTAAAATCTAGAATAGTTTATTTGCTTCGGATATATAGTTGTATTAGCCATGATAAGTTTTAGAAGAAAGTGTTGATTTTGTTTTTGAACTTTTGTCCAAGCATCAAATTGGTCCTTTAGGTGCAAAATCGGGTGGGATTGGTCCTCATGATATTTAGTCTCGAGTAAATTTTAGAAAACCCTATGTTTAGGGGCCAATGTAACACATAACTACAAGTCTTATATTTTTTTTATCACATAATCACATGTCTTCAATCCAAATTAATGCAAAACCTCAAGTATAGAGCTGTTAGCGACACATCGGCCTTATGACATGGCAAAAGAGCTCCACGTCAGTTGGGCCCAGCTACTAGATCAAGATACGAGTACTGTGGGTTGCTGCTGTTATCATGCGCTGCTCATCTTTTCGCGCGCCGCCAATAGTCGTCATCCTCTGTCCAACGCTCTGTCTTCACCCAGCTGCTCCCGTGACTACCGGCTATAAGGGATGCAGCCCGGCCCCATGGCGGACGGCTCGCCGTGAAGTTCTAGATGCTAGCGTTTCTAGCGCATTCATTGTGCAGGTAGGTTCTAATTTTTGCCCGACTGATGTGGAACTCTTTTGCCATGTCATAAGGCCGATGTGTCGCTAGCAGCTCAAAACCTGTGGTTTTGTGTTAATTTGGATTGGAGACATGCAGTTATGTGATTAAAAAAATATAAAACATGTGATTATGTGTTACATTGGCCCCTAAACATGGGGTTTTCTGAAATTTACTCTTTAGTCATGACCGGTCAAACCGGCCTTCGCGGCTGGTTTTTGCTAGCGTACTATCGGCACCCGATTTACAATATCGGATTTCACCTCCGTAAACACGTACTAGTCCCAAGGATCATGGCTAGTACACACAGATATACAGAAACGGAACATTGTCAACGATTTTATTTATTACAAACAGGAACATAGTCCCGTACAAGCACATACAATGGCTCGCAGGCTGCAAATCAGAGTACACGGAGATACAGGCCTAATACAATATCTAGATACTTATCCATCCCACAGGCACGAGGGCTGTAGGAACGCGCAACCCTAGTCTTCATAATTTTCCTCAGAAAACTCCTCCTCGACGTAGTCCAGGTCCTCCTCCTCGGAAGACGGGCCATACTCGGATGGACCCATGGTTTTAAATAGCCCGCTATAGCTCCGCTATAGCTTCGCTATAGCCTTTTAGAAAGCCTGCCGCTACGCTATTGCTAATTTTTACGCTATTGCAGCTAATGACGCTTTAGCTCCGCTAAATACCGCTATTTGGTTTAGCCGCGAAATTTATTTAGCACCGCTAATCCTGATCGAGGCATATATTCATTACTCACTCTAGATAACTAGAATATATGCCTCTTTGTTGTTTTCTTTACTTCAGTGAATGTTGTAACAAACAATTGAATAATTGTTGGATGTTGAATGAATATGAATGTTGATTATAGCCATGGATATGTTAATTGATCGAATGACTGTGAAGTAATGGACCGAGATACATGTTCTCATGTATCCCTAGACATATATTTGAGTGTTTGTGGTCATAATTTTTTCTTACTTCAATGTTTCTATGCATATAATTGAAATTTTTCATGTTTTTTCCAAAACCGCTAAATGAAATAGCTTTCGCTATAGCCCGCTATAGCTTTCTATAGCTTTTAGATGAAGTCACCGCTAAATGTCATAGCCCGCTATTTAAAACCTTGGATGGACCAGCTGTTGAAATTTTAAAAAGAGGGGGAGAAAAGGAGGGTGAGTACAAATTGTACTCGCAAGTCCGGAATTATGCAAGTGGTTTAGTACAAGGAGAGCTTAGGATATTTTGCGAAAATTGCAGTTATTATCCTAGTTTTGACAAAGCAAGTTCGAAACTTTAAATCTCAACATTTTCTTTGGGCCTTTCTCAAACGGTTCTCGCCACTTGGCCTCAGTGCCACAGTAAGAACAAAATTCTTTCTTCTTTTCTTTTCTTCGTAATTTTCCTCAGAAAACTCCTCCTCGACGTAGTCCGGGTCCTCCTCCTCGGAAGGCGGGCCATACTCGGATGGACCAGCTGTTGAGATTTTAAAAAGAGGGGGAGAAAAGGAGGGTGAGTACAAATTGTACTCGCAAGTCCGGAATTATGCAAGTGTGGTTTAGTATAAGGAGAGCTTAGGATATTTTGCGGAAATTACAGTTATTATCCTAGTTTTGACAAAGCAAGTTCGAAACTTTAAATCTCAACATTTTCTTTGGGCCTTTCTCAAACGGTTCTCGGCACTTGGCCTCAGTGCCACAGCAAGAACAAAATTCTTTCTTCTTTTCTTTTCTTAAAACCGCTAGGTCCTGTTTTCCGCGCGACATTTTCCGATAGGCCGATACCCATTTCGGAATATCACCGGTGGCCCCTAGCTCAAACGAAATCCTTCTCAAATCCTTACTCATCTCAAATCCTTTGTTCAAAAACCCTTTTTCTAAATTGGTTTTTAAATGAAGAATCTACCATATAATCGGTCCTTCAAGACGCTCATAACATGAGCACGGCTATCATGACAGTTTTAACTCTGCAGAGTGGGTACACCTTACCCTCGAGAGGCTACGCACCAGACGATGTTTCGCCACAAGACCATCAACCACGAGGGCTAACGATCGGGCTCGCCCCATACCGGCTCGAGGTCGCATCAGAATGGCTCGATTCATAGGATCATAGGATGAGCAGTCTTTAGACTAGGGGAGAGTTTATATTTTAGCCCAGTCTCAAAACCCGGTGCATCACTGCACCAACTGACAAAATATCTCCCTAGTCGGAAAGATTTTGGGGTAAGAGGAAAATCATTTCCTATTAAGCATCACCCTTGATGCGGTATCTTTAAATCATCCTTTCCCAAACATTTCTAACAATATTCTCATTTCACACAAATAATTGAATCATTCCGCATAAATGATTTTTAAGCATTTATCCTACCACAACAGAGCATATACATATGAACAATTTATATTTTAGCCTTAGGTTTAATCCTAACATATCTCTTACCTTTTCTATTTGGCATAATAACTAATTCTAGCAAATACGGCATTTATCTTTTAAACTAGCATGCATATTTTCAAGTCTAATAAACATTTTCTAAATAACCAAAAATGGCTTCACAATATGATCAAAGGGGGACTTGCCTTGATCGGTTCTGGGGAAAACGAAGCGGAGGTCGTCGATCGGGTCTTCGGGGTCTTGACCTCCTAAACGCGCACACACATATGTAAAGCAATACAACACACATAAGAAATTCATTTCATGATTTGCTGTTTTAGGAAAAGAGAACATGCAGAAATCTTGATTCCCATGCATTGATATTTAGGAAAAAAATCATGAATATGATTTATGCACATGAAATGATGCCATGCCCACTACACTTATTTAAAATAAATGCTAAATGGATGACATGTATTTACATGAGTTTTCTTAGGTCCAGCAACTTGTAAAGCATTTTATTTTTATTTAAAATAAATAATAAGATCCCTTTTCATATGCACATGAAATAATGACATTACCAGGTAATTTATTTAGCTAGAAATGGTGCTACATGCATGACATGCATAAATATAATTTCCCTTGGGTCCAGAAAGTAACAAAGTATTTTCCTGAATTTTAGAAATCTATTTGACATTTTTCTGCTGAGAATTGTATTTTATATGATCTTTAAAGTGATTAACAGAAATTAAAAAGGAATTCAATTGAGTTTCGGCCGGAGTAGAGAAATGGGCGAATCATTGGCTTGGCTCATTGAAAGCACACAAGACTGCCGCTTCATGCTGGCTTGCTTGGTCTAACCGGTGGGCTCGGGTGGCAGCGCCGGCGAGACGGCGAGCTATCCGGCGAGGCGAGCGGCTCGGGAGGAAGGTGATGCAAAGAGGAGTTGATTGGTAGGACCTCCGACGAGGATTACAGAGAGGTGGTTGCTGAGCGGCGCGATTGGCGGCGGGTGAAGGTCGGTGTCGCCGGCGAGAAGGCTCCGGCGGCGGGGAGGTGCAATTGGTCGAGGGAAAACAATGAGGGAGGCTCTGAGATGCTAGAGGGGGATGCTTGGGTCTCGGGAACGTCGGAATCGGCGCGGCCGTGTCGTCTTCGTCAACTCCGGCGAGAGGGGCGCCGCGGCGGAGGGGTATTTATAGGCGGCGTGGCAAGGTGGTGTTAAAGAGGTGGTTGGCAGCTGGCACAGGACGAAGAGGAGCCGGCAAAGTCATGCGGCGTAGAGCGGCGGCGACCTTCGCGTCATAGCGCGGTCAAGTCCAGCGACGGCGGCGTGCTTCGGGGTAGGAACTAGTTAAGGCTTGACAAGACAAGGAAGAAAAGAGGGGGTCCGGAGAGGAAAAGATCGGGACGAAGGATTGCGTGGGAAGACGAGCCCATGCGCTAGTGGAAGAGAGAACAATGGCGGCAACCCGTGAAAGAGAGGAGATGGCGCCGGGAGGAAAAGCGATGGGGAAGGAGAGGTCGACACTCGGGCCCACTGGTCGGTGTGGCCTTGGCATGGCATAAGAAGAAGTGGGTTCTGGCGGATCTTTGAAATTTGGGCTCTGCTGCCCAAGCGGGGAGAACGGAGCGGAGGGAAAAGGTGGAGTGGGCCAGCGCGGGGAAGAAAAAGAGAAGAGGGAGGAAAGGAAAGTGGCCCGGCTGTGGCTCCGGCCCAGCCAGAGAGGAGAGAGGAGGGAAAGAAGAGGGGAAAAGGAATGGGCCAGCCTGGCCGAGAATTTGAATTTTTTTCCGATTTCTTAAACAAATTCATTTTCAAATACCTTTTTCAAATAAAATTAATACTTAGGAATTTATATTTTGTTTTTCCAAAGATTTATTAATACACTCCAAATACTCCACAAGGGATAATGATTTTAAGAAAATATTAATTTAAACAAATTACCAAATTTTTCCCCAAAGGCATAGACTTAAAAAGTTTTAAATTATTTTTCTAATTCGGATGCATTGCATGCAATGATGACGAAATGATGCCATTTGAATAAATGATTTAACATTTTAAATTAAGCATTTAAGAAATTATTAACGTGCCAAATTGGTTTTAAAAATTTGGGATGTTACACGTACATGGGGACCAACTAGCCTGGTTTTGCCCATGTGGATGCCACATTGACACTGCATCTGCACCGATATTACCCCATTTCTCTCATATATCTCTCTGCCACTTTCTTGCCCATCTTCCTCCTTTCATTGTACTCTCTCACAACCCCCTCTCTATCCCTCTCTACTCTACTCCCCCTCTTGAGTAATAGGCCACCAAGGAAGGAGCTGGCGGCAATGTCACTGGTGGAGTAGGGGAGGAGCTAGGGAAGGTGGTAGCTGTCAATGGCACGGGAGAAGGTAGCGATGATGACCAATGTGGGAAGAGTTGGCAGCGGCGTCTAGGATGGGAGAAGGAGACAACGGCTAAAGCGCCGGGTAATGAGGGACGATGACCTGGTGAAGGCGGCATTTAGCGCGAGAGGAGTTAGTAGGGTGCCAGTGAAGTAGGGGGAGGAGCTCCTCATCTTTCCATCTCTCTCAGCGTGGGACGAGGTGGGGGATGCAGCTGATATAGGTGGATGTCAGTCGGTGACGAGGTCACCGACGTGGAAGGTGAGGGGGGTGGCGTTTGCATGGGAGAAGGTTGATATGGAGGTGACGAGTGTGGGAGGAGGAGATAGGGACAACAACACTTGGGGGAAGAGGAGCTAGTGGTTGTGTCGCGGCGCCCAGTGCAGAAGAGGTAGGGCGGTGATGGAAGGAGATGGAGGGAGGGAGGGAGTGAGGTGGGATGAGAGAGATGAAAGAGAAGCAGCGAGAGATAAGAGATAGGTGGATTGATGTAAGCACAAACGTGGCATCCATGTAGACAAAACCAAGCTAGATTATTTCTACGTCAGCAAAAACTACCCACAAAGGCGAGTTTGATTGATCAAGAGATTAAGGCCCAGTTCTTTTCATCTTAACATCTTAATGACTTATCTATGTTTTAAAAATACATATATTTTGAGTTTTTTAAGTACGTTTTTTTGCTGTTTTGAAGGTGGGTCCTAACGCTTTAAAAAACAAGTCAAATGAAATGGATCCGAATCTCGAGATTATCTCGAGAAGCTCTCGAAGTTTAGTCATTTCAGTCGTTCAGCTGTTCAGCAGATCAGCTCAAAAGAACAGGGCCTAAAATGGGGTTTTACTTGATACCACCTGAGCTGACCCCACTTGGTTTTACAACTCAAGGATCCATTTGGTGCTTGATTGAAAGTTGAGGGACAACATAAACACTTTCCCAAGTTTTAATATAGTCCACGCCTAGTCTAAATAATACATCAATAACTATAATGACATCTATGTTGTATAGTTTAGATCCATTATAATTGACTACAAGTTGTTCCCTCTTTTCTCTAATTGGTTGAGAATTTTAGCCTCTCAGAATGAGTATGTTGGCTACTTTTCACATTTGCTTTGATTTGTATTAAAGTTTAAACTATATTTTGTGAATGCGACAATTTGTCGTCTTAGACATGATAGATTCTAACATTATCCATGCTACAAATCAAATATAATAAGACTTTATTTTGTGGTAATATCTTAAATGAACAACATGTTTTCTATTTTCTTTTATTTTTCATTTCATACTTAAGTTTTATTTGAAGGTTTGTGTACAAGCCAACCCCTGAATTTATTTAATTGTCTCCAATTTTTTTGTTTAACTTTTGAGTTTATACAATCCTTATCTCCAAATTTTAGTTTTAGCTTTTAATTTTTTACGAAAACCAAAATATTATTTTTATTATTATTTATTTGAATTTTAGCTATCTTTTGATTGCAGTAGATATGGGATGTTCTTTTCAATCCACGGAAATACAAACTTGACTACATCAACTATTTCATTTAATCGACGCTGCTGCTGCTACTACACATATTCCCATATTTTAGTCACATGGGCTTGTTATATCTAAGGTTCTAAGCATATATTCTTTATTCTATTCTGATACAGTCCCTCCATCCCAAAACATAATACGTGCATGGATTTTAAAAGTCAATAATCGTAACTTTTGATTGATAATTAAGCTAAAAAACTTATATTTTCCGTGATATGCATGTAATATGATTGGATTGGTATTTGAAAGTTATTTCATACATTGTTGAATTGTCGGTTGTATTTGTTAATAATATATCATAAAAGAAATTAATGGTCGAAGCTCTGCTTTGAAGACCGTGCCAAAAATTTATGTCTTATATTTTGGGATGGAGGGAGTATTGTAACTTGAGTTCACAAAAATAAATGTTGGAAATTTTTTATATTAGCATAGGAATTTATGATAGGAACAAACACCGTGACTATTTCCATCCTCGTTTTAATAATTGGTTTTGCTCAAGCATAGATGCCCGTGTACCTGTGTTTGAGCAAAATTATAGGTGATTTTGTTGCTGACCTGGAACCTATTCCTCCTTGGTGGTCGTCTTCTTCTTCATCTTCGACTGCCGCCGCCTGCATGGTTAGCGTTTAGGGTTAGGGTTCAGTGTGGGTTCCTGGTGTCCCTCAGGGCTTAGAGGGAGGTTGGGACGAGGTGGTGAAGAGATTGTGAGAGTGTTGTGGCGTGTCGGCGACATCGTCAGAGCCATAGGGATGGTCGAAGGTGCTTGGGCGGCGGTGGCGGACGGATCTGGCACACGCGCGGTCAGAATAGGGTGGGTGAGTCGATGTGGTGGTGGGAGGATGGGAGGTGGAGTGGCCAAGAGGCAAGGGCACCACCGACTACGGGTAGTTGACTGGATGCCGTGGTGGCGACATGTGGATCAACCTAAAAAGGAGAGGGAAGGCCCGTTGTCACTAGAGAAGAAGAGTAAGAGAGGAGAGCGGCGCTGTTTAGGAAGAGGAAAGGGAGGAGGATGGGCGAGTCAGCATGGTGACTGCATTTTTGGGGGAAAACATAGTCGTCTAGAGCCGGTCCCAAAACTCTTTCATAATAATATATGGGATGTACTATTGTGCAAGCACTTGCATTTTACCACTTTTTCAGGCGCAACATGTAACAATAGCTTTTTCACACAGTCCCCCACGCAACAATCCGTCTCTCCTACCAACAGATTTTTTTACACCATCTTAAAATGTTTTCCCCAATGAATGAAAAGGTGGAAAAACATCACAAATTTACTGCAACTTTTAGCATCCGCACGATTTCGCGATTATTTCGCAATTTGCACGGAGGACGACGATCGCCGACGACGCCACACAAAATAGAATGTGCAAAAAACCCTCGTGCTAAAAGTTTCACCTTCTCACAACATTTCTTTCAGTGCATAAAAATATGGAAAAATAGTACAAACTTACTAAAATTTTTAGCGTTTGCACGAAATCGCAAATTTCAGGCGCCTGTGAAATAGCAATAGCGATCATATATTAACTAATATATATAGATGATATGTTAGATAAAAAGGATACAGTTTTGTTGCTTCTCAGACAGCTTGTTTTTAAATAAGTCTCAGTCAATTTTCACATAGCTAGATTTTACCGTTAAATCTTTTATATGTCCTATAAAGACGTTTGATCAACAGTATAGAAAATTGACTGAAAGATAAATCTGACACCCCATGATAAGTCAGTCCCTATCTTTTTGAATGCTTAATAATTGCGCTTTTGCTTCATGGCAGTCGCCTGCCCGCTGCCGCGCGCTGGCCGACGGCTGGGCCCGCGGGAGGCGCAGGCGCGGGCAGGCGACTGCCCTCAAGCCGCTCCCTAATAATTGATCTATACGAGAGAACAAAGATGTCATATAAAAACTTGAACCGACGGGGCATCCAAGCAACTTGTGCCAGCGACAGCAAAGAGCGAGCTGACGAGTCCACGGATACCTCCCGTTGTCGCGCCGAGCGCCGGCGCCGCCAGTTCATCATGCCCTCCGCCGCCGCCTCGGGCGGAACTGTGCAGCTCCACTGCCAGGCGTGCAGGGCGAGGCTCTCACTCCCGGCCCCGTCGTCCCCGTTCGACTTCACCCTCTGCCCGCTCTGCCGCAAGGGGTACCTCGACGACCATCCCGCGCCGTACCCGCCGCCGCCGCCGGCACCTTTCCGGCCACCGCCCCCGCCACCCCTGTGGCCGCCATCGCCACCGTCCCACCGGTCGCCCTCGGCGAAGCTGCCGCTGCCTTCTCCTCCACTTCCGCTTCCAAGGGTAACCCCGGCGTCGTCGTCCTCCTCCTCTTCCACGCCGCTGCCGCTTCCTCCTCCGCCGCCCCCGGGGATACTCTCGCCGTCGGCGACCTCGTCATCGCCCACCACGCTGCAGCGGACTCGGCCGTTCGCTTGTACGCGGGCCTCGTCCTCCACATGGCTGCAGCCTCTGCCGCACCTGACTTCGTCAAGAGGAACAACCTCCGCCGCCGCCGCGCCCGCGACGTGCTACTGCCGCGAGCACATCGGAGACGCGGCGAGCGGGGAGCCGCCGTTCTCCATGTCCACCCTCCAGCGATGCCCCAATCGCAGAATCCACGACTTCCACCAAGACGAAGAGCGCCCCGCGTGTTCCGCCTCCTCCTCCTCCTGCACCGCCTCGCGCACATCGTCGGCCTACTCCTCCGCCGCCTCCTCCCCGTCGTGGTTCCCGCCGCCGCCGCCGCCGCCCCCTTGGGCGCTGGATCGGTGCGACTCCTTCGACGCCATCGGCGAGCTGCAACCGACGCGGATCGCGTGGATCGCTCAGCTGCCTGTCGTCACCGTCTCCGGCGCCGACATCCTCTGCGCCCTCTGCACTAACCCCATCCCTCGAATGGCGCGCCGCCTATCTTGCGGCCACATGTTCCACTTCCACTGCATCACGCCGTGGTTGCTGACGCGCTACTCCTGCCCAGTATTGGACTGCTACTGCGGCCTCCAGCTCCATGGCCTACCTCCTCCTCCTCCTTCTCCGCCTCGGCCGCCGCCGCCGCCGTCAGTGATGTCCTCGGGCCGCGATACCTGGGGGGAAGGCTCCAACGTGGGTCCTTCCGCCGCCGAGCCGCTGCCGCCGTCGTTGACAGCCATGGATTCGTGGGATTACTTCTTCGCTCCCTCCGCCGACGAGGGCGAACCGCCGTACAGCGCTTGGCGGCAAACTTCACCGGGGTCCCTACCGCCTTTGTCCCCAGTCCGTATGTCCACCGTCGTCGCCGAGATCAGTTCGCTAGTCCACCGTGTCGGGTCGCAAGGGGCGCCGCTGCCGCTGCCGTCGCCGGTGCCCATCAACGCATCCCCGACCGGCTCTCCAGTCCACGGCGGCGGGTCACGAGCGGCGTCCGCCGCGTCCATCGCCGCGCTGCCCACCGTCACCGTCTCTGACGGAGCGGAGGTCTGCGCGGTCTGCACCGACGACATCCCGCCGGCTGCGGCCGCGCGGCGGCTCCCCTGCGGCCACCTGTACCACTCGGACTGCATAGTGCGGTGGCTGGCGCAGCACAACTCGTGCCCAGTCTGCCGCCGAAGCATCCCGATCTCCTCCTCCCCCACCGAAGAAGACACTGCTTGGTCGCCGTCACCATCGCCGTCTCTTCCGCAGCCGACGCCCGGCCGGAGGCGGTCGCTGCCGGGGACGCGGCGGATCAGGAGAATTTGCCACAGGCTGCTCAGATACATGGACATCAGGCGTGCACGTCAGCCAGCCACCGGCGGGGGAGGCGGCGGCGACGATGTGCATGGCTGATGGTGCCAATGTTCCATTATTCAGCACTCAGTGCCATCTGAGTGTAATTACACTGAGCCATAATCTAATCACGTGCTCCTTTGATGATTAACTACGACGATGGAGCTCAATCCACTACCTGTGGCACATATCCAAGCAGAAATATACGTATCTATGAAGATGATCAACTGCAACTGCAACTCTGCAAGGCGATCATACCTGGGAAACAGAGGAGCCACTGGTGAACTTCTATTGGCATTTGAGCACTGCAGTTAATGTTGCTGGCCTTGATTTTATTTTTTTTTATTCTTCCAAACTTACTCTACGAAAGGAAACTTGATGTTTTTCGATGGAAATATAATAGTAATGTACAGAAAAATAAAGGAAAGGAAAAATGTTCTAACAGATGCAATTTTCTTTAGCTTGGAGGAAGTGAGGAACATTTTCGAAGTAGGCATGCCTAGATCCCAAAGTGATGCTCACAGCACTGTCCGCCACCAATGTGTTTCACTTATCGCGTGGTATGAAACAGGCAAACAGCTTGATATTCATGACACTGATTTCTGAGATAAATCACTTGATTACATAAAAAATCAATTAGATTTTGTTCTTACATAAACAAAATCTGTCTTGCGTGGTCATGCACTCATGCCTGTCCTAGATTGACCTTTGGCACTGTGTATTGACACGTTCTGTTCGGTATAAACGAAGTCAACGAACTAACGAAGTGCGTACATCTTGTAGCCCGTATTCGCGTCACTGCATAAAAAATTGATAAAAGGCAGTTATAGGTTTCTACACAAATACTACCTCCGTTTTTTTTTTTTGACGTCTTTGATTTTTATACATGTTTTTGACCATTCGTCTTATTCGAATTTCTTTTTATAAATATCATTTTTTTTGTTGTGATTTGTTTTATCAATAGAGTTACTTTAAATATGACTTATTTTTTACATTTTTGCACTAAATTTTTGAATAAGATGAATGGTCAAAAACATGCAAAAAAAAAAGTTAAAGGCATCAAACAAAAAAAAGAGGAAGTAGTTTCAAACGGTTTATCGTAAGTTTTTTCTGTTTTCGGATTTCAGAAGTAGCATGGCCAATTCAATTGGCCATAACTGGATTATTCATAGTATGTAAGCACGATCACATGCTACCCACAACAAATTTTGGTGAATGATCGTGGTGTCCAGGCCGGTTTGCGTGGATATAGATTTTTTATTCTGAATTTCCAAATCTTTATTTTACTTGATATTGACTTTTTTTAATCTTTGTAGTTGGCATGGTTTTTATTTCTATTACTTATTTATTACAATTGATATGAACTCTTTTTTAATCTAAGCCGGTATAATTTGGTTTCACTAATCGACGATGTAGATCTTTGTTTTTTTATGTTTGGCTGATGTGGAAAATTTTAATATTTTAGGATTAATATAGTGGCTCCGTTTAACTTAATTTTAATTTGTGTGGATACAAATTTTTTTATTCCGAATTTGTGTTTCTATTGTAGTTGATATGGACTCTTTTTCTAGCTTTATGGTTGACTTGGATTATAGATCTATCTTTTTCTCTCCAATTAATGTGAGAATTTCTAGTATTTTCGGGTTAATGTATCTATAATAGATAGATAGGTAGATAGATTAACAGGGTGGCTTTATTGTCTTGCATTTTAATTATACAATATTAATAGATTGTTATTAATTGATATGAACTCTTTCCTTGTCTTGTAATTGCTACGGATTATTTATTTGTATTTGTTTTTTGCAAAATTTACTTATTTGTTTATTTGGAAAAATTGTGTTTTGCCCTGCTTTTGAGATCTAATTGTGATTTTACCTTCAATATTTCTGGATTGTGAATTTGCCCCTGTTTTTAAAGATTGAACAGCCGTTTGCCCTCACTTTGCATTAGTTAGCTGTGCATCCAAAATGAATTAAGGGAAAAAAGGAGCCCGCCTCATAAAAAAGGGACAAAATGGAAGCGTGGCGGTCGACTCAAGAATGACGCATGCAGTGTGCAATGGCGAAAGCGGAAGCAAGTGACAAGCTGACAAGCAATGGCGGCGGCGTGAGTGGTCATCTTGACAACCGTGTGACGGCTCTGTGAAGGACGCAGGCGGTAAGTCCCTTTTGGTCCAAGCTTTGCTCTTTGGATTTAGCCATGGATCCATCGCATTAGTAATCTAAGAACGAATAACATGCCCCTAATGATTCATACCACTCATCTGTAGTATTATACACTATGGATTGAGGTATGAATTTAGACTGACGACAAACAAGTTTTAGATCAAATAGACATATGTGTATATATATGCATAATCCTGAGAAGAGAAGCTCGTTGTTCTACATTGGTGCTTACTCGATATTGATACTTTTGACGTTAAGCATTGGATCCCTTATGTGATGGTTGTTAAGTATGATTTCAACCCAAAATATTATCAAAATTTTTCATTGTTGATCTATGATGTAACTGTGAAATAGTAGTTCATGTGAACTATCATGTCACCGTTCAAATATTTTGAATAGTATGTCTTCAAAACATGGGTAATATACTAATAAAAATGAGGGAAAATTTGAAAAGTCAAGTGTCATTAACGCCGTTAAGTATACTTAACGGAATAGGGGCAAATGTGGTCTTCAACTTGAAAAATTAAGGGCAAAATCACAATCTGAAAAAAATAAGGGTAAAATCACAATTAGCTTTCAAAAGAAGGGTAAAAACACAATTGCCCCTTTTTATTTTGTTGGTGACTTTTTAAGCTTTTTGTTAAATTTATGTATATGCACACCAGTATTCGCCAGTATTCACCTTTTTGAACCAATTATACTAGTATCCACTTGATTACTGGCGTTTTACGTCAATGGACAGATATTCCTCCAGGTTGGAGGGTGAAAAGGCGTGTTGTTATTTTTTTGAGGAAGGAAAAAGCGTGTGGTTTGGTTGTAAAATGAGCGATCGAGCCCGTGCTTCCTTGTGGATGATGAAACGCCTTGGATGGAGGTGACTCAGCGGCGAGCGGGAAAGTCCTCTTTCCAAGGGCGACTAGCTGCGTATGTCATCTTCCGTTTCGGTAGGGCAAAAAGGCCCAGAATGGCAAAAACAGCTTCAGTAGCTCACGACCTGCAGAGTTTCACTCGGTGAACCCCGTGCGCGCCTGCAGAATTTCATGCTCTACACTCGGTGAACCTCGTGTTGGTCACCCCCCAAACCTGATCCCATATCAGCATTCACAACTCCACAAGAACCCTTATCAGGATTGCGTCCCTCTTCCGTCCATCCAATCCAGGATAAGAGCCGCCAAAATCCCTCCCTCCCGCTCCCAATCATCCCAAACCCCGCAATGCTTCTGCTTCTGCTTCTGCTCATACGACGAACAGAAGCAGTAAGTTAGGGGATTGGATTTTGCATCTTGGAGTTTTTTCTTTCCTTTTTTTTTTCAGAATCGTAGGACACATTAACGCAGAGCAGAGTGTAGTTCAGACTTCAGACCTAAAAGAGTTCGGAGAAGTTGCAGTCGAAGTGAGACAGGGGATTGGATTCAGCATCTTGGAGTTTTTATCTTTCCTTTTTTTTTCAGAGCCGGTTATTGGGTGTGGTGTCATGGATCGGCCTGCCCCACCATCGGCGAAATATCCTAAGCCTCTTTCTTCCGTTATCTTATGCCACCGTCGGCGTCACGCGAGGAGGACAGGGGCAGTAATAAACAAGGGCAACGCGAGCCAGAGGATCGTTGTCTCGCATCCTGCTCCTGCGCTCTCGCAGCACCACTCGCTGCCGCGGCCGCGACCCGCTCCGCCCGGCCGCGACCGCGAGGGGGTTGTCGTCAGATCCAGCGCCGTCGTCGCGCCTGTGCCTGCGTCGCCGTCGCCGCCTCTGGTGCTGCCGATGACGACGCCGAGGCCGAACCCGATGATCCGGAGGCTGGACGTAGCCTCGCCGGTGCCGGCGGACATCGACATCGCCAACGCCGTCGAGCCGCTTCCCATCGCCGACGTCGCCGCCGAGCTCGGGCTCCGCCCCGAGCACTTCGACCTCTACGGGAAGTACAAGGCCAAGGTGCGTTGCCGTCGCGTCGCGCTCGCGCGCTTCCAAGATGCGGTTTTTTGGGGGCTTCCGGGACCGATCGGCTCTCCGGTGCTGTGCAGGTGCTGCTGTCGCTTTTCGACGAGCTACAGGGGCAGCAGGACGGGTACTACGTGGTGGTCGGCGGCATCACGCCGACGCCGCTCGGGGAGGGCAAGTCGACGACCACCGTCGGTCTGTGCCAGGCGCTCGGGGCGTTTCTTGATAAAAAGGTGAGATTTTCGTACTGCTTTCGTTTGTTCAGTAATCGATGATGGGATCTGGACCAGATTGTGGCATCGTGACTATCATTCTGCGATTGGTAAATCAATGGTCTCAGAGTGTTTTGGGTTGGTGGATTCCGGTGTTGAGGTACAGAATTGGCTTGTTTAACACAGCATTGGAAGGAAATCAGGGATATAAATTGTTTGATGTAAATCTGAACTGGACTGTAGGAGTCAATCATTTGTTGCTGTCAGTTGGGTAGCAAATAGCACATGTATATTGATTTTCACGGATTTCTGTGTCATTGCTATGTTATTTATTTTTTGAAATTGTATTGATCTTTCTGCAGTGCTCTAGGATTTACCAGACCTTATCATGGTATAAATGTATCAGCAGGTGCATATATTTGTTCACATTATGTTCACAAATTCTCTTTGCCAATTTGTTTTGTGTGTGATGTTCCTTTCAATGATCCATGCCTGAAGATTTTTTTATTTAGTATAATGCAATGCTGTGGGCTCGCTTATCTGTCTCATAATCCTTTGTGTTCATTATTTTACTTTGGTGTTTATACAGGTCCTGATATGTGGCTATATTATTATAGTATCAAAGACATGGCATAGGTTGTGGATTTGTGATAGACAGTTCAAGATTATAAATTATAGACTTCTATATTATTCTATGGATATGAGTTAATACTTTACTCGATGTTTATTTTGTCATTACAGGTTGTCACTTGCCTCCGTCAACCATCACAAGGGCCTACTTTCGGAATCAAGGGGGGTGCTGCTGGAGGTGGCTACAGCCAAGTCATACCCATGGATGAATTCAATCTCCATCTGACAGGAGATATTCACGCAATTACAGCGGCCAACAATCTTCTTGCTGCTGCTATTGATACAAGAATTTTTCATGAAGCTTCTCAATCCGACAAAGCTCTGTTTAATAGATTGTGTCCACCAAACAAAGAAGGGAAAAGGCGCTTTGCGGATGTAATGCTCAGACGCCTGATGAAGCTTGGCATCTCAAAGACAGATCCTGATGAGCTTACACCAGAAGAGGTTAGGCGTTTTGCAAGACTTGATATTGACCCTGCATCCATTACATGGAGACGGGTGATGGATGTTAATGATCGATTCCTGAGGAAAATCACCATTGGACAAGGCCCTGAAGAAAAAGGTATGGTGAGAGAAACAGGCTTTGACATATCAGTGGCCAGTGAGATAATGGCTGTATTAGCTCTTACAACTTCACTTGCTGACATGAGGGAAAGGCTTGGAAGAATGGTGATAGGGAACAGCAAGTCAGGCGATCCCATTACTGCCGATGATCTTGGTGCTGGAGGTGCCTTGACTGTCCTGATGAAAGATGCTATTCATCCTACTCTCATGCAAACTCTGGAAGGCACTCCAGTTTTAGTGCATGCTGGACCTTTTGCTAACATTGCCCATGGGAATTCGTCAATAGTTGCTGATAAGATTGCCTTGAAGTTGGTTGGGAAGGGTGGCTTTGTAGTTACAGAGGCAGGTTTTGGTTCTGATATTGGAACCGAGAAATTCATGGATATAAAGTGTAGGTATAGTGGACTTGTGCCACAGTGCGCAATTATCGTGGCCACAATTAGAGCGCTTAAGATGCATGGAGGAGGCCCAGAGGTTGTTGCTGGAAAGCCTTTAGATCATGCATATGTGAGTGAAAATGTGGCTCTTGTTGAAGCTGGATGTGTTAATCTTGCTAAACACATATCAAACACAAAGAGTTATGGAGTTAATGTTGTAGTTGCAATCAACAAATTTGCATCAGATACTGAGGCAGAAATGAATGTCGTGCGAAATGCAGCCATGGCAGCTGGTGCTTTTGATGCCGTCGTCTGCACCCATCATGCTCATGGTGGTAAAGGGGCGGTTAGTTCTATTTTCTTATCTAAATTTTTAATTCAGCCAAATCTATATTTTTGGACCACTTGGAGGGAAATATTTAACGACAAATCAGTTGTAGACTCAGGTCTGGTATATTTCGTACTAATGACTGCTCCTTTGTGCCAAACAAAAATTAGCATCAAAATAATTGATGTTGTTGACATGTTGTCCAATTTGTCAACCATATCAAAGTGGACAGTGCAATGAAGAGTTTAGCATCCTTCTATTTCTCTACTCCATTAGTGCTTGGAAAAAAGCTTTCATAATTTGTGTGATTATTTCTTCAATATAGTTATGAAGGTTTAAAATTGTCAGTATTAAACTAATTATCTGATAAATCATGCCCTTGAACTTGGTGTTCAGGTTGACCTTGGACTTGCAGTCCAACGAGCATGTGAAAGCCAGGCAGAGCCTCTGAAGTTTCTGTATCCTTTAGAATCTGGCATAAAGGAGAAGATTGAATCAATAGCCAAGTTCTATGGTGCTAGTGGCGTCGAATACTCTGAACAGGTATTTCCTTGCAACCTTCCGCTGTGACTGCTTTCTTCTCGTTGGGAGGCCCTATGTTTTTGTATGGTGAGATTAAGCCCACCTGTGGTTCATGCATTGAAAAGCATTAGACAGATACACTAAACAACATGTAGAATTTGCTCCACTCGGCTGCTCAATCTGACGTCTCTGTGGCTTCCCTGCAGGCAGAGAAGCAGATCGAGATGTACACCAAGCAGGGCTTCTCCAACCTCCCCATCTGCATGGCGAAGACCCAGTACTCGTTCTCGCACGTCCCGTCCATGAAGGGCGCGCCGTCCGGCTTCGTGCTGCCGATCAGGGACGTGAGGGCCAGCATCGGAGCCGGCTTCATCTACCCGCTGGTCGGCACCATGAGCACAATGCCGGGGCTCCCCACGAGGCCCTGCTTCTACGAGATCGACGTCGACACGGCCACCGGCAAGGTCATGGGCCTGTCATGAGCCTTTGCCGCCTTCGTTCGTTCCTGGGATCTGTGTACCTGCGATTTTGGCGGGACATTCCGGAGCTCATGAATAAACTGGCTTCCGTCAGTCAGGTGTAGCAGTGCATTGCTGGGTTGCCTGGACCATACCGTGTTGGACTCTGTTCCAGTGTTTCATGTCTCAGCTTTTCCCACACCGTGAGTCCGATTCCAACGATGCTAGCCATTTGCGCATATGAATTTACCTTGAACCTCTGCTGATGCTAGATTTTAGCCATTTCAGATTTTTGCGCGGCAAGACCTTGTTTCTCTAAACCAAACACTGTTACTAATTGTTGGAAGCAATGCAGTTTGAGCAGATAGGAAAAACAATTTAATTTGAATATAACAAAAGAAATAGAGCCATGAATTAAAATCAGAATCATGAATTCTCCAAATATAAGCAATATTGCATATAAATTCATGATCAACATTGACTTAAAAAACATGACAATCACTAAAACAATCAAACTAGTATAAAGCTTAGGTTAGAAAGATTATGATTTGCTCACATATTGCAATTAAAGGGTTGCTAAAAATTAATTAGCCATCCAGCAGTTAATTGGGCAATATATCATAGATAATATAAATATGAAAATAAAGGTTTAAACCCTAGAACAGTACTGCTGAAGCCCAAAAGGAGTCTATTGCTTATCTATGTGTATAACCAAGTAATCAGAGGATGCACCAAATCTTAATAGATCAAAGTGGCAATTTGGCAAATCAAAACAGCCACAAATTTGAACCAAATAGTAGTAAAATTACTCACTGCACTAACTAGCAAGTAGACAAAACAGTACTAGTTCTCCAGGTTAACAAATATAATGGGCAGCAGTATAATTAATCAATTAAGCCAATCAACAATTACCAGATCATACACCAGGAGGCATCATATTAAAGGACCAAGAGCAGTACTAAACTAGGTCTACTAAGCTTTTAATTCACAGATTTATGAGACTCAAAAGAAGCAATCATCATCGAGTAAAAAGGAGCCCACAAAACAGAGTGCAGATACCCTAAGAATCATTCCCTCTTCGAAGAATAGGTCTCCAGATATCCAATTGGCCTACTGCACACAAAGGAAAGCAAGAACACTTACGTAGCGTCGGATCCGAGTCGACAAGGAAGAGGCAAAGTGCGCACAGTGCACTGTCCTAGAAATCAGATCACCGTGCTATAGAAGCACCATCGGCGAAGAGACCCGGAGATACGATGTCGTCGCCCCCACCACGGCCGAGCCGAGGAGAGGACCCGAGGAACAAGTAGGAGTAGGGACGAGCTCATGGCGACCACCCCGTGGCCACCGGGAACCAGAGCAAGGAACCGAGCACCTCCACCACGGCCGACGCCGACGGCGAGCACACAAACACACGGTGAACAACAGAGGCAGGAAACACAGAGGTCAAGTAGAGACGAAGAAAAACCAACCGAGATCGAGATACTACGAGCGAGAGAGAGGGCCCCTCATATAGGCGGCGCCGGCGCAACAAACCCCGAGGATTCCGGCCACTGTTGGGGATAAAATCACGGCCCATTGCTATGGCCCACGTCCTGACGGCCCAATCGAACAGCCTACCAGGGCCCAGCTCCCTGGAAGGTTCTATATGGCCCATATGCGTCTTACCGAACAGCCTCCTGGCTGGCGTAATGCATAACGGCCAAAGAATCATGTTTGAGTCCGACTCGAACAAGAGTTCTGCACGGCTACGTGAAGACCCGGATGTGGTTTCCCGGATTGGAATAGAAGTCGTGGTCCCCAAGAATTGGAGTATGCCTTATCTGCCTCGGGATATATTTGGCATGTATGAGTTCGTTACAATCTCGTAGTTAGCTCGGCCCGATATTCCCTCGGTAGGTCGGTTTGCTCTGCACTATATAAACAAGGCCCCTATAGCGTGTAGAGGGACTTGATCTGGCATCAGGTTTACATCCGGCGTCTCATAGACACCTGATCTTCACATTGTCGCACCTGTACACATAATCTCGCCGAGACTTATTCGTCTCGTCGGGAATCCTCTTGTAATACTCTTTGATATAAAGAAAGGCTGGACGTAGGGTTATTATCTCTCGAGAGGCTGAACCAGATAAAACCCCCATCTCTGCTCGTTCTTTGTTCGTGGTTGTTCGGCGTGTCTCCCATCTCACTTCTAAAGAACCTTAGCGACTTGAGATCGTTATCTCAACCGTCGATAGTTGGCGCCGTCCATGGGGACACGCAGGTCGAGCATGTCGAACTTCATCAGCGATACGGAGATTCTCCCTGAGAACTACGACTCGGAAGGGCAGGATGTTTCTTCCCCTGCCAGCTCGAATCGATTTTATGGCCCTAGATCGATGTCTGTATCCGAGACAGAGGTCTCTGGATACGCCCCGGAGATGATCTCTGGTCGAGCTCCCATCATTGACGATGAATACGAACAAGCGATCTTTACGATGGTTTAGATCTATCGGATTCGAGGGCTATGTCGGTCGATTCTTCTGTGGTGACACAGTGATGACGCCGTCTAGCCTTGCAGACGCACGCCACCGCGTCGTCAATATGGTGGTCGCAGGACCTCGGGGATCTGCCACGGGTCACGGTGGCGAAGAGATCGGCGAGTCAATTCCGCTAGGCACCAAGATGGAGCCGCATAATCGCTTTCGCGAGCAAGATATTGTTCGCCGCACTTTCGGCGAATCCATCAGCAAACCTTAGCGCAGATCCGCGATCAGCGCAAGCGTCAACGACGCGATCCGCCTTGCGCGCCTACGCCAAGACCCCCGGTAGAAGTTTAGCCTGCCCGGGTGGAATCCCCGCGTGTCCAGACTCCAATCGGGCAAGACGCGAATGTTTGAGGATCCCGGGACCAATTGAGCGAGCCGGAGCGGCTCCGAGCCCCGCAACCGTAATCAGATCCGCCACCAGACAATCTCGTCCTCGTGGCGATGAAGTGGCTACTCACCTTGAGAAATTGGCGAGAGTCTTAAGTCTATAGGTGAGGCATCATCCGGCGTATGGTGAGCTGTCCGGGTAGGTTCGAACGATGGAGCGATCCGATCGATCGCGTGACGCGCGTCACCGTCGAAGGACCCGCGCCCACGAGCAAAGCCGCCCGTGGTCGCCGCCGCTTCGCCAAGTCCCGTAGTCATCGCGACCACGGGGGCAAGCGTGTCTGCGACGATCACGGACGATCCCTCGCGAGAGCACGTTATCGCGACCACGAGGATGGGCGTGGGGCTTATCACGGAGAGAGTTCCTCCAGCGAGACCTCCCGCTCGGAAGAGTTCCCCGACCAATGAACCAATATCTTCTCGAGGCTAGGTTCTGCCGGGAAGGTGGCGATCTTATGCTTTGGGTGCAGGGCTTTTTCGACGAGCTTAGCTCGTTCGGTGGCCCTCAAAATTCAAGCCGGACACATGGAGAGGTACAACGGGACCCGTAACCGGAGGAGTTCCTTTCCGTCTCACGCTTCGGCCATCATGGCGGCCGGAGGTGATGAGCTTGTCATGGCCAATTACCTTCCGACCGTCCTTGAAGTATTTGCTTTCGGACATGGTACATTCAATCGCAAGAGGGTTCCATTAGCTCTTGGAACCCGACTTTGCGGCGCTCGATTGCTAATTTCGGAGGTATTACGTGCGTCTGGGCAAGGAGGATGATCTGCACGGATGATCCGGATGAGCGGGAGACCCTCCGCAACCGTGAAGCGTTTTATCAAGATTCGCAACACGATCCCGAACATCTCGGACGAATCTGTTGTCCGCGCCTTTAAAAACGGAGTCCGCGACGAGCGGCTCACCCAGGATCTCGAAACCAATGAGACCTGGACCGCCAATCACCTGTTCAAGGCGGCTGATCGCTATGCCAATGCAGCAGAACGCGTTTAGTATAAGAATGCGTTTGACAAGGGTGAGCTGCCCGCCCAGCCTGGTGTGGAGAAAAAGAAGAATAGCAGCAACAATCCTGGTGACAAGAAGTCCCAGAAGAAAAAAAAGGGTGATGCGAACAACACTGTCGCCGGTATAGATCACACACCTCCTCCTAAGGATGGGCAGAAAAAGCCCAACAATAACTATAAGGGCAAGAAGCCAGCTCAGGGAGGCAACCAAGGCAAGAAAGGTCCCAGTGACCGATATTGCTAGTTCCACCAGCACCACGGGCATGATACACGCCATTGCAGGACCTGGGCTGCAAAGCTCGAGGATTTCTACAACGGCAAGGGCCCAATGCCCACGTTGCCCGAAAAAGGTGAAGCCGGTAAGGCCAAGCGCCAAACAGATGATGGTGATCGGGACGACGACGAGTATCAAGAGCCCGTGAACCACATTGCGGTCATCTTCGGCGGCTCCTCGACTTACACCTCTCGGCGCAGTCTCAAGGAAGCTGCCCGGGAGGTCCACAACGTTGAGAAGGGCAAACCACAGCCCGAATCGATGAAGTGGACCGAGATTCCCATCTCCTTCTCTCAGGAGGATTGCCCCACTGGGATGACCAAGTCCCAAAGGCTCCCACTGGTGGTCGCTCCGACCATCAGCAACGCCAGAGTTGGCCGTGTACTCGTAGACGGCGGGAGCACTTTGGACTTACTCTCTGCTAAGGTCTTGGACGAGATGCAGATCCCTCGTTCCAAGCTTAAAAAGGTCGCGATGCCCTTCTACGGCATTGTTTCCGGAGAAGCTGTTCAGCCGTTGGGGCAGATCGTTCTACCTGTTACCTTCGGCAGTCCAAATAACTTCCGGACAGAGTTGATCACGTTTGACGTGGTCGATTTTCCCTCCGCATATAACGCGATTTTGGGCCGGCCATCTCTTGGCAAGTTCATGGTCATGTCCCATCACGTTTACCAATGCGTGAAGATACCGGGCCCTAATGGTGTGATCACGGTCAAAGGCAACTATAAGGCCGCTCTCGATTGCGACGAGCAGTCTCTTACCCTGGTCGACCAGCTTCCACCTCGTGGTCCCGATGCTCCGCAGACCGAGTCTGCACGCCTTAGAGTATCCCTTCAGTCAGGACGAGAGACCAAGGAGGTTCCGCTGTCTCTGGATGACTTCTCCAAGACAGTTCATTTGGGGCCAATCTGGACCCTAAATAGGAAAGCGAGCTCATTGTCTTCCTCCGAGCTAATGCAGACGTGTTTGCCTGGGAGCCGGCTGATATGCCCGAAGTCCCAAGGGAGGTTGTCGAGCACAAACTGGCCGTCCGGCCGGACAAAAAGCCTGTTCGCCAGAAGCTTCGTCGCTTTTGAATTCAGCGGGGATCATTAGGATCGACTTGGCAAGCCGCTTTCATTGCCGGATTCATCCGCGAGGTTGATCACACCGAGTGGCTGACCAACCCTGTCATTGTAAAGAAGAAAGGCGGCAAGTGGAGGATGTGTGTTGATCACACAGATCTGAACGCTGCTTGTCCCAAGGACAATTTCAGCGCCTCGCATAGACCAAATTGGTCGACGCGATGCGGATCTTGACTCTTGAGTTTTTGGATGCTTACTCGGGTTATCACCAAATAAGCATCTTCCCGAAGATGAAGAGAAGCGCCTTCATCACCCCTTCGAACTTTCTCGCTATCGATCATGTCTTTCGGTCTGCGCAATCTTTGGTGCCACGTTCAGTAGCTTAATGGAAGACTTTCCCGAGCAGTGCGGAAGAAACACGGAGGTCTATGTCGGCGACATAGTTGTAAAAACAAGTATGCTCGGATCATGTAAAAGACCTGGCCGAGACGTTTCGTAACCTCGCCAGGCATCGAATAAAGTTAAATCCAGATAAATGTACCTTTGGTGTTTGATTTGGAATGTTGCTCGGTTATGTAATTGGTTCGCAAGGCATATCGGTCAACCCCGAAAAAATCGAGGCCATTGAAAACATGCAGGCTCCAACTACCGTAAAGGAAGTTCAGAGCCTCACCGGACGGATGGCTGCCCTGAGTAGGTTTATCTCCGTCGAGTATTAACGCAGCACAATGGCCAGTGGGCAGAGAAGTCGATCGATCTTTCAAAGATCTAAAGCAATACATCCAACCCACTGTCTTGACTACCCGCGACACGGCGAAACGCTCTTGCTCTATCTTGGTGTATGCCTCAAGCGGTGGCTTGGTCTTGACGGTGGAAAGAAAAGGCATCCAGAGGCCAATCTATTACGTGAGCGAGGTACTTCACGGATCAAAGGAGCGTTACCCTGAGGTCCAGAAGCTGCTCTACGCCTTGCTCGTGTCATCCAGGAAACTTCGCCATTATTTCCAGGCGTACCAAATACTAGTCCCGACCAAGTTCCCTCTTGGAGAAATCCTAAGAAACAAGGAAGCCGGCGGACGTATAGCTAAATGGGCATTGGAACTGGCAGAATTTGATATTCTGCTTGCTGCCCGAACTTCTATTAAGTCCTGTGTCTTGGTGACTTTGTCGCCGAATGGACCTGCCGCCCAAATCGTGAAGCTCCCGAGCAACCTGATGACCCCCCTTGGACCATGTTTTTTGATGGCTCGCGTACTGGAAATTCGAGGGCTGGTTTTGTTCTCATCTCCCCTCAAGGAGAGCAACTCCAGTATTCTATTCAACTACACTTTGCGGCGACTAACAACGCCGCAGAGTCTGAGCCCTCTCGCGGGACTAAGAGCGTGCAAGTCGCTCGGTGTCCAACGGCCGACCGTGAAGGAGATTCACGGTGGTCATCAACCAGTCAACAAGGAGTATCAATCTGCGATGACTCAATGGCGTGATACCGGTTGAAGTGAGGAAGTTGGGCGGCACTTTCGATTCTTGAGGTGCTCTTCGTGCCTGTGAAGGACAACTTTCGGCCGACCACCGCCCAAGTTTGGATCCTCACGAGAACTCTTTCGGCAGGGTGCTCGTCGAGCACCTTTACAAGCCCTCAATCACGTCTCCGGACGAGGCAACAGAGACAGTGGTCTTTGTCTCGTCATCGAAAGGTGTCGCGGATGGACAACGCCATTTGTCCGGTACCTTGCGATGGGACATTGCTCAAGACGGCGAAGCGTTCCGGCTTATAAGGCGTCTTTGCTCCATACAAGCTTATGGACGGCATCCTTTACCGTCGAGGTGCTCTAGGAGTCCTTTCCAAGTGCATCTCGCGGCGGGAGGGTGTGTTCCTTCTTAGGGACATACGAGGCGCTGTGGCAACCACGCCTCCTTCAGGACTCTGGTCGGCAAAGCGTTTCGCATGGGCTATTACTGGCCAACTGCGTTACAAGATGCCCGGGATGTGGTAACTAAGTGCATGGCATGTCAATTTCACGCCCGAAAGGCACATAAGCCCGCCCAAGAGCTCCAAACGATCCCCCCATCTTGGCCTTTCTCCACATGGGGTCTGAATCTGCTCGGCCCGTTCCCTAAGGGGTACAAGGGCTATACACACTTGCTCGTCGCCATCGACACATTTACAAAGTGGATTGAGGCGAGCACGTCGCGTCTCTTCACGTCAAACGGCCAGTGCGCTTTTCAAAACAGCGTGGTCACGCGCTTTGGGATTCTCCACAAGGCGATCACGGATAACGGTACCAGTTGAAGTGAGCTATTCCAGAATCTGCGAGCAATTTGGGCACCAAGGTCTGCCGCCTCGTGGCACATCGACAGAGCAATGGAGCAGTCGAGCGAGCAAACGGACAGATCGTTCAGGGTATCAAACGGCGCGCGAGCACAATAAGGCGTGGGTTGACAAAGTTCCTTTCGTCCTCTGGGCAGTTCGCACTACGGCCAGCCGGGCAACCGGGGTAACTCCTTTCCAATTGGTCTACGGTACAGAAGCCATCTTGCCCGCCGAAATAGTACTCGGCTCGCCTCGTACGAGCTCGGTCAACCTCGTTGACTACGAGCAAGGGCGCCTACTCGATCTCGACCTCCTCGAAGGCACACGCGACCGGGCACAAGTCAAAATGGCGTGCTACCAGCAAGATCTTCGCCGGCACGCCGCCAAATCAGTTCGACCAAGGGCTTTGAAGGCGGGCGACCTCGTTCCGCGTCGTGTCCAGAACCTATCCAATGCCAACAAGTTAACTCCCCGTTGGAAGGGCCCGTTCACGGTCGTTTCTACTGCTCGCCCAGGGGCCGTTCGCTTGGCAATGGAGGACGGGAGAGAGCTGACCAGCACTTGGAACATCGACCAGCCTCGTAAGTTCTTTGTGTAGGTCTTTCATTTGCTTAGCTGCACGCTTTCTATCAAACTTCGCGCATTTGTTCATCCAAGTCTGTCGGGCTCCATGTAAAGTTCAATCCAATAAACAGTGAATTCTCGTGGCCCCCTGCGGCCCTTTTCACATCTCTGTCTTCTCAGACTACTCTCTCTCTCTCTGGTAACACATGATGGTTGCCCGGCCTTGCGAACACTTGGCTCCGCAATCCTAAGGATTTCTTCCCTGCCCGTATCTAGTTTCAACAAGTCCCTACACTCAAAGTTGCGTAAAACGGCATCCAGCCACGCGGTTAAGTCTGCTCTCGTAAGCCCTCCGCGGCAGAGGCACTTACCGCTCACAGCACAACCACTTGGCAAAGTCTGCTCTCGTAAGCCCTCCGCGGCGGAGGCACTTTCCTTGTTCGGTTACCCCCGGAATAGCCTAACCTACGTCAACAAGCAGTTCAAGGTACGAGTCGATCAGGATACGGGTGTCGCTCTATCTCTCTACTCACGAGCTCGAATTCGCAAACTTAGGTCTTCGAGCGTCGTCCATACCGGGGGCTAGGGTGTTGCTCTTTCTCTTGTGCACCTGTTCGAGTTTGCAAACTCAGGTTTTCGAGCAGCTGTACAACGGGGACTGGGAGTTAGGCTAAAGCATTCTACCGGTTTTGCTTAAAATTGTTTAGCGCTGTTGTGCTTTTCTCTTTTGTCTCATGTTCGTTCTTGTCTTTTTGCTACTCGTTTTTTGCAGGGAAAAGGTAAGCCATTGTGCAAAAGTGAAATCTTTATTGCATACCCGAATATTTACAGCACAACCCTACTTCTACTTTGAAGCGAGCTGCTCCTTCAGCGCCTCATTCTCCATCTTCAGGATGAGGACCTCTCCTCGCGCCTTGAAGCCTTCCATCACCTCAGCTCGGAGACGGTCTGTTTCCTCCTTGCTGAGACGGGCTTGCTCCGCTGCCTTTACGCGGATCGCCTCGACCTCTTCGGTCTTGGCGCGCAGCTGCTCGGCCAGAGCCTCGCTCTGACTAGCTTGCTGCCTAACGGTCTTGAGCTGCTCTTCGAGCTCCTTGACCTTGTCCTCCGCAGTGCTTACACTTGCGGCCTGCCTGTGACTCCTCGGCCTCCTCTGAGCGCCCACAGGCGAGACCTTCTCTGGCTGCTGCGGATGCGGCCTCTCTTGAGACGGTGGGCTCGAGCTTCTTCACCTTTGCCTTCAGCCGGCGTCGGCTTTTGGTAGTCTTTGGATCTTGCTCTTGGACGGCCGCCATGACGGCGCTGCGCTCGATGGTGATGCCGTCCACGAGCTCCTCCATAGTGCCCTTCATGAACTGCAAGAGGGAAGACCAAGTTAGCTTCGGGCAGTTGCTGCTCGAACAGACGAGGTATGGTTTCAGAGCTTACCTCTCCAAGCCGGCGCTTCAAGCTTTGGCGCAGGCGATCCTCGAGGCCATGGGTCACGAGGCCTCTCCTGTTCGGGATCAGACTTGGGCGAGTCTTCCTCCGCCTCGTCCTTTCCCTGCGGGAGCTCGTCCGTGTGGGCGCGGGGGCTAACTCCCCTTCCTCCAGGTCCCCCGTCTGTTCGCCCTCGAGCAAGACAGGAGGCGCCGGAGCCACCACGGGCAAGGCGACCTGCTTGCTCGGCCCGTGGCCTTCACCTTCTTCTCTGGGAGCAGACGCTTCGCCCCGCTCGCCAGTATCCACTTGCTTCCCGACGGCAGGAGCTTCTTCCTGCTCGCCGGAGGCCACCGTCGCCACAGGGACGATTTGCCCCTGCGACGAAGTGCCTGGCAAGACCGCTTGTTCGGTCCCGCCTTCGGCAGCCGGCAGAGCCAGGACCTTGGCTCCGCTGTCCGTGGCTCCGCGCTCCTCTTCCTTGGTCTCCAGCCAGCTGATCGCCCGCCTCAATGAGTCGATCCGATCTTCGTTGCGGGGAGAACCTTGATTCCTGGCGCCGACTTGTCCTTCAATCGGCGACCTCATCACTGCGAGGCACCGCATGCAGTGCTCTGTAGCAAGGACCGCTCCAAAGCCCAGTACACATAGTCCGGGTTTACTTCCTCCTTGGCAGCTGATGAAAAACAGAAGGGTTAGTTCATGCGCGGTTTGATGCAATGTACAAGGAACAGTTTGTTGAGTACGTACCTACCGCGGGGAACGAGACCTTCTTCTTCACCCCTCTGTGTAGTTTGCGCTTCTTGCTTGGGGGCTCCTCCACCTCCTCGCCTTTGCCTCCAGGGGCTTGCGGCGAAAGGCTCAGCTCTCTGCTGAGCTGAGCATTCTTTTGGCGCAACGCAAGTAACTTCTCCTTGCGCGCTACCTCCTCTTCGAGCCTCCTCTGCTCGGCGATCTGCTGCAGCCGTTCCAGATGGCCTGGGTGAGCTTGCGCGAACCGCCTCAGCCAGAGGGTCAGGTTTCGTACCTCTTCGTCGCTCTGCTCGGCGATGAGGGATGGGCTTGGCAATTCCCCTCTTGGCTGACCGCGCTCCCGTTTTCTCTGCTCGGGGCGCTTCTTCGCCGCAGGGGGCTTCGCGGTTGGTTGGCGGCTGCTGCGGCGCGGAGAAGTCCGTGTCGACGCTGCGGCCACCTTCGGCTGCTCGACCACTTTGGCCTTGCCCTTCTTCGCTCCCTCAGTGTCGGAGAGCTCCTCAACGATCACTCCTAGGATCAGTTAGTCCTCCTGCTTGTTCGGGAAGCGAAAGTTAACATATCTACAATAGTACAAGTCTAGCTACACGGGTTGGGGTAAGAGACTTACCTCGTGCATCTTGCGGACGAAATGCGTTCTTGTGGCAGTGAAGGCCACCTTGCCGGTGACTTCCCCGTCCTTCTTTGCTGCCTTCAGCATGGCGTCGACTTGCTCGGTCACCCATGCGTCGGTTGGCATCACTACCCGAACGGAAGAAGTTAGAACCTGTTCGGATGAAATCATCAAAAGAGGTTGAGTCTTAAAGGCACTTACCCGTGCTCTCCCTGGTGATGTCTTCCCATCCCTCTATCTTGTAGAAGGGATAGGGTCTTCTCCTCGTGGATGATTACATTCATTGTAGTCCCGGATAATCTCCGCCTGCGTGAGCCCAAGGCCACGGCGGCGATCTTCCTCGTCGGATACCAATCCTCGGCGGACATCTCCGGCCGAGGCATTGGCGTTCCCTTCGCCGGCGCCTTCCCGGTGAAGACGAGCTTGCTGTCGGCGCTTCTCTTGCTGTAGAACCACCTCGCCCACCACACGCCCATTGAGTCAAGCAGCGGTGGGCGAGGGTACGCGTCGTCGGCGGTGCTCTCGAGCTTGAGGTAGTAGCACCCAAGCGCCCGGCGGCGAGCTGCTCCTCGTCACCGTGTAGTAGTGCGAGAACAGCCCATCTGGCGGATCGATGCTCAGATAGCCCTCGCGACGGTGTGCGGCGGCGGCCATCGAAGGATCTTCGCTCGGATTGAGGTTCGCCATCTCCAATCCGCTTATGTTCAAGAAGGCCTCGACGAAGTCGCCTCGGAGATCTCAACCCGAGCAGTCGAATGCTGAAGTTGACGAACTCTCCCTCAGCTGACTCGGAGTTTCCTCCTCTCGGACGACCTCTAGCTACCGGCGTCGATGTGGCCCTCTTCCTCCCAAACTCTCAAGTCCTCCTCGGTCATGCTAGTACTCACAAACTTAGCCATGGCAGTTCCCAGGATCGGACGAGCAGGTTTGTGGTGGGATTTGGCTCTTTGATCTTTGGCCTTGGTTGGAACTAGGGCTTGGGAAGAGAAGGCATGAGGCAGTGGTGGCATGGCGGCTTGAGTGCTCTTATAGGCACAAAGGTGCGCCCTTGCAACGGTTTTTCACCACGAAACGGCTAGTTTTTACCGCCAACGGCTAAGTAAAAATGGTCATTTATTTTTCTTCTAGTATGGAAGTTACCGTTGAGATCGCTAGCGGATACTTTTTCAGCGTCATGTTGAAGGTGGGTGCTCTGCTCGGATGGATGTGTTTTCTGTTGATTGCAACAGAGTTGCTTTGTTGATCGGGTTTGTTCGGTCCGGACAAGTTGTGTTCGGTTGAACCATAGCACATTGATCGATTGTTGCAAGTCTCTATAGCGACATACTTTCCCTCTTCGTGGCTTTGAGTCTCAAGAGGACGACCCCACTCTAGTGAGTCCTTCCACTTGAGTCTCGGGGGCTAGCTGTCGGGGATAAAACCATGGCCAATTGCTATGGCCCACTTTCTGACGATCCAATCGAACAGCCTTGTTTATATAGTGCAGAGCAAACAGACCTACCGAGGAAATATCGGGCCGGGCTAACTACGAGATTGTAACGAACTCATACATGCCAAATATATCCCGAGGCAGATAAGGCATACTCCAATTCTTGGGGATCACGACTTCTATTCCAATCCGGGAAACCACGTCCAGGTCTTCACGTAGCCGTGCAGAACTCTTGTTCGAGTCGGACTCAAACATGATTCTTTGGCCGTTATGCATTACGCCAGTCAGGAGGCTGTTCGGTAAGACGCATATGGGCCATATAGAACCTTCCAAAGAGCTGAGTCCTGGTAGGCTGTTCGCATTGTCGCACCTGTACACATAATCTCGCCGAGACTTGTTCGTCTCGTCGAGAATCCTCTTGTAATACTCTTTGATATAAAGAAAGGCTGGACGTAGAGCTATTATCTCTCCCGAGAGGCCTGAACCAGGATAAAACCCCATCTCTGTTCGTTCTTTGTTCGTGGTTGTTCGGCGTGTCTCCCATCTCACTTCTAAAGAACCTTAGCGACTTGAGATCGTTATCTCAACCGTCGACAGCCACCTTAGGCCTTGTTTGTTTCAGATTAAAGTTGAGTTGAGTTTTACTGTAGCAAATTTGTGACCACCTCAAAATACATTTTTCAAAATTCAAAAATTATGAAAAAAATTATTTTACAAACTATAAGAAGAACTATTTGAAACCCCATAAAAATGACTACAAAATATTACATCGTTTGGCTTATACAAAAATGATAAATTTTCATTTAATTTAATTTAATCTAAAACAAACAAGGCCTTAGCCACGCACGAACACGCCCCCGAGCTATGCGGAGCCAGCCCGCCCAGCCGTCGCCGCAAGTTCTCACGCGGGTAGGGAAACCCTACCCGGGTGAGGATGCACCGCCTCTGCTCCTCTCTCTCCCTCTTTGACCACCTGAAATGGGCCACAGCCCATGCGTCAAAAGCCCAACACTAATGAAATGCTCCGGTTTCTTGATCAAATGCTTTGGTTTTTAGAAGCCACTTATCTAAACCATTGAAAGTTTCGGTTTCCCTTAGCTTCTTTTTAGCTTAAAAGCAAACTGAACTTCTTCGTGGCTTTGTTGGGTTCTTCTCAAATATGCTGAAAATATTTCTTTAGTCTTTTTTAGCCTTTTTTGAGGGCTCCCTAGTTTTCAGTTTGTAAGCCCACCAAAATTTAAAGATGGATCAAAGAGAGCCAGAAAATTGTAACTGTACTTTGCTTCCTTGCTGAGCTGCAAACAGGAACGATGTTAAACATGTAGTGTAGCTTTGTAGTTATTTACAGATTGTTCTTCAGATAAGTTGTTATCGAGATGTAATAATATCTAATCATCTATGAAAATTAATAAGATGGTGTGCATGAAAAACTAAAATTTTCAACATATTGATATCGGTTTTAAAAAACCGACAAAGAAGTTGAAACCGACAAAGTATCAACTCCTACGGTCCTACCTATATGCACGCCGATTGCCAGGAGAGAAGTGAGCGTACGGCCATTTTGGGGCTGCTACTCTGCGCGGCCTGCGGGCTCGGCCGCACTGGTACTTTTCTCATGGGCTGCATTTAAACAAGCCGGAGCACCCAACCGATCTCGTCCGCGAACCGCACGTTGGGCTGAACGCTTGCGATCGTACGTTGGGCCGAACCTTTGCAGGTGCGCCTGTCAGGCTGGCCGGTCGCCTTCAACCCTCGTGGGCCGGAATCTCTCCTTGTTGGGGTGACGCTTTCTTCCGCATCCTTCGCCGAACGCCTCCAACTTGCAAGCGACGTCCGTACGAGAAACGGAAGGCGCAGAGAGAGACTCGTCGCCGCCGGCGAGAGTCAACGGCCGGGGCGAGCACGCCGGCGCCGGCGAGATAGCAGCCGCACATGCCATGCGCGGAACGAGTCAAGAGTCAAGACCTCGGCGATGGGGCGACGGCAGTGCCCGCGAATTGACCCGGCTCGGACGCATTCATTTCACTCACGCCTGCTTCCTCGAACGGCGCAGCCTCGCCATCACGCGCGCGCACGGTTTGCCGGTGAGAGGCTGAGAGCTTGGCTAACTTTCCCGCGGGGCGCCGGGTCGAGTGGCGAAATTATTGGCTGCATGGTGGTGACAGCCGGATCAAAGGAAGAGGAGGAGGGGAGAGATGAGCGTTGAGTGTCATGCATGGTCTCATTGATGCATGTACTCGGATCCACAAGTATATTTGCCGTCCCTACTGATTTGCATTAGTAATGTCATAGCGGGACTCTACTCTCTGACATCGCCCGATCAAGAATCGAAGGCTTGGATTATTCGGAATACTTTGCTAATTAACGATGATCTAAGTCCGCACCATGCGTTTGTATAGGTATGTTTTTTTCATTTAAATTTCTTTTTTTCATTTCTATTTTTATTTGGAGTCCAAATTGCGTAGAAAAAAATTTCATAATTCTTCTAAAATCCTAATTAACCCATTTTAAATATTTTCTATTTTTGATTTTTTGTTATTTTTTATTTAATTAGCACACAATTAGTGAAAATTCCACTAAATTTCTACTGTTTTTTTTCCACATTTTCATTTATTGGAAAAAAATGTTTTGCGATAGTGGAATTTTTTATGAATAAATTTCACTTTTTTCTACTGTTTTTCCACATTTGTATTTATGGAAGAAACACTTCGCGATAGTGAAATTTTTTGCGAAAAAATTCTACTTTTTTCTACTGTTTTGCCACATTTGTATTTTATGGAAGAAATGTTTCGCGATAGTGGATTTTTTTGTGTGAGGTCAATTTTTGCATAGATATATTTTGTTTTATGTTTATTATAGATTTATTTTTGTTTTTCTATTTATTATAGATTTATTTTTGTTTTCTGTTTATTATAGATTTATTTTTGTTTCTATTTATTTTAGATTTTTTTTTGTAGCACATATTTGCATGGTTGTGCTGCGTTGCTACAGGCGCCTGCACAAATCGGCTGGGTGCAGGCGCCTGCTAGCTGGCACGTCCCTTTTTTATTAAGATCTCAGTGCTTCTTTCTAAAGTCCTCTCAAACCTCCCATTTTGAAGGACTACAAGTTTTTATACATAATCTAACACGGCTTTTGAACAAAACACATGACCTGACGGTTGAGGTTTGAGGAATGTCCTGTCGTGGAATTGCGATACAATGTCTGACGATCTCGATCCTTAGCAGGCAACCGTGGAAGGAGACTGGGTCAGGTCAGACGCTCCATTAATTTACGCCCGTAGAAGCGAAGCTACATTTTTCACCGTAGCCGAGAACAACCTGCGCTTGCTTGGTACGCCTGTAGTACATGTAGTGGAGAATGCACATGTCGTGCTTTTATGGAGAGATTGCACCTTGAAGCGTTTCGCACCACGGCCGCCACCGATTGAATCCAGCGCACCAATTTGACCTGATGATTATGTTCCTCGATCGTGGAAATTCCATGCACCTATAATTTAATACAGTAGAAACTGCAGAGGAGGGAAAGACCGATCTTCCACGGACAGTCAAAGTTCCCATATATAGCTTTCAGCCGAGCCAGCAAAGTTAATGAGCTCCCCCATAATCACTCCAGGAAATAACAGGTGTGTCGAAGCCTGGAATCGTTGATACTAAATACGAAGTCGTCGGAAAAGATCAGTTTCGACGGCTGGCCATGCAATAGATGGCTCAGTCCCGAGCAGTCAAGACTATTTGTCCTAAAATTTGTTGCTCGGTGGTTGTCTTGTGACCGTCGAGAGTGCTAGATCAATCTCGAGGGTTTTGTTTTGACCGTCGAGATGTATAAAGACACTCGAGAATGCAACCGTTTCCTGTAGTGAATCATATCTTGTGAAGTTATTATCATTAGTCGTATTTTCGACTGTGCCGGCCCCTAGAATTGTGAACAAACACCAACCAATCCTTTTTAGACACGTAGAAATTTCAACAGGATATAGTGCTATAAATAACTAGAGAAAATTATACATACACACACTAGGTACTTCAACATTTATAAAGCAACATGTGTCCCCCTCCCACCCTCAGCGCCTCCTATCACGCATGCTGTTGGATGCATGCATGTATGTGCAACCTATTTACTTTTGTTTTTCAGTCATTTTTATTGCAAGCTCCATCAATAAACTGATTGCATCATTACGTTTCTGATTTTCAAATAAAACTAGACCAATCTCACTTTAAAATTTTTTTTTGCTTTACTATAACGAAAACACTTTTGTCAGGACTCCCGGCGCACCCGGACGCGAGCTGTACGCACGCGAAGGAAAATTAAGGCCCTGTGCACATGCATGCAGGGGTGGGGCCCATGGGATTTTTTTCTTTCGGCGACCATAATTTTTGAATTGGTGCTCCAATCCACAAACCGTTTGCGCCAACGTGTTCCTCGTATTTTTACAAACAAAACAAGATATATGTTGTCATATAATCCTTCAAACTTATCTGGTGAAACTTGGGGTTCGCCTAGTAAAACTTAGGTTTCATACTCGTAAAACTTTGCCGAACTATCAAGTTTCATCAGGTTTCATCCAAGTTTTTTCAAGTTTCATCAAGTTTCATCAGGTCAGTTCAAGTTTCATCAAGTTTCAACAGGTTTCACCCAAGTTTTTTCAAGTTTCATCAGGTCAGTTCAAGTTTCATCAAGTTTCAACAGGTTTCACCCAAGTTTCATCAGGTTACATCGAAGTTTCATCCAAGTTTCATCACGTTTCATTAGCACACGGCCAAGTTTTATCAGAATACGGCCAAGTTTCGCTAGTATATGGGTAAGTTTCATAAGTGCCTTCTCCTAGTTTCACATCAAAAAATTGAAAAAGTGAAAAAATCAAAAAATTTAAAAAGTATTTAAAATGGGTTGCTCTCGATTTTAGAAGAATTATGAAATTTATTCCACGTATTTTGAACACTGTTTGAATTTTGTACAAAAATCAGAAGTTTAATCGGGATCTTAATCAAACGACGACTAGCAACGCTGCGCCTTCTTCCATTCATGCGGGAGCACATGCATGTGTTCGATCCACGCGGTGCGCGGCGATCCAACGGATGCCGTTGGTCCAACGGGCGTGCATCCGGACGGACGTCCGGACGCTAGCGCTCGCCTTACTATAATTATGAGCAATGTTTTACCGTTATGCGTACAATAATTTTCTACAAATCTAAGTGCAATATTTCGTATGTACACGGCTTTACTATCTTATCTGTACCGTGTATGTTATACGTTGTAATAAAATGTTGCAAAAGAAATAGGAAAATGTTGTTTATAATTGTAGTAAATCAAATTTTTATATGGTAAGTCCAGATTTGTGCGGGACGTGGTGGGATGGCATGTACGTGGGGAATGAAGGAAATACGTGGGAGGAGGAAACGTGTCAACATACGATAGTTAAAAACGACTTCACCGTATACTGTGGATGCATGCATGCATGCTAAGCTCATCTTGCACTCTTGCTAGCAAGTAGCACCGTAGTCTGTAGCAATGCAAGTACGGTCCAGCGGCTCTTCTTTTTCTCTGGCCTCCACTGCTTGCGTGTAAGTAGGGCTGGACTTAATTTGAACTCAAAGCTCGCGAGTTGTTCAGACTCGACTTGGTTCTGACTCGTTCAGCCTTAAACGAGCACAAGTCGAACCTAGTTTTTAGCTCGTTGGCCTAACCAAGTCAAGCTGACCCTGCCTCGTTCGGGCTGGGCTCGTGTATGATACAATATACAAATATAAAATATCTACTATATTACATATGTAATATGCGATATCTTAGGATTTTTTTTTAACAATTTTACAACATGTATGGTTGTATGCTTGTATAAATAGTTATAGTTACAATTTCTTCTATCCAATAAGTTCATAGTATCTGAGATCTCTTTTTTTTACTTGTTTTTTTTGTTTATTTCATCATATATAGTCTGGCTCGCAAACACTCGTGATCATCTCGCGAGCCGAGCCCAGCCGAGCTAAGTTTTTACCTCAGAGGCTCAGATATCTTGGCTATCTAGCTCGGCTGGTTCTGAGCCGAGGCAACCCTCCGCCCATCGAACTCGGCTCGTTCAAGGGCTGTACCACTGGATGGATCGCCCTATATGATATGTTGTTCCCTTTCGTCCGTACGTGTACTAGCTGCGCCGTCGTGTCGCTCCCCTGCTCCCCTCTGTATGACGCTGGTGTACCTGGCATACGGCGCCGGCCGGGCGTTGCCTGAACGGTGGAGACGATCGACACGCCGCCGGCGACTGTTCAGGGAATAGACTTCAGATCGGCATCCCCCTCTCCCCGTGTTAATTTGTTTCCCGTCAGTATTGAACGCCCCGTTTCAACCTCGATCGTGCATGCATGCGAGCTAGTTTGACCTAGCTTGCGCTTTTGTACGTTTCTTTACTTCCTCATTAGACCGACGCACGCACGTACTCTCTTGATCGTAAACGATCGATCGGCACATTTTATCATGTGCAGATGTGCTCATGTCCTTTGCTAGTGCATGATTAATTTGTGCTTTTCAGCGTCTGTACAAGCATGAGGTTGAACATGTGGGGGCATTGGGACGACGTCGCCTCATCCAGTAGCGCAGAAAGGGTACGTGTGCCCAATAAAGTCCAGGAAGAACGGCCTAACATGCATTGTGACCGCACGATGGGGGAGTTCTGAATTCCTGCAATAATTAAGGAGCGAGGTGGTCCGCTTGTTTGTGCGGTTAGATTTGTTTTGATATATAGAATTTATCTCTAACTCATAATCTATCTCTAATATATCAGATCGGATTTAGAGTTTATCTTTAATATATTATATCAGCTTTAGTATTTAATTTGAATTTCTAATATTTTCTTTTAATCTAAGCCGCATAGATTTTTTATTTTTCATAATTTATGTGAGAATTTCTTTGATTAATCTAGGTCGTTATAATTTGGTCCCACAATTGATCGAACGGTTAAAATAATCATATTATATAATCTTCAGTATTTAATCTAAATTTTTAATATTTTTATTTTAATCTAACCCGTTATAATCCGGCCCAACAAAAATCAGCGGCATAGATCTTTTATTTTTTTTCTTGATTTACGTGAGAATTTCTTTGATTGATCTAGGCTGTTATAATTTGGTCCCATCCTTGATCGAATGGCTGAAATAATCTGGCTGATGTGGACTAACGTGGTGCCTCCGTTTTCCTCTACTTTAATAATATAATAATAATAGCGAGCGAGGTCCACACGTTTGCGCTGCTAGATTTGTTTCGGCATATAGAGTTTATCTCTAACTCATAATGTATCTCTAATATATCAGATTGGATTTAGAGTTTATCTCTAATATATTACATCAGCTTTGGGATTTAATCTGAATTTCTAATATTTTCTTTTAATGTAAGCCACATAGATCTTTTATTTTTTTTCTTGATTTATGTGAGAGTTTCTTTGATTAATCTAGGCCGCTATAATTTGGTCCACCGTTGATCGAACGACTAAAATGATCATATTATATCAACTTTAGTATTTAATCCGAATTTCTAATATTTTATTTTAACCTAAGTCTTTATAATTCGGCCCACAAAAATCAGCGGCATATATCTTTTATTTTTTCCTTTATTTATGTGAGAAGTTCTTTGATTAATCTAGTCCGTTATAATTTGGTCCCACCGTTTATCAAACGATTGAAATAATCTGGGTGATGTGGACTAACGTGGTGGTTCCATTTTCCTCTACTTTAATAGTATAATAATAGATGAATTATTCGTTAGAAATACTAATTTCAAGAGCTTTTGGGGGTGGTTTGAAGAAACTGGTCTGTTTGGAATCCAGCTTTTCTAACCAAGGAAGATTTGAGTCAACAACACTATTTGAAATAAGCATTTCAGCGCATGACGTCAACTTAGATAATATCTCATATACCCTATACACATATAAAGATGCATATGAACTATGTGTCATGGGTTAACTGTTTCAACTAAGAGCTTAGCTATATCGGTGGCTTTGAGATTTGTAAAAAATGTAAGTAAGTTAAAACTTTTGATTTTGCAAACACGTCTGGATTATAGCCTTAAGCGAAAGAATTTTTTTTTTCTGAACAACAGTAAAGAATTGGCTCCTGGTGTTTCCGTGTGGAGATTGGAGAAAGAGGTTTATCGCACGTACGGCCGCCCGCCGTTTGGTCTTAAACTACTACTCCGGCCAATCTTTGGGCAGTTCGACCAAAGATCGCGGATCTGCATGACGGATATAGTATCGTACGCTACGGGGAAACTGGTTTCCGTGGATCGATGTATCATTCACACGTCGCCCTGACTTTCTGGCAAACGTAAGCAGTGAGGTTTCAAATAATGCTAAACTACATAAAGAGTTCAGATCCATGTGTTCCTAGTGTTTTTGTGCTTGCAACGGTGCAACTTCGTCGTGAGTTGATGGCACGGCCGGTGAGAGAGAGGCCGTGCCACAGATCCGCAAATGTGGGTGCACATTTCAGCATGAAGCTATCCGTACCCACGTTTGTCTTGCTCTTGCAGAACCGAAGCTATCCGATGGGATCGCATATATAGGCCTGGTACATTTAGCCTAATATAGCGTAGCGTAGCGTTTCAGTAAAATTTATCTTTTTTATATAGTTTTTTTGGTGTACTAATTTGTAATAATTTTTCTCAAGTTTGTTAGTTGTCCTCTTAAATATCCTAAAATTATTTTTAAATTATTTTTTACAATATTTAAATATCTATTTAAAGACTTTTAAATTTTGCTAAAACGCTACGCTACGCTGAAATGTGCTGGACAATAGCTCATCCCACCGATGTTGCTTCTAGGATAGATCGTAATGAGTTGTATATATCGCTGTAGAGATTGAAACATTCTTCCATTGTTAGAAAAAAAAAAGAAGCTACAGAGGCTCCCCAGTGTGTGGCAGGACGAAGAGAAGCATATCGTCGGTAATAGAAGCTAAGAGCATCACGGTTTTTAAAAGCTTTTCACTAAGAGACTGTTTGGTTGCACGAACCATCTCAGCCTGGCTCGTATGAGTCAGCCAAGCTGAGATGAGCCAGGTTGAGGAGATGCAAGTGATGTTGTTTGGTTACCCTACACCTGTTAAGGCAGGCTGCGGAGAGATGTTGTTTGGTTAACTGTACAGATTAGTGTGGGATACACAGATTTAAGAATAGGACATAATTTTTTTAAAAAAGTTCTAGAAAATCTATAAATTTTAAACGAAAATAAAAAAGTTCAAAACAAACAATAGTTATTAAAAATTCAAAAACAAAAATTTTAATCTTTTGAAATTTATATGGCAAGTGTGGTCTAATTTTGTTCGAAAAAATGTCAGGAACTCATTTTTGAAATTGGTTCGGTAATCGGATATTGTCGACGGTTGAGATAACGATCTCAAGTCGCTAAGGTTCTTTAAAAGTGAGATAGGAGACACGCCGAACAACCACGAACGGCAACGAGCAGAGATGGGGTTTTATCACGGTTGGGCCTCTCGAGAGATAATGACCCACGTCCAGCCTTTCTTATATATCAGAGATGAATACAAGAGGTGGCTCGACGAGACGAACAAGTCTCGGCGAGATGTACAGGCGAGAATCAGGTGTCTACCAGATACGAAAAGTCAGATCAAGTCCCCTCTACACGCCGTAGGGGCCTTGTTTATATAGTGCGGAGCAAACCGACCTACCGAGGGAATATCGGGCCGGGCTAACTACGAAATCACAACGAACTCGACATGCCAAATACATCCCGAGGCAGATAAGGCATACTCCTAGTCTTGGGGATCACGACTCCTACTCCGATCCGGGAAACGACGTCCGGGTCTTCACGTAGCCGTGTAGAACTCCTGTTCGAGACGGACTCAAACACGATTCTTTGGCCGTTACGTACCATGCCAGCCAGGAGGCTGTTCGGTAGGATGCATATGGGCTAGATAGAACCTTCCAGGGAGCTGGGTCCTGGTAGGCTGTTCAATTGGGCCGTCAGGGAGTGGGCCATAGCAATAGGCCGTGATTTTATCCCCGACAGCTAGCCCCCGAGACTCAAGTGGAAGGATTCACTAGAGTGGGGTCTTCCTCTTGAGACTCCAAGTTACGAAGAGGGAAATTTTGCTGCTACAAAGACATGTAACAACCGAACGAACATGTTAGGGTTCAACCGAACAGGACTTGTTCGGGACGGAGCAAACCCGATCAGTACCGAGCAATTCCGTTAATCAACAGGAATCACATCCGCTCGGCGAGCACTCACCTTCAACGCGACGCTGAAAAAGTAATCGTTATGTAACTCAGCGGTAACTCATCGTCATTTGCTTGGAATAAAAGCAAAGCGACCGTTTTACCTAGCACATTCTGATAAAAACTAGCCGTTTTGTGGCAAACCGTTGCAGAGCTACGCATATGGGACTATAAAAGCTCCCAAGCCGCTCGCGGCTAGCCATTTCTGCTCTCGAGCTTTTCCTTCCCAAGCCCTAATTCCAACCGCATTAAGCACCGAGCACCCAAACTCCACCACCAAACCTGCTCGTCCAACTCTGGGAACAGTTATGGCCAAGTTCGTTAGCTCTAGTGCATCCGAGGAGGACTTGAGAGTTTGGGAGGAGGAGGGTCACATCGACACCGGTAGCTGGAGGCTGCCCGGGGAGGAGGAAACTTCGGAGCCGCTTGAGGGAGAGTTCGTCAACTTCAAACAGTTCGCACTGTTCGGGTTGAGATCTCCCGAGAGCGACTTCGTTGAGGCCTTCTTGAACATTAGCGGATTGGAGGTGGCGAACCTCAATCCGAATAAACATCCTCCAGATGGCGTCTTCGCACTTTTGTGCGAGGGCTATCTGAGCATTGATCCGCCGGTGAAATTGTTCCTCCATTACTATATGGTAACGAGGAGCAGCTCCGCCGCTCGGCTACTGGGTGCTACTACCTCAAGCTCAAGACCCTTTGTCGACGACGCGCAGTACCCCATCCTTGTTGCTTGATTCAATGGGCGTGGTGGGCGAGGTGGTTCTACACCCGTGAAGCGACGACAATGAGCTCATCTTCACCGGAAGGCGCGCGTGAAGGAACACCGATGCCTCGGCCGGAGATGTCCGCCGAGGATTGGTACTTGACGAGGAAGATCGCCTCCCTCGTGAGCCTCGGGCTCACGGGCAGGGAGATCATCCAGGACTTCACAGCGAACAGGATCTGTCCGCTGCGGAGTAGACCCTATCCCTTCTACAAGATAGAGGGATGAGAAGACATCTCCAGGGAGAGCACGGGTAAGTGCCTTTAAGACTCAACCTTTCTTTGATGCTTCTTCCGAACAGAAACTGAGAGGACTTCCTGTTCGGGCAGAAAAACCAACCGACGCATGGGTGACCGAGCGGGTCGACGCCATGCTGAAGGCAGCCAGGAAGGACGGCGAGGTCACCGGCGAGGTGGCCTATACCTGTCCGCGGAACGTGCTTGTCCGCACAGCCGAGGTATGTTGCTCGAACCCTCGTCTGCGTAGCTGGATTCGCACTGTCGTAGATGCTAACATTCCCATTCCGAACACACAGGAGGACCAGCTGATCATTGGAGGGATCGTGGAGGAGCTCTCTGGGTCGGAGAAGGAGAAAGCGAAGAAGGACAAGGCCATGGCGGCCACAAAGCCCAAGGCGGCGGCCGAGGCGACGGGAGCTCGCCGCGCCATGGCGGCCGCCTTCCCTCAAAGAAGCCTGGTGTGGCGACGGAGCGCGTCGAGCAAACCAAGCGCGCGCGCGGCCAGCCAAGCGGGAAACAACCAAGCTCCTCCCTCCTCGCCGAGCAAAGCGACGAAGAGGTAAAGACACTGACCCTCTGGCTTAAGCGATACGCGCAGGCTCACCCAGGCCATTTGGCACGGCTGCATCAGGTCGCCGAACAGAGAAGGCTCGAAGAGGAGGTCGCGCGCAAGGAGAAGCTTCTTGCGCTGCGTGAGAAAAGCGCTCAGCTCAGCAGGGAGCTGAGCTCATCGCCACGAGCGTCCGGGGGCCGAGACGAACAAGGCGCTAAGGAGCCCCCGAGGAAGAGGCGAAAGGTTTTGGCGAAAAAGATTAAGATCAAGCCCTCCACGGCAGGTATATTGTAATGAAACTTTCGTCTTTTAAAATTTCCCTAACCGCACCAGGCTCAACCATTCTCTTTTTCATCAGCTGCCCAAGAGGAGATTGCCACGGACGACGTCGACGAGGCGATCGAGCGATCTCTGCTGCCCGAGCACCTGCACGGTGCGTCGCGGGCAGTGAGGTTGGCCAGCCTCAAGGACAAATTGGCGACATGGAACTGTTCCGCCAAGTTCGGCGACCAGCTCGATCTGTTGAAGGACGATGGAAGCGGCTGAAGCGGAAGAGGCGGCGGGCAGCGCCACGGATAGCGGGGCCAAAGCGTTGGCCTCGCAAGCTGCCCAAGGTGGGACCGAGCAGGCGATCCTACCGGGCACTTCGTCGCAGGGGCAGCTCGTCCCTGGGGCGACGGAGGCTACCGGCGAGCAGGGTGAAAGCCCCGCCGCCAAGGAGCAAGAGGAAACCCACGAGCAGGACACATAAGTTCCCCCACCAGTGGAAGCTACGGTGCCGCCCGGTGGAGCGGCTCCGACCTTGCCCGAGGGTGATCGGGTAGAAGAGGAAGAGGGGCAGGAGCGCGACGGTGAAAGTTCTTCGCCCGCCGCTCCTGCTCCTGGGCAAATGCGCTCCGGCAAGAAGAAGGAGCAAAAAAGACGGCGACGAGGGCGACGTGCCGGTCTCATCCCGCACAAGCGAGGCTTCGTGACGCATGGTCTCGAAGATCGCTTACGCCGGGGACTGAAGCGCCGACTCGACAAGATAAGTTCCAAAACCAACCTGGTCCAGTCGGGCAACATCAGAGCGAAGTGGTTAACTTGTCTTCTCTCTCAGGTCTTCAAAGATACCATGGAGGAGCTCGAGGATGGAGTCACCGTCGAACGGAGCGCCGTTCTGGCGGGTTTCGAGAGCGACTTGAATGAGGGGCTCAAGAGAGCCCTCCACGCCCGACCATGAGCCGAGCAAGTTGGCGGCGAAAATAAAGAAGCTCAAGGCTCGGTTGACCGAGGAGAGGCAATCCTCGGGGGCTCTTCGGGAAGAGGCCGAGGAGCTTCGCGCGCAGGCCCGAGGGCGAGCGTCGCGGAAGGTGAGCCAGGCCGCACGAAGTGGCTGGAAGAGCAGCTCCACGACGCGTCTGAATGGCAGAAGCTGCTCGTGAATCAGGTAAAGCAGCTCGAGGCCCAGCTCGCCGAAGAAAAGTCGACTTTCGCGGCACTCCAGGAGAAAATCTCCACCTGTGGGCGTCACGGGAGGAGGCCGAGGAGATCTTGTGGTGGCCGCAAGGACTAGCACCATGGAGAAGAGGGTCGAGGAGCTAGACGAGCACTCAAGACCACCGAAAGCAATGAGCCGGCCAGAGCGAAGATCTGGCCGAGCAGTGTGGGCCAAGACCAAAGAGGTCGAGGCTCTCCGTGGAAGCAGGCGGAGAGCAGCCAGAGCAAGAAGGAGGAATCGGACCGTCTCCGAGCTGAGGCCAGAGAGGGTTTTAAGGCCCAAGGGGAAGTCCTGCGCCTCAAGAAAGTGGTCGAGGAGCTCAAGGAGCAACTCGCTTCTAAGTAGTTGTAGGGCTGTAACTCGAAAGGGACTTTTGTACCTGCAAATTTTGCTAATAAAGAACTTACTTTTTCCTGCAAAAAAGAGCAGCAAAAGATAAGAACGAACAGGAAACCAAGAGCAGGGCACGAAAGTGCTAGAAAGTTTTGAGAAAACCGGTAGGACGCTTAGCCTAACTCCCAGCCCCCGTTGTGCAGCTGCTCGAGGACCTGAGTTTGCGAACTCGAACAGGTGCACAATAGAAAGAGCGACACCCTAGCCCCCGGTACGGACGGTGCTCGAAAACCTGATTTTGCGAATTCGAGCACGTGCGTAGAGAGTTAGAACGGCACCCATATCCTGATCGACTTATCCCAAAAACTGCTCGGCGACGTAAGTTAGGCGATTTCAAAGGTAACCGAACAAGGAAAGTGCCTCTGCCGCGGAGGGCTTACGAGAGCAGACTTTGCCAGGTGGTCGTGCGTGCAGCGGTAAGTGCCTCTGCCACGGAGGGCTTACGAAAGCAGACTTAGCCGCGAGGCGAGAAAGCCTTTTTACGCAACCTTGAGTTGAGAGACTTGTTGAAACTGGATACGAGCAGAAAAAAATCTTTAAGATTGCGGAGCCAAGTGTTCGCAAGGCCGGGCAGCCATCAAGTGTTACCAGAGAGAGGGTAGTCCTGACAAGACAGAGATGTGAAAAGGCCTCAGAGGACCGTGAAAATTTCACTATTAAATGGATTGAACTTTACATGGAACCCGACAGACTTGGACGAACAAAGGCGCGAAGTTTGACAAAAAACGCGAAGCTAAGCAAACACTGAAAGACCTACACAAAGAACTTACGGGTGGTCGATGTTCTAAGTCTTTGGTCGACTCTCTCCGTCCTCCATTGCGGCGAACAGCCCAGGCGGCGAAAGCAAAGCAACGCCAGTGGAATCGCCCTCCCAACGGGAGTTAGCTTGTTGACATTGGACGGAGTTCGAACACGGCGCGAACGAGGTCGTATTCCGCAAAGCCCTTGGTCGAACCGATTTGGCGGCGTGCGGTGAAGATCTTCTTTGGTAGCGCCATTCGACTTGTGCCCGGTCGCGTGTGCCTCGAGGAGGTCGAGATCGAGTAGGCGCTCTTACTCGTCGTCAACCAAGTTGACCGAGCTCGTGCGAGGCAAACCGAGTACTATTTCGGCGGGCAGGATGGCTTCTGCACCGTTGACCAATTAGAAAGGAGTTTCCCCGGTTGCCCGGCTGGCCGTAGTGCGAACTGCCCAGAGGACGGAAGGAACTTCGTCAAGCCAGGCCTTGTTGTGCTCGCGGAGTGCCGCGAACACGCGCCGTTTGATACCCTGAACGATCTATCCGTTAGCTCGCTCGACTGCTCCATTGCTCTGTGGATGTGCCCGAGGCGGAAGCGAACCTTGGTGTCGGTATTCGCAGTATTCTGGAATAACTTCGCTCGAATCGGTGCGCGTTATCGGTGATCAGCTTATGGGGAATCCCAAAGCGCGTGACCACGTTTCTTTTGAAAAAGCGCACAACCGTTTTGGCGTGAAGAGACGACACAGGCTCTGCCTCAATCCACTTCGTAAAGGTGTCGATGGCGACGAGCAAGTGTGTGTAGCCCTTGTACCCCTTAGGGAACGGGCCGAGCAGATCCAGACCCCATGTGGAGAAAGGCCAAGATGGGGGGATCGTTTGGAGCTCTTGGGCGGGCTTATGTGCCTTCCGGGCGTGAAATTGGCAAGTCTTACACTTTGTCACGATGTCCCGGGCATCTTGTAACGCTGTAGGCCAGTAATAGCCCATGCGAAACGCTTTGCCGACCAGAGTTCTGAAGGAGGCGTGGTTGCCGCAGACACCCTCGTGTATGACCCTAAGAAGGAACACACCCTCCTGTTGAGAGATGCACTTGGAGAGGACTCCTAGAGCACCTCGACGGTAAAGGATGCCGTCCATTAGCTTGTATGGAGCAGCACGCCTTGTAAGCCGGGAACGTTAAACCGTCTTGAGCGATGTCCCATCTCAGAAGGTACCGGACAAATGGCGTTGTCCAGTCCGCAGCCTGCGCGATAACGGAGACAGCACCACCTGTATCTGTTGCCTCATCCGGAGACGTGATAGAGGGCTTGTAAAAGTGCTCGACGAGCACCCCTGCCGGAGCAGGTTCGCGTGAGGATCCAAACTTGGATAGTTGGTCGGCCAAGAAGTTGTCCTTCCTAGGCACGAAGAGCACCTCGAAAAATCGAAAGTGCCGCCCAACTTCCTCACCTCAACCAGTATCGCGCCATTGAGTCATCGCAAAGACCGATACTCCTTGTTTACGGTTGATGACCACCGTGAATCTCCTTCACGAGTTAGTCGTTGGACACCGAGCGACTTGCATGCTCTTAGTCCAAAGGAGAGGCCTCGTACTCCGCATGGCGTTGTTAGTCGCCGCAAAGTGTAGTTGGATAGAATATGGAGTTGCTCTCCTTGAGGAGATGAGAACAAAACCAGCCCCGAGTTTCAAAGTCTGTGAGCCGTCAAAAACATGGTCGGGGGTCATCGGGTTGCTCGGGAGCTCCACAGGATTTAAGGCAGATCCATTCGGCGACAAAGTCACCAAGACACGAGACTTAATAGCGATTCGAGGCGAAATGCGAATATCAAATTCGCGGTTCCATTGCCCATTTAGCTATACCTCCGCCAACTTCCTTGTTCCTTAGAATTTCTCCAAGAGGGAACTTGATCGGGACCAGTATTTGGTGCGTCTGGAAATAATGGCGAAGTTTCCTGGAGGACATGAGCAAGGCGAGAGCGACACGGACCTCGTGGTAATGCTCATTTGATCCGTGAAGTACCTCGCTCATGTAATAGATTGGCCGCTGGATGCCTTCCCTTTCCACCGTCAAGACCGCGCTCACCGCTTGATGCATACAGCCAAGATAGAGCAAGGGCTGTTCACCGTATCGCGGGGTGGTCAAGACAGGTGGGTTGGACAGGTATTGCTTTAGATCTTGGAAAGATCGATCAGCCTCGTCTGTCCACTCGAAACCGTTGTGTTTATGCAGGCCTTAAGAAGGGCGACTGCGTTATACTGACGGAAATAAACACCTTAGAGTAGCCATCCGTCCGGTGAGGCTCTGAACTTCCTTGACGGTAGTTGGAGCCTTCATGTTTTCAATGGCCTCGATTTTTTTGGGGTTGGCAGATATGCCTTGCGAACCAATTACATAACCGAGCAACATTCTAGATTAAACACCAAAGGTGCACTTCTCTGAATTTAACTTTATTCGATGCCTGTTAAGATTTCGGAAAGTCTCGGTCAGGTCTTTTATATGATCTGCAGCATACTTGCTCTTTACAACTATGTCATCGACATAGACCTCCAGGTTTCTTCTGCGCTGTTCTGGGAAAGTCTTCTCCATTAAGCTCTGGAACGTGGCACCAGCATTGCGCAGACCGAAATACATGGTCGTATAGCAGAAAGTGCCGAAGGGGGTGATGAAGGCAGTCTTCTCTTCACCCTCGGGGGAGATGCTTGTTTGGTGATAACCGGAGTAAGCATCCAAGAAACTCAAGAGGTGGGCATCCGCAGTCGCGTCGACCAACTGGTCTATGCGAGGCAACGGGAAATTGTCCTTAGGACAAGCAGCGTTCAGATCTGTGTGATCGACACACATCCTCCACTTGCCGCCTTTCTTCTTTACAATGACAGGGTTGGCCAGCCACTCGGTGTGATCAACCTCGCGGATGAAACCAGCAGCGAGCAGCTTACCAAGCTGATCCTTGATGATCCCCTGTTTGAAGTCCGAAAAGCGACGAAGCTTCTGGCGAACAGGCTTTTTGTCCGACCGGACGGCCAGTTTGTGCTCGATAACCTCCCTTGGGACTCCGGGCATGTCAGATGGCTCCCAGGCAAACACATCTGCATTAGCTCGGAGGAAGGCAATGAGCTCGCTTTCCTATTTGGGGTCCAGATTGGCCCCCAGGTGAACTGTCTTGGAGGAATCATCCACAGACAGCGGAACTTCCTTGGTCTCTCCTCCTGGCTGAAGGGAGACTACAGGGCGTCTGAGACTTAGTCTGCGGAGCTTGAGGCCTCGAGGTGGAAGCTGGTCGACTGAGGCGAGGGCGCTCGTCGCAATCGAGAGCGGCCTTATAGTTACCCTTGACCGTGATCACACCGTTGGGACCCGGTATTTTCACGCAATGATATCCGTGATGAGACACGGCCATGAACTTGCCAAGAGATGGCCGGCCCAGGATAGCATTGTATGCGGATGGGAAGTCAACCACATCGAATGTGATCAACTCTGTCCGGAAATTGCTTGGACTGCCGAAGGTAACGGGCAGAACGATCTGCCCCAACGGCTGAACAGCTTCTTCGGGAACAATGCCGTAGAAGGGCATCGCGACCTCTTTAAGTTTGGAGCGAGGAATTTGCATCTCGTCCAAGACCTTAGCAGAGAGCAAGTCCAAAGCGCTCCCGCCGTCTACGAGTACACGGCCAACTCTCGCGTTGCTGATGGTTGGAGCGACCACCAGTGGGAGCCTCTATGGCTTGGTCATCTCAGTGGGGCAATCCTCCTGAGAGAAGGAGATGGAAACCTCTATCCACTTCATCGATTCGGGCTGAGGCTTGCCCTTTTCAGCGTTAGACCTCGGCAGCTTCCTTGAGGCTGCGTCGAGAGGTATAAGCCGAGGAGCCGCCGAAGATGACGGCGATATGGTTCACGGGCTCTTGATACTCGTCGTCGTCCTGATCACCATCATCGGTTTGGCGCTTGGCCTTACCGGCTTCACCTTTTTCGGCAGGGTGGGCATTGGGCCCTTGCCGTTGTAGAAATCCTCGAGCTTCGCAGCCCAGGTCCTACAGTGGCGTGTATCATGCCCGTGATGCCGGTGGAATTTACAATATCGGTCATTATGACCTTTCTTGCCTTGGTTGCCTCCCTGGACGGGCTTCTTGCCCTTATAGTTATTGTTGGGCTTTTTCTGCCCATCCTTGGAAGGACGTGTGCGATCTATACCGGCGACAGTGTTGTTCGCATCACCCTTCTTTTTCTTCTGGAACTTCTTGTCACCAGGATTGTTGCTACTCTTCTTCTTCTCCTCCACACCAGGTTGGGCGGGCAGCTCGCCCTTGTCGAACGCCTTCTTATACTGAACGCGTTCTGCCGCGTTGGCATAGCGATCAGCCGCCTTGAACAGGTCGTTGGCGGTCCAAGTCTCATTGATCTCGAGATCCTGGGTGAGCCGCTCGTCGCGGACTCCATTTTTAAAGGCACGGATAACAGATTCGTCCGAGATGTTCGGCATTGTGTTGCGGATCTTGATGAAACGCTTCACAAAGTTGCGGAGGGTCTCCCCGTTCATCTAGATCATCTGGTGCAGATCATCATCCTTGCCTGCAACGAGCGTAATGACTCGAAATTAGCAATCGAGGCGTCACAAAGTTGGTTCCAAGAAGAGATGGAACCTTCCTGCTGATTGAACAGCCACGTCCGAGTAGCACCCTCAAGGACAGTCGGGAGGTAATTAGTCATGACAAGTTCGTCACCCCCGGCCGCCATGATGGCCATAGCGTAGATGGAAAGGAACTCCTCTGGGTTCTGGGTCCCGTTGTACCTCTCCATGTGTCCGGGCTTGAACTTTGAGGGCCACCGAACAGAGCGGAGCTCGTCGGAAAAGGCCCTGCAGCCCAAGGCGTAAGACCGACCACCTTCCCCGGCAGAACCTAGCCTGGAGAAGACATTGGTCCTGTTGGTCGGGGGAACTCTTGCTGAGCGGGAGGTTTCTGCTTGGAGGAACTCTCTCCATGATAAGCCCCCGCGCTCCTTCCTCGTGGTTGCGACAACGCGCTCCTCACGAGGGGATCGTCTGTGATCGTCGCGCGCACGTTTGCCCCTGTGGTCGCGATGACTACGGGGACTCGGCGAGCGGCGGCGACCACGGCGGCTTGTTCGTGGGCGGTAGTCGCCGGCGGTGGCGGCGATCCGCGATCGTCGGATCGCTCCATCGTCGAATCTACGGGACAGGCTCACCGCGTTGCCCGGATGATGCCTCACCTATAGACATAAGGCCCTTGGCCAATTTCTCAAGGTGAGTAGCCACTTCATCGCTCACGAGGACGAGATTGTCCTGGTGAGCGGATCTGATTACGGTTGCTAGGGCCTGGAGCCGTTCCCGGCTCTGCTCAATTGGTCCTGGGATCCCTGAAGCATCCGCGTCTTGCCCGATTGAGTGCAGGCAGCGGGATTCCACCGGCGGTGAACTTGTACCGGGAGTCTTGGCGTAGGTGTGCGAGGCGGATCTCGTCGCTGACGCTTGCGCTGATCGCGGATCTGCGCCAAAGTTTGGTCGATGGATTCGTCGAAAGTGCGGCGAACAATGTCTTGCTTTGAAAGCGGTTATGCGGCTCCATCCGGGTGCCGAAGCGGAATTGACTCGCTCGATCTCTTGACCATCGTGACCGTGCGGGATCCCCGAGGTCCCTGCACCAGCCATGTTGACGACGCGGTGGCCATGCGCGCTAGACGGTGTCATCGCTGTGTCACCACAGGAAGAATCGACCGACATAACCTTGGAATCCGATAGATCTAAACCGGCGTAAAGATCGTCGGTTCCGTATTCATCGTCAATGACGGGAGCTCGACCAGAGATCATCTCCGAGGCGTATCCAGAGACCTCTGTCTCGGATACAGACATCGATCTAGGACGATAAGATCGATTCGAGCTAGCAGGGGAAGAAACATCCTGCCCTTCTGAGTCGTAGTCCTCAGGGAGAATCTCCTTATCGCTGATAGAGTTCGACATGCTCGATCTGCGTGTCCCCACGGACGGCGCCAACTGTCGACGGTTGAGATAACGATCTTAAGTCGCTAAGGTTCTTTAGAAGTGAGATAGGAGACACGCCGAACAACCACGAACGGCAACGAACAGGAGACATGGGGTTTTTATCCTGGTTCGGGCCTCTCGAGAGAGATAACAGTCCTGCGTCCAGCCTTTCTTATATATCAGAGATGAATACAAGAGGTGGCTCGACAAGACGAACAAGTCTCGGCGTGATGTACAGGCAAGAATCAGGTGTCTACCAGATACGAAAAGCCAGATCAAGTCCCCTCTACACGCCGTAGGGGCCTTGTTTATATAATGCGGATCAAACCGACCTACCGAGGGAATATCGAAATTTGGGCTAACTACGAGATCTGTGAACTCGACATGCCAAATACATCCCGAGGCAGATAAGGCATACTCCTAGTCTTGGGGATCACGACTCCTACTCCGATCCGGGAAACGACGTCCGGGTCTTCACGTAGCCGTGCAGAACTCCTGTCCGAGACGGACTCAAACACGATTCTTTGGCGTTCGCACCATGCCGCCCAAGAGGGCATTGGTAGGATGCATATGGGCCAGATAGAACCTTCCAGGGAGCTGGGCCCTGGTAGGCTGTTCAATTGGGCCGTCAGGGAGTGGGTCATGGCAATGGGCCGTGATTTTATCCCCGACAGATATACTAGTCAAAAGATATAACCAAAACCTTGTCGGAGCACACCTTGCCACCTCAGCCACATGCTCACAGGAGCGCTCTCGGGAGCCTGGCTCCCCAGATACGGCCAATTCCAACGTTCCTCCTTAGCCTGGCTCCAAAGGGCATGCAATCATCCAAACACTTGCTCTCTATTTCACCCAACCAACCAAACACGCCCTAAAATTCTTTCCACTCGCCTGGTCGGTTTCATAGATGAGCTAATCTCACCCAGTTAGAGCGCCTTCATAAAAAATGTCACATCCAAGATAACTTTCTTTTTTGTCCAAAGAAAATCCAAACTTCTTCACATATCCGGCACGCCGGCCCTCCTGCTGAAGCTAGACCTCCAAAACTCCTTTGACTCAATTTCTTGACCCTACATTCTAGACAACCTTCGCGCCTGCGGCTTTGGTGATAAGTGGAGGAATTGGATCGCTTCCTCTCTGCGGTCCTCCTCTTCCCAAATCCTCCTCAACGACTCCCTCGGTCCCTTTCATCATCCATCGCAAAGAGCTCCGCCAGGGGGACTCGTTGTCCCCTTTCCTATTCAACCTTGCAATTGAACCCTTTGCAACGCCTTCTGCACATCGCCACTGAGGAGAGGGTCCTTTCATCACTTAGAGGCATCCCGGCCAACCTACATATCTCTCTATACGTCGACGATGCTGCAATCTTTGTGGCGTCGATCAAGGATGAGATCTCGGCGTTGGCCCAGATACTGCAGATATTTGGCGCAATCTCTAGCCTCCGCACCAACTTTGAAAAGAGTCAGGTCATGCCCATCGAGTGCGAGGGGCTTGACCTCGGAAACATTCTCGTCGACCTTCCCGTGCGGTGAACGTACTTCCCTATCAAGTACCTTGGCCTCCCGCTCGCCATGAAGAAGCTAAAGCACGTCCATTTCCAACCTGTAATCAACAAGATCGCGGGCCGTCTGGCAGGCTGGCTGGGGCAAATGATGTCAAAAGGAGGCCGGTAGAGTCACATTGCTCAAGTCGGTTCTCTTGGCCCTACCGTCCTACACCCTATCAGTGATCTCCCTGCCTACCTCGGTCCTTTAGAAGATCGACAAACTGCGTCGCGCCTGGCTTTGGCGCGATAATGACAATGTTGCGGCTGACGGGTGTCGTGTCAACCGGAAACTCGTCTGTTCCCCGGCTACCCTTGGAGGGCTCAGGGTGCTCGACCTAAAGAATTTTGCCCGCACCCTCTAATTGTGTTGGCTTTGGCTGGCCAAATACGGCTCCCCCAGATCGTGCCTCGTCTCACTGGATAGGGTGGACCCTACTAACGTGGCGCTATTCAGAGCGGGCACTGAGTTGGTACTTGAGAATGGTGCCACCTTCCATTTTTGGACCGACGCTTGGATACTTGGGCAATCTCTAAAGGAAGTGGCCCTGGACTTTTTGCGGACTCCGCTCGAAACAACCGCACAGTCGCTGATGCCATGCACAATGACAATTAGTTGTTGGACTTATGACGGAATTTCACTCCCAACCTCGCTGTGGAGCTGGTCACCCTCTGCCAAAAGATCAGTCGTGCTGCGCTCCGTCCGAACCAGCTGGACCGAGCCGTTTGGTGTTCTCCACAGATGGGAACTTCTCTGTCTGCTCAGCATACCGCATGCAATTTGCTGGAAGGACATCTCCGACGGCGCTAGCCCTAATATGGAAGCAGTGGGCGCTCTCTAAGTGCAAGTTCTTTGGGATGATTGCTAAGGAGGGTGATGATTGCTAACGCCCTGCTGTTTAGGGGATTGCCGAATAATTGTCCCTTCTCCTCCCACATTTGGGACATCCTGATTTCTAGGCTCAATGCCCCACGCCTTCTTCGTTCCACGTGAACCCATACTGAGGATCTCAGCGCCTAGTGGGTTGAGGACATCCTGCAATCCAACCTTGCCTTGAGTTTAGAATCCGTCGTGATAGCAACCTTATGGTATCTCTGGCTTGAAAGGAACAATCACATTTTCAACTCGAAGGAGATGCCGCCGATGACCTGCGATTTTCTTCTGGAGGTCCTGCGCCTTTGGGGGTTGACAGGTGCCCCTTTTATAATAAGTTAGCTCTTTGTAGCGCGCGTCTGGGGGAATGCGCCTAAACCTCCCCCATATTTTAATCATGTAACTTTTCTATTGAATTAATACAAGTCAGTTCTTTCGTCTTTTTTCTATATAAAAAAAGGGGTATCACACCGAGCTGGCCACTGACCACTTACCCTTCTCGTTAACCTCATTTGTGATCCTGCACTCAAAAACAGCAAAGCTTGGAGAGCTAGGTAATCAATGTTGTTTCTGAGTGAACCGATAAGAATAAGTCAGCATGGAAGAAATATTTCTGTGGTAATGATATCATCCTACCAATGTTGTTTTTAGAACTAAGCGTAAATGGTTAGGTGTGTGTGTATATATGTAGACCAAAACATTCTTCCATCGTTAAAAGCTCTTTTTGATTCGCGGTTCTGGTTTAATTTTAATTGTAGCTGAAAAAGTAGAGGTCTTTAAAAAGAAACACGAAAAAGCTAACAAAATATTTTTTTTGAGATCTTTAAAAAACCTTCCACAAAGCTTCAAAAAGTATTACAAAAATACTACACTGAATGGTCTATAAAAATAATAAATTTTATAATCTATATGAACCGCGAATCAGAGAGATCTAAAAAAAAATCACAGAGCCAATATCCCGGCTGAGACACGACGAAGAGAAGGATATCATCCACAGTAGAAGCTAAGAGCGTCACATCGATCTGGCCACTGGCCACTGGCCACTTACCCTTCTCGCTAACCTCATTGCCCCACACCGGCAGCAATTACGGGAGAGCCCACTCACTCACTCACTCTCAGTAACTACGGGACAAGATCACACGAAGCCTGACGGGTAAACGGGGGGGCTCACCGCTCACGCACGGTGACGCTGCAAGTCCAATCGAGCAGTGGCCAGGGGGAGGCAGCGGCGAGTGGGCAGCGGCCATGGCGGACAGAAGGTGGCGACAGGCAGGGGACACCTCGGAGGACAAAGAGACACGATGCAACTTCCCGATTAGCCTGCCTCCCGAGGAACAGGGAGGAGGGCCGGCCGGCAGGCCCCCTTCCGGCCACCACCACCACCTCGTGATCGACTCCAAGCGAGACTGCTGTCGTTTGGCTCCTTTCTGCTTGCAGCTGCAGCAGAGCGTGCAGTGCCCTAATGATCTGCGACTCTGCGCATCTCGGGAGCCAATTATTGGTACAGTAGCAGGCTCCTCCTTGGGTGTGGAACAAGAGAACAAAGCCATCCAAAGCTGCTGAATCAAAAGGTTTTACTGTACGTAAAGAATCGTGATAGTACATTTTAGATCTAACTGTTATCTATAAGAGTTCCGAAACAATATGGTGCTGTTATTAGATCAAAGAGAATCGATGGCTCATATTTATTTTAGACTTTCTAAGTATATACCGTAAAGGGAATCAATGGGATGCATGCTCGTTATTACGTGCATGTCTAGGATCGATTCTGAACATGGTGTTGCACATACCCTATCTTCATTGATGATATGCTGATATGTCACCCGAGATTTTCTCGAATTTTTTGTTGGTCATGACTCATGAGACCTCTCGTATAAACAGGGTTAAGACTATAGCGCTACTGTAGCTGTCAAGCTGAACAAAAGTTCCCGTCAGGGTCAGAGTTTCAGGGCACGTCATCTAACTCGATGCGAAAAATCTAAAGGCGCCATAAACACTGGGCCATGCCCATGCCATGCAAGGGCACATTGCCATCGCCGGGAGGGAACAGAGCCGCTCTTGCTACTGGATGATCAAGACGGGCGCATCGATCATTGCTGAATCGATCTTAAATCCCCAAAGTAAAACGAGCCATCAAGAACTCGCGGAAGAAGAGATTCAGGGCAGCCCAGCCAAGGGGCCCCAAGCTCCTAATCCTGAACGACCCTGACCGCTTCGCGTTGTCCCTCCGCCATAAGAAACAATAAAATCGGTGGCCGGAGAAAGTCGCGGCCCCGCCCGTCACTTCGCCGGCGACTTTCTCCGGCCGGCGACGGGGAGGCGCGCTTCTCCAGCCGGCATTTATGGGGGGCTCCAGGAGGAGGAGGATGCGATCTCCGGGGGGAGGAGGAGAGCGATGTCAGTCAGACTTGGCCTCATCGCGCGGTGGACTCAGAGTAAATGAAAGTGGAACGGGTCTGCACTCTGCATTGTGCTGGACTGCATTTCATCGGTCATCAGGTCATCACTGCCCCATGACAACTTGGTCATCTGTTAAGGATAAGCATGTAATGCGTTGAACTGAAGACATAAAGTTTAATGTTTGTTTTTTTGGTTAGTTGCATCGTCTGCATGGCATAATAGCCGACGTAATTAGAAATAAGAATAGTTAAGAATGTAATCTCATTTGCAGATATTCAGTTGTGGATAGCTCTTCGCATTGTATATGTATGTATATGTGTGTATAATATGTGAGACGATGAAAAGCCTAACTGGTACGGCACCAAAATACTCTCTCGCGTTGCGTTCCCTGTTGCTTTAGTCCAACGATGAATGGTAAATGGGAAGGAGCGATGCATATTGAATTTGTGTTGATCTTGGCATGATTCAACATCATCATCATGGATTCATGGAATCATGGGTGACATGGGCACATGGCCAGCCTCCGAGGTCAATCTCCGGTTCACATTTGCGACGGTGTGACTCTCTCGTCACTGCTCTCCTAACTGCCACTATTAAAGCATCTCTCGAATGGTGCTAATTATAAAAAAAAATTGATGTCACTTAGAGATAATAAATACACAACCTCTCTAGTGGTATCTATAGTATTGTCTCTAACATCAGTTCGGGACCTCTAGTGGTAGCTATAGTATTGTCTCTAACATCAGTTCGGGACCATATTTTACAGTGTACATGCATCTTATAATTTCCTACAGATTCTCTTATTTTAAAAATTAGCATTTATCTCTCTCCTCATTTTCTTTTCTCCATAAACAAAAAACTAAGTTGACAACCTTAAAGTCAGTTGATTTGATATCATTGAAGACGCCTTAGTATTAAGTAGAAATAGGAGTAATTTCTTGTTGAGAATCCTTGCAGGTGAAATGGACTGGGTTGGGTTCTACCACACTGAAATTATGTACTCCCTCCGTCCTCGTATGTTTGACGTTTCCGATAGGTTCGAAAAAATTAAGGAAGGTGTGAAAATACAAATTTGCCCTTCCAATTTTCCCTTATCTAGACTGTGTGCTCGTCCGGAGCAATGGCCTCCCCCACGGGGGCTTCCTCCGCCATGACTGCCGTCGCCTTGATCCACGGTCCTTCCCGCCGCTAATCTCTCCCGTCATTGGCGCTCCTCCGCTGCAGATCCTCCCCATCGCAGCCCGGAGTGGCTCCTCCGTCGCTATCCATCCCTACCGCGCTGCCTCCTCCCGTCGCTGGGTCGCTCCCACCATCGCGGTCCCTCCCGTGGGCGCGCGTCGCGTGAGATGGTCCTCACGTGCACTCTTGAGGAGCGGCGGTGGGGGCAGCGTCTTGCTGGAGTCAAGGTCGGTGGTGGCACTCGGGAGATGGGAACGGAGGCAGCGACGGAGGAGGGGACGGCGATGGTGGAGGGCGGGCGCTGTGGCGGAGGCATCGGAGGCAGGGGCAAAATCGACAGACCACGTTCGTATTGGCTTGCTTTGAACTGCCGGCGACAAACAATCGAAGATCATTTGGTTTGAACTGCCGGCGACAAACAAAAAAAATTGGAGGGAGTAGGTTACTAGCTAAGCTGCGCGCTCGCGGGGCACGAGCCAGGCGTGCGTCGAGCGAAAAAAAGGCGCGTGAACCAGGCGCGTGTCGAGCGAAAAAAAGGCGGCGGCCTTCATGTGGTCGGATCTGTGTGGCCGGAGAGAAAAAACATGTCTGTGCATGAACCGTGAGAATCGAACCCGTGGCTCTAGGAAGCAGCACACTTTTGACCAAGTGAGCAAATCGCCCGCGTGCCTAGAACCTGAGCGACGAAAATCATTTTATACTTAAAAAAGAAACGGACGGACGGATCTGGCTGGGTCGGGCGATCCGACGGCTGCGGTCGCGCCGGCCGGGGAAGCTAGCCACGTGGCGCCCCGGCGACGCGCGTTCTCGGGTTTTTATTTCTATTGATGTAATTATCATAGGGATCAACTTGCTATCCAGCGCATGCATTTCACTGTAACGCTCAGAGAATTTTTTTTACAGCGCACAACGCCTGTGCAAGCCGAAGCTACGCATGTACATCGTCGTTGTTAGCAGTCCTTCGTATCGATACATCAGGGCGGGCTCATGTCTACTAAGCTAAAAGCACGATTTTTTGCCCACATTAGTCATGATTCTGGTCACGAACCGAGACAGAAGAGCGCTTTGACATACGGGTATATATTAGCTGGCACAGGCACATTAGTCCTTCCAGCATACTTCAAAATGAATGCATATGATAGTCTACAAAATATGCGTGCTCGGGTGGATTGGTTAGAAGGGTGAGTAGGGGAGTCCCGTGGTGGTAGGATGTTCCATGTTCGAGTCTTGGGTCCTCCAGTTAGGAGGGTTTGTGTCTCGGTTTGACGACTAGGACTAAAGCCAGTTGTCAAAGAGTCTGGGACTAAAGGTCATTTCTCTGACAGTGAAGACAGCCAAAACACGATGAGCCACAGCCGTTGTGGAGGCCAAAGTTCGCCAGCAAGCCGGCGACACCACAACCACAGTTGTCATCCAAGTGCACCCATTCAATATTTTTACTATGGCAGTACTATTTTTTTAGAAAGAAAAAGTGTGAAAAACATTACAAATGTAGCGGAAAAAATTACAAAGATTATCTGAGCATCAACCTATCGCCGGTGCCACCCCGGAGTGTAGCCACCCGCAATCAGTGGAACCGTCTATATTTAGCTATAATTTTTTTCCCACCATATCACTATGGTTTTTATAGAAAAAAAGAAGTGAAAAACAGTTGAAGCAAATTGGTAAAACGAAAAAAAAAACAGATTTAATAATGCTTATTTTACAAATTTTGACCATTTGGCTAAACGGATAGTCAAAATCGGATTTAAAAATGCTTATCTTATGCCTTAATAAATTTCGAATAATTAAGAAAAGAAGTGTGCGAAACATGAAGTAGTTTTGGAAGGAGACATAGGCCTCGTTTGTTTCAGATTAACGTAGCGTTGCGTTTCGCTGTAGTAAATTTGTGACCCCCTCAAAATACGTCTTAACGAGTTCAAAAAATTATGAAAAAATATTTTACAAACTTTAAAATCTTATTTAAAACCCCACAAGAATGACTACAAAACATTACATCATTTGGCTTATACAAAAATAACAAAATTTCATTTAATTTAATTTAATTTAATTTAATCTGAAACAAACAAGGCCATAGAGGGGTGGGGTGGACGAGGAGAGGAGAGGACCGCATGTACAACGTAGTATTCCCTGGCAGGCCCACCCCTCTTGTATTCTTGGCTATAGACAAGTGACGGTCGCGATCGGCTCCCTACCGCAATTGCACACACACAGAGGCTCGAGCTGCCATTGTTACTTTTGTTAGCACTTACGTTTTGTTCCTGTGCTACAAAGACAATTTATACTAGCTACCACAGTAGTGCATGGTAAGGTATTCTCATCCCGGCGACACTCGCTGGGCGTTATGATCTCACAAATCAGCGTTGCAACCTCAGTGCCAACCAACCACAGCTTTCTGCCAAAAGTAAAACTAGCCATTTTCAACTTGGGAAACTTTCATGCTGTCCTCACCAACCCAAAAAAAAAAAAACTGGGAAAATTGCAATTTTTTTTTCTTCCCAGCTAGGCGAATCATAATAGAACCGTAGTTGATGAGTGAAAGAAGGTACAGAGGCTAATTAAGGTTAATGAAATCTATGGCAACGTTTTTTTTGCCCTTTTAAGCATCCCGGCCGTCCACGTGTACAGTCTGACGGCCAGATGCACTACTCCATCGGATTCTCGCTAAACCCCTTGGCAAGCCACAAAAAATCCCAAAGAACCGAAGGGGCGAAAAGGGTGGAGAAAGAGAAGTGAGCGTCTTTACAAACAGGTCCTTCGCCGGAGATCAGGACCTGATGGGGGGAGTCACGAGCTTGCCGGCGGCTGGGCGGGCAACGCGAAGTTGCGGGGCGACGAGAACAGCGCGGCGAACGACGACGGCCTGTGGTCCGGAGCGCCGGCCTCAATGCCGCCGGCGGTGGGCGAGGTGGCCGACGGCGGCGGCGCGGCGGCGGCGGAGTTGGAGGCGACGCGCTCGCAGGAGGGGCACATGGAGAGGGTGGTGGCCGGTAGGTGCATGTAGAAGGGGTGCACCGTCTTGAGCGCGCGCAGCTCGGCGAGCTCCTTCTGCAGCCGGCGGTTCTCCTCCGTGAGCGTCTCGCAGCACCGCTTCAGGTACTCGCAGTCCACCTCCGTCTGCTTCAGCTTCGTCCTGGACGCAGAAGCAACAAGTGGAACAATTTTTAATCAAATCCCTGGACCGATTGAGATTCCGGTGTGCGAGAAGGATAAAAAAAAAGGAATTTTTTTTTCACGCGGCGGCGGCGCGCGCACCTGGCTCTGCGGTTCTGGAACCACACCTCCACCTGGCGAGGACGGAGGTTGAGCAGCTTCGCCAGCGCCAGTTTCTGCTTCTGCTCGCCGGAGAAGACAACGACGTTAGACACAACGGAGCGGTGAGCGTTCGATCATGGCGGTGCTGCGGGCCTTACGGGGTTCAGGGTGCTGTGCTCCTTGAAGCTCTCCTCGAGGAAGGCCGACTGCTCCTTGGAGAGGCGCAGCTTCTTGCGCGCCGAGCCGCCGTCGTCCTCGTCGCTGGCGCGGGAGCACGAGCGATCGGCGGCGGCGCCCGGCGTGGCGTCGCAGGCACCGAGGCCACCGTGCGGGGAGAAGTCCGCCGGGAAGGAGCCGGCGCTGTTGTTGGGCGAGGACGACACGGCGGCGCCCGCCGCCGCGGCGTCCTCCTGCTCCTCGTCCGCCGGGCAGGCGCCGCCGGACGACGGCGCCTGGTTCACGTCGAAGTCGAAGCCCCGCGTCGACGCCTCCAAATGCCCTGCAAAGCAGATCAGATCGCCCTCATTTCAATACCACCATTAAAATCCCTCCACCGATTCCAGAACACGCAAAAGAAGAATAAAACGAAAGAAGGAAAGATCCAAGAAACAAGAGCCGGCTCATGCATCACTCACTGCTCTCGGCCAGCCACGGGAGGCCAAGGCTGGGCACCATGGGCAGAAGCGTGAGCCGCACCGTTCGCTCCGGCGAAGAGCCGCACCTCCGAGCCCCCAGCTCCAGATCCCTCCGCACGCCGGCGACCTCCTCTCCCCTCTTCCCCCTCTCCTTCTCCTCCTCCACCCCCACCCCAAGCCCAAGAACCAGCTCCCTCCCGGCGTCCGCCATGGTCTCCCCCAGGCTCAAGCCCAGCTCCATCGCCGCCGCCGCCGCCGCCGCCCACCGGGATGGAGGAAGGAAGGTTGGAGCGGCTGATGGAATGGAAGCGTGTAAACGGGCAGCGATTGCGAGGCTTTATAGGGGCCGGGAAAGAGACGAGACGGCCCGGCCCGGCCGGCCTCCCCTCCTCCGGCGCGTATGTGTGCGCGATAATGGCGATGTTGACCAGTTGACGCGCCCGCACGTGACCCGGAAAGGGAGGGAGGAGCGCGCGCGGCAATTCGCGAGTTCGCGGGGGAGTTTTGTGGCAAAAAGTACGGTGAGTGAGTAGTGAGAGTGGGACGCCGCTGGATGGCAGCAGGCGATAATTATTATGTTAATCATTATCGCGGGCTCTACGTATCTTTGCCCTTTTATAAACAGTGCCCGCGATCTTTATCAGAAAGCTGGCGACGCAGCAGCAGCCGCCTGCATGCCTTTCCCTCCCTCTATGCTGCCTCTCGAATCTCGATCTCCCCATCCCCATGTCGTGGCAGATTTTGTATTTCCTCAAGGGAAATGACGACCGATTCTAACATAAGCAGAAAAAATATTTTAAGCTTATGTGAAAAGAGGTTTTCTGTGCCATTCGGATAGCTTGATCCAATAACTAGCATGCTCCATCACTTAATAATTTCGGAGGCGCTATTAGACAGGCACCTGCAATTTTAATATTTGTGCAGATACATGCCGCGTACATGCAAGCACACCTCGCGTAAAAAAATTCCACTATCACAAAATATTTTTTCCAATAAATGAAAATGTGAAAAACAATAGAAATTTAGTGAATTTTTTGTGTCTGCACGATTTCGCAAATTATACGAGCAAAAAACCTCTCGATGTGAAAAACAGAAAACAAATAAAATTTATAATAAACAAAAAACAAAAGAAATCTATAATAAACAGAAAACAAAATAAATATATAATAGATCATACCTCGCACAAAAAATTCCACTATCGCAAAACATTTTTTTCAGTAAATAAAAATGTGAAAAAACAGTAGAAATTTAGTGAAATTTTCACTAATTGAGTGTTAACTATTGGATTAATGCAGGCGCACCCACGATCCAACAGCCGACCACGGCGCCTGCGCGTTTGGCCGGCGCGCAGGCGCCTGCGAAATAGCGCCGCCGTAATAATTTTTCAGAGAAAAGATAAAAGATTGATGCATAGGTAATACTCGCATTAAAAAAACTTAATCGCCCTAACACGTCATCATCAAATCCTAAGATCATCACCATCTTCATCACCGCCAACTTCATCACCTTCAACTACATCCTCATTGATAGACGGAAATTAAAATCAAAATCAATAATAGGCTTGAAAGCTTGTATACCCGACATGTCTGCAATCGAGAAGGATGAATTTAAGCACACGCTATCAAACACCTCGTCGTCGTCAAGATCGCTAGCATCTGAGGTCGCCAAAATACATTTGAGATCCTTTTCTTTTCATTGACTTCTCCGATTTAAATAATTTTTTGGCGAAGATATCTTTACCACACGTCGTTGCCAGCACCCGGGAGTAAATCCCGAGTTGAGTAAAAGAAGTTTCATTTCAATCTTACTCTTACGAGATGAATGGTTAGACTTATGATACCTCTCTATGGACCGTAAAAACATCATGCGAAAATATTCTTTGGAAATGGTTCAGTAACGTTCATCTTATACCATTTTATTTTTGGGCAGATATTTTATTTAATTTTTATTTATTTACAATATATATCAAACTAGGTAAAACGCAAACTATATAGTTGAAATCAAAAGACAGAGACTAAATCAACTATTAAAACCTAAAATAAAACAAACTAAAAATAAAAAAGGGAAAAAATCATGTCAACTAAAAAATTAGAAAGGACCAATATAAAATAAAAATAAAAACTAGAATAAAAATAAGAAAAATCCATGTCAAATACGAACCTAGAAAACACGCCAAATAAACTACTAAATAAAATCAAAAAAGAAGAAAACAAGTCCATATCAGCAAAGAAACTAGAAAAGAATCCATATTAAATATAATAAAGAAATAAATTCATAATAAAAAGAATATGTACATGCTATAATAGAAGAAAAGATACATATATGCTTTATTAAAATAATAAAAAATTGAAACAAAAATCGTAGAAATAAGTAAATATGAACTATGACACCCGAAAATGGCTCATGTCAACTAAAAAATTTTCACTAAAGAAAAGGTCTGCCCCTGTCTAAAGGCTTGTACCGAAAAGGGTTCATATTAGCTACAAGCAAAAAAATAAAAATAGCACAAATTCAGTATAAATGATAGTAAAATACTCCACATCATCAACAAATTTAGAAAAAAGAGTTAATATCAACTTAAAAACATAAAATTGAAATGAAAAAATAAAATGACTCCATGCCAATTATAAAACAAAAAAGTCCATATAAACTAAAAAAGTAGCAATAACATAACTTCGAAATTAAAAAATACAAAAAAGTCCGGGGAACTTGAATAGAACAATATCAACCATAATAAAAAAAGTAAATTAGGTATAAAATAGAAAAGAAGTCTATATCAAGTATATAACAAGAAAAGGTAATATACTAAAATAAATAACATAAAAGGTGCATATCAACGCAACACTAGAAGATAGCACATATCAAATAAAATAAAATGATAAAAATGAGCCATACCAAATATTATGAAATATTAGAAATATAAATAAAAGAGATAATTGCCAATTTTTCTCCTCAAAGTTGTAGCAAATCCGACTTAGCCTCAAAACTTGAATATTACTTTTTTATCCCTTAAGATTGGTTCCATTTGCACAACAGGTCACGCTTTGTGATTTTTGTTGTGAAGTGTTGAGCTGGACGCTGACATGGATATTGTGTGGAAAAAGTACACTATTGCCCACACTAAAGTTGTATCAAAGTCTCACTTAGCATCCTGAACTGAAGTTCGATTGTCTTCTGTTCATACTCATTCATTGCATCTTGCTCCACCAGTTTGATATTTCTTATGGGTTACAAGCCCTCGGATCATTCTCCTTGAACCCGACAATCCTTCCGAAGCTATACACCACAATTATCACTTTATATTTTGCTCATACCCGACATGGATTATACACCACAAATATAGCTACACAAATGTAGGCGACACGATGCTCGTTATATTTAATTGAACGTTGGTCATTCATTTTTGGAAGACAATAGTAGTAGTCTTCTATGGGTGTCCGTGGAACCGATGCTGCTCTATTTAGGGCATCTCTCGCAGTGTACCCAAATGAACATGCCTCGTCATCGTAGTAGTGAAATTTAGGTTCAGTTCTTTTGGACTGATTATAACGGCTGAACGGCTAAACAGCTAAAATTATAGAATTCAAGAGTTTCTCGAGGTAGTCTCGAGATTCGGATCTATTTCATTTGACTTGCTTTTTAAACGTTATGACCCACCTTTGAGACAACGAAAAAACGGACTCAAAAACCCAAAGCATATGTTTTTTCAAAACGTAGATAAGTCGTTAAACTATTAAGCTAAATAGAACAAAGCTTAATAGACATACAGGCCTTGTTTGTTTCAGATTAAATTAAATTAAATTAAATGAAAATTTGTTATTTTTGTATAAGCCAAATGATATAATATTTTGTAGTTATTCTTGTGGGGTTTTAAATAGTACTTCTTAAAGTTTGTAAAATATTTTTTTCATAATTTTTTGAACTCGTTAAGAGGTGTTTTGAGGGGATCATAAATTTGCTACAGTAAAATGCAACGCTACATTAATCTGAAACAAACAAGGCCACAGATGGGGCGGTAAATAGTGATGGGGGTATTGAATATAGAATATAAAGAGAAAAAAAGATGAATGGGAATTGGGCTATAGGGATGGGTCAGAGGAAATGGGGCCACTGGATTTGCCGGCATAGGCATCAGTATTTTTGGAGTGGAGGCAAGTGTGAATTCTGAGTTACCGTCTGTTGCAGCAGCATCTATAATCTATATCTATAATCTATAATAAGTACAATAGCGAATAGGCGCCTCGCTCGCTCGCCACGTGGCTCGCCTCTCCGCTCGGCGCCGTCACGGCCGTCCGATCGCGTGAGCCAGCCAGATCTGGCTGTCTGTTTTGCTTTAACGTATAAAAGGATTTTTTCCGTCCACGTATCGGGCACGCGGGTGGTTCGCTCGGTTGGTTAACTCGCTTGGTTCGTTGCCTGGGAAGCGAGCGTTTGAGTCCCGCGTCCACCCCGCGCGCATGCTTATTTTTCCTCTCGCTGCGCGCGTTTACTCTCGGCGCTCTGGCCTGGCCAAGCAAGACACGCTTTACGCTTTCAGCGCCGCTTTTTTCTCCTGCACGTAGTCGAGTTTTGCACGGCGTCGCGCCCGTCGCGTTCGTACCGGCCTCGCGCACGCCATGGGCGCGCTTGCGTGGCTAGTTTGCATAATGGGGTAACCGCGTCGCATCGCGTCGCTCGTTTTGTTTTACGGCCAAGCGGATGCTTGTCGGCGAGAGGGGCGCTTCCCTAGTGAACAATGAGGGTCTGTTTGGCAACAAAGTATTTTCATAGTTTCGAGGTAAAACCATGGTTTTGGAGAATACCATGGTATTTTGGCAATGAGGTGTTTGGAAGCAACCTCAAAAACTCTGTTTTGAAAACCATGGTATTGACAATACCATGGTATTTTTAGAGTATTGTAGACTCCACTCCAACCCAAAGTTTTCTCACTTGTGCTAGCAAATCATGGTAAAAACTTTGCTACCAAACAGTTTGTAGTTCCTAGGAATACCATGGTTTCAAGAGGGTTGAGTAAAACTATGGTATTTATGCTAACTACACTCAAATACCATGGTATGATAAAACCATGGTTTTAAAAAACTTTGCTTCCAAAACAGGGCCTGAGCGTGAACTATATAGATCGAGACATCGAGGGGATCGGAGCTATAAATTAGATCCGGTTATTAAATTTTTGAAGTTATAGATGACTTTTTTTTCCAATAAAATTGTTTTGCTAGTTCACGGTCACCAAGAATTGATGGAAGCATAATTGCAGCCCCGCCCCGATGAATATACAATTATACTACAATGCTGGTGGTCTAGTAGGCTTAAATTTGTAGGAATAATAATTAAGGCATTTGCAGTTGTACTGCAGACTAATTGCAATTTTCTATCCCTTTCGTAGTTGTATTTTGTTGTTACAATTTTGAACTGACTTGGCAATATTTGCCCCGTTTCAAACAGCGTGTGATCCCGTTATGTTCGAGAAAATACATGATCACTATAACTTTATACTTTTGGAATATTAAGGAAGCGTTACTCAGTCATAACTAATTTTTTTACAAACAATCATAACTAATCTGTCTGGCGTTTAGTTAGATTGTGTCGGGACTTAGACCTCCAAGAACATGTGATCATTTGTTGGGAGTTGGTTCTTGAGGATTGGGATCAATCATCATAAATTGGTTATGGTTGGATTCACATTATTACTTTGATCAATTTGATTTTATCAAAATGATATTGTTTTCGATAAATCAAACATTCCTCTTTTATATAGGTAATTTTTAGGAGAGCAGACCGTTTGCGGCAATGGTCTAAACTTTAAAAGGAGGATGAAAGAGAATCAATATTATCGGTATACCGATCTTTGGAGGTTGTGGCCATGATTTTCTTCAACACCCATTGCTAGAATTAATTTTAATAATAGATTGTGTCAACTGATGGACAGTTTTATTGTCAGACTTTGTTTTCTAATTCTGTTGATCGAGTGACGTTTGTCATTTTGTAAGGGTCTTGTATATACAATTGGACGTAGGGACCAAAATAATTCTAATATTTGAAGAATATTATTCGTTGTTTTCATTGAATGGGGTATGCCTCAATCTGTAGAGAGAGAGAGAGAGAGAGTTAAACAAATTTAATCTTTTTTAAAAACACGCCATTTCATTAGATTATCGGCCAAAGGCTTGCAACCATGGCAAAGCTTACAATGCAACTCCACATAAAGATCAACTACATATTAGAAACCATATAAAAAGTGTGTTGCATCACTTGGACTGGGACTCTGGGAGCAAGAACTTGTATCATGCATGACACAGTGCTTTGCGCTAGTAAACGTAGTGTAGGCATTTTATGCACTCTTTGGACGACATGTGTTTGTCTTGGCTGAAATAAAGTTCGAACACCTAAAAACCGCCCTGGCCTCGCTGACCCTCAACAATGCTTTGAAAACCATAATGAGCTTCAACTAATATGAAGATAGAAACAGCACTGGACCACACAAAACTCCCATCATGCATGAAGTGAGAATAATCCCACTAAACCACAGTCAAATCGGGGTCCAAGCACACCAACCCTACCCAAGACCCCATTTAGAAAGATGACAAGGGCAACCACCATTCTAAAGAAAGTTATAAGAAATCTTATTGACATACCTTGTCGCATCGTCATTAGCGTCACCACTGAATTGAAAATGGCCAACAACCATAGCTCTGAAAATGTAGATCTGACCAATAAAACTCTAAACACAAAAAAGTTTTTCATCATTCTCCCACCTTCGCTAAGTTCATCAAAGTTGAGGGTACGGGAGAGGGATGTATGGGATGGACACAGGATTTGGAGCAAGTGGGGGAGGCAGGTCCTAAACAAATTTAATCTGACCTATTGGATTGGGTCCGAAACTTTGGATTGAGGCCCTCTTTGATGGCTTGTTTAGTTTTAGTTTAGTTGTAGTTGAGAAAATTTGACCATCTTTGAAAGTGCTATAAAGAGACTAAATAAATTATTAATAAAATATTTTTGAGATCTTTTAGAAAAACCTACAAAGCTCTAAAAAAATTATTTTCAGAAAAAATGAATGGTCTATATAAAAATAACAAATGTTACAATTCCAACAAAAACTAGAACTAAACAAGCCATCAAAGAGGGCCTGACTGTGCGATGGCATCCTTTTTAAGATCAAAGGCACGTACACGTAAACGTGGCCGATGCAATTGATTTCGCTGTACGTAAACTTGCCCGGCCTGCATGGAGGTTAATGATGCTAATTAGGGCCTATTATTGCAAAAAAACGGCATGATGCTATGGCCTATGGGTACGTGAGAGCCGAGACCAATTGGGGCAGGGGATGGAATTCCCTCGATCGTCTGCATGCAACGCAGGCACGAATGATTACGGCCATCAATTCCTCATCCACCGCGCGCTACCCAGTACCCATCATCATGTGTGGCGTGTGCGCGCGGTGTGCATGCCTACCTGCGTGGTATGAAGCAATCCCGTTGATGTGTACAATGGGGACAAACCGATGGGTCGTTCGCTCGCCGCAATCATGGGGCATCATGGCTGCCGCCTGCCGCTGCCGCTTCCGGCCGGCCGGGCATGTGTTCGACCCGGCGAGCGCGAGCACGGCCTGCTGCTGGTGGGCGGAACTGCACCAATGCTTCTTTGGGTCCGTGTTTTTACTGTTTTGAAGGTGGATCTCAAGTTCCCAACTCTTTAAAAGCAAGTTAAATGAAATGGTTTGGAATTTCAAAACTACTCTGAGAAACTATAAAAATTCAGTTATTTTAGCCGTTCAGCCGTTCAAATCAACTAAAAAGAACAAAACCTAAGTTAAAGTTTATCCATGCTGTGCCACTATTACACACGAGCTTCACATCTATCTCTTCTCATTTGATAGAGCTATAAAGCTATCATAGATTATAATCCGAAAAGTTAAGTGCACTCTAAAGAGACAAAAAATATATCAAAATCAGTTTGAGATCTTTTAGAAGAACCGATAAAAGTTTTTAAAATAAATACGCACAAAGTGTTACAAAGTACGTCTTGCTTAAAAATGAGAAATCCATTTTCTTTAATCAAAAGCCAGTTGTGCTGCTAATTCATAATAAAAATGTAGAAAAAAGAAAACAATAAGATGTCGGGCATGAACCCAACGCAACGCTGTCACCTCGGTCTAAAGCCACAACGCTAACCAGTGAGAATAACAGACTGACACTACTAGCAATCCAACGCAGCGCTAGCGATCGATTCGAAAAGGGCGACACATGCCACCCAACTAAACCTACCACCTAAACAACAACGAAACGACGACCAAACAACAGACACCCTGTTTATTTTAGTATGATTTTAAGATGTAAAGAACGGGGCATATTTTAGTTTGATTTTAGCGTTGATTCAATGACAAATGGGCGAGATCAATAAAGGTAAGCTTCACCTCTGTTTACAAAGATTGAAGCCATATACGAATATATATACGATTTTGCCTCTACGCGCCAGTGTTTACAACCACTGGTGCTGGACTGGTGGTGCCATGCATGGTGATGATGATGATGGTGGCCTGCGGTTGTGTGTGATCGGTGATGGATGGGTTGATGGATGGCATGGAGCGCTACAGGCGCATCAGGATGCAATCATCCATGTTGGCGCACGTAGTACCCAGCCCAGGGGTTTCTTTCACCGCGAGAGCAGCATGTTTGGTTTTGTACTAGTGTGCAAAGCAGGAATCATGTGTGATGCGTCACCTGTAAGAGCGTGGGCGACGCGACAGTTCACCGAAGCCGTTTTGTAGCCTTCGGCGGGCAGGGTTTGAGTTGATACGGACGGGAGAAAGGAGAAGCTCGTAATGCTCTCTTTTAGAAGTTGTAATAATGTGGATGCTCTCGTGGATTTGTCTGCCGTCATTTGAGTTGTTTGGGTTTTATAATTACGATCGAGTACGGTCCAATGGTGTGGAAGATCTCATAAACCTAAAAAAGAAAAAAACGACGGTATACGAGGAGAGTAGCTTGTTGTGTCAGTGTTACGGGATGCTAGAATTCCCATGTCATAATATGCACTTGAGGACAATTCCAAAAAAAGCACTTGATAATAGGTATGATCATAGGCCGGAATGAGGTAGTGATATCAAAGAGGTTGCAATGGATGCTTATGTGCACTAGCAATTTGAGTAATCATAAAACGATGAAAAAGACAAATCTCCCTATGCCTTTTTTAGTTAATGCAAACATTATCATCTTCATGCACCACGTCAGCTCACTAATTATGGGTTATAGATTATAGTCATTTCTTCGAGCTTGGGTTGAAAAAAGGAAAAAAAAATTATCGCTCAAATCTAGGGTTAGACAATTCAAACTCGAGCTCAAATTTATATTAAACTTCAGCCCACATTCTACATCCATAATCTCCTCCATTCACTCAACAGCCCCCACACAACCCACTTGGCTCTCCTCCCAACCCTCGTATCGATCCTACCGATCGACCTTCACCCTCCCCCAGATTCCCACCTAGAGTTAGAGATTCCCAACCAGCCCACGCTCTCTTTGTGTTCTGCCTCAACTTGACCCATCACTGGGTCTTAACTTTCGTTGACCTACCCCAACCCATGGGTACCTCGACCCAACATGGAGAAGACCATGAGTAGGCCGAATTGCAACGGGCTCTAACAAGTCTTATGAGAGCTTTAGATCTAATTAAAACCTTGAATGTCTCAAGGTTCCACACAATTGCCTGGCTAGGTCACTCGATATGTGATGGGAAATATTGTTGGGTTTAGCCCCACATTAGTTATTAATTATGGGGAACATAACTTAAAAAGTGTGGTGTACTTATGTCAGACTAGCCTTTTGAGTTGAATGTAACAACCTTGATTGTGGTTTCGGTTGGACTTGGGATGTATCAGGCCCAATGGGACCTAAGCCATGACTACCTGTTGGTTTCGGGGAGCTAGATCATTGCAGGCCATGAATGGGCCGCATTGTACCAGGTTTAGAGTGGTGTCAAATATGTTTACAAATAGGGTTACTGTTAACGCAGAATTTTGAATTGGAGCGATATTGCTATTTGGAAAGCAAACAAAGGGAATTGTGTCATATTGGACCGACGCAAGACAAACAGGGCAGACGACGATGGTTGTTCAATACGGTGGAGTTTGTGTTAGAATTAGATATAAAATAGAAATAGATCATTGTGATTTATGTGGTAAACACGATAAAATGTGTCAGTTATGTGCGGATATAAATACTTGGCTTTGAGGCCGTGTAAAGGATCGACAATCAACCAATACAAACATACTCCTTTTCAATATCATCTATTTTCTGCACTAGGTCTTGTTTTAGAGTATTATCGCTGCATTCTAGATTTCAATCGATTTGTTGCGCATCACTTTTCAATTGGTTTCCAGGTACAACTCGGGTAAGAACTGACTCAATTTAATCCGATCTTCTTGCTTGGTTACACTGTCTATCGGCTAGTCACATTAAGAGCGCCCATTAGATCGTTTCTCTTTCTTGTTCTACTTGTTAGTTGATAATACCGACTAGCTTGTAGTCTGTTTACCCTTTGTTTCTGCTACTTTGTTGACTTGTTATAGATTTATCTTGCTTGAATCTATTAACCTGAATCATATCTAGGTTAATATTTTCCATAATTTATCACCTTTTTGTTTGGACTGTTTTCTTGTGTTGCGGGCTTGGTATTTTACGGATCTAATCAACTCCTTACAATTGATAGCATCTTTCTTGTTGTCGGGTATTGAATTCTGCCTTCCCCGAATGGTGAAACATCTCCTGATGTTCCCCATGTATTCCTTTGCCTGTTACCCATAGATGTGCAGCTACCCGGGATAATAGACGACGCACCGGGCCAGTATTGCTTGATGGCATGTTGATTAAGACTTTGGAATGCTTGGTGGCTAAGTATTCCTTCTTACGATGGCCCGGCCCGCACCAATGGGGTTCCACGGTTATGCTGGCGTGTCGCATAATTCAGGGTTTAGTTCCCATATGTGTTTATCTTACCAGATTTGTAACCTTAGGATTAGTATAAATACATCCTCTTGCGTGAATCATCCATATCACACTCCGATACACTACGCGTAGCACATCTTTGTTATTCATCTTGTATAGAGAAAAACCATGCTCGGGTCTTTCTCTCACAAACCTTCTACTCCAAATTATAGTAAAGCACTAGACGTAGGGCTATTGTCCCCTTCCTGAAAGGGCTAAACGTCGTGTCGGTGACGGCTGCAGGGAAGAGGAACAGGGAGGTGGGGGCACTAATGGAGGTTGGCATTGTGGCGGCGGCTGGATACAATGGTAGCGACGTGGAGGCGATGGTGGTGGAAGGGAAAGGGAGACACCACGCGGATCGTTGAAAATCTCGACGGCCAAAGCCGTCAAGAAAAGCACAGAAACCGTCGAGACAGATAATTTTCGACTGCCGGCCGTCGAGATTTGGCCGTCGAGAAAGCGTGGTCGAGACAGATGACCTATCTCGACGGCTAGGCCGTCGATATTATCTGTCTCGACGACTAAACACCAGCCGTCGTGAACTAATCGAAAACCAGACACGACGCTCGGCTCCGCTATTCTCGATGGCTGGAGGCCGTCGAGAAAGATTCTTGGCAGGCCGAGAAGGGCGCTGGCCCAGTCCACTAGGCTATTCACGATGGCGTCTAATCGTCGAGAGTAAGTACTCTGCCACCAGCTGTACCCGGGTGTGGCCAGAGCTGGCAGGTGGGCCCATGGCTAACTCTCTCGACGGCCATGGTTTAGCCGTCGAGAATACTTGTTTTCCAGCAAAAGAAATTGTTTGAAATTAATGAAAAACACCGTAATTTTGCAGCAGCTGCAACCTGCAAACCTAAAACACCCACACATTCAAATACCCCACAATTTCACAAATACAAATATATATATTCAGCGAAACCAATATAGCACATTAACACAATTTCTCCAACAATATCCACATCACAAGTACATTAATCACAAGCGCAATATAAACCACAAGCACAATATGTATCACAAGCACAATTACTGCTGCGGTGGCGGGGTGCCGAAGAGCTGCTCCGCGAGGTTGGCGGCCATGTTCCCGGAGGCGTCCTCGCCCTGCTGCGCATCGTCCTGAGGATGTGGCACGAAGGACGGAGGCGTAGACATGGCAGAACCCGAACCCTGCTAGATTTTTCAATTAGTCAGATGACATATATATACTATGCGATAGTGTATCGATTTGACACAGATGACTTACCGCTGGATCACGGAACCAGGGACGCTCGACGTTCGGGTAGTTGGACGTGGGGACGTAGGCCGGCTATGTCCCGTAAATGCCCGGTGGTGGTGCCGTATGTCCAGCGTAGCCGCCCTGGCCAACATAGGTGCCTAGAGGGGCTTGGTGGCTACCATAGACGGCCGAGCCACCTGTGTAGGGGCCCGCTGTTCCCACCTGGCTCGAGGAGCTGCCTGCGAGGCCCGCGTGACCGCTTGGACCGGCCTGCATATAAATTTTAGTTTGTTACTATAATTGACAAGATATTCATCTATTAAAATAAAATGAAGTTGTGCGAATGCGTTACCCCTGCGACGAACGCCTCAAGCTGTCGCAGCCTCCTATCGTAGTCCTCCTGCGCTGCCCTCAAGCTCTCCTGCATGGCCCTTAACATCTCTCTATCATGGGCCCGCTCCTCCTCATGCCTCTTCTGTTGCTGCTCCCTCTCTCTCTGCAGGCGCTCCTCGAACTGGCGACAGGTCTCACCCCCGCTTTGGCTAGCCCGAATCTCGGGCATGTACTCTGAAGACCTGCAAAATGTGTAAAATAGCGGTCAGTTTTGATGCAATCACAATGTACAAGTGTTCGAAAGTAATCTCACCGTAGATGGTCGCCGCCGAGAGCCAGCCGCCCATGAGCCTTACCGCCCATGTGCTTATGGATCACGTACGGGTCGAGGGGTGCCGTCTCTGGATTGCTCTCCTCCCCGTGCTCCTCTCTGTAAGCGTCCTTGTAACACTCCTACCGCCGTCGAGATAGAGACACGTGACCGTTCGCTGCATTTCAACGAACCTTTCTCGACGGCTAGCCGTCGAGAAAGAGACGCCGCGCAATCAAGGGACGCCACATGGCGCTTGCGTTCGTCGTGCGCGTGAGGGCACCTATCACTCGAAGATGCTCAGCCTGCCCTGGATCGCATATTTCGATGGCCACGTCATCTCGGCCGTCGAGAGTCATCTATATCTACGGCCCACGTTGACTACCGTCGAGACAGGTCATTTTTTCGACCGTTTATGCGTTGGCCGTCGAGAAAAGTTATTCTCAACGGCCAGCAGTGATAACCCCCCTCCCGATGGTCAACTGTGCTTATTTAATTTTTTTAAAAAAACATAGAAATTTTTTAAAAAATAGCATGCTGCATAGTCTTGCTAACCACATGAATATACACCTCCAAAAAAATTTATGCGATGAAATTATATCCGGAATAACAGTTATATGTGTAGGTGGCCATATCGTCTACTGATTTATCGAACATTGTATAGAGTTGTATGAAATACATCTAACATGTGCACAATTTTTTTTTAATAAATCACCATTGGATCCAAAGACCTTTATATAAATATCATTGCACTATAATGTTAGTAATTACAAATTTCAAACCTTTTTGGAAAATTTAAAAAGTAAGTAAACTTGTCTGCAAATTATTAAACAAAAGTTCAAATCTTGAAAACATCAAATGGGGCAGCCCAGTAAGCCTGGGGTCGTCTTGAGGAGACCCTATATCTCGACGGCCATAATTAGGCCGTCGAGACAATAGAGATGCTCACGGGCCGGCCCATAATTATTATCGACGGCTTGTGTTTAGCCGTCGAGACAAATGTTTTTACGCGCCTCGTAAACGTGGGGGCGGGAGCCGAGGGACCCTTTATCGACGGCATTTCTATGGCCATCGATAAAGATGTTTTCCCGTCGCCAGCGAAAAAGCAGGAAAAGGTGCGCGCGGGGGCTTAAGCGACCTTATCTCGACGGCTGTTATCTGGCCGTCGAGATTTATTGTCTATTATAGACGGCGTTATTGTGGCCGTCGAGATTTCGCGCGATTCCTATAGTGAGAGAGGAGATGGGGGGTGCAACGATGCGAATGGACGTACGGGCATTGTGCATTGAACAACGATGGAACAGATCGGAGTGGGTTAATGTAGATAAGCTCAACGAGGGAGACGTGTTGATACTTGGAAAAGAGTCGGTCCTTCTCTAACTCTATAGATTTAGGTGGATGAAGCCTTCTTCATGTCTTATTTTTATTCGGTTCCCACTCATAGAAATACTATCTTTTTTTAGGTAATGGACATCGGAGATGCATATGGCCTTAAATAAAGTATAAGAACCAAACAACCGATACAAGTTCAATTAACACAAATTATAAGATTGTTTCGCCAGCCTTTATTCGTAAAGAATGATAATGCCACCACTTTTAATGAGTGACATGCTGCTTCGATTACCTCATGATCATCATCTTTATGGGTCGAAGCCCAGTGGCATAACTAGTAGACTCCACTGAAGATAACACATAGAAATACTAACTATTGCCCCTCCCCCTCCCAAACAAAAAATGCGCGCACCATGCAAAGTTGCATGGGCGATTGGGCGCCCTCACCGCGGTGTTGACTCCCAAACCGGTATGCATGCGCGCGGCGCGGCGAGGCGCAGGATCATTCGACCACGCACCCCAACTCCCCACTCGGCCACTCCCCAGTGTCGGAGGAAGCCAAGCCACCGGCACCCGCTCGGCGCCACCCCGCTACAGGACGGCGTCACGTGCCGCGACCGCAGCGCGGTAAATGCAGCGCGCGCGCGCCCCCGTCCGGCAGCGCGAAGTAATTGAGGGCGTGATGGCACGAGCGCGCGCGCGCCCCTGCCGCGTGCATTGATCGCGCCCGCGCGAGCGGCGCAGAGCCAGCAAGCGAGCGCCAACGCCAACCCATGGGGACATGGCTGCATGCTTCCTTCTATTTTGCCCCTGTCCCTCTCCCCACGTTACGAGTCTTTACGGTCTGCAGGCTGCCTGCGCCGCCCCGCCCGGGAATCCCACCAGTAGGGGTGGGAATGGACCGACCCACGATCCATTGGAGCGATCCACATGATCCATTTACTAAATAATGGATCAATGGATCGATCCATTTGGATCATGTTTTGATCCAACGGGTCAAAGGGTCGATCCATATGATCCATTTTGTGTATAATCCAAATGAGATAGAATATGCAGTAATTAAGTAGCAAATCCCTATGATTACACATACTTGTGCACACATAAAAGTAGATTTAACATCTCTGAATAGCCTAAAAACAGAAGAACAGCCAGGTAAAAATCTACACACAGTAGCACAATTTTGACTACAGCCTTCTCTCCAGACGTATGCACACATTGACAGACCATCTAAAACGAAGCTCTATCAATCAACAAGGTCCATATATGTGGATAATGACCACTCGAAGACGCATATATGATCCAGAACCAAGTTTCATAATTATGCAGATAAAGACTTGAACTTGAGAAGCTATAAGTCGGAGCAGTCTGTGTATCTCCCTTTTAGATGGTAAGCGAGCACCACAAAAAAAATTATGACTTCCCATCCAGAAAACAAGGCAATCTTCCCAGTTGTAGAACACTGCATTTAATTCAGGAGCAGCTATTTAGGGCACATGCAGCAAGTAGAAAGTCAGTGCATGATTATTTTAGCTAGAACACAGGGATCTTTCGCTCAAAAGAATAATAGTATTTAATAGTATTTAAGCTTGATTACTCAGCTAGTACGGCATAATAGTATTTAAGCTTGATTACTCAGGACACCAAATGAAAGCATTTTTTTTACCAAATTGCTGTATCGTCAGTGACGAAGCATGAATGCTAGCTCAAATATTTGGGCAAACGGTAAACTAACTTTCTTCCTTTGGACTTTTCACTAGCTACATTAGTGCAGGTATTACCACATGTGTACTAGGTGGAGATGTTTGTTTCTTTGTTAGCACACAGGAATTATGGCCTAAAAGAGAATGTTAGCTGAATTCAGCATTTTGGAACAGCTGAATTTAGCATTTATGGTTCCAAAATCCTAGCAACCTTAGACTAAATGTCGTTAGGTAAAAAGTGCAATACATCATATCTAGTGCTAGTGAAACTTGTATAATTCATTAATTCCTTAAATGCAGTTTCAAGGTCATTAGTTACATGGCATTGGAATAATACTAAATCTGGATTTAACGTGTTTTTAGGAATTGCATATGTAAAATGATCCGCTCGACAAAACAAAAGGTAACAACCTCATATGAATGGACATCATGGTCATAATAATTTAAACGGAACTTACCATTTTCTTATTGTCGTATCGAGCAACAACACCAAATCCTGATTTCCTTTGGTGCCCAAGCCAAAAGGCTTCAGTTCCCAACGAGAGGTTCTTTGTGACACTCTGAAATGTTTTGGGAAGATATGTTTGTTTATAATCATAAATATCCAAGTGATGAAACGAAATCAAGTTCAGTAAATACATTACATTGTTTCCTTTTCCTAAAAAAATGCTTGACCTATGAGGTTACAAGAAAATCAACCCTTTTTCTTTTGCACTATGTCCTTACGAAGGAATACAGAGCTAAGAATTAAAAACTATGTAATCCCATCCTTCCATTAACCATACTACAATAAAACACCAATCAATTTACTGCATAAAATAGGTTGCGGACAGAGAACAGAGCAGAGAAGAGGACAGAGCATAGGTAGATGTCGGGCTCATAGCTGCAGCGCCTCGAGGAACTTGTCTTGCTCGGGGTCGGTCCAGCTCTCGCGCGACTTGGTGGTGGTGTAGGGCTTCCTAACCCTCCTGGCCCCCTCGTCGTCCCCCTCCCCTAGAGGGCGAGTGGCCGCCGCCGCCGCCGATCTAGGGTTCGAGGAGCCGGCTAGCCGAGGCAGGAGACTGCAGCGACGCGAAGAGGAGGCGCCCGGAGGGCAGCGCCGGTGGAGATAGGTCATGGCCGGCGCCTGCACCGACGTGAGGGGCGGACGAGCGGTCGGTGACGAGGATGACGATCGAGAGCGGCGGCTTGGGGAATGGTTGAGCGATGGATCGAGGGTACCCTTTGGATTTTTCGGGTCGACCCCGTCGACCCAAATATGTCTTTGGGGCTGAATGCGCGACCCAATGGTTCGCTTTTTTTGGGGTCGGCCCAAGGCCCGTTGGGTCAAAACGATCCAGTCCCACCCCTACCCACCAGTCCCTCGGGCCGCCGGCCATACGCATGGACGGCTCGATGGACGTTTCGGGGGAGATCGACGGTCCCTCCATGGCTTTCCTACGCCCACGTCCACGCCCCCGAGTGGGTTTCACCTAATCGGTCGGCTAGCCGTTTGATATAAACCCTTTACACGTGCAGACTTTTGTATGTATATATCGAAGGTAAGTGCAACCCTCTAAAATTAATTGTCGAAGCACACTCTCCTGCCGGGAAAACACTTAGAGCATCAATAGCAGGTTCTCTATATTTCGTTCTCTATATCTCTTCTCTAAATCACTATTCGTTCCCTATATTTACATGAAACTCGCACGCCGTCAGCTCACACGAGTGCATGAGTAAAATACTTGGCCATGCACAGCGTAGTACGCACGTGAGCGCATCATACTGGTCTGTTGAGTATGGGCCGACACTGTGCAGTGGCGGAGCTTAAGCAACATATGAGAGGGGGCCAAAATCTGATTAATGAAGATTAGAGGGGGCCATTAAGCATATATAATCAATTTTTAGCCTTTGTAACACTACTTTCTCAAAGGATTTTACAATTGTTGGGGGGGGCAAGGCACCAGTGGTCCTAATGAAGCTCCGCCACTGACACTGTGTATTGTTTGATTCAGCTTAACAACTATGGTAGATTATAATTTTAAAAGTTATGGAATTTTAATAAAGTTTTAGAGAAGCCAAAAAAATTAAATTGTTTTTTTGTTAAAATAAAACGCTACGACACACATAAAAAATTAGAAAAATATACTATGTGCTACTATAGTTGGACTAAATTATCCTATATGCCGTCGCTTGTGTTTATAATAGGTCGATCCCGATCCCACATGTCATGAATGCAACGTTGACATATAGAATAATTAGAAACTTCTGCAATGGCATAAAAAAAGTCCACAAAAATTTGGTAAGAAACTACTACTAGCAGTATCACTTACTACTATGACTACGACTACGACAACCACTATTATCACTACCACTACCACACTACTATATTAAAGCAGAGTTAAATGGAGCCAGCACATTAATCCTAAAAACAAGAAAATCCTACATTAATTGGAGAGAAAAAGGAAGATCTCCATTGTCGATTATCATGGGTCCGAATTATAATAGTTTAGATTAAAAACTATGGCAATAAAATAAAAGCAATTTGAAGAAATTCATATCAAATACGACGTTAGAAAATAAGTTCATATCAAATACGAGATCTATTCAGGTATATATGCTTTGTTACGAAGTGTTCTTAGCCGCGCCACTCGCTTCTTCCTTATCCACTCCACCACATCCCCTCGTGTTTTTGTATTTTTCCTTACCGCTTCCTCTCACACAAAGTTGACATTTCCCCTCTCTCCAATATCTATCTATAGCACCTCTCCTAACCTCTTCGCCTCTTCCCTCTCCTCTTCCTCCATGTAGTGCCCCGGGTGACAGAGGTGTTAAGTTTGTGGGGGTGATGGTGCCAATATTGCAAGCTTACCACTGGCGATGAGCTTAACAATAAGTGCAAAAGGTCGTAGGGAGACGACGCGGTGGCAGACATGCATGTGCGCTACATTGGTGGTCATGCATATGTGCTACATTGGATAGTGAGGAACCACGATATGGCGACCAAAGGGGGTGCATGGGAGCCACACAATTTTTTAAAGACTTCTTCGCCACAAATTCTTCACATGCAATCCATCGAACACATAGCAGACGTGTTGAGAATGCACAAGGTAAAGCTACAACCACTAGGTGTTCATGAACGGAAATGAATCTACGACCATGTCCATGGGTAGGAGGAGGATTCAAAAGGTTTAGTAATAATGTCTCATGGAAAATATAAATCTTGACTCCAACAATCACCAACACAAGCCATGCGAGCAAAATAACACACACATGGCGTGCGACTAGAGAAGGACACGGTCTATGGTCATGCTTACAGAAGAAAGGTGATCAAATCGATCTATAATGGTACCCTATCTCCTAGCATTAAAACAGGCTCTCCAAAACATTCAAAACAAGCCCAAACAAGGTGGAGAAAAATCGCTCTAGAAAACTTTGCAAAAATCACAAAATGGGAAAACTAAGATCTAAAAATGGATTATCACCATACTAAAGAAACTAACTTTTTGATCCGCGCATCAAAACAAATCAAACAAAAGCAAAAAGATCAAAACTAGCAAGTGGTCGAAAACCATACTAAGCTCATCATGAACACAAGCACAAACGTAAAAAACTTTTGGTGGATTTTATTTCTTTGGTTTGGGGTGTTACAATGCCACATCTTGGTGTGCAAAGCACTTACAAATCCACCTAAACTCACCCTAATCTCAGCCTGAATGGCACAACTGAAAATGAAAGACACCTCTCTCCTCCTTATATAGGCCAAAAGCTGTAGGTATCGTGATATCTCGCAAGAAATTGCCGATACCCTCAAATCGCTCCTGAACAGCTAAGGTTGATCACGCACCACCCACATACAAAGCATCTCGATACACGTGGCATCTCCAAGTCCACACACTTCGGACGTAGCCGATACCTGACTTAGCCGCTAAGTTTCTGTCATCCTCGATGGCTTGTCGAGCCTTGGATCCTCACTCCAACTAAGTTCGTCATCTACGTCATACTTATGATCCACAAGATTGAATCTGATCGTCTCGCACGACTTCCTTGTTATTCTTTACCTCAGGAAGATCTAGCTAGTTCAATTTGGACCGAAACACCACCTTGGTATGTATGAAATTTCATGTTTATTCTTATGAAACATGTGATGTAATTTTTTTTTTTGCTCTTGTAAAACATTATTTTTGCCTTGTGGAACATATATTCTGCTCTGTTGAATCATATATTTAAAATTTCAAACATTTCATTTGCTTTCATGAAACATTGCTCTTGTTCTTGTAATACATGTTTGCTCTTATAAAACATTTCTTCGTATGAAATTAAACATATCTGAATAACCGTGAGAACATTACTTTAGCTACTCCCTCTGTCCTACAAAGAATGTATTTCTGGTTTTTTTCAGACAGATTAGTGTGAAAGGCAAATGACTAATCTGCCCCTAATTAATTACATGCACAAGCGTGCTGCTGCTTTGGTTCCTAAAATAATTAAATGTGCATGCATCTCCTTTGGTGGGGAACGGATATAGAGAGAGATGGGAGTGGGGGAGTTAGTGGGTTGTGTCTTCTTTGATAGGCCCCACGTCTAAACATGCACTCTTTGTGAGACGATTTTTAAACACTAAAAATGCACTCTTTGTAGGACAGAGGGAGTATGTTTTATCAGTACTTTATTGATGTTATTAATGGTTCTCTTTTCTTGTGATGTCCCCATGTCTCTCCATCTTCTCCTGGTGTTTGATCAGTTATTGTGTATGTGTTTCCTCTTATTATATAAACACGCGTACGTTTCAATGGGTCATACATAACGATCGAACAAGGAAAATCGATTTGATGCGGTTGGATGCTCGCACAGTCGCACGGGCGTCCAAAGGATTCGCACCCATTGAACATTCGATGCGAGTCCGTGAGACATCGCCCATCAAAACATTATGGAACGAACCCAACTTTACAAGGTTCATTTTTAAGAACTTTTTTATAGATCTTATTCTTCTCTCTGGTGCATATCATCCTTTCGACTTTGTTCTACTTAATTCAAACAGATGTACTAATGGATGATATACTGTTACAATAGTACTAGTATTTTAGATGATGTTTCAATAGTACTACTGTTCCAATAATACTAATGAATGTGGTGTTTCATGAATATTTCATTTGTTTCATTAGTCTTTTACACGATGTTTCATGTGTTACACAGTGTCTCACCTAGTGTTTCATACGAAACATGTATATTTCAATGGTATACCATTTGCTAGCAGTCCTTTAAATTAAATTAAATTAAAAATATACGACTGAAAATTTGTTAGATCTTGCTATGTCCCCCACCCCACCCCCCCAAACAACAAAAAAGGCTTTTAATTCTAATCGTTTGGGAAGCTTGAAGCGGCCTGATAAATTTCTGCAACTTTTCGTACCATGATCCATGCTCCACTGTTACTTCGTTGAAATTCAACTTTACACACAAAAGAGACGCGAACAAATGTAGGCCTTGTTTGTTTAAGATTAAAGTTAAGTTGCGTTTTACTGTAGCAAATTTATGACCTACTCGAAAGACGTTTTAAAGAATTCAAAAAAAGATGAAAAAAATATTTTTAGAATTTTCGGAAGAACTATTTAAAACCCTGCAAATGACTACAAAATTTGACTTATACAAAAATAACAATTTTTATTTAATTTAATTTAATTTAAGCTGAAACTAACAAGGCCATGATCACTCGATGTGGAGGAGAAGCCCTCAATCAAGGCCATAATCACTAGCTAAGCAAGCTTGCAAAACCGAACCATCCAGCCGTCTACGGCGGCAAACTTTTGAACAGAATAGACCTGTTCATGGGCGGCGCATCGGGCCGGGCTCGGGTGGGCTCAAGCCCAGGAAAACGCGCGTTAAGTCGTCGTCGGGCTCATGCTTGGTCCTGCGAGACTGGGCTTTTCCGGGTCGATGATCAGGCCTATAAGGCTATAACAGAACGAGCACAAGAACGCCGGCTAGTTGGCTGGAGCCGGAGGGCAATCTTGCATGTACGGACCCACGGCGCTGTCAGGCTGCGAGCCTGCGACGCCGGTTTGGGTAGCAACGGCAATTATTGAGGCACGCAGCAATCGAGCTCCCTCTCATGGCGATCCATCGATTAGACACGGACACGGACGTCGATCGCAGTGTGTGCGCGAGAGGAGTGAAGTGATCGCAATAACCCACGGGGCACGGCCGCACGGGCCCATTGGCAGCTACGAGTGGGGGGCGGGGCAGTGGTGACGCATGGGGGCACGGGCACCGAGGCGTGGCCCTACGGAGCATGCACGGCGGGTGTGGCCGGCCGGCCGGCGCCATCGGACGGCCGCGGGTGGCGCACGGTGGCCGGAGCTGGGCGGCGGTGGCGCATGGGCGATTGGGCGGTCCCGTCGCAGTTGCTTTTATTGGGAAGATCTTTTGGGCGCGATTCGCTCGCCGTTCCATCCGACGTCGGGTCGGACGCGGCCGTCCTCCTCGGTTCCGGTGGCCAATTTATAGTGCGGCAGCAGCAGCGGGGCATCAGGGCAGCGCCGTGCATGTCAATCCCAAAAGCAAAGAGCCAGCGATCAGGATCGGAATGTGTTCAATAGGGCATCGCCTCCGATCATGCAATCGGAGTACTACTCCTCCTATCCAAATGTATTTCCTTTTTCCTCACCAACGTTTTGCTATCTGCTCTGGTCGTCATTAAAAGATTTTTTTTGTTTAAGAATATATGGCCTAGGTAAATTATATGATTGATTCTCTAAATTAAAGGTCCTAGTGCTGTATAGTTGCTAGACTAAAGGATTAAAAACCTGAGGTTTAAAATACCTCAACTCTTTCTTTCCAAATAAACAAGCGAGGTGGCCCGCACATTTGCGCGGCTAGATTTGTTTTGCTATATAGTGTTTATCTCTAACTCATAATCTATCTCTAACATATCAAATCGGATTTAGAGTTTATATCAACTTTAGTATTTAATATGAATTTCTAATATTTTCTTTTAATCTAAGCCGCATAGATCTTTTATTTTTTTTCTTTAATTAATCTATCCCGTTATAATTTAGTCCCACAGTTGATTGTTGATAAAATAACCATATTATATCTTTAGTATTTAATCCAAATTTCTAATATTCTTCTTTTAATCTAAGTCGTTATAATCCAGCCCCACAAAATCAACGGCATAGATCTTTTTTTTTCTTGATTTATGTGAGAATTTCTTTGATTGATCTTGACTGCTATAATTTGGTCCTATCGTTGATCGAACTGCTGAAATAATTTGGATGATATGGACGAACGTGGTGGCTTCTTTTTCCCCTCCTTTATATAGATAATAGATAGATTGAGTGCTAAGCATAAAGCCTTGGAAGAGTTAACGCTGTGCATAGGTTACAACAATATTTGCATGAATGAATTGACATCGAGAGCCATTAGTTACAGGCATCGGTTGCCACTAGGGATGAAAACAAGCTGAGTTCGAGTGAGCTACCTCCGACTCGTTTGTGGCTCACAAAAATCACAAACTGGAGGAGAGGCTCAGCTCGGGCTCGTCAAAAAACACAAGCTAGACGGGGAGGTCAAAAGCTTGAGCTAGCTCGTGAGCGTTCGCAAGCTTGGCTAGGATTTCAGATCCAAGAGAAGTAAGGCGGCTAGGAGGAGAGACAGAGCGGAGGGAGGCGATGGAGATGCTTACCGAGACAGAGATGGAGGTAGGCGGTGGTGCTGGCCAGACGAGGACGGAGGGAGCTTGGAACGCTTGCTCCTAGGACGGGGATAGAGGGAGAGGCGGCGACGTCGTTGCGATCGGTGTAGGCCAAGAAGAGTTTGATGGAGAGACGGTGGCGCTGTCCGGGTCAGACAAGAGGAGCATGACGGAGAGGTGGCGACGACGACGTTGGGGCCGTCGGCCATCGCTGTTCGTGTCGATGGCACCATGGCGTACTCCTACTCTTGATCCTGCTAGCGGTGGTGAGCAGAGCGAGGGGTAGACAGCAGGCAGAGCGGAGGAGGCAACGAGGCGTCGTGGATAGGAGTGGTGATTGTGACTGGGTGAAGGGGGCTGACCGGTGGGTGAGGTGGGTGATGGGCTGGGGTGTAGAATGGGCTGGTATGTGGGTGTGGCCTGTGGGCTGTAGGGATGTGGATGTGCACTTTGTTGTCCAACTCACGAGCTATTTATGAACGAGCTGGACTCAGGCCCTTTTCGGCTCGTAAAATGTCATGAGCTCGAAATGGATCTTGGATCGTGCTTGTTTTGTAACCAGCCGAGCCCGAGCCAGAGCCCGAGCCGAGCCTGAGTTGTTCGCGAGCCTCGAGCTTTGGTTCCAGCCCTAGTTGCCACATGATAATGTGCTCTGAGTTGCATGGCTTCATTCATGGCAAAGAGAGCGGTTCTCACTAGCATCTAATTGTGTTTTTAATGTAAGAAAATGCAACCATTTTTGTGGCCATGAAATGCGTCTCTTTTGAGTCTCTGGTATAAGTATGAGCCTTCCATGCAGCTAGATGGTGTGGAAAAGTGTCGACCATTGAAAACAAACCTTTTAAATCAAGATTATTCTAAATTGTGGTACCAAAAAAATTCATTTTTACTGTAGTCTTGACTTTCAAGATGTTGAATACTCCTATATCAGAAAGATTTTTTTCTGCTTTAGGTCTCCTGAGAAAAGGAGCTGGGTAGGTTCCTCTTGGAAAACGAAAATATGCTAAAGGTGTGATGGTCGCGATCGATTTTAGTGCTAATGCTGATGATGGTTCTCGATAGTAATGCTGATGCCGATTATGGTTTTCAATCTGCCCTACCCTCACAGGAGAGAAGGCTACCTTCGGCGATGCTCGCGCGAACACCTCTTCTCCTCTCGTCCCTCTCGCAACCTCCGATCACCAACACGAGCTTCTAAAAAACAAAAAACAATTGTTGTTTGTGACCGGATAACGTTGGTAATGCCGCATGCAGGCACTTAGTTAACGTGGCGCGTGAACACGTTTCTCTGTGCATGCTACCCGCACGATGACAAATCAATGGCTGGCGTTGTCGACTGATAAAATGAGCAAAAACAGTCACCTCGTAAGGAGCAATTCCGTTACGTACTTACATAAAACATCTAGAACTTAGACCAGAATAGCGACAATTTGGCAATGCCTATTACCGCACTGTTTTTTTGTCAACCCTCGGGACATTTTGGATTATTTTTCCATATATACCAGAATGGAAGTTGGAACCACAATGATGTCTGATCTTTCCCTGAGTTTATATGCATATGCAAGAAGGCGGTGTACACCGCCGGCGTACAACCAGTGAATCCAGAAGGCTGCAGCGCCAGCGTCGTGATCGGCCGTGATACGGCGTGGAAAGACGAATATATTGTGCTTTTGGTGCAAACTGCGAAAGGATACTCATATAGACACATGCCTTGTTTCTCAGGGACAACAGTAACAGTCACGCAAGTCTTGACAACGATCCTTGTCGATCACCGTGTGGCAACCAGGCGACACGACGAAACAGAGGAGGAATAATCGGGCGTGGACTCGTCGAAATTAAACACTCGGGCACTCGATCGAGACACGCATGGAGTGCAGCCGTGCCAGTGCAAGAGGCGTTGGGTTCTCGGCAATGTCCTCTTTTCTTTACGGTTCTGGGCTACGTTTTTAGCCGAGTTTGAGGCCGGAAGATATCGTCCAAAAGGGGCAGAATCTTCGGGCCTTTCGGCGTATGCTCTTGCAGTCTTGCTCAATTGCTCGCTGCTTTGACACACACACACAATAGATATCTTCCGATCACGTCATGCAAATCGCAGAAGCTACACACGTCCGGACACTCGAGGGCCTACCGATTTCTACTCCGCGAAGTCACGTACGAGCATCGCACGCTGCCGGCGAGTGATTGACCTGGTGATGGATGCATGGACGGTAGTGTACGGAGCTAGCTGCTAGGCCACTGGCCAGTACCCTAACTAGCTGCTCGACGAACTGGACGCGACGCTCCACTGCATGATACTTCCAGGAGTGCATGCATCCTCATCAACAGGACAAATGAACAATGCACCGTCTCGTTGCAACCCTCTGTCTCTCTCTCTCTCTCGGCCGGCTGGGCCTTAGGAAAGCCGTACCAACGTACGCCTAGACGCATTAGTCACAAAGCGTCGCAGCAGGGCCTGCCGTTGCGGCCAGCTTTTGCATGATTGATGTATAACAGAAGAGAAGAGATAGAGGCCATGGCATGCATGCATGGATCGAGAGAGAGCAAGCTGGAGCACGCCGGGCAATAGCAGTCGCCGACGGGGAGGCAGCGGCACCGAGCACTAGAGTGCCAGTACTAGTGGTGGCAGTGGTACGACCGAGCTAGCCAGCGAGCTGGGGGAAGCATTTACCTGTGGCGAAGTTCGAGGCGCATGCATGCATGCTTATGCGTGTACTTGGCCGTGATTATGGTCGTACTGGCCGGGATCTTGCCCCCATGATCTCGCGGCCAAGTACATGCAGTGCCTGGCCGTCGATGGCTAGTCAATGAGGTTGTGAGACCGTGCGTCTGAGCTCATTGCGGGATCGGAGTAATGGCGAATGGAGTGTGCGCATACGCAGCAGTCTTAAGGAACACGGTGATTTTGATTAGAGTAGTCTTCGAAATACTATAGTTTTGATTAGAGTAGTTGATTAAGAGAAAATTTAGATTACCACTACTAGGAAACTGACTTTCCTAAGCGGTTGAAAAAAAGGAGCGGACTTTTACAAGCGGTTTAATAGCCTCAAACCAGCCTCAAGTCAGAAGTGGACCTCTATAAATGGTTGGGGACACGAACCCCTTCTAAAGACCAAGAATCCTAAGCGGGTCATGTCTCCAACCGCTGCTAGAGCTCTAGAAGCGGTTAGGCATACAAACTGCTTAGGATACTAACCTTTATAACTGGTTTAATAGCCTCAACCGTTTCTAGAGGGTCCTTTTTCGAATAGATAAAAGGAAAGCTTCCCCTATCTCATCAGATATCACGCGTGGGTGGGTTGGCTAGCTGGGTGAGGTGTGAGTCATGAGGTCCTAGGTCAACCGCCACCATTCCAAGCGGTTATAGGAACCGCTTGTGATGCTCCGCGAGGCATCAGTCGCGGTTTTTTATAAACCACTTGTAAAGGCTTTACCAACCGCTTGTGTAGCTTCTTTCCCTGGTAGTGTACCCCTGTATTGTAAAATGTGAAAAGCATTAAAAAGACCCTTGTATTGTAAAATGTGAAAAACATTAAAAAGATGGGAGGCACTATTAGACAGGCGTATGCAATTTCAGCATTTGTGCAGACACATGCCGCGTACAAGCATGCAGACCTCGCGAAAGAAATTTCACTATCGCAAAACATTTTTTTCAATAAATAAAAATGTGAAAAATAGTAGAAATTTAGTGGAATTTTTTTCCGCCTGCACGATTTCGCAAATTATACAAGCAAAAAATCCGTCGACGTGAAAAAACAGAAAACAAAATAAAATTTATAATATACAGAAAATAAAAGAAATCTATAATAAACAGAAAACAAAATAAATCTATAATAAACATAAAACAAAATATATCTATACAAAAATCAACCTCGCGCAAAAAATTTCACTATCGCGAAGCGTTTTTTCTATAAATGCAAATGTGGAAAACAGTAGAAAGAAAGTGAAATTTTTTACGTCTGCACGTTTTGGCTAATTGCAGGCGCCTGTAAAATAGCAAATACGTAGAATGATAGAGAGGATAGTTAATAGTAAAAAGTATGAAAAATACTAAGTAAAAAGAATGATAGAGAGTACAGTTAATAGTAAGATGGAATAGGATACCGTTTTAGACGTGGATACTCATTGCTTTATGTCCATTAATTGCTTTATGTCCATTAATTACTGGGGTTAATTACTGAGTTTGGTTGGGGGGAAGTTATGGCAAAGGTCAAGGTCGCCGGACGCCGGAGATCTTCCTAGAATCCGCCCGGAATTTATGAAGCTAAGTCGGGTAGGAGAAGTAGCGTATAGCGTATAGTATATCACTGTACGCGGCCATTAGATTTGCTTAGGTCCAGTTCTTTCCGGCTTAACAGCTTATCAGCTTATTGTAGCTTCGAAAAGCGATTGAGGTGGTTTTAAAAACCGATTTTTTAATTGGTTTGATGGCTAATTATTGTATTTTACACACGTCTTTGAAATGAAAAGAACCAATTTTTAAAAATAATTAAAATAAATTAAAATAAGTCAAATAAGCTACTTTTAAGCCTTAAAAGTAGCTTATTTGACTTAATTTAATTTAATTTTATTATTTTTAAAATCGGTTTTTTCCATTTCAAAGACGTGTGTAAAATATAATAATTAGCCATCAAACCAATAAAAAAATCGGTTTTTAAAACCACCTCAATCGCCGCTACAATAAGTCGTTGTCGAAAGAACGCACTTAATCTAACGCAAAGTTTGGTTGCAACGCAAGCATTGCTAAATTCGCGCATACTGAGCAGGGTGCATGTGTTGCTTGATCTCGTATTTAATATGCACCCTGCTCATGTGTTGCTTGATCTCGTATTTAATATGCACTTCTCTTCTATTTTTCTATTTTATATTATTTTTAAAATTATTTTAGTTTTATTATCGTAGTGAATATGAACTATTATTTAGATATACAATTTGGTCACATAATAATTGACGGCGTATTTTCTAGAATTATAGGATTAATGTCAAAATTACAATAGACGGTGTAGATTCTTTTCTAGGATTAACATATAATTAATAAACGGTGGAGATCTTTTCTTTTTTTCTTAGATAAACGTGAGAATTTCTAGTATTTTTTATTAATATGGTAGGATTAATGTGGTGTCTCCGTTTAACTCTATTACACACACGAGCGCACACACATAAGTAGATAATAACGAGCACGGTATCCTACGCATTTGCACGACTAAATCTCATATTTGATATGAACTCTTTTGTATCATCGTATTTGATATGAAATCCTTTTACATTGCTTTCATTTTATTATTGTAGTTCTGTCGGTGTCTGGGAAACGCGTCTTAGAGGACAGTGGGTCCACGGACCGGTAGACGAATTTATAGTTGGAGTGAGGCCCAACGACAACCCTTCCCAGCAGCTCGGGGCGGCGGCCGAGCTCGCGGGGGCTCTGGCCCCGCGGGCTTCCTAGACTACGCCTGGTGCGACTTAGTGATCCGGGTACAGATCTGTTGTATGGTGAGAAAGAGAGAGGGAGAAAGAGGAAGCGAAGAAAACACAAACCGTGGAGACACAAGTGATTTTTACCCTGGTTCGAGCCCCAATGCCGGGTAATAACTCTACTCCAGCCTTCGTTAATTATATGGTGGAAGACAGTACAAGGGTGCCGAGACCGGGCTTGAAGGCACCGGACTACGACTACTGCTAAGAAAGTTTCGGACGCGGGTGTTGCTTAGGTTTCAGGGATTCCTTCGACTCTGTCCACCTGGCTGCCATCGGATCCGAGGCCTCTCCTTTTATAGGCTCGGTGGGTTGCCCAGAGCTGATACGGTGGGCCCCGCGCCTACCTCTACTTTGTCCATCTTTAGTAGGGCGCCCTTGTCTCATTCCGGGCTCCGTCCTATCTGTGGCCTGCAAAGAGAAACTGGTCTGGTTAGTACTGGACACGTGTTCGTCTTGGTGTGCATACACGGGGGAGCAGCCTGCTCAGAGAGAAAGCATTTTCCCTTTATCCCTAATATAGCATTGACTGGACCGAGCCAGCCCCGCGCCACCCGTTGGGGACGTCGCGTAGCGTGGCAGCTGTTGCCATTTGCCCAAGCGGCAAACGACAAGGCGAGCTGCCCGCGTGCCTCTCCTCGGGCTACGGATTCCCGGGGAGGTACAGTTCTTCTCAATCAAGGCCGAGGAAAGTGTGGTGGGGCACGACAGCTATCGCCACCTGCCCAGGGACAGGCAGACTGTCCTCGGGCCCCCCTCCGGGCTAAGGATAGCCCGGGAGGTACGCAACGCTCTTGGTCAGGGCCCGAGGAGGCGCGGTTGACTTAGTCAAGCTCGAGGATGGCCCCGGCGGGCTAGACGTTCCTTTTGGTACGACCAAGGGTGGCCTTTCAGACTTCTTGTACGCGCGGCAGGCCGGTACAGATTCAACCCAAGGCCCATCTCGGGGTGGGCGGCTCACAAATCACCAACAAATTCTTTAATTTAATTTGTATAATTGGGCCCACAATGGTGTAGATCTTTCTCTCTCTCTATAATTAGTGTGGGATTTTTTTAGTATTTTAGATTTAATATGGTGGCTCTGTTTAACTCTACTTTAATAATAACGAGCAAGGTGACCCGCGCGTTTGCGTGGCTAAATTTGTGTTAAGATATAGATAATATATCAGATTAGATTTAGAGTTTATCTCTAATATATAGATCAGCTTCAGTAGTTTGTTATAGAGGTTAATATTGACCGCTAGATTTACATAATAATATCCATATTTAACGATGTAGATTTTTCTTTTTTATATGATTAATGCGAGAATTTCTACTATTTTTCGATTAACGTGGTAATTTCTAGGATTTTAAGATTAATGTGGTGGCTTCGTTTAATTCTACTTTAGATAGATGATGATGATGATGATGATAATAGTAGTAGTAGTAGTAGTAGTAGTAGTAGTAGTAATAATAATAATAATAATAATAATAATAATAATAATAATAATAATAATAATAATAGTGGTGGTGGTGGTGGTGGAGGAGGAGCATGGTGTTTTGCGCATTTCCACAGCTAGTTTGATAATTGATATGTACTCTTCTTATTTTGAATTTTTATTTATTTATTGCAGTAGATATGGACTCTGTTTTTAGTTTTGTAATTAAAATGGACTCTTATTTCTATATTTTTTATTTCAATTTTTTATTGCATTTGATATAAACTCTTTCTTTTAATTGAGTTGTTATAATTTGTACACACCGGATGGTGTAATTGTTTTTATTCTCGAATAATTTTAGAAATTTCTATTATTTGAGTATTAACATGGTGGTTCCATTTAATATGATGATGATGAGGACAGCAACAACAATAACAACAAAAAGAAAACAACGTAATGTAGATGAAATCGCTAATTCATATGCTCGAAACCACTAATTGAAGATCTTGAAATTGTTTTTTCTACGAAATCAAGATGAAGCAAACGTTTCAACTTCTCGAACTTGTTTCTCATAAATGTTGAATTTTACCCGAGCCGGTTGAACCCGGTCCTCAGCCAAGCAAGTAGCAAATTACTCCCTACCATTTTTCCTAAGGCACCATATAGATTTTGATGGCTCGCTCGAGGACGGAGCAGGCAGGGTTCGCTTTTTTAATTATCAAACCGTCATTCACACACTTCATGTCTTGTTGCAGCACCACGCCTCCCACCACCACGAACACGGCCTCTTTTTATCGCGATCACACATGGAGACCTTTCAGATCTCATGATGACCACGTATCACTAGACTCCAGCCGTAGCAACATGTTCCACAGGTGCATGTCGTCTGAGCGGCTAAACAGTGCATGCCCAAGCTGAGGTGACCGCCACCCCTCGATCACCATCTATGGCATTGTACATTTCAGTTTAGTATAGTGTAGCGTAGTGTTTCTGTAAAATTTATCTTTTTTATGTAGCCTATTTGGCTTAGTAATTTGTAATGATTTTTCTCGGGTTTTTAGTACTCCTTTTAAAGATCCTAAAAATATTTATAAATTATTTTTTTATAATATTTAAACCTCTCTTAAAATACTATTAAATTTTACAGAAACGCTACGCTACGCTACGTTAAGCTGAAATGTACGAGGCCTATGTTCGTGAGACCTGAAACACCTAAGGCTCCCGGGTGACTGTCATTTTGTTTCACCACGCCGCAGCGACAAACCGGTCCACCTGACACATATGTCGTTACGCCGCGGTGCAGTTACCAAGCTCTTCTTTATGACCTCACTCTAATATCAATTATTATCTGTCTAGATCAAATAAGAGCTTTACCAACATAAGCATGCATGCACCTTCTAGATGCAATCTGCTATCTAGTCATGCACGATGATATCCACTCATGTTCACTTCTCTTTGGACTCGGAACAAAATAACGTTGATCGATCAGGTGTTGACGAGAACATATGAATACTCACTAAAAGAAAAACACGCACAATGAAAAACTGTTTTGATCACTGGGCGCACTTTTTATCTGGTCTCTGACCCTTTATTCTACTGGAAGAATATATCCATTCAGAGCGGCAGCGGCCCGAAGGAGACCTCGCCATCCAAAGGCTAGTAATGGCGGATCAGAGGGACGGCGACCCGAAGGAGGGGTCGCCCCAATACAAGGAGCGGTGGCCCGTAGGAAGTCTCGACTCCCGAAGGCGGGGCAATGGTGGATCAAGTAAACAATAGCCCAAGTAGCGCGAAGGAGTGGAGTTTCCTTGATCGCAAAGAAGCTCGAAGACAACAAGTATAGAGGGCCCCGCATGCGCCAGAGGTCGTACCACATGGCAGGAAGATACCCGTACGGGGCGCAACAACCTAGTCTCCCTGTAATCCCCCTTGTAACATCACTTTTGCTAAGACAGCGAGGGCATTTGTGTACGAATGCATTTATGTAAAAACCCTATGGGTTAAGGTGCCTTCCCCCGAAGCCCTCCTATAAATAAGGAGGCCCAAGAATAATAGAGGGACAAGAAATAAATTATGGCTAGCCACTTCGTCTGAACTCCGCTTTCCCAAGCTGCTCCGTGAGCTTCTCCTCTGCGAGGCAGCCTCATAGAAATTGGTTGTCTGGCTCATGCCAAAGACACTGGAGACATGCACTTAGCATGAGGGGTTTCTTTTGTAACGGGGGACACCCATGCCCTATGAACTTGGGACAGACGAACCAGAGCAGATACATGCTTAGGGGGCAGTGGCCCAAAGGAGACTTCGCCACCCGAAGGCGGGGCAACGGCGGATCAGAGCGGCAGCAGCCCGAAGGCCATCCGAAGACGAGGCAATGGCGGATCAGAGGGACGGTGACCCGAAGGAGGGGTCGCCTCGACCCGGGGAGCGGCGACCCGTAGGAAGTTTTGCCTCCTGAAGGCGGGGCAATGGTGGATTAAGGAAACAATGGCCTAAGGGACGCGAAGAAGTGGAGTTTCCTTGATCGCCAAAGAGCTTGGAGACAACAAGTATAGAGGGCCTCGCATGCGCCACAGTTCGTACCGCACGGCAGGGCAACAATCCGGTTTCATAGTAATCCTCCTTGTAACACTACAGGAATCCGTTGTAATTTCGTCGGCCCCAAACCGACGAAAATAGGGGGTAAACCAACGAAATTAATATAATTTCGTCGGTTTGCCGACGAAATTACGCCGACGAAATCTGGCGATTTAAATTACAAACTTTTTCGTTGCCGCCGATTTAAATTAATATAATTTCGTCGGCTTCTCAGCCGACGAAATCAGTTCGACCGACGGCGGATAGGTCGGCAGATGACGGGCTCATCTAATTTTGCCGCCACGCCCATGAATAATGTATTTTCATCGGTTTTGCTGGCCGATGAAAATATGTTGACCGGGCGGCGGAAGGGTAGATGGTGATGGCGAAGGGCAAGATCGACGGCGACGCCGCAGGGGAGGGCGGCGGCATGGGCGGCATCGGACGGGAGGCGGCCAGGAAGGAACGGCGGGGGGCGGCAATGGGGCGGGCTGGTCGGGAGGTGGAGGTTGGCTAGCGCAAGGGCGGCTAGGTGGAAGGCGGCGGGCGGCACACGGCGGGCGGCGGTGGGGGGGCGTAGGTGGCGCTGGGAGGTGGCGCAGAGCGGGCAAGGCGGCCGAGGCGGCAGGCAAGGCGGAGACAAGGCCGAGGAGGCAAAGGGCTAAGGTCGCTTTGGGGTCAAGCTAGGTAAATTTAGGGCAAGCCTATTTTCATGGGCCTCCAAAACCGATGAAATTAAGTTAAAAAATTATTGTTTAATATAATTTCTTCGGCCTAAGCCGACGAAAATGAAAAAATTATTTTTTTATTACGATTTTCATCGGTCTACGCCGACGAAAATAAATAAAAAATATTTTCTAAATTTATTTTCCAGTAATAAATATTTTTTTACTAATTTCATAGGCCTAGGCCGACGAAAATAAATAAAAAAATATTTTTAAAATTATTTTCATCGGCCTTGTCGTTACAATAAGTACCGGGGTATGAAGAGTCTTAAAGAAGATCAGGCGAGGGCCCCACGCGTCAGGCGGACGACCAGGCCCTCAGCGTGGGCGAGCCCTTAGCGCCCAAAGTAGGGCCCCACGCGTCAGGCGGGCAATTAGGCCCCAGCGCGTGGGCGAGACGAGCGCAAGAGGCCTCCTCACTGGCAGGTGGGGCCGGCGCAGCAGGAAGCGTCCCGAGAGGAGTCTTCCGGGCGAAGACTCTCCTCTGCTGCGAAGGATAGGTGCATTAAATACGATAACACGCGCGGATGGACCGAGGAAGAGATGATTACCGCCACAGTGACCTCTGCGGGTCTGATCAGCTGTCACTGTGGTTCTGCGGAATTGACCGGCAGAGAAAGAGCTTGCCATCATCAGGTTGGCCGCCCGCGTCAAGCGGCGCAAGTTGGGCCCCGCCTACTCCCTTACCGGCGTGTTCACACGAGTCAGAGGCCACTTATGGCACGCGTGGGCGGCGCGCCGCCGCACAAGAGCAAAGACGTTGCGTCTCCTGTCTTGTCCCTTACATCTTATCAGTGTACTAAGTGTACTGTACTACTAACCCCTTTGCTCTCTCCGCCAACCCGAGGCTTGTATAAAAGGAGAAGTGAAAGAGGATCCTAAGGTCTAGAGGGGGGGTGAATAGGCAATTTTAATTCTTTTTCGATTATTCTCAATTAAACACCTAATTAATAGTGACCCAATCCTAGTTTCAATTGATATACAAGCGGAAGCGATAAACAAATTAAGCGCAACTAAGACATGGCATCACAATTCATCACGAGCAAAGCAATGGTAGTAAGTGCGAAAAGTAAATAAGAGAGTGACACGGTATTTGTTTCACCGAAGTTCGGAGCCGCAACTCCTACTCTCCGTTGAGGCTACCCCTTGCGCACAAGGACCGGCTCGCTTTCGAGCCTAACGCCTCACTTACTCCCGGTAGTCGATCCGCCACTCCGGCGAGGTGGACTCCGTCACCCGTACACCGACTCAAGAGTAGCCACACGCCAAGGCCTACTCCCAAGCCCACGCCTCCACGAAGGATGTCTTCAAAAGTAACAAGCCCAAAACGCCCCGATCATGCCGGATCAAAGGACTTCCATGAAGCTCGGTGTTGGGGTTTAATGATTTGTGGGTGTGGATGATTTGTGGGTGGAGGAATGGCTCTAGATCACCTAGTTGATGGGCAATAAGTGTGGTAGGTGTAGAGAGCAGTAAACCTCAAAGAAGCCAGCCACTAGACATCTATATATAGCCCCAAGAGCAAACTAGCCGTTGCCCCTCGGAAGAGTACAAGAAGACTAGCCGTTAGCCTCTACCAGACGCCGTCCGACGGGCATCGGACGCCGTCCGACAGAACCTACTGCTCACAGAAAAGCGGCTTATCGGACGCCGTCTGGTCCCCACCGGACGCCGTCCGACAGCAAGGTTTGCACATGCGCTAGATTCACCGGACGCTCGCCACCCTCTCCCAGACGCCGTCCGACAGCGGAAAGCCCAGATTTTTTAACTTCATCGGATGCCGTCCGGTAACTGCCGGACGCTGTCCGACAGTGTGCACTGTGCACTTGTTTTGCTGGTCGGACGCTGTCCGGCTGCGCCCAGACGCCGTCCGACAGAGGGGATTTTTCATATAAAAAGCTTGAGTGTGTGGGGGAGAGTTTGGGGTTTTTCTTTTCTCTTTAGATATCTCACAAAGGAATATTTGGGTATTTTTAGAAGTAGTGGACTACGGAAACCGATTTTCGAGAGGTAGCAAAGATCCGGCATAGTCCGAGTGGTTCAAACCCCTTTTGAAATTCGACAAAAACAGAAAATAAAACCTAACTACTCCTAGTCTATACGTGACCTCTTCTCTCGCCTTGGCCACGACCAAACCCTGAGCAAATTTCACCAATTTATTGACGCTTCAAATTAGGGTTTTATAAAAACGCCGAGTCTTCGCTAGGGTTCCGAGAAATCCAAAAACCCCCTAGCACTTAATATTAATTACTTTCGACATCAATGCCACTAATAAAAATTAGGGCTCAACGATGCTCACAAGAAGAGAGAGAAAGGAAGGGCACATTCTGTAATCATTCCCATACAACCACAACAAGAAAAGAGCTAAGGCTCGGCAGGAGTAGGACTATTACCCGCGAGGGGGTCCGAACCTGGGTAATCTCTGCGTGTCGCTCCTCGCCGCGCCCGACGCTCGAATCGGATCGAGCTCAGGCTGATCGTCTAGCAGAAGTAGAGATCTGATAGGGGTGTGACTCATCGTGGTTTGGTGAAGAACACGCCGTCAGGCCTAGGCCGACGAAATTACCCTTTGGGGAATATGGCCCGCGGATTTTCCAAATGTAATTTCGTCGGCCACGTAAGCCGATGAAATTGTCACTATAATTTCGTCGGGGATGGAAAACCGACGAAATTGTCACTATAATTTCATCGGTTTGCAGTTGCCGACGAAATTAGCTTTATAATTTCGTTGGTTTTTTTTTGCCGACGAATTTTACTTGGGCCGACGAAAAAACCTCGAATTCCTGTAGTGTAAGGGCAACCTGTGAGCTCTCGAAAACCCCGTAGCAGATATAGAGGGCTTCTTTGGAGGAAGGAATCTTTTAGAGGTAGTGTAAGCCGGCGAATTTTAGAGGGGTGGATAGAGGGGACGCTAATAGTGTTTTAGAGAAAAAATATAGAGGAGCTGCTGGAGTTAACCTTGCTTTTGTAAGCCCACCCGTATAAACTTAATTATCAAACCTAACTTACCTAACAGCGTCCCAGGCCGGGCATGCTACGCGGATCGACCTGCGGCAGCTAGCCACCGCCCAGGCACAGCACAGCGTTGCAGCGCGGAGCAGCACCTGGCCATTCCCGCCTGGGCCACCTGGCGCGCCGAATCACGAGCTCCTTCCCGCACAATCATGGCGCTCATGATGCTCGAGACGACGATCCCGGACGCGCCGCGGAAAGGCTGGGCGACGATCGATCGTGGCGGACGACGACGCCATCGATAGACGTAGTACGTACGGCCGCCATCACGCGATGATGATCACCCTGATCAATTACTCGTAGCATCGACGCTACACGTACCGCAGTAGTATATATCATGGTTCTAAAACTCGGTTCTAGTCGGCGAGTAATCGGCGAGTAACCGCTGGTCGCCGTCCTGCCGAGGCGAGAAGGGATGAATCGGTGGCAATACTAGGGCAACCCTATTAATCGGTGCTAGCCGGATCAAATCGTGAGTAGTCGGCGAGTAACAGCGCTGAGAGTACTCAGTTTGGGGGATTGAAGGCCCATTTCATCGCCCGTGACCACGAGCCGAAATAGAAGTGGCACTCGAGGCCAGGGAGACCGCGCGGGAGAGACGATCAGGGCTTGGGTTGGGTGGCACGCCGCCGCCACCGCCGGCCGGCATGCTCCGCCGCCAGCCGACGTGCTCCATGCCTCCATCGACCTCGATTTCTCCCAGATCCGAGCTAGCTCGTAAGTAGATCGAGCGTGGGCTTTTGTTCCGCCGCCGCCGCCCATCGGTGTTGCGTGCTCTTCGCTGCCGCCGTTCTCCGCCTGCTCGCCGTGTTCGTGCATCCTCCACCCGCCACGCTTCGCGGTGCTGCTGCTTCCTTGTTTCTTCTGGCGCGCCGCTTCTCGCTTCTTCCAAGGTCGCCCACCGCCCGGCGCCATTGTCCACCACAAAGCCCATTGCATGGCGCAGCTCTGCTCTCCATTCTCCACTCTCTCTCTCTCTCTCTCTCTCTCTCTCAGGCTACAAGACGCGACTAACTTGCGGTTTGATTTCGGGTGTGTGGTGAGGCATGAGCAGCCGAGCAGGTTAGGAACTCAAGAGATTAGGTGAATTGGTGTGGTAGGTACTGTGGTGTTTACTAGCTTACTGCCTTTGAATTTGTAGCAGGCTAGCAGCCCTGCCCAAGTGAAATATTTGAGTGGTAAGCACTAAACAGCAACAACAGTACGATTGTAATATGTATGTACTTGTAGTTGTAATATTTATGAGAACTATGTTTATCTATTTGTGCTTGTGTGATATTATTCATGCCTTTTAATATGACTTTTGTCCATCATGCACTTACGCTTTTAATAAATTCATATTTCATATATAGGAAATATTAAGTCTCATACATTTCATATGTCAATACATGTAGATTTACAATAATCCCTAAGTTATACAAGAGAAGTTACAATATCATGTTCTCAATATATGGCTATTATGCATGTAGATATATTGAATAATTTACCGAGTAATTTCTACCGAGTAATTCCGAGTACTCCCGAGTAAACCGAGTGCTCGCTACTCCCTACCTCGCCGACCGCATAGCGCATAGCGAGTTCTGGAACCATGGTATATATACGTCCCTGTCACATGTTACCAGCTAGTATAGTAGTTAGTCGTCGCTTACGACCTTCCAAAGACTGGACAGTTCGATCAGCGCCGATGACTCCCCATGCACGTACCCTGGCCAGCATTCTAGACGAAGTGGAATCGCGATGGCTAGATCTGACGTGTTAATTTGCAATTGTGGGCTAATTTGTTAATTTATTGAAAATGGTAACGTTAGATCTCCGCAGAAATAAAAAAAAATATAATTTTCCCGTATGTGCGTGATATACATATTTTCGTATCCTAACCAGTAACAAATGTCTTTAAAGTGAATTTGGTTGATAGCCAAATTTGTCTCAACTTGTCTTGCTAATAAATGGTATGAGCTTTGAAAGGTTAATAATTTTTTAGCAAATGAATTGGTCAATCATTGGTAAGAAAAAAAAATAGGATAGCAAAAGTTGTCAATAGGAGGAAGGAATCTTGTCATTCGATGATTGCGATCCAAACATAAGCTAAATTTGATCAACACTACTAACATTTGGTAAGATAAACACATTGACATACATTGGTCATGAACCTAACACACTAGTGTACTACATAGTGGGGTATAAGCGATGTTCATCAATATTGATATCGCTAAAGACACCTCATATAAATATCACTCAATATGCCTTATTTCTTATGCTATAGTCTGCTGTAGACATACCATCTATTTATCTATACCTCTTCTCTGCACATCAACTTGTGTTTTACACCACACGATTTATGAATGGTTCACATTACATCATTATAGGTGCTCTTAGACAAAGAGTTTGGCTCCCTCATAGAGCTCGAGGTCTGACATGCGATGATTAATTGGTCCCCCATCTTGATACCCCTAGAAAAACCCTATAATTACCAGTAGCCACCAAATCATAGTCCGGTTGAAGTGGAACACGACCCTGAATTATACAGCATAAACAATGAGGAACATATGCTTACAAAAGTCAAACGCAAGGATTAGGTCAGGGGAGCGTGGAGCGCCAGCAATCATCTGGATCTGACGAAAGAAATGAGAAAAGCTCACCCAGAGAAAAGCAGAAGCGAAAAAAAAAACAAATTGAGAGAAAAGAAAGCACCATCCTTTTCCCTCCTGAGTTCTGACTCTGATCACTCGCTCTGACCAAAGAGGTAGCTACTGGGCAGCTAGTGAAAGGCTAAAGGGCAAAGGGCTCTCTCGTAATGTAAAGCTAGCGGAGGGCACGCGCTAGCTGCGATCGCACGGGCCTTTTCGCTTGCCGTGGAAAGGTTTCACGCATCGACGGCGGCGTCGAACTCGGCGGCGAGGCTGGCGGCCGGCGTCGCACGCGAGCAGGGCAGCGCGACATGGTCGGGACAGCATGCCGGCCGGGGCCGGGGAAGAGGGAGACGGGCCCCTACTGCGGAAACGTCTCTTTTCCCTGCCTTTTCCGCCTTCGTTTCTGGAAAAGCGTCGGGCTTTTTTGCGTGTGTTGAAAACGGAAATGCAGGAATTCCACGGCAGTTGTTAGTTTTTTTTTTGTTTTGATGAAACACGTGTTATTAGGTTAAATAATGTGAGAAACACGCGTAAGATTCGTTTCAAGGATAAATTGAACCAAAGGACTTCGCGATCATTAGGTCAGACGGTGCACGCGCCCATACTAGACCGACAGCGGAGCGAGCTACACTCGTGATAGGAAAGTACATCAATTTTGACGGTTTAAACCATCCAACCCTAAAACCAAAACCGTCTGTCCAAGCATACATAACGAATTGATGGTGAAGCTGTCTACCCTATTAGCATAGACGACCGAATAGGTGGCCATCGATCTTGTTTGCTACGAGTTGTTAACAGACGACCGTGAACCTTATGGTCGACAATTCATTGCATGCATGGCCGCCTACCATAAAATATTATGTTTTGAAAAAAGAAAAAGAACTAAAAGCATAGTTGTTTCAATTCTTCTTTATGTTTCAGCAGGGTTATGTGAGTAGACGGGTCCAATAAAGGTCAGAAGGCCATGTGCCCATGCAATGCCCACCGCATACCAAATGCAGTCCACTTGGCAACAGTTCTCTATGCTCATCCTCTCGTCCTCTGGCTAGCTGGACGCCGCCACGCTGGCCTTTGCTGCTTTGCCCGTCCATTGCCAGCCACCCATTGCTCGTCGCCCCCGCCCCAACTCGATGGTCGCTGGTTAGCTTAAAATCTTAATCTTAGCATAAATTTTGGGCTATTGGTAGGAGATTTTGACATTATGTGTATTTAGATGTGGTTCTTGCAAATTTTTATGATCATAATTTTTTAATTACGTACATCCATTTTTAAACACTTGTGCCTGCCACTATACACGAGCGCTCGTCGAAGACACTCCCATCGAACGTCTGATTTGGAACTCTTGTCTTATCTTATTTTAGCGCATTTATGTTATTTATACAAAATCCTAAATTTATAAGTACAATATTCTCAAGTCTCTGTTTCAATCATCAATTGACTTCGAAGTCACCGTTCAAACAGTTCACTCTCGTAGTTTCACACTCATGCTTGAACTAACACAACACTCTGTCACGCTGCTACCAGATGGCTAGCCACTAAGCTATTTTATCTGGGCCCTCTTTGATTTCCTACGTTAGTTTAATTTTGGTTGGGGTTGAAAAACTTAATTACTTTTTAAAAAGAGGTACGTAAAGGCTAAACAAAATTTTAAAAATATTTTTGAGAAGAAACCTATAAGATTTCGAAAAAAATTACTTACAAAATATTACGATGGATGGTTTATATAAAAGTAAAATTTTTAAACTAAATATGAAATAAAACGAGGAATCAAAGAGGACAACTGTGATCGGCTCTGATCAACTACTGTCGATTGGCTCTTTCGCCGACCCCCAGCTTTCCCCTTTTTAGTCCGAGGACAACGTTATCGCTCTCAGGCACGCTAGCTGCTCGACCCCCCGACCCTGTAGGCGAAAGCATGGCAAGAGCTGAAGAGCATGCAGCCAAGCTACGTGCCTTCGTATCATTTCTGTCCGAGGAAAAAATGTCTCGGCCCACGCATGAGCGTGGCTCCTGCTCGTGTCTGCGTGCAGCGCAGCAAAGCTCGCAGGATAACCCTGCGCCGTTGTACTTGTGTTGCCTAGTGCTCTCCCCCCTGCTTGCGCCTTTGATGAGGCTTTTATATGGACAGGCAAAAAAGCTCGGGTTCCCCTAGCTTTTTCCTGCGCCCAACGGCGATGATCCATGGCATTATTGTCATGGTATTTGCTGGATGGAGTTTAGGGTGATTATCGCGAGCGACCATGCTTAGCGAACGATCATGGAGGAAATCGTGGTGATTATTGCGTGCACTTTCACTTGTGGATCGCTATCGATGGGCTTGAAAGAAGCTCTCATAGTACTTGCATGGAGATCATGAACGCACCGAGGTGGCGCCAAATATTTTTAAAAGGTAAAAATGGAAAACAAAACCTACTATACCAAAATACCTAATGCGAAAACAGAAAGGTGAAAGAATTTTGAACAAGAAACATGCGGTTGATTCCTTAAAGAAATTACCGTCGTCAACGGCTATCGACTCGGATGATTGTTTGTCATGCCTACCACTTCAGTGTTACTGTAGCTGAAGAAAAGGGATGTGGTCTACGTGGGTTAATTATTTCATTATTTGCAAAAACTCTATCTATACTCTTCAACAATGCAAAGTCTATAGAAACCCTAGTACGAAAAATCAAAAACCCCCTCGTAATTATGCAAAGTGGTGTAAATAACCTGTGTCTAGATGGTTATGCGTACAATTTTAACATCGGGATTGCTCACCAACATGCATGTGTGAAGTGAACCAGTGATTAGATGCACCGGCATAAAACGACGGATCCAGGTTTTCAACTTTGAGGGTGCCCATTGATCCACTAGCTACATGACCATAGTTGCTGTTGCACTGTCGATCTTTGCTCCTCTAGTTATGCACCGCGTCGCATTTATTGGAAAACAATTCTTGTAGTTACTAGAAATTCAAATTTCGGTTTTGCTTACCGATAGTCGCCTGGGCGGTGGCATACCGCGCCAGGCGATTTTTCGTCGTTATGAGCCACACGATGGTACGCGCCAAGATTTCGAGGGGGGGGGAGGAGGAGGAAGAAGAAGGAGGAGGAAGGAGCTTATCTGGCCGCCATGGAGCTCGCCCGCTGCCGAGCTCATTGCCGCCGCCGCCGGTGGCGACCTCTCGCCGCCAGCACCGGTTAGGGTTTAGGTGGGGGTTCGGGTTAGGGTACATCGGGGTGCCGCCGGGCTTAGAGGGATGGCCGGGGGAGGCGGCGGCCCGGCGGTTGGTAGGGATGGAGTGAGGGCGGCGGCGGAGGCGGCGACGGCGCCGAGCCGGGCCGGGGAAGGCGGTTGGGCGGCGGTGGTGGGGTGAAGGCACCGCCGGGTTAGGGATGGGCGGGCGGCGGTGGCGGAGGTCAGGCGGGCAGAGTGGCGGGCGCATGCTGCTGTGAGAGGGGAGGAGCGCGGAGCAGAGGGGTCGGGGTCAGGGTCGGGTTAGGGGCGGCGGAGGGGAGACCGGGAGGGAAAAGGGGAAAGTGTGTGAGAGAGAGTGGGGGGCGCGGTGGCCGTTGGATGCTGATCCAACGGTCACAAAAATCGCCTGGGCAATCAGAAAGAAAAACAGGCGACTGCCGTAGAGACAGTCCCTTCAATTTTTTATGTCTTCGCTCCAATTAATAGTTAGTTAATTACTTCCTCCGTTTTTTTGTTTGACGTCTTTGACTTTTTGGCATGTCTTTAACCATTCGTCTTATTTAAAATTTTAGTGCAAAGATGTAAAAAAATAAGACATATTTAAAGTACCTCTGTTGATGATAAAACAAATCAAAGCAAAATAAATGATATTTACAAAAAAAATTTAAATAAGATGAATAGTCAAAGGTGTGTCGAAAAGTAAATGGCGTCAAACAAAAAAGAACGGAGGTAGTACTTATTTGTTGGTTGCATTGCCATGCTACTCTAGCTCTTCTAGGGCCACACACCGTGTGTCAATCATCAAAAGCAAATATTGCTATCGCAGGAAATTCAATTTTTTTTAAAAAAATGGTAGACTCCTATTTTTGCTCCTGTAACTATTCATCGAAAATGTTTTCTCTTAATGTCATCCCTCATTAGGACTTAATTGGTTTCAAAGATGAGGAATTAGCCGGTAGAAAAGACAGAAGCCAGAAAAACAGCAAGCCTAGTGCCATCCCTCGCCAGCAAAATGGTGCCAAACACACTGTGAAAACTCCATGAAAAACTCATCGAAAAAAGGAAAGAGGCTGAGAGCGAGAGAGAGACGGAGACGGAGACCGAGAGTGTGAAGAGGAGGAAAAACAACAACAAAAAAAATGGTTGTGGCTCAGAAAAACGGAAGAGGCTAAGGACATCTTTAATGGTGCTATGTCAGTTGCCTATAAGAAGTCCACTTTATCCTTTTGCCTATGTGAAGGAGAGAAGAAGAGGAGAAAGATAAAAACTGGCCGTTAACTAATAGCCCGTCTATAACGGATTACAAGGTGCATTGCATCTATTACACATGGGCCCATATTAAATTTAATAGCCAATGCTATGGCTAATCCATTGGAGATGTTGTCTACAAGCTATTTATAGATGACATGGAGCTTTCTTATAGCCAATAGTTGGCTATACCATTGGAGATGCCCTAAGAGAGCGAGACGACAATCGAACAAGCGACCTTCGACAATGCAACTGTGACTCAAACTAACTACCATGTAAACCAATATAATTGTTGCTGCAACACTGATCCCCAGATCTTTACTAAAGAAAACACTGATCCCTAGCTATTCACAAAAAATTTGGGACGCATGGTGTCGACGGTTGAGATATCGGTCTCAAGTCAACCAAGGTTCTTGAAGATTGAGATAGGAGACACGCCGAACAACCACTTAACAAAGAACGAACAGGAGATGCGGGGTTTTATCCCGTTCAGCCTCTCGGAGAGATAATAGCCCTACGTCCAGCCTTTCTTTATATCAAAGAGGATTACAAGGTGGAACTCGGCGAGATCAGCAGGTCTCGGCGAGTAATATGCGAGTACAAGTATGCGATAAGCTATAAGATGATCACTCGACCCCTCTACACGTCGTAGGGGCTTGGTTTATATAGTACAGAGCAAACCGACCTACCGAGAGAATATCGGGCCGGGCTAACTACGAGATCGTAACGAACTCGACGTGCCAAACATACCCCGAGGCAGATAAGGCAAGCTCCTAATCTTGGGGATCACGACTCCTAATCCAATCCGGGAAACCACGTCCGGGTCTTCACGTAGCCGTCCAGAACTCTTGTTCGAGTCAGACTCAAACACGAATCCTAAGTTGTTACGCACCGTGCGCCCAAGAAGCTGTTCGGCAGATGCATATAGGTTGATAGAACCTCCCAGGAGCCGGGCCCTGGCAGTTGCTCAATTGGGCCGTCAGGAGTGGGCCATGGCAATGGGCCGTGATTTAATCCCGACAGTTTAGCCCCGAGACTCAAGTGGAAGGACTCACTAGAGTGGGGTCTTCCTCTTGAGACTCTAAGTCACGAAGAGGGTATTTTTCCTGCTACAAAGACATGTAACAAAGCATCGGACAAAGTCATGGTTCAACCGAACAAGACTTGTTCGGGACCGAATAAACCGATCGATCTGCCGAGCAACTCTATTGCGCCGAACAGGAACGACATCCGTCCGAAAGCAGAGCACTCACCTTCAAAGGCAGCCATCGAAAAATAGCCGCTATGCACTCCAACGGTAACTTCCTATCATCGCAAGAAGGAAAACAAAGCGATCGTTTTACCTAGCCGCTGCAAATAAAAACTAGCCGCTTTGGGATCGAACTGCTGCAGAGCTGCTTATACGGGATTATAAAGCACCCAAGCCGCCCATGCCAGCCACTGTTCTCACGCCCTTCCTCTCTAAGCCTTAGATCCAACAAGGCCAAAGATCAAGCACCCAAACTCCACCACCAACCCTCGCTCGCCGATCCCCGGGAACCGCTATGGCTAAGTTCACCGGCACTAGCCTCGACCGAGGAGGACCTTAGGATCTGGGAGGAGGAGGCCACATCGACACCGTAGCGGAGGTCTGCCGGAGAGGAGGATACTCCGAGCCAGCGGAGGGAGAGTTCGTTAACTCAACAGTTCGCTCTGCTCGGGTTGCGATCTCCAAAGCGACTTCTGAGGCCTTCTTAAACATTAGCGAATTGGAGGTGGCGAACCTCAATCCGAATAAAGATCCTCCAATGGCCGCTCGCACACTGCGCGAAGGCTATCTGGGAATCGATCCACCGGTGGGCTGTTCCTCCACTATTATCTGATGTGAGGAGCAGCTCCGCCGCCGCACTGGGTGCTACTACCTCAAGCTCGGGCCACCGCCGACGACGCGCAGTACCTCGCCCACCTTTGCTCGACTCAATGGGCGATGGTGGGTGAGGTGGTTCTACAAAGAAGTTTAAGTGGCGACAAGAAGCTCATCTTCACCGGAAAGGAGTGAAGAAGGAACGGCAATGCCTCGCCGGAGATGAGCGCCGAGGATCTGTACGCGACAGGAAGATCGCCTCCTCGTGAGCCTTGGGCTCACGGGCAGGAGATCATCCGGGACTTCACAATAACAGAGTCCGCCCGCTGCGGAGAAGGTCCTATCCTTCTACAAGATAGAGGATGGGAAGACATCACAAGGGAGAGCATGTAAGTGCCTTTAAGACTCAACCTCTTCATTGATCGCTTTCTCCGAACAGAATTTAACGATTCCATCCGCCGGCGCGAGATGCCGACCGACGCATGGGTGACCGAAGCGGGTTGACGCCATCGTCAAGGCGGCGAAGAAGGACAGCGAGGTCACCGCGCAGGTGGCCTACACTTGTCCGAGGAACGTGCTCATCCGCACGCAGACGAGGTAAATCACTTATACCCAGCCCGTGTTGCTAGATTTACACCGCTGGTTTTAATGCCGACGCTCGCTTCTCAAAACGCTGCAGAGGACCACCGATCCCTGAGGGATCGCCGAGGATCTCTCCGGCCCGAGAAGGAGAAGCCAAGAAGGGCAAGGCCAAAGCGCCACAAAGCCCAAGGTGGCGGCCGAGCCGACGCGAGCTCGCGCCATGGCGGCCGCCACCGCCCAAGAAACCAACAAGGGCGACGGAGCGCCCAGGCGAACCAAGCGGGCGCGGTCACCCCAAATAAAAGAGACTAAGCCCTCCCTCCTCGCCGAGCAGAGCGGCGAAGAGAGAAGACCATGGCCCTCCGGCTTAGGCGTTACACGCAAGCTCACCCGGGCCATATGGCGCGGCTCCAACAGTCGCCGAGCAAAGGAGACTCGAGGAGGAGGTTGCGCGCAAGGAGAAACTCCTTGCGCTATGCTGAGAGGAGTGCTCACCACCAGAGAGCTGAGTTCATCGCCGAACGCCTAAGGGCCAAAGCGGAGAACCCGCCAAGGAGCCCCGAGGAAAAGGCGGAAAGTTCGCGAAGAAAATCGGGACTAAGCCCTCCACGGCAGTATGTAGAAATCGATCTTTTGATCTTTCCACCTTCCGACCGCATTAGACTTAACGATCAACTCGCTCATCACCGCCCAAGAAGAGACCGCCACGACGACGCCGAGGAGGCGCTGAAGCGGTCGCCGCCGCCCGAAAGACCGTGACGGCGCTGTCATGGGCAAAGGAGGTCGGGCGAGCCTCAAGGACAAGCCGGCGGCGTGGAGCTCGCTGCCTGGCTCCAATGAAAGCGATCGACGCGCCAAAGACGCGTGAAGCGGCTGGAGGCAAAAGTACCGGCGGTGGCGCCACGGACTTGAGCTAAGGCGATGGTTCCGGAGGCGCCAGCGGGACCGAGCAGCCCGCATCGCCAGCACTTCGACGCAGGGCTCACCCCGGCGACGGATTCTCCGCCGAGCAAGGTGAGACCCCACTGCCGGGAACAAGAAGAAGCCCCGAGCAAAGCCGAGCGTGTCGCCCCGCCGGTGGAAACAATGGCGCCGCCGAGCGGAGCGGCTCCGGCCTCGCCCGAAGACGTTCGGGCGGAAAAGGAAAAGGAAGAGGAGAAGGAGCGCAGAGACGAAAGCGCTTCACCCGTCGCTCCAGCTCCCGAGCAGATGCGCTCCCGCAAGAAGAAGGAGCGAACAAGGCGGCGACGGCAAGAGCGCGCCCGCCTCATCCCGCAAGACGAAGGGCTTCGGACGATGGCTCGAGGACCGCTGCGTCGCTGGATCAAGCGCCGACTTGGCAAGGTAAACACCAAGGCCGAATCTCATTCAGCTTAGCCACGTCATCGCAACGTAATTAACTTGTTCTTCCCTCCCAGGTCTTCAGGGACACCATGGCGGAACTCGAGGATGGGGTCACCATCGAACGGGCCGCCGTGCTGGCCTCCTCCGGAGCATCTTGGCGGGGATCTCGGGCAGAAGCCTCAAGGCCGCCCAAAGCCGAGCCTACCAAGGCGAAGCGAAGAAGCTCAAGGCCTGCCGACCAAGGAGAGGCATTCCTCTGAAGCTCTCCTAAAGGAAGCCGAGGAGCTTCGCGCGCAAGCCGTGAAGGCGAGTACCGCGGAAGAGATGCCGGGCCGCACGAAGTGGCTTGAAGAGCAGCCATCGAGGCGCCCCATCGGAACTAACTCATGGAGGAAGCCAAGAAGCTTAAAGCCCAGCTCGGCAAGGAGGAGCGGACATCCGGGACTCTGTGCTAGGATCTCAACCCGTGGGCTTCACAGAGGAGATTGAGGAGAGATGTGGGATGGCGTGAGGGCGATCACCATGGAGAAGAAGGTCAAGGAGCCGGACAAGCACCAAGACCGCTGAAAGCAATGAAGTTAGTCGAGCGAGGCTCGACCGACCACCAAGGGCCAAGACCAAGAGGTCGAGGCTCTCTCTGTCTTGGCGACGGAGCGAGGCCAGAGCAGCAAGGAGGAAGCCGATCGCCTCCGAGCCGAGGCGGAGAGGGGTTCAAAGCCCAAGGGAAGTCCTGCGCCTTAAGGAAGTGATCGAGGAGCTCAAGGAGCAACTCGCTTCTAGGTAGTCAGAGGGTCAGAACCCGAGATGGACTTTTGTACCGCAAATTTTGCTAATAAAGACTTACCCTTTTCCCCGCAAAGAGAGAGCAGCAAAAAGACAAGAACGAATGAAACTAAGAGAAAAGCTACAGCAGCTTAGGAAGTTTAAGAAAACGGTAGAGCGCTCGCCTAACTCCCAGCCCTGCCAGCATCTGCCGAAACTCGAGTTTATAACCCGAACAGTGCACAAGAGAAAGAGCGACACCCTAGCCCCGGTGACGGACGATGCTCGAGAACCTAAGTTTGCGAACTCGAGCATGTGCGTGGGGAGAAAGAGCGACACCCGCATTTTGCTCGATTCGTTCCGTAGTCCTTTCGCTGACGAAGTTATGCGCCCGAGAGTAATCGAACAAGGAAAGTGCCTCGCCACGGGGCTTACGAGAGCGAGCTTTACCAAGTGGTCGCGCCGAGCAAGAAGTGCCTCCGCCATGAGGGCTTACGAGAGCGCATTTAGCCGCAAGGTGGAAAGGCCGTGTTACGCAACCCCGAGTGTAGGAACTTGTCGAAACCAGACACGGTAGGGAACAATCCTTAAGATTATGGAGCCAAGAGTTCGCAAGACCGGCAGCCATCAAGTGTTACCAGAGAGAAAATAGTGCGAGAAGACAAGCAAGTGAAAAGGGCACAGAGGCCACGAGGATTCATCAAGAATTGGATTGAACTTACATGGTGCCCGAGAGACTTGGACGAACCGAGGCGCCAAGTTTACAAAAAGCGCAAAGCTAAGCAAACAAACGAGGACCTACACAAAGAACTTACGAAGTGGTCGATGTTCCAAGTCTTTGGTCACTCTCTCCCGCCCTCCATAGCAAAGCGAACAGTTTCGCGGCGAAAAGTAAGAAACGATCGAGAACGGGCCTCCCAACGAGGAGTTAACTTGTTGGCATTGGACAAGTTCGGACATGGCGAGAACGAGGTCGCCCGCCTTCAAAGCCCTAGGTCGAATCGACTTGGCAGCGTCTTGCGCGAAGATCTTGCCGGTAGCGCGCCATTCGACGATTTGTGCCCGGTCGCGTGTGCCTTCGAGGAGATCGAGATCGAGGAGGCGCTTGCTCGCCGTCAACTAGGTTGACCGAGCTCGTCGGCGAGGCGTAACCGAGTACGATTTCGCGGCGTGATGGCTTCGCACCATAGACCAGCTTGGAAAGGAGTTTCCGGCCGCCTGGCCGTCAGAAAGCGAATCGCCCAGAGGACGGAAGGAACTTCGCCAACCCAGCCTTGTTGTGTTTCGCCGAGAGCAGCAAATACCCGCCGCTTGATACCTCGGACTATCTCGTCCGTTAGCTCGCCGATCGCTTCCATTGCTCGTGGATGTGCCATGAGGCGTAAAATGCACCTTGGTACCTAGTCGCCGCAGATTCTCGAATAGCTCGCTCGAATCGGGTACCGTTATCCGTGATCGCCTTATGGGGAATCGAGCTGCGTGACTACGTTGCTTTTGAAAAAGCGAACAGCCGCTTTGGCGTGAAGAGGCGACATGTGCTCGCCTCAATCCACTTTGTAAAAGTGTCTATGGCAACGAAAGGTGTGTATAGCCCTTGTACCCCTTAGGGAATGGGCCGAGCAGATCCGCACCCCATGTGGAGAAAGGCCAAGATGGGGGATTGTTTGGAGCTCTTAGGCGGGCTTGTGTGCTTTTCGGCGTGAAATTGGCAAGCCTTGCACTTAGTCACGATGTCACCGGCATCTTGTAACGATGGGCCAATAATAGCCCCATAAACGCTTTGCCGACTAGAGTTACAAGGAGGCGTGGTTGCCACAGCACCCTCGTATGTCCCTAAGAAGGAACACACCCTCTGTTGCGAGATGCACTTGAGAGAACTCCCGAGCACCTTGGCGGTAAAGGATGCCGCCCACAAGCTTGTATGGAGCAAAGACGCCTTTGTAAGCCGAACGCCGGCCGTCGTCGGCGTGGTCCTTCGCGAGTCTGGGACAAATGGCGTTGTCCATCCGGCACTGCCGATGACGGAGACAAGACCACTGCCTCGTTGCCTCGTCCGGAGACGTGATTGAGGGCTTGTGAAGGTGCTCGACGAGCACCGCCGAAGCGAGTTCGCGTGAGGATCCATACTTGATAGCTGGTCGGCCGTAAAGTTGTCCTTCCAGGCACGAAGAGCACTTCGAAAAATCGAAAATGCCGCCCAACTTCCTCACTTCAACCGTATCGCGCCATTGAGTTATCGCAAAGACCGATACTCCTTGTTAACTGATTGATGACCACCGTGAATCTCCTTCACAGTTAGCCGCTGGACACCAAGCGACTTGCACGCCTTAGTCCCGTGAGGAGGGCTCGACTCTGCAGCGTTGTTAGTCGCCAAAGTGTAGTTGGATAGAATATCGAGTCGCTCTCCTTGAGGAGATGAGAACGAAACCAGCCCCGAAGTTTCAAAGGCGCGAGCCATCGAAAAACATGGTCCAGGGGTTCATCAGTTGCTCGGGAGCTCCTCGATTTGGGCGGCAAGTCCATTCGGCGACAAAGTCAGCTAGGACACGTGACTTGATAGCAGTCGGCGACAAATAATGATCAAACTCGCTAGTTCCATTGCCCACTTGGCTATACGTCCGCTAGATTCCTTGTTCGTAAGATTTCTCCCGGAGGGAACGTGGTCGGGACTAGTATTTGATGCGCTTGGAAGTAGTGGCGAAGCTTCACGGAGGACATGAGCAAGGCGAGAGTAGCCTCGACCTCGTGGTAACGCCTTTGATCCGTGAAGTACCTCGCCACGTAATAAATTGGTCGCAGAGGCCTTCCTTTCGACCGCCAAGATCGCGCCACCGCCAGGCGTGCAACCCAGGTCTGATGAGGAGCCGCCGCCATGCCGCTGGGTAGTCAAGACGGGAGGATTGGACAGTATCGCTCGATCTGGAAGGATCTATCGGCTTCTTCCGCCCACTCGAAACCATTGTGCTTGCGCAGGCCTTAAAGAAGGGCAGCCAGCGTCACTTTGACGGAAATAAACTCGCTTAGAGCAAACCATCCGCCCAAATGAGGCTTTCTACTTCCTTTATGGTAGTTGGAGCCGCATATTTTCAATGGCCTCGATTTTTTCAGTGGTTGGCGTAAATACCTTGCGAGCCAATGACATATCCGAAAGCAACATTCCGATCGAACATCAAAGGTACAGTTCTCAATTTAATTTTATTCGATGCCCGTGAGATTACAAAAGTCTCTGCCGTGTCTTTTACATGATCCGAGCATGCTTGTTTTTACAACTATGTCGCCGACATAGACCTCCGTGTTTTTTCCACACTGCTCGAAAGGTCTTTCCATTAGGCGCCGAACGTGGCACCAAAGATTGCGCAGACCGAAAGACATGGTCGAGCAGCGTAAAGTGCGAAAGGGGTGATGAAGGCGATCTTTCTTCATCCTCGGGAGATGCTTATTTGGTGGTAACCGAGTAAGCATCTAAAAACTCGAAAAGTCAAGGCGTTCATGATCGATCGACCACCGGTCAATGCGAGGCGCTGAAATTGTCCTTAGGACAAGCAATGCTCAGATCTCGTGTGATCGACACATCCTCTACTTGACACCTTTCTTCTTTACAATGACAGGTTGGCTAACCACTCGGTGTGATCAACCTCGCGGATGAACCCAAAGAATGAAAGCGCTTGCTGTCGATCTTTGATGATCCCCTCGCTTGAATTCAAAAGCGACGGCTTCGGGCGAACAGCTTCTTGTCCGCCGGACAGCCAATTTGTGCTCGACACCTCCCTTGGGACTCCGGGCATGTCGATGGCTCCTCAGCGAATACATCCGCATTAGCTCGGAGGAAGGCAATAAGCTCGCTTCCTATTTGGGGTCCAGATCGCCCCCAAGTGAACTGCCTTGGAAGTATCTTCGTTTACAATGAACTTCCTTGGTTTCTCCCCGGTGAAGGGAGACCTTAGGGCGCGAGACTTGGTCTCATGGAACTTCAGACCACGCGCGAAGCCTGGTCGATCAGGCAAGGGATCGCCGTCGCAATCCAAAGGCAGCCTTTGTAGTTGCCCTTGACCGTGATCACGCCGTTAGGACCCGGTATCTTCACGCAATGGTAAGCGTGGTGGGACACGCCATGAACTTACCGAGAGATGGCTCGCCCAAGATTGCGTTGTACGCCGACGGAAGTCGACCACGCCGAAAGTGATCAACTCGTCCGGAAGTTGCTTGGGTTGTCGAAGGTGACAGAAGGACAACTCCGCCTAACGGTTTGATGCCTTCTCCTAACAATTCCGAGAAGGGCATTGCGACTTCCTTCACTTGGAGTGAGGAATTTGCATCTCGCCCAAGACTTTAGCGTAAAGCAAGTCCAAAGCGCCCCGCCGCCTACTAAGACACGGCCAACTCTCGCGTTGTCGATGGTCGGGCGACCACCATGGGAGCCACCGAGGCTTGGTCATCCCAATGGGGCAATCCTCCCGAGAGAAGGAGATGGGGACCTCACCACTTCATCGATTCAGCCGAGGTTTTGCCTTTTCGACGCTAGGACCTCCCGAGCAGCTTCCTTGAGGTCGCGCCGAGAGGTGTAAGCCGAGGAGCCGCCGAAAATGACGGCTATATGGTTCACGGGTTCTTGATATTCGCCATCATCTTCCCGATCACCATCGCCGGTTTGGCGCTTGGCCTTCTAAGCATCACCATGTTGGGCGGGGTGGGCATTGGGCCCTTGCCGTTGTAGAAATCTTCAACTTTGCAGCCCAAGTTCTCTGATGGCGATATCATGCCCGTAGTCTTTGGTGGAACTTGCAAAATCGGTCGCCGGACCTTTCTTGCCTTGTCCGCCCCCGAGCGTGCTTTTGCCCTTGTAATTATTGTTGGGCTTCTTCCGCCCGTCCTTGGGAGGAGGTGCGCGATCCATACCGCGACGGTATTGTTCGTGATCACCTTTGTTCTTCTTCTTCGGGATTTCTTGTCACCGGGAACGTTGTTCTTGCTCTTCTTCTTCTCATCCACACCAGTGGGGCGGGCAATTTCGCCTTTGTCGAACGCCTTTTGTATCTTGAGCAGCGCTCGCCGCTACAGCATAGCGGTCACCGCCTTGAACAGGTCGTTGGCGGTCCAGTCTCATTGATCTCGAGATCTGGGTGAGCCGCTCGTCATGACTCCGCTTTTGAAGGCGCGACAATGATTCATCCGAGATATTTGGGATCGTGGTTATGGATCTTAATGAATCGCTTCACTAAATTGCGGAGGGTCTCCCGCTCATCCGGATCATCCGTGCAGATCATCCTCCTTGCCAGACGCACGTAATGACTCCGAAATTAGCAATCGAGCGCCACAAAGCTGGTTCCATGAGTCGATGGAACCTCTTGCCGATTGAACGACCCACGCCCGAGCGGCACCCTCAAGGACGGACACGGAGGTAATTAGCCATAACGAAGCTCGTCACCCCGCCGCCATGATGGCCGAAGCGAGATGGAAAGGAATTCTCCGGTTACGAGTCCCATTGTACCTCTCGTGTGACCGGCTTGAATTTTGAGGGCCACCGGACAGCCCGGCTCGTCGGAGAAAGCCCCGCAGCCTAGAGCATATGACCGCCACCTTCCCCGCGTAACCTAGTCTTGAGAAGACGTTATCCCGCGGCGGAGGAACTCTCGCTGAACGGAGGACTCGGCCCGAGAAACTCTCTCCGGATAATCCACCACGCCCTTCCTCGTGGTGGCGACGACGCGCCTCACGAGGGGACCGTCTGCGGATCATCGCAGCGCTTGCCCCTCGCGGGTCGCGATGACTACGAGGACTTGGCGAGCGACGGCGACCACGGTAGCCTTCGCCATGGACAAGGATCCTTCGATGGTGACGGGGTCACGCGATCGATCGAGCTGTCCGAATCATTCCGGCAGCTTGGGCTGCCGCTCGAGGAGTTGTTGACTTCTCCTAGAGACTTTAGGCCCTCGACCCGCCGCTCTAGGTTAGTCGCAAAAGACGCCTATGCGGGCGAGATCAACTTGATTGGTGGATCTAAGGACCGCTATAGCTTCGAGCCGCTCCCGACTTTGATCTATGGGTCCGGGATCTCGAACCATCCGCTTCTCGCCTGACCGAGTCCGGTCACGCGGGAATTGACCCAACAGGAAGCTTCACGGAGATTTAGCGCCAAGACGCGAGGTTGGTCGCGACGCCGCCGCTAACCGGTCGCTAAACCGCTAAGGTTTGATTAATGGAATCGCCGAAGCTGCGGCGAATGACGCCTTGCTCGCGAAAGCAACCAGGCGACCTCGCCTTGATGCCGAGCGCAGTTAATCCGTCTGACCGCCAGCCGCCCACGTACCCGTGCAGATCCTCGGAGGTTCCTACATCGCCATGTTGATGCTGCGGGGCTATGCGAAGGTATGCTAGACGGTGTCATCGCTGTGTTCCACAGGTGGAATCTACCGACATAGCCTTGGAATCGATAAATCTAAACCGTCAGAAAGATCATCGGCCTGTAGTCGCTGCCGATGACAGAGTGCGATCCGAGGCTATCTTCGCCATGTAAGCGGAGACATCCGCTCGATGCGAAAGCGCTCGAGACCGAACAGATCGATCCGAATCGACAGGGACGAGACATCCCGCCCTTCCGAGTCGAGCCCTCGTGAAGTATCTCTCAGATCGCCGACGGAGTTCGACATGCTCGATCCGCGGTCCCCACGGACGGCGCCAAATTGCCGACGGTTGAGATATCGGTCTCAAGTCAACCAAGGTTTTGAAGATTGAGATAGGAGACACGCCGAACAACCACTTAACAAAGAACGAACAGAGATGCGGGGTTTTATCCCGTTCAGCCTCTCGAGAGATAATAGCCCCACGCCCAACCTTTCTTTATATCAAAGAGGATTATAGGTGGAACTCGGCGAGATCAGCAGGTCTCGGCGAGTAATATGCTTAGTACAAGTATGCGATAAGCTATAAGATGATCACTCGACCCTCTACACGCCGTAGGGGCTTGGTTTATATAGTACTGAGCAAACCGACCTATCAAGGAATATCGGGCGGGCTAACTACGAGATCGTGAATTAACTCGACGTACAAACATACCCCGAGGCGATAAGGCAAGCTCCTAATCTTGGGGATCACGACTCCTAATCCAATCCGGGAAACCACGTCCGGTCTTCACGTAGCCATCCGTAACTCTTGTTCGAGTCGACTCAAACACGAATCCTAGATCACACGCACCGTGCCGTACCAAGAAGCCATTCGGGCAGATGCATATAGGCGATAGAACCTCCCAGGGAGCTAGGCCCTGGCAGGCTGTTCAATTGGGCCGTCAGGGAGTGGGCCATGGCAATGGGCCGTGATTTAATCCCCGACACATGGGTATACCCAGCATCTCAATTGAAGCCCTCTTTGGTTCGCGGTTGTGTTTTGCCTTTGGTTGTAGTTGGAAAAGTTAACCTTTGAAAAGAGACATTGTAAGGGTTAAAAATTCATTTAAACATAAGTTTAGGTCTGAAAAAAACTTCACAAATCCTTAAAAAATTATTACAAAATGTTACAGTAAATGATCTGTATAAAAATGATAAATTTATAAATCGAATCAGGATCACAGCAGAACCATGGATCGAAAGGACCTGAATTCGCCTCTGCTGGCATACATATAGGCCAAGGGGTAATTCGAGCACCCACATCAGACCAAGATCGCGGTTATTGCCAAAAAAACGAATATCGCGGCCCGTATCCTGTTCCTATCCCTTGCCGATGATTTCCATCAAGGCAACATATTCAGTGCAAAAGAGTATTCAGTGCACAAATGCAAACATCAATCCTCGGCCCTTGGATCTCATCCTAACGGCCCAGCCCCAACCACCTCCCTACTCCACCAGCACCTCGGTTTCTGAAAAAGGAGGGGGAGGGGGGTTTCTAAAAAAGGAGGGGGAGGGGAGGTGGTTGGGGCAGGGCCGTTGGGATGAGATCCAAGGGCTGAGGATTGATGTGTGCATTTGTGCACTGAATACTCTTTTGCACTGAATATGTTACCTTCCATCAATTCTCAAGTAGGCCCTTTTCTTTTTGCATTGAAAGACCGAAAGACCCAACTAACGGCCCACCTTCTACCATCTAGGAAGGACCAAGCTGGGCTTAAACAGAAAGTATTACCCATGTGGCCATGTGGCTAACCCGTTGTTGTTGCATCCAAAGTCCCAAACTAGCATATACTAGCAAGCGTGCACGTGCAAAGCACGTTGGAGCAATGCTGATATCAATAATTTATAGAAAAAAAAAATATTTAGGACACGTGCAATTTTTCTATTTGTCTGTCTATATGAAGCAGGTGTAGGATTCTTTATTTCATTGATTGTCTCATTCGATTGATATTGACGTGGTTCATCTCATGAAACACCTGAACAAGCAAAATTAAATAACAGATAATCAAGATATGGATATAGATATAGATTAATTAACATGCAATAACATGCAAATAATTGTTTTTTATTAACAGATCAATTCTATACATAAATGTACGCATAAATACGCGTGACACTTACTCATTTAATTAAAAGTAGCGATGCGTTCTCTCGATGGGCCGATCAGGTTGTAAATTGTAATTATATATGTGCATCATGATTGTTATTTACCACGCTGCAAACTTAATTAACATGTTGTATACGTCCACACGCATTGACATGGAGGGGAGGATACTGGAGTGTATTCTTAATAGAGCTACGTAATACTCCTACTTCTATACAGAGTCCTGAATTTATTCCACCGCCCGGCCCAAGCAGACGTTTCATATGTATGAGTATGTATGATTGGGGCGTACATGCCTGCCCCCCTATTTATAGTGTTACTGTGCTTGTCTATTAGTTCTAATCTAGAAAGAATTAGGAAAAATTATTAGGAAGATTTATAACGGGAGAATAAAAATTAATCCCGTGTATATATGGGCAAGAGTCCGTGGTCTCTATGGATGCTAGTCTATTAGTTCTAGTCTAGGAAGAATTAGAAAAAATTAGGAAGATTTATAATAGGAGAATAAAAATTAATTTCGTGTATATGTATATATGGGCAAGAGTCTGTGTTTTATACATATCGAGTTATGGACAAGAGCTCGTGGTCTATACGTATCGAGTCAAGAGTTCATGGTCCGTACGTATCGAGTCAATAGTCCGTGCTCTCTACGTATCAACTTGATAGCAAACTCCTAGAAAATTATGACCGTTGGATAATGGATGAAGGTATAATTACTAGCTAATATAAATTAAAATACTCCCTCTGTTTCGTTATACAGGGCGTCTAATTTTTTTCACCAAGACAAATACGTATTAATTAGAGTCTTTAAATAAATCACGGTATTAATAACACAACCCCTCGTTACTCCGCACGACACTGCATAGAGGCCTAAATATGACTTGGTACATGCGCCTGCATGCAAGCATAACCCAAAAAAAAAGGTACATGCGCCTGCCTGAGTTTGCACGCGCATGCCCAGAGGCCAATAAAATGTTCACATGTCTACGTAGGGCTGTGCATCCGGCTCGCGCGCTAGAGAATTTTTATTCGGATTTGGTGCAGATGGATGGAACTGCATGAAATAAATTAACGCAATAGCTACGTGCCCTACATTTTGCAATGGCACATAAAAAACTATGTGCCCTAAATAGCAGAACGGAGGGAGTATTTACTAGCCAAAATAGTTATGCTTTTCTACGAATTTAAAAAACAAACACTACTACGCATACGTGCTTCGGCCCATGCGGTTGCAGCTCATCTTAGCCCCCAACATACTTGATGTAACATGTGTGGATGTGACATGACTTAGTGGCCTATTCTATTTGCCTTTTCATGTCCGCATCGTCATGTGAGAACAATATGGCGCATCACGTAATGATCTCTCTCCAATCTGCGTCCCATACCCTCACCCAATTTTTGTGCGAAGTGCACGGTTCCTCTACGGTGTTGTGGGGTACACATCAAATTCTTTCTAGATTGCTTTGAACATTGGATGACTAGACACATCATAATGTACTTTTGTTTCATGTGCAACTAAGAGGAATATTATGTATACATAGATATGTATGCCATGTGTTGGGTTACAATGCATGGATATGCATGGGTCGCCTTGGGTCTTTTCTCGTTGGGTTACAACACAGGTGATGGTGTGGCGCCGATGATTTAGCAGATTTCGTTGCTTTGCTTGGACTCATAACCACCGGCAGCCCAATAGCAGTAGTGTGCAACGTTGAAAATTTTTTCCAGCAACTCCCTACAACAGTGCTGAAAAATTGCTATGGCCTAGCAACTAGGGGCGGATCTACAGCGTAAGTACCAGAGTCAAGCGGCCTCGGTGCCTAGTAACCAGGGGCGGATCTACAACGTAAGCACCGGGGTCAAGCGGCCCCGATGCCTTTCGGACAAACCTTTCTTGTTTATTGCTATCCTGTTAGTATATATACATACAAATCTATAATTTGAAGCTTGAACATAGTGATTTAGTGTTAAAATGACCCCGACGACCCCATTGATTTGTTTTCTTGGATCCGCTCTTGATAGTAATGGATGGCTCAGATGCGGAGGAAAGGAACTAGCTCAAGAACGGAGTGCATGACCGATGGCCCTACGACCCTATGCGCGCGCTTTCATGTGTCCCCCGTGAGGACCGGACTGTCATGAATATCTCAATAGTTTGACATATGCTTCTCTGAATGTGGCCCACTACCAACCAAACCTTGTGCTACACAACTATTCTTGAGTTTTTTCAATAAGTAGGTCCCATCAGAAATTAAAACAAGTATGGTTTGATCCTTACCATAGAACAAATTGCAGTGCAAACAACCGCACTAGTGGATGTGTACATTTATGGTAGGTTTAGTCTAGCACCGGACATGCCCTTTTAAACCTGCTAGCCTAGCTAGTGAGTAAAAAACCCCATAAAACTTGACCCTCTTCCTTTTTACTCCTTCCCTCCGTGTGTGCACGCGCGTGCGCGTGTTCACCATGAGGATCATAGGGGGCCTTCCTCCCTCATATCTCATCTGTGTTCCATCCGAGTGGCCGCAACTAGCTGCCATGAAGATCTGAATAGTTTGACATATTCTGGATGGAGCACCACCGCGAATCCCCAAAACAAGGAAGTGATGATCCTAGATTTAGATCATACCAAGGAATCTCGTACCGTTGTTAACCGTTCCCTTGGAAGTCCTCGTGATGTTTCTCTGCCCTAGGATTCAATCCTGTTTAGGTACATGCACACAAACATACATCAATTTTTCTCAAAAAATGTCGTCTTCCCCCTTCTCGATGCATGATGTGTTTTCCTTTTAAGTTTACGATCACATGAGGGATTCGACTTGAATTTTCTAAAGGTAATGGTATTTATTGTAGTAGGGGACACCCACCCCCTACGAATTGAAGAGAGGGGCGAAACAACTCCGAGCAAGAGGAGCATATGAAGTGCTCACCCGGAGGAAGCCCCGTCCCCCTGGCGCGAAGCAAGGGCAGAGTGAAGGAGATGTGCGCCCGAAGGGAGCCTGGCCCCTTTGATGCGAGGCAAAGGCGGAGCGAAGGAGATAAGGACCAGCGAGCAAGCTAGAGTTGTCTCGCAGAGACCTCGTCTAGAACCAGAGGTGTCTAAGTCCAATCCGCGAGGCGAAGGCAGTTTCGTGGGAACCAAGTGGGCTGGGGGACAACAAGTACGGTATGCAGCAGTCAGCAGGAATCGCATTGCGTGTCAGGAGGACATGCTAGCTGACTGTAACAATCAACATCGTGTGGCAAAGGGATATGATAGCTGGCCGTAACAACCGGGTCCCCCAGTAATCCCCCTTGTAGCCCTACTTTAGATAGAAAAGCAAGGGTATTTATGTCTTAGCCCCAGCTCCGAGGGTACTTTTCCCTCGGTGTCCCGGCTAGAGGGAGCAGATCAAGGGCAAAGAGGTCTTTTTTCAGCAAAGTGCACTTTGCCCTCGCTTTACCCCTAGATGAGGGACTGTATCGTGAAATGAAAAAATGCCCCCACTATAAATAGGGAGCCCTCGTAATAATAAAGGACAAGATATAGTTCACAGGCTAGCTACTTCGTGATCGCTCAGCTTCCCCGAGCTGCTTCGTGAGCCACACTTAGTTGCTCTGGGAGGCAGCCCCTTAGAGATTTCCTGTCTGGCCCAGGCCAATGACATTATTGATACCAATTTGGTACTGAACTATGCCTATTGAACCAAATTGATGCTAAACCTAATATTGGATTAACTCGGTCCTTCAATTATCAAAACTAAGCTAAAATGGTTTTTTTTGACCCATCAAAATGGTGGGTTTAGTGATTTTGGAGTGACATGGCATCCACATGACCTCAGTGGCAGACACATGGGGTACCGTGACATCCACATATGCTTTGTTCCTTTCTTCACACACACACACACTAGGTCTCTCTCCCCTTCCTATCCCAAAATCTCTCTTTTGTTGTGTCTATTCCTCCTCTCTATTTGGAGAGCTCACTAGCGCCACCCTCATGCAGAGAGAGCTAGGAAGAAGGGCACATGATGGTGCACACGTACAATAGAGGCTGCGACAACACGCTGGAGGAGTAGGTTGAGACGATGTTGGCACGATGCCCACCAAGGCAAGCAGGAGGTGGCACCATTGTTGTACCCAAAGAGGAAAGAGGAGATTGCGACGACACCCACTAAGGCCAACATGCTCATCAACAGGAATAACCATGGCTTGCAGCAGCATCGGGCAAGAACAAGGGCATGCGGAAGTAGCAATAGGATAGTTGCAAGCTAAGAGGGCAGCTCACCACAGTGCTTGAAGGTAGCCGAGTCTAGTGGCATCAAGCGCCTGCGTCAATGATGCACTAGCTTGGGTGGCCTGATCTAGGTGACAACATGAGGGCGGCTAAATCAAGGCCGATGAAGCAAACCAAGAAGGTGGTGTGCATAGCAAATAGGAAGAAGAAAGGAAGATGGGATTGACTATGGTCTTGAGTACCTTACCGGAATGGTGCACGTGATCGAGAAGTAGAGGAGAGATGCTAGCCTCTACAATGTTTGTGGGACTGCAATAGAACACCATGCCAATCTCCTTCATTAATCACTAATGTCGCCCCCAACTCCTCTCTCTCTGACAAACACACAACAAGAAAATTCTATTTGCCTCTAGAACGTTTCAACATCACCGAAATCAGTCATGCTGCGTCAGTCTTAATATTAGCAAAAACCTCCCCAAATCGCTTTTGGACCGGCCAAGGGACCAATTTAGTTCGATTTTACTAGTTTAAAATCCGACTTAAACTATATTTTAGTTTAGGGACCAATTTTGGTCCAAGACCAATTAGACACTTTTTTCCTTTCTAGAATAACATAAGAGGTACGCTAGAACATGGCTTTCACTGGCAGAAGCACATCTAGTTAGGCATGAGCAGAAATGTCTGACTGAATGTGCTGGATCGATACATGCATCGACTATGCTCGATCGATAGATGCACGATTTTCTACTACGGCTGTTTGCGAATACTAGTTTTGTTGGTTGCAACAATGTGGGAGAAATGTTGTTGCCAATTTGCCATGTTGGCTGTGCTGCAGTGGTACCGTTGCAACCGGCAAGGAACAAGATGGAAGTAGAACTGATCACGGGAAACCTGGCTCGGCAACCCGGCCCAAACCCAACCCAAAAAAGATCGGCTCAGCCCAACCGGTGCATCGGGCTGGGCTTGGGCCTCAATCCGAAGCCCGGTCGTCGAGCCAGGCCGGGGCCGGGCTCGGGTTTTTTGCAATTTAAGCCGTGGGCGGGCCGGGTCGTCAAGCTTCGGGCTAGGTTCAGGCCCGGTTTTTTGAGCCCAACGCACTGGATCGGGGCGGGCTCAGGCCTGGTCCCGCTGGACCGGGCTTTTCCAAGCCCGGTCTGAAGCTCGGCCCAACACGACGTTTTGTCAGGTCTAGATGGAAGCAATGCAAGCAGTGGCCTTTCCGAGAAGGGTAATTAAGTTCAAGGTGTAGGATCGATGGCGCTAAATACCCTTATTTAAATGGCTAAAATCATTATCAGCAGAAACAAACTATACACACATGAAAGATTGGAGACAACATACTAGAGGCACACATGTTTGATAACGCAGTTAGGCAATGATTTTGGACGCTCTCACGCTACTCCCCAATCAAATCCTTTTACATCGAAGTATATACGATCTGCTCTGACCTGCGTTACATTGCTTTGCAACAGCTTCTAGCCATACCTGATGTCTACTGCCATGCTACAGCTTCTGTAAACCTAACACAATACTTCGCACATTTGCCTCTTTTCCCTATAAAAATCTGTTCTAATCTCTCTATAATTTTATCTAATCACGTCACCTCTGAAATTTTCCAAATTTTCGTAGCCATCGTTATCCCTCCCTTATAAACCTAAAAACCCGCTAATCGCGAACCTCGTCGTCCCTTTTTACAGTGAAAAATCAACTCGAATCCGTCTCGGGCTCGACCTGGGCCGCACCCAGACTTGCCGTGTCTGGCTCGCGCTCCCCCGACGTCCGTCTCGGAGTTCCACGCCGCTGGGCCGGGACGCTCACCCTCCGCCTGCCCACGCCTCGCCACGGGCCCGCTCGTCTCATGGTCTCGTACGAGACGTACGACTGCATGCATGCCCTAATGGCCTATCTGCTCCCGCGCTCCTGCGCTCGCTGCGGCCCAGTAGTCCCGTACCTGCAAAGCTCTGCGCTGCATGCACAGCGGCGGCGGCATGCACCGCATGCCTGCAAGGCCTGCATGCACAACTCGGTTTACAAATTACAACTAGTCACCGGTCATTAGACTGATCACATTCACCGATCACCTTTTTTTACTTCCTTTCTTCTTTTTTCTTTTTCCTTCCTACAAAATCAAAACATATATATACAAAACTCTCCAAAATTCTTAGTCCAAGGTTAGTCCAATACTCCCTCCGTTATGAAATAGTAGTCGTTTTAGATTTGTTTTAAGTTAAAGTTTTAAAACTTAAACATAGAGAACTTTTAAACTATTTAGATTGACAATATAAAATTATATAGATAGATTCGTCTTGAAAAAACTTTCAAAATATTATAATTTTTAATGCATTATAAATAATTTTTTAAAAGTTTTCCATACTCAAAGTTTTTTTGGAGAACGTGCCAATGTCCAAAACGACTACTATTTCATAACGGAGGGGGTAAATCATAAATCATCCCAAATATTCATCCAAAATTGCCGTTTCATTTTAAAAAATATTTCAGAAATTTCAAAATTCATCACAAAAATATTCTCATCAATTGAAAAATTATCTCATCACAAAATCTTCGCTCAACACAAGGTCAAGGCTATCATGGGCAAGACCGATGCTAGCTTTGACGCTGGTGGGGATGCAGCAACTTCATTGACGTCCGAGCTGGGGGAGAAAGGCGTGGTAAAGTAGCGGGAATGCTGAAAGCGCCAGCCGTCTAGGTGATCTAGCACCCGCGGTACGTGGTCAAGAAGACGCGGTGCAATCGAATGAACGTACGGCCGTGCTTGGCGGTACGTGCATGCTACCGGCCGGGACATGGTCCTCGGCTTGAAGCTGTGCGAGGCGAAGGCCCAGAACCGCCGCCATGCGGCCATGCCATATGGGTAAGGATCCCCGGCCGGGGAGTCGGGGACTAGTACAGCTGACGCAGCGACGCCCACGCGCGCGCGGCAGGGAGCCAGAAGGAGGCCGGCCCGTTGTCTCAGGCTGCGGCGAGGTCCACAAGGCTTCATGTGCCCAAAACACACGCACGTACCGACGTACGTGTATGTCTAAGCACACGATAGAAGATGGAATGGAGGCTTTAGCTCTGTCCTAGCGTCCTGTGCCGCACACACATTTGTGCGTTTTCTATTTTTATTTGGCCCCACTACTAGAGAAACGACCTTTCATACCTGTTCATTAGTCCCGTTAGCCATGAACTCAGACTGATAGTGGCAGCAGTCCCGATTCATGTCTACTGAGCTAAAAACATACTCCCTCCGTTTCAAAATATAAGGCATATAATTTTTTGACGCGGTCTTTAATGCAGAACTTTGACTATTATTTGCTCTCACAATATATTATCAATAACTATAAAATTAACATCATATAAAAGTATTTTCAAATATAAATCCAACTATATGACATGCGCAACACTAAACATATATATATTTATCTTAATTTTTAGTCAAAAGTTACAAACGTTGACTTTTCTAAATACATGCACGCCTTATATTTTGAAACGGAGGGAGTAATTTTTTTCGTCCACATTATTCTCGGTTCGTGCCATGAACCGGGACAGAAGAGCGCTTTGGCTCACGGGTACATGCCAGCTGGCACCGACACACATTAGTTCTGATTCGTAACACGAATCAGGACTGAAGGTAAGGTTTTAATCCCGGTTACGAGCCTCATTCCAGCATACTTCAAAACGAATGTATATTCTAGTCTAGTTGGTTAGAAGGGTGAGTAGGGAGTCCCGTGGTGGCAGGAGGTGTTCCAGATTTGAGTCTTTGGATTCATCATATTTTTTAGATATTTTCTACATCATGAGTAGGGCTTGCGTCCCGGTTAGAGGAGTATGAGCCATAGAACAAACTACAACTGCCTACGTGGACCTACACATTCATGTGTGGTGAAAATAAAACATGGTTCTATTCATACCAGAGAACAAATTGCCATATCTTGACGTGCATTTATGGTTAGTGACAATCGTCGGACATTCCTGTCGACGGGTGACTAACTGGGGGGTCACCGCCGGCAATGAATTTGTTCGAAGGGACGCTAATCAAGAACTAGGTTAGATGGCTAGCACAAGACGAGGTTATCTGAGTTCGTGCCCTCAACGGAGGAGGTAATACCCTACTTCCTGTGCTCTGGGATTATTTGGTGGATCGGGATGCAAGATGGTGCCCCTAACGATGATTCGATGGCCTCTGTCCCCTCCCTTTATATAGTACAGGGGGGATAGAATTTACAGTAAGTCGCGGGGTATATGGCAACTATTTCCGTTATGATGTTACATGGAACGTATGCATTGATTTGCTAATTACACGGGGATGTCCCGTAAACTCGAACCCTTTCTTGCGGCTTAAGTTCCGCCCGATCCGAGTGCTTTCCATCTTCGGCCAACCGACCTGGGTCGTCCCCTATCTGCTCCCTTATGGGCCTTCTAGAGGATACCCGGGGCCCATGCAGTCCACAGTAGCCCCCGAGTGCTTTATGATCGTGTCGGGGATAAAATCACGGCCCATTGCCATGGCCCACCCCCGACCCGGTCGAGCGACCTACGGGGCCCGGCTCCGTGGAAGGTTCTATCGGCCCATGTGCATCTGCCGAAACGACCTCTGGCCGCACGGTCTTGTCTTGAACCTAGGATTCGTGTTCGAGTCCTACTCGAACAAGGGTTCTGCACGGCTACGTGAAGACCCGGACGTTGGTTTCCCGGATTGGATTAGGAGTCGTGATCCCCAAGACTAGGAGTATACCTTATCTGCCGAGAGATGTATTTGGCATGTACGAGTTCGTTCTGCCAGAGTTAGCCGGCCCAATATTCCTCCGTAGATCGGTTCATCAACACTATATAAACGAGCCCTACGGCGATAGAGGGGACGACTTAGACGATCCGCATCTAAGATTACTTTGTCGCATACTACTCACCTGTACACCCATAATCTCGCCGAGACCTGCTGATCTCGCCGAGCCACCTCTTGTATTCATCTCTGATATATAAGAAAGGTTGGACGAGGGCTATTATCTCCCGAGAGGCTGAACCAGGATAAAAACCCCATCTCCTATTCGTTCTTTGTTACGTGGTTGTTCGGGCGTGTCTCTATCTCAATTTCAAAGAACCTTAGCGACTTGAGATCGTTATTCAACCGCCGACACCGGCGCCGTCCGTGGGAACACGCAGATCGAGCATGTCGAACTCTATCAGCGACCAGGAGATTCTCCCTGAGGACTACGACTCAGAAGGGCAGGATGTCTCTTCCCCTGCCAGATCGGATCGATCCCTTCGATCTTGATCGCCTTCCAGATCTGGTTCCCACTCCGTGCTCGTGGATCGGATCACTTGGCTGGCTCTTGGCGGGCGACGTCTCGTCCCGCGACGAGCTCCGTGCTCGGGCTGGTTCTCTTCAGGCTGGCAGCTCTTCGCCGGAGCGCGGTTCGCCCCGCGACAAGCTCCGTGCTCGGGGCTAGATCTCCGTGCTTTCGGGCCGGATCAACGCCGGGCAGCTCTTCGCCCGGGACGCGTCTGGTCCCCGCGACGAGCTCCGTGCTCGGGGGCTGGATCAACTTCGTCGGGCAGCTCTTCGCCCGGGGCGCGCGTCTGGTCCCCGCGACGAGCTCCGTGCTCGGGTGGATCAACTTCAGCCGGGCAGCTCTTCGCCCGGGCTGTTCGTCTGGTCGCGACGAGCTCCGTGCTCGGTTTGGATCTCTTCGCGCCAGCGGTCTTCGCCCGGAGCGCGCTCGTCCCGCGACAAGCTCCGTGCTCGGGGCTAGATCTCTTCGCGCTGGCAGCTCTTCGCCCGGCGCTGCTCGTCCCGCGACGAGCTCCGTGCTCGGGATGGATCAAAACTCCTTCCGGATCCCGGCTGTTTCGCCTAGCAAAGGAGGACGGAGAGAGCGACCAAAGACTTGGAATATCGACCACCTTCAGTAAGTTCCTCGTGTAGGTCTTTCATTTCCTAGCTTCGCGCTTTTTCTTAAATTTCGCGCCTTAGTTCGTCCAAGTCTCTCGGGCTGCCATATAAAGTTCAACCCATTGAGCGGTGAATGCTCGCGGCCCCCTGCGGTCCTTCTCACCACTCGTCTTCTCAGACTACTCTTTCTCTCTAGTAACACTTGATGGCTGTCCGGTCTTGCGAACTCTTGGCTCCGCAATCTTAAGGTTTTCCCGGCCCGTATCTAGCTTCAACAAGTTACTAAACTCAGAGTTACGTAACACGGCATCCAATTTTGCGGCTAAGCTCGCTCTCGTAAGCCCTCCATGGCAGAGGCACTTACCGCCACGGCACAACCACTTGGCAAAGCTCGCTCTCGTAAGCCCCGCGACAGAGGCACTTTCCTTGTTCGGTTACCTTGAATCGCTTAACTTACGTTAACGAGCGCCTCAAACGAGTCGATCAGATACGGGTGTCGCTCTAACTCTACGCGACGTGCTTGAAGTCGCAAGTTCAGGTCTTCATGCATCGTCCGCACGGGCTAGGCGTCGCTCTTTCTCTTGTGCACTGCTCGAGTTCGCAAACTCAGTCCTCGAAAGCAACCGCACAACGGGGCCGGAGTTAGGCTAAGCGTTCTACCGCTTTTTTCCAAAACTTTCTAGCGCCGGTCCGCTTCGCTCTTGGTTTCTGCCGTTCTTGTCTTTTCTTTGCTCTTTTTTGTAGGGTCGCAGCTGCTCGGTCAGACTCTTGCTCTGATTCAAGCGCTGCTTGGTGGTCTTGAGTCGCTCGGCTAGCCTCGACCCTTCCTTCCGCGATCTTTGGTCCTCGCGGACAGCGTAGCCAAGCTCCTCGGTTTCTTCTCAAGAACCTCTGAGGACCCTCTCCTCGGTAAGTTGGACTTGAGCTGAATTTCGCAACCCTTGATGCGTTTTCAGTTTTCCGGTTCCTTTCCTTAGCGTTGGTTTTCCAAAACCTCGTTGGTCTTTCGCTCCGTGGCGCTCCCGCGTCTTGAGCATGTCTTTTATCTGGCGGCGACACATGCGGTTCCGGTTAACCAAAGCGGTGCACCACCGATGGAGTTACGCCCACCGTAGGCGATTCTCGCCGAACGGGCATGCCCACCGTAGTCGATTCTCATCGCAACGGCACTCTGGCGCTGGTTCCGTGATCCGCCGAGGCGACACTAACGCCGACGGATCCATGCTCGGATAAGATTTCGCCTCGACGCGTTTTGCTGCGGCTAAGGTCCCGATCGCCTTCCACGGTTAGCGGTCTTAGCCACAGCGGGCTGCACTTGCCCGCACACGTCTTTTTATCCATGCTACTCGTCCTTCCCGCACGGTAATCGAGCAATGCACCACCAACGGAGCCCTGCCCACCGTAAGCCGATTCTCATCGCAACGGGCACTCCTTGCGTCGGTTCCGCATTCGCCGAGGTAACACTAACGCTATCGGGGGACGTACCCGGAGAAAATTATGTCTTGTGCGGGTAGGTTGTCTTTTGCGTGTTTTCCAAAACTCGCTTTGCTCTTCTTAGAGCCTGTCCTTGCTCTCTTTTTTCCCTTGCTGGCTCGTTTCTTGTTTGTCTTCTGCAGGAAATACAGGAACGGGAAACATCAGACTCCGGTGATGGTCGTGGCAAGGTTCCAGGCTTCCCACCAAAACTGATGTCTGCATCCCTCTCTTCCCGGGTTTGCTCCGCGCATGCCCAGGAACTGATTCACTTCGCCTGCGTATGATTTCTTGCCTTTACCCAGTACTGACCTTCACAGTTCGGTTAAGTCAAGGTAGTACGCCACCAACGGAGTCCTGCCCACCGTAAGTCGATTCTCATCCATAACGGGCATGCCCACCGTAGTCGATTCTCATCGCAACGGGCACTCAGCGTCGGTTCGCACTTACCAAGACAACGCTAACACCGTCGCAAGGAATATGTCATGGGTAAAGCGTTGATCTCACACGTTCTCTTGCGGCTCTGACTGCATCGGGTTGTGATTCAGCTCGCACCGGGCAGTTCTTCGCCCGGAGCGCGCATCTGGTCCCCGCGACGAGCTCCGTGCTCGGGGGCTGGATCTTCTACTTGGTTCCTTTGGTGAGCTCTACGCTCGGGAACTGGGTCACCTTCCCCCTCGTATGCATTGTCTGCTTCTAGCACACGATCTACGTCTGGAGGCACATCACCTTCGCTCCTAAGCATATATTTGTTCGAGAGCGCAATTTCTATTTCCTCGGGCAAGCTCTAGCCCGAGAGGTGGTTCCCCTATCTTTCCCTAGGCATCTGAATGTCTGGATACAGCAGCAAGAGTCCGTCTCGCGACTTGCTATGATCATTCTCCCGGAAGATCTGATCTTACCGGATGCGGTGGTACGCTCTTCACTACTAAGAATCCAATCCCTCCTTGATGACGTTCAGCCTCAAGGAGATGATTCACCTCGATCGGGCAGCTCTTCGCCGGGAAGGCGATCCGTCCCATGACGAGCTCGCGACTTGGGGACTGGATTTCGATTTACGATCGAAGGTCGAGTGTTACGCTTTCGGACGGATGTTGTTCCTGCTCGGCGAACAGAGTTGCTCGGCGCCAAGCGGGTTTGTTCGGTCCCGAACAAGTCTTGTTCGGTTGAACCATAATCCGCTCGATGCTTTGCTGCATGTCTTTGCGGCGGGAAAAATACCCTCTTCGTGACTTAGAGTCTCAAGAGGAAGACCCCACTCTAGTGAGTCCTTCCACTTGAGTCTCGGGGGCTAGCGGTCGGGATAAAATCACGCCCATTGCCATGGCCCACTCCACACGGCCAGTCGAGCAAACCTACCAGGCCCGGCTCCGTGGAAGGTTCTATCTGCCCATGTGCATCTGCCGAACAGCCTCCGGCCGCACGGGCGTGAACGGTTTAGGATTCGTGTTCGAGTCCTACTCGAACAAGGGTTCTGCTGACGGCTACGTGAAGACCGGACGTTGGTTTCGGATTGGATTAGGAGTCGTGATCCCCAAGACTAGGAGTATACCTTATCTGCCGAGAGATGTATTTGGCATGTACGAGTTAATTCTAGCCAGAGTTAGCCCGCCCAATATTCCTCCGTAGATCGGTTCATCAACACTATATAAACGAGCCCTCACGGCGATAGAGGGACGACTTAGACGATCGGCATCTAAGATTACTTTGTCGATACTACTCACCAGACATTCCATAATCTCGCCGAGACTGCTGATCTCGCCGAGCCACCTCTTGTATTCATCTCGATATATAAGAAAGGTGGACGAGGGCTATTATCTCCCGAGAGGCTGAACCAGGATAAAACCCCATCTCTGTTCGTTCGTCGTTCGTGGTTGTTCGGCGTGTCTCCTATCTCAATTTCAAAGAACCTTAGTGACTTGAGATCGTTATCTCAACCGTCGACAGATCGAGTCAGATGCTTGGCCGACTGGTTCCGCTTAAATCTCCCGTAATCTGAAAAGAGATTGTAAAGGACTCAAGAAATTTTAAGTTTTTATGTCAAAACAACGCCTAAATTTGGCAATACCAAACTCCAGCTTACTCGGCCCGTTGGACACGTTATTTCAATAGGAGGATTCGGCTCCTGGGCATCCTCTCTTGCAATACAAGAGCGGCCATTAGCCTGTCTTGGGGCATGCCTTAAGCCACGCCATTACAGCTTCCGTCTTGCAGCATGCTGTAACCTTAGCGTTTTTAGGAATATCGACATCAGGTGCCCGGCCTTAACTTGTAAGAACCAGCTCTTGGCCCAACATGAGGCACACCTTTCAGCCAGGTGGTATCTGTCCCCACCATGGCGAGGATCAGCATAGGCCTTTGGAGGCATACCGATTGGATGCAATTTTGCCGAGAGATATTTGTATCCGCGTAGCAGTATACAACTAGCGACCTTATGAAGTCATACCTCAAGAAATTGAATCCAAATTTCACCAACACCCAACCCTGAGCGTGCAAAGTTGGCTAGTGACCCCCATGGGGTATGCCGTGAAATATTTTTAATTTTGGCGCTGCCGGTGGTATGCCCTCCAGGGTGCACCGAGGCCGAATCAGGCTCGATTTTAACACATTGTCGCCGTCAGTGGCGTGTTAAGAATGCCTGTTAAGAGGGTCGCCCTTTGCAGTTTTAGCCCAAGCCCAATTAGGGGGAGGCGAAGCGTTTTCGCGCCCTTTTCTCACACAGCCGAAGGGGCACGTGTTTCCGTCGGAAACCGGATGCGCTCCCACTTCCGTCCCATCGCTATGATGGTTTCACTGTGTTCGAAACGGATCGCCAGGCGCGACCCTTGAACTTCCTTCGTGTATAAAAGAAATCCCAGGGGCTGAGTACTACTTCACCACCGGCCTTCGAGTTTTTTGAGTCTTCTTTCTTTTCGGCGACTCCCAAAAATCTTTTCCTCCTCTCTCCACGCAAGAGCAATGGCCAACATCTTGGAGATGATCATGGCATGGGTCGATGAGGCCCGCGCGAGGGAGAAGGCGGAGGCTACCGCCAAGGCCGCCGCGAAAGCCTTCGAGGACGAGCTCTGGGAGGACTTCGCTCTAGCGAAGGAGGAAGTCCGCGCGGAGGAATCTATTAGGATTCTGATCCGTGGATTCCCTTGCACTCCACAAGGTCGCTTCCCCTCAAGGACGCCACAGTCGCCGCCCTCCGTGCCGATGGGGGTCTGAAGCCCCGCCGCCAGAAGGCCTTTTTTTTGTTCCTCCACGACCAACGACGAGCCCTAGCTCGATGTGTCAGGCCGCTGAAAAATATGTAATCGGGCCTAAGTTCCCTTTGAACGAAGGACTTTTGAGGAACCTCGATGTCTTCGCTTCGATCTTGAATCATGACGCCACTTCTCCGCGATTTGATCTCGAATCCGCGGCAATACTTCATCCGAGTAGCTAGGCTCGTCCGCTCCTAGACGGGCAGTCAGCGCGCAACGCAAACCTCTCGGGGGGAACCACTCGAGCAGCCGAGTGATTACTGGGCCCCTCGCGGAAAGGCCGCATTCGACGCTAGACCTGGGCCCGGCTGAGAATGCGAAACTCTGCCCGTTGATACAAGTCTAGAACAGGAGAACGAAACGGGTTCACCTTGCTTGCTTTTCGCGCCAGTCTATTGGCTTCTTCAGTAAGCTCCGCCGCTAGGGTTTTTCTTCATCGCCACCTCCGCCGCCAGCCGTCTCCGATCGCAATGGCTCCGCCTTCCCCCTCCACCCCCAAGGCAGCTAAGAGCGGGAAGGAGTGGGTGAAGTCCATCACAACCGAACGGAGGCTACGAAGCTGGTCTCTCGGCGTGCTCCCCTCCAAGAGTCTGTTGTCTTGGCGGCCCCGCCCCGGTGAGTCTGCCCGCCCCTCGCTCGGACGAGGTGGTGGTCTTGAATCTTTCTTCCTTCGGGCTTCGCCTTCCTTGCTCCTCTTTCTTCCGGGTGCGCTTCATTTTTACGGGGTTGAGATTTCACACTTGAATCCCAACTCCATTTTTCATATCGCGATTTTCATTCACGTCTGTGAGGTCTATTTGGGGTCGCCCCACTTCGATATTTTTAGATTCCTTTTCTTCTCAAACCCTATCCCAACAAGGACAATCCCAAAGCCAGCGGCGCTGGATTCCAATTATGGAAGGGGTTAAAAGTACTATTTCGATCTTAGCCTAAAACTTCCAACAAAGGTCGGCACTCAGAATGGTTCTATTGTGCCAACTCCCCACTCTCCTTCCTTCTCCCGTGAGTGCCCCACAGTCCATCCTCTGGTCTTCTCTACCGATGATGTGGGAAGCCAAGTGAAGGAACTTCTTGTTCTTCTCCGCAGAGCCAAGTCTGCCGGGCCGACCGGTATTGGGGTAGTGTGGAACTATACCCAACGCCGTATCCAGCCCATCAAGGAGAGAGCACATCTTGCCTTTGAGTACTCGGGGCTCCAGGACGCCACTCGAGAAGCCGAGAGCCTTGCGAAGGAGATCCTCACCGAGTGGCGAGCTTTTTGCTCCGCACGAAATAACTCCGTGGAATGCCCGGCTCCATATCATCTGGGATTCTTGCCACCAGCGGTAAGGAGAAGATCCTCCTCAACTCAACCGCGGTTCGTTGATGTAGGGCTAGAGTTAATGTAATTCGATGCGTTGCAGGGGCGCGAAGCCTTCTTCTCCTCCCTCCCGGTTCCGGAAGCTCCACCCCACAAGGAGGCGCCTCGCAAGCGTCCCGCTGAGGGCTCAACGAGTGCTCCTCCGGCCAAGAAAGGCAAGGGGGACACCTCAAAGGACTCGGACGAATACGATGATGAGGAAGACACCGTCCCGCTTTTGCGCCGCCGCCGCCCAATGACGAAGTTGCCGCCCGCCCAGGCCGTGCAGCCACAGAGCCCTACACCTCACCAGTCGGCCGACCCAAGGGCCGCGGCTGGGGCGAAGAAACCTGCTGGCTCGGTCCCGAGTGGCTCGGGCATGAAGTTCAGGATGAAATATGTCCCGTCACACAGGTACTCCTTCGTGACGCCATAACTTCATAGTGTGGAGACATGCGATGTGCATATTGAACGGTCTTCGGGTGCTTTCAGAAAACCTGTGAATGGCAACGAACCGCCAAGCGCCAAGGACTCGGCTCGGCCCACTGCGCCTCACCAGGACTCTGGCCCTCCGCCACTAGCTGCCAATCCTCGTCAAGAAGGGAAAGCTCGGCTCGGCTAGCTCAGAGCCAGAGATCGAGGAGATCCCACGCCCCTCGGTGAAAGCACACATTCCACCCTTCCGATTGAAGTGGCGGAAAGAAATGGAGGGCTACGAGGTCGACGACGGGCAGGAGGCCGAAGAGTGGGAGGTCCTGGACCAAGTAACCGCAATCCAAGCTGAAATATACAAGGTAGAACTTCTTTTCGCTGCGAACCTCTATCCTGTACAGAGGAATCCCACTAATTTCCCCCTCTTCTCCATACAGCGTATGAAGGAGAGGTCAAAGCAGAAAACCCGATGCATGGAGAGGACGGTAGGCGAGTTGAAAACGCGCGATGAGTTCGACAACGCGCTGTATGCCACCAAACGACAATATCGCGGTCGGATCGAAGAACTGCACCGCAAGGTCATAGAACTCCGTCTCCGCCACGTGGAAGAGTCCAACGCAAACCAAGGTATAAACCCCGACCTGTGTTAAATCTCTAAAAAGGATGTTCCGTTGGTAATGATCTTCAATATTTGCCATCGAGTGCAGCTCCGAGGCGAGGCGAAGGCTTTGGAGGAGGAAGTTCACTGCCAATGCTCGAGCCGAGGAGTCGGCTAAGCGGTTGAAGGTAACTTTTTCGACCGCTCTCCTCGCTCAACCTCACTGAAACCCGACTAATATGCCTTGTCCGATTGGTTGCGCAGAATCTCGCCACGGACCTCGACGGAATCGCCCGATACTTGAATGCCTTTATCGCAGACGAGGAGCCGAACGATCGACTCCTGGTCGCCCATCTCGACGCCCTTCCCGAGCGGATCAAGGTCTTCACCAGGAGGCCGCAATAACATGCACCGCCAAGGCCTCGCCATTGCGAAGTCAAACTTCCCACGCCTAGATTGCGGTTGTTAATGATGGGTTTGCTTGCTCGGAGGAGGAGGGCGGCGCGCCATCGGGAGGTTCATCCGACCGCCGTCGTATAGTTGGTCGATTGGACTTGTAATTGTGCCTGTAATAAAAGCTTTTGGTTGATCCCCAATACTGGTGATCCAAACTATCCGAATAATACGTTTTATCCTTTTCATGATACGATCCGCCGATGGTCCAAATTTCGAGTGCCGTGGAGGTAGCGCTGGCTTTCTCTCGAATCTGCGGAGTAGCTAAATCTTGTCACTGGGACATGTTGCGCCACTACTCAAGAATTTTCATAATACTCGAATGCGATCAACACATGTAGAGAGAAAACAACTTTATTGAAGAGATAGGGTGCGGTTGACTCCGCACACTATTTAGTGTAGCCCCCGACTTACTGCTTGGTCGTTTACGGCCAAGTAGCAAGTCAAAAGAAGGGAAACTGAGTACACAATGCTGCTTGAACACACGAACTAAGGGAAAAACGACGAGTCGCCGATGTTCCGGTGTTGGGCACTTCAGATCCATCTTCGCTTGTAGCCGATAAGCCCCCAAGGGTCACCTCAACGATCGATAGGGGCCTTCCAGTGGGGAGAGTTTATGCTCGTGCTTCGATTCCTTGAAGGACCAGATCTCCTTGAGAATGCACGGCCCGAACGCTATACCGATGGTAGCGACGAGGGCCTGCTGGTACTTTGCCGACCGGATCAATGCCGCTTCCCTGGCTTCCTCAAGTCGATCGAGGTCTTCACGCCTTGCCTCATCCGACTGACTATCGTCGTGTCCGGCAACTCGTGGGGACCGAAACTTCAATTCAATCGGGAGGACCGCCTCAGAGCCATAGACAAGGAAAAAGGGTGTCTGCCCAGTGGCTCGGCTTGGGGTTGTCCTGAGCCCCCAGAGCACAGAGGGCAACTCCTTAACCCAGCGCGTGGCGTACGGTTTTAGGCGATCGAAAATCTTGGCTTTGAGCCCTTGTAGTACCAATCCATTGGCGCGCTCGACCTGGCCGTTGCTCCTCGGGTGGGCCACTGATGCATAGCAGATCTTAATGCCCAGCTCCTCGCCCTATTCTTGAAACTCGCTGCTCTTGAACTGAACGCCATTATCGGTGACGATGCGATTAGGTACGCCAAAACGCACAACGATGTCCCGGAAGAACTCGCGTGCTTTGGCCGCCGTGATAACGGCAACCGGCTTGGCTTCAATCCACTTGGTAAACTTGTCGATGGCGACGAAGAGATGGGTGAACCCGCCTTGCGCTCGCTTGAGAGGGCCTACCATGTCCAGATTCCAGATGGCGAAGGACCAAGAGATCGAATCGCTCAGAATCTTGAGCCGCATGTGAATCGCCGTGCGAAAATCGACACCCGTCACATCCGCGTACTATTTCTTTTCGTGCATCGTGATGCCGGTTGCCCGAAAAATCATTGCCGATAAGCTTTGCCCACTGTGGTGCTAGCACCAAGATGGTGCCCGTGACTCTCCGAGTGGATTTCATTGAGCAGATCTCTGCCTTCTTGCTCAGATATGCAACGCCTTAGTACCCCGGAACTGCTTTTTCTGAAAAGCTCGTCCCCGACCACCTTGTAACTCTTGCTTCGGCGTGTGATGCACTCGGCTAGGCTTCGATCTTCGGGTAGCTCATCATGAAGAAGATAATCTAAATAAATTCGAGTCCACCCGGTTCATCGTAAATACCTGCGCATCGGGTTCCTACTGCTTCTCTTGTTCTTTTCCCGATGCGGATGGTAGCTTGATAGACGGTGCGCGTAGCTCCTGGACGAAAACACCACTCGGGACCAAAGCTCGAGTGGATCCCATCCGCGCTAGCTCGTCCGCTGCTTCATTGTCGCGGCGGAGCACATGAGTAAGCTCCAAACCATCGAATTTGTCTTCTAGTTTTCGAACCTCCTGGCAATAGGCCGCCATGCTGTCGCCAATACAAGACCACTCCTTTTGGACTTGATTGACCACGATTTGCGAATCCTCACAAGACCATTAACCGCTGACACCAAGCGAGATGGCGACGAAGCCGTGGATGAGTGCCTCGACTCGGCGGCGTTGTTGTTGACGAGGAACAATATTCGGAGGATCGAGCGCAATTTTTCTCCGGTCGGCGATATGAGCAAAATCCCAGCCCAGCGCGTGAGCATGAGGGAACCATCAAAGTACATTGTCCAAGACTCGAGAGTGTCCCGTGTCTTTGGGGTTTGGGCCTCTGTCACTTTCGCACGAAGTCACCAACACTTGAGATTTGATAGCTAGTCGAGGCCTGAACTTTATTTCAAAGGCTCCAAGCTCAACCGCCCACTTGGCAATCCTCCCAGTGGCCTCCCGATTGTGGAGTATATCCCCAAGCGGGAAAGAGGTGACCACCAAAATTTTATGCTCTTGGAAGTAATGCTTTAGTTTCCGTGATGTAAGTAACACAGCATACAGAAGCTTCTGCACTTGTGGGTACCTTATTTTAGAGTCGCCCAATACCTCTCTTACGAAGTAGACCGGACGCTGTACCTTCTGGAGGGAGCCCTCTTCGTCCCGCTCCACCACTAAGGCGCTACTGATGACGTGAGTCGTTGCACCTATGTAGAGTAGGAGGGGCTCCTGGGGCATGGGAGGGACCAACACCGGGAGTGGTGAGGAACCTCTTTAGATCTTCAAAGGCTTGTTGTGCTTCCATTTGTCCCATCGAAAATCGCCTTGTCGGCATAAGAGCCTAAAGAAAGGCATGCCTCGTTCCCGAGTCGGAAACGAATACGGTGAGTGCCACGATGCATCCAAAGGAGCTTCGACATCCTTCCGATTAGCGGGGCTTCATTTTAATGATGGCGACTTTCTCGGATTTGCTTCGATCCTCGGTGGGAGATGATGAATCCGAGTAGTTTACCGATGGAACCCCAAAACGCACTTCTCGATTTAGCTTCATTGAAATGCCCTTAGGCTCCCGAATGTCTCGGTCCGATCTGTTATGAGATCCCCTCGATTTTGTTTTTATGACGACGCCATCGACATATGCCTCCACGTTGCGTCCGAGTTGAGTGTGAAAACACATTTGTATGGTGCGCCGATAGGTCGTACCGGCGTTTTTCAACCCGAATGGCATTGTGATATAGCGAAAGCACCAAAGGCGTGATGAACGACGCTTTGATGCAATCCTCCTCTTCGGTCGATCGATGGTAGCCCGAGTAGGCATCCGTAAAACTTAAGAGCTCACACCGCGGTGGAATCCACCACTTGATCGATGCGGGAAGCCCAAAGGATCCTTAGGACACGCTTTGTTGAGGTCTGTAATCGACACACATTCGCCATGTCTTATTCTTCTTACGCACGGGACCGGATTGGCAAGCCACTCGGGATGATACACTTCCACGATGAACCGGCGCCAACAGTTTGTGATCTCACTCCTAATGGCGTCTTCCGATCTGGGCAAATCTTCGCAGCGCCGCTTATGGGCTTTGCTTTTAAATCGACGAGAGAGTGCTCAATCACCTCCCTCGGAACACGGGCATGTCCGAAGGCTTTCAGCGAACACATCCGGTTGGCGGAGGAAAGTGACGAGCGTCTTCCTATTTGCTATCGAGCCCTGTCCCAATCACTACTGTTTTGGCGGATCATCGGGTCCAACAGATCTTCTTGGTTTCTTCTACCGCTTGGATGGATGTCTTGGCACGCTTTTTGGTGGGACGTCTCCTTCCTCTGAAGGATGCGACCTCGAGTCGGATCTTTTCCATCTCAGCAGATGAGTCAAGTGCCTGCGCCATTTCACACTTTTACCATCCGCAGCGAGGATCTGTTTAACGTCACCAGAGAGGGTGATTACACCATTGGGACCTGGCATCTTTAAGACGAGATAAGTATAGTTGGGGACCGCCATGAATTTGGCAATCCCCGGCCTTCCCAAGATAGCATGATATGCCGTCTCGAAATCAGCCACTTCGAAACTCAGACTCTCGGTCCGATAATTCTCCTTGGTCCCGAACGTGACCGGTAGGGAAATCTGTCCGAGTGGTACTGCGGACGTCCCGGGGATTACCCCGTGGAACGGAGATGACCCTTTCCGTAGCTCAGAACGTGGGATATTCATTTGGTCGAAGGTCTTGGCGAAAAGGACGTTAATCCCACTCCCGCCATCAACCAGGACCCTTTTTAATTTACTTCCTTGAACGACTGGATCCAGAACCAGCGGATACCTTCCAGGGAAAGCAATCCGATCTGGGTGGTCCGATCGATCAAAGGTGATGGGCATCTCGGACCAGCGCAAGTATTTTGGAGTAGCAGGCATGATGGCGTTGATCTCCCGAGTGGTAAGCTTCTGCTTCCGCTTGGACTTTTACGCATCAGAGCCCCCGAAGATATAACTGATCTCGCGCTCGGCGTCCTGGTAGTCTCCATCAGGCTTCTTGCCGTGACATCCTTTAGCCGACTGGTTTGAACTTTCGGCGAACTTCTACAGAATTAGGCAATCCTTGGCAGAATGTTTTCCTCGAGGATGGAAGGGACATACCGAATCCATCACTTTTTTGTAGTCGTTGTCGTTGGGGGGTTTGGGTCGGTAGTGCTCCACGTTGGCGACCATCTCATCCCCCTTTCTCTTCTTGTCCTTGGGTTTGCCTTGTTTGTCGTTAGGCTTCTTCTTCGGGCCTCCGTCGTTGACACTGCGATGATTCGCGATGGCCTCCTCGGCTTCGGCCTCCTGATCCGCCATTGTGAACATGGCTTTGAGATTACGCGGGGGGTCCCGAGTCATCTACCTGATTAACTCCTCGGATTTGCACCCGGCGAAGAAGGCATCAATGACTGTTTGTTCCGAAACGTCCCGGATCTCGTTCTTCTTTTTAGTAAAGTGCTTGATGAACTCACGGAGAGTCTCGCTCTTGCGCCTGTGTAACTGTCCAATCTCCCATCTCCCCGCGGGTCTTTCATAGGTCCCTTGAAAATTGGCGATGAACTGTTCCTGGAGGTCGTCCCAAGACTCGATAGAGCTCTCCGAGTCCGTTAACTGTGTGCAGGCGGTTGGGGTCAAAGCGACGGCAAGTAATTTGCCATGGCGTTACGATCACCTCTGCCCGGCGACCGCTAAGGCATAAACCTGCAGCCAGTTCTTTGGGTCCCTCTCGCCATCAAACTTGTCGATGCCTTTGAGGTTAAATCCTTCCGGCCAAACCACTCGGCGAAGGTCGGGTAAAGGCCCGAATCCTCAATGGTCGTGCCGCCCCGCGCCGAGGATCGCTCGATGCTCCCGACGCTGGCCTTGACGCTGCTCTTGGCGGTGGTCGCGCCCGGTGGCGGTGTCTCGGCTGATCGTCGTTGCGGCGATCGTGATGGGGACGAGTCTCGCCCACCGTTCTGCGCTCCGCCGCTGGCCGATATCTTGGCGAGATCGCGTGCGGGTGGTGATAAGATTCACCGCCGAGGCGCGAGCCCGATTCGATTGCGCGAGATCGATTGCGAGCGAAGCGGTCGGGCGGAATTGCCTCGTTTTCTTGGATGGCGCCATCTCTACCATGGCCGTCGCCGGGCGAGGTTACGGATGCACGGACGCCTTCCGGAAGTTGTTGCGCAATGGTCTCGAGAAGGGTCTTCGACGCGATGGCGTTGGCTCGGGAGTATTGTAAACCTCGATCTCTTAACTTCACCGCGCAGAGTTCATTACGGGCGTCGCGGCCGCGTGCGCGAAGTTGACGCCGCGGTCTCGGTCTTCCTTAACAACAGCGGTTGTCTCGGGTCCGACTGTTGAGAGGTAGAGTGATGGTCCTCCGCCCCAGGGCGAAAACCTCACGATAGTTCTGAATCTCGGCACTCCGTCGACTCGAGTCGGGGTCGAGAAGTCGACTTGTTCGCTTTGTCCAATGGGTTGGCCACCGTTGATGACACCCACGAACGCCGCGGGATCCGATTGGATTGAGCCGACCGGATTAGCGTATCGGTTTCCAGTGGTTGTCCTCGCTGAATCTCGGGATCGGTGCTGCGGAGGCCGCGGCAAGACTCCCAAGTCCAGAGAGAAATCCAGTCAGGGATTTGTTGACCTCACCGGGCTGGAGGGCGTCCAGACCGGGGTAGGCGATCTCGTCGGGGTCTTCCTCGCTTTCCTCGCTGAGGGGGGCGAAGTGAGGCTGCCGACGGATCTTCCGGAAGAAAGTACATGCGAATTCTCAAGCCAAAAGGCAATGGGTCCCATTGATTGCGTGTACCTTCGGTTGAGCGATCTCCGTGGGGAGAGAGCGAAGATTGCCGATGCCGTCAAGAACGAAGTCCGTGGTGCCGGGCGAAGGGTCTCTCCGGCCTCATGTCGACGTCGTCGATCTTGAAAAACCATCGATCTAAAAAGCGATCTTGACGCCGCCTTCTACCGGCGCGCTAAGCGCCGACGGGTGACTAAGCGGGAGTCACCGCCGGCAATGAATTTGTTCGAGGGGACGCTAATCAAGAACTAGGTTAGATGGCTAGCACAAGACAGGGTTATACAGGTTCAGGCCCTCAATGGAGGATGTAATACCCTACTTCCTGTGCTCTGGGATTATTTGGTGGATCGGGATGCAAGATGGTGCCCCTAACGATGATTCGATGGCCTCTGTCCCCTCCCTTTATATAGTATAGGGGGGGATAGAATTTACAGTAAGTCGCGGGGTATATGGCAACTATTTCCGTTATGATGTTACATGGAACGTATGCATTGATCTGCTAATTACACGGGAATGTCCCGTAAACTCGAACCCTTTCTTGCGGCTTAAGTTCCGCCCGATCCGAGTGCTTTCCATCTTCGGCCAACTGACCTAGGTCGCCCCCTATCTGCTCCCTTATGGGCCTTCTAGAGGATTCCCGGGGCCCATGCAGTCCACAATTCCCTTATAAATCCTTCTTGTCTAGTTAATCCAAAAAATCCCTAAAAACCACATCTCCCTCTCCCTCCCTCTATGTGCGTGTGTGTTTGCCACCAGGATCCGGAGAAGAGTCCTATGAAAGTCATTTAATTGCCTATAAAAGTGGATACCTTGGCCTTGCTAAATTACCAATAGGGTAACCAAGAGTGAACCATCTAGAGGAGAGAGAGAAAGCAACGCGTCGGTTCATGGCATTGGGGGAGGCGGTGCATGGAAGAAGGTTCCATTTGTTGTACCATCTATTTTGTTCAATTCAAGGCTAATGAAAACACACATTTGTGAAGCCGGAATGGGTTAATTAATTTTTTGTACGAGTCATCAACCCAACCTTTTGCTACGCTGCTGCCCCTAAGTTTCTTTTAATAAGTAATTCCACAAAAAACTATAACATCCATGGTTTGATTCATACAGGAGAACAAATTTTAGTGCAAATTACTCCATTTATAGACATGTACATTTATGATAGGTTCGATCTAACATTAGACATGTCCTTGTAGACCCCGGCCACCAGCCTAGCTAGTAAGTAAAAAAAACTCCCATAAATCGCACATCTCCCTCTTCCTCCCTCACTCCCTTCCTTTATGTGTGTGCGCACTATGTGTGCTTATGTTTGTGTGTGTGTGTTTTCGCCATGAGGATCTAGAGGAGGGGGCTTCCTCTACTGTTACTTCTCTGTGTTTCATTCTAGTGGTCACATGGAATGCTGAAAGTGCTAGTCATCTGGGTGATCCAACACCCGCGTTGGTGAAAATGGTGCAATTGAATGAATGGTCGTGGTTGGCGGTGCTATCGGACGGGACATGGCCCTCGTTAGTCTTGAAGCTATGCTAGAAGAATGTCAGAAGGCCAAGAATTACCGCACGCCATTAGGGCATGTTTAATGGGAGAGCCCATTTGTGACCCATTCGATGCTGACACTATTCATATAGTTCATTTTTACTATTTATCTAATTCATTTAAATATTGTTAGGCATCAATGGGTCACAAATAAATACTACCATTAAACATGTCCTTATGGGCAAGGATACCAGACGGTTATCAGTACAGCTATAGATGGCGAAATGGGTCGGCACGAGGCACGGTGTTTTGGCCCAGCACGACACGACCGGGAACAGGCCCGGCACACCATGCCTGCCTAGCCCGACACAATTATTTTGTTAGTTTGTTTATTACGTGTGTGTATATTAGGAACTCTAGTTCTATATAAACACAAATGAACTGACATCCCGCTGGCTAGCTGAGGCAACGCTAGTACTTCTCCTTGGAGGTTGTGGGATCGATCCCTGGCTAAGGCAAGCAATGCCAGTGGAAGAAGGCCAGAAGGAGGATGACCCGTTGTCTTAGGAGCGAGGTGCTAGTCGGAAAGTATCATAGTAAGGATCCTAGGATGCATTAAATACAAGTAGAAACCTTGTTCATGGTGTTGAATTTATGGGAAAGAAGTGAAGTAAGGTGATGATGAGGTTGACGTGCAGTCATGTTCGCTTGTTCGTGGTGTTAAATTTATGGGAAAGAAGTGCAGTAAGGTGATGATGAGGTTGACAAGCAGTCATGTTCGCATCTGTCATGCACTATCGTTTGTTTTTTAACCATCTTCACCAGCTATTTCCACATACTGACTCTCATTACAACTCTTAATTATAGTGGGTTAGCCCTGAGTCGGTTTTCTAGTAAAGCATGTAGAACTTAGAACAATAGTATATTATCTTATACAACATTCGTAATTAACACGCAAAGAAGCTACTTCGACTCATACAGATTTGGTGTCATCTTGTAACCATTCGGAAGGACGCTATTCAGTAGATTACAGAGGTATTCGTAGCAATTGGCTGACAAGCTATACTTGGTCTTAACCGTCATGAGATGTGAGACTGCCGACATTACGGTCATGCCGGTATGCTCATGCAACGTGTCGGGGATTAGATCACGGCCCATTGCCATGGCCCACTCCCTGACGGCCCAATCGAACGGCCTACCAGGGCCCAGCTCCTTGAAAGGTTCTATCAGGCCCATGTGCATCCTGCCGAACAGCTTCATGGCTGGCACGGTGCGTAATGGCCTAGGATTCCTGTTTGAGTCCGACTCGAACAGAGTTCTGCACGGCTACGTGAAGACCCGGACGTGGTTTCCCGGATTGGACTAGGAGTCGTGATCCCCAAGATTAGGAGCTTACCTTATCTACCGTAGGTCGTATTTAGCATGTATGAGTTCGTTCACGATCTCGTAGTTAGCCCGGCCCGATATTCCCTCGGTAGGTCGGTTTGCTCGCACTATATAAACCAAGCCCGTCACGGTGTTTAGGGGATTCGAGGCGACTTAGACGCATCTGGCATCTAAGATTACTTTGTCGCATTACTACTCACTTGTACACCCATAATCTCGCTGAGACTTGTTCGTCTCGCCGAGCCACCTCTTGTATTCATCTTTGATATATAAGAAAATTTGGACGTAGGGCTATTATCTCCCGAGAGGCTGAACCAGGATAAAAACCCCTGTCTCCTGTTCGCTGCTGTTCGTGGTTGTTCGGCGTGTCTCCTATCTCCTCCTTGAAGAACCTTGGTTGACTTGGGTCAATATCCCAACCGTCGACACAACGATTGCTTGGTATAATCAAGAAGTTTTTCAAATTGATCTTCAAGTGGTGTGGACTCTTCCACGTGAGGGAGATCATAAGCTTGACCGAAATCTTGCATGGCATCATCCATTCTGTCTACTTCGTCGTAGTTCTCCACAACATCATTAGGGCTAGACACTGCGGGACGCTTAGTCTCACCGTGATCTTCCCAGACAAAATAATTTGCCTTGAACCCATGCTTACAGAGGTGGAACCTAATTTTTCTTTACGTTTTTGGAGAATGCAACGCATGGGAAAATAGCGACCACAATATTAGGGTTGGGAAACTTACAAAAAACATGGTCCACAAATACTCTAGCCTTCTCGATCCACTCGATCGTGTGCTTCCCAATCTTCTTCCAGCCATTGTACATACACCTCCAATCTTCCATCGCTCCCTAACACATAACGTCAATATATTCATGCAAAGGGTTTAGACAGATTCCGGCTAGCTAGCTAGCTAGGAGAGCTTATCTACCCACGGATGTGCGCTTCAGTAGGTTCGTTGTGGCACGTGCATGTACGAGTCAAAATTCCAACAACATAACCCCGCTGTTCCATAAGTGCAACGATGGGTACAGTGTATCACTTATGTTTTGCACTTAGAGAACAACAGAATCATGTGACCAGAATTTCGACTCGTACACTCACATTAGTAATTAGAACTAAGTAATTTCGGCAATTTTGAATAGCTGGCGATACAGATACAATGTGATAAAAAAATGTTGGGTTTGGGTCGGGTTCATCATACTGTTTGTGCACGTGTGGAGGCAGCCTGGCGGCTTCGGCGGCCAAGAGATGGTCTAAAAGGTAGTTGGGGGTCTTTGGTCTGCCGGAAGGCAGCCAAACTAACCAAAGACATGCCAATTGTGTCGAGTGGTTGAGGAGGCCGGGGCAAGGCCGACGACTGCGGGGGATGAGGCCAACGATATGAAGCTGCGGTGGTGGTACATGTTGGCGATGATCGTCTGTGAAGGCACGGATGGTGTTCGTCGGCTGGGAAGGCACAACCCTCATCGAGCGGCGGTGGCATGATCGGTTACGACGGTAAGCCGAGGAGGTGCCAGCGGCGTTGGCGGCGGTGAGTAGGGCCGCGCGATGCAAATAATGGGCTTGACAACTGCCAAGTCCAAGATGTAGATGCAAACCTGTGTCATCGGCTGTCAAGTTGCTTACAAAATCGATTCAGACTAAATAAACGAAAACTCACAAGTTTCGAAAATTGCTCAAAAACTGTGGCTAATTGGAAAAATCAAATGGCTAACCGACAAAATCAAACCGACCGGCTGACCGAAGTGACCGGTTTAGGTTAAACAGTTGCCGCATGAAAAACCACTGTTTTCTGTTTGGTTTTTGTAATCCCTATGAGTCTCAACGCTGCATTGGTGCAACTGAGTGCATGGTTTGGTTCACACTAGAAAACAAATTACAACTACCTAAGTGGATCTACACATTTAGAGCATCTCCAATAGTGTAGATAGTTGCTAGCTATAAACAAGTGTCATGTCATCTATAGAGAACAAACATAGTTAGCCTCTTCAATGTACTAACTATAACATTGTTTATATGATTAAATTTGGGTACACGTGCAAATAGATAGTAAGTGAATTGCAATCAGCTATACACTAGCTGTAACTTAATAGCTAGCATACCCTCATTCTCTCCTCCATAAAAGCAAAAAGTAGAGTTGAAATTCTTATAACTAGCTGATATGATAACATTGAAGATGCTCTTATGATAGGTGAAAATAAAACACATTTATAGTTCCGTCCCAGAGAACAAATTGCCATATGGTCCATATCTTGACCTGAACATTTATGGTTAGTGGTAATCACCGGACATTCCCGTGTAAACACGGCCTGCCAGTCAGTCCAAAAAATTTGTAAAACTCACATCTCCCTCTCCCTCTCCCCCCTCTCTCCCCTCTCTGTGTTCGCCATGAGGATCCGGAGGAGGGGGCCTTCCTCTCTCTCTTCCCTCCTCCCTCTTTGCTCTGGCGAAGATTTCGGCAGTCCAACGCATCCTTCTCCGGATGGAGCACCACCGCCTGCGCCCTTGGGAGCCGTTCACGCTGCTAATCCCCAAGACAAGATCCAAGAACTGGATCTTACCGAGGAATCCCGTCCCCTTGTAGGTGGTTCCCCGGGAAATCTCCATGATGTTCTTCCGTCCCAGGATTTAATTTCTGTTCAGGTACATGCACGCAAAACACCGATCGAATATTTCTCAAAACAACTGTTTTCTTTTCCACCCTTGCGGTGCATGATGCTGTAACATGGGACCCTGTACTGACTGACAGGCCGTGAAGAACCAGGAGAAAGAAGCCATGGAGAAGAGGTATGCTTGAAAGCCTTTCACTTACAGAAATGCACCTTAATTAAACTATTTTAGGCGTCATCTCCCGTCCGCACCCATTCATCGATTTTCCTTGTTAGATCCAAGCGGTTTTTTTTAGCACATGATCCATTATGCTTTATCATGGATATATACACAATTTTATATTTGGTACAATTGTTTGCACTTTGCAATAGTTAGTTTTCTTGTGTGCGGGCGTGCGGCTGCGTGCTGTGGTGGGCTCATATATATGCTGTATTGCTGCGGGCATTGTTTAATTCCTGTGTTGCTGCAGTGGTAGTGGTACCACCCGTGCAAGGAACAAGAGGAAAGCAGGCAGTGGCCTTGCTGGTCAGGGGGAGAAGGTGAAAGGCAAGCTCGAGGCTCCCATGGACAATGTTGATGCTAACTGCGAAACTGCTGGGGATGCAGCTGCCTCGCCCATGTTAAAGCTGGGGGAGAAAGGCGTGGAGAAAACTGCAAGCGCGCGGCGGCGTCTGGGTGATCCAGCACCTGCGCCGGCGAAGACGCGGTGCAGTCGAATGAACGGCCATGGCTGGCAGTGCTATCGGAACGCGCTCCTCGGCTCCAAGCTGTGCGACAGGCACGCTTCGTCCCAGACCCAGAGCCGCCGCCATGCCATTATGGGTAACGATCCCCATGCTGCTGAGACCATGTCCGCCGCCGCGTCCAAGACAGACGAGGCAGGAACGTCCGCGGCTGGAAGCCAGATGCAGCCGCGACGTCCAAGAAGCGGCAAGAAGCGTAGCAAGGCAAGCAGGCGCAGTAAGTAAGATGCAGCAGCAGTAAGAGCAGCAGTATCAATCGTTAATGTTCCATTTGCATTTTGCGCCGATCAGCTAGCGACGATGGTGTGGCGCGTGAAGCAGCAGATTGGCTGAAATTTCATGTGATTTGCGAAAAGTGGAGTTGGTAATATCTTGGGTACTATATTTTTATGTGTTGATTCGCTGTGGAGTGTGCTCGACTTATGTGGTACTGTTGCACTTTTAAGGCACTGAGACATATTTTACTTTTTAATTTTCGATCCATCTTATGATTTTGAAAGCGCAGGAATCTATCTACTCCTATCTATCTATCTATCTATCTATCTATATAAAGCAGAGTTAAATGAGTCACCACATTAATCCTGAAATCCTATAAATTCCCAGTTAATAAAAAAAATATTAGAAATTCTCACATTAATCTTAGAAAAAAGAAAAAATCTACATCGTTGAATATGGATATTACTCCATTATGTAAATCTAGCGGTCAATATTAACCTCTATAACAAACTACTGAAGTTGATCTATATATTAGAGATAAACTTTAAATCTAACATGACATATTATGGGTAACGATCCCCAGGCTGCTGAGACCATGTCCGCCGCCGCGTCCAAGACAGACGAGTCAGGAACGTCCGCGGCTGGAGGCCAGATGCAGCTGCGACGTCCAAGAAGCGGCAAGAAGCGTAGCAAGGCAAGCAGGCGCAGTAAGTAAGATGCAGCAGCAGTAAGATGAGCAGCAGTATCAATCGTTGATGTTCCATTTGCATTTTGCGCCGATCAGCTAGCGACGATGGTGTGGCGCGTGAAGCAGCAGATTGGCTGAAATTTCATGTGATTTGCGAAAAGTGGAGTTGGTAATATCTTGGGTACTATATTTTTATGTGTTGATCATGGTTTTAAATAGCCGGCTATAGCTGCGCTATAGCTCCGCTATAGCTTTTCCAGACATTAAACGCTACGCTAAGCACTAAAATTCCGGTAAGAGAGCTATGCACGCTATAGCCGCTAAATTGACCGCTATTTCCGCTATTTTTATAGCCGCTATAGCGCCGCTATGCTACTTTTTTCAATGTCTTTTGAAACAGCAATTATCACTAATGTATTTTGTTATGCTCTACTTCATCGTTGCTTTATCTCACATAAAAGGTAACATTATAAATATTGAATTACTAAATAATCATATAAATTAGTTTCTCTATAATGAAGTTGAATTGTAGAAGAATATATCGCAATCACTTTTTCTAGGTGTTAATTATGATCTTGTGTGTATACATTAGATTAAGTAGTTACTCCCTCCGTTCCAAAATATAAGGCGTATTTTGACTCCACAAAAGTCTTTAAAAGTAGAGTTTGACCGTTAGATTCCTCTATTATATATTATGAATTGTTACAATATAATATTGTATAAAAAAGCACTTTGAAATATGAACAATTTGGTACAACTTTGGTATACTAACGATGCATATTATTTGATTTATTTATGGTCAAAATTTACTAAGTTTGACTTTTCTCCAGTCAAAATACGCCTTATATTTTGGAACGGAGGGAGTATAAAGTAATGTGTTTGCTTCTTATTTAAATGGATATGACTAGTGTTTATGCAAATATTTCATAATCTTATGAATTATGTTGTAATGTGAACTTAAGAAATGTTCCCTGGACTAATCAAATTTTCCAATTACCAGATTTTTGTGCAACAATTATTCCTATTTTTGTGATTTTTTTTGTAAAACCGCTATTTGCCATAGCTCCGCTATAGCTTCGCTATAGCCTTTTAGCTTTTAAAAAAATGATGCCACTATTTGCCTTAACCCGATATTTAAAACCATGGTGTTGATTCGATGTGGAGTGTGCTCGACTTATGTGGTACTGTTGCACTTTTAAGGCACTGAGACATATTTTACTTTTTAATTTTCGATCCATCTTATGATTTTGAAAGCGCAGGAATCTATCTACTCCTATCGATCTATCTATCTATCTATCTATATAAAGCAGAGTTAAATGGAGCCACCACATTAATCCTGAAATCCTATAAATTCCCAGTTAATCAAAAAATATTAGAAATTCTCACATTAATCATAGAAAAAAGAAAAAATCTACATCGTTGAATATGGATATTACTCCATTATGTAAATCTAGCGGTCAATATTAAACTCTATAACAAACTACTGAAGCTGATCTATATATTAGAGATAAACTTTAAATCTAACTTGACATATTATGGGTAGCGATCCCCAGGCTGCTGAGACCATGTCCGCCGCCGTGTCCAAGACAGACGAGTCAGGAACGTCCGCGGCTGGAGGCCAGATGCAGCTGCGACGTCCAAGAAGCGGCAAGAAGCGTAGCAAGGCAAGCAGGCGCAGTAAGTAAGTTGCAGCAGCAGTACGATGAGCAGCAGTATCAATCGTTGATGTTCCATTTGCATTTTGCGCCGATCAGCTCACTACTACGGATCGGGACTTCCCAAACGGCTCATCACAAACGGTTCGCTTGAACCCGCTTGCGACCCTATCGCCACAAGCGGTTCGTGGCCAACAGGTGGGAGGGTGGCGGGAAAGGGCATATGCAAGCGGTTGGTCCACTACTGCGGATCGGAGCTTCACAAGCGGCCCATCACAAGCGGCTCGCTTTAACCCGCTTGCGACCAGATCGCCACAAGCGGTTCGTGGCCAACGGGTAGGAGGGTGGCGGGAAAGGGCATATGCAAGCGGTTCGTGAGACAAACCGCTTGCAGAGATAGGACATTGTAAACGGTTCATATCACCAACCGCTTGAAATATTCTATAAGCGGTTGGTGACAAGAACCGCTTATAGTGTGCTATATCTGCAAGCGGTTTGTATCACGAACCGCTTACATATGCTTTTTCCTTCCCGCCTAGCGCATTTAACCCCTTCTTCCTCCCCGAGCAGAGCTCGCTTGATGGCTGTGACGGGCCGAAATTTGTTCATGCCGGGGAGGTGCTGCCAAAATTTTTAATTAAGCCTAATAGCTCCAAATTAAGGTTTTCAAGGTAAGTAAACATGGTCTCAACATCATTTTCATATGGACATTGCTTATCTTTTTGCATTGGATGTGGAGAAATGTTAAATAATCTTGTTTGAATTGAAGGGTGTTTGTTTTGCTATAGCTATCTCTCTCTTGATAATTTGAGGTAAGATGTAGATCTATTGGGGGTTTTAAGTCTTATATTAGTTTTGTATCCTTTTTTTGATGATGTCTAAGATGTTGAAATTAGTTGGTAGGGGTGATTATTTGTTTTAGAGAGCAAGATCTAGCTCTTGGTGCCTTAGCTAGTTCTCCCTTCAAGATCTTTTGAGGCAATGTGATGATCTATTGGATGGTTTTAGTTTCACATTAGTTTAAAATAGTAGGTAGGGTGATTATTTGAATTGCTATAGAGCTAAATAGATGAAGGTTTTTTGCTAGGTTGGTAATAATTTTTTTGTGTATGAAATGTAATTAAAATATTTTTGAAAAAAGTTTTTTAATTTGTGAGATTTAGTTGGTTTAGCTATAAAAATCAAGAAAGTTTAGAGGTAATTAAAAAATACAACAATTAGTTATTTCGAGTTAAATATTTTAATTTGAAAAATATAATAAGTGTTCTTATTAATTTAATTGGTGCAGATGAACCGCCAATGGATGTATGCGGATCGTCGGACAAGGGAGTTCATCGATGGCGTGAATGCTTTTCTTGATGTCGTATTTGAGACTTGCCTCCGGAAGCTTTCGTGCGGTGTCCGTCGTAGATTGCGAGAACGAGAAAGAGCACTCAATGCGAGGACGGATCTGAGGCCACTTGTTGATGAGAGGTTTCATGCGAACTATACATGTTGGACTCACCACGACAAGTAGAGCATACCAGCATAAAAGACGAAGAAGAAGCCGATGAAGAGGAAGTGACATATGATGGTATGCCGGACGCGACGACATACGAGGACGTAGAAGATACACAAGGTGATCAGTTTGGTGTGGATGATGACTGGACGGATCTTTGCGTGGCGCGGAGGAGATATCACAGAGGACAAACAATATAGGAAGTACCGAGGATTGTTGGAGGACGAGAGAACTCTTTTGTACCCAAATTGTGGTAAGGGGCACAAGAAGCTACGCACCACACTGGAACTCATGCAATGGAAGGCTGTGAATGGTGTGTCAGATAAGGGTTTCGATGAGTTGATGTCGCTCATATAGAAATTGCTCTCGGAAGATAACACCCTGCCAGAATTCACCTATCAAGCCAAACTGGTCCTGTGTCCCTTAGGATTGAAAGTACGAAAGATACATGCAGTCATAACGATCGTGTCCTATATCGCGGTGAATATGCCGACTTGGATGCATGTCCGGTGTGCAAGGAACCCGGTATAAGGCGAAGCGTGGCGATCCGGTGAAGTAGATGGGGTGCGTGAAGAAGAAGAGCACCGCAAAAACGTTGTGGTATTTTCCTCGATTCCAAGGTTGGAGTGTATGTTTGCAAACAAAGCGCATGCGAAGATGATGCGTTAGCACAAAGAAGAGCGTAAGGTCGACGGAATGCTTAGGCATCGGCAGATGGCTCGCATGATGGAGGATGGTCGATCGAAGTACAAAGACTTCGCAGACGAGGTCGAAACATAAGGTTCGGTTTGAGTACCGATGGGATGAATCCTTTCGGAGACATGAGCAGCGACCATAGCTTTGGCGATCACACTATGTGTGTATAATATTCCTCCATGGTTATGCATGAAGAGAAAGTACATAATGATGCCGTTGTTGATCCAAGGCCCCAAACAACCCGGAAATGATATCGATGTGTACCTCAAACCTTTGGTAGAAGATCTTCAAGCGTTATGGAGCGGTGTAAAGGTGCAGGGCGAATACAAAAGGGAGTATTTCAACCTGCGTGCAATGTTATTTGTAACAATCAACGGTCGCCAACGCTGGTAACCTGTCTCGCCTAAGCGGCAAAGGCTTCAAAGCGTGTGTGCGATGTTTGGATCAAACCGATGCACGTACATGAAAGGCTCTCGAAAGATGGTGTACATGGGGCATCGCGGGTTTCTTGTTGAACCCGCGCGTTGCGGAAGAAAGCGCAGGAAATTTAACGGGAGGAAGAACATCGTTCCCGGTAGAGGCATCGAAGTGGCAAGCGGTGTTTGCTATGGTGAAGGATCTGAAGGTAGTTTTGGAAAGGGTCCGGAAGCAAATCATGCGAATGATGATGATGGCCATGCACCCATATGGAAGAAGTCAATATTTTGGGACTTGCCTTCTTGGGAAGATTTGGATGTTCGCCACTCCTTTGGACTTCATGCACATCACCAAGAACGTCGTGTGAGCTTCCTAGGATATATAGATCTGACGGAAATCAAAAGATACGGTGAGTGCTCGGAGCGACCTTGAAGTCTGGGCATCGGGAAGGACCTACACCACGAAAAAGAGTGCGGAACAACTGTACCTCTGGCCGTGAGTTATACTCCAAGCTAAGAAGAGAAAAAAAGCGTGATAGAGTGTCTTAGCGATGTGAAGGTCCTTCGGGATACTCGTCGAGCGTAAAGAGATTAAGTAAATATGAAAGAGAACAAAATTGTACATATAAAATCCCATGGTGTCTTGTCTTGATGACACAGTTGCTCCCGGTGGTTTTAAGAGGTGTATTGCCCGAGTGGGTAAGGGCGACAATCACAAAGCTGTGTTCGTTTTTCAACGCTATTTCCCAGAAGGTCATCGATCCAAAAAAACTGGGTGAGCTGCAGGCTGACGTGGTACAAAGTGTGGTTAGCCTCGAGATGATCTTTCCTCCTGCCTTTTTGGATATCATGGTTCATCTCACTGTTCATCTAAGCAAAGAGATAGGTATTCTTGGGCCCGTGTATCTCCACAGCAAGTTCCCTTTCGAGAGGTACATGAGCGTACTAAAGAAGTATGTGCGTAACCGTTCTCGGCGAAGCATGCATTCTTTGAGGTTATGTGACAGAGGAGGTGGTCGAGTTCTGTGTGGACTACATTGATGATCTAGACCCCATCGGCGTCCCTATATCACGCCATGAGGGCAGGCTACGAGGTAAAGGGACACTTGGAAGAAAAGTACTTGCATGCAACGATCTTCAGACATTTAAGCAAGCACATTTCACTGTGTTGAAGCAATCGGCAGTGGCCGCCCCGTATGTCCTCCAACACAAGAATGCTCTCGTCTCCGGTTCGAGAGAAGACCGTCGTGGATAACTTTGAGACACATGGATTCTTTGGTAGCATGGTTACAAAACCATATCCTCAAGAGCAAGTCCAACAATGAGCAGGTTACAACGCTGGCTCGGGACCATCTGTTGAAATAGTGAGATGGCGAAGTGCGAGATAAATGGTTACACATTCTACACGAGATCACAAGATAACAATAGCACAAACCGAACAGCGGTGTCCGTATAGAAGCCGCCGACAATAGAGGCAGGGTGGACACATATTATGGATTCATAGAAGAGATATGGGAGCTCGACTATGGGCCTTTTAAGGTCCCATTGTTTAAGTGCCAATGGGTAAAACTAAGCAGACGGCGTGAATGTCGACAAATACGGCATGACTACCGTCGACCTCGAAGAAATCGGCTACTTGAGAGAACCATTTGTTCTCATGAACGAGGTGAGACAGGTCTTCTACGTATTGGACATATCAAGCAGACCAAAGAAGAATCAAATCAAAGACAAGAAGAAGAAACAGCCAAAGCGACACGTGGTTCTCCAAGGCAAACGAAGGATTGTCGGAGTAGAGGACGTTACTGACGAGAAAGAGTACGATCAGTTCGATGAGATCCCTCCATTTGTAGTAGATGTCGACATAAGCTTTCTGGATGACACAGGCATGGATGCTCCGCACATACGCCGTGATCACGATGAAGGAAGAATTGTAAAGATAAAAAATGTAAATGATTAGGATGACTCTTATTATGTGGTCATATTAAATATATTATGTGGTAGATTCAACTATGTTATCATGTAATTGCATTTTAAGAATTTATAAAATTGGAAACAATATTTTGGAAAGAATAATGGCCACATATTTAGAAATAAAAGTAAAGCCAAAAAATAATTTTTAGTTTTTTGAAAAGAATAATGGCTTAAGTAAATATTACAAATGAAAGTAATGTAAAAAAAGATTTTTTAGTTTTTTGGAAAAAATAATGGTCTAAGTACATATTTAGAAATGAAAGTAAAGCCAAAAAGTAATTTTTAGTATTTTTGGAAAGAATAATGGCCACATATTTCGAAATGAAGGTAATGCCAAAAAAATATTTTTTACTATTTTTGAAAAGAATAATGGGCCAAGTAAATATTAGAAATGAAAGTAATGTAAAAAAATAGTTTTTAGTTATTTTGGAACAAAATAATGGGCTCAGTAAATATTTCTAAAAAAATATACGGCCGAGGCATAAGCGGGCTCGAACCCGCTGACCGCCTGAGAGCCCAGACTTAAGCGCCACGCGCTAGCCAAGTGAGAGAAGTCTTAGTTCAACATTACAAGGCGCAAGACTTTCTTAAGCGTTATCGATAGAGTGGTGCGTCGAGGCCACTTCTACAAGCGGTTCGTCCTACCAACAGCTTTAGAAGTGACTCTCTACAAGCGGTTTTAATCACTAACCGCTTGAAGAGGCCCCTTTACTGTTTCAGGAGGGCGAAATTCCAAAATTTTAAATGTCGCGCTACCCGGCTTCTACAAGCGGTTCGTTGTACAAACCGCTTGTAAAAGTGTTCTCTACAGGCGGTTGATATTACGAACCACTTGTAGAGTATTTTCAAGCGGTTTGTAATATTAACACTTTGTAGAGCCCTTCAATATAAGGTAGAGGTTCGCGGCTGAAATTTTCTAAGTCCTTGGCCTGTCTCCTCAACCGCCGTCGCAATCTCGCGCGCCCGCGCCGCCACCTCGCCGCCGTCTAGTACCGCTTGCGGCCGTACCTCGCCGTCATCGAGCACCGCCTGGCGGCCGCCTCCTGGACACTCCACCTCGCCGTCGTCGAGCACTGCGCGAGACTCGCGACATCGACCCTTGTCTTGCAGCGCTGACCTCCGCCACCGCCGGCGAGCACCTTCGCCGGTGAGCCCTCGCTCCCTTCGCCGTGGACCTCCTCCCGCCACTTTGAATCTGAAGGGCGAGTATCGAGCCCCTTCCTTCCCCTGCCCCCATTGCTCTGTGATGCACTTGTAGTGTTCGACGGAATCTTGTGTGTGTAGATGCTCCTATTGCTCCCTCTGTCATGCTCCTATATGCTAAGTAAAATTTACGTGGCTTTCCCCTTGTGGTTGGTTGTGCGATGTACCAATTAGAGATTTTGGGGATCTAATTCTTGAATTAGAGGCTAAATCTACAGTTTGGAAGCTTTCTTATCATCGTGGTCGTGTGCTTTACCCTTATTGCTCTGTGATGATAATCTGGTTGAGGCATATATAAATACATTTGTTGAATATATCTTGTGGTAGATTCAATTAATTTCTGCTTTATTAGGATTTATATTGTGTTCATCCCAATTCATGCCATGAACTGTTGTTAATTGGTCCTTTGGAGGCTTGTTATCTTGATCTGTATTGGTGCATACGGTACTGTTTTAGTGTCTTTGTTCAGATTGCTCGATGATCTGTTTATTTCTGGTACCTTTCCTTAGCACTTTGTCTTTGTTCGGTTGGTTCGAGAATAAATAGATTTGGGTCGATGGCATGTGGCTTGAATAATTGTAGATCAGCAGATTCGATTGGCTAAATTGGGATGTTACGAACTTAATTCCTTTCCAAAAGCAGGCGATATTGATTGTCTAAACCTTAATATTAATCTCAGATTGTATTTGCTGTGAAATCACTAGAACTATAACTAGGAAGGCTGTTTCTGACAACAGTTATTAGTTAAATCTGAGAGCTCCTAATCATGTCAATGGTGATTTATTTGCTTGATATGTTGGCTGCCATATTACAGTCCATTTCTATAGAGTACATGATAAATAATCTATTCCATGGCATTGTTATGTGTTTGCTCATTCTATTTATATTTGGTCAATTTATTATGCTTATATCGCAATATGTTCAACACACTAATTTGGTTGGATTAGTGGCTGCCATGATGTTTCAAGTAAGTCGGTGATCATAAGTTGAGCTTGGCATGGCAACCCTTCTAACGCTCCCCGCAAAATTCTTTCCCTCTTTGTCCAGTGGACCGATTTCTGGGGGACTAGCCTTCGTGCTAGAGGCCGTTTGACCTAATTAGGTGTCGAGAAATATTGTATTCAAATATTGTATTTAAATATTGTATTCAGGCCGGCACAACCCAAATTCTTTCATGTCATGTGTCGAGAAATATTGTATTCAAATATTGTACGTTTTGATGGGTGTCAAGATGGATGACATCTAAGAGATGTATATGTTGTATTCAAATATTGTATTGAAATGTTGTTTTCAAATAAAAAGAGATATATATGTTGCATTAAATGTTCTATTATTTCGCGTGCATGCACAGTGATAGATGGCGCACTCCGGACACGATGATCTTGATTTCGATGCGGGAAATGATTTTCTACTTAACGAAATAGCGATGGGCACTCTCATAAGCTACGATGAGGACAACCCGGTAGATCCAATGGGTGATCAAGCTGCCCCGGCTCAAGCCGGTGACCAGGCCGCCTCGGCTCAAGCCGGTGATCGCGCAATCCATGCTCAAGCCGGTGATCCAACCAGCCAGGCTGAAACTAATGTCGGCGGTGTGAGGTATATAGCTTTGAACACTAAAATGACCGTTTCTTACATGTCTCATAGCAATAAGCCTCGACACGTGTTCTGTTTTTTTAAGCGGCGTCCAACACCAATCCAAACAAATACAAGGGCCTAACAAAAGCCGTCGACAAAATGCGTGATTACTCAAGTTTCGCCCTGGGAAGCCCGAAGCCCCTATGTCGGTACTTGCCCCTTCAACAACGCCGGTAGTCATTGTGAGGATCACGTCCCTATTAGCATCAAGATATGGCCCAAGGTTCCTCTGACTCTGAAAAGAGCTGCTGGAAGGATATAAAAGAAAACTTCACGATTCGACGGCTTATGAAAACAAGTGCAAGAAATTTACTCGAGCAAGATGGCGTTATGCTTTCGGTCGTGGAAGAGCGAGCTCGAGAAGAAGTATGTGCGCACCGAACAACCCGAGACTTCAATAAGTATCCGAAGCTAGCGGATCAGCCGCAAACATTCGAGGAGTACAATTTGTCGGTGAAGGCAAGGCGCGAGTGAAGCGAGAACAAGGCCAGCGCACGAAGAAACAATACCACCACCATCTCGGATCCGGTGGTTACATCAAAACTATGCCAAAATGGGAGAAGCATGAAGAAGAGCTTAGAAAAAGGGTATAGTACGAAAGCAGAAGATCGGGAGCTCGCCCATAACTAGACCTTGGGTCACGGAGGGAGGCTGAAGGATGATGGCAAGCTGGAGATGGCACCACAAGTGCAACCCGTAAAAGAAAGGATTGTGGAAGCCATCGAGAAGCAACGTGCAGGTTCCTTGGTGGTAGCGGGGAGAATGCGAGCTTACGTCACTTTTCGGGAACGCAGAGCATCCGGGAAGGACACGAGGACTTGGCAAGCGGTGCCGTGGATGGTTGGCTTCTCAAATGATCAAGCCACATCGGAGCCGGAAAGAAGAAAAGTAAGAGAACACAACAGTCGTCAAAAATCGAAGGGAGCTCAAGGAGCATAAGGAAAACATGGCGAAATGCTAAAGCGGGAAGTGCATCTTGCAATCGCCGATCTTCAAAGACCGGTGGGGTTATCGTCATGCCTCCGGAAGTAGATGTGGTTAGTCCCGGGCTCGATCGGCGAAGCGACTCTGGCGTCAAACAACGTCTTGGCCGATGAATTGCAGGCCCGTTATCCCGTGGGCGACATCATCGTGCCCGCCAATGTGAGCTCGCGTCCAAGCGCACAACCTCACCCTCAAGGTGGCTTACGCTGGCCTTCCCGTGGAGTCGGGCGGACATTCCTTTGTAACACTATACCCGGGATACTCCAAGGTCACGGTGGGCGAGGTGGTGGCGGTTGAGGATATGGAGCTCGATATTCTGGAGGAGCGATGTGACCAAGCTTGGAGAGGCCGTCCATAACATCATCCTCTGGCGGAAGAAGTACATCGTGTTTTCTGATGGTGTGGAGGTGACATCTATACCGAGACAGAACACTCCACCGAGACGGAGCTCACCTCCTCCACCAAGACAGGCCACGCCACCACGCAACGCCTCGCCGGTGAGACAAAGCACTCCACCACCCGCTAGCGCTATGCGTAGAAGCCCAACACCGCCGCCAGCCCCTCAAAGCAAAAGGAAGCAGCAGCCTCCGAGAGAAACAACGGAGCCGGCATCTCCCCCCAGTAAGAAGCTTGCTAGCAAAAGGAGCATTCCTACAGCTAGAACGACAACAAGCAGCAGGGCGGCCGGTTTCCCATTCAGACAGAGAATGAAGGAACCTGAAAAAACACCTTATTAGATGACGTCTGAGGAGCTAAAGAGCGAGTCGAAGAAAGCTGTGGACGCATGGATAGAGGGGTATAAAGCTAAAACAAATCCACCGCCAAAGGAACGAATTGATTCAAAGATCGCGGACTTCTTCGCGACAACTAGTCAGCACCGACCGCCTCTCTGTACCGACTACCAAAGAACTATCAGAAAGCACGTCTTCAAGAGTAAACAACCTCCGGGCACACACATGAGCAAGGAAGAACAGAGGAGGCAAAAGCGTCTGAGATGGAGTATGACTTCATGAGGAAGCGGCCTTGATAACATAGATGCCGCCGTGGAATAAGCGATGATCTTCCAACGGCACAAGTCGGTGACCATTTAAAATTTGGGCGGTAGTTGCTAGACCCTAAGGACATCTGAAAACTACGGTCAAGATCGACGCGCATGAATGGTACGAACACAGTCCGCCGAGGATATGCTCATTCTTTGCGTCTCGTTTCAAGAAGAACATTTACATCGAGGAATGATCAATTGATAAATCTTGAATTTGAAGGCGGTACAATGTGTACCATGCGACGCCAAATCAACGTGTCCTTCATGACTCTTTGGTGCTCGTGAGTGTCGACTCCACAAGATGTATATATATATATCTATACATCTTTGCTTGCCGAGAACCTAATTAATTAACACAATTAACCTATTTTACGTAGAATGGAGATACAAAGACTTAGAAAGCGAAGCGAACTCGATTGGCTTCCTTGACCCTTGGTTGGTCAACGAGGAAGTCGGGCAATACTGGAAAACCAAAGGAAATCCACGACTCGTTGTACATGCACTAGTACAACAACACTACAAGCAATACATACTTACGCCATTCAACTTTAAATGCGTCTTGATGTCCTCACTAACATCTCGTTCTTACATTGCTTAAGGCACTGATGGCACACTATATATTGTTTAATTACATTTCATAAGTTGCAATATATAAATAGGTTCCCTTTGGATCCTTATAATCATAAAGCTTGACCAAAGCATGATCATCGTCCAAGACTCATGGAGAAAACCGCAAAAGGAATACGGTGGATAATTAACCTCCTTAACAAAGGCGTTCTGAGCTTTCAAGAGATTCGAAAGGGCGTTTTAAGAAGGAATTCGATGTCAAGCTAAGCATTGGAGTGCGCTAAAGCAGCGTAATTGCCCTTTGTCAATTAATATTTCTTGTTATTCTTGATGCGTAATTGCCCGCATCGACCATAGGTAAAACAACAAAGCTGCGGAAACAACCTATGTGGCTACTATGTGTTCCACTATATCCAAATGATGTGCCACGGCGAGCTTGAGCCTCAAACTCTGAAGAGGTTCAGATATATATGCACGCAACCATGCATCTAGCAACAACTTAATAACGTTCTTATGTGCTCCATTAATTTACATTATGGGTGCACGTATTTATTATTTTCACTTTAATTGAATTGGCGGCCCGACATGGATAAACATCTTGAAGTGTTACCACATCATCGGTGCTCGCATTACGAGAACAAGCTGTTGGATTCATTCTCGATGAGGTCATTAACCCCGAGGCGAGTTCCATTATCGAGATCCATATTCCAACACGAAGCGAACTAGGGACGACTTCTACGTCGTCAAAGAGTGTCAAGAAAAGTCTTGCAAGAAAGAAATGAACTGTTTTGTCCATTTGCACAATGTATATTAATTATAAATTAACTTTGTAAATTTGGCCGGTGCATATAAAGTGTACATTATTACATGTACTATCTAATATATTTAAGCTTGTGTGATCGCTAATTATATGCTCATCCTATATGTATTTAAATTTAAACGACAAATAAAAAAATCTCCTGCCGAAATATATATTTAAATATCTATTTGCGCCTTGAAATAAAATAACCGGTGGCCATTAAAGCAGACGTTTACATAGCGTTCTTGAACCGCTTGCGGAGATGATCTCTGCAAGCGGTTCGTGGCTCCAACCGCTTGCAGAGAGCCCCACGTGGCTTCCACGCCCGCCCGCGCCATCGGCCCGCGAACCGCTTGCAGAGGGGCTTCACTAGCGGCTCTGGGAGCCGCTTGTGATGCCCGTCGGGCATCAGTCGCGGTTGCCTGCAAGCGGTTGTAAAACCGCTTGCACAGGCCTTACGAGCCGCTTGGCCTACCACGATCCGCAGTAGTGGTCATACAAACCGCTTGCAGAGATAGCACACTGTAAGCGGTTCGTATCACCAACCGCTTGAAATAATCTGTAAGCGGTTCGTGATAAGAACCGCTTACAGTGTGTTGTCTCTGCAAGCGGTTTGTATAACAAACCGCTTGCATATGCCCTTTCCCTTCCCGCCCAGTGCATTTAACCCCTTCTTCCTCGCTGGCGGCATTTCGAGCAAACGATGTAGCAGCGACGGGCGAAATGTTCATGCAGAGGAGGTGCTGCCAAAATTTTTAATTGAGGCTAATAGCTCCAAATTAAGGTTTCCAAGGTAAGTAAACATAGTCTAAACATCATTTTCATGTCGATGTTGCTTATCTTTTTGCATTGGATGTGGAGAAATATTAAATAATCTTGTTTGAATTGAAGGGTGTTTGTTTTGCTATAGCTCTCTCTCTCTCTCTAGATAATTTGAGTCAAGATGTAGATCTATTGGGAGTTGTAAGTCTCATATTAGTTTTGTATCTTTTTTGATGATGTATAAGATGTTGAAATTAGTTTGTAGGGGTGATTATTTGTTTTAGAGAGCTAGATCTAGCTTGGTGCCTTAGCTAGCTCTCCCTTCTAGATCTTTTGAGGCAATGTGGTGATCTATTAGATGGTTTTAGTTTCACATTAGTTTAAAATAGTAGGTAGGGTGATTATTTCATTTGCTTTAGAGCTAAATAAATCTAGGTTTTTTGCTAGGTTGGTAATAAATTTTTTTGTGTATGAAATGTAAATAAAAATATTTTTGAAAAAAGTTTTTAAATTTGTGAGGTTTAGCTATAAAAATCAAGAAAGTTTAGAGGTAATTAAAAATATAATAATTAGTTATTTCGTGTTAAATATTTCAATTTTAAAATGTAATAAGTGTTCTTATTAATTTAATTGGTACAGATGAACCGACAATGGATGTATGCGGATCGTCGGACAAGAGAGTTCATCGATGGCGTGAATGCTTTTCTCGATGTCGTATTTCGAGACTTGCCTTCAGAAAGCTTCATACGGTGTCCGTGCGTTGATTGCAGGAACGAGAAAGAGCACTCAATGCGAGGATGGATACAGGGCCACTTGTTGATGAGAGGTTTCATGCCGAACTATACATGTTGGACTCACCACGACGAAATAGAGCATACCAGCATAGAAGACGAAGAAGAAGCCGATGAAGAGGAAGTGACATATGATGGTATGCCGGACGCGACGACATACGAGGACGTAGAAGATACACAAGGCGATCTGTTTGGTGTGGATGATGACCTAGACCAGATGTTGCGTGACGCAGAGGGAGATATCACAGAGGACAAACAATATAGGAAGTATCAGGGATTGTTGGAGGACCAGAGAACTCTTTTGTACCCAAATTGTGGTCAGGGGCATAAGAAGCTACGCGCTACACTGGAGCTCATGCAATGGAAGGCTGTGAATGGTGTGTCAGATAAGGGTTTCGATGAGTTGCTGTCGCTCATAAAGAAGTTGCTCCCGGAAGATAACACCCTACCAAAATCCACGTATCAAGCCAAACTGGTCCTGTGTCCCTTAGGATTGAAAGTACGGAAGATACATGCATGTCGCAACGACTGTGTCCTATATCGCGGTGAATATGCCGACTTGGATGTCTGTCCAGTGTGCAAGGAACCCCGGTATAAGACGAAGCGTGATGATCCAGGTGAAATAGATGGGGTGCGTGTGAAGAAGAGAGCACCGGCAAAAGCGTTGTGGTATTTTCCTCTGATTCCAAGGCTGGAGCGTATGTTTGCAAACAAAGCGCATGCGAAGATGATGCATTGGCACAAAGAAGAGCGTAAGGTCGACGGAATGCTTAGGCATCCGGCAGATGGCTCGTTTGTGGAGGATGGTCGATCGAAAGTACAAAGACTTCGCAGACGAGGTCAAAAACATAAGGTTCGGTTTGAGTACCGATGGGATGATTCCTTTCGGAGACATGAGAAGCAGCCATAGCACCTGGCCAGTCACACTATGTGTGTATAATATTTCTCCATGGTTGTGCATGAAGAGCAAGTACATAATGATACCGTTGTTGATCCAAGGCCGTAAGCAACCCGGAAATGATATCGATGTCTACCTGAAACCTTTGGTAGAAGATCTTCAAACGTTATGGAATGGTGTAAAGGTCTGGGACGAATACAAAAGGAAGTATTTCAACCTACGTGCAATGTTATTTGTAACATTCAACGACTGGCCAGTGCTTGGTAACTTGTCTGGCCTAACTGGCAAAGGCTTCAAGCGTGTGTGTAGTGTTTGGATCAAACCGATGGCACGTACATGAAAGGCTCTCGGAAGATGGTGTACATAGGGCATCGCAGGTTTCTTGTTTGGAGCCACGCGTTACGGAAGAAACGCAGGGAATTTAACGTGGAGGAAGAACATCGTTCCCAGCCGATGCATCGAAGTGGCAAGCAGGTGTTTGCTATGGTGAAGGATCTGAAGATAGTTTTTGGAAAGGGTCCGGGAAGCAAATCTATGCTGAATGATGAGAATGGCCATGCACCCATATGGAAGAAGAAGTCAATATTTTGGGACATGCCTTACTGGGAAGATTTGGATGTTCGCCACTCACTGGACTTCATGCACATCACCAAGAACGTCTGTGTGAGCTTCCTAGGCTATATAGATCTGTACGGGAAATCGAAAGATACAGTGAGTGCTTGGAACGATCTTGAAGTCCTGGGTATCAGGAAGGACCTACACCCTGAAAAAAGTGGTACGGAACAAAGCGTACCACTGCCGTGAAGTTATACTCTAAGCAAAGAAGAGAAAAAAGCGTGATAGAATGTCTTAGCAGTGTGAAGGTCCCTTCCAGATACTCGTCGAACGTAAAGAGATTTGTAAATTTGAAAGAGAACAAAATTATACATCTAAAATCCCATGACTGTCTTGTGCTGATGACACAGTTGCTCCCGGTGGTTTTGAGAGGTGTACTGCCCGAGTGGGTAAGGGGGACAATCACAAAGCTGTGTTCGTTTTTCAACGCTGTTTCCCAGAAGGTCATCAATCCAAAAAAACTGGGTGAGCTGTAGGCTGACGTGGTACAAAGTGTGGTTAGCCTCGAGATGATCTTTTCTCCTGTCTTTTTTGATATCATGGTTTATCTCACTGTCCATCTAAGCAAAGAGATAGGTATTCTTGGGCCCGTTTATCTCCACAGCATGTTCCCTTTCGAGAGGTACATGAGCGTACAAAAGAAGTATGTACTTAACCGTTCTCGGCCAGAAGTATGCATTGCCGAGGGTTATGTGACAGAGGAGGTGGTCGAGTTCTGTGTGGACTACATTGATGATCTAGACCCCATCGGCGTCCCTATATCACGCCATGAGGGCAGGCTACGAGGTAAAGGGAAACTTGAAAGAAAAGTAGATGCATGCAACGATCTTCAGACATTTAAGCAAGCACATTTCACTGTGTTGAAGCAATCGGCAGTGGCCGCCCCGTATGTTCTCCAACACAAGAATGCTCTACGTCGCTAGTTCCCAGAGAAGACTGATACGTGGATAACACTGAGACAAATGGATTCTTTCGGCGCATGGTTACAAAACCATATCCTTAAGAGCAATCCCAACAATGAATAGTTGCAACGCCTGGCTCGGGGACCATCTGTTGAAATTGTGAGATGGCAGGGGTACGAGATAAATGGTTACACATTCTACACAAGATCACAAGATAACAATAGCACAAACCAGAATAGCGGTGTCCGTATAGAAGCCGCCGACAATAGAGGCAGGGTGGACACATATTATGGATTCATAGAAGAGATATGGGAGCTCGACTATGGGCCTTTGAAGGTCCCATTGTTTAAGTGCCAATGGGTAAAACTAAACGCAGACGACGTGAATGTCGACAAATACGGCATGACTACCGTCGACCTCCAAGAAGTCGGCTACTTGAGAGAACCATTTGTTCTCGCGAACGAGGTGAGACAGGTCTTCTACGTATTAGACATGTCAAGCAGACCAAAGAAGAATCAAAGACAAGACAAGAAGAAGGAACAGCCAAAGCGACATGTGATTCTCCAAGGCAAACGAAGGATTGTCGAAGTAGAGGACGTTACTGACGAGGAAGAGTACGATCAGTTCGATGAGGTCCCTCCATTTGCAGTAGATGTCGACATAAGCATCCTGGATGACACAGGCATGGATGCTCCGCACATACGCTGCGATCACGATGAAGGAAGAATTGTAAAGACAAAAAATGTAAATGATTAGGATGACCCTTATTATGTGGTCATATTAAATATATTATGTGGTTGTATGAACTATGTTATCATGTAATAGCATTTTTAAGAATTTATAAGGTGGAAGCAATATTTTTGAAAAGAATAATGACCACATATCTAGAAATAAAAGTAATGCCAAAAAATATTTTTTAGTATTTTTGAAAAGAATAATGGGCTAAGTACATATTTAGAAATGAAAGTAAAGCCAAAAAATAATTTTAGTATTTTTGAAAAGAATAATGGCCACATATTTGAAATGAAAGTAATGCCAAAAATATTTTTACTATTTTTGAAAAGAATATTGGGCTAGCACATATATAGAAATGAAAGTAATGTCAAAAATATTTTTAGTATTTTGAAAAGAATAATGGCCTAAGTACATATTAGAAATGACAGAATGTTAAAAAGATTTTTGGTTTTTGGAAAAATAATGGGCTAAGTACATATTTAGAAATGAAAGTAATGCCAAAAAAGATTTTTTAGTATTTTCGTAAAGAATAATGGGTTAAGCACATATTTAGAAATGAAAGTAATATAAAAATATTTTTGGAACAAAATAATGGGCTCAGTAAATATTTCTAAACAAATATAAGGCAAGGGGGCGCAAGCGGGGCTCGATCCCGCGACCAGCACGGGGAGCCCGCACTTAAACACCACGCGCTAGCCAAGTGAGAGGAATTTTCATTTCAACAAGAGATGGGCGCAATCCTTTTTAAACGTTATAGATAGAGTGGTACGTCCCAAGCCCCGCCACGTGTGATTGCCCCACTTCTACAAGCGGTTCGTCCTACCACCCGCTTGTAGGAGAGACCTCTACAAGCGGTTTGTATCACCAACCGCTTGAAGAGGCATTCTTGTTGCTTGGACGGCGAAATTCCGAAATTTTAATGTCGCGCTACCCGGCTTCTACAAGCGGTTCGTTCTACAAACCGCTTGTAAAAGTATTCTCTGCAGGCGGTTAGAACTACGAACCGCTTGTAGAGGTATTTTCACAAGCGGTTTGTAATACCAACCGCTTGTAGAGGCCTTTCCTATATAAGCTAGAGGGTTCGCGGCCGAAATTTTCTCTAAGTCCTTTGCCCCTGTCTCCCTCAACCGTTCCGTCGCAATCTCACCGCGCCCTTCCGCCACCACGCCGCCGCCGTCTAGTACCGCACGGCCGTACCTCGCCGTCGTCAAGCACCGCCTGACGCCGCCTCGACACTCCACCTCGCCGTCGCCGAGCACTGCGCGAGACTCGCGTCATCGACCCTTGTCGGCGCAGCGACCAGCCTCCGCCACCCCGCCGGGCGAGCACCTTCGCGGTGAGCCCCTCGCCCCGTTCGCCGTGGACCTCCTCCCGCCACTTTGAAGAAGAAGGGCCGAGGTATTGAGCCCCCTCCTTCCCTGCCCCCATTGCTCGTGATGCATTTGTAGTGTTCGACGGAATGCGCGTGGTGGAGATGCTCCCTCTTTGTGTCAGGCCGATTTAGGTGAACTTGGGACCATGCCATGGGCATTGGTGCTGTTCGCCTCAATCTCGATTGCAAATACGTATATTAGTTTCAACTGTTCGATGACATTTGTATCTGTGGCCGATTTTGGTGAACTTGGGACCATGCCATGGGCATTGGGGCTATTCACCTCAATCTGGTGAAATGCTGCGCCGTGGGCTTAATCCTTAAATGCTCGATGATGATTGCAATATATGAGGTATATAATCTATTTAGGTTCTTGTTAGACAAAGTGAAGTGTTGCTCAATGTTTATTTGTGATATATTGATCTGTATATGTCTATTCACATATTGCCCATTGGATCAAAGAAGAGATTGGTCAAGAATCTTTTAATTGGAGAACTAGTTTGATTAATCTTTCTCTTGGTTGTTGTCTCTCGAGTGGTCATTCTTGTTGTCATTTCACTCTTTTGAATGATTTGAGTTGGTTCGTTGAACTGGCCTTTGCTGGTTCGGCTAATCTTGATCTTGCTCCTATGTGCATAGTGTTATATTCATTGATACATGATCTTTCACTTATCTTTGAGCAGTACTGATCTAGTATGCAAGACCTAAATTCAGATTTTGAGCCTAATCAACTGCAGAACTAATGATGGAAGGCTAAACTTATTTAGCAACCCATTAGTTTGTAATGTAAGAGCAATCATCGATAAATAAACTTGAGCTTGTGCTAGTTTATTTTAACTTAAACTGAGTTTTGTTGCTGTTTAAGTGATAACCTGATTTAGAAGGTTGTTTCATTAATATGCATGAATTTATATGCATTATTTGTTATTTTTGGAGAATTCATGATTCTGAATTTAATTCATGGTTTATACTTACAAAAATCATAGATCCCTTATTATCAAATCTTTTATAATTGATCATGATTCCATTTGTTAACAACCATATTTAGAGATGCATCTAACAACTTGCTACCTTTTGAGAGTGCAATTAAGAACCGCTTGGCCCCATATGCTGCCATGCCTGATGTTTAGAATTGGGGGGGGGGACATAATTGTATATTCCCCATTTGAAGATAATCTGGAATTGGTTCCCATGGCTCAGACGATCGAATCATTTTTTTGTATCGTTTGTATGAATTATTTTGTATCGTTTTGTATCGAATCAGTTTTTTGTATCATTTGTATGAATTATTTTTTTGTATCGTTTGTATGAATTATTTTTCTGTATCGTTTAAATATCTATTTGAGCCGCCCCGAAATGAATTAACCAGGTGGCAATTAAACTGCATGTTTGCGCAAGCGGTTACTCAACCGCTTGCGGAGATGCTCTCTGCAAGCGGTTCGTGGCTCCAACCGCTTGCAGAGAGCCCCACGTGACTTCCAGGCCCGCCCGTGCCATCACCCCGCGAACCGCTTGCAGAGGGGCTTCACTAGCGGCTCTGGGAGCCGCTTGTGATGCCCTCGGCATCATCATGTTGCTCGCATAAGCGGTTCTAAAGCTGCTTGCACAGGCCTTACGAGCCGCTTGGCCTACCCCGATCCGCAGTAGTGCAGCTAGCGACGATGGTGTGGCGCGTGAAGCAGCAGATTGGCTGAAATTTCATGTGATTTGCGAAAAGTGGAGTTGGTAATATCTTGGGTACTATATTTTTATGTGTTGAACTGTTGATTCGATGTGGAGTGTGCTCGACTTATGTGGTACTGTTGCACTTTTAAGGCACTGAGACATATTTTAATTTTTAATTTTCGATCCATCTTATGATTTTGAAAGCGTAGGAATCTATCTACTCCTATCTATCTATCTATCTATCTATCTATCTACATAAAGCAGAGTTAAACGCAGTCACCACATTAATCCTGAAATCCTATAAATTCCCAGTTAATCAAAAAAATATTAGAAATTCTCACATTAATCATAGAAAAAAGAAAAAATCTACATCGTTGAATATGGATATTACTCCATTATGTAAATCTAGCGGTCAATATTAACCTTTATAACAAACTACTGAAGCTGATCTATATATTAGAGATAAACTTTAAATCTAACATGACATATTATGGGTAACGATCCCCAGGCTGCTGAGACCATGTCCGCCGCCGCGTCCAAGACAGACGAGTCAGGAACGTCCGCGGCTGGAGGCCAGATGCAGCTGCGACGTCCAAGAAAGCGGCAAGAAGCGTTGCAAGGCAAGCAGGCGCACTAAGTAAGATGCAGCAGCAGTAAGATGAGCAGCAGTATCAATCGTTGATGTTCCATTTGAATTTTGCGCCGATCAGCTAGCGACGATGGTGTGGCGCGTGAAGCAGCAGATTGGCTGAAATTTCATGTGATTTGCGAAAAGTGGAGTTGGTAATATCTTGGGAACTATATTTTTATGTGTTGATTCGCTGTGGTGTGTGCTCGACTTATGTGGTACTGTTGCACTTTTAAGGCACTGAGACATATTTTACTTTTTAATTTTCGATCCATCTTATGATTTTGAAAGCACAGGAATCTATCTATCTATCTATATAAAGCAGAGTTAAACGGAGCCACCACATTAATCCTAAAATCCTATAAATTCCCAGTTAATCGAAAAATAGTAGAAATTCTCACATTAATCATAGAAAAAAAAATCTACATCGTTGAATATGGATATTATTATGTAAATTTAGCGGTCAATATTAACCTCTATAACAAACTACTGAAGCTGATATATATATTAGAGATAAACTATAAATCTAATCTGACATATTATCTATATCTTAACATAAATCTAGCCGCACAAACGCGCAGGTTACCTTGTTCGTTAATAGATAAAAACAAGGTTAGGATACGAAGACATGTGTTAATTGAACAAAGCACTGGAAAACGCAGGACGAATGGGTGTTTGATTCCTACTTCCTAGGAAGAGAAGAGGTGAGAGATAATAATAGTAGTACATCTGTTGTTTTTCATATTAAAATATTGATGATGCGGGAAAACTTCCTCTATTTTTCATTTGGTTCATTCTTGCAAATCAAACAGATGAACATTAGAATCCTAAGATTTTTCTCCCAACCCAAAGACCTCTGATAGTTGAGTATTATGGTTAGGATACGAAGACATGTGTTAATTGAACAGAGCACGGGAAAAACACAGGACGAAAGGATGTTTGATTCCTACTTCCTAGGAAGAGGAGAGGCGAGAGGTAATAATAGTAGTACATATGTTGTTTTTCGTATTAAAATATTGATGATGCGGGAAAACTTCCTCTATTTTTCATTTGGTTCATTCTTGCAAATCAAACAGATGAACATTAGAATCCTATGATTTTTCTCCCAAACCCAAATACCTCTGATAGTTGAGTATTATGTCGCTTAGTAATGATGATTTAATCGTCAAACTAAAAGTTTGACAAGTAATTTGGTAGATAATTTATAACCTGATATGTCCTTTCTCATGTGATACTTGATCAATCGATTGAATGTTCCCTCCCCGCACCCACCCCCAACACACACACACCCCAAAAAGCTTGAACCAAAATGTAAAACACTATTTAAAATATACAATTTTATAAAAATTACAATGGTTCTGTAATTTTAAAGTTCTTACAGGAGTCATAATAGCATAAGCTGCTAGCACCTGTAGGTTGCAGCGCTCATTAGACTTCTTTACTTCTAGAAGAGCCACACTAGCGATATTTCATATCACTTTCTACACATATATATCCTTCGTATATGTAACATGTTACAAGATGTCTTACTATTTTCATAATTGAACATTTCACTACTACGGAACGGGCCTTCCATCCCGGCACATCAGTCCAGGTTACCATCAAACCGGGACTGAGGTTAACTTCAGTCCCGGTTCAATGGTAACGAGACAAAAGCACGGTTTTCAGGCCCGGTTGGTTCCACCAACCGGGACCAATAGGTCGATTAGCGCGTGGGTTTGCAGGTGGGGAGTACTAGTCCCGGTTGGTGATACCAACCGGGACTAACACTGGGCTCCGATAATTGGCGCCATTTCTCCTGTCACAAAAGGCCCGGTTGGTGTTACAACCCGGGATCGATATTTATTATTAGTCCGGTTGGTGTGACAAACCGACTAATCTTGGCTCGATAATTGGAGCCATTTCTCCTCCGGTAACAAAAAGTCATTGCACGCGCTTGTGAGGAAGGAGCGGAGACCGGAGCTGAGGAGCAAGGAGCTGCTGAGGCGAGAGCAAGGAGGAGTGGGGGGAGCCTCTCTTCGCCGCGCTGGGGAAGCGGTGAAAGGGGATCGGAATCATCGGATCATCATCGGAGCAACGCTCGTGTCGCCGCGCCTGCCGCGTCGTCACCACGGCCCCGGCCTCGCCGCTCTCGTCGTCGCAGCGCGCCCGCCCATTCGTCAGCGCCTCTCCGCCACGCCGGCCGAGGTACATTTATCCACCGCATCGCGTCCTCGCTTCGATCCCACCGCCACCATCGCCACCGCCGCCGCAGCCACCGCCGCCACTGCTACCGGCGCAACTACAAATGCCGACCTTTGTCTGTGTTTTTTCCATTAAATTTCCGTCCAGATTTAGGATGTCTTGTTGGACCGGTGACAACGCCACTAACATCGAAACCACGCTCCCTCCAACTAGGTCCAAAATGTGCTGTTTTCTAAAGTGTTTTGCCCTCCACCATTGCTTGTTGTGGGGGAAGGAATACCCATAGAAAAAGCGCAAAAGACAAAAAATACGTGGCGATTAATGATGTGCCACGTCGACGATGGCGGTGGCGGTGGTGATGAGGAGGGCGAGGGCGAGGGCGAGGGCGAGAGCGATGGCGACGGGAATGGTGGTAATGAGGGCAAGGGCAAGGGCAAGGGCGGCGAGGGCGAGGGCGAGGGCAGCGAGGGCAAGGGCAAGGGGAAGTCACGTTCCCATAGAGTGTGATTGAGACATCGAGATCACATTCTATGTTGTACTTTTTAATTTAATTTTTATGCATTTAAGAATTGTTGTTGTCGAACAATTATTATAATTGTATGCGTCTTGCAGACTTTGTATGTTTATTGATGTATTTTAATGTGTACTATCATTGGATGCTTGTATGTGAAGTATCGGATTATGTTTGTATGTGTATTGTTAAATCATGTTTGCATGTGTACTAGCATTGATTAATGGAGGGACAAGGATTGGGAAGGGTATTTCATGAATGATGGATGTTAAAAATATTATTATTTTTAATTCCACATATCTACACCAAATTCCTAATAGTATCAATGATGGATGATCTTTCTTTGATTCACCCAGAGTATTTAGCCTTGCAAGATGTTTGTTTGTATGGTATCAATATGTGTATTTTATCACAAGGTATCGTTACACTCAATGCTATGAATATGTATAATGCAGATGGATCGCGATGGATGTACATGGACCGATGTTCCTCGCAGATTCGTGGAGGGTTTAGAAACTTTTATTCGTCATGTTGAAACCAATATTACCTTAGACTATATATGTTGCCCATGTATTGATTGCAAGAATCAAAAGGTGGGTAAACCGTGAGCAAATTCATTTTCATTTGATCTCAAGAGGTTTTATGGAAAATTATACCGTTGGACCAAGCACGGCAAGTAGAGATTACACGGGTGAAGAAGAACGGTGGGACGACAATATCTCGAACGCTGGCCAACACAGTTATTTCAACATATGCAGGGGAGTTTGGCGGCGATGATATAGACCAGATCTTTGCTTGATGGAGAGGAGAATACGTTGATAAAAGGCATTATGAAAAGTTTGGCGCCTTTGGGAGGACTATGAAACATTGTTGTATCCAAACTGCGGACAAGCACGTAAAGTTGCGTACCACACTAGAACTAATGCAATGGAAGGCGGCAAATGGATTGTCGATAAGGGATTCAACGAGTTGTTAGGCCTCATGAAGAAGTTGCTTCCAGAGGGTAACACATTGCACGAAACTACGTCGAAGCCAAGCAAGCTCTCTCGTCCTTTGGGCTTGGAGGTATGAAGATACATGCATGCCGTAACGATTGCATCCTCTATCGCAATGAGTGTGAGAATTTGGAAGCCTGTCCGTGTGCAAAACATCGCGGTATAAGACCAAGCGTGATGACGCAGTGAGGTAGAGGGGCACGTAAGGTGAAGAGAACCCCGCTAAGGTGGTGTGGTACTTTCCTATAATTCCTCGGTTGAAGCGTCTGCTTTGCGAACAAAGAGCATGCGAAGATGATGCGTTGGCACAGCGATGCTCGTAACGTTGATGGAAAGCTAAAACATCCCGCAGATGGGTCGCGATGGCGAAAACTTGATAGGAAATACCGGAGTTTTCAAGCGTCGCGAGGAACATACGGTTTTGCGTTGAGTACAGATGGGATGAACCCCTACGGCGAAGTTGAGCACCAATCACGAGACGGCGGTGACTCTATGTATCTACAATCTTCCTCCTTGGTTGTGTCAAGCGAAGTATATTATGATGCCATTACTCATCCAAGGCCCCAAGCAAACGTGGAACGACATCGATGTGTACCTAAAACCGTTGATCGAAGATCTCGCTAACATTGTGGAGCGATGGTGTACGTGTATGGGATGAATACAAAGAGAGTACTTCACCCCACGTGCATTACTATTCGTGACCATCAATGACCGGCCAGACTTGGTAACCTGTCGGGCCTATCTATCAAGGGATATAAAGCCCGCATCGAGTGCTTGGGCGATATGGAAGACAAGTACCGACAAACTCTCGGAAGGTTGTATACATGGGTCATCGAGGTTCCTAAACTGAAGCACCCGTTCACGGAGTAACTTAGTTAATTTTGATGGGACGGAAGAGAACCGCAAGAAGCCTAAGCATCACGAAAGGCGATTTATTTTCCATGGTGAAGGATCTGAAAATCGTATTTGGAAAGGGTCATGGTAGCAAACCTGTCCCATCACTCCCTCTGAAGAAGCTAAGAAGAAGGCTAGTTGGAAGAAGTAATCAATTTTTGGGATTTGCCTTCTTTGGAAAGACTTGGAGGTTCGCCACTCATTAGACTTCATGCATATAACGAAGAATGTTTGTGTGAACTTGCTAGGATTCCTAGATATGTACGGCAAATCAAAAGATACTATTCGATCACGGAAGGACTTACAACTATTAGGACTCGAGCAGAATTACATCCGCAAGAAAGAGACAAAGGGCATTACCTCCATCCCCGCGAGCTACACTCCAAGCAAAGAAGAGAAAAAGAAAATGATTAAGTTGTTAAACAATGTTAAGGTCCCTTCCGGATACTCGTCGAACATAAGAAGACTTATAAACACAAAAGAGAATAAAATCGTAAACGTGAAATCGCATGATTGTTACGTGTTGATGACCCATTGTTGCCGTGATGTTGAGAGGTGTTACGCGGACAAGGTACGAGGACAATCGTGAAGGTGTGCTCGTTCTTCAACGCCATATCACAAAAGGTCATAGATCCGGATAAGTTATGTAATCTACAGGATGATATTGTCATTGCTTTGGTCAACCTTGAGATGATCTTCCTCCGTCCTTCTTTGATATGATGGTCCATCTCATGGTTCACATGGTGAAACAGTTAGAAATTCTCGGACCGTCTTCTTACACAAAGATGTTCCCTTCGAGAGGTACATGGGTGTGCTAAAAAATATGTTCAGAATCGGTCTCGCCTGTAGGATGCATTGCCCAGGTGTTGTACGCAGAAGAGGTGATTGAGTTTTGCATCGACTACATTAATGAATTGAATCCGATTGGCGTGCTCAGATCACGCTATGAGGGAGGCTACAAGGAAAAGGCACTCTAGGGAGAAAAGAATCCTTTTGTAAAGATATACATCATTTAGACAAGCACATTTCACAAGATTGAAGCAAGCGACTTTAGTGGCTCCATATGTCGATGACCACGAGAAGATTCTACGAGACGAATACCTAGGGAGGTCGAAAAGTGGATCGCAAACAAGCAAGTAGAGAGTTTTGGCGGTTGGCTACAAAAGCATTTGTTGGGCAAGGAGGGTGTCCACGAACAATTGCAACTCTTAGCTCGGGACCATCAATGACAATCGTATCATGGCAAGGGTATGAGATAAATGGATACACATTTTACATCGTGATCTCAGATAGCAAGAGCACGAACCAAAATAGCGGTGTTGAATTGATGCATTGGACAAAATGGAAACATGGACACCTATTATGGTTTTATAGAGGAAATCTGGGAGCTCGAGTACGGACCTTTGAAAGTCCCTCTATTTCGATGCCAATGGGTCAAACTGACAGCTGTCCAGATTGACGAGTACGGATGACAACCTTGGACCTTAAGCAAGTGGCCTACAGGGAGGAACCGTTCGTGCTCGCCAATGATGTCACACAGATTTTCTATGTGATTGACATGGATAGCAAACCGAAAATGCAAAAAGGACGGAGTACCAAAAGGCAGAAGGATAATACTTGTAATACTGATAAGCCAAGACACCATGTTGTTCTTCCTGGTAAAAGAAGGATTGTCGGAGTTGAGGGCGTAACGGATGAAGAAGAGTATAATCAGTTCAACGAGCTGCCGCCTTTCTCGGTGGATGTAGACATTACTATCCTCAATGGTGATGACGATGCCCCTTACGTACGCCATGACCACAACGAAGGATCACTTGTAAAAACAAAGTAGTTGCATATATGTACTATCATTATTTTTCTGATAATCATATATGTACTAAATTATTTTTTCGAAGACACCTCATTTTCGACAAGCGTTTTGCGTCCGACTGGTTAGTAGCGCGCAGCGAAAGCGTATTTACTGATATTTATTCTATTAAACGGAATTAACTGGAATTTTATACTAGTTAATGTAATTTCTAGTGACGACAGGAATTTAGATATTACAGTGAATATTTCATAATATTTCGTATGTTATAATGATAATAAACTATTTACGAACAATCTTTACAATATTACAAGAAACCTCATTTTCTAGATATTTTCAATCCATTTAAACAATGCGCCCCCACTTATACCGACAAGCGTATAGCGCCCAACCGTTAGTAGCGCGAGGCAAAAGCGCTGGCTCATCGTGCCGCCATGTTCGAGCCCCGCTTCGCCCCTACAAACACATTTTTTGGAAAAATGGGACCATTACTCGGTTTAAACCACAAACCGGATCAAGGCACACCAACGCACGCAAGAAAACTTGGGCCCACGCGTCAAGAAACGTTAATCCCGGCTTTTATTTTTAACGGGATTGATTGTCTCACGCCGGTTTAAACCACCAACCGGACCGATAGGCGTCTTACGATTCGTAATTTTGTGACCATCGGTTGTCCAGGCCTGGTCGCTTGTCTCTATCGGTCTCGGTGGGTGTTTTAAACCGGATCGAAGGCTTCATGCCCCACGTCGCTTCTATCCCTTCCTCCGTTCGCTAAGCGTCGCTCTGTTCGCCTCCCCGATGTAATTAATCGGGGAGGCGAGCCGCGCGTGCAGCTACATTTTCCAACACACGAGGGAAAATGGAAAGATCAGTCAGGCCCCTTATAAATTTGGACGGAATCAACATCACAGAGCTTATACCTCCGCCGCCATGTCTTCTAGCTCTGATTCATCGCCGCCTGCGTCGCCACCACCGAAGCGGTGGAGGCTCTCTGAGTTTTGCCACTCCCCTGGGTGGCATCTCTCAGAGGGTACCAGTTCGGAAGAGGATGAGGCGCTATGGTGGTCCGACGACGACATGTACGACGATCTCTCCGACGATCCCGAGGGCGCCGACGACCGACCCGAACTCGACGGTGGCACGAAGCCGACGGCAATGGCTCGTCGTCGACCACAGCAATGATGGGACGAGGGTGACAATGACGACGACGAGGAGGAGGAGGAGGATAGCGATGTGGCGGGTAGCGCCGATTAGACATTATGTAGTAGTTTTAGTTTTTCTTAATTTCATGCGAATCTTCTTTTTAAGTCCAAAATGTATCTGTGAGAATTTTAATGGAATTTCTTGATATTTATTCTACTAAACGGAATTAGCTCGAATTTTATACTCTTTAATGTAATTTCTAGTGACGACGAAATTTAAACATTACAATGAATATTTCATAATATTTCGTATGATGAGTGATAATAAACTATTTACTTAACAATACTTACAATATTAAAAGAAACCTCATTTGCTGGAAATTCTCATAATACATATTTTCAATCCATTTAAACAATCGCGCCCTTTGCAAAGACGCATATAGCGCCCAACCGTTAGCAGTTGCGAGGCGAAAGCTGGCTCATTGTGCCGCCATGTTCGAGCCCGCTTCGCCTCGCAACACAAATTTTTTGGGAAAAAGGATCATTAATCCGGTTTAGTAATCCAACAGGACCAAGGCCTACATTGCTCGGCTGAATATTCCAACAGGATTGATAGTGGAGTTAATACCGGTTTTAGAATCAACCGATTGATACCCCTATATGTCCGTTTCCCCAATTCTTCAAAACACTCACCCTAAACCGCGCCAAATTAACCCTAGGTCGACACCGCCGCCACCGGATTCGCCGCCGCCTAGAAACCCTCCGACGCCACCGTCCACTCGCCGCCGCCTACAAACCCTCGGACGACGCGCGTGGACGCCGCCGGCGCCGTGTCGCCGCCCCTACGACCCACCAGCGTCGCCGCCGCTCGTGTCGCTTCGCCGACAACCCCTCCGACGTCGCCGCTCGTGTCGCCACGCCGACAACCCTCCGACGACGCCGCCGCCACGATCGCCGCCCCTACAACCTCTCCGACACCACCGTCCGTGTCGCCGCCGCCTACATCGTCCGACGACGCCCGTGAAGTCGCCGCCCGCCACGACAACCCTCTCGGCGTCGCCGCCGTTATAACTCCCTCCGACGAGAGGTCATCCGTGTCGCTGTTAATTCGACCTATTTCACATACTGACATTGTCTAGCCTCTATTCGCTGCAAAGATTGTTGAATTGTTTGTTCGTGACCTAAAGCATTGCAATTGCTTATTTGATTTAGCTTCACAAGTTAGTTAAAACTTGCAAGCAATTTATCACCGCCTTTATGTGAGGATGCACTTGTATTTTCAATTGCCTTTATTTGTTACAATGGCGGCAGAGGGATTGGTGATGATGAATTTTGATGGAGATGTTTGGGATTCATCCGGATGTGAGTTGAACTGCGGGCACGGTGAGGCCGAGAAGCCACCGAGGCCGATGAGGAAGCCGGTGAGGCCGTAGAAGCCACCGAGGCCGATGAGGAAGCCCGTGAGGCCGAGAAGCCACCGAGGCCGTAGAAGCCATCCGTCCGATCAAACCAAGACCCGATCACGTCAGCGAGGTCAAAGTAAGAGGTCAAGTCAAGGCACATAATCACCGAAGTCGGCGAGGAAGGCGAGCCTCTGAAGCCGAGATCGGCGATTGGGCCGTTTAGATCGACTTTCGGAACGATTGTTAGGGACCACGTGCCTATTAGCATTGTCAAATGGGACGACGTACCTGCAGACCTCAAGAACACCTTATGGACCGATATGAAACAAGTTTTCACCTTCCCGAAGGGAGTAATGAAGGTGAAGAGTTACACATTGAAGAAGATGGCAATGGCATTCCGGACGCTCAAGAAGAAGTTGAACAACGAGTACGTTAAGAATAATGTACTCCCGACTTCAATAAATATCCAAAGTCGCAAGATCATTGGGATGAATTTGTAGGGTACAAAACTTCTCAACAAGGTCGAGTATGAGTGAAAATAATAAGCAAAATGCGGCGAAGAAGCAATACCACCATCGTCTCGCCCTACGTGGTTACCGCAAGGCGATACCCAAATGGGAGAAGAGGGAACATGACCGCTTGTAAAGGTGTCGAGCCCGTAATAATGAGATGGTCCGACAGATCGAGGAATTGGTTCTTTGGTCATGACGGCGGCCTTGACGACGACGGTAGGCCGATTTTGGTGAAAGAATCGAGATGTTACAAGAAGGCTTCAAGAGGCGCACGAAGAGTCGGCCCAAGGCATCTTCGTGCCAAATAGGGAGAACGATGAGCTAACCAGGCCCTCTGTAACCCCGAGCACCTCGGACGACACGCAGGCGCTGGCGTCGCCCCGTGGAAGGTTGGTTTCGCAGGATGCGAGACTTACAGAGTCGGTCGAGGAGCAAGGGCCGACAGCACAACACCTCCTCGACCTTGAAGAGCAATCGCGCAACACAAAGCGAGCATACAAGAAACATCCAAGAGAGGTGCGGCTAGCCTTGAGCCAGCGCGGAGGCCGATCACCAGAACCGCCCAAGAATCCTAACGTCATTAGCCCTCCATGCGGCGGAGCATTTGAAGCTTCGGTGGGCTGCTCAAGAAGACTTGGCCCGCTATCCGTGGGATTTACATCACGCACCGACACCTTGTGAGCTGCACTTGAGCGCTGAACCTCTCCATCAAGGCAACAGAGGCATGGCTTTTCCAATGGAGGCGAGGCAGGTCATCCATGGCCAACAGATACCCCGAGCTACGCCAAGGTCTCCGTGGAAGAGGTATGCTGTGGGTACGAGGACCTTGACCTCGACATTGAAGGGGTGATGGGACCACGAAGCTAGGAGAAGCGATACACAAGATCGCTGCAGTGGCGCAAACGGTTCATAATTTTCAAAGGTAACATGCCCGTGTCCTCTCCACGGTCTCTCAGATCAACTCTGAACGAGTCCTCTCACACGAAACTCCAACTAACACACCGCCAAGACAGACCACCCTACTAAGCAAATAGCTCCCAAGAAGGTGCAGGCTAGGTCAAGCCGGCGTGATGGGGGCCTTCACCTCTCAAGAAGACGGGGCCTAGGTCATCGGAAAAAAAACATCTCCAAGCTGCCGATGATATGACCAAGAGGAAACCGAGCGGATAGTAAGAGGCGAGGTCACCGCACATTTTGCGAACAAACCAACTCCACCGAGGGTCCGGCCGATGCGGGACGAATGGCACAAAGGCAAGAGGTGTATCTTATCGTTGAAGGATAAGATCGACAAACCGTAAAGACCACCGTGTCGGATCACGGCGCATCTTGCGTAAGGAATCGAGAAGGAACATCGAAGAGCAGATTCCGTAAGAGGAAGCGCAAAGGAATTTCTACATTGAAGCCGGGCTTGATCCGAGAAATGGTCTTGGGCCTTAAGGACATCCCGTTCTGCAGAGGTACAATGGAAATATGTGAAAGGTGGATCGCTCGTAAGGCGTGAGGAGCTTCCCCGCCTAACAACGAAGATGCGGCAACTCCATGATTGGTATTTGCGCGCAGCCGAAAATGGTATGGAAATGTTCGGCGTCGTCTTCAAGCAACACCATTTCTACCATGGGACTTTGAATTCTTCATTCAATTTGAGGTTCTGCATTACCTATATCAGGGATTGGCGGTCGACGTCGCCATGGTGGTTTGTTGGGAGCTGTAAGTGTATTCTTTGTAAATTTCGATCGTGCCAGCCGGTATACTATACTAACTTCGAGGCCTAAATCAATTTTCCTTATGTAGAATGGAGATTAAAAGATGCGCCATTGGAGGGAATCCATGAATTTGGCTTTCTTGACCCATTGGTCATTAACGAGTACATTGCTAACATGAGGGCACAACAAGCGAGACCACCATTTACGAAGGGCTAATGGCACAACGACACAAAAGATATATACTTCTACCCTATTTAATTTAGGTGCAGCGTTGCATCGCCTTATTTTAATTCCTTTTGTTAACACCGTTGGAACTAATTAGTAAACGCGCTGACATATATTTGTGCGACTTTCATGGATCCTTTTTATTATAGAGCTAAATCATAGCGGGATCACGGTCATGGACTCGAAAAGGGACCCGCTTGAAAAGTACAAAGACTTCCTCGCCATGCTCAACGGTACATTCCACTTCCATTCATATCTTACTATTTCGCTTTCTCCATATCAAACAAACTCAATTATATATAACTTGTAATCAAATGTGCAAATTGCCTTCATAACGCTCCGCAAGAATACCGTGGGAACATTCAAGACACGCTTCGACTTGCACATCGCTAAACATGTATGTATATCATATTATAAGTATTTTGTTAGTTAACGTAATTTCCATGATCTATTTCACGATTTCAACTCGTCGATTACAGTGTCTTGTATCAACCACCGCAAACAATTTATGCGGATACTATGTGTGCGAGATGATGCACAACTTCATCGGGGCACCGAGTACACAAGAAAAAATGCAGGTTTGGGGTGAGTAATATATAATTACTACCTTAATAACACCTAGGTAGCTCTGCAAACATTTTCTATAGTTTGAAAGATTGATATGTTAATTCCCTATTTAATGATAGATTCCCTAAAGTTGGCAAAAAAGGTTTGGAAAAAGGTCCTAACTATCGCGGTGCGTGTCAAAGCAATTCAAGAGCAAATCGCGGCTTCCTTTTAGATGAGGTCATAAATCCGATGGGCGAGCATCACCACCCTACATTTAATAAGATTCGAGCCTTCAAAAAATACTAGCTAACCGTCGAGGAGCGATGCTCGTAAAAGATCCCGATAAAAAGTGTATGTGCACTGTGTACATTGTATGATACTTATGTCTAGCTAGCTACCTAATACATATTTGTTGTTTAACAAAGGAGCAGATTGAAGATTTCATGGCGTGGAGTCCTGGAGTCTTTGGCCCTAGAAGGTTATCTTTTCAGAACTGCCCTTCCCCTTATGTTCTTGACGAAATCTAAAAGATAGAAGGTAAAGATCAAATTTATATATCCGTTCGTTGTTGGTTACTTGGTTTGGTGGTGTAAAATATGTGGTAGTAGAATTTTAAATAATAGCATGTTGCCATTTCTACTGCTTTTGTTAGATAATATTGTTTAATTTGGGTTGTAGGAGGAGGTCGCTAGGGTCAACGATGGTGCAAAGGCATGATACAAGACAATGATCTCGTAAAGTGACAACGCCGAGTTTGACAACGCCTCAAAGTGGCTCGGTGTGACCTGACCCAAGATTGTTTGATCGATGATCTTTGTCCAATGAAGGTGTGTTAGCGGAAATCAAATCAAAGTTAAAAATGGGTGCCACCGTGAATACTAGCCGATCTTGCCAAATTGGGAGAAAGTGTATTGTAATACATATTTGTAAACTCGAATATTTGTAATTGCACAAGATGGATGATTGCATGATGCCCAGAGCCGGTCTCGACGTAATACATATTTGTAATATTTAATGCTATTTCGATTTTAGTTATCAACCGGTGTGCATCCGCTAATTGTGTTAAATGTGGTTTAGTTAGTGACTAAATAAGCATAACATTCAAAAATACACCTCATCCCGGTTGGAACAACCAACCGACCAAAAGTGTCCCAACGTCACTATTTGGTCGCCACAGATGCACATATTAGTCCGGTTGGTAGTTAAAACCGGGACTAATACATATCTTCGATCCGGTTGGACCAACCAACCGGGATCAACAGAGCTACCGCATTCGGGCGGCCTATCGAGGAGAGATTTTAGTCCTGCTCAGAATCTTGGGTGATGCCAGCGAGATCGATCTCAAAGGGCTGTCCTGCTCAAAACCGGATCAAGCTCGTTCAACAAGGACCAACGCCTTTCCGTAGTAGTGTTTGGCTTAGCCCTGATATTTGGGGCTTTTAAATCCTTGTACCAACCGACATGTAGTTGCCTATAGATCCCTGGAGCATTTGAGATATCATCAAAAGGCAATTTATCCTAGCAAAAGGAAAAAATTGACAACATAAAAAGTATGTCTTAGCAAAATGCGATAGATCATGACTAGGAGGCTAAGGGTAGAACCAAGCCGAGCTTGAGCGAGCCAGACCTGCCTTGGGTTGGGGCGCTCGTTTAACCTCAGCTTGATTTGGCTCACTTGGAAGACCGAGCTGGAAGTTGGGCTCGCTAAACGCTCGAGCAGGCTCATGAGCCTCGTGAACTCCGTGCAGGTACATTTATGAACAACATGGATGTGGCGTGTTGTCGTACCTTAACGCATAGGTGTTGTCCACCGGCCCTACTCAAGATATCATCGTTGCTACAGGATTTGGATCTCCTAGAGCAAAGAAGAGAGGGGGATGGGGTAACCTACTGTCATCAATCAAATCTACTTGAAACTGAGCTCGACAAGGTCATCACCACGATGGCACCACATAAGCTCATCGTCTCAAGCAGATATAGGGAAAGTGGTCCTTGCCGTCGCAAGATCCGAAGAGGGAGGTTGCCGTGTCACTGCTAGTGTTGGAACCTAGTGGCGCTGGGGAGGGTGTCAGGAAGGATGGGAAGGTGGCGACTAGTTAGTAGGAGAAGTGAGGAAGCGACTGGAATCAATCAGAAAATATCGATTAGAAAGTTGGGGACGAGGTTGGGTAATGGGAGTAGTTGTCACTAATGTGGTAGGACAGGAATTAGGGGACGATCGAGGATCACAGAGTTGGAGGCTAAAAGGTTGTTGCTATGGGGAGGATGATAAATGGGTTAGATAAGCCAAACCACAACACCTTGCTTTGAACACGAGCTATGAGCTAGGGAGTTCACTGTGGCTCAACTTAAGCTCATTAAGACGAGTTGGAAAATAGACTTGAAAATGAGCCTGAGCCTGAGCCAAGCTGAGCCAAAAACCAAGCGATCCACGAGTTAAAGTTTGAACCCTAGTGGGAGCTTGGCTGGTCCACCAAGAGGTTGAATCCCACGTACACAAGGTCCTATATATACATGTGGACCATGTGTGTAATCCATTGTGCTTTGAGATTCTTCAATTCTCTATTCTATCACTTCTATCAACGTTATTTTCTAACAAACTTTGATATATATATATATATATATATATATATATATATATATATATATATATATATATATATATATATATATATGAGACTAGACGATCACGGAAGCCCTACCCTAAGAACTCGCCCGACAGGGGTGCATTGAGTCGTGTGGACTACATGGGCCCCGGGTATCCTCTAGAAGGCCCATGAGGGAGCAGATGGGAGACAACCCAAGTCGGCTGATTAGGGATAGAGACCACTCGGGTTACGTGCGTCTTGAGCTCCAAGGAAGTTCCCGAGGATATGATTAAGCTCCATGTAATTAGGAGATCAATACTTGCATATCATGTAACGGCATAACAGAATTAGATACCGTGTACCACGTACCGCCATGTAACTCTATCTCCTCCTACACTATATAAAGGGAGGGGATAGAGGTCGTAGAAAACATCTAAACACAACATCGCATACACGCCATCATCTTGGTCATCTTGCATCCCGCATCTTGATCAAACGTAATCCCAGAGCACAGAAGTAGGGTATTACCTCGGTGCTGAGGGCCCGAACCTGTATAAATTCCATGTCTTGTGCTACCATCTAGTTTGGTTCTTGCATACGCCCCGTACAAATTCATTGCCGACGGTGACCCCCGGTTAGTCACTAGTCGACAGTTGGTGCGCCAGGTAGGGGGCAGCGTCAAGATCATCTCTCAAGTTAGATGGCTTCCTCGAGATCGCCGCCTGTCGCTCTGAAGCTGGGGCAGATGCTGCGTTTCGGCACCCTCGACTTCATCGCCGATGGCATCGGCAATCTCCATCTTTCTCCTCCCGAGGAGATTTCTCCGCAAGAAGGTGCATGCGTTCAAGGGGACCCATTGCCTTTTGGCTTGGAGAATTCATCATGTACCTTCAACAGATTGATTCTCTCGCGATCCCGCCTCGCACCTCTCCTCGAAGAGGGAGAGGAAGAACTCAGCGGAATCACCCTTACGGGCACGGACTCGACCCGGCCCAAAGAAGACCTAATCTCACTGACTGGATCTCCCTCTGGCATCAGGAGTCCCGCTGCGACCTTCGCGCTAGCGACTCCCGAAGCCGGGACAGGAGATGACCACTCGGGAAACCAATCTACTAATCTGACCGGATCAGATCCAACCATGTTCGTGGGTGTCATTAACACTAACCAACTCAGAGTCCAATGAGAGTACAGAGATCCGCAACTATCGAGAAGTTTTCGTCCTCGGCGTGGACGACCATCACTCTGCCTCTCAACCAGCCGGGAACGAGGCGGCCGCCACCGAGGCAGTTGGTGCGGACCCGTGTCGCAACGAAGACCAAGACCGACTACATCAACTTCGCATCCGTGGACGTAACGTTTAGAACGAGCTTCGCACAGTTAAGCTGAGGGATCAAGACGTCTATACGAAGCCCCAAGCGAACATCGTTGCCTCGAAGATTCTTCTCGAGACTATTGCGCCACAGCTTCCGGTTGACAGCCCGCTCGTCCAGACTTTGGCCCGCGCAATAGCCATGGTCGAGATGGCGGCTATTCAACAGAACGAGGTGCTCCCGGCCCCGACCACGACGGCGCATAGCCGTTGTGGGCGCAATTGGAGCAGGGCGCGCGCCTCCGTCGCTGGCGGGTCACGTCCGAGGGCAGGCCATGACCTCCGACACGACATCGAAGCCAAGAGGAGGGAACGCGTCGAAGGCGATCGACACTCTCGTAGTCGGCGCAATGATGATCACGCCGAGAGCACCGCCAGTCGGCGCGACCCTCGCCAATATCGTCAAGACCCGCGGCGGGAGCATTGCAGCAGATCCCTGCGGCGGCAGCGGCCATGACCTTTGGAGGGGATTCGGGCCTTCACCTCGGAACTCCGCCGAGTGGTTTGGCTGGATGGTTTTAAACTCAAAGGCATCGACAAGTTTGATGGCGAGATGGACCGTAAGAACTGGCTGCAGGTTTACGCCCTAGCAGTCAGCATAGCAGGAGGAGATCAGAACGTAATGGCAAATTACTTGCCAGTCGCTTTGACCCCAACCGCTCAAACTTAGCTTACGGGACTCCCGGAGAACTCTATCGAGTCTTGGGACGACCTACAGGAGCAGTTCATCGCCAACTTCCAAGGGACCTATGAATGACCCGCCAGGAGATGGGAGATTGAACAACTTCACCGGCGCAAGAACGAGACTCTTCGCGAGTTCATCAAGCGTTTCACCAAGAAGAAGAATGTGATCCGGGATGTTTCAGAGCAAACGGTCATCGACGCCTTCTTCGCCGGATGCAAATCCGAGTTAATCAGGCAGATGACTCGGGACCCCCTCGAGAACTCTCAAGGCCATGTTCACAATGGTAGACCAAGAAGCCAATGCCGAAGAGGCCATCATGAACCATCGTGTTGGCCACGACGGAGGCCCAAGAAGAAGCCAAACGACGAACAGGGCAAGCCCAAAGACAAAAAGCGGAAGGGGGAGGAGATGGTCGCCAGTATGGAGCGCAACAGACCTAAGCCCCCCAACGACAACGACTACAACAAGGTCATGGATGCAGTATGCCCCTTTCACCCACGTGGAAAGCATGCCGCCAAGGACTACCTCATTCTCCAGAAGTTCGCCGACAACTCAAAGCAGTCGGTGGCCAAGGGAGGACAAGGCAAGAAGCCCGACGGAGATTACCAGGACGCTGAGTGAGAGATCAGCTATATATTCGGGGGCTCTAATATGTGTATGAGTCCAAGCGGAAGCAAAAGCTTACCACTCGGGAGATCAACGCTATCATGCCCGCGACCCCAAAATACTTGCGCTGGTTAGAGATACCCTTTACCTTCGACCGATCGGACCAACCGGACCGGATTGACTTCCCCGGGAGGTATCCTCTGGTGTTTGATCCGGTCGTGCAAGGGAACAAGTTGAAGAGGGTTCTAGTCGACGGCGGGAGCGGGATTAACGTCCTTTTCGCCAAAATGCTGGACCAAATGAAGATTCCTCGCTTCGAGCTACGGCAGGGGTCATCACCTTTCCACGGTGTGATCCTGGGTATGTCCGCGATACCATTCGGGCAGGTGTCCCTGCCTGTCACGTTTGGCACCAAGGACAATTATCGGACGGAGGGTCTGAGCTTCGAAGTGGCTGATTTCGAGACGGCATACCATGCAATCTTGGGAAGGCCTAGGATTGCCAAATTCATGGCCGTTCCAAATTACACCTATCTCGTCATTAAGATGCCAGGTCCCAACGGTGTAATCACCATCTCTGTTGACGTAAAACAATCTTTAGTCTGCGACAGCGAGAGCTGCGAGATGGCGCAGGCGCTCGACACGTCAGTCGAGATGGAGAAGATTCGGCAAGAAGTCACTTCCCTTCAGCAGGAAGGGGATATACCCGCTAAGAAGCACCCCAAGACTTCCATCCAGCCGAGGAAACCAAGAAAATACTGTTGAACCTGTTTGTTCCGACCAAAACAGCCATGATTGGGACAGGGCTCGATGCCAAATAGGAAGACGCGCTCATCACTTTCCTCCGGGCAAACCAGGACGTGTTTACTTGGAAGCCTTCGGACATGCCTGGTGTTCCGAGGGAGGTGATCGAGCATTCTCTCCACGTCGACAAGAAGGCGTGACCTATCAAGCAGCGTCTCAGAAGATTTGCGCCGGATCGGAAGGACGCCATTCGGGAAGAGATAAAAAAGCTGCTGGCAGCGCTATTCATTAAGGAGGTCTATCATCCCGAGTGATTGGCAAACCCGGTCCTGGTGCAGAAAAAGAACAAGACATGGCACATGTGCGTTGACTATACTTGTCGGTGTAATAAATACCGGGGTACGAAGAGTCCTGAGAAGGCCTGACGACCAGGCCCCAGCGCGTGGACGAGCCTCTCAACGCATCAGGCAGGCCCCACGCGTCAGGCGGGCGACCGAGCCCCAGCCATGGCGAGCCCTCGCGCCAGCGGCCCCACGCCAAGCGGGCGACCTGTGCCCAGGCGTGGACGAGCCCTCGGCGCCAGCGGGCCCCACGCTCCGACGGGCGACCAGGTCCCCAGCGTGGCGAGCCCTCGGCCAGCGTCGGCGAGGGCCCCATGTGTCAGGCGGACGCGTGGGCGAGCCCCTCGACGCGTGTAGGGCCTCCCACTGTCAAGCGGGGCCCGCGTGGTAGGGAGCGTTCCGAAAGGAGTCTTCTGGGCGAAAGTTTCCCCTGCTGCGAAGGATGAGCGCACTCAATGCGATATTCGGGCGGATAGACTGATGAAGAGATGATTATCGCCACAAGTGACCTCTCGCAGTTCGACCAAGCATCCTTTGTGGGCGCAGCCGGAATTGACCGCGAGAGAGGTTGCAATCATCAAGCTCGTCGCCGCGCCGGAAGGAGCAAGCTGAGCCCCACCCGCAGTCTCGCTGGAGCGCCTCTGCGGGTCGGGCCACTGCGAGGCACGCGTGGGTGGCGCCGCAGGCGCGCAAAGAGCAAGACGTTGCGTCTCTCCTGTCGTGTTCCTCATGTCTTATCGGTGTCATCGAGAGTATCAGATTCTTGTATTGCCTCACGGCTCTCTCCGCCACCGAGGCTTGTATAAAAGGGGCGGAGAGAGGAGGGAGGGGGGCTTCCGAAGCATTCTGTAATCACATTCCACACAACCACAACAAGAAAAAAGCTAAGGCTCGGCAGGAGTAGGACTATTACCCGCGAGGGGTTCCGAACCTGGGTAAACTCTGAGTGTCGCTCCTTGCCGCGTCCCACGCTCGAATCGAACTGAGCACGCCTGATAGACTAGCAAGATAGAAATCTTACTAGGGGTGTGATCCGCAGTGGTTGAGAGGAGAACACGCCGTCAGTGGCGCGCCAGGTAGGGGGTCCGCTAGCATCAGTTCCTGCTCTTCGACTTCATCGATGGTGGATCGCCATCGCGATGGATCCAGAGGCGCCGCCAGAGCTGACATGGCGTCGGCCGCCGCGATGGCGATAGATCAGCCAGGCGGTAGCCATCCGCCGAGGGTTGGAGCCCTGGCGGAAAGCAGCCGCCCCGGTCAAGCTAGGCGACGCCTGGCCCTGGAGGAGTGCACCCCAGCGCAGAACCTCTATGCGGCCAAGGCCCTGCTGGACAACCCACCGGTTCCGGTGACTCCGGACTCCCCGGCGGCGCCGTGGCTTGCGGTTTGGCCCTTCGTCGATACGCGCCCGGGCGGTGGTACATGTTTCGGGAGGTACGGGAACCGGTGTTTCCGCTTCTTCCCGCTCTTTCTTGCCCTCGCACCCCTCTTGCAGATCTCCTGGCGGGAGGGAGCGGGGCCGCGATGACAGGAGCCAGGCGACTCCCACGGGGGATCGACCGGGCAGAAATGGCGGTGGACCAGATCTCCGGTCCCATCTGGAGGACCGCCACCTACTACATAGAGAAGATCTGCGCGACAAGCTCCGCCGGCGGCGCGACCGAAAGTCGCGATCACAGCCGACATCGCCGCCGCGGGACCAGCGTGACTCCGTGAGGTTGCCCGGCCAGCCAGGCGGCGCCTCTTGGCGCCACCAAGCGCCGGGGCAACGGACGAGGGCAGCGCCCGAGAGCAGGAGGCTCTCGACGTCGGTTGCCGCGCCTTTTCAAGGGAGCTGCGCCGCGTCCAGTGGCCGGAGAGGTTTCGACCGGCCCCCATCGAGAAGTACGACGGCTCCACCAACCCTGACGAGTTCTTGCAGATTTACACCACGGTGATGCAGCCGACTGGAGGGTCGGGGAAGGTTCTGGCGAACTACTTCCCCGCAGTCCTCACCGGCGGAGCCCGCTCGTGGCTCATGAACCTACCCCCGGAGTCAGTGGGGTCGTGGAAGGAGCTTTCCGAGCTCTTCATCACCAACTTCCAGGGCACCTTCGAGCAGCCCGGAGTTGAAGACGATCTCCACAATGTGGGAGCGAGAAGAAGGAGAGCGCATTGGCGACTACATCCGTGCTTCATCCAGTTCGCAACACCATCCCTGACATCTCCATCGACGCCGTTGTCACGGCCTTCAGGAGAGGCGCCCGAGACCCCAGGGTTAAGGAGAAGATGGCCACCCGCAAGATCAAGACGACGGAAGAGCTCTTCACCCTGGCCCACAAGTGTGCCCTTCAGGCGGAGGCTCGCTTCCGCCCGGCCGCAAGGGCAGGGGCCGCTGGGGGCACCGAGGCGGGGACCTCGAGAAACCCCGGCGGCAAGGACATGAAGAAGCGTAAGGCTGCCGAGACCGACAGTCCCGACCACGAAAGCGACGACGATGATGAAGGCGGCGGCGCGGCGAAGCTGTGCGGGCGGCGGAAGAAAGGGAGGCAGCGCGCGCGCGTAGGGAACGATCGCAGGGTGGCTGTGAAGCGACCGTCGTGGCCACGGCGGCCCCCGCGGCCGCGACGACGGGCGAGACCGCCGTCCCCGTGAGTGGGACGGAAGGACTTACTGTCCCATTCACCGCAACAATTCCCACGACTTGGCCGATTGCCATGTCGTCAGCAAGTTGGTGGACAAGCGCGTCCACGAGCAGCAGCAAGCGTCCGGCAGCGGCAAGGGCAAGGAAGCGGCTTCGCTTGGCTTCCAGCAAGTGGAGCGTGAGGTCGCCGTCATCCACGGCGGATCGGCCACCTATCCGTCCCACGCTAGCTTTAAGCGTGCGATGAGGGAGGTGTGCGCCGCCGTGCCCGGCGTTGGGTCAGCAAGGCAGCTGGCGTGGTCGGAGCAACCGATCGCGTTCAGTCAGGCCGATCACCCCGCCAGCACCGCCGGCCCGGGGCATCTCCCGATCGTGGTTGCGCCCACGGTCCGGAATGTCAAGCTAGGGCAGGTGCTGGTCGACGGAGGGAGCTCTCTCAACCTCCTATCCTCCCGAGTCGCCAAGGCGCTCCAGATCCAGCAGCAGGAACTTCGACCGGCGCTCCCGTTCTTCGGCATCGCGTCGGGGGCTGAGTCCGTCCCTCTGGGGCGCGTCAGCCTCCCGGTGACGTTTGGGGGCTCCGACAACTTCCGCACGGAGATGCTCGAGTTCGAGGTGGCGGACTTCGACCTCCCGTACAACGCCATACTCGGTCGGCCGGCGCTGACCAAGTTCATGGCGGCCTGCCACTATGCGTACATGGTGGTGAAGATCCTAGGGCCAGCTGGCCCCATCGTCTTGACTGTGAACCGCCCGGAGGCGCTCCGCTGCGACACGGAAGCTCTCGCTTTGGCGGGGGCAATCGGCGCCCAGAAGGCTGAAGCTTCGACTCTGGGAGCTCCTCCGGCGAAGATCCGTGCCTCCCCCGGTTCGTCCGCGGAGGTTAAGGCGATCTCCCTGAGTGAGTCAGACCCGGCGAGGACCGTTCGGGTGGGCGCCTCTCTCAGCGCCAAATAGGAAGGCGCGCTCGTCTCCTTCCTCCAGTCTAACGCAGATGTGTTTGCATGGCAACCGTCCGACATGTTTGGGTCCCGTGGAGGTGATTGAGCATAAGCCGGCAACGTTCCCGGCTTGGCCTTGACGTGCTTACTCGGCGGCGGTCGTGCATTGGCGGTGCTCTCGGCTTGGTCATCGTCGCGGCGACTTTGACGGCCCCGAGAGTTCCGCTCGCCGTGACTGCGCTCCCACCGTTTGGCTTCGATATCCTGGCGAAGAGCATGGGCCGGCGACTGGTGGGAGCCGCCGCCGCGAGTGTGGGCCCGTTCGATTCTGAGTAGATCGATTGCGCGTCAAGTGGTTGGAGCGGGCATTGCCTCGTTCTGTTGTATGGCGGCCATCTCGACCATGGCCGTCGCTCGAGCGAGGGTCTGGACGAGGGGGCTGCCTTCGGGAAGTTGTGGCGCGATAGTCTCAAGAAGAGTCTTTGACGCGATGACGTTAGCCTGGGGAGTGTTGTAGACCTCCTGATCCCTCAGCTTGACCGCGCGGAGCTCATTCTGGACGTCGCGGCCGCGAGCGCGAAGCTGCTGCGTGCGATCTTGGTTTTCCGCTGGACGAGGATCCGGAATTGCACCGGCGTCGGTTTCTTCGTACGCGACGATCGGGGAGACGGAGTGGTGATCATCCGCGCCCAGGACGAAAACCTCTCGGTAGTTTCGAACTTCAGCGCTCGCGTCGGACTCTGAGTCAGAGGCGGAGAGGCTGACTTGCTCGCTCTGTCCGATGGGTTGGCCACCATTGATGACACCCACGAACATAGATGGATCTGATCCGAGTGGATCTGACGCGCTTGCCGACTGGTTATCTCCTATCCGAATAACCGAGGAACACAGTGCGAGAGTCGCGACGGAGTTCTCGAGTCCGGAGGGAAATTCAGTCGAGGCAGAAGGGTTGTTGGGCGAAATAGAATTTACGCCCGAGCGGTGGAGCCCGCCGAGTTCTTTTTTCCGTCGCCTCGAGGGGCGAAGGCTAACAATGAGGGTCAACCCGTGAAGGCGCTGCTAGATTCTCCAAGCCGTAAGGCAATAGGTCACATTGATCGCGCGCGCCCCCTTGCGAAGGAATCTCTCCAGGGGGAGAGAGGTGCAGATTGCCGATGCCGTCGGCGATGAAGTCCAGGCTGCCGAAGCGAAGAGACTCTCCTGGCCTCATGGCGATGTACGGCGATCTTGGAAAAGCTATCTAACTTGAGAGATGATCTTGACGCTGCCCCCTACCTGGCGCGCCAACTGTCGACAGGTGACTAACTGGGGGGTCACCGCCGGCAATGAATTTGTACGAGGGGACGCTAATCAAGAACTAAGTCAGATGGGTAACACAAGACAGGGTTATACAGGTTCAGGCCCTCAACGGAGGAGGTAATACCCTACTTCCTGTGCTCTGGGATTATATGGTGTATCAAGATGTGAGATGCAAGATGAAACTATGCGTATCTGGGTCTATATCGATGACCTCTACCCCCTCCCCTTATATAGTGTAGGGGGAGATAGAGTTACAGGATATCTCGGGATCCCTGGTAACTAATTCTGTTATGCGGTTACATGGAATGCATGTGTCAATCTGCTAATTACATGGAGATAGATTATATCTTCAGGAACTTCCTTGCGGCTCAGGCCGTACGTAGCCCGAGTGGTCTTCATCCTCAACCGGGTGACTCGGATCGCCCCCTATCTGCTCCCTTATGGGCCTTCTAGAGGATACCCGGGGCCCATATATTCCACAGTAGCCCCCGAGTGCTTTATGATCGAGTCAGATGTCCAGCCGACTGGTTTCACCAATATCTCCTGTAATCTGAAAAGAGATTGTAAAGAACTCAAGAAATCTTAAGCTTTTGTGTCGAAACGATGCCTGGATTGGTAATACCAAACTCCAGCTCACTCGGCCCATTGGGCACACCACAACAAATGATTTCGGCTACTTGACACCCACTCCTGTAATGCAGGAGCAGCGATTGGCCCATCATGGGGCATGCCTTAAGCCACATCTCCACAACTTCTGTTCTGCAGCATGTTGTAGTTTAACGTTGCGAGGAATATCAACATCAGGCGCCTAGCCTTAACTTGTAAGAGCTAGCACTTGGCCCAGCATGGGGCACACCTTTCAGCCGGGTGGTACCTGTCCCAACCGGAGGAGGGATCAGCATAGGCCCCTCGGGGCGTACCGAATAGATGCAATTTTGCCGAGAGGTATTTGTACCAGGGGAGCGGTGTACAACAGGCGACCTTATAGAAGGCATACCTCAAGAAATTGAACCCAAGTTTCATCAACACCCAACCTCGAGCATGCGAAGCTGGCTAGTGACCCAACATGGGGTATGCCGTGAAACGTTTTTAATTTTGGCTCTGCCGGTCATATGCCCTCCAGGGTGTACCGAGGCCGAATTAGGCTCGATTTTAACACATTGACACTGCTAGCGGCGTGTTAAGAAAGCCTGTTAAGGGGGTTGCCCTTTACAGTGTTGGCCCAAGCCCAATTAAGGGGAAGGCGAAGCGTCTTCGCGCCTTTTTTTCACACAGCCGAAGGGACGCGTGTCTTGGTCGGAGACCGTTTTCGCACCCACCTCCGTTCCACCGCTATGATGGTTTTACTGTGTTTGAAACGGAGTCCAAGGCGCGACCCTTGAATTTCTTTGTGTATAAAAGAAACCCCAGGGGCGGAATATCGCTTCACCACCAGCCTTTAGTTTGTTGAGTTTTTTTTTCCTCGGCGATTCCCGAGAATCTCCACCCCACCCCACTTAGAGAGCAATGGCAAACATCATGGAGATGATCCTGGGATGGATCGATGCAGCCCTTGCAAGGGAGGAAGAAGAAGCCGCCGCCAGGGCCGCTGCCCAAGCTCGCGAAGACGAGCTCTGGCGGCAGTTCGCTCAGATGAGGGTGGAGGTCCCCGCGGAAGAATCCCTTGGGGTTCTGATCGGCGGGTTCCCGCAACTCTTCAAGGTGCGCCTCCCTCTGAAGGACGCACTAGTCGCAGCCCTCCTTGCGCACGAGGGGTAACTCTGAAGCTCTCCCGTGGGGGGTGTTTTTTTTTTGTTCCTCCGCGAGCCAGCGACGAGCCCTAGCTCGATGTGCTGTGCCACGGAAAATATGTAATCAGGCCTAAGAGCCCTTTCAATGAAGATCCTTCAGATATACATAATCTTATGCGTCTTTGCCTCAGTTCTGAATCTGCAATGCCACTTTTCTTTGACTTGATCTCAAATCAGCAACATCGCCTCATCCGAGTAGCTAGGCCCGTTCGCACCCAGGCACGTAGTAGGCGCTCGCGCAGACCTCCCCGAGGGAACCACTCGGCCGGCCGAGTGATTATTAGGCCCCTTGCGGAAAGGCTGCATCCAACGCTAGACTAAGGCCCAGCCCAGAATGCGAAACTATGCCCGTTGCGATAAATTAGGAATAGGGGAGCGAAAGTAGTTCACCTCGCTCACTTTTCGCGCCAGTCAATTAGCTTCTCCAGCACACTCCGCCACTAGGGTTCTTTTCCTCCGTCACCTCCGCCGCCACCCGTCTCCCATCGCGATGGCTCCTCCCTCCCCCACCGCCACTGAGGCAGCTGAGAAGGCGAAGAAATGGATGAAGTCCATCACGACGGAGCGGAGGCTACAAAAGCTGGTCTCCCTCGGCGTGCTCCCCTCGGAAGGGTTCGTGTCTTGGCGCGCGGCCGCCGGCGAATCTTGCCCCACCCCTCGTCAGGACGAGGTAGTAGTCTTTGAGTCGTTCTTCTTCCGCGGCTTCGGCCTTCCTTGCTCTTCCTTCTTCCGGGGTTTGCTTCATTTTTATGGGATTGAGGTTTCGCATTTGAACCCTAATTCCATTTTTCACATTGCGATCTTTGTTCATGTCTGCGAGGCCTATTTGGGGATCGCTCCTCATTTCGACCTCTTCAGATTCCTCTTCCTTCTCAAACCCTACCCCAGCAAGGACAATCCCAAGGCCGTAGGCGGCGCGGAAATCCAATTGCGGGAAGGGGTCAAAAAGTTTTACTTCGATCTTCGCTTTAAAACCTCCAATAAGGGCTGGCACTCGGAGTGGTTCTATTGTGCCAACTCTCCTCCGGCCCTCCCTTCCTTTTCCGGCGAATGCCCCACAGTCCGTCCCTCCTGGACTTCTCTCCTCGCCGATGACGAGTTGAGCCAGGTGAAGGAACTTCTTGTTATTCTCCGCAGAGCCAAGTCTGCTGGGTTGACCGGAGTCGGGGTAGTGTGGAACTATACCCAACGCCGTATCCAGCCCATTAAGGAGAGGGTCCATCCCGCCTTCGAGTACTCGGGGACCCAAGACACCACTCGGGAGACCCACGTAAACCTCACGTAGAAGGAGGTCATCAGCCGAGTGGTTGAACTTTTTGCTCCGGGCACGGAGGTAACTCCAGCGGATTGCCCGGCTCCGTATGGTTTGGGATACCTGCCTCCAGCGGTAAGGAGGAGACACTTCTCAACTCAACCGCAATTTGCCAATTGTAGAGTCAGAATTAATATGATGCGATATGTCGCAGGGGCGTGAGGCCTTCTTTTCCGCTCCCCCGATCCCGGAGGCTCCGCTCCCCAAGGGGGCACCTCGCAAGCGTCCTGCCGAAGGCTCAACGAGCGCTCTTCCGACCAAAAAGGGCAGGGAGAATGCTCCAAAGGACTCGGACGAAGAGGATGAGGACGACGACACCACCCCGCTTCTTTTCCGCCGCCGTCGCCCAGCGGCGAAGTCACCACCAGCGTAGGCAGCAGCAGCAGAGCCCCCGCCACGTCGGTCTGCCGCCCAAAGGCGCTGGCTCGAGAAGGGGACGTAAGCTCGGGTCCGAGTGGTTCGGACATGAAGTTCAAGATGAAATACGTCCCGTCACACAGGTATTCTTTTGTAACGCCGGGATTTCATAATTTGTAGAGATGCATATCTTGAAAGAGCTCCCAATGCCTGCAGAAAACCGGTGGATGACGATGACGAACAGCCTCAGCCTTCCGGAGGCTCGGCTCGGCCCGCTTCTCCCCGTCCCGACTCAGGCCCGTCTGCCACAAGCCATCAACCCTCGTCGGCGAAGGGGAAGATCCCAGCTCCGGCTCGAGAAAGCTCAGAGCCCGAAGTCGAGGAGATCCCTCGCCCCTCCGCCAAAGCTCCTACTCCACCCTTCCGACTGAAATGGCGGAAAGAGATGGAGGGCTACGAGGTCGACGATGGGCAAGAAGCCGAGGAATGGAAAGTGTTGGAACAAGTGACTGCCATCCAAGCCAAGATGTATAAGGTAACTTCTTTCCTGCGAATCCTCGCTCTGCGCGGGGGGAATCCCACTAACGACCCTCTAACCTTCATGCAGCGCATGAGGGAGAGGTCGAAGCAGAAGACCCGATGCATGGAGAAAACGGTGGGCGAGTTAAAGACGCAGCGACGAAGTTTGATAACGCTACAGATGCCGCCAAGCGACAATTCCGCGGTCGGATCGAAGAGCTCCACCACGAAGTCACTGAGCTTCGATTCCGCCACGTGGAGGAGTCCAACACGAACCGAGGTATAAACCCCAACCCGTGCTAAATCTCTAAAGAGGATGTTTCGTAGGTGATGGTTTCCAATATTCGCTATCGAGTGCAGCTCTGGAGGGGAGGCAGAAGGCTTTGGAGGCAAGGCAGAAGGCTCTAGAAGAGGAGGTCCGCCAAGCCAACGCTCGAGCCGAGGAGTCGGCTAAAGAGTTGGAAGGTAACCTTTCTCAACTGGCCCTCCCTGGCTCGACCTCATTGACACCCGACTGATATCTCACCCGACTGGTTGTGCAGAGCTTCGCCGCCGGACCTCGACGGGGATTGCCCCAATAATTGAATGCCTCTATCCGGATGAAGAGCCGCCGAATGATCCCGACCTCCTGGTGGCTCATCTTGATGCCATTCCCGAGCGGATCAAGGTCTTCACTCGGGGGGCCGCAATAACGTGCACCAGCCAAGGCCTCGCCATCGCGAAATCAAACTATCCTCGCCGGATCAAGGGCCGTCAAGGATGGGTTTGCTTGCTCTAAGAGAAGGCCGTAGCTCGTTAGAGGAGGTTCGATCCGACCGCCGTCAAATAGTGGATCAGTTGGACTCAGAATCGTATGCGTAATAAAACTTCGTTGATCCCAAGACAGTGATCAAACTTATCCGAATAATATGTTTTATCCTTTTTCATGAGACGCATTGGCCGACTGGTCCAGCCTCCGAGTGATAGGAAGCAGCACTTGGCTTTCTTCCTATGCGCCCGCGAAGTAGCTAAACATTGTCGAAAGGATATAATCGCGCCATTACTCAAGAATTTTCATAGTACTCGAATGCGATCAGCACATGTAGAGAGAAAAGAACTTTATTAAAAAGGATAGGGTGCGGTTGACTCCGCACACTATTTAGTGTAGCCCCCGACTTACTGCTTGGTCGTCCCCCGACTTACTGCTTGGTCGTTTACGGCCAAGTAGCAAGTCAAAAGAAAGGGAACTAGTTACAAGCTGCTTGAATACAGAATTCTAAGAATAGAAGCGACGTAGCTGCTCGATGTTCCAGGTGTTAGGCACGTCAGATCCGTCTTCACGTTGCAGCCGGTAAGCCCCCGGGCGGGTCACCTCAGCGATCAAGTAGGGGCCTTCCCATAGTGGAGAGAGTTTATGCTCGTGCTTCTGATTCCTGCGGAGGACCAGATCTCCCTTGGAGAACGCACGGCCCCGTATGTTGCGCTGATGATAGCGACGCAGGCCCTGTTGGTACTTGGCTGATTGGATCATTGCTGCTTCCCTGGCTTCCTCGAGCCGGTCGAGGTCTTCGTACCTTGCTTCATCCGTCTGATTATCGTTGTAGCCGGCAACCCGAGAGGACCGGGATTTCAATTCAGTCGGAAGAACCGCCTCTGAGCCATAAACTACAAAAAAGGGGGTCTGCCCGGTTGCTCGGCTTGGGGTCGTTCTGAGCCCCCAGAGCACCGAAGGCAACTCCTTCACCCAGCGCGTTGCGTATGGCTTTAGGCGATCAAAGATTCGGGCTTTGAGCCCTTGCAGCACTAATCCGTTGGCGCGTTCAATCTGTCCATTGCTCCTTGGGTGGGCCACCAAAGCGTAGCAGATCTTGATGCCTAGCTCCTCGCCCCAATCTTGAAATTCGCTGCTCTTGAATTGAACGCCATTATCGGTGATGATGCGATTGGGTACGCCAAAACGCACAACGATGTCCCGGAAGAACTCGCGTGCTTTGGCCGCCGTGATGACCGCAACCGGCTTGGCTTCAATCCACTTAGTAAACTTATCGATGGCGACGAAGAGGTGAGTGAATCCGCCTTGCGCTCGCTTGAGGAGGCCCACCATGTCCAGATTCCAGACGGCAAAGGGCCAGAGATCGAATCGCTCTGACATCTTATGTTGGCATGTGGATTTGCCGCGAAAAAATCGACACCCGTCGCATCACAGATTATATTTTCCGTGATCCGTGGATGCGGTTGGCCAGAAAAATCCCTGCCGATAGGCATTGCCTACCAGGGCTTTGCTGCTGCATGATGCCCGCACTCTCCCGAGTGGATTTCGCTGTGTAGATCCCTGCCTTCTTGCTCGGATATACAGCGCCTTAGTACCCCGGAACTGCTTTTTCTGAAAAGCTCGTCCCCGACTACCTTGTAGCTTTTGCCTCGGTGTGTGATGCACTCGGCCAGGCTTCGATCTTCAGGGAGCTCGTCACGGAGGAGATAATCTAAGTAAGGCTGAGTCCACCCGGGAGTGACTGATAGTACCTCTGTGTCGGGTTCTGGCTGCTTTTCTTGATCTTCTCCCGGTGCGGATGGTAATTTGATTGATGGCGCGCGTAGCTCTTGAACGAAAACACCACTCGGGACCTGGACCCGAGTGGATCCCATCCGCGCTAGCTCGTATGCTACTTCGTTGTCGCGGCGGAGCACGTGAGTAAACTCCAGTCCGTCGAACTTGTCTTCCAGTTTGCGTACCTCCTGACAGTAAACCGCCATATTGTCGCCGATACAAGACCACTCTTTTTGGACTTGGTTGACCACGAGTTGAGAGTCGCCGCGTACCATTAACCGCTTAACGCCGAGCGATATGGCAACGCGGAGCCCGTGGATGAGTGCCAGTACTCGTGGCGTTGTTCTGACGGAAACAATATCTGGAGGACGTAGCGTAGCTTCTTTCCAGTCGGCGATGTGAGCAAAATCCCAGTCCCCGCGCCGCTGAGCATGAGGGAACCATCGAAGTACATTGTCCAGTACTCGAGATTCTCCTTTGCTGCTGGGGTTTGGGCTTCCGTCCATTCGGCGACGAAGTCGGCCAACGCTTGGGATTTAATGGCTAGTCGAGGCCTGAACTTTATTTCAAAGGCTCCAAGCTCAACTGCCCACTTGGCAATTCTCCCAGTGGCCTCCCGATTGTGGAGTATATCTCCAAGCGGGAAAGAAGTAACCACCGAAATTTCATGCTCTTGAAAATAATGCTTGAGCTTCCGTGACGTGAGTAACACAACATACAGAAGTTTTTGAACTTGCGGGTACCTTATTTTTGACTCGCCCAATACTTCGCTTACGAAGTAGACCGGACGCTGTACCTTTTGAAGGGAGCCCTCTTCGTCTTGCTCCACAACCAGGGCGCTGCTGATGATGTGAGTCGTTGCACCAATGTAGAGTAAGAGGGGCTCCTGTCGCATGGGAGGGACCAACACGGGCGGAGTGGTGAGGAACCTCTTTAAATCTTCAAAGGCGTGCTGTGCTTCTGCTGTCCACTGAAAATCGTCTTGTCGGCGTAAGAGCTCAAAGAAAGGCATGCCTCGCTCCCCAAGTCGGGAAACGAATCGGCTGAGTGCCACGATACATCCAGTGAGCTTTTGCACGTCCATTTGGTTGGCCGGAGGCTTCATCTTAAGGATGGCACCGACCTTCTCTGGATTCGCTTCTATCCCCCGGTTGGAGATGATGAATCCGAGTAGTTTGCCAGACGGAACCCCAAAAACGCACTTCTCGGGATTCAGCTTCATCCGGAACACTCTCAGGCTCTCGAATGTCTCGGTCAGATCTGCTATGAGATCCCATCTGGACTTGGTTTTTATGACGACGTCGTCGACATATGCCTCCACGTTGCGTCCGATTTGAGTGTGAAAACACCGCTGTATCGTGCGCTGATAAGTCGCACCAGCGTTTTTCAACCCGAATGGCATTGTGATATAGCAAAAAGCACCAAAGGGCGTAATAAACGACGTTTTGATGCAATCTTCTTCCTTCAGGCTGATCTGATGATAGCCTAAGTAGGCGTCCAGAAAACTCAATAGCTCGCACCCGGCGGTGGAGTCCACCACTTGGTCGATGCGGGGGAGTTCAAAAGGATCCTTGGGACACGCCTTGTTGAGGTCGGTGTAGTCGACACACATGCGCCATGTCTTGTTTTTCTTCTGAACCATGACCGGATTAGCGAGCCAGTCAGGGTGATACACCTCTTTGATGAACCGAGCGGCCAACAATTTGGTGATCTCACTCCTTATGGCGTCCTTCCGATCCGGGGCGAATCTTCGTAGGCGTTGCTTGACGGGCTTCGCCTTTTCGTCGGCGTGAGGGAGTGCTCGATCACCTCCTCGGAACACGGGCATGTCGAAGGTTTCAAGCGAACACATCCGGTTGGCCCGGAGGAAAGTGACGAGCGCGTCTTCCTATTTGCTGTCGAGCCCTGTCCCAATCACGGCCGCTTTGGTCGGATCAGACGGGTCCAACAGGATCTTCTTTGTTTCTTCGGCTGCTTGGATGGAGGTTTTGGCCTGCTTCTTGGCGGGGACATCCCCTTCCTCTTGAAGGTTTGCGACCTCCAATCGGATCTTCTCCATCTCGGCGGATGAGTCGAAACTGCGCCATTTCGCGACTCTCATTGTCATGAGCGTGGATCGCTTTGACGTCACCAGGGAGGGTGATTACACCACTAGGACCTGGCATTTTTAAGACGAGGTAAGTGTAGTTGGGAACCGCCATCAATTTGGAAATCCCCGGCCTTCCCAAGATGGCATGATATGCCATCTCGAAATCAGCCACTTCGAAGCTCAGACTCTCGGTCCGATAGTTATCCTTGGTTCCGAACGTGACCGGCAGAGAGATCTGTCCGAGTGGTATCATGGACGCCCCGGATTACCCGTGGAATGGAGATGATCCCTGTCGTAGCTCGGAACGGGGAATATTCATTTGGTCCAGGGTTTTGACGAAAAGGACGTTGATCCCGCTCCCGCCATCAACCAGGACTCTTTTAAGCTTGCTTCCTCGCACGACCGGATCCAGCACCAGTGGGTACCTCCTGGGAAGGCGACACGATGCAGGTGGTCCGATCGGTCAAAGGTGATGGGCACCTCGGACCAGCGCAAGTACTTTGGTGTCGCGGGCATGATAGCGTTGATCTCCCGAGTGGTAAGCTTTTGCTTCCGCTTGGACTCATACGCATCGAGCCCCCAAAGATGTAGTTGATCTCGCTTACGCCTTGGTAGTCTCCATCCGGTTTCTTGCCTTGACCGCCTTAGTCGATCGGGTTCGCTACCGTCGTGAACTTCTGAATGAGGCAAACTTTGGCGGAGTGCTTTTCATTGCGATGAAAGGGACATACCGAATCCATCACTTTCTTGTAATCGTTGTGGTTGGGGGGCTTAGGCCTGTTGCGCTCCCCGTTGGCGACCATCTCGTCCCCCTTCCGCTTCTTATCTTTGGGCTTGCCTTGCTCGTCGTGAGGCTTCTTCTTGGGGCCTCCGTCGTTGCCACCGTGATGATTTGCGATGGCCCCTTCAGCTTCGGCCTCCTGGTCCGCCATCGTGAACATGGCTTTGAGATTACGCGGGGGTCCCGGTCATCCGCTCGATCGCTCCTCGATCGCATCCGTGAAGAAGGCGCCGATGATCGCTTGTTCAAACATCCCGGATTTCGTTCTTCTTCTTGGTGAAGCGCTTGATGAACTCGCGAAGAGTCTCATTCTTGCGCCGGTGTAGCTATCCAATCTCCCATCTCCTCGCGGGCCTTTCATAGGTCCCTTGGAAATTGGCAATGAACTGCTCCTGGAGGTCGTCCTAAGATTCGATAGAGTTCTCCGGGAGTCCCGTTAGCCAGGTCTGGGCGGTTGGGGTTAAAGCGACCGGCAAGTAATTTGCCATGACGTTCTGATCTCCTCCTGTCGCGCTGACTGCTAAGGCGTAAACCTGCAGCCAGTTCTTTGGATCCCTCTCGACATCGAACTTGTCGATGCCTTTGATGTTGAAACCATCCGGCCAAACCACTTGGCGAAGGTCCGGTGAAGGCGAATCCTCCGATGGGCGTGGCGCCTCCTGGCTGGGATCTATTGCGACGCCCGCGCTGGCCTTGACGCTGCTTGCTCGGCGGCGGTCGTGCTTACCGGGCGGTGTTCTCGCTTGGTCATCGTCGCGGCGATTTTGACGGCCCCCAGAGTTCCGCCGCCGTGATCGCGCCCGGTCGTTTGGCCCGATATCTGGCGAAGATCATGGGCCGACGATCGTGGGAGCCGCCGCCGAGGCGTGGGCCGGTTCGATTCGGTAGTAGATCATTGCGGCGAAGTGGTTGGAGCGAGCATTGCCTCGTTCTGTTGTATGGGGGCCATCTCGACCATGGCCGTCGCTCGAGCGAGGGTCTGGACGAGGGGCTGCTTCGAAGTTGTGGCGCGATAGTCTCAAGAAGAGTCTTTGACGCGATGACGTTAGCCTGGGGAGTGTTGTAGACCTCCTGATCCCTCAGCTTGACCGCGCGGAGCTCATTCTGGACGTCGCGGCCGCGAGCGCGAAGCTGCTGCGCGCGATCTTGTTTTTCCGCCAGACGAGGATCCGGAATTGCACCGGCGTCGGTTTCTTCGTACGCGACGATCGGGGAGACGGAGTGGTGATCATCCGCGCTCAGGACGAAAACCTCTCGGTAGTTTCGAACTTCAGCGCTCGCGTCGGACTCTTGAGTCAGAGGCGGAGAGGCTGACTTGCTCGCTCTGTCCGATGGGTTGGCCACCATGGATGACACCCATGAACATAGATGGATCTGATCCAAATGGATCTGACGCGCTTGCCGACAGGTTATCTCCTATCCGAATAACCGAGGAACCCAGAGCGAGAGTCGCGACGGAGTTCTCGAGTCCGGAGGGAAATTCAGTCGAGGCAGAAGGGTGGTTGGGCGAAATAGAATTTACGCCCGAGCGGTGGAGCCCGCCGAGTTCTTTTTCGTCAGCCTCGAGGGGAGGCGCGAAGGCGAACAGCGAGGGGGTCAACCCGTAGAAGGCGCTTGCTAGATTCTCCAAGCCGTAAGGCAATGGGTCACATTGATCGCGCGCGCCCCCTTGCGAAGGAATCTCTCCAGGGGGAGAGAGGTGCAGATTGCCGATGCCGTCGGCGATGAAGTCCAGGCTGCCGAAGCGAAGAGACTCTCCTGGCCTCATGACGACGTACGGCGATCTTGGAAAAGCCATCTAACTTGAGAGATGATCTTGACGCTGCCCCCTACCTGGCGCGCCAACTGTCGACAGGTGACTAACTGGGGGGTCACCGCCGGCAATGAATTTGTACGAGGGGACGCTAATCAAGAACTAAGTCAGATGGGTAACACAAGACAGGGTTATACAGGTTCAGGCCCTCAACGGAGGAGGTAATACCCTACTTCCTGTGCTGTGGAATTATATGGTGTATCAAGATGTGAGATGCAAGATGAAACTATGCGATGTCGGGTCTATATCGATGACCTCTACCCCTCCCCTTATATAGTGTAGGGGGATAGAGTTCTGAGATATCTCGATCCCCTGGTAACTAATTACATTATGCGGTTACATGGAATGCATGTGTCAATCTGCTAATTACATGGAGATAGATTATATCTTCAGGAACTTCCTTGCGGCTCAGGCCGTACGTAGCCCGAGTGGTCTTCATCCTCAACCGGGTGACTCGGATCGCCCCCTATCTGCTCCCTTATGGGCCTTCTAGAGGATACCCGGGGCCCATATATTCCACAGGCGACCTAGAAGAAACCTTCGCTAACCTAAGGAAGTAGTGCATCAAGCTCAATCCCGAGAAGTGTGTGTTCGCCGTTCCGTCGGGCAAGCTGCTAGGTTTCCTCGTCTCCCAGAGGGGGATTGAGGCGAACCCTGACAAGATCGCGGCGATCGAGAACATGAAGCCCCCGACGCGACTTCGGCAGATGCAGTGCTTGGTGGGTTGCCTGACTTCCCTGGGCCGCTTTATAGCTCGCTTGGGGGATAAAAGCCTCGCTTTACTCCGGCTCCTGAAGAAGACCAACCAATTTGAGTGGACGACGGAGGCGCAGGAGGCGTTCGACGGGCTGAAGAAGTATCTCACTTCCCCGCCCGTGCTGGTCGGCCCGGACACGGTCGAGCCGCTGATCCTTTATGTCGCGGCGAACCCCCAGGTGGTCAGCAAAGTCCTCCACGACGCCGAGACAAGGTACTCACAACACCAGAAGATGCTCTACGCCGTTCTGACGGCGTCCAAAATCGGCTACTACTTCAGGGCGAAATCACAAGTGTTGACTAAGTACTTTGCGGAGATCCTCTTCAACCGAGAGGCGACGGGTCAGACGCCAAGTGGGCCATGGAGCTGGCAGATTCGACCTCAAGTTCGCTCCCGAACGGCCGTCAAAGGGCAAGCTCTGGCGGAGTTAAATCGCCGAAAGTGGACTCGCGACGAAGTTGAAAGCACCAAAGACCTCGCGTGGACTCTTCTTCTTGACTCGTCCGGCTTGAGGGGAAATTGGTGTCGTCTGGTGTCCCCATCGACGACATCGTCCGCACACAGTGGTGCTGGAGTTCAGCGCTACCAACAACGTCGCGCGAGTGAACGGCGGCTGCTCGGGGCTCGGGGTGGCCGACCCTCGGCATCCGGTGGTCGCAAGTCAAGGCGACTCTCTCCGGTCATCAACCAGCGAGGAAGGAATTCACTGTCGCGGATCCCGCATGGCGGCCTACTCGGCGGAGGTGCACCGTTGGTGCGGCATTTGAGGGTTTGGGCTTGGCGCGACGCCCTCGCCGCGATAACTATATGGCGGATGAATCGCCCCTGCATTGCCTCGCCGAGGGCACCTGTTTCGCCGGGTTTTGAAGAAAGACTCACGCGCCGCTCGCCGCAGCCCCGATTCTCGTGGGGACGACACCTTTCCGGCGCAGCCCCACATCCGGAGGAGACGTCACCATTCCTGCCACGACTCCCTAGTTGGAGGGAGGAGGCGGAGGAACTGCCGAGGCGGTTGAGGCGGAAATGCCAGGCCAGGCAGAGTACGTCGGCGACAATGCAAACGTCGTCACGCTCGTCCGGGAAGGTCAGTGGATGGATCCGATCCTAGCCTACCTGCAGGACGGAGTGATCCCCGACCATGACGCGTCGGCCGAGAAGATAGCGCGCAAGGCCAAGCTGCGCCATACGGTAGGTGGGGACCAGACGCTGTGGCGCAAGCGAGTACTCTTGAAGTCGCCACTCGAAGCGAGGAGTGCAATCCTCTCTGAGATCCATGGAGGCATGTGCGGGAGCCATTCAGGGAGCCGGGCGTTGGTCGGGAAGGTCTTCCGCCACGGTTTCTATTGGCCTATCGCCTCCGTGATGCCTTCGAGTGGCGAGGAGATGCGGCGTGCCAATTTCATGCTAAGCGAGATCCACCGACCGCCCAGCGCCGCAAACCATCCCGCTCTCCGCCATTCGCGTCGAAATTTGAACATCTGAGCCCGTTCGGGCGACCGGAGGTTACACACATCTGTTCGTCGCCGTCGACAAGTTCACCAAGTGGGTTGAAGTCTCGCCAGTCCCGGCGATCACGTCCGCTGCTGCCATAAAGTTCATGAAGAGCATCTTCGTCCGGTTCGGTGTCGCCAGCAGAATCATCACCGACAACGGCGCTCAGTTCAAAAGTGCCGATTTCCAAGACTGGTGCGAAGAGCTGGGTACCAAGCTGTGCTTCGCCTCCGTTGCACACCCGAAGAGTAATGGGCAAGTGGAGCGGGCAAACGCGGAAGTACTCAGAGGACTCAAGACAAGGGCATTCGACCGCCTGGAGAAGCGTGGCAAGCGTTAGGCGGAAGAGGTTCCCACTGTGTTGTGGGCATTGCGGACAACTCCCAACAGAGCCACCGGCGAGACCCCCTTCTTTCTAGTGTATGGCTCTGAAGCCGTGCTCCCATCAGAGCTCACCTTCGGCTCCCCAAGGGTGGCGGGCGTTCGAAGAGCGGAGACCGACCGCGTCGGGATGAAGTAAATCTCTGGAGGAGATCGAGATGTGGCAGCCATCCGAGCTGCCAGATATCAGCAGGCTCTGCGCCGTTATCAAGCAAGGCGGGTGTGTGAGAGAACACTGGCAGTGGGCGACCTGTTTTATGAAAGTTCAGCAGCAGAGCGGCCGCAATGTTGTCTCCCTGTGGGAGGGCCCTTCAAGGTGGTCTCGATCTCCCTTGAGCTCGGTCAAAGCTCAGATTCGAGGATGGTCGCGAATTGGCGAACACTTGGAACGTCGAGCAGCTGAGGAAGTTCTACCCGTAGGTAGCCGTTCCAAGAGCTTTTTTGGCCTTCCTTTGGAGCTGAGCGGCGAGGTCTTCCTCCTTCCCCACTCGCCTCGGGGGCTGCATTGTACAAAGCCATCTGCAATATAAAGATAAGTTCTGTCTCTCTGTGGGCATCTGTTCTTTTTTGCCTTAAGTCTGTTAGAAAACATTCTGTTGAAAGCTGGTAGCGAAAAAGTACTTAAGGCTGATGGCCCCTTAGTTGCAAGGGCGAACGCTTAAGCTTGCGGCTGGGCGAGGCGAGGTAGACGGAAGACGGGTTCTAGCCTGGTGCGTCCGCTCGGTCTGGGCAATGCGCCAACGACAGCACCGGCGTCTAGACCACTTCCGGAAGCTAAGCTCTCGCCACGTAACGTTTAAGGTTGGTTTGCCAAGAGGTCATAAGGGTTGAAGTAACCAGATGCCTAAGGAAAAAGCGCTCACTTGTAGCAGAACGTTCTGTCTAAAACTTTTGGCGATCAGTTGCTTAGCCCTAAAAGGTCTGTTAGAAAACATTCTGTCGAAAGCTGGTAGCGGCAAAGTACTTATGGCTGATGGCCCCTTAGTTGCAAAGACGAACGCTTATAACTTGCGCTGGGCGAGGCGAGGCGGACGGAAGGCGGGTTCTAGCCTGGTGTGTCCGCTCGGTCTGGGCAATACGCCAACGACGGCATCAGCGTCTAGACCACTTCCGGAAGCTAAGTGCTCGCCACGCAATGTTTAAGGCCGGTTCGCAAGGAGGCCGTAAGGGTTGAAGAAACCAGACGCCTAAGGAAATAACGCCGCTATGCGTAACGCTCAGCTAAAGCTTTTAGCGCCAGTGCCTCGCTTCTTCTTTTCGCAAGTAAGAGTTTTGCCAAGTTTGATCGAGACTCACGGCGTAAAAGCAAGAGTTTGCATTGACAGTTATATTTACAAGACAAACAGCGGCGAGTCCGCCCTCGTCCTCATCGTCTTCGCCAAGCGGCGCCGCCCATCATGGATACGCGGTTGGCGGAGACGCCGACCGAGGTCGCTCGTTTCGTCCGGTGGCGCGAAAGGTTCCCGATGGCGGATCGAGGTCAAACGCGGCGTTTTGGGCAAGGCGGTTGCTCAAGACAAACCTTATTTGCTTCAAGAGCGTCTTGGCGACCGTCTTCGATCGCTCAGCGCCCGCATCACCACCGGCAGGTCGCGAGAACCTCGGGGCGCGCCCACCATGCCGCCAGCATCGCTGGCGGTCGTCTCTCCGCGGGCGTCTGGTGACGCCTAACGGATACAAAACGCCCCGAAGTCGCGGTAGGCTGTCCGCGAGATGTCGGCGAAGCACCGGAGACGCCCGAAAAGCGCCGCGTGAAGTTCTTCAGATCCTTGGTGGCGAGGCAGCGGCGGCTGCGCGCCGCAGACCTCGCTGGTCGCCGCCTCGCGGGGCGGTCGCCGCTCAGCGCCGCCGCAGCTTCGCCGACGCCCGCGGACGCGAAGCGAGCGCCTTCCGTGCCGCCTGTGTGGGCAAGAGCACGGAGCGCTGAAGGAGCGCCCGACGCCGGCAGCGATGGCGACCACGGCGTCGGCGGCGATAAGGCTGCTTCGCGCCGAAGAAGGCGCCGAAGGCTTTCCGGCCTTGGCTCGGCGCGATCCTCAGCGGCGGGAGGTCTCGTCTCCGTTGAAGGAGCTGCTGGCGCTGAAATTTGGCGGGTCGCGAGGGATGAGCCGAGGCCCCAGCGTCCGCCTATCCCGTGAAGAAAAACAAAAGGGGTTCGGTATGCGAAAAACATGCAGCATGCTAACCCTAACGCAAAATGTGCATAAGTGCAGAGAAAGACACCTGAGGCGACGTCCCCCGAAGGTGAAGGAGGAAGGGGGCAGCGTCAAGCCGCTCGGTCGCGGAGGCGGCGTCGGCGCAGCCGCAGCGGCGGTCGTTGAAGCGGCGCGCGGCACAATGGGGCCGACGAAGAAGAGAGGCGCGACGGCGAAGCGGAAGCAGCAGCAGCAGCTGCCGCACAGAGGTGCCAAGACGGAAGAAACCAGCAGCGGCGCCAGTTCGGAAGATCGCCAGGCTCGCCAGCGGCGAGCGGGGCGGCGTTGCAAAGAAGGCCCCCACCGGAGGGGGCCGAGAAAGCGAGCGGCCCCGACTCGGGGGCGAGCTCTCTTTGGCTCGCTCTCCCTCCTCATCGTCGCCGCCCGGGAAAGGATGAGGCGGCGCTTCCGAGAGCGCGCCGAGTCGGCCGCCACAACAGAGGAGCAGCTGCCGCAGGAGCTTGGCGGTCGTTGGCGGAAGATCGCGGATCTGCAGGGTCCCGGTCACTTGGACCGGGACCAGAGACCTTCATGGGAGGCACAGACGCAGTATTGGCTGCGCCCCTGGGTCCTCCCGGCCGCAGAGGGGCGGATGCTCATGGCAGAGAAGTGTCGCCGGACGGCGCGCGACAGAAGTCCCACCACCATCGCCGAGCACGCCGTCCGCACGTTTCAAGGGCCGGGCGTAACAAGAAAGGAAGTCGCGAGTTAGCAAAGAGACAAAAGTCAAACAAAAGGCGTTCCAAAAAGACAAGAGACCCAAAAAAGAATGAAAGAACACTCACCTCCGGGGGCGACGCGGACTCTATCGTCGTCGCCATAGTACAGCCAGGCAGGACCCGTCCTCATACGGAGCCGGCAGAGGCGGCGCCGCAAAAAAACCACCGCGACATGGGTTCCGGTGAGCCCGTTGCGGCGGAGCTCAGCGATGCGCGCCAAAGATCACTTCCAGCTCACTGAGTCGTCGGGCATAGACCTCACGGTGGCAAGGATTCGCGGGACCCTCGGGAGAGCAAGATCATCACGACACCGGAGTCTTCCACGTCTGACCCGAAGATCGGTGCTAGTCCTTCCAGCTTGGACTTGACCGCAACCGGATGAAGGCGGCAAGCCATGAGCGTAAAGTAACAGCTCCCAATAGCCCGCTTGCATGAAGCTCAAGGCAGCAAGCAAGAGCCGGCGCCAGAGCGGGAGGCTTGGCATCACCCCCACAAACATCTCGCAAAGGTGGGCGAAGATGGCGGTAGCGACAACGGAGTTGGGAGGAAGGTGCGCCACCGGATCTCGAGAAGGCTAACACCCCAAGAAGAACTCGAATATGGCGGACGAGCCCCGCCAAAGACCGCCAGTGAATGTCACGATCTCCCGTCGCGGGGCTTGGCGAATGGTGACGGGCGGAACCGGGCAGAGGTTGGCAAAGACGAACACTTGAAGCCGCGCCACCATGTCTTCGTCGGCGGCGGAGGCGGCGTAGCTAGCCTGTGACGCCACGGTGGAGCGGCGCCACCATGGCGACCTTTGCTGCGTTTGGGCGCCATGGAAGACGGTGGTGGAGTTGGCGAAAAAGAGAGTGGCAGCAGCGAAGGAGGCGATTGGTAGTTTGAGGACTCGGCGTGGAAAAGAGCTCGTCGCAGAGAATAGAAACTTTTATAAGAGGCGGAAACGAGCGCGACGTTTTGGATTCCGTCCCCACTCGCGCGCCCGCGGCACCATCATTGCCCCGCGCGCTTCGGTTTTTCGCGAAAAGTGGCGTAGTTCCCCAAGGAAGATCGTGCGCAGGTGGAGAATCAGGCGTACGGCCGCAGCAGGAGGTGGGCCCCCCACGATTCATCTCCCGCCGCATGAGAAACGGAAAAAGTATCAGCGCCGGTTCGCGTATCATGGTGGACCCGGGGGCTACTGTCGGTGTAATAAATACCGGGGTACGAAGAGCCCTGAGAAGAGCGCGTCGGGCGAGGGCCCCACGTGTCAGGCAGACGCGGGCGAGCCTCGGCGCTGTAGGGCCTCCCACCGCAGCGGGCCAGCGTGGCGTGGAGCGTTCGAAGGAGTCTTCTGGGCGAAGGTTTCCCCTGCTGCGAAGGACGAGCACATTCAATGCGACATTACGCGCGGATAGACAGATGAAGAGATGATTACCGCCACAGTGACCTCTGCGCAGCTCGACCAATGCCATCGTGGGCGCAGCCGGAATTGACCGGCGAGAGAGTTTGCCATCATCAAGCTCGCCGCTCGCGCCGGAAGAGCAAGCCGGCCCCACCCGCAGCCTCATTGGAGCGTTCCTCGACGTCGGGCCACTTGTGAGGCACGCAGCGTGGGCGGCGCCGCGCGGCGCAGAGAGCAAGACGTTTGGCCTCATCTCCGTCGTGTCCCTCATGTCTTATTTGCATCAGATCGAGAGTATCAGATTGCCTACCCCCACGGCTCTATCCGTCAGCTCGAGGCTTGTATAAAAGGGGTGGAGAGAGGAGGGAGGGGGGGTTCCGAAGCATTCTGTAATCACATTCCACACAACCACAACAAGAAAAGAGCTAAGGCTCGGCAGGAGTAGGACTATTACCCGCGAGGGGGTCCGAACCTACGTAAACTCTGAGTGTCGCTCCTTGCCACGTCCCACGCTCGAATCGAACTGAGCTCGGCTGATAGACTAGCAAGATAGAAATCTGACTAGGGGTGTGATCCGCAGTGGTTGAGCGGAGAACACGCCGTCAATACTGACCTCAACACACTACAAGGAGAGCACCCCTTTGCCAATGCATCCATACGTTGTTGAAAGCTCATATAAGCGTTGTGAGGATCTCTACCAACGCATTTAAAATGCGTGACCACAGGAGCCGTTGCGAGGATCTATCGCCATAGATATAAATGCGTTGGTAACGTGCATGAATATGTGTTGCGACCTAGCAACGCATGTCAACAACACTTTTTTATGTGTTGGCAACCTTAACATGAGGAATTGTAAATTAGGATATATCCTAGTTTACATGGCACTTTGTCTTATACAAATAAATATTTTCGATAAAAGATTACTTAACTTGAAAGAACACACCATAATACCATAACAGCTTTTGCACAGAGAAATTCTTCATTAATAATGCATATTTTGTACATCGGTCATTTGATATCTCTGAATCTCTCTACAGGTTACCTCTCTCAGGCATCTTACATTCATTTACAGAACAATTTACAATGTATAAAAGTAATGAGCACTAATGACTTCACTATTTATCCAACCAATCTGATGTATGTTTCACCGGGAAAATCACTAATACTTCTGATGGCTTTCCTCCATCTTAGCTTTTGTGGAAGCTCAACCTTGAACATAACCTGCATATGTGATATGAACTTTAAGTAAGAAGACAAATAAATCACTGAACTCAAAATATAATTGTAATACTCAATAATTTACCTTAAAAATTATAACAGATTATCAGTGATAGATAATTGAAGAAAAACAAAATATTGATGCATCATAAAAAAAGTATTCTAATATGTGTTAATATGCTCTTTTTATATTTACACCTTCAATCTATGAATAAAAAACAACACGAAAACGGATGCACTATTTTTTATCTTTACACGTTTAGTATATGAAGCTAACACCACCATGCAAGTTTGGTCAGAATCAAAAGCAGCCAAGAGATTCATAAAATTAAATTAAATCTGACAATTACAATTATAGCCAAAAACAAGTAAAAGCTATAAAAATCCGTTGTGCAAACACCTTTCCTTGAACTGATGAGCGACTAATCATAGCTTTAATAAAAATAAAATCATTGCAAGCAAGATGGTAGATCCTTAACATGCAAAAGAGGATTCCATAAATACAGGACAACGTATCGCTAAACGGTGGGTATTTATTTAACTATAGAATGGTTCCATTCAAAAGAAAGAAAAATCTAATGAGCTCAGTACAATTGTTGTATACTTGTATTCTAACTAGAAATGAGTGAACACAACCTTGCCTTTTAAGGTAAATTGATAAATAAACATGCCTGAATACACATCAAGGCAATCCACAAGACTACAAAAGGCTTATTTGCATATCTTACACTTTGAATTTGAGCCTTTAAAAGAAGATCATGCAGCTTGTAGCTAGCATGTTTAGTGTGTCTTAGAAAATTTTTAAAGAGCATGATAGGTGATCCAGAGTTGAAATGTTATCAAAACAGATAACTAAGGCAGAGTATTACCATGTTCAGAGGCTAAATGTAACTGGACATACTAAAAATTCTTTATTTTTGTATAGAGAAAAATATTTATTTTGTAATATAAAATTCTTTAGAAAAACTACAGAATACTAAACACTGCATAATTAGAATAAGAAAAAAATTCACAAAATATCCACCCATCGAAGTCACCAAGTGTATTGAAATTATCACCGTAGTTCCTAGGAAAAGGATGTAATGCAAGATTCAGAACCTGTGACACCAAAACATAACAGAAATTTAACGCCAGACATAAACAAATCCTAATTAGTCCACATCTCAAATCCAAATCAACCTTACTAGATTACTAAATGCCTAGAGGAATATCTAGAAGGCTAGATCTTGAATGACAGGCTCCCTACAGGTCTGTCATCATGCATCCCTGCCCTTGTTGGTCCGTTGCTGCACAAAGGGAGGGAGATCGAGAGTAGCTACGCGGCCAAGCGATCCTCCTGCCCCTCGCCGCTGAGGGAGTTCATCCACAACGCTGCCAAGAAGAGCCCCAACGTCTCCAAGAAACCTTGTTCCTCAGCGCCTCCGTCGCCGAAACCCAAGAAGGTCCCCAGCGTCGCAGCCACGTGGGCTTCGGGATCCATGTCGAAGAAGAAGGCGCCCCAGTGCCTGTTGGAGGAGGAAACGAGATCTTGGTTACAGGAGGGAATACGGCGGCTCTAGGGAGGAAACAGATTGGATCGGAGCAGCGCTGGGGAAGAAATACCTCTGATTGGGATGGCGCCGGGGAAGGGGCAACGGAGCCGATCGAGTAGCGATCTTGTGGCATCGCTGGATTTGGGGGTGAAAAAAAGGACGGGCCAGGAAGGGAGGAACAGTCGAACAGGAGCTGGTCTAATGGGATTGAGGGATGACGCTTCATCATTTATCGGGAGTTTATCAGTTTTAACTGACAACGATTGTCAAGACATTGGCACCGATGCGTTGCTAGAAAGGGGTTTGTGGCGTAGTGACAAAGCGTGTCCAAGGATCCTTTTGGGGCGCCTCCGCATCGACCAAGTGGTGGATTCCACCGTCGGATGCGAGCTCTTGAGTTTTCTGGACGCTTATTCAGGTTATCATCAGATTAGCCTGAAGGAGAAAGATTGCATCAAGACGTCGTTTATCACGTATTTTGATGCTTTCTGCTATATCATAATGCCGTTCGGGCTGAAAAACATTGGTGCGACTTATCAGCGTACCATACAGCGGTGTTTTCACACTCAGCTCGGCCGCAACGTGAAGGCCTATTTCGACGACGTCATCGTAAAAACAAGAATAAAGTCAGATCTCATAACAGATCTGGTCGAGGTATTCGAGAGCTTAAGGGCATATCGGATGAAGCTGAATCCCGAAAAATGTGTTTTTGCGGTTCCATCCGTTAAATTACTCGGATTTATCATATCTCATAGAGGAATTGAGGCCAACCCAGAAAAGGTCAGTGCCATCACGAAGATGAAGCCCCCAACCAGTCAGAAGGTTGTGCAGAAGCTCACTGGATGCATCGTGGCGCTTAGCCAATTCATTTCTCGACTCGGGGAACGTGGCATGCTGTTCTTTAAGCTCCTACGCCGACAAGACGATTTTCAGTGGACAGCGGAAGCACAACAGCCCTTTGAAGATTTCAAGCGGTTCCTCACCACGCCTCCGGTGTTTGTCCTTCCCATGCCCTAGGAGCCACTACTATTCTATATCGGCGCGACGACCTATGTCATCAGCAGCGTATAGGTGGTAGAACGGGACAAACAAGGCTCCCTCCAAAAGGTACAACGTCCGGTCTACTTCGTCAGCGAAGTATTGGGCCACTCTAAGATAAGGTACCCCCATGTTCAAAAGCTTTTGTATGTCGTGCTAATAACGTCGCGAAAATTTAAGCACTATTTTCAAGATCATGAGATTTCGGTGGTCACTTCCTTCACACTTGGAGACATACTTCATAACCGGGAAGCCACAGGGAGAATCGCGAAGTGGGTAGTTGAGCTTGGAGCCTTTGAACTAAAGTTCAAGCCTCGGCTAGCCATTAAATCTCAGGCATTCGCCGATTTCGTCGCCGAGTGGACCGAGACTCAAACCCCAGCAGCAAAGAAAAATCTCGAGTACTGGACAATGTACTTTGATGATTCGCTCATGCTCAGCGGCGCGGGGGCTGGGATTTTGCTCATATCTCCAACTGGGAAGAAGATACGATACGTTCTCCAGATCCTATTTCCAGTCAGTAACAACCCCGCCGAGTACGAGGCTCTCCTCCACGGGCTCCGCATTGCCATATCGCTGGGCGTCCGGCAGTTAATGGTGCGTGGGGATTCTCAGCTTGTAGTCAATCAAGTTCAAAAGGAGTGGTCTTGTATCGGCGATAACATGGCGGAATACTGCCAGGAGGTTCGAAAATTGGAGGACAGATTCGATGGGCTGGAATTGACTCATGTGCTCTAGCGTGACAACGAAGCAGCAGATGAACTGGCGTGGATGGGATCCAGTCGGGCGCAAGTCCCGACTGGTGTTTTCGTCGAAGAGTTGCGTATCAAGTTACCCACCGCACCAGAAGAGCAACAAGATCAGCAGGACGAGTTAGAGGTATTATCAATTAACCCCGGGTGGACGCAACCATACTTGAATTATCTTCTCCACGACGAATTTCCGGAGAATCGAAGCCTCGCCGAGTGCATTACACGCCGAAGCAAGAATTACAACGCCGAAGCAAGAATTACAAGGTAGTCGGAGACGAGCTTTTTTTGAAAAAGCAGTTCCGAGGTACTAAGACATTGCATATCCGAGCAAGAGGGCAGAGATCTACTCAATGATATCCACTCGGGGAATGTGGACACCACGCAGCAGCAAGTTCCCTCGTCGGTAAAGCTTATCGACATGGGTTTTTCTGACCAACAACAGTAACAGATGCGGATGACATAGTACGCAGATGCGAAGGCTGTCAATTCTTTGCACGGCAGATTCATATGCCGGCCCAAGATTTGCAAACGATCCCGATCTCTTGGCCGTTCGCCGTCTGGAACCTGGACATGGTGGGCCTCTCAAGCGTGCGAAAGGCGGATTCATCCACCTCTTCGTCGCCATTGACAAGTTTACAAAATGGATTGAAGCCAAGCCGGTTGCTGATATTACATCTGCCAAGGCGCTCGAGTTCTTGCGGGACATCGTCGTTCATTTTGGCGTGCCTAACCGCATCACCACCGACAACGGCGTCCAGTTCAAGAGCAGCGAAATCCAAGACTGGGGTGAGGAGATGGGCATCAAGATCTACTACGCTTTCGTGACCCACCCGAGGAGCAACGGGCAGGTCGAGCGTGCCAACGGATTAATCTTGCAAGGGCTCAAAGCAAGGATCTTCGATTGCCTAAAGCCGTACGCCACGCGCTGGGTCAAGGAGTTGTCTTTGGTGCTCTGGGGCTTAGAACAACCCCAACTTAAGCGACCGGGCAGACACCCTTTTTCCTAGTCAACGGCTCAGAAGCGGTCCTCCCGACAGAGTTGAAGTTTCGCTCTGTACGAGTGCGCAACTACGACAGTAACTAGTCGGATGAAGGTAGAGTGCAAGACCTCGACAGGTTTGAAGAAACTAGGGAAGCAACAATGATCCAGTCGGCAAAGTACCAACAGGGCTTACGTTGCTATCATCAGCGCAACAAACGGGGCTGTGCGTTCTCTAAAGGAGATTTGGTCCTCCGAACGAATCAGAAGCACAAGCACAAACTCTCCCCACTCTGGGAAGGCCCCTATATCATCGATGAGGTGACCAGCCCGGGGGCTTACCGAGTAAAGCGCGAAGATGGATCGGAAGTGCCTAATACCTGGAACATCGAGTAGCTACGTCGTTTTTACTCTTAAAGTCTTGTATTCAAGCATCGTGTAACTAGTCTCTTTCTTGACTTGCTACTTCGTAAACGACTAAGCAGTAAGTCAGGGGCTACACTAAATAGTGTGCGGAGTCAACCGCACCCTATCTTATCAATAAAAAGTTGTTTTCTCTTTACATATGTTGGTCGAATTTGGGTATTTTGAAAATTCTTGAGTAATGGCGCTCGTACTTGTTAAAGACAGTGTTTAGCTACTCGGTATGTGCACGGGGAGAGAGCCAAGTGCTTATTCCCGGCACTCGGGGGTTGGACCAGTCGGCAGACGCGTTACATGAAAGTGGATAAAAGCTAAATACTTGGATAAACAAGATCAAAAGTATCAAGGATCAATCAAACGTTTCGGCATAAAGTACATCTACAAGGATAAGTGCTTGGCTAGATTGGTAGCAACGGGGCGAACTTCTTTCATCAGGGCGGTGGCCTCTTCCTTATTGCATGCAAATCCCTCTCGCACGGCCTCGAGATCCATGTTGGGGAAGTTCGACTTCGCGATAGCTGAGCCTTGGCTGGCGCATGTCGTCGCTGCTTCCTGTGCCCAGACCTTGACCCGCGCAGGAATATTATCAAGACGAACCACAAAGATCTCGGCGTTTGACGGCAGCTCATCTTTGGGATAAAGGTACTGAAGTGTTGGAGCTATTCCTTTTAGAGCACAGTTGCAAAGCTCGTGGGCGGATTTCACCCTTTCATCAAAGACCTGGAATTGAGCCTTGGTCTTCTGCTGATAGGCTGCAGAACCAGTCGGATGTTACAAACCACTCAGGCTTCAGTGAGGCTGAGCCAAGGAGAGCAGTGATGGAAAGTTACCTTCCAGTTCTTTAGCCAACCTCTCGGCTTGAGTGCTGGCTTGGAAGACTTCTTCCTCCATGGCCTTCTGCCTCGCCTCCAGCGCTTTATGCAAAGGCAAGCTTTAAAGATCATTCTCCAACGAGCATTTTACATAAGGGTTTAGTATTGTTCGGGAATTGTTACCTCGGATGGTATTGAATTCTTCTACATGGCGGAATCGGAGTTCAGTGTTCTCCTTTCGGAGCTCCTCGATCTCGCCGCGGTACTGTGACTTAACCGCGTATAACGCGTTGTCAAACTCGTCGCGAGATTTTAGCTCGCCCACGGCTCTCCGCAAGGACATGGACTTCTGTCTGGACCTCTCTTTCATGCGCTGCATGGGAAAAGGAGGGGAGATCGGTGGGATTCTTTCGTGCAAAGCGGGAACTCAAGGCATGAAAGGGCTTTACCTTGAACATCTCGGCATTAGCCCTTGCCTTGTTTTCTAATACCTCCCATTCTTCGGCCTCCTTCTCATCATTGACCTCATAGCCTTCCATCTCCTTCCTACATTTTACTCGGAGGGGTGGAGTGTTGGCTTCGGCGGAGGGGCGAGGAATTTTCTCAATTTCCATATCTGAGCTCTCTGGAGCCGGGGCCGGGATCTTCCCCTCCATCGGCGAGATTGGTGAGTGGCAGGGGATGGACCAGAATCTTGGTGACGTGCTGCGCGCCGAGTTGGGACTTCCGCTGATGTGGGCTCGGCTTGGCGATCAAATTTTGGAGGTGCTGGAGCCGGCGTCTTGGTGCCACGTTTGCTCGGCATATCATCCATGATAGGTTTGCTATAAACATTTGAAGACCTTTCAAGACGCTGTTTCCTTTACAAATTGTGAAGAGACAGAATTGCAAGGGATTACCTTCGTGATGGAATAAACTTGGTTCCAATTCGGATGCCCGGATCACTTGGGCTGGAGCCGGAGGGCTTCTCCGCCCCCGTTGTGGCCTCCAGGCCAGCGGATTGGGAAGACGGAGGGCTTGGTAATCGCCCGGCCGAAGCTAGAGACGGCCCTGGCGCTGGGCGGCGGCGCCACAGGAGCGGGACGTCTTCATCGTCATCTTCATCCGAGTCCCTCAGAGCAACCCCTTTGCCTTTCTTGGCTATAGGAACATCAGCCGAGTCCATTGCAGAACGCTTGCGCGGTGCCTCCTTATGGCTCGGGGCCTCTGGGACTGGATAGGTGGAGAAGAACGCTGCGCATCCCTGCGTAAGTATTGGATCAGATTGATTGTAACACCATTCTGGCAAAACCATGACTAAGTTGAGAAGAATCTTTCGCTTACCGCTGGAGGAGGATTTGCTAGGCGATACGCTCCTGGACAATCTATGTTGACTATCTTTGAGCCCGGGGCGAAGAGCTCGATCACTCGGCTGATCACATCCTTATGCGAAATTGGATCTTACTTTCCCGAGTGGAGTCTTGGGGCCCCGAGTACTCAAAGGCGAGATGCACGGACACGGCGCAGCGTGTAGTTCAAAACTACGCCGATGCCGGTTAGCCCGGTGGATTTCAATCTGTTGAGGAGGACGAGAAGTTCCTTTACTTGGCTTCCTTCGCCCTTGGCGAGAGGAGAAGACCAGGAGGGACGGATTGTGGGGCATTCTCCGGAAAACGAAGGAAGGACTGGAGGAGAATTGGTGCAGTAAAACCACTCCGAGTGCCAACCTTTGTTGGAGGTCCTCAAAGGAAGATCGAAATAAAATTTTCTAGCCCCTTCCCGTAGTTGAAATCCCGCACCGCCTGCGGCTTTGAGGGAAGTCTTGTTGGGGAAGGTTTAAGGAGATAGAGATATCTGAAGAGGTCAAAATGAGTGGCGATCCCAAGAAAAGCCTCACAGATGTGGATAAAGATTGCAATTTGAAAGATGGAATTGGGGTTCAAGTGAGAAATCTCAATCCCGTAAAAATGCAATAATCCCCGGAAGAAAGAAGAGCAAGGAAGGCTGAAGCCGCGAAGAAAGAGGGACTCAAATACCACCACTTCGTCGGAACGAGGGGTGGGGTAGGACTCGCCGGCGGTGGCGCGCCACGAAGAGAACTCTTCGGAGGGGAGCACGCCGATGGAGATAAGTTTCTGTAGCCTCCGCTCGGTCGTAATGGACTTCATCCACTCCTTGCCGCTCTTGGTCGTCTTCGAAGCGACGGGAGATGGGGGGCCCTTGCAGATCGGATACGGTGGCGGCGGAGGATGCGACGGAGAAGAACCCTAGCGATAGAGTTCGCTAGGAAGGACTAGTAGACTGGCGCGAAAAGTGGGCAAGGTGAACTAATTTCGTTCCCCTGTCCCTAATTTATCACAATAGGCTACGTTTCGCATTCTGGGCCGGGCCTTTGACTAGCGTTGGATGCGACCTTTTCGAGACTACTCGGATAACCATTCGGGTGGCCGAGTGGTTCCTCCCGAAAGGTTTGCGTACGCGTTGGGCACCGACTTAGGAGCGCGTGGTTCTAACTACTCGAATGAAGCAATGTCGGTTGTGGATTCAAGATTAAAGCCAGAAGATCGACACGGGATTTCCAAAAGATTTTCATTAAGTGGCTCTTAGGCCTAATTACACATATTCCACGGCGTAGCACAATGAGCTAGGGCTCGCTGCTGGCTCGCGGAGAAGCAAAAGAAACAAAAGAAGGAAGATTACTCTGAAGGCCACTTCACATCGAGGATGGAGAAGACGAGTGCGTCCTTTAGAGGAGTGCGCACTGGAAAGAGTCGCGGATGGCCGCTAATCAGAACCCTGATGGCTCTCTGGGCAGTATGTTCCACGTAATCCCTTCGCCAGCGTTGCCATTCGGCAGCTACGGCGGCCGTGGCGGCGGTGATACGGGCGTGCTCCTCGGCGCAGGCAACTTTCCAGGGATCCATTGCGCTCGAAGAGAAGAAGGCGGAAGCTTTTGGGTTTCACTGAAGAAAGAAATCGAAAACTCGCAGATCGGATGTGAAGCAATGTGCTGCGTCTGGTTATCTTTTATACGCAGAGAAGTTCAAAGGGCACGCCTCGTAATTCGTTTTGAGCACAACAAAACCATCATGATGATGGGATGGAAGTAGATACGGATACGTTTCTCGGCGGAAGCGCGTGACGCTCCGACTGTGTGTGAAAGGCGCGAAAACTCTTCATCTACCTTAAATGGGCTTGGGCCAAATAAGCAAAGGGCGATCCCCTTAACAGACTTTCTTAGCACGCCGCTAACAGTGGCACTGTGTTAACATCGAGCATAATTCGACCTCGGTACATCCTGGAGGCCATATGACCGGAAGCGCCAAAATAAAAAATGTTTCATGGCATAGCCCATGTTGGGTCACTAGCCAGCTTCGCATGCTCAAAGCTGTGTGTTGGTGAAATTTGGGTACAGTTTCGGAGGTATGCCTTTCTTAAGGTCGCCAGTTATATACCGCTACCCAGATACGAATACCTCTTGGCCAAACAGTTCCCAATCGGTACGACCCTAGGGGCCACTGGCTGATCCCTTCTCTGGTCGGGATAGGTACCACTCGGCTGAAAGATGCGCCCCATGCTGGGCCGAGTGCTGGCTCTTACAAGTTGAGGCCAGGCGTCTGATGCTGATATACTTTGAAACGCTTAATTTACAGCATGCTGTAAGACGGAAGCTGTAATTGCGTGGCTTAAGGCATGCCCCATGCTGGGTCAATTGCCGCTTTCGCAATGCGAAGGTGTATGTCAAGTAGCCGAACTCATTAGTTGAGGTGGTGTGCCCAATGGGCCAAAAGAAGCTGGAGTTTGGTACTACCAATCCGAACATCGCTTCAACATAAAACTTGAGATTTCTTGAGTTATTCACAATCTCTTTTCATATTACAGGAGATATTGGCGAAACTAGTCGGCCAGACATCTGACTCGATCGTAAAGCACTCGGGGACTACTGTGGACTACATGGGCCCCGGGTATCCTCTAGAAGGCCCATGAGGGAGTAGATGGGGGACGACCCAAGTCGGCTGATTAGGGATGGAGACCACTCTGGTTACGTACGCCTTGAGATCCAAGGAAGTTCCCGAGAATATGATCAAGCTCCATGTAATTAATTAGGAGATCAATACCTGCATATCATGTAACGGCATAACAGAATTAGGTACCGTGTACCACGTACCGCCATGTAACTCTATCTCGTCCTACATTATATAAAGGGAGGGGGTAGAGGCCGTAGAAAACATCTAAACACAACATCGCATATACGCCATCATCTTGGTCATCTTGCATCCTGCACCTTGATCAAACATAATCCCAGAGCACAGGAGTAGGGTATTACCTCGGTGCTGAGGGCCCGAACCTATATAAATTCCCTGTCCTGTGCTACCATCTAGTTTGGTTCTTGCATACGCCCCGTACAAATTCATTGCTGACGGTGACCCCCGGTTAGTCACTAATCGACACCGGGCTCGGGCCTCAATCCGGAGCCTAGCCATCGGGCTGGGCCGGACCGGGCCTGAGGTTTTCGTGATTTAAGCCATGGACGGGTCGGGCCGTCGGGCTGGACTCGGGCCTGATTTTGGAGCTCGACGCACCGAGCCGGGCCGGGCTCGAGCCTAGTCCCACGGGACCAGGCTTTTCCAAGCCTGGAGCCCAGCCCAGTCCGACGTTTGATGAGGTCTAATGTGAGACTTTGCATGAGCTTGCTCTGTTATTTTGCTACACTCTGAACTTGCAATTGTCCTTCCGCTGTGGCTGGTTGTGGTGCTTAGCTACCTTCGATATAACATATAGAGGTTTCGTATGCACAACTATCTAGATCTTCAGTTGTTCTCAAGGACAGCAGGTGTTAATTTTCATAACACAAAAATTTATAGTGAAATTATGACCGTAAGAATTGTTTTTCTCCACAAATTGACAGGCGTGAGTGTGGGGTTCGCTCCATGACCCTCATAACAATTGGTCACTCACGTACGTCCTACATCTCTTGATATGCCTCTTTTAAGAAGTCTTCATCACAGTAGCCTGATCTTTGACTACTATAAAGCACAGCTCATATATATAGTACAGTATGCCACTGATCAGCATAGCCAGATCGCAAACGATTCGGTGTAAAACCATATTTGCGATAGTGGCAGGCCTACGATGGTTCCCCATCCACTACTAAGGAACAAGCTTTCTCAAGCGGTTAAAAAAAAAAGGATCAAACTTCTACAGGCGGTTTAATGCCTCAAAACAATCTCAAGCCAGAAAATGACCTCTAGAAGCGGTTGGCGGCACAATCCGCTTCTAAAGACCTAAAATCCTAAGCGGTTTGTGTCCCCAACCGCTGCTATACCTCTACAAGCGGTTGGGAACACGAACCGCTTAGGATGCTTGGCTTTACAAGCGGTTTAATAGCCCCAACAGCTTCTAGAGGCCCATTTTTCGAATAGATAAAAGGAAAGCTCCCCCATTCTATCAGATAGTGCGCGTGGGTGGGTTGGCTAGCTGTGTGAGGTGTGAGTCAAAAGGTTTTGGGTTCAAATCCCACCTCCTCTAATATTTATTTGCCTTTTTACACTCTATTACAAGCGGTTCAGTGATGCTCCGCGAAGCCTTTTTCCCTGGTAGTGATCGCATACAGCTCTATGTATGACATATGCTAACGAATCGTTTATGATGAGATAATGTCACAGTTAAGTCCGTTTAAATAACATATATATTAACATTTCGACCTTTCTATATATTGTTATTTTTCTTATCACTTGCCTTACATATAGATTATGGTTCACATAAAATATATAGAATAGTTCGACTCCTCCATCACTCTTCCTCCTCTTGTCTTCCTTCTCACCTATTCTTTTCTTTTTCTTTGCCTGAGTTGGAACGTTACCTCATCCAGTATATGAAGCCTCACCATCCTCGCTTAATTAGTGTTGGCCTCATACTCATGGTGACGGGCTCTCCTTCCCGAGGGTGGTAGACTATTCTCCTCAAATAGTACTCCCTCCGTTCCAAAATATAAGTCGTATTTTGACTCCACAAAAGTCTTTAAAAGTAGAGTTTGACTGTTATATTTCTCTATTATATATTATGAATTGTTACAATATAATATTGTATAAAAAAACGCTTTGAAATATGAACAATTTGGTACAACTTTGGTATACTAACGATGCATATTATTTGATTTATTTATGGTCAAAATTTACTAAGTTTGACTTTTCTCTGATCAAAATACGCCTTATATTTTAGAACGGAGGGAGTAATATATATGACCAATTGTACTATTCATTACCATGAACAATTAGATTTGCATGGAAAGAATACGGCTGCATCTAACCATCTAACAAATTACTTGATTATTAGTTTTGCGGTAACTCCATTGTTAGCTTTTAAAATGTCTATTCAGTTGATTTTTAAGACTCGCCAATAGGCTTGTTTGATTTTTAAGACTCGCCAATAGGCTAAGGTCATGTTCTTTTTGGCTTAAAGTAAATTTAAATTTTATCATTTTTGTACAAAGTAAATGGGGTAGTACTTTGTAGTCATTTTTGTGGGGTTTTAAATAGTTCTTCTTAGTGTTCCCAAATTTTTTTTTTCATAATTTTTGGACCCTCCAAAACCTCTTTTAAGGGGTTACAATTTTTTCAGATTAAAATTTTCAGCAACTTTTATCTGAAAATAACAAGGCCTAAATGTGATCAGTCAATAAGCTAAATAGTTGGGCGTCCACGCACTTGGGTGTTAGTTTTGCCCTGAGTGCAAATGCCAGTCAATAAACCAAATGAAATCATTATTGAATAAGGATCTATGGATCCTGACCATAGTTGAATTTAAGAAGATCATGCCTCATGGCAATGAGAGTGAATCCACCACCGCGCACTTGTGGGAGACGTGCGCCATGGCCATGCAACAATCTAGCCACCATCTGTTGTTGAGGGCCTCATGTCCATGACGATGGAATGAGCTTCCCTAGGTTAGTAACATGTCCCATGGCGATGGGAATGTGTTCGAAGCTGAACCAGGGATCATTCCCATGGCGATGGGAACTATTCCACCTATGGGTGATGAACCCCCGATCATTTGATCACATGGCGTAAATAACCTAGTACGTCTTTATTTTGTCAAAAGGCCAAGTCTTTATGTCTCATTATAAAGTATGACATATCTGGTTTAAAGCAAACAAAAGAACCTTGCCCACAAAAGAGCCTTTCATTATTATTTGCATTAGATGGGGTATTGGCTCGCGAGCGTGGTCTGATTGCCTCTCACCCTCGTAGCCACTCACAATTTTAGGAACTGATATATCGAGAAGAAGATAACCCCTACACCAAGACGGGGACTAGAAGGACCTCTGTTGCTAGCTTGCCTGATGAGTGGTTTGGCAAAACGACGGTTGCTTTTGTTCTAATGTTCCAAACTCAAGACTTGAGTTTCGCTTTTGATAATGTAATACTCCTTCCGTTCCAAAATATAAGGCGTATTTTGACTAGAGAAAAGTCCAACTTAGTCAATTTTGACCATAAATAAATAAAATAATATGCATCGTTAGTATACCAAAGTTGTACCAAATTGTTCGTATTTCAAAGCGCTTTTTGATACAATATTATATTGTAACAATTCATAATATATAATAAAAGAATCTAATAGTCAAACTCTATCTTTAAATACTTTTGTGTAGTCAAAATACACATTATATTTTAGAACGGAGGGAGTATTTGGTTTGACCGGCCCTAACTATGAGCCACACTAGATTTCAATTTTGTAATAATAAAACTCCCTCGTCAGTTTGGTTTTGTATCAGCTTGATGTAAAACTGTGTGGAGTTGGCTTGATCGTAAACTGACTCTATGTGCCCGTTGGTTCTCCTAGTTCCGCTTTGTGGACTAAACGGCCGGCGTATGTTTGGCTTATTTTTGGATTAATGCTGTCATCATTGTCGTTGAAGGTAATGATGTTTGATGAAATATGATGGTCTTCGATGTGGTGGAGCCGCAAATTGGTGTGATGGAGCTGCTGATGCTAAGACTCAATGATCGGATTATGTATATGTGCTTGTTGGTTATATTTATGTATTTATTAGTCATGTATTTTGGGTGTGGATTAGTATAGTTATGGGGAGGTAGTGTCGAGATTTGTAATTTTTGTTAGAGATAGCAATATTTTAAATTTGGTTAGGTTGGGTGTTACATTGCAGACGCCATCAGACAAGCTACAGCATACATATAGCATCTACTTGTGTGTTTCACTTGCCATGATTTCTGAGGCAATGTATGGGCACTTCGCAAATCTTCGCGTAACCTTGTTTACACAATAGGTAGTTAGTTCATCACCAGTACCGCATCACCACCCAGCTAGATAGCCTAATTAATTAATCTGGTTTCCAACACAAACTTGCGTGCATGTGCATCACTGTCGCAATGGCACCGGCACGGCCTTGAGCGGCGTGACCATGTTGAGCGACGTGCCGAAGTGGTCCCTGATGTCCACGTCGCACGGCCGCATCCCGGCGGGGAGCCTCCACTCGAAGGCGTGCAGCAGGGAGGCGAGGATGAGCGTCACCACCCTCGTCGCCATCGGCGTGCCGGGGCACGCCCTCCGCCCGGCGCCGAACGGCATGTACCCGGGCCAGACCTTGCCGGCGCGGAAGTCCGCCTCCGCTGCCCCCAGGAACCTCTCCGGCACGAACGCCTCCGGCCGCGGCGCCCACGACGCCTCGTCGCGCATGATGGCCCAGACGTTGACAATCAGCTTGGTGCCCTTGGCAACCGCGAAGCCGCCGACCTCCGCGCCGTCGGCCATGGCCTCGTGCGGCATCAGCAGCGGGCTCGCCGGGTGCAGCCGCATCGTCTCCATCACCACGGCACGGAGGTACGGCAGCCGGCTGATGTCGGACTCGTCCGGCTGCCGCTTTGCCCCGAGCGCTTCCTCCAGCTCGGCGCGGACTTTCGACATCGCCGCCGGTTGCCGGAGTAGCTCGGCCATCGCCCACTCCACCGTGATCGAGTTCGTGTCCGCCCCGGCTACGAAGAGATCCTGGCCACATGAAATGTTTCTCGTTGGTTTGGATTAATTTGTGATGATACTTGATACTAACACTATTAATAGAAAAAAATTGCATTGTAATCCTTCGGCACCTTTGACTTAGGCCTCCGAACTTTTGGTTTACTTTATCGGTCTTTTAAACACGTCTCCGTATGCACGGTTACCTTATAAACCATTAGAGCACTCACTAAAGAATAACATGACTGCTTAGATGGTAGTTAACCACTGAAATGGATGCCATGTCGCCATCAAACGTTGACATGGATAGCCAGATGTGCGAAATTCAAGGATGAGGTGAAATTCATTTTTTAAAATATTATATTTTTTTAAAAAAACTACTTTCATTGTTTAAGAGTCTAAACTTTCGTTTTCAAAATTCTTGATTTTAAAACCTATGAAATTTTGAAATTTACCTTTTCAAAATCAAACTCCAAATTTGAAATTGAAATTATCGAATCTGAAGTTTTGGCGTTTGAATTTTCAAATTGGAAATATTTTAGAGACTATAACTAAAATTGTTGAAATTTTAAAGCTTGATTTTCAAAATATGTTTAGTTTAAAATTTTTGAAGTAAATTTTATACCATTCTTAAATTTATTGAACATGTGGCTAGCTACTTAAATTTTAGTGGCCACATGATATCCACCTCAGCAGTTAACTACCGCCTAAGCAACCACATCATCGTTTGTTGGTTTTCTTTTAGGGTATTGTGCAAAGAGAGACAAGATTGGTGGAGGATAACATAAAATGCAAGTTTGAAACTTAATTGAGAATTGCTGCAAGTTCTGAGACTACAGTGCAACGTTCTCTTATTAATTTTTTAAAAAATTTTAAAAGCAAGCAGTTTGATCCAGCTAGGATCTTGGACGGCATGTACATTAATGGTGGTGGCGTTCAATAAACAATTGATATGAGAAACCTACAGGTCAGATTCTGATTCTCAGTGCTTTCTGTCCCAAAACGATGGCGATATGTTCAAGTCAACACAATGGGCAGCTCCATATAACATACTAATACAACTAATACAATATAGATTAATTTTTGTGAGAATAATTATTGCGGGATCCGGTGATTCGGTTTCATAGTTATAAACCACCCTTGAATAAGACCCAAATATTTATTGACCCCCTTAAAGACTCGTATGCGGGTGGTGGTTAATTTTCATAATAAAGCATTCCATAATATACTAATATAGATTGTTTTTTATGATTTTTCAGAGGGATCTTGGTGGCTTTGTGAGATTTGTGGCACCTAGTGGTGCAAATATAGTGGACATTTTTCAACAAATCCAATCAATTCGGATATTATTGGTTTTGATAATTCTATAAATATATGGCCCCTTTGCAGATACGTACATGAATACTATACGACGAATACATTGGAGCAAAAATATAGGTAGTATCTCATTGGATACTACCCGAGTACGGCACCTACCTATACCGATGGCAATACTAATCTATATAGCTTGGTTTCAATCACAAAGGTAGCTGTATAACATTGGACTTGCGGTGATCCACCTCAAATATCCTTGACTATTTGCAAATTTTCTTCTATAATATTTATAGTTCGATGCTATTTCCTAGTCTATGTTTTCATGTACTCTCCGAGGAAATATATGTTCTGGTCTATATATGACATTATATTATCCGTATTCATATTTAACATTTTTCATATCTATATCTATATTTTGCACCATTTGTATCCAATCTGTATGTGAGAAAAGAATAAGTATACATATATAATATTGTTGATATTTGATCCCTTTGCATGCCTGGTGACAATCACCTGCCCAATATTAGTTAACCCTAAAAAAACTACATGAAAAAATTTATAGAAGTAAAAATAAAATATCCAAACAAAGAGACAAACTGAAAAAACAAAAACCAACTTTCTAGCATGGCAAATTAGTCGATCAACAGAAAATTGAAAAATGGATGCCATATTTTTTCAAGGAAAAATAACTAAATTTACACTATCAAATTAAGTGGATAAATAGTTTCTAATAATTGAGAAACGCATTTGCCTACTCAAAGTCAAATAAGAAGACTAAATCCAATTTTCAAGACTTGTAATGCTCTACCTTATATTTCCCAAGGTGAGCCGTTAGTGCACGTTTGTTGCTAGCTCTAAAACTCTAGTACAGCCCCAAATTCACTGTCCACGGACCCATATGAATAGCATACCTTTACTGAGAAACACAACGGTTTAAAGTATAAATTAGTCCCAGCCAAAAATAAATATTTAGAGTATTATCACATAGTTGTACAGATCTATCCACAAAAACTTAAATCTTAGTGCCCACTTTTATATACACACGAATGCATTGTAGGAAATTTGTGAGGTTCAAGTTGTTGTACAACTCTATCCACGAAGACTCAAAAGGATTGTTTGGTTAGAGGGAATTAGAGGGAGAGAATGAGAATTGAGAGAGGTGGGCTGCAAAATCTCTTGATTTGCTGGTGGGAATTGAAGTGGAGAATGGGAGTTTATAACTTAAACGGAGAAAATTCACTTCCCTACCTCACTTCGGGATTCAAATCTCACTTAATTCCCATGTCCTTTCCTATTCCCATTCTTGCCAAACAGGCCCTTTGCCTACTCACTTTATACACATCTGAGTGCATTGTAGGAATTTTGCAAGAGGTCCCCGAGTTTATCCTAGACATGCATCCTTCACTAAGGGTATATCCAATGCTATACTTATCCGTGCTCTATTCCATCACTATTCATCCACTTTGAATTATTACTCTACTTCTTTATAAAATTTTCCCTCGTACATTTTAATTTCTACCCTATTACTACCGTGTTAGGCACGTCACAAATGGACAACAAATGAAAATAGTATTGGACATGCTCTAAGATCATGCTTGATTCAAGGCTAAATTAATTGGATTAACCTCAATCCAGCTAGGTTAGCTTATCTCATATTAACCCAAAATTTCTATTTGGTGGGTTAGTGCCTCAGTAGAGAGGAATAAGTCATCTCACAGGTTCTGCTTGGTTTGCTATCTCTATGTTAACGGGATAAATAGTATTAACCAGATTAACTTAGTTTTGCTTGACTCAGAGGTGTTAGATTCACCCCTGACCCGGAACTAATGCAGCCTAGATAATCTCACGCGTGCGGCATGTGTGTACGGTAATCGGTCCGGAAACATTTTTTTCATTTTTGAGTAACAAGTGGAGTGATAAGTAATATGCGGAAGCTTATACATACCACAAGAAAAGACCTGATGGTTTGAAGGCTGAGCTGATCCACTGAATGAAGCTGTAGTAGCACGTCCAAGAAATCCTCCTTCCTTTCGGCGCCGCTGGCGTTGAGACGGCGGCGGATGATCGCATCGAAGAACTCAAAGAACCTCCTCATGTGCTGGGCAGTGCGGCGGCGGCGGCCCTGCAGGTCGAGCGCGGAGAGCACGGGGAAGAGGTCGGACAGGTTGGGCTTGGTGACCTCCTCGACCATGTCCCTGACCAGCATCTCCAGCTCCTGCGCGCGGTCCGAACTCAGGTCGGCGACGTCCTCGGAGAAGAGCACGTTGGAGACGAGGTTGAGCACGCACGAGAACACGACGCGGCCGACGTCCACGGTCTCGCCGGCATGGCCGCGGAGGAAGCGGACCAGCTCCCCCACCTTCGCCTCCCGCACGGCGCGCGTCGCGTCCAGGCCGCGCGCCGAGAAGAGGTGGGTGGTGCACACGGCGCGGAGCCGCTTCCACAGCGGGCTGGTGCTCGGCAGCCACAGGAGGGAGCGCTCGTGGACGCCGAGCGCGCGCCCGGCGTCGGTGACGGACCGCGCCGCCAGGAGGTGGTCGTACCGCTGCAGGACGTCGCGCGCCGCCGCGGCGGAGGAGGCGACGATGGCGGTGGTCGTGCCGAGCTTCAGCGACATGATTGGGCCGTACGTCCCGGCGAGCCTCGCGAGGGCGTGGTGGGGCTCGCCTTGGACGTCGAAGACGTTGCCGAGGAGAGGGAGAGGCGCCGGGCCCGGCGGCCGCCGCGCTTTGCCGGAGCTTGCCTTTGGATTGTTTTTCGCAGAGGCGAAGACTTTGTAGAGCACGCAGGAGGCAAATGACACGTAGAGAAGCCATAGTATGGTTGAAGCTTCCATTATTAATTCTTAGGAAGCTAGATATGGGCTATTGGTGGAGTTGATTGAGCAGTATGATCATATATAGTGGCGCACCTGATTAGTTATCCGAATTGAATTTGGTAAGGGTGCTTATTTATTAGGATGATTATTTGTTTAGGCGTAAATGCTACATTTTTTAAAATCCATATATAGGCTAAAAGCAAATTATCACAAAAATAGACTCCAGAGTTTGAGAAAAAAAAGGATATATAATCTACACTCCTAGAGTACCGACATAATTTTGCTGTTTGTTTTGCATTCCTTTCTTACCAAAAGCTATATATAAGAAGACCCGAGAAAGCTTATTGTAACAAATTAAAAACAAGTTCTACTCCGCACTGCCTTTTTTATTAAAAAAAATTGACATAAGCACGAGCACGGCTTCCAATCCTGTGGGAACTTGTTGAATTGCCCAGAGGTGGGATCGATTTCCCGGTCTAAAAAGTCTAAATCCAAATTTGAATTTAGAACTTTTAAAGAATATGAAAGATTTCTAAAATAGTATACATACATAGGAACACAATGGAATTTTTTTTTTCCAAACTGACACTCCATTCGTGCAAAAAACATGAACTTGTATCCAACAAAAAATGAAAATAGCAAAGGAAATTGTAAAATGGCTCTTGGGATTAAAACAAATGCATCGGCCTTGCTTATTTGGCCCTGCTCCCCTTACTAAATTTCCCACAATTTTCAATAATTATATTTGTTATTCCCTATTTCCCTCTATTTTCTAGAAGCTAACGATTTCTCACCAAATTTGGATGAATTCATAAAAGAATTAGACAATTTCCTATAAACCCCAGCAAATTCCATTCAAAACACCTGCTTGGTTTCCCTTCCGATTCTCGTTGAATCGAATGATTTTCTAGTTGATTTCATTTTGATTTCTCGGTAAACTTCAGTATTTCCCATTTTGGGCCCGCTCTGGGACATTCAAAATTCAAAATACAAGTTTAATAGAGTTTTAACGTGAAATCATAGGAAACCAAAAATCTATGGGGAGATAGATTTGACTAGAAAACGATTTTTGAAGCCCTAAGCATGATGCCATCGTTTCCAAAGAGAGGAAGCAGTATTTACAAGGGAAGAAGCAATACTTACAAGAGATGGATCACTTCATCCGACATGGTCAACCCCTTCGCCCCACCATAGCATGCAACTTAGATTTTTTAAGTTTTCCAACAGATGTCAATGCCCAAGTTTGGACATGATTATGGGAAACTATTGGTATGCTTGAAGGGAAAATTGTTAAAAAATCAGGCTCTTTCTAAATATATGCTAGATAGTATATATGCTGCGATCATTGAAGCAACTCAGCCACGATTGTATGAAGCATTGAGCCTAAGGGAGAGGTGTAGCCTGGAGGTTGACCTGGAGAGCTTGTCAAATATGGAGTACACACATAGGATTATGCCCCGCAAAGGTGGTCAACCATTTCTTGGGTGTTATCAAACCTAGCAACTTGATTTGTGAGGCCAACCTTTTCTTGGAAAACAGTTTTTTAGACCTCCAAACGAGCGATGGAAGTTCGAGGAGATGCTCCCTTGAAACTTAAGTAGGTAGGCCATCTAGCCATGTAAATGTTGCCAGCGATGCCCCTCTTGGAGATGTCAATCGTGGTGCTAAAAGTGACAATGGAGAAATCCATAATTGCAACCAAAGGTCGACGAATTCATGAAGTTGTTGTGTGGTACTAAGATGTTGGCTTGTGTGGATCAAGATATCATTGTGGATCTCTATATGCAGCGAGCAGTTGTTCCTCCTCATAATGTTGTGGTAATGTATTGTTCATGTTAATCCCATCACATCTAATGGGGAAGGTTGTGCACTTTGTCCTGGTTTATGTCTAGACATGAGGCCTCTTGGACAAGAAGCAAAAGAAGATGGTGGCATTATTAATTAGCATAATAGAGACCTGCATCTATAGGTAATTGCAAGTACCAATTAGTGAGATGAAACCTTCCTTTGAAGCCAGGTCCATAAATTACTGAATTGGGTAGAGAGCGATGATGAAGAGCAATGGTGAAGGCCTCCGCTACCCCATGTACCCCTCTGGTGCACTAAGTCTAACTCCAATTTGCCATTTAAAACAATTGAAAATCAGAGGAGTTGAGGAGAATGGATACCCACTACTACCATTTTTTACCAAAGCGAAGCTTTTGAAGCTCTAAAAGATAGCCTAGGGCATAGTATACACAAAGTTATTTTAGATGTAACAAGTCTTAATGAACACACTTTGGTAATGTGAGATGATGGAATAGAAATGAGGAGCTAATCGGTTGGTCAAGAGCTTGGAGAAAAGATTGTGGGGATTGATCTCGGACTTCTATGTTCATGATTTGTAATGTGTTTATCTCTAATAAAGTAGTGTCCTGATTGGGGACAACTCAATCCTATTTTGTTTCGGTCCCCTGTTGCACAACAATATATAAGGGGAGAGGGGGCTATCAGCTATGGTTGACCTTATGCTTAAATGGATCATGCCAAAACCCTAACTCTGCACACCCTATCCGATCTTGCTACTTCAATGCTGGAGTAGCAGAAAGACCGTCGTTGTGTTGTTGCTGCTCTAGGTGACACTATTAGATATGTGGAGGAGGATATTGACGTGGTCATCACTGCCTACAACGATTCTAATGCTCTTTCAAGGTCGATGCTAATACTTCCGTTGTCATCATGTTCATGTTAGTATTAGGCAACTGATTATGTCAGGCGATGTGCTAACATAAACTACCAACATTGCATTAGGCTGATAGGGCTAAAGTTTGCCGGATTGAAAAATATCTCTCTTTTTTTTCCCGATAGATCTACACTAATTTTGTATGAAATAAATCCAATGCCGAGTGAGAGATGTTTTGTTTTATGTGTGAAATGTCAATTTTGCATCCTAGTTCTGAAGGAACTCTTTTCAAATTTACATCAAAACCTTTTTTGTTTTCGGAAACCATGGAACTAAAGATAACCAAGAGACTGATCCGAGGTATATATACATGCACTTCAGATACGAGATTTCATCGAAGCTTGCATTGACCGTGAGTTGCATCAGAACAAGATAATGAAAAGATAATGTTGAGTATCTATTGAGTATCTATGTGGTTGAATACGTATGCCGTGGAAATAATTCTTGTTAGTATTAAAAATTTAAATGCGTGAAGGTGGAGCTAACACTGGCCATTGGATGATCCAAGTGGCATGGCAACTTGTGTGGTGCCCTTGACGTTTCTATTCCCGAGCGGCTACAAAAGAAGAGGGAGATTTACAAAAGCATACTAGCTAGTGAGGCACCGAGGATACTCTGCATGACAGTTTGGAATATACATAGCCAAACTTTTGAGACCTTACCATATATGGACATTTCTCAAAAATATCTAATTCAAATATCAAAAAAAGTCTATATTACACGTTGAACTATAGTGTTTCATCTACTTAAACCCCTAAACTATGCAACCAGATATTCTATCCCATGAAATCGGAAAAAAAGGGTGCAAATAACCCCCTGAGGCAGTTTCATGGGTGGTTTTACATACGTAGCACATGAGGTGTTAGTCTAGTCACAAAAGCATAAATGGAAATGGATATTAAATAGATGGGACCTACTATGATGATATCATCTTCTCCCCTCCTCTCGCTATCTCTCTTCCCTCTTCTCTCTCCCGTTTCTCTCTTTGCCTCCTCTCCAATCCACCGGCCAGCCAATGCCTCCACCCTCCTTCATCATCTACCGCCACCGCTGACCCTACGCATGGTCGCCATGCGTGAGTCCACCATCGGGCCCATGGACAACTAGGCCGTGAATGGGATGCCGCCACCCTTTGGGTTGATGAACACCTAGAGGCAGCTCCTTGCCTCCCCGTCATGGTCTCGCACCGCCTCCCGCCGGCCGCGTGCCACCTTCCTTTCATGGCCGGGCACCTCCCTCATGGCCATGTCCCGCCTCCTTGCCGAAGTCGCCCGCCTCTCCGCCATGGCCGCGCGCCGCCTACTTGCCCAGGCCGCAATGCCACCTTCACCTTGCCATTCGCTGCCCTCCTTGCCGGCATTGGGTGGTAGGGGTAGAAAGGGAAGTAGTGATTTGAGAGGTGAGCTCAGGGGAGAGGGAGAGAAAAGAGGAGAGAGGTAGAAGAAGCGGAGATGAAAGAGATGACATATGGGCCCATAATACTATGTATGCTTGTTTATATGTGTCTATGCTGATGTGACACAGCACGGTGGCAAAACCATATCCGAAACCACCTCGGGGTGTTATTGCATCTTTTTTCCAGTTTCGCGGATTAGAACACCTGATTTCATAGTTCAAGAGGGTATGGGTACGAAAGATCCTAGTTAAGGGTACAATATAAATTTTTTCCAAGAATATATATGAAAAATCATAGTCATCGATTTCTCTTGAAAATTAAGTACCTTGCGATCAAAATTGTACTTTTGGTGTCCGTGATTCCACGTCGATGTCCAAAATGGCACGGATAGTACTATAAGATTATCCTATGCTGCAGAAACAAAAGCTGAGCCTTTTTTTTTTTGAAGCAACAAACGCTGAGCCTTCTATACAGAACTTGTATACTAGATTAAATAGCTGCCGAGGCGCGCGCCATGCATGCAGTGCATGTTATGGCCTTATAGGTTTGAAAAACCGGCTAGTGCTCGACCCTCGATCATTCTGATGCCTCTGACTTTGGAGCACAGCTAGCAGCAACATGTTCTACTCCTGCCGTGCCGCCGCACGTCCTGATTGATCGCGTGATTGGCCGGTCCGAGGATATTTGATTCGGATTTGGATGGGTTTTCATGTGCGGGCGCTAGGTGCAACCACGCAGGATGCAGCGGCGCACATCCTGCCTCCCCGTACGTGGCACCGGCACCGCACCATGAGCCAGCCATCAAAGCTCTCCCGGTTCTTTTGAAAAGCCGGAGTGCACGAGCACGAGCGCGAGCGCGAGCGCGGCGGCTGGCGACTCGGCGAGGGCAATACAATACGCGCCGCCCGGGCGCGGATATGGTGGGTTAGTTCCCAGATTTGCGCCGGCGTGGCGGGCCAGTCCGGTGATGGCGTGGAGGCGGAGGCGGAGCTAGGCGGTGCGCGTCGCCAGTAAACAAGTGAACACCCGGAGCTCGTGGCCGCTATCCGAGGCGCAAGCGAGGGTATAATATTCAGGGCGAGCCGGCGAGGGAAAGCGACGCCGGCAGTGAGGTGAGGTACTGGCTACCGGCCGGTAGCACTGGCAGGGATAGCAAGCAGATCATACAGAGCATGCATGATGCAACGGGATATATGGAACGCTGGCCGCCGGCCGGCCGGCCCCAGCTAATCAGGTACGTACGTACGTTTTCTGCTCGACATGGTGCACCGTGCACAGGCCACGAGCCTACGTACAGCAGGTTTCAATATACTCCCTCCAATCATAAAAAATAAGTTGCCGTTGACTTTTAACACATCTTTAACCATTCGTCTTATTTAAAAAATTATGTAAGTTATCATTTATTTTATTAATGTTTTATCATTGAAGGTACTTTAAAAAGTACTAATATTTATTGATGTTTGCACCAAATTTTTAAATAAGATGAATGGTCAAAGACGTGACCAAAAATCAACGGTGACTTGTTTTGATGACTGGAGTTAGCGCTCAGGAGGAGCATGAGCTACCACCGATGGAGTGATGACCGATGAGGCTGTGGTCTGCGCCTGCTTCTAGTTCGATCTGGGGTTCACCGAACAAGAAATTCGAGAGCACGTACGTATGACCCAAAGCTAAACTCGAAGTTATTCGTGGGCACAAACGTGTGCCTCTATATATACCCAAACCTAGCTAGCAGGTACCCACACGTAGCATCGATCATGGGTACTCAAACGATTTTCTCCTTCCATCCGTTCTTTTTTGTTTGACATTTTTGACTTTTGCACATGTCTTTGAGCATTCGTCTTTTTTTTAAAAAAAAATGTAAATATTATCTATTTTGTTGTGATTTGTTTTATCAATAAAGGAACTTGCATGACTTTTTTTTTTTGCATGTTTGCACTAAATTTTGAATAAGACAAATGGTCAAACGCGTGTCCAAAAATTAAAGACGTCGAACAAAAAAGAACAGAGGGAGTACATGGTTGCAAATTTGTTTAATTTAGGGTGTATTTGGTTATCTGTATGAGATGGTTCTTGTAAAGAATGGTCCAAAATTTATGGTTATCCATTTGTTTAGTTGGGTGAATCGTATCAAATCATCCTAAGGCTATTCTCAGTGTAAAGTATCATATTTCAATATCCAAGAATGACACATAGGATGAAAAGTACGATACTGTTAGAAAGAAACACCATCTACAATGCATGATACCATACTCATATTTTTAAAACAATTAATTTGTGTGATGTTGTGTCTATGAGAGTGGACCCATGGCATTGGATTTTGTGATATGGTCTAAGATATCGTGTCAAAGCAGTATCTTGCTCAAGATACAGCTTTCTTCTCCCTCCTATTAAATGTTGTGCCACATCAGCAAAAATTCCTATGTGGCATCTCATTAATGAGTATAATACTACCCATTGGGAATAGCCTAAACAGTGGGATATAGAAAACGAGAATATTATCTCAATATGTTGTATGGCTCCATTCGCTCGATTCGGTTGAACGACAACGTACAACTTTCTCCCACAAGCTGTCATTTCATCTTAATTATTTTTTATTTTTTAACATAACAAATTTAAAATAATCTAATTCTTGAATTTGAAAATATGTTTGAATATTGAAAATTTTGATTTGAATTTTCAATCTAGCTTGAATCTTGAATTTAAAATCCAATTTGTGTTTTAAAATAAAATTTTAAATTTAAATTTGAATTTGGGTTGATTTTGATTTTATAATCGGTTTGAATTTTCAAACTAGCTTGAATCTTGAATTGAAAATCTGATTTGAGTTTTGAATTTGAAATGTGTATTAAATTTGAATTTCATTTGGACGTTTGAATTTCAAATTCAAAAGTTGATTTTAATTGGAATTCAATTTAAAATTCAAATGTTAAATGTAGTTTGAATTTTAAATTTGATTTGAATTTTCTCAAAAGTCGTGCGTACGGTTGAATTTTCTCAAGACATAAAATGTTATTTGATGATACTTGAATACTCGGGTCATTCAACATCATCACATACGAGAACCAAACAAAATCTTGTATAATCGCATTCAACTAACCAAACATTTCGCTTAAATTATACCGTAAAGAACCATCCCATTCAACCTGTACCATCCCATATAGATCCAACCTAATACAAACGACCAAATACACCCTAAATAAACCATTCAAACCCATAAAAAATTATAAAGTACTACGTCATTTGATTTATATAAAAAACAAATTTTAATGTTAACTTAAATTTTTAAGAAAAAAAGGTCTAAGTATTTATTATAAACTCACCAGAAAGACCCTCTATTCGTTATATGTCCACCCAACTACTAATTAAACCATACATATGTTGTATGGGCTGCTCTATGTTTTTTTTGTTTGGGCTCTCCATGAATACAAACTTGAAATCATGTCTGAATCTAAACCCAAGGCCTGAACCAAAAATTCATTGATCGAAATTGAGACCTAACTCGCCTATATCATGGCATCTCCAACGATGCCAAGTCAGCTAGCTATAAGATTGTCAAATCAGTTTTTTACATATGTGGAGGAGGAAAAGAGGGAAGGAGAGAGCTCTTAACGAAAAGATAGCCTATGGTGGATTATAAGGTGCATGCACACTATTATATATGGGTCCGAATGAATTTTAGAACCAATACTATATCTAGTATCATTGAAGATGTTATCCTATCTCTAGATGATAATGTCAATTTCTTATGCCAGCACTATTGGAGATGCTAGGCCAAGTGTGTTTTTTTTTTGTAATCGGGTATGCAGGTATATTTGATTTGAAAAAATAAAAAATAAAAAAGTTCAGAAATTCCAAAAGTCTGTCGTTGGAAGCTGGTTAGATAGATAGCTTTTCTGGGCTGTGGGCTGTCTGGCCCATTCTTGATGGATTCGTTTGGCGCGAGGTTGTGTGTGACAACCACCTCTACTAAAAAAACCCCTGTGATGGTAGTTCTATTCAAAGAATTCGGAAACGCTATTTTTGCGGCGCATCAATCCAAATTCTAACTACCGAGTACCGACCAGCTTTGGCGCACTCCTTCCTCCCGCAGAAGACGCCATAGCTTCTCCCGCGCTTCCCCTTCCCAGCTCCTCTGCACAGCACCGCTGTTCCCTTCCCCCACACGACGCCGCCCCTGCCATCCCTGCTTGTCGCTGGAGCTGCTGTTCAACCCTTCTCCTTTCTCAACTCCTGCCGCCACTGATGCTGCCACGCGTAATAGTGATGATAAAACTCCTATCCAAGCTTCGCAGTGGGCCAGGGATGACCAAATCTAGGCGCAGCGGCAGTGGCAAGATCCACACGCGCGAAGCATTGATCTTGATGACCATATAATTGAGGAGTATAAAGTGGGGCATGTAATTCATATACTAGAAATGAATTACCTGCTTCTTCAAGATGTGTATCCAAATCCTTAGCCATCTTTGAGCCATCCACCACTACGTACCCCTATAGTGCCTATGTATATTATACATCCTAAATGACAACGCCGAACACCTGTGATGAGCGTGATGAGCTCTGTCAGAAGAATAACATCCAAAGTAAGCAGTTCGAAGTCCGTTTCTTGCCAACTATTATATTTCATTCATTTGTTATTATAGGAAATTATTTTGTTAACTAAAAAGCCAAAAGAAACAAGGAATGAGACAATCGCATCATATAAACCTTGTATGACAAATATTTCTATGTTTTCATATATGTTGTTATTGTTGTCCTTTTGTAGTTCGTTGCAACGCACGGGCAATCAACTAGTGCTAGAAAATGCAAACACAAGAAGTAAAGAATCCTTGGGCCCCCGGCTGCATGACAGCGATGAATGTGATGTGGACCCTGTGGTTGAATGGCTAGTTTCAATGTGGGCCAAACATCACTGGGTCACCACCAGACCACCGATAAACATGTCAAAATTTCTTATGCATTGAAACTATAAAGTCGTTTCAAGAATTTGTAGCATTCGGTTTAGCTTTGTGGCATTCCCTATCATGAAGTCGAAAACAGATTGAGCACCCTTTCAACGAAGCATCGTGATTGTTTGTTATCATAACTTTTTCCATTCGGGAGCATTGGTTATAGGACACTCCTTACATTTAGGGAAAAAATTTATACACCGGAAAGTTTGTTGATCTCTTTCGCACCATCACATTGTCATTTTAACACATTTCATGTCCTGCCTTTTTCTCTTCTATACCATTGTTGACCGATCCATGACATAATTGCAAAAATATGATTATGGCTCTACATTTTTTATGTGTTACAAAATTAAAAAATTATAAAAATATGAAAAAAAACACTATGAAATAAGAATTATGTCTACTCAAATATGAAAGGCTTTAATTTTTAGGTGGATGTATATTTTATTTAAAAAATAATGTACTTTGTCTCATTAAAATGAGAGCAACAAAATAGCAAGTGCACAAAATTATAAGAAAATTATAAACTTTTAACAAGTAGAAAATGATTTTACATAGATGCACAAATTTGAATAGCTCATTTTGGAGTTCAAATGATGGAGATACAATGTTTCAAATTTTAAATCTAGAAATTGTGACAAGTGTGTTTTTGGCATTAACCAAAGCTTTCCAATTGTTGAACCAAACAAACATAACAACAAAGGCATAGAATGGAAAGACATAAAACTAGATAGCATACAAGTTTTGGGTGGCAATGTGATAACATAGAAGGGATCATTAACAAACTCGATCTTTGATGGAATACTTTTTTTATTTTCATTTATCATTTGGTGCTAATGACATGTAGGTAGAGTCTCACTTGCCAGTGACTTATGAAATAATATGTAAACAATTGTGGTGCCCTACAACAATTTTTAATATCTATGTAATATTCATATGATGCACATATATAGGATGTAAGCATCTAGGCCCCTGATTTTAAGTTTATTCTTTCTATGTGGAGTTTTGGTATTGATGAAGAACTTAATATTTTCATTGGCCCTCTTGAGCATTAAAGACTCACTTTGGTCACTTCCTTCTGTATGACATCAAGCTTTAAAGATAAAATTAAGGACTCTTATTGCACGTTTATGAGGCTTGGGAGATGAATCAAGCCTCTAGCTAGGTTATTTCTTTCTTTATAACCATACTATTAAAGGGGGTTTTACTCTTGCCCATCTTGGATATGGGATCTATCTCTCTTCCTAGAACAGTTTGGAGCAAACTATCTTATAGCCAAGTCCTAATTCTCTATAAACAGTGAGTTTTCCATTCACGTCGTACACACTCTGTTTCTCAACCCTTGGTTTGGCACTATCTAGTAAAAGCCTATTCACATCGTATCAGTCCACCGTGAAGCTCTTGTTCCAGCGCTCATGTTTTTGAAAGCCCAAATTGTGATAAGTTCATGTCGGACTAGTCCAACGTGTACTTATCTTGTGCCCTCCTTTTGTCTCGGCTGTGAGCGGACATGTCTAGCTAGCACACACTTGCTCTTAGACTTAGTTGCTTCTCCACTAACGTCGGATCACCCAAATAAAATTATGCTCACGACGGACTAGACCGGCGCAAGTCATTTCTCATGTCGGACCGGTCTAGTACAAACGTATTTTTGTCTGTTTGTTTTATTTCTATTTTTTGGGTGGCCTGACGCTCAAGGGTATCTCTCTGTAGCTTTTTTTGGAAGCTTCTTTTTTTGCTTTCCCGACAGCTGGTAGGTGTACCTAACAGTTGCTAGGCTTGGAATTGGCATATATAAGCTCAGTTCTGGTCATTCCTTTGTAATCCTTTTCACAAAAGCTTCCATTGAATTCCTACGACCACTTCGCCTGTGCTTCAAGCACAAATAAAGCTTGCACGGTGCAAACCCATACTTTCATTGCAAAGGTTTTGGACATACAAAACTTGATTGTCCAAGTCAATGTGCTCTCGTTTTTCATGAGGATGATGAGTATTCGTCGGCTAGTGATATTGAGGATGAACATGCTTTAGTCGCAGGTAATCCCGTAGGTGAGGATAATTCTAAATGATAGTTATATACGCCTACACCAATCGTGGGATTGAAGACCATTGTTGTTCTACGTGTGCTTAATGTCCAACCAGAACGTCTTCAACAGAGCCAAAGGTATAATCTTTTCCAGCCAAGGTTTGTCATTGATGAATTTGCCATGCTTGTTATTATTGATGGAGGAAGTTGTAACAATTTTGCTAGTGTGGCATGGTCGAGAAGCTTGGCTTGGCCACATCTCCACATCCACACATGTACTGCATTGAATGGTTCAACTCATGTGGTTAACTCAAGGTATCTAAAACTGTTCGGGTACACGCTTCTCTTGGTTCTTGTCATAATTATATAGATTGTGATGATGTACCTATAATTTAGATGATATTCATAATGGTAGGTCTAATCAATATAACTTCATTTTTAAGGGCAAGAAAATCGTGTTGGTACCTATGTCTCTGGCTGAAATCTTCTGCTAAAATAGCAAAATCACACCTTTGAGTCACAAAATTAAAATGGTGTCGTGAGTGGAAAACATAACATGTCTTAATTGTGACCGTCATGGTGGTCTAGCAACCACTGGTCTTCTAGGTACTGTCATGGTTGGTAGCCAGACTGTTTATGTCACCTGACATCTATCAAATTTATCTTCATCTCACCCGAAGATTGGGACTCCGTAACCGCTCCCAATCAATCGGACAAAGAAATTTCACAAAGACCGTAACATGTGCAACACCAACCGTAGATAAAACGGGCTACACCTGGCTTAGCCTATCCAATATCTGATTCAAAAAAGGTTTGGATTGCTGCCTCTTTTCTATCTCTGTATAAACTCAGTCAACACTAGTGTTGGGTAGAGCCCATTTTCAAAAGATCGTTTTGCTAGAATGCTTGGTTGAATCTAGCTACTTCCAAAAAACACATTGTTCACTATATACGGTATGGGTGCAAACTGAATGAAGTCGGAAGCAGTTCATCGCCTGTGGGAGCTTGCTGATAGTAAGGAAGCCAAAATCTTTCTATCGGATTGCCTATTTGTCTATCTGTCTGGTGAAGAGAGAATGTAAGATACTCTCAATAGGGCAAGCACCCAATACCTCGTAGAGTCCAAAGCTTCAGCTCAAAGAGTTCAGGAAGACCAACCATCCACACTTGATTAGCTACTGTGCACTTCACCAGAACATGGTCTATCCTCCATTGAGAAAATAAAAAAACATTCTGCACGGAAGTCTATTCCAAATACTTGACTGAACAATTCCCAATTCCGTTATTTCAACTACACCAAATGATCTTTTGAATTGGTAAAGACTCGTTAGTTTATGGCCCCTCCTATTCTATATGGTACCGGTTGTTGTTTCATGAAATTTGCTTCGTAGGCTCACGTTTCGACTTTGATCATTATGGATCGGTACCAATATAAAGTCCTAGGAAAGCGGACCTAATTTGAACAGCTAGTACAGTAACAATGAAAATGAATCCTTTAGTGATATTATATAGGCAAATGACTGAACCAGTTAATGCATTGCTATGGGTGATTGTACTATTACAAGGGAATGTTTAGTACAGATTCCTACAGTACTGTTCAAGGAGTCGATAAGTTAATTCATGTGGATGTCTACATGCCGGGCTATCCACCAAAATCGGGGGTGGTTATAGATGCCCTAAAAAAACTTCGTAAGAAGATATCGCGAGAAATAATTGAGTATATAACTCTATCTCAAAAGACAAATTGATGTTTTACTACTTGTCACAAGCTTTATGTTCGTCACAGTACTCATACATGAACTTACGAGTTAGAATTGCTCTGTCAATCACCATCTACTTTAGACATATCTTCTAAATATTTTTTCAAATCCAAAATACCTTTACCCACAATTTGGAGGTAAAGGGTGGCTGCTGTAAATTTTAGACGGTGCTTCAAAAACTGTGTAGAAACTTCCGAGGCCAGTTACAGCACTTTCCGGGCCGTTTTTGGGGTCAAATCTTTTTCGCCGACCAACGAAGTGGTGGTTTCGGCTGTACCTTTTTTCAACCAATTTGAAAAAAGAAACCAAAATCAAAGTTCATATGTAAAAGTTACAGTAGTTTTAATGAAGAGGGTCTAGATCAGTTCTAGAACCGAGCTTGTTTTTGATTTTGTGGTAGGCGATGAACAGTAGGCGTGCGAAATGACAAGATTGATGGCTGACAATGCAAGATAGTTGGCGCAAGGTGGTTTGCAACCTATCTAGGGTTAGTGAAGCAAGACAATAACACAAGGCGGCTAGCGACGACAAACCGAGGCAGATCGGCTTAAACAATGACCAACTAAAAATTAATTTAATACTCGATGAGACCAGCAACACAAAGATGACTATGAGAAAAAAATTCAAAGAGGCAAAACAGTAAGGGTAGATGCGAATAAAATATTTTTTCTGGTGGTCTTCTAGACTATAGGATGAAACACAAATCAAAACTGGGGTAAATCACGACCTCACTAGGCAACTGAAGATCTGATACCACTAAATGGGAGTGGTTGCGGAGTCTCGATCTTCTGGTGAGATAAACAAGTTAAACTCAATGATGTTAGGTGACTCGAGCAATTTGGCTACTAACCACAAAGGTGATTGGAAAACCGGTGATCGCTAAACCACCATGACGGGCATTATCGACCGAACCGAGGCACAATTGACCTGACCACAAAGGTCGGTTCCTGTAGACAGCCGAAGAACAAGCAAGAACACAGGATAATCAATCTTAAATTGAGAATTTAGATGATAAACAATTCTAAAAATTGGGGTTCCAAAAACTCAGTCATCGATCTGAACGACACAAGAAGAACAAGGCAATTTCAAACGAACATGGAGAACTCAACTAAACAAAACCCAAGGAAGACGAAGCATGACGAAGGATATATGTAGTACGATGGTTAGGAGAGAGCCGCCGCCCACATAGGAACCCATGCGTACAAAACACTAGGTGTACATCAGTACATGGACTTTCGGCCCAAAAATACGGCAACGTAGCGCCAGAAAAATTCTGTTCATCTCCATAATTCAATGATTCCCGAAGCACCTAATGGAATTTTGCAGTGGGATTAGAAATGTTGGAAAGCTTACCTCAGCTTTTTGTGGAGTGGTCGAATGTAAAAAAGGAGCCCGTATGTGGTCTTCACGTCCATTTGAAGATGGAGAAATCCTGAATGGACGAGCCCGGCTCGGCGATGACTTGAACGTCCTATCGGACTCGACCCGGTGGTTGCGGCTTTAAGGCCCGTAGTGTATGCTTGCTAGACTTCCGTTTGTGAAGGCTCGTACGGCTTCGCATAAGGATTCATACCATCTTGTCGCTTTTTAAGTCCGATTTCGACGTAGTCAAAATAGCAGAAGTAGTGGATGCAGAATTACTAATGAAGTTCTCATCACCAATAGATCTTACACTTGGAGTAACATGAGGAGGGACCCTCTATTGGTTTGGTTGGATGGTTTCAATTTTGCTAAACGGTTGCAGCGTAGTTTCTCTGGTCATACACCTTGCCTCATCCAGGTAAACTCTTCTATCCTGGACCTGCGCATGGGCTGCTCGGCCTGACCAGACCCTGACCGGCCTGACCAGTGCACCGGCCCGAGCCGGGCTCGGGCTTGAGAAAATTGCAAAATCAGCCATGGTCGGGTCGGATTTCCAGGCTTCGGACCAGGTTTCGAGGTTCTGGTCGAGTTCGGGGTCTAATTTTGAGGTCCAATACACTGGATCGGGCCTGGTCCCACGGCACTAGGCTTTTCCTAGTCCGGCCCAACACGGGGTTTGATCAGGTCTATCTATCCGTCGCTCTTGGATCTTGAATTTCTCGTTGGATTCGCCAAACTTTGTTGATGTTGGCATGTTGCTTAGTTTTATTGGGAATTGCCGACTATTTCTTCTAACAGTGCAGAACTGATCATGCATATCGTGGTTTACACTTATGAAGTGTCTCTTTTTGTCGTTCAGGCATATTTATATAGCTACTAGCCGCATCAGCGCGCCTGTGGCGCGCCCAACGCGGGAGAAAGACGCGGAGAAAAAAGACCAGCACAGCGGCCGGCGCACGCGGGAAAAAACCGAGGGGCGGAGCGACGTGCGCGCAGTGAAAAAACCGAGAGCGACGCGAGCGAGCGCGGAAAAAAAAACGCTGTCGAGCGAGCGCTGGAGCGACGCGAGCGAGCCACACGAGAAAAATACAATGCCGAAGCGAGCCACGTGGCGAAGCGCCAAGCAGCGGTTTTAGCGACATAAGCGGGCAAGCAATACATGAATGAAAGCGCGGTTGGCGAGCAAGCATGAGGAGTGAGCCACGTGGAGAGGTGGACGGGGAACTGAGGTTTGTATCTATTATTGATTATTGATATTGATTATTGATACTTGTGTGGTTATTGCCACAACTAGTCAGACTTTGTTTTAAAACATGGAAGGCTGGTCAATGAACGGTTTTGACTTTATTGATCAATTTGGTCTGATGAGCATAATTAAGTGACTAAATCAGCATTTTTCTTTATTGGATTTCACCTGAATTGTATTAAGTCTAGACACGAATTGAAATAAGCATTTTTCAAGGGTACACATGAAATTGTATTAGGCATGAACATAAACTGTACTCATTAACAAAAAAAAAAAACTACTCACGCAAATTGCAGGACATCTTGCTAGTTACTCCCTCCGTTCCAAATTATAGGTCGTTTGACTTTTTTGACACGTCATTTGACCACTCGTCTTATTCAAAAAATTTTATAATTATAATTTATTTTTGTTATGATTTAGTCTATCATGAAAGGTACTTTAATAGTTTTTTCATATTTTCTTATTCAAAAAATTTTATAATTATAATTTATTTTTGTTATGATTTAGTCTATCATGAAAGGTACTTTAATAGTTTTTTCATATTTTCACTAATTATTTGAATAAGACGAGTGGTCAAATGACGTGTCAAAAAAGTCAAACGACCTATAATTTGGAACGGAGAGAGTATAATGTAATGAAAATACTCATAGACAAACACACACATCTTGTGGGATATCTTTTACGTACTCAATTTAAATCGATTAAATTATATTGATAGCTCAAGTTTGAATACTTTGGTTACACATGTATTTGTGGCATGAGAACCACCGTGGATCTGCGTCTTAGGACACGTGTATCGTGCATTCGTGCATCAACTTCTCTTTCTCTACTTGAGTCATAAGTCAAAAACGTACATCATGCAGTGACTAAAATATGTAACTGCATTTTGGAAGATCACACCATGTAAAAGAAGCAATTTGCAAGTTGCAGGGCCATGCAGACATATATAAAACTGAGGCATCAAGGCGACCAAGCCTTACTAAAAGCATCGGAAATCTTGAGTGCATACAACCAACCCCCTTCCCATCTCAAATGGAAGCGACACTCTTTCTGGTTTGTGTGTCGCTGTTTTGTGCTCCCTTGCTGTACTTACTATGGAGCAACGGAGCAAGGACGCCGAACCACTCTAGTGCGGCTGCGCCGCCGTGCCCACCGGGCCCAAAGCCTTACCCGGTCGTCGGCAACATCCCCGACCTGCTCCGCGGCGGCGAGCTGCACCACACGCTCACTCGCCTCGCGGCAACCTACGGCCCCGTCATGTCCCTGCGGCTGGGGATGGCGACAACCGTCGTGCTATCGTCGCCGGAGGCGGTGCACGAGGCGCTCCGCAAGAACGACGGCGCCACGTCCTCCAGGTGGATCCCCGCCATCGCCAGCGCCATGGGCCACCGCGACCTCTCCATAGTGTGGCTCCCGAGCTCCAGCCCGCTGTGGAAGCACCTGCGCACAGTGGCGACCACTCAGCTCTTCACCGCCCAGCGGCTCGGCGAGAGCCGTGCCATCCGGGAGCACAAGGCCCGGGAGCTCGTGGGTTACTTCCGCGCGCGCTCCGGCCAGCCGGTCCGTGTCGGGCTCATCGTGTTCGGCGCCATGCTCAACTTCATGTCCAACGTTCTCTTCTCCGAGGACGTCGTCGAGCTGGGGTCGGAGACGGGACAGGAGTTCAAGGAGCTCATCGCTGAGTCCGCCGCGGAGACGGCCAAGCCCAACATCTCAGACTTTTTCCCTTTCCTTAGCCCGCTCGATCTCGGAGGCCGGCTGCGCGCCGAAACCGCACATATGAAGAAATTCTACGAGTTCTTCGACGCCATCATAGACCGCCGGCTGAACAGCGCGCAGAAGCCAGGCGACATGCTCGATTCGCTCCTCGAGCTCAACGCCAAGTCCCAGCTCGAGCGGCCGGTGATCCGAGCTCTCCTGGTGGTATGGTATCTCCCATTCTATAATTAATTATTAGACGATTCTTTAAATTAACGGCATAATCCTTTCTGTTATCTAAAAGATTAAATATTTATGTGACTTAAACCAGGATCTGTTCATCGCCGGGAGCCACACGAGCACGACCACGGTGGAGTGGGCGATGGCAGAGCTACTTCGCAACCCGGCCAAAATGGCAAAGGTGCAAGCCGAGCTGAAGGAGGCGTTTGGATCCGGCGGCGTGCAGGAACGCGAGCTCGCCAAGCTCCCCTACCTCCAGGCCGTGATGAAAGAGATCCTCCGGCTGCACTCGCCGGGGCCGCTGCTGCTGCCCCACGAGGTTTCGGAGCCCGGGGTGACGCTCGGCGGCTTCTCGGTGCCCAAGGGCACCCGCGTCTTCGTCAACGCGTGGGCGATCGGGAGGGACCCGAAGGCGTGGACGGAGCCGGAGGTGTTCTCGCCGGAGAGGTTCTTGGACAGGGAGGTGGACCTCAGGGGGAGGACGTCTGAGTTCATACCGTTTGGGTCCGGACGGAGGGCGTGCCCCGGAACCCCACTGGCCGCGTTGATGGTGCCCATGTTGCTGGCGTCGCTGCTGCACGCGTTCGACTGGAGGTTGCCGGACGGGTTGGCGGCTAGCGATGTCAACCTCAACGAAAAGTTCAGTGCCGCGCTTGAGCTTGCCGTTCCTCTGTGCGCCGTGCCGGTTCCGACGAAAGGCTTAGAATATTGACACATTGAGGTCATCGTCAAAGTGATGGAGTTATTTCATTATGTATCATGTGTCATAGGAGTATTAACCTATCGCAGATCCACAAATAATGATCTCTTACCACTGAGGTTAGAGTAAGACAACTTAGTAGATTCTACATCACTAGATCCGGAGGCAAACTTTTCACAAGGTATGAAAGTGTAATGTAAAGTTCCGTCAACCAGGAGTATATAGGAAAGTATGGATATTACAAGTTTCTTGACCAGACTCTGCAATTTAAGGTTTTCAGTGTTAAAAGAAGTGATTCGGAGGACTAACTAGATCTAGGTAGTTGCGTTTTAAATGTGGGTAGTTGTCGACGGTTGGGATATTGACCCAAGTCAACCAAGGTTCTTCAAAGAGGAGATAGAAGACACGTCGAACAACCACGAACAGCAACGAACAGGAGACAGGGGTTTTTATCCTGGTTTAGGCCTCTCGGAAGAGATAATAGCCCTACGTCCAGCCTTTCTTTATATCAAAGAGAATTACAAGGGAGGACTCGGCGAGATCAGCAGGTCTCGGCGAGTAGCATGCGAAAATCCAAAGTCCAGGGATCTAAGCTAGATGCTAAGATGTAAAACTCAATGCCAGGATCCTCTAAACGCCGTAGGGGTCCTGTTTATATAGTACGGAGCAAACCGACCTACCGAGGAATACCGGGCCGGGCTAACTACGAGATCGTAACGAACTCACACATGCCAAATATAACCTACGGTAGATAAGGTAATCTCCTAATCTTGGGGATCACGACTCCTAATCCAATCCGAAAACCAACGTCCGGTCTTCTCGTGGCCGTCGTAACTCGCTCGAGTCGGACTCAAACAGGAAGCCTTGGCCATTACGCATCTCGCCAGCCAGGAAGCTGTTCGGCAAGACACATATGGGCCAGATAGAACCTTCCAGGGAGCTGGGCCCTGGTAGGCTGTTCGATTGGGCCGTCAGGGAGTGGGCCATGGCAATGGGCCGTAATCTAATCCCCGACAGCTAGCCCCCGAGACTCAAGTGGGAGGACTCACTAGAGCGGGTCTTCCTCTTGAGACTCCAAACCACGAAGAGGGAAATTTTGCTCGCTACTGAGACATGTAACGATCAACCGAACAGGTTAAGTTTCAACCGAACAAGACGTGTTGGTCCGAACAAACACGCTTTCGTCCGAAGCAGCTACATTGCGTCGAGCAGGAATGACATCTATCCGAAAGCAGAGCACTCACCTTCAGCGTAACATCGAAAAACTAGCCGCTATGAACTCCAACGGTAACTTCACTGTCGTTGCCAAGCGGTGAAAACAAAGCGACCGCTTTACCTAGCCGCTGCGGTAAAAACTAGTCGTTTGTGACAAAACCGTTGGCAGAGCTGCCCATACGGGACTATAAAGTACCCAAGCCGCACGCGCCGCCCACTACGCTCTCACGCCTTTCCTCTCTAAGCCCTAGTTCCAACCGCGCCAAAGATCAAGTACCCAAACTCCACCACCAACCCCGCCTCCGTACTCGGGAATCGCTATGGCCAAGTTCACCGGCACTAGCTTGACCGAGGAGGACCAAGGTCTGGGAGGAAGAGGGCCACATCGACACCGTAGTGGAGGTCGCCGGAGAGGAGGATACCCGAGCCGCTTGAGGGAGAGTTAAATCGCCTTCAACAGATTCAGACTGCTCGGGTTGAGGTCTCCGAGAGCGACTTCGCCGAGGCCTTCTTGAACATCGGCCGATTGGAGGTGGCAAACCTCAATCCGAACTCCATCCTCCAGATGGTGTCTTCGCACACCCGGCGAGGGCTATCTGAGCATCGATCCACCGGTGGGGCTGTTCCTCCACTATTATCTGATGACGAGGAGCAGCTCGCCGCTCGGGCGCTGGGTGCTACTACCTCAAGCTCGGGCCACCGCCCGACGCGCAGTACCCTCGCCCACCGCTGCTCGACTCGATGGGCGCGTGGTGGGTGAGGTGGTTCTACAGCAAGCGGAGCGGCGACAGCAAACTCGTCTTCACCGGGAAGGCGCCGGCAAAGGGAACCCCAATACCTCGGCCGGAGATGTCCGCCGAGGATTGGTACCTGACAAGGAAGATCGCCTCTCTCGTGAGCCTCGGGCTCACGGGCAGGGAGATCATTCGGGACTTCACAGCGAACAGGATTTGTCCGCTGCGGAGGAGGTCCTATCCCTTCTACAAGATAGAGGGATGGGAAGACATCACAAGGGAGAGCACAGGTAAGTGCCTTTAAGACTCAACCTTTACATAGATTCTTTCCTCCGAACAGGAACTAACAATCCCTTCTGCTCGGGCAGAGAAGCCAACTGACGCATGGGTGACCGAGCGGGTCGACGCCATGCTGCAGGCGGCGAAGAAGGACGGGGAGGTCACCGGCGAGGTGGCGTACACCTGTCCGCGCAACGTGCTCGTCCGCACAGTCGAGGTAAATCACTTACTCCCAGTCTGTGTTGCTAGACTTGCACCGTTGCTCGTTAACGCTGACATTTGCTTCTCAAAACGCACAGGAGGACCAACTGATCCTTGGAGGGATCGTAGAGGAGCTCTCCGGGTCCGAGAAGGAGAAGGCGAAAAAGGGCAAGACTAAAGTAGCCACAAAGCCCAAGGTGGCGGCCGAGCCGACGCGGAGCTCGCCGCGACACGGCGGCCGCCTGGCGTCGAAGAGACCATCTGTGGCGACGGATTGTACCGAGCAGACAAAGCGGGCGCGCGGTCAGCCCAGCGGGAAGAGATCAAGCCCCTCCCTCCTCGCCGAGCAGAGCGACGAAGAGGTAAAGACCATGGCCCTCTGGCTTAGGCGTTACACGCAAGCTCACCCCGGCCGCATGGATCGGCTGCAACAGGTCGCCGAGCAGAGGAGACTGGAAGAAGAAGTCGCACGCAAGAAAAAACTTCTCTTGCTGCTGCGAGAGGAGCGCCACCACCCCGAGGCGACGGGATTCTCCGTGGCGGTGGTGAAACCCGATCGCCGTGTGTCGACGGTTGAGATATCGATCTCAAGTCGCTAAGGTTCTTGAAGATTGAGACAGGAGACACGCCAAACAACCACGAACAACAACGAACAGGAGACAGGGTTTTTATCCTGGTTCAGGCCTCTCGGGAGAGATAATAGCCCTACGTCCAGCCTTTCTTTATATCAAAGATGAATACAAGAGGGAACTCGACGAGATGAACAAGTCTCGGCGTGATTATGGGTGTACAGGTAGTATTATGCAAAAACCTTGTGCCCTCTACACGCCGTAGGGGCTTGGTTTATATAGTATGGAGCAAACCGACCTACCGAGGGAATACCGAGCCGGGCTAACTACGAGATCATAACGAACTCAACGTGCCAAATATATCCCGAGGTAGATAAGGCATACTCCTAGTCTTGGGGATCACGACTTCTAATCCAATCCGGGAAACCACGTCCGGGTCTTCACGTAGCCGCAGAACTCTTGTTCGAGTAGGACTCGAACACTAATCCTAGGTCGCACAAGACCGCAAGCCCAGAGGCCGTTCGGCCGATGCATATGGGCTCGATAGAACCTTCCAGGAGCCGGACCACGGTAGGTCATTCGATTGGGCCGTCGGGGAGTGGGCCATGGCAATGGGTCGTAATTTTATCTGACGATTTAGCCCCCGAGACTCAAGTGGAAGGACTCACTAGAGTGGGGTCTTCCTCTTGAGACTCCAAGTCACGAAGAGGGAAATTATGCTGCTATAAAGACGTGCAACAGGCGACCGAACAGGTTATAGTTCAACCGAACAGTACTTGTTCGGGACCGAACAAACCCGCCCGGCGCCGAGCAACTCTGTTGCGTCGAACAGGGAACGACATCTATCCGAGCAGAGTACCCAGCCCTCGATACAGAAATCGGAAGAAGTGAGGTGATTCATCTCCTTGAGGCTGAACGTCATCAAGGAGGGAGTGGATTCTTAGTAGTGAAGAGCGTACCACCGCATCCGGTAAGATCAGATCTTCCGGGAGAATGAACATAACAAGTCGCGAGACGGACTCGTGCTGCTGCATCCAGACATTCAGATGTCTAGGAAAAGATAGGGGAACCACCTCTCAGGCTAGAGCTTGCCCGAGAAAATAGGGATTGCGCTCTCGAGCGAACGTTATGCTTAGGAGCGAAGGTGATGTGCCTCCAGACGTAGATCGTGTGCTAGAAGCAGACAATGCATACGAGGGGGAAGATGACCCAGTCCCAGAGCGTAGAGCTCGCCAAAGGAACCAAGTAAGGAGATCTAGTCCCCGAGCACGGAGCTCGTCGTGGGGACCAGAAAGTGCGACCAGGCGAAGACGTACCCGGTAGGAGCCCGCGCTCCGAGCGAAGAGCTGCCCGGTGCGAGGTGATCCAGCCCCCGAGCACGGAGCTCGTCATGGGGACCGATCGCGCTGGCCGGGTGAAGAACCGCCGCCGCGAGGTGAATCACAACCCGATGCGTCGAGCCGCAAGAGAACGTGTGAAATCAACGCTTTACCCATGACGATTCCTCGCGCGGCGGTGTTAGCGTTGTCTTGGCAAGTGCAGAACCGACGCTTGGAGTGCCCGTTGCGATGAAAATCGGCTTACAGTGGGTATGCCCGTTGCGATGAGAATCGGCTTACGGTGGGCAGGACTCCGTTGGTGGCGCACTACCTTGACTTAGCCGAACTGTGAAGGTCAGTACCGGGCAAAGGAAAGAAATCATACGCGGGCGAAGTGAAACGACCCTCGGACGCTGTGAGCGCATCAGGAAGAGAGGGATCACGGACATCGGTTTTGGTGGGGAAGCCTGGAACCTCGCCGCGACCATCACCAGAGTCTGACGTTCCCCGTTCCTGTATTTCCTGCAAAAAGATAAACAAGAAACAAGCCAGCAAGGGGAAAAAGAGAGCAAGAAAAGGCTCTAAGAAGAGCAAAGCGAGTTTTGGAAAACACGCTAAGGACGACCTACCCGCACAAGACATAATTTTTTCCGGGTACGTCCCCCGATAGCGTTAGTGTCACCTCGGCGAATACGGAACCAACGCCAGGAGTGCCCGTTGCGATGAGAATCGGCTTACGGTGGGCAGGACTCCGTTGGTGGTGCATTGCTCCGGATTACCGTGCTAGGAAGGACGTAGTATGGATAAAGAAGACGTGTGCGGGCAAGGGCAGCCCCGCTGTGGCTAAGACCGCTAACCAGAGAAGGCGATCGGGACCTTAGCCGCAGGCAAGACGTGCGAGGCGAAATCTTATCCGGGCATGGACCCGTGCAGCGTTGGTGTCGCCTCGGCGAGTGCGGAACCAGCGCCAGGAGTGCCCGTTGCGATGAGAATCGGCTTACGGTGGGCAGGACTCCATCGGTGGTGCACCGCTTCGGTTAACCGGAGCCGTACAAGTCGTTGCCAGATAAAAAGACATGCTCGTACGCGGGGAGCGCTACGGGAGCGAAAGACCAACAAGGTTTTGGAAAACCAACGCTAAGGAAAGGAACTGAAAAACTGAAAACGTACCGGGGTTGCCGAAATTCAGCTCAAGTCCCAACTGACCGAGGAGAGGCGATCCCGAGGAGCCGGCCGAGCGACTCAAGACCGCCGAGCAGCGCTTTGAATCAGAGCGAGATTTCGACCGAAAGATTTTTCCGAGCGACTTTTCTCGCAAAAAGAGCAGCCAAAGACAAGGACGAACAGGAACCAAGAGCAAGGCGAACAGCGCTAGAAAGTTTTGGGAAAAACGATAGAACGCTTAGCCTAACTCTCAGCCCCCGTTGTGCAGCTGCTCGAGGACCTGAGTTTGCGAACTCAAACAGGTGCACAAGAGAAAGAGCGACGCCCTAGCCTCTGCAGACGATGCATGAAGACCTGAGCTTGCGACTTCAAGCACGCGTAGAGAGTTAGAGCGACACCCGTATCTGATCGACTCGTTCTGTGAACCGCTCGTTAACGTAAGTTAGGCGATTCAAGATAACCGAACAAGGAAAGTGCCTCCGCGCGGAGGGCTTACGAGAGCGAGCTTTGCCAAGTGGTTGTGTGCGTGAGCGGTAAGTGCCTCCGCCGGAGGGCTTACGACGAGCGAGCTTAGCCGCGAGGTCGATGCCGTGTTACGCAACTCGAAGTTTAGGAACTTGTTGAAACCAGATCACGGGCGGGGAAAACCCTTAAGATTACGGAGCCAAGAGTTCGCAAGACCGGGCAGCCATCAAGTGTTACCAGAGAGAAAGAGTAGTCTGAGAAGACAAGTGGTGAGGAGGACCGCAAGGGGCCGCGAGCATTCACCGCTCAATGGGTTGAACTTTACATGGCAGCCCGAAAGACTTGGACGAACTAAGGCGCGAAATTTGAGAAAAAGCGCGAAGCTAGGAAATGAAAGACCTACACGAGGAACTTACGAAGCTGGTCGATGTTCCAAGTGCTGGTCAGCTCTCTCCCGACATCCACTGCCGGGCGAACAGCCCCCGGGATCACGGAGCTCGTCGCGGAGACCAGACGCGCGCCCCGGGCGAAGAGCTGCCCGGCGCGAGGAGATCCAGTCCCCGAGCACGGAGCTCGTCGTGGGGATCAGACAGCGCCAGGCGAAGAGCTGCTCCGCGAAGAGATCCGATCCCGAGCACGGAGCTCGTCGCGGGGACAGACAGCGCCAGGCGAAAGAGCTGCCCGCGCGAAGAGATCGATCCCGAGCACGGAGCTCGTCGCGGGACAGACAGCGCCGGCGAAGAGCTGCCGCGCGAAGAGATCCGATCCCGAGCACGGAGCCGGGAACCAGATTCGAAGGCGATCAAGATCGAAGGATTGATCCGATCTGGCGAGGAAGAGACATCCGCCTTCCGAGTCGTAGTCCTCGTGGAGAATCTCTGTCGCTGATAGAGTTCGACATGCTCGATCTGCGAGTCCCCACGGTCGGCGCCAGTTGTCGACGGTTGAGATATCGATCTCAAGTCGCTAAGGTTCTTGAAGATTGAGATAGGAGACACGCCAAACAACCACTTAACAAAGAACGAATGAGAGGGGTTTTATCCTGGTTCAGGCCTCTCGGGAGAGATAATAGCCCTACGTCCAGCCTTTCTTTATATCAAAGATGAATACAAGAGGGAACTCGACGAGATGAACAAGTCTCGGCGTGATTATGGGTGTACAGGTAGTATTATGCAAAAACCTCGTGCCCTCTACACGCCGTAGGGGCTTGGTTTATATAGTATGGAGCAAACCGACCGAGGGAATACCGAGCAGGCTAACTACGAGATCATAACGAACTCAACGTACAAATATATCCCGAGGTAGATAAGGCATACTCCTAGTCTTGGGGATCACGACTCTAATCCAATCCGGAAACCACGTCCCCGGTCTTCACGTAGTCGTCGTAACTCTTGTTCGAGTAGGACTCGAACACGAATCCTAGGTCGTTACGCGACCGCAAGCGCCTGGGAGGCTGTTCGGCAGATGCATATGGGCGGATAGAACCTTCCAGGAGCCGGAGCCCGGTAGGTCGCTCGATTGGGCCTGGAGTGGGCCATGGCAATGGGTCGTAATTTTATCCCCGACACCAGGGAACAAGAAGAAGCCCCCGAGCAGGTCGCGCAAGTCGTCCTGCCAGTGGAAACGGCAGCGCCACGCAGCGGAGTGGCTCCGGCCTCGCCCGAAGAAGTTCGGGCGGAAGAGGAAAAGGAAGAGGAGAAGGAGCGCGGAGACGAAAGCGCTTCGCCCGTCGCTCCCGCTCCCGAGCAGATGCGCTCCCGCAAGAAGAAGGAGCGAACTAGGCGGCGACGGCAAGAACGCGCCCGTCTCATCCCGCACGAGCGGGGCTTCGTGACGCATGGCCTCGAGGACCGCCTGCGTCGCGGACTGAAGCACCGACTTGGAAAGATAAACACCAAGACCACGTCTAGCTCAGTTGGATAGCTGTACCGCGAAAGCGGCTAACTAGTCTTCTCTCTCAGGTCTTGAAGGACACTATGGAGGAGCTCGAGGACGGCGTCACCATCGAGTGGAGCGCCAGATCTTGGCGTCCTCCGGAGCACCTCCGACGAGGGAGTCCGAGGCGGGCCCTCTGCACCACCCCAAAGTCGGCTTTACCAAGGCGAAGGTGAAGAGGCTCAAAGTCCAACTCGGCAAGAGAGGCGTTCTCGCGAGTCTCTCCTAGGAGAGGCCGAGGAGCCAGCAGCAAGCCATTAAGGCGAGCACACGGAGGAGAAGCCGGGCCGCCTGAAGTGGCTCAAGAGCAGCTTGCCGACGTTCCCAATGGCGGGACCAGCTTGCGGCGGAAGCCAAGAGACTCAAGGCTCACTCGCCAAGGAAGAAGCAGACTTCGCGGGTCTCAAGCAAAAATCTCAACCACATGGGTTTCACAGGAGAGATCGAGAGAGATGTGGGATGGCGTGAGGGCGATCACCATGGGAGAAGAAGGTCAAGGAGCTGGACGAGCAGCTCAAGACCGTCGGCGTGAGTTGGCGAGCGAGGCTCTCACCGACCACCAAGGGCCAAGACCGAAGAGGTCGAGGCTCTCCGTCTGGCGACTTGAGCAGCCAGAGCAGATGGGAGGAAGCCGATCGTCTCCGAGCTGAGGCCAGAGAGGGGTTCAAAGCCCAAGGGGAAGTCCTGCGCCTCAAGAAAGTGATCGAGGATCTCAAGGAGCAACTCGCTTCTAGATAGCTGTAGGGCTGTAACCCGAGAGGGACTTTTGTACCTGCAAATTTTGTTAATAAAGACTTACCCTTTTCCCTGCAAAGAAAGAGCAGCAAAAAGACAAGGACGAACAGAAACTAAGAGAAAAGCGAACAGCGCTAAAAGTTTAAGAAAACCGATCGAGCGCTCTGCCTAACTCCCAGCCCCCGTTGTGCATCTGTTCGGAAACCTGAGTTTGCGAACTCGAACAGGTGCACAAGAGAAAGAGCGACACCCTAGCCCCGAGACGGACGATGCTCGAGAACCTAAGCTGCGAACTCGAGCACGTCGAGAGAGAAAGAGCGACACCGTACCTTGCTCGATTCTGTTCCGTAGCCTGCTCGCTGGCGTAAGTTAGGCGCCCGAGAGTAACCGAACAAGGAAAGTGCCTCCGCCATGGGGGCTTACGAGGCGAGCTTTACCAAGTGGTTGCGCCAAGCGAGAAGTGCCTCTGCGCGGAGGGCTTACGAGAGCAGACTTAGCCGCAAGGTGGAAAGGCCGTGTTACGCAACCCTGAGTTTAGGAACTTATCGAAACCAGATACGGTAGGGAACAATCCTTAAGATTGCGGAGCCAAGAGTTCGCAAGGCCGGGCAGCCATCAAGTGTTACCAGAGAGAAAGAGGTAGTCTTCAAAAGACAAGAAGTGAAAAAGGCGCAGAGGCCGCGAGAATTCACTTAATTATTGGATTGAATTTTACATGGTGCCCGAGAGACTTGGACGAACTAAAGTATGAAGTTTACAAAAAGCGCAGGCTAAGAAAACAAAGAAAAGACCTACACAAAGAACTTACGGTCGGGTCGATGTTCCAAGTCTTTGGTCTCTCTCCCGTCCTCCATAGCCAGGCGAACAGCCCCTGGGCGAGTAGTAGAAACGACCGTGAACGGGCCTTCCCAGCGAGGAGTTAACTTGTTGGCATTGGACAAGTTCTGGACACGGCGCAGAACGAGGTCGCCCGCCTTCAAAACCCTTGGTCGGACTGATTTGGCAGCGTGCCGGCGAAGATCTTGCTGGTAGCGCGCCATTCTGACTTGTGCCCGGTCGCGTGTGCCTTCGAGTAGGTCGAAATCGAGGAGGCGCTCTTACTCGTCGTCAACTAAGTTGACCGAGCTCGTGCGAGGCGAACTGAGTATAACTTCGGCGGGCAGGATGGCTTCTGCATCATAAACCAATTGGAAAGGAGTTTCCCGTGTCGCCCGGCTGGCCGTAGTACGGACTGCCCAGAGGACGGAAGGAACCTCGTCAACCCAGGCCTTGTTGTGCTCGCTGAGAGCAGCAAATACCCGCCGTTTAATACCCTGCACTATCTGTCTGTTAGCTCGCTCGACTACTCCATTGCTCGTGGATGTGCCACGAGGCGAACAGACCTTGGTGCCCAAATGCTCGCATATTCCCGAATAGCTCGCTCAACTGGTACCGTTATCCGTGATCGCCTTATGGGGATCCCAAAGCGCGTGACCACGTTGCTTTTGAAGAAACGCATACCGTTTTGGCGTGAAGAGGCGACCGTGCTCGCCTCGATCCACTTTGTAAAAGTGTCTATGGCGACGGCGGTGTGTATAGCCCTTGTACCCCTTAGGGAATGGGCCGGCGCATCCGCACCCCATGTGGAAAAAAGGCCAAGAAGGGGGGATCGTTTGGAGCTCTTGGGCGGGCTTGTGTGCCTTCCGGGCGTGAAATTGGCAAGCCTTGCACTTAGTCACGATGTCCCGGACATCTTGTAACGCGGTGGGCCAATAATAGCCCATGCGAAACGCTTTGCCGACCGTAGAGTTCGAAGGAGGCGTGGTTGCCATAAGCACCCTCGTATGTCCCTAAGAAGGAACACACCCTCATTGCGAGATGCACTTGGAGAGAACTCCCAGAGCACCTTGACGGTAAAGGATGCCATCCACAAGCTTGTATGGAGCAGCACGCTTTGTAAGCCGGGAACGCCGGCCTTCGTGCCGGGCAGGTCCCATCTGCAAGGTATCGGACAAATGGCGTTGTCGATCCATGGCACCTTTCGATAACGGAGACAGCACCACTGCCTTGTTGTTTCGTCCGAGACGTGATTGAGGGCTTATAAAGGTGCTCGACGAGCACCGCCGGAAGCGAGGTTCGCGTGAGGATCCGAACTTGATAGCTGGTCGGCCAGAAGTTGTCCTTCCCGGCACGAAGAGTACCGAAAAATCGAAAATGCCGCTCCAACTTCCTCACTTCAACCAAGTATCGCGCCATTGAGTCATCGCAGACCGATACTCCTTGTTAACTCGATTGATGACTAGCCGTGAATCTCCTTCACAGTTAGCCGTTGTACACCGAGCGATTTGCATGCTCTTAGTCCCGGAGGAGGGTTTCGTACTCGCGGCGTTGTTAGTCGCCGCAAGTGTAGTTGGATAGAATATCGAATTGCTCTCCTTGAGGGGAGATGAGAACAAAACCAGCCCCCGAGTTTCCAGTGCGCGAGCCATAAAAAAACATGGTCCAGGGGGGTCATCAGGTTGCTCGGGAGTTTCACTCGATTTGGGCGGGCAAGTCCATTCAGCGACAAAGTCAGCTAGAACACGTGACTTAACGGCGATTCGGGCGACAAATAATGTGTCAAACTCTGCTAGTTCCATTGCCCACTTAGCTATACGTCCGCTAGATTCCTTGTTCCGTATGATTTCTCCCAGAGGGAACGTGGTCGGGACCAGTATTTGATGCGCCTGGAAGTAGTGGCGAAGCTTCCGGAGGACATGAGTAAGGCGAGAGTAGCTTCGACCTCGTGGTAACTCCTTTGATCCGTGAAGTACCTCGCCACGTAATAGATTGGTCGCCAGATGCCTTCCCTTTCGACCGTCAAGACCGCGCTCACCGCTTGTGGCGTGCAACCTAAGTACAACAGGAGCTGCTCGCCATGCCGCGGGGTAGTCAAGACGGGAGGATTGGACAGGTATCGCTTCAGATCTTGGAAGGATCTATCGGCTTCTTCTGTCCACTCGAAACCATTGTGCTTGTGCAGGGCCTTAAAGAAGGGCAGCCCGCGTTCGCCTTGACGGGAAATAAACCTGCTTAGAGCAGCCATCCGCCAAATGAGGCTCAGACTTCCTTTACGGTAGTTGGAGCTCGCGATATTTTAATGGCCTCGATTTTTCAGATTGGCGTAAATACCTTGCAGTAACCAATAACATAACCGAGCAACATTCCGGATCGAACACCAAAGGTACACTTCTCTGGATTTAATTTTATTCGATGCTGGTGAGATTACGAAAAGTCTCGCTGTGTCTTTTACATGATCCGAGCATACTTGCTTTTTACAACTATGTCGCCGACATAGACCTCCGTGTTTTTCCACGCTGCTCGGGAAGGTCTTCCATTAAGCTATTTGGAACGTGGCACAAAGATTGCGGAATCGAAAGACATGGTCGTATAGCGTAAAGTGCGAAGGGGTGATGAAGGCGATCGCTCTTCATCTCTGGGAGATGCTTATTTGGTGGTAACCGGAGTAAGCATCTAAAAACTCAAGAGTGGGCATCCATGATCGATCGACCGGTGGTCAATACGAGGCGGTGGAAGTTGTCCTTAGGACAAGCAAATGCGTTCAGATCGTGTGATCAACACACATCCTCCACTTGCCGCCTTTCTTCTTTACAAATGGCAGGTTGGCTAACCACTCGGTGTGATCAACCTCGCGGATGAACCCAAAGAATGAAACGGTTTGCTGTCGATCTTTGATGATCCTGCTTGAATTCAAAAGCGGCGAAGCTTGGCGAACAGGCTTTTTGTCCGGTCGGACTGACTAGTTTGTACTCGATGACCTCCTTGGGACTCGGGCATGTCGATGGCTCCTGTGCAAACACATCTCGCATTAGCTCGGAGGAAGGCAATGAGCTCGCTTTCCTATTTGGGGTCCAGATTGGCCCCAAGTGAGCTATCTTGGAAGTGTCATCAAGTTTACAATGAACTTCCTTGGTTTCTCCCCGGTGAAGGGAGACCCTAGGGCGTCAGACTTGGTCTGCGGAACTTGAGATCAGCGGCGGAAGCTGGTCGACGGGGCAAGGGATTCGTCGCAATCCGCAGCGACTTTGTAGTTGCCCTTGACCGTGGTCACACCGTTAGGACCGGTATCTTCACGCAATGGTAAGCGTGGTGGGACACGCCATAAACTTACCGAGATGGCTCGCCCAAGATTGCGTTGTACGCCGATGGGAAGTCGACCACGCCGAAAGTGATCAACTCGTCCGGAAGTTGCGTGGGTTGCCGAAGGTGACAGGCGGGACAACTCGCCTAACGGTTTGATGACTTCTCCGGAACAATCCGTAGAAGGGCATTGCGACTTCCTTCACTTGGAACGAGGAATCAGATCTCGCCCAAGACCTTAGCGTAAAGCAAGTCCAAAGCGCCCCGCCGTCCACTAAGACACGGCCAACTCTCACGCTGTCGATGGTCGGGCGACCACCGCTGGGAGCCAGCCGAGGCTTGGTCATCCCATGGGGCAATCCTCCGAGAGAAGGAGATGGGGACCTCGGTCCACTTCATCGATTCAGGCTGAGGTTTTGCCTTTCGACGTTGTGGACCTCCCGAGCAGCTTCCTTGAGGCTGCGCCGAGAGGTATAAGCCGAGGAGCCGCCGAAGATGACGGCGATATGGTTCACGGGCTCTTGATATTCATCATCATCTTCCCGATAACCATCGTGGGTTTGGCGCTTGGCCTTACCAGCATCACCTTGTTCGGGTAGAGTGGGCATTGGGCCTTGCCGTTGTAGAAATCTTCGAGCTTTGCAGCCCAAGTTCTACAGTGGCGTATATCGTGCCCGTAGTGTTGGTGGAATTTGCAAAATCGGTCGCTCGGACCTTTCTTGCCTTGTCCGTCTCCCTGAGCAGGCTTCTTGCCCTTGTAGTTATTGTTGGGCTTCTTCTGCCCATCCTTGGGAGGAGGTGCGCGATCTATACCAGCGACGGTATTGTTCGCATCACCTTTGTTCATCTTCTTCTAGGACTTCTTGTCACCAGGAACATTGCTGCTGCTCTTCTTCTTTTCATCGACACCAGGTTGGGCCGGCAGCTCGCCCTTGTCAAACGCCTTTTTGTACTGAACACGCTTTGCCGCGTTGGCATAGCGGTCAGCCGCCTTGAACAGGTCGTTGGCGGTCCAGGTCTCGTTGATCTCGAGATCTGGGTGAGCCGCTTCGTCGCGGACTCCGCTTTTGAAGGCGCGACAATGATTCATCCGAGATGTTTGGGATCGTGTTGCGGATCTTAATGAAACGCTTCACGAAGTTGCGGAGGGTCTCCCCGTTCATCTGGATCATCTGGTGCAGATCATCCTCCTTGCCCAGACGCACGTAATGACTCTCCGAAATTAGCTATCGAGGCGTCATAAAGCTGGTTCCATGAGTGATGGAACCCTCCTGCCGATTGAATAGCCACGTCCGAGCAAAGACCCTCAAGGACGATCGGAGGTAGTTAGCCATAACGAGCTCACACACCCGGCACCATGATGGCCGTAGCATAGATGGAAAGGAATTCCTCCGGTTACGAGTCCCATTGTACCTCTCCATGTGACCGGCTTGAACTTTGAGGGCCACCGGACAGCCCCGGCTCGTCGAGAAAGCCCCGCAGCCCAAAGCATATGACCGCCACCTTCCCGGCAGGAACCTAGTCTTGAAAAGACGTTGGTCTGCGGCGCAGAGGAACTCTGCTGAACGGGATGATTCGGCCTGGAGAAACTCTCTCCGGGACAATCCACCACGCTCCTTCCTCGTGGTTGCGACGACGCGCTCCTCACGAGGGGACCGTCCGTGATCATCGCGTGCGCGCTTGCCCCTGTGGTCGCGATGACTACGAGGACTCGGCGAGCGACGGCGACCACGGGTAGCCTGCTCATGGACAGTGATCCTTCGACGGTGACGAGGGTCACGCGATCGATCAGAGCTGTCCGAACCATTCCGGGCAGTTTGGCTGCGCTGCCTGGAGGAGTTGTTGACTTCTCCTAGAGACTTTAGGCCTTCAGCCAATCGCTCTAGGTTAGAAGCAAAGACGCCTACGCTTGGCGAGGTCGGCTGGTTGGTAGATCTAATCACCGGTTATGGCCGCGAAGTCGTTCCCGACCGCTCTAGGGGTTCTGGGACCCCTGAGGCATCCGCGTTCTGCCCGACCGGAGTCCGGTTACGCGGGGAACTAATCCGGACAGGAGAAACTTCTGCCGGGAGACTTGGCGAGGGCACGCGAGGTGGGTCGCGACGCGGTCGCTTGCACCGATCGCGAACCGTGCTACATACCGATTGATGGAATCGCCGAGGTTGCGGCGAATGACGTCTTTTCGCGGCGAGCAGCCAGCGACCTCGTCTTGATGCCGAGCGAGTTAATCTGCCCGACCTCGACCCGGCCGCCACGCCCGTCGCGGGATCCTCGAGGTTCCTACATCGGCCATGTTAATGCTGCGTGGGCCATGCGAAGGTATGCTAGACGGTGTCATCGCTGTGTCTCCACAAGTAGAATCTACCGACATAGCCTTGAATCCGATAAATCTAAACCGTCAGAAAGATCATCGGTTCCGTAGTCATCGCCAATGACGGAGGCGATCTGCGGCTATCTCCGCCATATAGGCGAGACCTCCGCCCCAGATCGAAAAGTGTTCGAGACCGAACAGTCGATCCGAATCGACAGGATGAAACGCCCCGCCCTTCCGAGTCGTAGCCCTCGGAAGTATCTCAGTATCGCTGACGGAGTTCGACATGCTCGATCTGCGTGTCCCCACAGACGGCGCCAGTTGTCGACGGTTGGGATATTGACCCAAGTCAACCAAGGTTCTTCAAAGAGGAGATAGGAGACACGCCGAACAACCACGAACAAAGAACGAGCAGGAGGCGGTGGTTTTATCCCGTTCAGCCTCTCGAGAGATAATAGCCCCACGTCCGGCCTTTCTTTATATCAAAGAGAATTACAAGGGAGGACTCGGCGAGATCGGCAGTCTCGGCGAGTAGTATCTGAAAATCCAAAGTCCAGGGATCTAAGCTAGATGCTAAGATGTAAAACTCAATGCCAGGATCCTCTAAACGCCGTAGGGGTCCTGTTTATATAGTACGGAGTAAACCGACCTACCGAGGAATACCGGGCCGGGCTAACTACGAGATCGTAACGAACTCACACATGCCAAATATAACCTACGGTAGATAAGGTAATCTCCTAATCTTGGGGATCACGACTCCTAATCCAATCCGGGAAACCAACGTCCGGGTCTTCTCGTAGCCGTGCAGAACTCTGTTCGAGTCGGACTCAAACAGGAAGCCTTGGCCATTACGCATCTCGCCAGCCAGGAAGCTGTTCGGCAAGACACACATGGGCCAGATAGAACCTTCCAGGGAGCTGGGCCCTGGTAGGCTGTTCGATTGGGCCGTCAGGGAGTGGACCATGGCAATGGGCCGTAATCTAATCCCCGACAGTAGTGCATGAATGTTTTGCTTGATTTTATTTTGAACTGTCAAATTAATACCGTAGTGTTACATTGAAATAGGTGTCTTTTACACATCGATTGACGTCACTGGATGGTGGATAATGGAGGCAGATACAAAATGTCATACTTATCTTAATGGATAATATACGTTCTAATGAAATATGATTTACGTTATGTTCTTTTGAGCTGATATGAACGGATGAATAGCTGAACGTCTGAAATGATTAAATTTTAAAAGCTTCTCGATGTAGTCTCGAGATTCAGATACATTTCCTTTGACTTGCTTTTTAAAGCGTTAGGACCTACCTTTGAAACAGTGAAAATTCAGACTCAAAAAACCTAAATCATATGTCTTTTTAAAACATAGATAAATCGTTAAGTTGTTGAGCTGAAAAGAACAGAACTTAAATTGGCATGAATGACGATAGCATGGTGAGAGGATGATAAATTAGAACCATACATCTTGCAAATTGAGCATAAACATGTTATGAAAGAGCTACTTTAGTAGATACCCTCACAATATGACGGGGATAAGATAGAAACCTCGATGGTATGGAATGTAGAGCGATACATTGGCAAGTGTGAATAATATGCTTATAAGAAATTAGAAATGATCATATTGCATTGTATTGACAAGCATTTAGTGATAAAATAAATTATTTGTATGCGGTCCTATTTACCTATGTTTATTTAGATAATCATTGAAAACACACACATGACAGGCTGTCTCATTCTAATGTCACCAATCTATTTAGTTTCGTAATTTCATCCAATCAGACAAAATTAGTAGTTTCATAATTTCATTCAATTACGCCAAATTAGTTTAGAGTAATAATCATGCCATATCTATTTATTAAGAATTTTAAATAAAGAGTTGCTAGGCTAAATTAGATGGACAAACTTGATAAAAAGCCATATTATAAATCATGTGTTTGTTGGATTTATTTTATCAATTGTTTAATGATGTGTTTGTTGCCATTGTCATTTGTAAGTACTATATGTTTTGTAAAAGAAATTGGTTCCTTATAGGTTACCAACCTTTTAAATAATGGATCCATCAAACCTCTTTTTCTAGAGGTTTGGTTTGATGGATGCAAGGGGAAGTTCAATACATGACGTGGAAGACAAGATGGGATTGGTTTACCCTTGTCCAGGCCTCTCACGATGGAGAATATAACCCTAGTTCAGTGTTTGCATTACTATGTGTGAACGCATATTACAAGATATTCCACTCCATCTCTCTGAAGACAAAAAGGATATTTATACTGGGGGAAATTCGATATATGCCATTATAAAGTGGTCGAATCTGTGATATGTCATTACTTTATCAAAAATCTGCTACGTGGCATTACAAAGTGGTGTTTCTTCTACGATGTTGTTAAGACCTAATCTTGCCCTAATCCTTCTTCCTATCTAATCCTTCTTTCTCCCTAATCTTTCTTCTTCCCTCTCTCTTCCTCTCATGGAGGTCTTGTCGGCGGCGGGAGCTCCCCCCTCCCTGGCCGCCGTAGTGTCATCCTCACGCCGCTCCCTTCTCTTTGGCGTCCCCTTCTCCCCCGTGCTTCCCTCTTCTCCCCGGCGCCGCCATCTCCCCCTTCCTCAAGTTCCTCCCCGCCCCCCTTCTCCTCAGCGCTGCAGCCGCCGCCCTCCTTGTCAGCTTCCCCACCGCCGGGTGCCTCTTCTCCTCCCTGCATCGGCCTTGCTCCACCGCCGAGTCCACTACCTGTTGCCCGCACCGCGTCTCTCGCGTCTCTTGGGCCACCAAGCCATCCGCCGCTGTCCCTCCCTCTCTCTCCTCTCTTCTCTATTCCCCTCGCCCGCTCTCTTTCTCCCCTTCGGCCTGCTCCGGCTGGGCCTCCCTGGGCGGTGGTGGCGTTGGCGTGAGCTCCATGACAGCGGTGACGCATGCTCCATGGCGACAGAGGCGGTGTGCGGGAGCTCCATGGTGGTGCTGCTCGAGAAGAAAGGGAGGAAGGCTAAGGGGGAAGATGGATTAGAAGAGGATTAGGGATAATTGGGTCTAAACTTTCTCGTAATTTCATATATCAAAAAAATCACAACTTAGTAGTGTCATGAGCCCAATAAACCATTTTTTAATCACAAATTTCAAAAGTCGCCACTTTGCAGTACCATATATCGAATATTTCCTTTATATTGCCACACCAGCACAATGCCTCAACACACTAACTCTGACTTTGATTAATTATGTAATTAATGAACTCTAATTCCTTATTAATTTCCATGTCAGACCTATGTCGGGGCCAATGGTGTAGGGATTGTGGGCGAAGTGGGTACCTTCTCTAGGCGACGTATCACGTGGTGCATGCCTGTGTACAAGCATGTATGCTCTTATCGGAGTGTGTATGCTTAGGAGGTCTTCCAAGTCCATGCCAATATAGTAATACTCGTTTGGACAACGGGCTACGGTTGACTTCTTTATCGTCGACACTCAGGACTACTTATTAGTTCACTTTTGGTTTCGTACATTTGGAGATTTTTTAACAAGAGAAAATTGCACGGTAGCTCCCGAAACTTGTAGCCAATTACACGAAATCCCCTAAACTTTGAAATTATCTTTTCCACTTCTGAAACTTGTTGCCGTTAGCACCGTTGACTCCAATCCGTTAGAGATCCTTTAAAATGCCACTAAATGTTGAGATGGAGCCTGTGTGTCCTAGTGGTGACTTGTGTGCTGGCGTGGCGGTGAGTAGGACGGAAAATTTCTATAAAAAAAACTAAAAAATTCAGAAAAATCGCAAAAAATGAAGAAAAAAGGTGGGAAATTCAGGAAAAATCCGAAAATTCATAAACGAGAAAACTCCCAACAAATAGAAAAGGAAAAGCCGAAAAAGGCAAAAATAAAAAAAGGAAAATAAAAAAGGAAAAATAAGAACAATTCTAAAAATTTAGAAAAACCCTAAAAACTCAACAAAATCCTGAAAAATTTAAAAAAACTAAAATATAGGAAAAACCCGAAATGGACAATACACAAAATACTAGACAAAAATCAAGAAAACCCCAAAAAAAATGTTTGTTTTTTCCTGAATTTGTTGGATCTTTTCCTAAATTTGTCGGGGCGTTTTATTTTGGTGGTCTTTAATTCTTTCCAAAAAAATTTCCCCATTTTGGATGTTCTAGAAATTTTCAAGTTTTTTCCTTAATTTTATCATTTTTTATGTTCTTTAATATTTTCATCCTAGTCACCGCCACGCATGCGCACAAGTCAGCACTTACAGACACATATATAGGCGCTATCTCAACATTTAACGGATCCCCAACGGATTGGGAGCAATGGTACTAATAGCAATAAGTTATAGGAGTAGAAAAGACAATGTTTTGGGATTTCGTGCAATCGGATACAAGTCTTGGGGAGTTAAAGTGCAATTTTCTCTTTTAACAATATTGAAAATTGAATCCACATGTTGTACAACTTTGTCAGATTAGGAGCGAAATCATCCATCAACCGTAATAAGCACACCAACCTCCCACTTGTTCTTACAAGGAGAACAGATGGCTTCAAAAGCTAAACAATCAGAAAAATAAAAAATACCCTCATCGAAAATGATTGAACACGACCGCACTGCATAGGAAGAGCCCCTACCTGCTCTCGAAAAAATACTGTAAGAGAAACAAAAGATAAAGGGTTTATATGAGAGATGCCACCACACAAGCTGGATATTCACAATTGAAACAGCTCCTCGCATACATGTAAAAAAGGAAAAAAAATAAATACATTCCACTACAAAGTTGCCATTTTTAAGATATACCATTATGAAATGATTTATCTGACTCATCCTATTATTATGCGAAGATTATTTGAAATATGCCGTTACATAAATTTTTTTTGAAATATGTCGTTACACAAATTCTTGGATCAATTGCTCCTAATCCTTCTTCAGCATCCAACCATCTCTTCTTTTTCTTCTTCTTGGTCTCTTGACATATACAGAATTGACACGGTTCCTCGCTACATGTTAAAAAAAATGTCACTACGAAACATCTGTGCGCCACATGACCCATCCCCTCTACTTAATTCTAAATCTCACCTATACTGAATGCTAATATCCTTATCAAGTTTGCCTGAACATACCGCCATCCTCCTCAGCCACCAAATTTCATACTTGCAACAGCACTAGCAATTTTCCTCTCCCTGTTCGAAGTCGTCGCTGGAAGATGCTGCCACAGAATTCGTCCCTGATTGCAACGCGATAAGGCTACTATTCTATTCGTTGCCAGTTGTCACCGGCACCGAACAGTTGCGGGAAAAAGAAGAACACGAGGCTTTGAAACTGAGGCATGCCTGCGACGAGCTAGGCAGGCAGCGTGAGGTCGCCGCCGCCGCCTGCCAAATGCCAAAGTCAACCTCTTCGAAGCAACCGAGGGCTCGCAAGAGAATCAAAGCGATGTACACGTGGTGGATAGAATAGAAACGGAAATGCAGAAGGAAGAGAGGAGTGTTGGGAAACCCCATGTGGGGAGCCCGGCCCGGCCAGGGCCGGCGCGCAGCACGGCATGGCTAGGGCCAGCCGGCGGCTCCCCCATGGTGGGTCCCACATTGGACCTGGCCTAAACCCTAAGCACTACTATAAAAAAAGAGGTGGAGCACCTATTGTATAACAGATCTGAGAAATAATAAAGAGAAGCTCCACCCTATATATCTGCATCCCCTGTGTTTTTTTATCTTTCTCTGTGTTTGATTATCCACGTTTATTCCTGGGACTACACCCGGTAGCGAGGTTCCTCAACACGTTATCAGCACGCTCACTCCTTGACGTGCCGATCAATCCGCGAGAAAGAACGATCTGCATCCACTTCTACCATAAAGGTATAATTTTGCGCACCGGTTACCCAGTACATTGTAATCTGCGTTTGAATCTGATTGCAGATCGAGAAAAGTTGTGAGATTTTTCTAGTAGATTAAAAATTTTGCAAGAACTCTTTAGTAGATTCGTTTTGGGGGATTTGTAAACAATCAATCTGGAAGATTGATTCCGCCTACCAAGACGCCGCTAAGTCCGCTGACGCTGCGTGCCGCCAAGCATATAGCGCCACGCCACGTTCCGCCGCCGCCGGCGCCTGGCAACCGCCACACCGCCGCCGCCGCCGCCACCGCTAATGGCGGTTAGGGTTGGAAACCCTAGCCTCTCGAGATTGGGCAAGACGGCCGAGACAACTGCCCCACTCGCGCTCGAGCTGCCTGCGGCTGGCTTGGCCCGAGCCGGCCTGGCGCCCCGCTCCTGTTCATGGGCCAAAAGGCCCAAGATGGATCGAAATTGGGCAGATTTTGCATAATGGTCTAGAAAAATTAAAAATTGGCTTCGAAAAATTCTGAAAATTATAGAAATTCCTCTGATTCTTGCAGAATCACCCGTTAGGCTTATGAGAATTATTTGTTTTTAAACCCGTAAAAGACTACGCAGGTCGTACGCTGGACCGAAAAGTCCATATTAAGCTGAATTTTTCAAAAGAAATTTAAAAAACTCCGATTCTTGCAGAATTAAGTGAATTACTTTTGAATTGTTTATTCGAAAATGCTCAGGACCGAGCGTCCGATCCGTCGGACGCCCGGCCCAGCCCGCGCACCAGCAAACACGCCCACGCCAGCACACGCCCACGCAGCAACTAGCTAGTTTTTGCGTTTCATTTTTTGTTCTTTTTCGATTTCTCTTTTTTGTATCTTTTTCATTCGGAGTCCAAATTACGTAAAACAAATTTCATAATTCATCTAAATTCTTAATGAACTCATTTTAAATACTTTTTTTTTTGAATTTTTTATTTTTACTGGTACAATTGTTCCGCATGCAAGATAGATTGTTCCGGGAGGCTAGACCCATTGTTCCAGCAAGTAAAATAGATTGTTTCAGTAGATATACAAGTTGTGGCCCATCAGACTAGACCAAATACATTGTTCCAACACGTATAAAAATTGTTCCAGCAGGCAAGATTGATTATTCCGAGAGGCTAGACTCATTGTTTAGCAGGCAAGATAGATTGTTTCGAGAGGATAAACTCATTGTTCCAATAGGCAACCTTCATTGTTCCAGTAGGCAAACTTTATTGTTTCAGTAGGCAAAACCTTATTTGTTCCAGAAGGCAAAAGCTATTGTTTCAGAAGGCAAAAGTTATTGTTCCTATAGGCAAGCTCAACTGTTTCGTTAGGGCAAACTTTATTGTTCCAGTAGGCAAGCTTTATTGTTCTAGTAGGCAAAACTTTTATTTGTTCCAGAAGGCAAAAGTTATTGTTTCAGAAGTCAAAAGTTATTGTTTCAGTAGAAATAGTTCAACTGTTCTAGTAGGACAAACCTTATTCTTCCATTAGGCAACTTTTATTGTTTCAGCAGGCAAACCTTGCTGTTCCAGCAGGCAAAAATTATTATTCCAGTAGGCAAACCTTGCTGCTTTCTGGTAGGCAAAAATTATTGTTCCAGTAGACAAACCTTGTTGTTCCAGTAGACAAAAAATTATTGTTCCAGTAGACAAACCTTGTTGTTTCAGTAGGCAAAAATTATTGTTCCATCAGATCAAATACATTGTTCCAATTGGGTTTAGCCTATTGTTGCAGCAGACCAAATACATTGTTTCAATAGGTATATAAGTTGTTCCACCAGGTAAGACTCATTGTTCCGGGAGGCTAGACTCATTGTTCCAGCATGCAAGATATATTGTTCCGAAAGGCTAGACTCGTTGTTTCACCAGGCAAGATAGATTGTTTCGAGTGGCTAGACTCATTGTTTCAGTAGACCAAATACATTGTTCCAATAGGCAAACTTTATTTTTCCAGTAGACAAACTTGATTTTTTCAGTAGGCAAAACTTTATTGTTCCAGTAGGCAAAACCTCATTTGTTCCAAAAGACAAAAGTTATTGTTTCAGAAGGCAAAAGTTGTTGTTCCAGTAGGCAAAGTTCAACTGTTCCAGTAGAGCAAACCTTATTGTTTCAGTAGACAAACTTTATTTTTCTAGTAGGCAAACTTTATTGTTCCAGTAGGCAAAACCTTATTTGTTCCATAAGGCAAAAGTTATTGTTCCAGAAAACAAAAGTTATTGTTCCAGTTGGTAAAGTTCAACTGTTTCAGTAGGGCAAACCTTATCGTTCCAGTAGTCAACTTTTATTGTTCTAGTAGGCAAACGTTGTTGTTCCATCAAGCAAAAATTATCGTTCCAGTAGGCAAACCTTGTTGTTCCAGTAGACATTTCTATTATTGTTCCAGCAGGCCAAATACATTGTTCCAATAGGTATGCTAGTTGTTCCATCAGACCAATTACATTGTTCCAATCGGATTTAGCCTATTGTTCCAGTAGACCAAATATCAAGTTGTTCCGCCAGACTAGACGTATTGTTCCAATAGATTAAATTAATTGTTCCATTAGTATAGCTAAATTGTTCCAATAAAATTTATATAGCAACATGGGTTTTGTTTTGTTCGTAAAAATACGAGGAACACGTTGGCGCAAATGGTTCGTGGATTGGAGCACTAAGTCAATTTTTTTTTTGTTCTAGCAGTGTGTGTTTTTGTTCCACACATACAACATGTTGTTCTATCGTTTTGTTGTCCAGCAGTGTGTGTTTCTTGTTCCACATGTATAACCTGTTGTTCCATCATTTTTTTATCCAACAGTTTGTGTTTTTTGTCCCCAAATGTTCCATCAGATTAGACGTACTGTTCCAATAGGATATTTTAATTGTTCCGACAATCTAACATTTCTGTTCCAATAGTCTACTTTTCTTAGTCCAACATGTCAGCATATTTGTTCCAATAAGCTAACACTTCTATTCCAGTAGACAAATTTTTTTGTTCCAACATGTCAACATATTGTTCCATACATATGTTCCTGTAGTCAATTGATTTCAGAAATTTTTTTTATATGAACAGAAAATTTTAAGGTATACTAGTTTGTTCCATCAGACTAGACGTATTTTTGTTCCAAATGGCTTTAGTACATTTGTTCCAGCAGACCAAATACCAAAATGTTCCATCAGATTGGACGTATTGTTCCAACATGCCAAAATAATTGTTCCATAGTATATGCAAATTGTTCCAAGAAATTTTTATATAGCAACATGGATCTTGTTTTGTTCGTAAAAATGTTAGGAATACGTTGGTGAAAACGGTTTGTCGATTGGAGCTACCAGTCAAAAGTAATCGTTGTTTAAAGAAAAACGAAAAGGAGGAATCTTTGCTGACGTCATCTTGCATGTGAGCCATGTTGCATGCAGAAATTACCAATGGTGAAAGAACGCACGTAAGCACGTTGCATGCAACAAGCTGTGGCATGTGAGGATACATGCGCGAAGAAGAGACATGCATTAAAGTGTGGGGCGTGCGTTGGTGTGCGCAGTTGGGCTGGGCCTCGGGCGGGCGTCCGAACGAACGGATGTCTGTCCCGGAGTCGCTCCCTTGTTTATTTACTGTTTAATATCTTTGTGCAATTATTTTGCAAATTATTACTTGTAATGGCACCATACTGAAACCGCGAGAATTATTTTTATGTCACGCACCACTCTAGGTTGATTACCTGAAATAATCATATATTTGGTTATCTTGCAGATGATTGGCCTTGCAAGCCGTGATTTCGAGGAGTTTGGCCCCCAGGGGCAGAATTTTCTGACCTGAAAGTCCGATGTTGAAATTGTCCTGGGCAGCAAGCAGCTGCGTTCCACCATTGGCATTGGCCAGGGCTACCCCACCTCTGAACAAAATTACCAGGCCCTGCATTTTCTTAGGCACCACTTGTCACCTACTCTGAAAAGTGAGTACATGGCAGTGACATGTCCCCTGGAGCTGTGTAACGTGCTCTGCAAGCGCTTTGAGAGGTTGAGGTATTCAATTCTCCCACAAGCCTAGCAGGACTGGAATCGTCTGAGGGTGGCCGACTTTAAGTCTGTTGCTGATTATAACTCTGCGCTGCATCGCATTTGCACCAATGTTAGGCTCTGTGGCAAGCCTGTCTCTGAGTAAGAAATGATTGAGAAAACCCTCTCTACTTTTCATCCCAATGAAATTCAGCTAACCAGCAGCTACTGTCAGGACAACATTGAGGAGTATAGCACTCTCATCGATATAATGATGGTGTCTGAAACTGATGATATTGTCTGACAAGTTCAAGTCCCAAGCACCAAGTAATCCGAATGGCACTGAAATTAATGTCAATAGTTACAAGGTGAAGAAGCCCAATAAGAAGGGCAAGAAAGGGAAAGGAAAGAAAGGGGCAGCAACTGACAAGTCTGGTAATCAGGGACCGCACAAGCCGTATGGCCAGCTGAACCAAACGTGCTATCGCTGCGGCCTGAAGGGGCATTGGTCCAGAATCTGTCGTGAGCCCAAGGAAGTGGTCGCGGCACATCAGGTCAAGAAGAAGCGTCCCATTGAAGCGCATCTAGTAGAGCTTCAAGTTGAAAGACCAAACCCGAAGATGAATTTGAAGAGGATAATCTCCTCGGGGAGGGCCTGGCATCTCTCCCGCTGCCCCTTCCTAGCCCCGTACCTAAAGGCGCCATGAAGATAGATCACTTTGATGACTCCGACATACAGCAGAGTGTGGACGCAATGTTCACCGAGTCCATCTAGTTTTCTCTTGCAGCCTGTCGCTGCTATTATCTTAGTGTGGTTGCGTTAGAAGACATTTAAATGAATCTTTTAGAATTTCTCTCTTGCATTGTAAGATCTAGGAGAGCATATTTAATTCTCGTGGTTGGTCTTGAAGAACCCTGGATTTCAGTATGATTGAATTTAAAGTACTTTGAATTTTGCATGAATTAATATGCTTTGCATATGTGGTTGTGCCATTACCTGATTGCAACTATATATATTTGTGTAGCGCCCATAGAGGAATTGTGCATTGTTGATAGTGGTACTACGAATAGTATCATGCGAGAATCGAAATACTTCCAGTCTATCTCGAAGAATACTGGTTGTATCACCACTATCGCTGGAAGCGACACTTGCATTGTAGGCTCGGGAAGAGCGTCTATAATTTTATCTATGGGAACTATCACTGAAATGAAAGACGCATTATTATACCCTGAATCCACTCGAACACTATTGAGTTTTCGCGACATCCATGCCAATGGCTTTCACGTAGAAACCATAAAAGAAAATGGAAATGAATTTTTGTGCATTGTGCATCACAAAGGATGTGAGAAGCGAATTCTCGAGAAGTTCGCCTCCGTAGAAACTAGGCTATACCATACTAGTATTAGAGCACCAGCAGTGTTCACTTCCCTTAAGACGACCTTTAGGAGCTCTGAACTCTTTTCCCTTTGACATAGCAGACTTGGCCACCCCGGTCTTAGAATGATGAGAGAAATTATGAATAATTCGTAAGGCCATGATATTAGTGTTAGAAATTTTTCGAATCATGAAGATTTCGTGTGCACCAGCTGTGCCACCGGAAAACTGGTTACTAGACCATCGGTTCTGAAGGTTAAAGATGAAATCCCAGCTTTCCTTGAACGGATTCAGGAGGACATTTGTGGCCCCATTCAGCCCCTGTCAGGGCCATTTCGGTACTTTATGGTGCTCATTGATGCTTCGTCGAAGTGGTCGAACGTGAGTTTACTCTCGACGAGGAACCACGCGTTCGCGAAACTAATCTCGCAGATTATCCGCCTTAAAAATGTGTTCCCCGAGCATAACAACAAATCAATTCACATGGACAACACCGAAGAGTTTACCTCAAAGGCCTTTGATGATTATTGCATTGCATCGGGAATTTACCTTGGCCACTTCTTTTGCAATCTAACTTACCGAACTCTTACTGGGGACATGCAGTCCTTCATGTATCAAATCTCATCAATTATAGACATTCGGCTCATAACATCCATTCACCTATGCAACTAGCGCAGGGCATGATCCCCAAGATCTCGCATCTAAGAAAATTTGGCTGCAAGGTATATGTGCCTATACCACCCCACAGCGTGCCGCTATGGGTCCTCTCCGAAAGTCTGGGATTTATGTTGGATATGTGAGTATCTCAATAATCCGATATTTAGAACTCATGACTGGAAATTTGCATATGACTCGGTTCGCTGATTGCATATTTAACGAGGATAATTTTTTGTCATTAGGGGGAGAGAATAAGCCGCTAGAAGATGAATACCGAGAAATCACCTGGCAAGCAGCTGGTGCTGCAGTATTAGACCCTCGCACTAGTGAAGCAAATGGTGAGGTCCAAAAGATTCTAGACTTGAATAAATTAACAAATGCACTGCCTGATCACTTTTGTGACTCGTAGGGAGTGATTAAGTCGCATGTGCCTGCACGCAATGCACCAGAGAGGGTTGCAGTACCAAAGCAAATAGAATGTACCCCTCAACCTGCTCAAATGTCTAAGAAAAGAGCAGGGAGTCTGGTTACTCCAACCCCAAGTACCCGGAGACGCCTGGGGAAAAGATGGAAGGAGAGCTTATCACAACCAGTCACAAAAGCACCTCGCCGTGGAAAGGGGAGCCGGTTGAGACCCGGTACTGGTAAGGAGCCTGCTAGCGAAGCCCTCCTAGATCTGAATGTTCCCCTGCAGGAAGCAGAGAATGTTCCACAGCAGGAACCTATGCATAATGCCAAAACAAATGTGAGCGCACACATCGGCTATAACAAACTAAAGGAACTTGCTCCTGCTTTGGGGATACGCGGTGAAGAGCAGGATAAACAATTGCCCGAATCAACCCATGATGAAATGGCCATAAATTATAAATTATCCGGGGAAGTGATGAATAGAGTCATAACCATAATCGATATTTACTATGCAAAAAAAATTGACTCCATCATTGAAAATGATCCTGAGCCTACATCTCTAGCAGAATGTAAAGCAAGGCAGAATTGGAAAGAATGGAAAAAGGTAATTACAGCCGAACTTACCTTCCTGAACAGTAGACAAGTGTTCGGGCCTGTATGCCGTACACCGAACCACACGCCCTATAGGGTACAAGTGGGTCTTTGTTCGCAAGAGGAACGAAAGTAATGAAGTCGTGAAGTACAAAGCAAGGCTGGTAGCTTAAGATTTCACTCAACGTCCTGGGATCGACTATGAGGAAACTTACTCCCTAGTCATGGGCAACATTACCTTTGGATATCTTATCTCAATGGCAATTAATATGAACTTAAGAATGAAATTGATGGATGTTGTGACCGCTTACCTTTATGGTAATTTAGATTCTGAAATCTATATGAAAACACCTGAAGGTATCCCCGTCCCGAATGACGATAGAGCCAATAGAAATCTATATAGTGTAAGACTTGTGAAGTCTCTATATGGACTAAAGCAGTCGGGAGGATGTGGTTAATCACTTAAGTGACTTTCTCTACAAGAAAGTGAAGGGAAACGCGCAGGCTACGCTAGCCGAAAATCAAAATTTTCGCGCACACCCAGGATCAACATGTAAGTAGGGGACCAAGGATCGTTACCCTCGACGCGCGGATGCAGCGGAAGAAGACTCGCGCACGTAGAGGAAATAGTCGTACACTCCCCGGTCAGCACGCCGACTGCTCGCTGAGGGGTCGCCGGTCCTCGCCGAGGGGTCGCCCGTGCTTGGGGTGAGGTCGCCCGGCTCGCCGAGGGGTCGCCCGTGCTCGGGGAGGGGTCGCCCGTGCTTGGGGTGAGGTCGCCCGGCTCGCCGAGGGGTCGCCCGTGCTCGGGGAGGGGTCGCCGATCAGTAAGCACGTCCGCGAGAGCGACAGTGCCTCTAAGGTATCCACACGTCCAGGGGTGGAACGTCGCGCGCCGGCGTGCTAGCACCACGTCGCGCGGCTAGGGTTTCCTCAGGAGCGGGAGTGGCGCGGCGGCTAGGGTTTTTGGTGGAGTGCGTCTAACTCATCCATCGCGCTACCGCCTCCAACTTATATAGACGCGCTAACGGGCTTCTACACTAGAAGGCCCGTTAGGACTCTATCTCCCACGTGGATCCATATCCACGCCGCCAAACCCATTAATGAAGTGAATCCGTTAACATGTTCCAACCCGTTAAGTGTGTGACCCGTTAGGTTCATATGCAAGTCGACGCGGACCCGAAACCCGTTTCGATCCACGATCAATAGCGGTATCTAGCAACACATATTGACCCCGAATGCACAGTAATGATCTCATCGGTGAACCTTGATACACAGCGTACATACCGATCCCTTTGCCACGCGACACCGGCCAAGCTCAAGGCAAGATACGTGCCACCCTTGTGATAGCTCGACCCATTCACTCGTTCCGTAATGGATATAAGATGTGACTAACAATTAGTCACCTTGGCACGCGACGCGCACTTTCCTTATCCATCCACACCGAGGGGCCCAGAGGTATCTCTCCGTTATCGAGGAGGGCAAATTCCATCTTGATCTATCACACCCTACACCATGTTTCGCGGCATACCCGTAAGTTACCTTTATAACTACCCGCCACGGAGTAGCGTTTGATAACCCCAAAGTATACAACTACGCATTGGGACTCTATGATGATCTCGGTCTAAGGACCATATAGGTGTACCACTCGAGACAACAATCTGATGGCACTATTAAGATAACAATCTCAGCAGTGTCTCGGAGTGGATCAATCCAACCATCCGTGTTCTCTAACACGTGTCCACATTATTGATTCGATATCCACAATATCTATGGTATGTGAAACAGTACCATCACTCAATACATGTGCCGATCAATCATTACTGCTCCTCATAATGATTCTGGATCAGGGATCAGTTTAGAATAATGTCATACAAACAATGTGTCTCACAACCAAGTCATACTTGATGAACAAAGTTATGACCATTATTCATGGAACCTGATAAGCTAGTTATCGAAAAGTACATGAACAAAGACGTATTACATAATCATCTCATGATTGATCTAGGGCATATTCCCTTCAATCTCCCACTTGCACTAGAGTTAATCATGCAGGTATCGGATACCCATGGCTCTTGTGTGCGCCTCATGCTTGGGTTGTGGAAGGGCTTTGTCACGGATCAGCCACGTTTAGATCCGTGTGCACTTTGCAAATCTTCACGCCACCTCTCTCGATGATTTCTCCGATCGTGGTACCGCCGAGTATGTGCTTGACTTTTGGTGAGACCTAGGCTCCTTAGCTTGTGCAATGGCACCACTATTGTCACAATAGAGGTCCTTGGGACAGAAGCACTAGCGACAACTCCCAACTCGAAACAAACTTTCGATCCAAACCGCCTCCTTTCTTTGCTTGAAGCTGCAATGTACTCGACCTCCGTCGTGGAATCAGCCATCATCTCTTGCTTAGAACTTTTCCAGCTCACCGCCCCACCATTGAGATGAATACAAACCCGGATTGCTAACGCGAATCATCCTTGTCGGTTTGGAAGCTAGCATCGACGTAACCCTTTATGACGAGCTCCTCCTCTCCTCCAAAAAGTAGAAACATCTCCCCAGTTCTTCGCAAGTACTTGAGGATGTTCTTTACAGCTATCCAGTGATATTCACCGGGATTCGATTGGTATCTGCTCGTAACACTTAGAGCGTATGAAACATCAGGGCGCGTACACAACATGGCGCACATGATGGATCCAATAGCGGAGGCATATGGAATCGCACTCATTCTCTTTAGCTCATCAAAGGCCGAGGCACACCGAGTCTTTGCCGAGACTTACACCATGAGACATTGGCAAGAATCCTTTCTTGAGTTACGCATAGCAAACCGATTTAGGATTTTATCAATGTAAGTACTTTGGCTTAATCCAATTAGTCTTCTCGATCTATCTCTATTGATCTTTATCCCCAAAATGTAGGCCGCATTTCCCAAATCTTTCATTGAGAAACTCTTTCTCAAATAAGATTGAACAGCGTCTAACATTGGAATATCGTTCGATCAACAAGATGTCATCTACATACGTGACCGTAAACACAAGTGCGCTCCCACTAGCCTTCTTGTAAATACACGGCTCTTCCTCATTCTTGATGAAGCCAAACTCTTTGACCACTTCATCAAAACGAAGGTTCCAACTCCGAGATGCTTGCTTCAAACCCATAAATAGACCTTTGAAGCTTGCATACCTTGCTAGCATTTAAAGGATCGACAAAACTTTCGGCTGTACCATGTACACATTCTCGCTTAGGTTTCCATTTAGGAAAGCCGTTTTGACATCCATTTGTCAATTTCATAATCATGATACGCTGCAATCGCTAACATGATCCCGATAGACTTCACCATGGCAACAAAGCGAATAAGTTTCATCATAGTCAACACCATGAATCTGCTTATACCCTTTTGCTACCAAGCGCTTTAAAGATGTGAACATTTCCATCGGCGTCTATCTTTTCTTAAAGACCCATTTGCACTCGATAGTTTTTACACCATCAGTGCGAGATCAATCAAGTTCCAAACTTGATTATCATACATGGACTTTATTTCGGATCTCATGGCCTCTAGCCATCTTTCGAGTCCGATCCCACCATTGCTTCCGCATAATCCTTAGGCTCATCATTGTCCAACAATAACACGTCGCGATTTGCTCCGATGCGAGGAACATAAACCTCTCGGAGCACGACTTGCCCTCTCGGATCTACGTAATGGCGCCTCAATCTCCGGCTCAAGAACAACTTGCTCGTCGGGTCGAGGGTCAGCAGGAGCTGAAACATTTTCAGGTGTTTCCCGAATTTCTTCAAGTTGCACCCTGCTCCCACTGGCTCTTTCGGAAAACTGTTTTTCTAGAAAGATACCATCTTTTGCGACAAACACTTTGCCCTTTTCCGGGTTATAAAAATAATAACCACCGGACGTATCCCTTGGATACCCCACAAAGAAGCATTTATCCGATTTGGCGTGAAGCTTATCAGACGTCATACGTTTTACATAAGCTTCGCAGCCCCAAATCTTTAGAAAAGACAACACGGGACGCCGCCCCGACCATATCTCATATGGCGTCTTCTCCACGGATTTTGATGGAACCCTATTTAAAGTGAACGCAGCAGTTTCTAGAGCGAGTCCCCAAAATGACAAAGGAAGATCAGTCCGACTCATCATAGACCGCACCATGTCCAACAAGGTTCGGTTCCTCCGTTCCGATACACCGTTCCACTCAAAGGCCCCGGGTGGAGTCAATTATGAACAATTCCACAACTCTTTAGATGATCGCCAAACTCTTGGCTCAAATATTCACCTCCACGATCAGATCGTAGAAATTTGATTGTCTTGCCCAAATGATTTTGTACCTCATTCTGAAACTCCTTGAACTTTTCAAAAGATTCAGACTTATGCCTCATTAGATAGATATAGCCATATCTACTAAAATCATCGGTAAAAGTAATGAAATACGGAAACCACCTCCGCCTCAAAGACTCATCGGTCCACATACATCCGTATGTACGAGGGCCAACAAGTCACTCACCCTCTCACCGTGACCAAGAAGGGTGTCTTTCTCATCTTGCCAAGTAGACAAGATTCGCATGTGTCAAAAGATTCAAAATCAATTGAACCAAGAATACCATCTTTATGGAGCTTCTCCATGCGTTTCTTACCTATATGGCCTAAGCGACAGTGCCACAGATAAGTGGAATTCAAATCATTTGTTTTGAGTCTTTTAGCATTAACGTTATAAACATTTGCATCATCAAGATCTAGCACATACAACCCATTCATCAATGAGAAGTTACCATAGAGCAAACCATTGAAATAAATAGAACAACGCTTGTTCTTTATTACAAAGTCATAACCATCTTCTTCCAAACATGAAGAAGAGATAAGGTTTTTGCTCAGGGCAGGAATATAATAACAATTATTAAGTTCCATCACTAAACCAGACGGTAATGATAAGGAATAGACGCCGACAGCCAACGCAGCAACCTTTGCTCCATTGCCGACACGAATATTCACCTCTCCACTTGCACAGCTTCGAGTCCTACTAAGCCCCTGCAACGATTTGCAAGTATGAATCATTGATCCGGTATCAAATACCCACGATTCATTAGGACAAGTTGTAAGATTAATTTCAATAACATTAATACCTGAAGATGAAACAGTTCCATTCTTCTTGTCTTCCTGGTACTTTCTGCAGTTCCTACGCCAATGACTTTTCTTATGGCAAGTAGTGACACTCGTCGTCAATTCCTGGCCACCCTTCTTGGGCTTCACGGTGGCTTAGGTTTGGATCTTGGATCACATCCTCACCGTTCCCTTTGCCCTTGCGCTTCCTTTTCTTATCCTTTTGAACCATCATCACATGACTAGGGCCTTTCTTAATGCTCGCTTTCACCGCTTCAAAGATCCCATGCAGCTCGGTCGGGGTCTTCTCCGTGCTATTCATATGAAAATTCAAAATGAATGGCTCAAAGCTCGCAGGAGCGATCGGAGAATCACATCCGTGGCCACTCGACTTTTAAGGAAAGCCAAGTTTCTCCGGGCTCTCAATGTAACCAATCATCTTGATCACATGAGGACTAACAACAGCTCCTTGCTTAATTTGCACGCAAAGCGGGGCTTTGGATATCGTATATCGTTCAGCCCTAGCTTGGTTCTCAAACATGCCCTTAAGACCCTCGATCATAGTATGTGCATCAAGCATGCTCATCTTGCTTTTGCGAATCGAGTTCATAGTGGCTAGCATGAGACAACTAACATCAAGAGCATCGTTAGTGTGCTTCTCATAAGCACGCTTTGTCAAGAATGGCGCATTATCGCCCCGATTCGGCAGGATACTGGCTCCTCTAGCACATATTCCTTTTCTCTTGCTTGAGAACGATTCTCAAGTTTCGATACTAATCAAAAATTTGTCCCATCGAAGTTTTTCCTCTCAAGGACCGAACATAAGTTAAAACCAGGGTTTGCATTGACATTGCGTGCCATCTACACAACAGAATAAATAAGCAAAGTTTTAGCACTATGTTCATGTTAATCTCCCATTAAACAATTTAATAAAAGATGCTCCCACTAAAATCACTTTCCCTCTGGTGCATTTTAGAAGGACAAGATCCATAGTCAAAAGCTCTAGAGTTACCAAAGAACCTAGACATAGGTAGGCAACCCCTTGCCAATCACATCATATGTGACTCTTGTTTGTTGGACGGCATTCGATGCCCCGGCTCCAACATAGATACCCCGGGACCCAAAACCCTTTTGTGCTAGCCCCGATAAGCAAACTAACGCATTGCATGTGGAATCACATTCCACCCTACGACCAAGGAAGAAAACGGCGCCCTCGCCATAAGTGGTGGAAACAATCCACTAACGTCTGTGGTCTTGTAGGTGCCGCTATTGGAAGGGTAGTTACTTAATTTTGCGAGGAAACCATCCTATCAAAGTCTATCATGACCACCAATTAGGATAAAGAGATAGAACAGCAGAGCGGGAAAACAATCACGTAAGATACGCTATCAAAGCGCGGAGTTAGTATGGCCCAAAAGCACGCGGTGATCTCCATCACCACGCCTCTCCCGCCCACCGAGCCACCAGGTTAAAGCCTCCATGACCAATTACAAGCTATTACTCCTAACAGCTGGTAATCAAATATACATGAGGATTCAAGGCATCACATGCCGGCATGCAGGCCGTTATACAACAACAGGACAGCCTTCGGCTGCAATTAACCATGACACGCAGGTCATGAAAATTACAAGCAATCAATACAAAGGGTCCATACAACTCACATCATTCCCTGAAAAACAAGTTAGGCGCAGAATCGAATTCTAACGCTCGCGATGTGAGTCAGTTTTAATTAACAGGCCTACGAAGATTATCACGGCGGTCCCGCTAGCCGGTTAGCGGGCGGGGTCGAAGGGGCAGCGCCCCTCGCGGGGGCGGGCAGCGCCCGAAGGAAAAATTTTCCGGGAACATAGATCGTATCTATGAAAAACGCTATGGAAATTTCAACCGGATTGATCAAATCAAACCGATCCCGAGCCATCATATGTCCCAATTTTCCATAAGGTCGATCTCATCAACCCAACGCGTGAGGTCCCTTGAGAAGACGGCGACCGCATGCGATCTCGATCTGTTGCCTCGATTTGTTCATCGCACACGAATCCCAGATGGTGTTACCAGCCGGTATGGGAGTTGTGTGACTTGAACATAAAAGAAGGCGAACTAATCTTTTGATCACATGTGGTGCTATCAACTCATACCTCTAACTCCCCGTGATCATATCAACCCGTGAACAATATCAGCATCATATCATATATGCGCCAGATGCAGATCCGAAACTACACATGATCGCTCTGATACCACTGAAGGGAAACGCGCAGGCTACGCTAGCCGAAAATCAAAATTTTCGCGCACACCCAGGATCAACATGTAAGTAGGGGACCAAGGATCGTTACCCTCGACGCGGATGCAGCGGAAGAAGACTTCAGACGAGGAAATAGTCGTACACTCCCGGTCGACACGCCGACCGCCGAGGGTCGCCGGTCTCGCCGAGGGTCGCCCTGCTTGGGGTGAGGTCGCCCGGCGCCGAGGGGTCGCCCGTGCTCGGGAGGGTCGCCGTGCTTGGGGTGAGGTCGCCCGGCTCGCCGAGGGTCGCCGTGCTCGGGAGGGTCGCCGATCGATAAGCACGCCCGCGAGCGACAAAGTGCCTCTAAGGTATCCACACGCCCGAGGTGGAACGTCAGGCGCGCGGCATAGCACCACGTCGCTGCTAGGGTTTCCTCAGAGCGGGAGTGCGCGGCGGCTAGGGTTTTTGGTGGAGTCGTCTAACTCATCCATCGCGCGCCCGGCCTCCAACTTATATAGGCGTGCTAACGGGCTTCTACACTAGAAGGCCGTTAGGACTCTATCTCCACGGATCCATATCCACGCGCCAAACCCATTAATGTAAGTGAATCCGTTAAGCATGTTCCAACCCGTTAAGTGTGTGACTGTTAGGTTCATATGCAAGTCGGTCGCGGACCCGAAACCCGCTTCGATCCACGAGATCAATAGCGGTATCTAGCAACACATATTGACCCCGAATGCACGAATGATCTCATCGGTGAACCTTGATACACGCAGCGTACATACCGATCCCTTTGCCGCGACACCGTCAAGCTCAAGGCAAGATACGTGCCACCCTTGTGATAGCTCGACCCATTCACTCGTTCCGTGTAATGGATATAAGATGTGACTAACAATTAGTCACCTTGGCACGGCCACGCACTTTCCTTATCCATCCACACCGAGGGGCCAGAGGTATCTCTCCGTTATCGAGGAGGGCAAATTCCATCTTGATCTATCACACCCCTACGCCATGTTTAGCGGCATACCCGTAAGTTACCTTTATAACTACCCGATTCACGGAGTAGCGTTTGATAACCCCAAAGTATACAACTACGCATTGGGACTCTATGATGATCTCAGGTCTAAGGACCATATAGGTGTACCACTCGAGACAACAACTGATGGCACTATTAAGATAACAATCTCAGAAGTGTCTCGGGTGGATCAATCCAACCATCCGTGTTCTCTAACACGTGTCCACATTATTGATTCGATATCCACAATATCTATGGTATGTGAAACAGTACCATCAATCAATACATGTGCCGATCAATCATTACTGCTCCTCATAATGATTCTGGATCAGGGATCAGTTTAGAATAATGTCATACAAACAATGTGTCTCACAACCAAGTCATACTTGATGAACAAAGTTATGACCATTATTCATGGAACCTGATAAGCTAGTTATCGAAAAGTACATGAACAAAGACGTATTACATAATCATCTCATGATTGATCTAGGGCATATTCCCTTCAGAAAGGCTATGCAAATAATGAAGATTGTCCCTGTGTTTTTATACGGCGATCCCCGAATGAATTTTGCATAATCTCCGTATACGTAGATGATCTGAATATCATCGGGATAAATGAATAAGTTGAAAAAGCATCTGCTTACTTGAAGTCTGCGTTTGAAATGAAAGACTTAGGTAAAACTAAGTATTGTTTAGGCTTGCAGTTCTAGCATTTTCTTCATGGGATCTTGATACACCAGGCTACCTATACTCAGAAGTATTGGGAAAGTTTGGTTTTGACAAGCATATTCCTGCAGAACCCCTATAATAGGGAGGTCTTTACAGAAAAAAAAGGACCCCTTCCGACCTAGGGAAGAGGGGGAGGAAATTCTCGGACAGGAAGTCCCGTACTTGAGTGCAATAGGAGCACTCATGTATCTTGCTAACAATACACGGTCTGATATAGCATTTGCTGTGAACACGTTGGCTCGATACAGTGCAGCACCCACGAAGAGGCATTGGAACGGAATAAAGGTTATTTTTCGATACCTTCGTGGAAGCATTGATCTTGGCCCGTTTTATAGGAATAACCAAGATATGAATATTGTTGGTTATGCCGATGCTGGGTACCTTTCGGATCCACATTCTGATAAATCACAAACTGGGTATGTTTTTCTATGTGGTGGCACTGCAATGTCATGGAAGTCGTCCAAGTAGACGCTAGTAGCTACGTCCACAAAACACTCGAAAATCATTGCATTATATGAAGCATCTCGTGAATGTGCATGGTTGAGAAGAATGGTAAAACACATTTTGCAGTTATGTGAATTACCTATTGAGCAAACCCATACAATTATCTACGAAGATAATGTCGTTTTGTGTTGCACAAATGTAAATGGGTTATGTGAAAAGTAATCTTACTAATCATATCGACCCCTAGTTTTTTTATGCGCATGAACTGTATAAGTTCAACAAAATAAGCATGCAGCACACCAAATCCTATGTGAATTTAGCTGACCTGTTCACTAAGTTATTATCCACCGCCTCCTTTGAAAGGCGTGTTAGAAGCATTGGAACGATCAGACTCAAAGAAGTGCTGAATTTAGGGGGAGATAATTCACACGCTCTGAATTAAAATTTTAGCAAGAAGCCGGAGTACCCAACTCAATTTAGAAGATTGAATGCAATGTTGGGTGGTCGTGCGCACGGCAAGCGTATGCTATGTACTCTTTCTTCAATCTTTTTTTCCACTGGTTTTTGGATGGAGTTTTGATGAGGCATATGCATCTCGCTGGCAAGGTCCAAAGGGAGTGTTGGAAAACCCTCTATGGGGAGCCCGGCCCGGCCAGGGCCGGCGCGCAGCACGGCGCGGATAGGGCTGACCGACGGCTCCCCCACAGTGGTTTCCCAACATTGAACCTAACCTAAACCCTAAGCATTACTATAATAAAAGATGTGAAACACCTATTGTATAACAGATCTGAGAAATAATAAAGAGAAGTTCCACTCTATATCTTTGCGTCCCCATGTTTTTTATTTTTCTCTGTGATCGATTGTTTATGTTTATACCTCAGACTACATCCGGTGACGAGGTTCCTCAATAAAGAGAACAGTTTTTTAGGCGCATACACTCGTCAGCCGGCGGAGAGGAAGAGACCGAGCAGCAGCCGCGTGCTGGACAGTTAAATTTTAATCCGATGTTATCTAGATGGATTTCTTCAAAAAAAAAAGCCAGAATTAAAAAGAAGTAATATTGTGGATTAGCACGTGCCCCTCCATCCACCTTATCTCCGATGATTTGTTACAGAAGAGATGGACCACGGCTGTTATGCAACCAAAGAAATCGCATATCAAACAGAACAAGTCTGGATAATTATCATTAACAAGAAGGACTATAAAAGAGGATCGATCTGCTCGGCAAAAGGGTTACACACATACACACACCCGGGTTACACATCAGGTCGGCGACCGGGGACTCGTAGAAGCAGAACACACACCCGGTTACGCATCGGGAACACAAACACAGATCGAAGACAGGAGGCAATCAGAGATACGCACCGGCCACTCCGATCGGCAATTCAGGGAAAATCAACAGCAATCCAAGATCAAAAAAACAAAGGAGAAAAGATGTCAGGTGGTTAATCTTCACACCTTAATTGCGACCATATACATATCTTGCTGTTTTCAGGTTCAGGGGACCTCTCGCGAGGAGGAACACGAACTCCATGGCCACCGTGATGGTGCCACCAATCTACACCCCGTTGCCGGCGCATGCATTCGCCCGGCAGCCGACGTCCCATGGACAGGTCCACCATTGATGCATCCCGGCACCCCCGCCGTCGGCCTCTGCGAACCAGGCCGCCGTGCCCTCTCCTCCTCGGCGACCCGTGCGCCCGCGCCCAGACACGCGCCCAGATCCGTGTGAGACGGCGTCCAGCCCTGCTTACCTCCGCAGCTCCGCCATGGTCTGGTGTGGCCGCACGCTTCCTACCCTCGCGCGCCACCGGCAGTGAGCCGCCGTGCCCATCTGAACCCGCCACAAGCGTTGATCTCATGGCCGGAACTCCTATGGCCGGCGCATCACGCTCCTAGCCGGCGTTCCCAGCGCTGCCACCGGCGAGCCACACAGGTGTGTAGGAAGCAGCTCGGTGGAGATAACGAAGATTTATTTACACAGGGCAGTGGGCGATATTTTCCAGTCCAGTACACGTGGCATAAAACCAAACGCAGTCAAGCACTGGCAATTTATTTATTCAACGCGATACAGTGCAATTAGAAGAAAATTCAAAGAAGCATGGATAATGCGCTTCGTGATTTTTTTTTGCTTATTCGTTGTTTGTCAAAGTATTTTATTTACAGATTGTACTCGAAAGGCGCCGTTGAGATACAGTGCAAAAAAGAAATACAAAGAACTGTGGATAATGCGCTTCGTGATTCCTTGATTATTCACTATATGTCAAAAATAAAATATTTGCAGATCATACCCGAAGACGCTGTTGCTACGTCATCAAGTCAATCTGAGCCGAGCGTAGCTATGCATGTTCTTATTTTCAGGTTACTCGGAGGAGCTGATGTATTTTTCCAGTAACTTCAACACAGTGTCGTCTGCGATCGTTCAAATCCAGACTGATACAGGCGATTAGGTTCAAGACACCGAGCTCTGTTCTCCACGACGGATGGTCCAGCTAGACCGCGATTTCTGCCGACTACACAAACGCTTCACTAATTTATAATTATTTATTTCTACATGCATAGCGAACGCAGGCGAAGATTGATGAACATGACAAAGCACAGCTTAATCGGAGGTTTTCTGCGTATTCTCGCAGATATAATTAACTTGGAGATCTCTCGAGACCCCAGGATCCATGAAATCCACATCACCTATGTCAGATGTTCTTCCAACAGGCAATGAGGTGCAAATATAATGGGAACCATGAATCTTATCGGCAATATTAATATAAGATCATGTGTTTTTCCTATTTTGTTTATTTATGTATTTCGATACACTGGCAACGCCCGCAATTTTATTATTCCTCACCAGCGGCCAGGCACGTTTTTCCTATAGAATCCAAAACGGAAATGTCCGGAACACTGCGACGTCCATGTGGCCCACCGTCACCATGGGAGTAAGTAGGGGCGAAAAAGGAAGATTTTTTTATTTGGTGACACGCTTCAAAATTTCTATTTTGACCCATGACAACCAGCTCATTTTCATTGGTCCAGATGGTCCTATCAATACAGGAAACGACATGAGTGTCGACTTCCATAAATTTTATGTCGACGGCCAAAATCCCAACGACAAAGCAATGTCGGCAACCAACGAAGAAGCCGACGACAATATTACTTCCCGGCAATCTGAGTGGTCGGCCAAAAAAAAAGACCACCGACACATTTCCACATTCCCTTCTGCACATGTTACAAAATTTAAATTTCTGAGCCCGCCAAAGTAGTCTGTGTCGTTGACCCAAAACAAGCCGACCACATTGTTGCTCCCCTTGACGGCGGCTTAACGTCCCATACAGAAGGAGTTCAGGTTGGTCCCGTTTGGCAGACAAAAGACGCATCTGCCATGTAGGGCCAACCAAGGTGTCGGGGATAAAATCACGGCCCATTGCCATGGCCCACTCCCTGACGGCCTAGTCGAACAGCCTGCCAGGGCCTAGCTACCTGGAAGGTTCTATCTGGCCCATATGCATCCTACCGAACAGCTTACTGGCTGGCACGGTACGTAACGGCCTAGGATTCCTGTTTGAGTCCGACTCGAGCAAGAGTTCTGCACGGCTACGTGAAGACCCAGACGTTGGTTTCCCGGATTGGAATAGGAGTCGTGATCCCTAAGAATTGGAGTATACCTTATCTACCTCGGGATGTATTTCGCATGTATATGAGTTCGTTACGATCTTGTAGTTAGCCCAGCCCGATTATCCCTTGGTAGGTCGGTTGTCCAGCACTATATAAACCGAGCCCCTACGGCGTGTAGAGTACACGACTTAGACGCATCTGGCATCTAATATTGCTTTGTCGCATACTACTCGCCGAGACCTGCTAATCTCGTCGAGTTCCACTTTGTAATACTCTTTGATATAAAGAAAGGCTGGACGTAGGGCTATTATCTCTCCTGAGAGGCCTGAACCAGGATAAAAACCCTTGTCTCCCTGTTCGTCGCTGGTTGCTGTTCGTGTTGTTCGGCGTGTCTCCTATCTCCCTCATAAAGAACCTTTCATCGACTTGGGATCGATATCTCAACCGTCGACAGTTGGCGCCGTCCGTGGGGAGACGTAGATCGAGCATGTCGAACTCTATAAACGACCAGGAGATTCTCCCTGAGGACTACGACTCAGAAGGGCAGGATGTCTCTTCCCCTGCCAGATCGGATCGATCCCTTCGATCTTGATCGCCTTCGAGATCTGGTCCCGGCTTCGTGCTCGGGATGGATCTCCTCGCCGGCGGCTCTTCGCCGGCGCGTCTGGTCCCCGCGACGAGCTCCGTGTTCGGGGACTTGATCTCCTCACGCCGGGCAGCTCTTCGCCCGGGCGCGTCTCGTCCCGCGACGAAGCCGTGCTCAGGGCCGGATTTCCTCGCGCGGGCGGTTCTTCGCCGGGGGCGTCTGATCGCGACGAGCTCAGCGCTCGAGGCTAGATCACCAGCCGGGCAGCTCTTCGCCGGGCGCGTGTCTGATCTCGCGACGAGCTCCGCTCGGGGCTGGATCACTGCGCTGGCAGCTCTTCGCCCGGCGGCTCGTCTCTCCCGCGACGAGCTCCGTGCTCGGGGGCTGGATCAAAACTCCTTCTGGATCCCGGGGCTGTTCGCCTGGTAGTGGATATCGGGAGAGAGCTGACCAGCACTTGGAACATCGACCAGCTTCGTAAGTTCCTCGTGTAGGTCTTTCGTTTCCTAGCTTCGCGCTTTTTCTCAAATTTCGCGCCTTAGTTCGTCCAAGTCTCTCGGGCTGCCATGTAAAGTTCAACCCATTGAGCGGTGAATGCTCGCGGCCCCCTGCGGTCCTTCTCACCACTCGTCTTCTCAGACTACCTTTCTCTCTGGTAACACTTGATGGCTGTCCGGTCATGCGAACTCTTGGTTCCGCAATCTTTAGGGTTTTCCCTGCCCGTATCTAGCTTCAACAAGTTCCTAAACTCAGAGTTGCGTAACACGGCATCCAGCCTCGCGGCTAAGCCTGCTCTCGTAAACCCTCCGCGGCAGAGGCACTTACCGCTCACGGCACAACCACTTGGCAAAGCACGCTCTCGTAAGCCCTCCGGCGCAGGCACTTTCCTTGTTCGGTTACCTTGAATCGCCTAACTTACGTTAACGGCGGTTTCGGGAACGAGTCGATCAGGATACGGGTGTCGCTCTAACTCTCTACGCACGTGCTTGAAGTCGCAAGTTCAGGTCTTCATGCATCGTCTGTACCGGGGGCTAGGGCGTCGCTCTTTCTCTTGTGCACCTGTTCGAGTTCGCAAACTTCAGTCCTCGGCAACCGCACAACGGGTGGGAGTTAGGTGAGCGTTCTATTCTACCGGTTTTCTTAAAACTTTCTAGCGATGTTCGCCTTGCTCTTGGTTTCCTGTTCGTCCTTGTCTTTTCTTTGCTCTTTTTGCGGGAAAATCTATTGATCGGACTCTCGCTCGATTCAAAGGTATTTTTTCGGCGGTCTTGAGCTGCTCGGCGAGCTCCTCGACCCTTCTTTCCGTGATGCTAGTCCTTGCGGACAGCGCGCGAAGCTCCTCGGCTTCTTCCCGAAGAGCCTTGGAGGATTGCCTCTCCTCGGTCAGTTGGGACTTGAGCTGAATTTCGGCAACCCCGGTACGTTTTCAGTTCTCCAGTTCCTTTCCTTAGCGTTGGTTTTCCAAAACCTCGTTGGTCTTTCGCTCCCGTAGCGCTCCCCGCGTGCGAGCATGTCTTTTTATCTGGCGACGACCTATACGGCTCCGGTTAACCAAAGCGGTGCACCACCGAGGGAGTTTCTGCCCACCGTAAGCCGATTCTCATCGCAACGGGCACTCCTGGCGCTGGTTCCGCACTCGCCGAGGCGACACTAACGCTATACGGGTCAAGCCGGATAAGATTTCGCCTCGCACGTTTTGCCTGCGGCTAACGTCCCAATCGCCTTCCCTGGTTAGCGGTCTTAGCCACAGCGGGACTGCACTTGCCCGCACACGTCTTTTTTATCCATGCTACGTCCTTCCTGGCACGGTAATCCAGAGCAATGCACCACCAACGGAGTGCTGTCCACCGTAAGCCGATTCTCATCGCAACGGCACTCTGGCGTCGGTTCCGCGATTCGCCGCGGTGACACTAACGCTATCAAGGGACGCACCAGGAAAAATTATGTCTTGTGCGGGTAGGTCGTCTTTGCGTGTTTTCTAAAACTTCGCTTTGCTCTTCTTGGAGCCTTTTCTTGCTCTCTTTTTCCCTTCTTTGCTTTCGTTTCTTGTTTGTCTTTTGCGGAAATACAGAGCGGGAATGTCGAACCGTGATGGTCGCGGCGAGGTTCGTGCTTCCCCACCAAAGTCGATGTCCGCATCCTCTCTTCTCTGCACGCTCGCGCATGCCCGACAACCGATTCACTTCACCGCGTATGATTTCTTGCCTTTGCCAGATCGACCTTCCGCAGTTCGGCTAAGTCAAGGTAGTGCGCCACCTGTGAGTCCGCCCACCGTAAGCGATTCTCGCCATAGCGGGCATGCCCACCGTAGTCGATTCTCATCATAGCGGACACTCGAGCGTCGGTTCTGACTTGCCAAGACAACGCTATCACTGTCGCAAGGAATACGTCATGGGTAAAGCGTTGATTTCACATGTTCTCTTGCGGCTCTGACTGCATCGGGTTGTGATTCACCTCGCACCGGGCAGCTCTTCACCCGGAGCGCGCGTCTGGTCCCTGCGACGAGCTCCGTGCTCGGGGACTGGATGATCTCCTACCGATGCGTCTACACTGGTCGCACTACGGTCCCATGCTCGGGGACTGGATCTCTTTACCTGGTTCCTTTGACGAGCTCTACGCTCGGGGACTGGGTCACCATTCCCCTCGTATGCATTGTCTGCTCCTAGCACACGATCTACGTCTGGGGGCGTATCACCTTCGCTCCTGAGCACGACATTTGCTCGAGAGCGCAATCTCTATTTCCTCGGGCAAGCTCTAACCCGAGAGATGATTCCCTTGATTTCGTTCATGCTTTCCTGGGTATCTTCATACTTGGATGCAGCAACACGAGTCCATCTCGCGATTTGCTATGTTCGTTCTCCCGAAAGATCTGATCTTACCAGATGCGGTGGTACGCTCTTTACTACCAAGAATCCAATCCCTCCTTGATGACGTTCAGCCTCAAGGAGATGATTCACCTCGCACCGGGCAGCTCTTCGCACGGAGCGTGCGTCTGGTCCCCACGACGAACTCTGCGCTTGGGGACTGGATTTCCGATTTCTGCATCGAAGGCTGAGTGCTCTGCTCGGACAGATGTTGTTTCCTGTTCGACACAACAGAGTTGCTCGGCGCTGGACGGGTTTGTTCGGTTCTGAACAAGTCTTGTTCGGTTGAACCTTAACCTGCTCGGTTGCTTGACATGTGCGAAAATTCCCTCTTCGTGACTTGGAGTCTCAAGAGGAAGACCCCACTCTAGTGAGCCCTTCCACTTGAGTCTCGGGGGCTAGCTGTCGGGGATAAAATCACGGCCCATTGCCATGGCCCACTCCCTGACGGCCCAGTCGAGCGACTGCCAGGCCTAGCTACTGGAAGGTTCTATTCGCCCATATGCATCCCGCCGACTTCATTGGGCGGCACGGTGCGTAACGGCCTAGGATTCCTGTTTGAATCCGACTCGAGCAAGAGTTATGCACGGCTACGTGAAGACCCGGACGTTGGTTTTCCAGATTGGAATAGGAGTCGTGATCCCCAAGAATTGGAGTATACCTTATCTACCTCGGGATGTATTTGGCATGTATATGAGTTCGTTACGATCTTGTAGTTAGCCCGGCCCGATTATCCCTTGGTAGGTCGGTTGTCCAGCACTATATAAACCGAGCCCCTATGGCGTGTAGAGTACACGACTTAGACGTATCTGGCATCTAATATTGCTTTGTCGCATACTACTCGCCGAGACCTGCTAATCTCGTCGAGTTTCACTTTGTAATACTCTTTGATATAAAGAAAGGCTGGACGTAGGGCTATTATCTCTCCTGAGAGGCCTGAATCAGGATAAAAACCCCTGTCTCCCTATTCGTGTTGTTCGGCGTGTCTCCTATCTCCCTCATAAAGAACCTTTCATCGACTTGGGATCGATATCTCAACCATCGACACAAGGAGTTCACGCGGGAAGGGTAGATAGTATGTATGTCAGCCGCTACAGACAAGGCCATTGACATAAGCCATTTTATGTCGGCGGCCTACTCCTTAGCCGACGACATAGACGCTCCCCCTCCGGCCGCCGGTGCCCGGCCCTTTCCGTGACACGCACGGCTTGATCCGAGACTATGTGCAATCTAAAATTGTATGGCATGCAAAACCCATCACAAATCATTTCACGGGGTTGTATTCTCCTGCGTTAAACTTTCGGTACAAGTTTCTTTATAACTTCGACGTGTACCAGCTTCATCTAAGCTAGGCACGTAGAGGTTATAATGGAACTTATGCCAAAATTGTAACGAAGGGCGATACAACGCTGTGTAATGACTTGTGATGGATTTTGCATGCCATACAATTTTAGATTGCACATGGCAATGCCTCTGATTAGGCCGAGCCTAGGCCGGAAAGGGACTAGCGTCCTTGGGGGGTCTATGTTGGCGGCTTTGTCCTAGGCCGCCGGCACAAGCTAGGCTACATCAACGGCCTAACGCTACGCCGACGACACGGACCCCCTCGCCCCCCCCCCCCAAGCCGCCGATGCCCCAACCCTTTCCGTGCAACACACGGCTCGATACAATGCATTGCCTTGTGCAATCTAAAGTTATAGGGCATGTATAACCCATCACAAGTCATTCCACGGGGTTGTATCCCCATGCGTTGCAGTTTCGGTACAAAGTTCCTTTGCAACCTCGACGTGCCTCGTACGAAGCTGATACAACGTCGAGGTTACAAAAGAACTTGTACCGAAAGTGCATCCCAGGGAGATACAACCCCTTGGAATGAGTTGTTATGAGTTGTGTATGCCATAAAACCTTAGATTGCACATAGCAATGTCTCGGATCAAGCCGAGCGTGGGCTGGAAAGGGGCGGGCGCCAGGGGGGTGGGGGTCCATGTGGTCAGCATAGGATGTGACCGTCAACATAAGCCTTCTATTTAGACGACTAATAATAGACCGCCAACACAGATCTGTGCGACTGAATTGCGAGCCATACTCAGCAGTGTGACTGTTACGTAATTTGTGTGGTCGGCTTACACGACGGCCGCCGACAAAAGTCATCTACATAGGCGGCCACACGCATGCCGCCCACACAGATCTGTTGGACTGACTTGTGGGCCATGTTGGTTAGTGTTGGCGGTTTTGGGTAGTAGTGCGTTGACACCGGTAGTTGTATTAAAAAATAGGTCGCCTGTGCGCTACGTCCTCAGACCGTGAAGACACAAGTGATTTACCCTAGTTCGAACCCCCACTGCCGGGTAATAGCTCTACTCCAGCCTGGTTGATTATATGGTGGAAAACAGTACAGAGGTGCCGAGACCGGGCTTGAAGGCACCGATCCGAGCTTACAACGGTGGTGATTAAGGACTAAGGCTACTGCTAAGGAAGCTTCGGATGCGTGTGTTGCTTGGGTGGCTTGAGGAAGATCGGATCGCCTGGCCTCGACTGGTCCGGGGCCTTTCCTTTTATAGGCACGGTGGGTCGCACGGGTAGCCCGGAGCCGATCCGGCGGGCCCCGCGCCCGTCTCGGCTTTGGCGGCGGTGCTCTTGTCTCATTCCGAGCTCTCTGTCCGGTTGAACTGCAGGAGAAGCTATTGAGTTAGAGCGGACACGATTAATCTTGACATGCCAATACGGGGAAGAATCGTGCTTTAGGGAGAAAGCACTTTTCCTTTACCCCCAATATGGCATTGACTGGACCGAGCTAGCCTCACGCCAACCGTTGGGGGCATCGCGTAGCGTAACAACCACCTGCCGCCAATCCAGGGGAGCAGACGACACTGCAGGTTGCCCGCGTGCTTCTCCCCGGGCTACGGACTCCCGGGGAAACACAGTTCTTCCCGATCAAGGCCGGGGAAAACGTGGTGGGACGTGACAGCTGTTGCCACCTGCCCACAGGTTGACGGGCTACCCGAGGGACCTTCTCCCGGGCTAAGGGTAGCCCAGGAGGCACATGGCGCTGCTGGGGGCGCGGTTTGGCTTGGTCAAGCCAGGGGAAGGCCCCGTCGGGCTAGACGCTTCTTTTGGTACGGCCGGGCGCGGCCTTTTGGGCCCTTCGAGCGTACGGTGGGCCGGTGTAGAATCGGCCCGGGGCCCACCTCAGGACGGGCCGCTTATCAATCACCAACATTGTCCCTAAGCTATCTTCTCGAATATCAAAAAGGGGTCCAAGCCGTGAGTAGCGGTGTCATTACGGGATAGCGGCGTTGTGAGTTATATCACAGCCGACTTTGGTGGTTCAAACATAGAGTATTACAAGATTATTGAGATGATAGTGGAAATATCTTATGAAAGCAACAACGATCTCTCATTCGTACTATTTCGGTGCAGATGGTTCAATCCTAGATGTGGGGCGCGGCGTACTCCTGAATTAGGACTAGTTGAAATAAATAATAAAAAGTTGTATTAAAGGCCTAATGTGTTCATTCTATCCGAACAAGTTGAGTAGAAGAAAATGAAGAGGAAGAGCAAGCAGAAGAGGAAGAGGAAGAAGAAACCGAAGAGGAAGAGAAAGAGGAAGATGAAGCCGAAGAATTTTATGTTTCTATGACATATACATTTATTTTGTGTCAATTACTTTCATATTCACTTATTTTGTGTTGTTTTCCTTGATAAGGCAGTGCTTCGCAGGGAGAACCCCTACTGCGGAATCATTCCATTTGCTTTTGCCTTCGTCTCCTCCCCTCGCTTCCTGCCTTCTTGCTTCTTGCTTCCTGCCGCCATGGTTCTCATCGAAGACAGCGCTCTGACGAGGGAGAGGATGGCGGAGCTGGAGAGGGACGGCTTTGTCAAGCCAGGCTTATGGAGGCTCCCGGACGTGGACGGGGAGCCAAGGCCCAAGCCCGACGAGTTGGTCTGCTTTGAGAGTTCGGCCATCTGCGGATTTCGCATGCCGGAGTCTCAGTTCATCACGGATTTCTTCGCCTTCACGGAGCTGAGGTCGGAGAACCTGTCCCCGCAGTCATACGTCCACTTGTCCATCTTTGCCCATCTGTGCGAGGCGTACTGTGGGTTGCGACCCACGGTGAGCCTTCTTCAGCACTACTTCGAGCTGAAATCCATCGGCCACCGTGTGGGCAACGGCGGCGTCATCTACCTGACCGCGCGCTGAGCCCGGGGAAGCCAATCGTACCCAGAGTACGAGGTAAGGATGAAGGTCGACGGATGGGCCCGACGGTGGTTCTATCTGAACCGCGGGGTCTCATTCTTGGAGTACTCTTCGGCTGCGTCGGACACTCCAGTCTATGCGCGCAGCGAGATCCTGTCGGAGGATCAAGTGTCGACGCGAGAGATCGGGGGGCTCGCCAAGAAAGGCTTGACGGGCTATGGTGTTGTTAATAGCTTCGTCCGGCACCAGATCAGCCCGCTAGGTTGCCGTGAGCGGTGCGTCAGCGAGATGGGCGGCTGGGAGGATCCGGACTAGGATTTTCATCTAGGTAAACGCGGGCCGCGCTGTTATGTTTGGTCATAGATCGGCACAGGTTGTAACAAATCGCGATTCCCTGCAGGACTCCCGGCCGGCGAAGCCGCAAGAATCGCGGGCATGCTGCTGCCCATGGACAAGAATCCTCGTCCCGGAAAGTTCGTGCGGGATAAGTTGTCCTCGGTACGTACCCGTAAGGTGTTTGATTAAATTCCTGGCTGCGCGCGCTTGAAGCCTCTGACAGACTGTGTTGATTGTTTGCAGCGGACGTGGAAGGTGACCCAAAGGCCAACACAAGCCACGGGCTCCGCCAGGGAGCCTTTGGCTGTGCAACCATTGGTGGCACGCTCGCCGTCAGGGAAGTTGCCAGCAGCGTCTGGCGGGGCATCAACCTTGTCGTTGATGTCGAACGAGGGGAGCCCGGCGCAGCCATTGGTCGTGGCAAGCGCGGCGCGGGCAGGCGCGGAGACGCACGTAAGGAAGCGTACGACGCCGGCACAGGTAAGTCCTCCCCTTCCGAAGTAGGTCGGGTGTTGGGCAGTAGATGGCTCTTAAGCTCTGTTCTGTGCGCGCATCCAGGGGACGGCGCCTTCGAAGAGAAAGAGGACATACCTGCCCGTCCCGAGCAGCGATGATGAGGGCGTCGCGCCGGCGGCGGGGGCCCACAAGGAAGGTCCCTGTGAGCCGGCAGAAGCCGGTCACGCCAACCACAAGTCGCGTTAGCGGGCTGGAGACGGAGCTCTTTCTGCGCCCCACGCCCGGGGCGCACGAGGGCATAGAGCTGGAACAAGTGCGTAAGTGTTTTTGCATTGCTCGTTGTCATTACGCTTCTGCATTGAATTGCTATACGCGTCTTTTGATTGCAATGCATAGCGCCAAGGTGGTGACCAAGACGCTGCCCCCTTCCGCCGGCCGGGGAGGCCGAAGCGCACCGCCGAGCCCGGCGAGGGGATTCTAGTGCGTCCCTAGAGGTCGCCAGGTGCCGAGGCCGATGCAGAACCGTGGGACAAGGATACGCTGCACCTTCGTGGGGGATCATCATTCTACCTGCCGATGGCGGTGTTGAACGCGTCAGACGAGGTCGCGGAGACCGTGAAGGTGCAGACCACTACGGCCTCGTTGTGAGTCACGCCCCTGCACGTCGAAGGGCGCACAGCGCACGGGTGGTGGCCAATCGACCGCCGACCTTCTCAACCGGGTTGGGGACGTGCCCCCGGCGCCTGATCGGCGCATGCTGCTGTTTGGCTGGGATTGGCAGGTGCGCGTGCTCACGACATCAGGTTGGACGGACGTCACGCTGTCTAGTGTGGCCCCTCTGGCGTCCGCGGGCTGGATCTCCGCCAGCCCGGAGTGGGTGGGGCAACAAGTGGGTACCAGAGCGCGGCGCTCTGCCGAGGGGGGCCCGTCAAAGGTGAAGATTTATCCAACCCCCCGGCTGACAAGGGAAGACATTATGCGGCACCTGGACTCCGTTCCGGTAGGCGAGGTGAACATCGCTCGCCAGCGCATGGAAGAAGCGGAAGCCGAGGCAAAGCGGTGGCAATTGGAGGTAGCGGGTATGGTGGTGCCTCCTCGACCACGTCCGGTCTTGGCTGTGGGCGCCGTACCCATGTTCCTGCCCCCAGCGGAGGGTGAGAGCGCGGTCAAAGCGGATCTCTGGGCGACGAATGCTGGCCTGGCCCTGGCAAAGGACGCAGTGACCAGGCTCAAAGCGCAGCTCGTGGAGGCGCAAAATGCCGCTCAGAGGGCTGCAGAACGGGCTGAGCCGACGCCGGAAAGGTGAAACCTTGCACAAGAGGTCGCCCAAATCCTCGGCGAGCTCACGTGATGTCAGGACGTCGCGGACCAAGCGATTCAGGCGAGGGCAGGCCTCGAAGAGTCCTTGGCAGCGGCTAAGGCGGCGCTGAAGACCCAAGTCAATGGAGGTGAGGTCCACGCTCTTCCAGTGGCAGCGGACAGGAGCGAGGCCGAGCTTACGGCCTCCAGGCAGAGGGCGAACGAACTGGAGGCTCTGCTGGCATCGGCCCGGGCTGAACTTCGCGAAGCCAAGCTGGCGGTGACGCAGGCGTGGGCGGTGGAGGCCGAGCTCGCGGCCAAGGTGAAGGATGCTGAGAGGCGAGCGGCCGTAGTCAGGACGACAGCCCTGCTTTCGGCAGCGCCACCATCGTCGTCACGCTCTGTGTCGCTGGAGGAGAGCAGTCAGGACTCGGTGGGCTGCCTGCCCCTGCTGTACCACGAGGCGTACGTCCACGGGCTTGATCGAACCGTCGGCGACGCCGTTGGAGAGAGGTTGAAGAGGATGCTTGCTCTCAACAAGAAGGTAATATTCTGGGGTATGCATATTATGGTCAGGGGTTGACCCTTCTGCGTCTTGATACGCGTTCCTTCGTTTCTGTTCTACGGCCTTATCGCCGGCACATCTTCGCTGATGAAAGCAGCGAACCAACGGTCAGATGACGACGCGGCGAACGTCGAGTGCCTCTCTGCCGAGCTCGCGGAAGCCCAGGCTCAGATAGAGCGCGCGGACGGGCTAGCTACCGAGATTGAGGCCCGTGAAACGGCCCGCGTCGCCGAGCTAGAGGCCGTACTCCGATCGGCGAAGGAGAAGGAGCAGGAAGCCGTGGCGAGGCTCGCCCGGCCAAGAGCGGAGAGAGCTGCGATGAGCTGTGCTCAGCGGCCCGTGAAGAGGCGACGGGCGTGGCTGCGTTCGATGAGGAGTACAGGCGCAGGGAAACGGCTTCCAAAGAGATGGAAGCTACTTTGTCCGAGCGCAACTCCATTACGCGTGGGCTTGAGGAAGCCCGCGACAAGCTCACGGCGGAGAATGCTGCGCTTCGGGAGGCCGAGATGAAGTTCAAGACCGAAGCAGAGTCCCTAGGACAACGGGAGCAAGAGCTCGTCGAAGCCCGGGCTAAGCTGCGGCAGGAGCAAAATGACATGGTCTCGCAAGCCATAGAATTGCTTCAGGCGCAAAAACGAATCCGGGACTTAGAAACCGAGCTAGAAAGGCTCCAGCTGCAGCACAGGTCGTAGTTTGACCCGGTCTCCCTTGTCCCGAACTCTGTGCTATGAAAACATGTAAATGTTTTGTTTTTAAACGCTCGCTTAACGGATAAGCATCGCGTAGTGTGTGGTGGCCGAAGGGCTTAGCCGTTTTTTCCTTAGTTTATTACGTCAAATCGCTACAAGATCGTGGCTCTGCGGTAGCAAAGTTGTTCCACCGAGAGGGTACGTTGCTGTGCACGGATGCGGAGGCGAAACCACCCGCGCCGATTCGTGTACCCGGCCTGAGCCACGTCTGGCCGATCGCGGAGACGCCACCGAGTCTTTGCTCGGATGGTGGGCCAGCTCGCACAGCTGAACTCCGGCAAGACATCGATTTTTCCCTTGCCAGCGGCAATGGGACCAGACGCGCGCCGCGCGCAATTGAGCGGTGGTATTCGCGAGACGGCGTGTGCGTGCAGCTCTTCAGCTCTCGCAGTGCGTTTTAATTGCTTGTCTCTTCGCACGCAGCGATGCTTCGGGTAGCCCGCAACGCGACGGGACGTTGCACAGCCGCCGGCTTATATAAAGCGAGGCACAGCACGCCGTGCTGCTTCCCATCCCAGTTCTCTCAAGCCTTACGCCAAAAACGCGAAGTTCTTAGCCGTAGCTGGAGAAAACAGAGAAGAGAAAAGAGATGTCTTCCGACGCCAGCTCCGAGTACCTTCACGCCTGGCTGATGGCAGCGACGGAGGATCTGCCGCTGCTGCCTCCGCTGCGGCCGATCCAGCCCGGAGAGGAGGAGCTGGCGGGCCCGTCGTCGCTGACCCGAGGAGGCGGTGGCGGGCAACAGATGCCTAGGTTCAGCCGACCACGGAGGCAAGAAGGGCGTGGCGGCGGCTGAAGCGATGGAGGAGGAGGCGAACGCGGTGGCGGCGCAGATTGCCGCCGATGCGTATCTTTGCCGCGATTAGCGGCGGAGGAGAGGAGGTTCGCCGCATGATGTCGCAATGAGCAGAGATCGAGGCGGCCACGGAGGCCATCGTAGCGGAGCCTCCGCCGCTACTTATGGAGTCCATCTATTGGAATTATTGGGCCTTGGTGGGCCTTATTGGGCCTTGGCCCATATAATTAAAATAATTCCTGGAAAATCCCAAAAGCCCATGTATGCATGAGGCCCATTTGGTGGAAGGCATGGTAAGTTTAGTACCATATTGCTAATTGTGGGGGAGAGGCCCCCTCTCATCCCCTATATAAGCAACCCAATACCTCCTTCTAAGGGCATCCATACAATTGAAAGAAGACTTAGCCTCAAGTAAGGGTAGAGTCTCTTTCTGAATTGTCTCTCTCTCTTTTTCTGTGCTACCACCGTTAGGCTGTCCCATCCCGCTGCGTCGGAGTGCACCGACGAGTGGGAGAGTAGGTCTCCGGAACCGTTCGCCCGAGAGCTCCTGCATCGGGAACGGCGAATCAGGTTTTTGGGAAGCGCGTCGCTCGACTGCTCGCTGCTTCCTCCGTAGCGATCTGCGTCGTCTACTTCTTCATCAAGACGGCGTCCAACGCGGAGAACAAGAACCAAGGTGCGTCACTGGTACCGAACGACGACGATGACTACATCAAGTACGTTTTGCTTTTCGCTCTCCTTTTATTTAAGTTGTTTCTGTGCCTGCTACTAGTGAGTATATCAGTGGGGTATATGTGTAGTTTTACAGCATGTGTATCTAGGATGTACTCCTGTGATATTTGTGTGTTGTTATCTATCTGTCAGATGTTGTGCATGATTTGTCTCATGATTAAAATAAACCTGAAAGTGCTATTTTCTCCAAGACCATCAACTACCAGCGGCGAAGGAGGCAGCATTCGAGCGCGCCGGGACCGTCGGCGCCTGCGCCGGATAGGGCTGAAGCGACGGGGGAGGCTCCCGATGTGGCGCCGTGGGTGTTCATGGGCGACCCTGTCCTCGGCAGCGGAGGCGCCACCAGAGCGTGCCGGGACCGTCAGCTCCCGCGTCGGGCCCGCTGACGTCGTCGTCGTCCCCGTCGGCAGAGTCCGCAGCTCCGCCTGCCTCGTCGTCGGCCTTGTTGGTAGGAGCAATGAGTAGCTTTTAGGATTTACGCCGCCGAGGTCAGTGTGGGCTTGGCGCCCTCTTTTTGATGTAGTCCAGAGCCCGCCTCCTTTTGCTTCTTGTGTAATCTTTATCCTTGTAAGGTCTTCCTATGAAATGCATCTTCTTTAATGAATTCGTCTCCCTTGTCTTGTCCATTCTTCTTTCCTGTGCGAATTTGCGAATCTGTAATGCAAAAACAAGGGAACTAGATGAACAGTAACGAAGTTCTGAGGAGAACTTAGGAAATTTGGGTAAACGGATTGCTTTGAAAGGTTGTGTTTGGTGCGCCTAATCATCCAGCCCCCGGGCCATGGCCAAGTCTAAGTGCGATCTTGGAGTTGGGCGCGGTCTAGAGACTAGAGTGACTTAGAAAAATTCGCGCGAACTCCCAGCCCCGAGCTTTGTTAGGCAGCAATAGCAGTGCGAGCTTTGTAAATTAAGGACTTAGAAAAATTCATAAAACCCCAAACCCCGAAGCCGTTAGGCTACTTGCCGCGATGCGGGCTTGGCGAAGTTAAGGACTTAGAAAAAATTTTGGGCGCAAAATCTCTCAGTCCCCGAGCGCTGCGAAGCCCAAGTTAGCCATTCAAACAAACCTGACGTGGGCTTATTGTACCTTAGGCCGCGGGAATTCCACACTGCGCGGAAACTCACTAAGATGCGAGATGTCGGCTTATCCTGTCGTGGAAGTGTTCTGGAGTGCTTTATCCTTAGCCGTCGGATTTTGGCCACGGGCTTGCTTGAGATGGTCAAGACTGAAACCAGTGTGACTCGTGACTGGGGGGAGAGTTTTTTTTTTTTGAATTGAACTTGGAATGAGGAAAACTTACGACCTGATTAAGCATAGAAGCGTCGCAGAAGGGAGATGTTCCATGAGCTAGGGAGCTTGTTCGCATCCTTGTTAGCAAGGCGTACTGAGCCCGTGCGTGCGGCGCTGACTACTTTGTACGGTCCCTCCCACTTAGGGCTGAGCTTGTTAGAGCCCGCGAGGTTCTGAATTCGACGTAGAACCAGGTCTCCTACTTGCAGGGTCCTTGTATGCATCGTTTGCGGTCAGAAGTGGACGCATGCCGATCACCGGTAGGCCATGACCGGAGTAGAGATTGCTCATGGCGCGCCTAAAGTAGATCGAGGTCCAGCTGCCGCTCCTCGTCGTTGACCACGAAGTTGGCGAAGTCAACGCGATCGGATCCTAGTCTCATCTCTGTTGGGAGAACGGCCTCCGAGCCATAAACAAGTCGGAAAGGAGTTTCTTCTGTAGCCCGGCTGGCCGTTGTCCGGACTTCCCAGAGGACTGACAGTAGCTCGTCGACCCAACCTTGGTGTTTAGCCCTGAGGGCGTCGTAAACTCTCTTTTTTGATGCCTTAAACTAGCTGTCCGTTAGCTCATTCAGCTGCTCCGTTGCTTTGTGGGTGGGCCACAGAGGCCAGGGCGAGCTTCATGCCAATTTTCTCGCAGTAATCGTTGAACTCCCAGCTCGTGAATTGGGTGCCATTGTCAGCGATGATCCTGCTGGGCACACCAAATCTTGCAACGATGCTCCGGAAAAAACGTACCGCGGTAATTGCAGTGATATTGGAGACCGGCTCGGACTCGATCCAATTGGTGAAGGTGTCGATGGCTACGAACAAGTACGTTTTCCCACCAAGACCTTTGGGGAACGGTCCTAGGAGATCCATGCCCCAAACCGCGAACGACCACGCTAGTGGAATTGTTTGCAGCTCATACGCGGGCTGGTGCGTCAGCCGCACATGATACTAGCAAGCTTCGCGTGCTTAACCAAGGCTTCTGCGTCGTTCATCGCAGCGGGCCAGTAGAAGCCCATGCGGAATGCTTTGCCGACGAGGGTTCTGTGTGAGGCATGTGCGCCGCAGATACCCTCGTGAATGTCGGCTAGAAGGTACTTACCTTCTTCTTGGGTGACGCACTTACAAAGCACGCCATTGGCACCCCTTCGGTAGAGCAAGCCCCCGTGCAGGCGGTAAGCTCGGGCTCGCCTTTTTAGCTGGGAACGCTCAGCAGCATCCTCGGGCAATGTCCCCTGCTCCAAGAACTGAATGAATGGCGTCATCCAGGAGGAGCTTTACTCGAGGAATGAGACAGTACCGGATGTCTCGGTTTGGGGGGTAGCAGATGTCCCCTTGGCCTCCTCCCCGGAGGGAATGGAGGGCTTTAAAAGGTGCTGCACTAGCACCCCCGGCGGGGCCAGTTCTTGCGAGGATCCGAGTTTGGCGAGCTTATCAGCTTCGTCATTCTCTTCCCTGGGAATCTAGCTATTTTCAAAACTCGTGAAACGCTTCTCCAGTTTCCTCACTTCCGCCAGGTACCGCGCCATCGAGTCGTCAGTTGCCTGAAACTCCTCCCTGACCTGGCGGACGACGAGCTGCGAATCCCCTTTCGCAACAAGCCGTTTGATGTCGAGCGCAATGCATGCTCTTAGGCCCGCAATTAGGGCTTCATACTCCGTGGCATTGTTTGTCGCCGCGAAGTGTATTTGTATAACGTGCTGGAGTCGCTCTCCGTTAGGAGAAATGAGAACGAGACAGCATCCTGATCGCCCGGACTGCTGTGAACTGTCGAAGAACAGAGTCCACCGACCTTCTCCCCCGTCTTAACCTGGAGAGCTTTTCTCTTGCTCATCCGGCCTGGTCAACTCTGCAACGAAATCAGCCAGAGCCTGGGCCTTGATCGCGGTACGGGATACAAACTTGATGTCAAACACACCCAGCTCGACTCCCCACTTCGCGACCCGGCCAGTGGCCTCCGGGTTTTGGAGAATGTCCTTTATCGGGTAAGTAGTCGGGACAATGACTTGGTGGGCCTAGAAATAGTGACGCAACTTGCGCGAGGCCATCAGCAAGGCATAGCACAGTTTCTGAAGGTCGGGATAGCGCTCCTTCGGCCCGGTGAGAACTTCACTCACATAGTAGACGGGCTATTGCTTCCCTTCTCGTTCCACTACCAGCACCGCGCTTGCGGCGTTCGGTGTCACTGAGAGGTACAGCAGGAGGGTTTCCCTGAGCTTGGGAGTGGTGAGGACAGGTGGTGAGACGAGATACTGCTTGAGCTGCAGAAACGCGGCCTTAACCTTCTCAGTCCACTCAAAACTACGGTGCTTGCGTAGCAACTTGCAAAAGGGCGCGCTTCGATCTCCAAGACGGGAGATGAAACGGCTTAAGGCTAAGGCCATTTTGCCTGTGAGGGACTCGATGTCCTTTATGCAGGTCGGCGACCTCATCTTTTCGACGGCCTCGATCTTTTCGGGGTTTGCACCAATGCTCGCCCCGCCGATCATGTAGCCTAGGAGCATACCGGACTTGACGCCAAAGACGCATTTCTCGGGGTTTTGGTTGACCCGATGCTGTCTCAGGCTATCAAGGGTTTCCCGTAGGTCGGACACGTGGTCACGGGCGTCCTTGCTCTTGACTATGATATCGTCTACGTAAACTTCTACGTTGCCCCCTATTTGATCAGGGAGGGTTTTTTTGCATGAGACGCTGGAACGTGGCGCCAGCATTTCTGAGACCGAAAGACATGGTCGTGTAGCAAAATGTGCCGAAAGGCGTTACAAAGGCGGTTTTCTCTTCGTCCTCTTTACACAACGCTATCTGATGGTAGCCGGAATAAGCATCCAGGAAACTCATCAAAGCTGAATCTGCCGTAGCGTCAACTAGCTGATCTATGCGTGGAAGGGGGAAGTTATCCTTGGGGCATGCGAAATTAAGGTCGCGGTGGTCAACACACATGCGCCACTTGCCGCCTTTCTTCTAGACGACGACTGGGTTCGCAAGCCAATCGGAGTGCTGAACTTCGCGGATGAAGCCCTCTTGAAGCAGCTTGCCGAGCTGGTCTTGGATGATCTTGGCCTTCTAGTCGGGAACACGCCTCTGACACTGCCTTACCGGTTTTTTGTCAGGCCGGACAGCTAGCCTGTGCTCGATCACCTCCCTTGGGACACCGGGCATATCGGACGGTTCCCATGCAAACGCGTCCTTGTTAGCCCGGAGGAAGGTAATGAGCTCGAGTTCCTATTGAGGCTCGAGGGTTGTCCCCACGTGGACCACCTTGGAAGGGTCTGACTCTGTGAGGACGATGGTTTTGGTGGGCTCCTGCGGCTGTAGTGCCACCTTTGGGCGCGCTGTGGAGCGCTACTTGCTGCTGGGACCACGGGTAGGGAGCTGGCCTACCATGGCCAGCGCGGTCTTGTCGCAATCGAGGGCCGTCTTGTGATTGCCCTGGACAGTAATGACTCCCTTTGGCGCCGGCATCTTCAGGCAGTGGTTGGCGTGATGGGAGACTGCCATGAATTTGGAGAGCGCGGGACGCCCCAGGATGGCGTTGTAGGGGAGCTCGGTTTCCACCACCTCGAAGTGATGCACTTTGTCCGGAAGTTGGAGGAAGAGCCAAACGTGACGGGCAGCACGACCTGCCCGACGGGGCGAAGGGACGATCCCGGGACAATCCCGTGGAAGGGGACGGTGATGTCCTTGATCTTGGAGCGCGGGACTTGCATGAGGCCCAGAACGCGTGCCGTGATGATATCCAGCGAGCTCCCGCTGTCCACGAGGACGCGGTCGACTCGGGTGTTGCTGATGGTGGGGCACAGGACCAGCGGGAGGCGCTCTGACTTGTAGAGCCCGGTCGGGCGATCATCCGAAAAGGTGATGCTTTGGCTGGACCAAAGCGAGGACTTCTGTCGCGAGCTACTTGGGGAGATGTGGAGGACCTCGCGGGATGCGGCCTTTAGCTCGCGGCGGGAGCTGTTGGTAGACGTGCCGCCAAAGATGACGGCAACGTGACCGCGGGCCTCAAGAAAGTCCTGGTCCTGGCCACCCTGGGGTGTAGGCACTGCGGCTGCGCCCTCAGGCAGCTCGGGCATGGGACCATGGCCAGCGTAGAAGTCCTCCAACTGTCGGGCCCATGTGCGGCAGTTACACAGGTCGTGGGCGGGGCGCTGATGGAGGCGGCAGAAGAGACTAGGGTCGTGGAACGGGTTCTCACCTCTTCTCTGCTGCTGTGGACGGGGAGGCCGGCCCTGAGGAGGCCCCTGGCCGCCGAGCGGCCTGCCTCCAGCCTGGGGAGGTCGCTGTGGTCGCTGATGTGGCGGACGCTGCGGCGGCGGGCGCACTGGCGGAGGGCACTGCGGCGGCGGGCACTCGGGCTGGTCGGGCTCGACAGTGGCGATGAATTTGGCGGGCTGCTCTGGCCGCTTCTTCTTATTCTTGTCCGCCTCGGCCTTGCCCGGGCCGTCGCCGACCTTAGGCTTTTTCTTTGCACGGCCCCTCTTGCGCTCCACCGCCTCGGAGGCATTGACGTAGAGAGCAGCGGTGCGGAAGAGCTCACTCGCGGTACTGACCGGGTGGAGCTCGAGGTCCTCGGTGTAGTGCCGGTCCCTCACGCCATTCTTAAAGGCCTCGATGATGGCCTCGTCTGAGATGCAGGGAATTGTGTTGCGGGCTCTGACGAACCGGCACACAAAGTCCTGGAGACTTTCGTCGTCTCGCTGCACCACGAGCAATACAAACCGTGAAGACACAAGTGATTTACCATGGTTCGTGCCCCCACTGCCGGGTAATAGCTCTACTCCAGCTTGGTTGATTATATGGTGGAAAACAGTACAGAGGTGCCGAGACCGGGCTTGAAGGCACCGATCCCGAGCTTATAACGGTGGTGATTAAGGACTAAGGCTACTGCTAAGAAAGCTTCGGATGCGTGTGTTGCTTGGGTGGCTTGAGGAAGATCGGATCACCTGGCCTCGACTGGTCCGGGGCCTTTCCTTTTATTGGTGCGGTGGGTCGCCCGGGTCGCCCGGAGCTGATCCGGCGGGCCCCGCGCCCGTCTCTGCTTTGGCGGCGGTGCTCTTGTCTCATTTCGGGGCTCTGTCCGGTTCAGAGCCTGCAGGGACAAGTTGTTCAGGTTAGTACTGGACACGTATTCGTCTTGACATGCCGATACGGGGAAGAATCGTGCTTTAGGGAGAAAGCACTTTCCCTTTACCCCCAATATGGCATTGACTGGACCGAGCTAGCCTCGCGCCGACCGTTTGGGGCGTCGCGTAGCGTAACAACCATCTGCCGCTTTGTCGGGGAAGCGAGCGACAAAGCAGGTTGCCAGCGTGCTTCTCCAGACTCTGAGACTCCGGAAACACAGTTCTTCCCTGTCAAGGCCGGGGAAAGCGTGGTGGGACGTGACAGTTGTTACCACGCCCATGTAGAGCGGGCTACCGAGGACCTTCTCCCGGGCTAAGGGTAGCCCAGGAGGCACATGGCGCTGCTGGGGGCGCGGTTTCACTTGGTCAAGCCCGGGGAAGGCCCCGTCGGGCCAAACGCTTCTTTTGGTACGGCCGGGCACGGCCTTTTGGGCCCTTCGGGCGTACGGTGGGCCAGTGTAGAATCGGCCCGGGGCCCACCTCAGGACGGGTCGCTTATCAATCACCAACATTGTCCCTACGCTATCTTCTCGAATATCGAAAAGAGGTCCAAGCCGTGAGTTGCGGTGTCATTACGAGATAGCGGCGTTGTGAGTTATATCACAGCCGACTTTGGTGGTTCAAACATAGAGTATTACGATATTATTGAGATGATAGTGGAAATATCTTATGAAAGCAACAATGATCTCTCATTCGTACTATTTCGGTGCAGATGGTTCAATCCTAGATGTGGGGCGCGGCGTACTCCTGAATTAGGACTAGTTGAAATAAATAATAAAAAGTTGTATTAAAGGCCTAATGTGTTCATTCTATCCGAACAAGTTGAGTTGGTGTTCTATCTGCCATACGTCCACCCGAATTAAAAAAATAGGTGAATTGTCTGACCTCACAAAAGAAGACTACGAGCCTCATGAAGACATGGAGCAATTTCAAAAACGGGAGTTATCGGGAGAGCTGCACGTCAATATTGGTGATGTTCTACAACAACCAGAAGAGGAAGTAGAAGAAAATGAAGAGGAAGAGCAAGCAGAAGAGGAAGAGGAAGAGGAAGAAGAAACCGAAGAGGAAGAGAAAGAGGAAGATGAAGCCGAAGAATTTTATGTTTCTATGACATATACATTTATTTTGTGTCAATTACTTTCATATTCACTTATTTTGTGTTGTTTTCCTTGATAAAGCAGTGCTTCGCAGGGAGAACCCCTACTGCGGAATCATTCCCTTTGCTTTTGCCTTTGTCTCCTCCCCTCGCTTCCTGCCTTCTTGCTTCTTGCTTCCTGCCGCCATGGTTCTCATCGAAAACAGCGCTCTGACGAGGGAGAGGATGGCGGAGCTAGAGAGGGACAGCTTTGTCAAGCCGGGCTCATGGAGGCTCCCTGACGCGGACGGGGAGCCAAGGCCCAAGCCCGACGAGTTGGTCTTCTTTGAGAGTTCGGCCATCTGCGGATTTCGCATGCCGGAGTCTCAGTTCACCACGAATTTCTTCGCCTTCACGGAGCTGAGGTCGGAGAACCTATTCCCGCAGTCATACGTCCACCTGTCCATCTTTGCCCATCTGTGCGAGGCGTACTGTGAGGGAGAAGCACGGTGTTGACTGTGACCCCGACAACATGCGCCGACCCTGTGCTTATCTACGACGAGTTCGGTGGGAGGGCTCACGGCAGATATGGCGTGATGAATGTTGTCGTGCCGCCCGACTCGTACAAGCCTCAGGTCAGGGCACATCGATAACAGTCCTCAGCTTCCGCTCGTGACCAGTTGAACGCCCAGAACAAACTTATCGCGAAGTTGCAACAACATAGGGCGACAGACGAGCAGCGGTGGAAGGAGGAGTAAGAGGAGAACAACCGACCAAATGCAGGCCATACATGAACAAAACTTGTACATGATGCAGTATATGCAAAAGGTAATTAAAATCGTACACGTAGCTATCTAGGATGTCATTTCTGGTTTAATAGGCTAAGATATTATATCCGCAAGTGTTCTCGGGGGCGGCGTCCCCTAGCTAGGCATGAATGCCTTCTACGTCGCCGCTCGTCTTCACGCCGACGCCGGAGGCCTCGACGACACAGGCCGGCACTCTCCCCCCGTTCGTGCCGCCGCATTGGTTCCCTATGGTCTAGTTTGCACCAGCTCACGCAGCTTCTCTAGGGGTAATGCATTTACTCCAATTTTGCATAACATATTCATAACAATAAACAAATGCATAAAGTTTTTGAAATTTACAGTTTCCTCCACTCTTGCAGATGTCCGGTTAGACTACGTCTGTGCCTGCGATGATTGCTCCGCAGAGAGGTGACAACAGTGCCACAAGGTCGTCTCCGCTCGAGCAATTTGTGACGGACTTGTTTAACCTGGATCCCGACCTCAGTGGCGGTTCGCAAAACCCATAGATGTGATTGTTTGAGTTTGTGTGATTTTGTAGCATGCTATTTTACTGTTTGTGACTTTGTGACCTATATGTGTATGATATAAACTTCTGAACTTATTTTGTTGGCAATTGTACCTGTATGTGAAGGTTGAAGTGAGTTGGTCCCTATTTATTGATAATTTTGTATTTTGAAATGATGTGAATGTGAATGTGCTAAAAAAATGTGGTATCGAGCACCTAATTATGTGTGGATGTGGTCGGGTGACTTGGGAAATGAATGTATGTTGTCAATAGGGTTTTTTTGCAGGTTGAAGATGAACTTTTTTTCAACAATTAACAAAAAAATTTATTTCTAAAATAGTATCTATGTCGTCGGTATTTACCAATGCCAACCACACAGCTCCTGTACAGGTGCGCGCCTAGGAGGCCACCAGCCAACAACAGTGCCAGTGGTATAAAATAAGCCGACGAAATAGGTAGCATTATTGTCGTCGGGATACACCAGGACCGCCGACACCGCAGTCAGGCAAACCAGCAAGGCCAGCTTGCTGGACCTGTGTCGGCGACACAAAATGTAACCGTCCACGTTGTGCTGCCACATGCTGGGCCAGCGTTCGCCGTGTGGCGTCCACTCATCAAAACACCGTCACTCCGCATGTTCCATCAGGGGGAGCTTGTGTCACCGGCCAATTATGCTGCCGACACAGCCATAACCCAGGTGGTATGTCTCGGATGCGTCTTTGTCGGCGGGCCACCGACAGAATCCACCTGTGTCGTCGAAGCTACGTCGGCGGATCAGTATGTCGTCAGTATGTAGTCCGGTGTCGGCGGCTAATTCCCGATTCATGTAATGCATATATCAAACCAAGCCTGTGCGACGCGCTAAAATATTCTTTGTCAGATTTGGATCCAGATACGGTGGCCCACGTATGGATATAAACATAATATTGTCGAACATAAAAACAAATTGAATATTATCGATCGAATATGGTTATTAGATATCAATCCGAATATTAATTTAAACATCATAAAAATATACACCACGAAATAAATTGCAACACATAAACAACTCAATTAGTTAAAATATTATTATAAAGAAGCGAGCGGTGTTGAAGCACAAGTGCAATCGTAGAGTGTGAGGGGCTTATTGTCATAAAGTTAACCTACAGTGTCTGCAACGCGGTGATGGTGGATTCGTATTCGCATGTACCCATGCCATATTGGATAGAGTAATGGCCTTGAAACCACATGTGACTGGCACAAGGGCAGAGAGCCACGATCACACAGTTGTAGAATCGAAACCAAATCGGATTATATCATCCGGATTTGAATTTGGATCATTATCTTGTCTTTATTGATCATGAACATATTTTTCGGATCCACCGTGATGCAAATGGATAATTATCTTAATTTTTTAATGGATAAGATACATGCTAATAGATGTCCAAGGTATGTTGTTCTCCATCATTGTTATTAGATATTATTCGTATCCGAGTACTCCCATCAGTTCTAAAAAACTTAACATTTTATACTTATTCTATAAGACTTTATCTACAAAAATATTTCGAATTATTTGATTAGAAATATGAAAAACATACCTCTAGGTTCGTCTTGAATAGCAATCATGATACAATAGTTTTATGAATTTTATAAATAAACTGCAATGGTAATCTGTAGTCAAATGTACATTTCAAATACCGTGTAAATATCCAAAACATCGTATTTCACAATCCGAAGAGATTATTTGCTATCTGGATATTATTGGTATACATATACGAGTCATGTTCACTCTCACCCTACTTCATGCTCATTCCTATATTGGACCTAATGGCTGCGCATGTGTGTGCATACTGTTGTGCTCGATCGTATACACGCAATTAATAATGTGAGTACTACTTGGTACTTACATATTTAATTTCTCCAAGCAGAAAAGGCCAAGTTTTTTTTTCCTAAAAAGGCAACATATTTTCTTTCTACAAATAAATAATATTGTATTATGTGTTGTACATCTAGGTCCCTGTCTACTTTTTTTTTACTGAATCATGTTATATCTGACAAAAAAAAGGATATATCGAAACACCCCCACCATTTTTTTTTTGAGAAAGTTAAAATTTCATTCCACAGGAAATTTTCCTCTTATATGGTGACCTCGGATCAAGAATAAAGTAACATGATCATATGGCCTAATCGAAAACCTCTGGCAGAAGCTGAATCCTCTCATAGCGTCGTGGATTTGAAGGCCATCGAGAACGGCGAAGACATAGATAGAAACCAAGAAGAAGGCCGTCAAGAACGGTGAAAACATAGAAACCAAGAAGAAAAAAGTACACTTTGTCCCTTCAACTATTGAAAAGTTCGATTTTATTATTGCATTTTATTATTTTCTAAAAAAAAATCCTAAATTCTTTTTTTAATCAATAAAAGACAGTCTTCAAAAAAAATTGCATATAAGTACATATTCAAACATTATACTTTTTATTGAATATTTGGATTGTACATATTTTTATAATTTTTTGTATTTTTATATGATTCTATTGAGCTTCTTATGATTTTCTACAATTTACTAAATTTTGTGAATTTATTTTGTAGAAAAAAATATCGACTAGTATGACATGTCATCCAAAACCACGATGGTTTTGGTTGAAGGCGGTAATTTGATTGGTTTTGATAGTTGAGGGAGGTTGGATGCCCGGTTTTAAAGTTGAGGAGGCAAAATTAAACTTTTGCAATTGTTGAAGGGGTAAAGTGGACTTCTTCCAACCAAGAATAATCATGAAACCCCCCCCCCCAATTTGTATCGGCTGTCGAGGTGACCACGGCCCCTGGCGGCGCCGTTGATCGGCCTCTCGCTTGTGCAAGCTCCAACGTCCTCGTCAAGCCGTCGAGGCCTCGAGGCCACTAATGGGCCGGTCCATTTGTATCCCAAGCGTGGATGATGAATTTATTACTGTACTAGCATTAATTTAAATCGAAATTAAAAAAAAATTTGCCCGTTTAAAAAAATTAAAAAAATAGCATCCTAGCGCCCGTTCAGCGGGCGCTTATATATATCGCCCAATAGGCAGGCGTTATTAAAGCCTACTGATACAAAAGAGCCGAACCAGCAGGCGTGTAATGGCGGCAGCGGTCGCGATCAATAATCGCCCGTTGGACGGGCGTTTATCACTATTGAAAAAAACCGCCCGTTGGGCCAGGCGTTTTATCTGATGCGAGAATGGATCGCCCGTTGAATGGGCGTAATTAATTAACTTAAACCCACAATGGCGGCGCCGGATAAACCGATACTCATTACATGACCCTTGTGTGCATGAGAGAGAAAAGAGAGAGAGGAGGAGGAAGAGAGAAGAGGAGAGGAGGAGAAGAGGAGAGGAGGAGGAAGAGAGAAGAGGGTGAGGAGGGAGAAGAGAGGGAAAAAAAAAGGTAATTTTAAAACTACATTATATTTTTATTTTGTAATGTTTAAAAACAAGGTAGGTTAGCAATATGGACATGATAAATTAAATATTTCGTTTAAAGCCTAGATTTAGCGATTAGGTTTTAATAAAAATTAGGTATATTTTACGTAATTTTTATGTACATTTGATTTAGAGTTTTAAATTAGAATAATATTCGATATGTTTTTGTATGAATATGTAAATGAGTTTTAGGATTTAATGTTTTATAATATATGCGGTAATTTGTAGTCTATATTTAGGGTTATAACTAGGGTTGTAAGAGAGGGCTATCGTTGATTTAATGCGTATGTTTATTTTTATCTGATTTCTGGTTAGGGCTTATAAATTTAGAGGACATGTGTAGGTGCGGCGTTACGGTAATGCAGACTCGATTTATATGAAGCATAATGCACGTTGGTTTAAAGCATATTACAAAGGATTAACAACGATAAATCTTTAAGATGTTTTTGTCGATAGAAAAATAATTATAATTTATTAGTAGTTCATTTCGTTTTAAATGCACAGGTCAATGGAAGCGAAAATATTTTAATGTTCATTATGGGCAAGGGATATCAATTTTGGTCGAGACGGGATAGACCTATCTATGTTCGATCGATGATGTTGGGGATATCTAGGCCCACGGAGAGAGCGTTAGCGGGGCTTGAAAATTGGTACATTGGGGCGTTTAAAATTAACCCGAAGAATATAGTGCGGATATCGGTATTGTTGCTAGCCGTACTACGGAAAGACCTTATTGGGAGTTGGTACCAATAAAGGCAACCGAGGATGGAGGCGTTATGTTGAGATCGCCAGCGAGCGAGGACAACCACTAGCACTTCTTGTTCGGGCCAAATCTGAGGAACAAAATGAAGAAGCTTTGCATCAACTTTGTCGAAGGAAGTAATGTAGTGCGGGAAGAGGTGCGGGAAGATGGTGGCGACCTTGAGCATGTGGTGCGGGAAGAGGTGGAGGAGCTGGAGGAGACAATGGATGGATCAAGTGAGCAACAAATAACACAGGAACCCATAGGTGCGGCGGATGAGGGGAGTATATTGAAGCTATAGTTGCGTCCATGGAGGCCGAGGATCTTGAGCACGAGCAAGTCCACGAGGAAGATGTGTCGGGACGATGAGAGTCGGTGGCTTTCAAAATATCGTGCGGTCGAGTGGAACTCATCAAACTTTGCGAGCTATCTATCAGAAGACACTCAAACGACACAGGAATACCACGAGCGAGGTGACACAAGGGCGACATACCCCTCGAAGGAAGAATTGGTGGCAGTAGTGAAGATTTGGGCATTATCACTTATGAGAGAATTCGGGGTTGTCGAGGTCTAGCGAAGTGTGTACGATGTGGTGTGTGTTGTCCCGGTTGCCCTTGGCGTGTGCATGCCTTTAAAGGAAAGTGGGTGGAATCTGGGTATGTTCAATAGTGAGGAGCATAATTATGCGGTGGTGAGGTCAAGCGAAACACAATCTAACATCAACAATGGTGGCACATATAATGCAGGCTCAAATAGCGAGAAGCGTTAACTACGAGCCTCGGTCTATCATTCGAGCCATGGAGGAACAATTTCGATTACACTATTCCGTATGCAAGCTGCTTGGAGGCAAAGCAAAAAGCATTAGAGATGAGATTTGGAACATATGAAGCATCTTATGCGAATATGTCATCCTGATGGCGGCCATAGCTAAGAGAAATTTGGGTACATATTATGATTACAAAGAGGTGGAGGCGGAGGCGATGATATTGGAAAGTTAGTTCTGCGGCGGGTTTTCTTTGCCTTGGGCGATGCATCGAGATTTCAAAATTGTCCTCCAGTTCTATGTGTTGTGGAACATTCCTAAGCGGCAAGTATAAGGGCGGATCTGGCGCAATCGCCGTTGCCGGAACAACCAGATTCTGCGGTGGCATTTGCTTTTGTCGAGGTGAGAATCGGAGAGTAGTCTTGGTTTTAGAGAGGTGAAGCATCTCGGTTGTTGTTGGCGGATCGGATGTTTGTATAATTCATGAGACATCTTGGATTGTTGGCGGCGATCGAAGAAATTAAGTTTAGCTCGACTATCGAAAGTTGCTCGATGGCGGACATACATACCGGTGGTGCATGAGACATATGGGTGCCAATTTCTTTAGCAGTTCAAGAATAAACACTTAATGAATCTGTTCAAGCGATTGTGCAAGCAAAATCAACAACGTAAGTTCAATCGGCTTTGGCGGACTTTGGATGGTGACGACGAAGCATACCGGGGATTTGGAGCGTGAGGAACGGAAGAATTACAAATTTTTCAGAATGGATTGAAGGCTGTCCGAAAGAAGTGGGCATTGCTCTATGATTGAAGGCCGTGAATACGGGATCATGACCACAAACTTGGCGGTATACAAGCGGGTCATGAGAGGACGAGGGCATTGCCGCTTGTAGCAATTGTCGAGGGATTACGCACGAACATGCAAGTATTTCATGGGCGGTGTCGAGCGACCTCAATTGCCATGTCGATAATCGGTTGTTCTTTTACGGGGTTGTCACAAAGTACATCATTGAAAAGGTTAAGAAGACACAGCTACACTCACCTCACGCAATGGAGTGCAGACGAGTTGAGGTATGAAGTTCCTTTGCATGGATAGGGCTCGCCTTGGGCGTAAGCGTCGGAGAGCAGAGCAGGCGAGTGCATTCTTTGCGATGATAAATGCAAGTGCTCTGTCGTAAAGCGAAACTTTTACACAAGCCTTGCTCTCATGTACTTGCGGTGGCGTCAATGACAAATCAATCAACATACAATTATGTTTCTCGTATTACGGGAAGGAAGCTATATTACACACTTGGCATGCCGAGATATCTGAGTGCGGTATATACGGGTCATTCTTGACCAGTTAGGTAAAGCGTAGGCATGTCCCGGATAGGAACAAGCTGAAATGCAACTTAGGGCCGAGTGCATCGGCGTATTGAAATGACATGGATCACTCGAGGCGAGGCGTCCGTGAAGATATCGGCAGATGCAATGAATTGACCACACGTATCAAAATTGTAACAAACCCGGTAGTGGAATGTACGATTTGGTGGACCTTGAGTTCAACACCACGATGGTCGGCGTCCTTTCCATTAGTGGACATGTAATGTAATGCGGTGAAATTTGTAATATTTATATTCGTGTATGTCATGTTGTAGCGAAATAACATTTCAGTTTGGGCTTCTCACCATGTATTGTAATAATGCTATATTAGATTGCAGACATTTACTATGTACAATGAGGAGTGTTTGTCATATTAAAATTTGTGTTATCTGCATTTAAAAGTGTGGTAATCCATAATTTCATTTTACATTGATCCGTACGTCGCTGTAAAAGATTTTATTAATTCGTTAAATTAATGTCATGCAGGTGCTTGACATGGCGGACGAGGTGGCGGACGGCGAGGCGATCGTCTTTGGATCCTCTATGGACCAAAGGCATCGATCAGCGCAGAGTGCCGTTGAGGCCTTCCGCTCCCGACCTTTCGTCATGATACCGAAAGAGCTCGACTATCGGCCTTGTTGGGTTCCTGGTGAGAAAAAATTGTATATTGCTTAATGAAATTTTACGATATCTTATTTATTATTTATATGTAGAGTTCGCCTTGCGGCTTACTCGGTGTGCGGATCTTTGGAAGCGGCCCTCCTCGAGGCAGCAGGCCCTTCGCGTCGGCTTCAGCGAACCGGTTCGGCCGAGCAGTCTTTGCTTGCGGCTCTCGTCGGCCGGTGGAGGCGAGACCCACACCTTCCACCGCCTGTGGTGAGTCGCCCCACCCTACGAGGATGTGTCCTATATACTAGGACTTCCTGTGCGGGTGACCCGATGGTGGGTGTGGGCGTGTCGCCACTTTGGCGTCTTGGTGATGGCGATGCGCCAATATCCGGCGGCGGCGGTTTCCACACTCTGAGCCCATTCCAAATTCGGAGCGCATGGGCGGCGAAGAGGTGGATACTACGGTTTAAGGTAAGAGGCAAATTGTAAATGATATTCTTTCTAACGGTGGCGTCATGCATAATACCTTGTTAAACTTTTTATGAGCGGAGACCATCCACGGAGGCGAGGCGAGGCTACGGTGTCCGGACACCTCGGCGTACACTGCTTTGGCTGTTGAGTGCGTGTTGTTTTGCAACACGTCCGGCAATCTGATGGACAAGTTTCTTCTTTAAATGCGCCGGGGATCGCCGACTCGAGGAGATCGGTACCAGCGTCAGTTGGGCCTCGCGGTGCTTGCGGCTACGTCTGGGGTTTGTGCATTGCGTGTACAAAGGCGGAGGCGGGCGAGCCGTGATCCTGGTATCCTTTGTTACTCCGGTTGTGGTAAATGCGAGAGGATCGCCGTCGATCGACCTCTCATGGATCACAGTGTGTCTGGTGTGTACTACCACGAGACCGAGGAGGATAGACCTCGATGGGTTTTTTGTGGTTTCGCCGACGGGTAATGAAATAACCACACTTTCGATTTAACAATTTGTCCTCCTATCTTATTGATATTCGTAATTTAACAATTTCACCTCTTTTGCAGCGGCGTGGGCTCACGTCACACCCCGAGGACTACGGACTACGTCCGGATCTTTGGAGCAATTGCGGGACCACGACTTCGATGGCGGCCCTACGGGGCGACCTCGTCGAGGCTCGTGCACCTCTTGATCTGTCGTCGCTTTATGCAGCGTGACTCGAGTCTTGGCTTACGAGGAAGCGGTACTCTTCAACATCTTTGTCGAGGAGTACTCACCGCCTGGTGATCGCCCGATTCGAGACTCTGACGGGAGTTTCCCTACCGATCGTGCACCGTTCCCGTCCGTTCACCGGTATGTTCGATACTCGTGCTTTCTTCACAATTGTTGTTATCGTAGTGTAATGGTCTAAACATTTCATAATGCTATAGGGTCACCAGACGAGGTCGAGTGCGGCGCTCTTTGGGCCCTGCGATGGTCCGATGGGTGGAAGAGTGGGAACATGCTTTGGAGGATATCGTCGGCGAGGATCGGAATCGACGGCGGCACGTTCGGCAGCGTACCTACGGTGGTATGCGTACCGCTTCTGGCGCTTTTCGTGTCGGATACCGCCTCCTACGGAGATCGTGCGCGTACCTAGCGTCTCAAACCGTACCACGAGCACCACAAGCGGGTGCATATCAGCGGTAACATTTCTATCTCGTGCGGATAATTACTACTTTGCTGCATCATAACACTTACAATTGTGCCGGATGTCGTGTTTTTGATAATTGTTGAACAGCTTGACCTCGTCTGTTGTCCGGCTTAGAAGCGCGCCATGCAATGGGCGCATCGAACGGTATCGGATGGCGACAAGCGAGGTCTTTGAGTCGCCGGGGAGGATTCACGACAAGTGCCGCGCGGTATGTCGTCGGCGTCTGTTGCGCTGATCGAGCGCCCTCGCTTCCGTACTGCGGCGGCCCCTAGACCCCCTTCTCGGTATAGTACATATGAATTATAATAATTAAATATCGTCGCACATATGAATTATAATAATTTAATATCGTCGCGTCGATCGACCGGCGTCCCGTGCTCGACACCGAGTGTAAAGGGGCGTCCGGAGGCTTGCAGGGGTCTTTTCGGCCCCCTCAGGACGTGCCCGGGTCGTCCGGAGGCTTGCGAGTCTTCCGCCCCTCGGGGCGTGCCGCGTCGTCCGGAGGTTTCGAGCGTCTTCCGGCCCGATGCAGCGCGCCTCTCGTCGGGTGGGTTTAGCGGCCCGATCCGTCCTTCCGTCGGCGTGCGGGCTCGTCCACTCGAGGCGGCCTCGTCGTTTCTGGTCGTTCGAGGCCACCTGCTGCGCCCACTTTTGATGGTTAGTTCTCTGTTTTCATTTTCGATAATCGCATATGTGATGATGCTTACAAATAAACACATTGCAGATCTGCGTTGCCCTCGGCTTGGGACAGCCAGGCGGGCCCGAGATGCGTTCTGACCATCTCGTCGATCCACCGATGTGCGAGCAGTCCTCTCCCGGCGGACTCCTTGAGTACTTCTCGTGAGTCGGCGGGAGATAGAGGCGTCATGAGTTGCTGAGGCACCCCTGTCACCTCGCGGCGATCGCGGCTAGAGCATGCGACGCCGAGCCTGACCCGACCGCGGCGAGGCGTCGGGGCCCGGACGCTTCACTTTTCCCTCTACGGCTCGGACGTGCGCGCAAGTCTCGGTGATGGTTCTATTATGGGCGTGAAGCCTAAGAGGCGTCCGTGGGGCGTATGTTAATACATACCTTTTGTTTGTTCTTAGTACCGCTACTATGTCACTTTCCATATCTTATTGTTATTAATTTGTTTACATTATTTTATGCACGCTCATTGTACACGCAATGTTTAACGCTTCATTGTACACGCAATGTTTAACGCTAGGCGGCGTGGCGTCCGTGCGTACTGGTAGCCTTGATGCGCATAGCGTCTAAAATGCCTTGATTTTTCCTATTATGCAAAACATATCGCAATTAAACTCATAAATTAAATACATAACAAATCGCACGAACATCAATGATACAACCATTGTAGCATAAGGTCGTCACTCTGAAATACCTACTATTTTACGTGCATGGCCCGGCGTGTAAAAGGGTTGTGGCATTATACGAACACCACGTGGTGAACATTGAAGTCGCTTCCCGTTGTGTGAAAATACCACGGATATTGTTCTTGCATGACCGATCTTAGCGAAGAACCTGCGTTCGGTGTCTTTGGGGTAATGGCATCCACAGAGGCATGAGGTGTCACTACAAAAGCGAGTTGGGATGTAGTGTTGATCGAGAACCATGCGGTTTAGCGGCTCCGTGTTTGCCGTCGGTATTTGTTGGCGGCGCCTCTGAGGATATTCTTGAGTTGTTTGTTGTGCGGATGGTTTGTAGTGCGGAGCACTGCTCTTCAGCGATCTATCTTTGCGTGGAGACTTGCGATGTAAAAATATCGGCCTTCGGGTAAGGCTCATCCATCCACATAGTCCATCCACATGTAACATCCGGAATCTGTGAGTTCAATTGATATACTTAGTCTGCGCATACGAGATGTATGGCGGAAAATAAGGGCGATACTTACGTTGTAGTGCAGGCACGGTAGAATCTCGACCGGTGAAGCCTTCATGGGCGTAGTCAAACCCTTTACTGTGGCGGGGTTACCCTGCTGGCATTTCGGCCATAGCCATATTGAAGCATAACCCGATCTCTCGGGAGGGTGGACCATCTCTCCGATCGTCGTAGTCCAACACACGCATGCGGATCACGGCGGACGAGCATGCTCTCTGGACCAAATGACTCCCACCATGTATCGAGGAATAAGCGGCCGTGTGGAAGGACCCCAACTTGCCATGGTGTATGTGAGCTTGCGGTTGAAACTTATGGAACACAATATTTATAGATGGAAAGGGTACCACACATCACGGTGAGAAGAGATAAATGTTAAGTATTTTTAAGCAATAATTCAAGTATCTTGTTAGTGAAATTGACGATCCTTTATCAACTTTATTAATCCCACCCTTTCTCTCTCGTCGGTGCAAACATGTCCTTCGCGTGTCCTATCTCTCTCCGTCGGTGGACCTTTGCGGCGGAAGCGGCGTGGCGGCACAAATAGCAACAGATTCTACGGTGCTTATACAAAGTGTCAAGCGACATGGCGACATAAAGAGACAAAAGCGATCACACGGTGTTCGTACACGAGCTTATACGGTGTTTAAAAGCGACTTCTCGCCAGCGGTTGATGCGAATCCGATGTCAATTTCCTTTAAATGGAGCACCGGTGCCCACGAATCTCGCACCACACTAACACCCATAGCACATATCTAGTTTTTGAACACTCGTCAATTGCACAACAAGCTGTATCTTCAATCGTTTGGAGGTGGTCTCTTATTTCATTCCGTTTAATTGTGACAATATTTTTATTTTATTACATTCAACCTACTTATATGTGTGTTATATATGTTTCATCGTCCTTGTTATGTGTAGTAGATGGATAACGTGCATACTGCTACTCGTCCATTTGTGCCACCTAGATGGTGGCTTTCATATGGCCCGAGGTTGAGCACACGAACCCTCTTAAGATTTGCCGATCGTATCGAGCTCACTACAACACAAATCCTCGATGCTTAGAGATCCGAGTTCTATAGAGGATGGCGCGGTGCCTCCACAGGATCGACACGGTCGTGCTGATTTATGATCGTGTTGCGAGATGGTTTTACGGGCGTAGGTTTTACCGATGTCCCATGTTTGAGGTGCGTATACCATCAAAATTAACCATATTAGGTTAATAAAGGTTATTGAAATAAACTCGATTTTTGCGAGCGCGAGTTGTGGCTTTACAAAATGGATGGATGATCCATACCCCATGGCTGCATCTACATACATAGACTATCGCACGGAAGAATCTGCGATTACAACATCGAGTAAATGGTCTATTGGTTGTGCAAGCGGCAGTGGGAGCGAATGCGATTAGTTCTTGACCCACAATTTGGCGAACCCCATGCACCAATTATAAATGCCTTTGTGGATGTCACTACCCGACAGTCCGAGCAATTTATGCGCTTATAAGCGAAATAAATTTGGAGAAATGCGGGCACATCGAAGATCGGACCGTGAAAACCTTTCATGCGACACTCGGTGGTGTATTTGTCCATGTCATTTTCGGATCAAGCGCCTTAAGCGGATGCGTACTTGTATTCGATCGAAGTCGAGAACAAATAAAGTGTCATTTACCTTCTCTTATCATTCTCGGTTGTCACCGTCAAATTTTATGGTTTCTCACAACCGATGCTCAAATATTAAAATAAATTGATTAACGTGATACAAGTCATCATACGTTATATGGATAAAACAATTTAACATATTAGCGCATCATAACTAAACCTAAACTTCCCGCTCTGCTTATGCGAATAATTTTCTTTGCTCCCTTTTATAGCGGCGTCCGTTAATTAAATTATCAACAAAACCTAATTAGCTTCCTAATTAGCAATTTACAGTTGCATGAGCGTATTAGAGTTTTATGGTCGAGAATCCGATGGCATTGCACAATTATTATTGTCGAGAATCCGATGGCGATGGCGAGCGAAATAGCGGTGTTGGCGAGCGCGAATTGATGGCGATCTGAATCGATGTAAAAAACACATAAAACGCCTCTTGGATGGGCGCTTTATATAAAACGCCATTGAAAGGCGCTATTTAAATACCGCCCATTGAATGGCGCTATTTAAATAGCGCGCTAAACAGGCGTTTATAATCGATCGTCCGTCCAATGGGCGCCAGGATGCTATTTTTTTAATTTTTTTAAACGACAATTTTTTTTAATTTCGATTTAAATTAATGCTAGTACAGTAATAAATTCCGTGGATGATACTGCACCAACCCATATGAATGAGAACCCCACCCTACGCCCCGGCTTAAGGGCACTATTGGGCTTGTCAATTGGAGCCATAACCATTTCTTTATTTCTGGGTGGCTAGCCCTTATTTTCACTAACACCTTTTTTGTATTTTATATTTATGGGTGACTAGCCCTTAGATTTGGAAAAAAAGGGGGACATATATTTTTAATAAAATGAATAAAAAAAATCAATACACCTTGAGCCAATAGTAATCGAGCATGTCGCGTGCCGCTATCCAGCTCGCTTCGCTAACTGTGGCACCAAATCCTATTTAAGAAAGAGTGGCCTTTCTATAACTGTGTTAACGCACTTCGCTAACCACGTATGTATGATCATCACTTCTGCATAAAACCACATGTCTGCTTATATCATTCTAGATTTATGTGATCCGTAGGGAGGTATTCAATAAAAATACACTATTACATATTTCCCGTCTACTGGGTTTAAAAGGAATGTACGTGCAAGGAATAAAGGCCCCATGTGCTCTTTAGTGTGCGCGCGCGCGTGGAGTTTTTATGATGACTAGAGGATACCCACGCTTCGCTGCGGCGTCTTGTTCGTAGAAAAGGCATGTCTTGTTCACAAAAAAGGCATTGTTTTATGATATGGTACATATGCTCTCAAACATTAACATTATAATATGTCAATACATATACAATTCAACAATACGAGACCCTTCAATTTTTGTTTTGGATTTGCAATTAAAAATCCTGAGGAAGACATATCCTCATCATAAATTTTATGAAGGAATCCTTACAAAATGATAAGACAGCCTGTAATCATGAGGCACTATAGATAAAAATTGCAATAGCTGGTTAGCATCCACCATATTACACCCCATTGAGCAAAACAAATAGCATGAATTACAAAAGAGAGCTATTCATCAGAAAACATGTTATAAACCCTCTCAAACATGAAACAATAAGTACTCTGCATGACCAGGTTGTGATAATTTTGTGATAACAATACGCAGGTTGTCTATGACCAGAGTTCTTATATAAGAGCTCGGTAAGAGCTTTTACGGTATCATTATGCAGCCCTCGTGGTGAGATAAATATATGGTGTCTTAAGCGCCTTTAGGAGCTTGGGAATTCTGCGTCACTGCTTTGCAGATTTGAAGATCTCTCTCAAAATTGCTTTTTTAGAACTGCTTATGTTACAGAATTTGCAGTCGTGAGCATCAAAAAAATGTTCAAATTTTCAAATGCCGTGCACCTCTGGTCGTTCAATGTTTGGATTACCTATTTTCATTATGCGCTCTGTTTACCTGCAGCATGTGTGCGCATGTTATTGTGTGGTGCGCTGACAACTTTTGGTATCACTCCATAACTAAAATTCCTGATGTTTCCAATCTTGCATTTACAGAAATCTTATGAGGCTATGCAATATAAGAAGGGGCTAAAAGCTACAGATTCCGTATTTAAAAAAAAAAACCCGGAGCATGGAGGTGACATAACTTCAGTTTTGTCAATGCCTCTGTGTTATCTCTTGCATCCTGCAATCTCCTGTGACCTTATTCCCATTGTGCGCGGATCTAACATTTATTGAATGAAGAATTTAGCCACCCTAGGACTAAGAGCTCTGCATTTGCATTTCCATCTTAGTTTTCCTAAGTGAAAATTTGATTACTTTGTCATGCACGGTTTGAAAAATGATCGTAGGAAGATCGGTAAAGAATAGATGTGTGTCAGCCCTTTGTGTAAGGGATTATTTTAGTTAGAAAATTTGGAGGCTGGTAATTGCTAGCCTTAAAAAATATATATATCACAGTGCATGGAAGATTAATGACAGAAACACTATCCATACTACATACGACTCTCATAGTGCCATGATACTATTTTAAGTTTGGGATGCACGGATAGACCATTTTCCAAAACTAACAATATTGTTGTTTATAACTAACTGCATTGCACTGTCCCTATAGTGTCATTTGGTCTACAAATTTAACTTAACAAAAGATAATTTTTTAAGTTGCTAACCAACCAACTGTAGCCATTACTCTGCATGTAGACAGATTATTAGAAGCTAAGAAGATCTGTCAATGCAATGACCTTTCATGGATACGGTGCCGATCTAATCGGTAAGGCTTGATAATTCTTTAAGCTGTTAACCGACCAATTTTAGCCATCACTCTGCATGTAAACAGACTATTAGAAGCTAAGAATTCTTTGATTTGTCAATGCAATAACCTTCTTTCATGGATACGATGGCAATCTAATCAATAGGGGCTGATAATCCTTAAAAGTTATCTTGGTTGTCACTGGCCTATTCAATTAACACACTCAATTAGCAGAGCTACAGAAGAGAACATAGGGGATCCGACCTGGAGGTTGCAGATCTGGCTCCCGTCTTCATCGGAGAGGAAGAGGCCGTAGTGTTCGGGGTGGCGGTGGGCACGGCAGGCGACATCAGAGGAGGGCGGCGATCCGGCATGGAGAGAAACGGAGCCGGTTCCGGCGGCCACACAGCAGGGACGGGCCGCGTCCCGACAGGAAGAGGACGCGGGCAGCGTCGACTGGCCGGAGATCAGGGGCGGCGTCGGGAGAAAGGGCAGCGACGCCGCCCTTAGCCCACGGTGACCAGATCCAGCGCCCACACAGCAGGGACGGCCGACGCACCGGCGGGCGCAGGACGCGGAGCGGGGCGAGCGGGCGGAGATGAGGGGCTGCGCCGGGAGGAAGAGCAGAGGCGCGTGCGAGGGCTAGGGCCCCGGGCACGGGAGAAGGCCCCGGCGGCGGCGCGGGGGCAAGAGGAGGACGGGCCCTGCGCGAGGGGGGAGGACGGCTGAGAAGGAGGCAAGGCCGCGCGTGCACGGGGCTAGGGCACGGGGGGCGACGGGGATCGGGGCAAGGCAGTGGCAAAGGCGGGTAATTACCCCACAACTCCCGCTGCACTTACGAAGGCGAAAAGGGCGGATTGGAAGTGGCGGAAAACACGGGGGACATGGAAGTAACTTTGCATGGAGAAATTTACACTGTAGAGGGACCAACGCGCGAATCCTGGGGACCTAGAACGAAAACCCGAAACTTGGGGGGGTTTTCTGCAAATCCGTATGTCCCGCTCGGTGGAACAGGGCGACGTGGCCCGATCTGAGCCATCGACGGCGCCGATCGGACGGACGAAAAAATCTGAACGACGTGGCCATGACGAATGAGCAGAAATTTGACGGATTACGCGGTATAAAGCATTTTGAAATGAGGTTGCAAATAGTATTTTTTGACAACATCAAGTCTTAAGGATGTTTTTTTGATTGGAATCAAGCGTCAAGTTGGGTTCTTTTAATTGGACTTTCTAGGGCTTAGTAATTTTTGTTTCACATGAACTTGAGAGGTTCGATATGTTTTTGGTCTTGTCAAAGCTTGTTTGTCCATGGAGCATCTATGTTGTGACCTAGGTTTAGGCCCTGTTTGTTTGAGCTGCAGCTTCTCTAGAAGCTGCTTCTGAGAAAAGTCATAAAAAAACTAGCTTCTAGGAAAAGCTCAGATCACAGTATAAATTGGGCTTTTGGTGGCTTTTGGCTTCTTTGAAGGGGGTTCCAAAAGCTGGCTGTTTGGCCAGAAGCTCAAACAAACAGGGCCTTAGTTGTGTGTGCCATAGATTAGGTTTTAACAAGAGTTTGTGCTTTGTTTGTGGACGACAGACAGCACCTCGGGCATATATGTCCAAAGATTTTGCAGGGCGCCTGGGCCTTTTGATAGTCATGTGTGACCGTCCAGGGCGTTGTATGAGTTTATTTAGAGAGAGTGCATCGAGGGTCTAAGCCTATCAGATAGTCTTGAGTGGCCTGCAGAAATATCAGACGACTTTTTTCATGCTCTGGGGGGCTTGGCACGCTGAACGGTCCGACGTGACCGATCGAGGGCCTCGTATGTGGTTTTCTAGAGGTGATAGTATGGGGTCCAGGGGTGTCGCAGAAGGTCTTGGGGATCATTTAGGTGCTAGACATCTTTCTCCAAAGGATGCCTTCAGGGGGTCACTGGCGGGCCAAATGGTCTGGTGTCCTGTCGGATCAGACAATCTGGTGGCTATGCAGCTGCAGCCCCAATGGTCATTTTTCTTGGTGGCCTACTTGGTTACCCCCTTTGTGTAGTGCTGCTTCACTTCTTGAGCTACCACTGTGTAAGAGCAACCTAAAACAATATTTTAGGTTTGAGAGAGAGGATTCTTTGGAGACTGAGTTCTAGGCCTTCTTCGATGCTTCATGGAGGCTTGATTCGACAACACAAGGTCATTTAGAGCTTATATAGTCAAGTCTCTTGTTTTTGGAGTTGGAGCTTGGTATGATCTCTCAGGGAGCTTGTTGGAGACACCAAATGGTTGTGAAGATTACAGTGCACCTACCAAAGTGGTGAAGGTTTACCCTACGGAGAACCTCATGAACTCAAATTCGACCCAATAAAGAGATTGTTGGCGAGTTGCCCAACAACAATTCATGCCGACATCCTCAATTGAAACAAAGGTAAATTGGGGTGTCTAGATATGTGTTATGTGACAGCTCCTAAAACCAAGCACCATCACATGCATATGCTCACAGGGATCAACAACATAACATACAAAAATGGAATGCAATTTATATATAACCAAAATATATGGGCTATTGTCTATACAACAAGTTTTACCATTAAAGTATTGTGGCAGTGGAACATAAATTATACAACAACATATCAGAAAACTCAACATACTTAAACTAAAAATGTTAGCCAGGCATGCCTCATAACATAAGGGTAACCGACTAGAAATCAGGAAGTAGCATCTTCTCCGTTAGCGCCGTCGAATCCCGCTTGATAATAGTACTTAAGCATAGGATCACCTTTATCTGAAATTGTTGTATATATGTTGAGTACGAAAGGTACTCGATCTAAAAGGTAATCCTCAATCATGAGTGGCATGTAATAATGGAATGTTAAAGGGTTATTTTCAACATAAAGAGCATTTGCAAAACATAAATATATGTAAATTGTAATTTAAAGAGCAATTGCAAAACATAAACATCCTTTCTCCTTTATATTCTGCTCTTCTTAGGCCCTACTTGCCAGCGGGATTTTTTTCATACTTGTAAATAAGTGCACTTGTAATTTCTTGGGCACAATATACAAGCAGAATTTTTCCTTACTTGGGAGGTGTACTTGTAAAAAATTGTATTCTTACTATAAGTTTAGTGGGAAATTACATAGCTCAATGGTTGTCGGTACATAAGGTACCGGGGTGTCCTCTCCACCTCCTCCAAAAGGGGGTAGAAGACGGCGTCATCCAGAAGGACCGTGAAGACCGGTGCAGTTCGAGTGGATGGCGGGCACCTTGGCCCCATCGCTCGGAACTAGGCCCCGGCGCTCTCGGCGGTGGGGCGGCAGACCCTGGCCGGGAGACCGGCGAGCCATCCACGTGTCGGTGAGGCGACGAGACCCGACACAGGCGAGCTCTCCATGTACCAAAGTGGCGGATCGCCCGGCATCTGGCGGCGGCGCCCGACAAGGACATCTGGCCGGGCAGGCAAGCGGCTTCGGCGACAAGGATCTGGCGGTCGGCGACCGGGGCGCGTGGCGGATCGGCAGGCAGGCGTCGAACCCGCACCGTGTCGGCGACCACGTGGCGGTGGCGAGGTCGGCGGGACTCTGGCCCCGCCTTCCACCGATGGGGACGCGACAAAGCGGCGGGGCGTGCGTAGCGTGCCGCTTCGACTACGGCATTTATTGTATACCGCCAAGTCTGGTGATCATGTAATAGGCTAGATGCACCCCTGTTTCTCCCCGTCGGGTCGGGCTCACCCACGCTATATAAGGGGATCAAGCCACCACGGGGAGGGGGTCTTCTTCCATTCCTCCCACCTCATTTTCCATGGCAATACACACATAGAGCGAGAGCTCTGCAGGAGTAGGGCTATTACCCACCTCGGGGGCCCGAACCTGGGTACATCGCGTGTGTTCATACTGTTCTTGGGAGCTCGAGGGCGGTTCGAGGCGCAGCAGTGCTACCCCCCATGTCGGATCTCTGAATCTTCAAGTCTAGCGGCGAAAAATACGCCGGCGGTGGCGCTTGTAGAGTGCGCTAGCATCGGTTCAGTTCTTGACCTCTCTTGCGGTGATGGCGGATCAGCGATCGCGATGGACGAAGCGGTTGCTAGAGCCGCTGACATGGCGTCGGCTCTGGCAATGGCGGTGGACCAGCCGGGCGGTAGCCGTCCCAGTTTGGCTAGGCGGCGCCTGGCCTTGGAGGAGTGCACTCCATCACAAAACCTCCATGCGGCGAGGCCTGTTGGACAACCCGCGATTCCGTAACTCCGGACTCTCCGTGGCGCCGTGGGCGGCGATTTGGCCCGCTATGTGGATCTTGCCTTGGCGGTGGTGCAAATCGCGAAGCGCGGAACCGTGTTTCCGCTTCCTCCGCTCTTTGGTTTCTCCGCATCCTCCACGGATCCTGGCGTGAGGCGGGGCCAAAACGACGAGAGCGGCGACTCTCACGGGTTCGGCGAGCGGCGTCTGGTAGGCGGGATCTCCGGTCCACGCGGAGGACCGCCATCTGCGACGGAGAAGACTGCGCGACAAGCTCCGCGGCAAGACGACCGAAAAGCGTGATCGCGCGACGCTGCCGCCGTGGGGACCAGGAGGTTCTCGCGACATTGCCTCCGCCCGAGGCGGCGCATCTTGGCGCCGTCCGGACGGCGGCGCAGCGGATGGAGGCGCATCCAGAGGCGGAGGCTCGAAGTCGGCCGCCGCGCCTTTTGAAGGAGCTGCGCGCGTCGCGATGGCGGAGAGGTTCGGCTGCCGCCATCGAGAAATACGATGGTTCCACCAACCGACGAGTTTTGCAGATCTACACTACGGTGATGCAGCCCGATCGAGGGTCGAGGAAGGTCTTGGCGAACTACTTCCCGCGATCCTCGCCGTGAGCCCGCTCGTGGCTCATGAACCTACCCCGGTCAGGTGGGGTCGTGGAAGAGCTCTCGAGCTCTTCATCACCAACTTCGAGACGCGTTCGAGCGGCCGGAGTTGAAGACGATCTCCACAATGTGGAAGCGAGAAGAAGAAGTCATGCGCGACTTCATCCGCGCTTCGGTCGAGTTCGCAACACCATTCGACATCTCCATCGGCGCCGTTATCACGGCCTTGGAGAGGCGCCGAGACCCCAAGGTCAAGGAGAAGATGGCCACCGTAAGATCGAGGCGACGGAAGAACTCTTCACCACAGCCCACAAGTCGCCCTTGATGAGGCTCGCTTCGCCCATTTACGCAAGGGCAGGGGCCGTTCTTGGCGGCGAGGCCGGACCTCGAAGAACCCCGCGGCAAAGACAAAAAAAGCCCAAGGCGGCCGAGACCGGGTAGGTCTGGCCGCCGAAAGCGACGACGACGACGACGACAACAATGCCGCCGAGCAGTGTGTGTGTGTGGGCGAAGAAAAAGGAGGAGGTCGCGGCGGCGGCGGTAGGGCGCCATGGCGATCGCCATGGCCACAGCGGCCCATGATCGCGACGAGGGGCGAGACCGTCGTCCCCGCGAGTAGAACGGAGGGACATACTGTCTCATTCACCGCAACAATTCCCACGACTTGGCTGACTGCCATGTCGTCAGAAAACTGGTGGACAAGCGCGTCCACGAGCAGCAGCAGGCGTCCGGCAGCGGCAAGGGCAAGGAAGCGGCTTCGTTTGGTTTTCAGCAGGCGGAGCGCGAAGTCACCGTTATCCACGGCGGATCGGCCACCTATCCGTCCCATGCTAGTTTTAAGCGTGCGATGAGGGAGGTGTGCGCCGCGGTGCTCGGCATTGGGTCAGTAAGGCAGCTGGTGTGGTTGGAGCAGCCGATCACATTCGATCGAGCCGATCACCCACCCGATCGCCGCCCGGGTCATCTCCCGATCGTGGTTCGCCCACGGTCCGGAATGTCAAGCTCGGCGGTCTTTGGTGGACGGAGGAAGCTCTCTCAACCTCCTATCCGCCCCGTCGCCACGGCGCTCGAGATCAAGCGGCGAGGAGCTTCGACCGGCGCTCCGTTCTTGACATCGCGCGAAATTTGAGTCCGTCCCTCTTGGGCGTCGACCTCCGGTAACTTCGAGGCTCAGACAACTTCCGCCGCGGAGATGCTCGAGTTCGAGGTGGCGACTTGACCTCCCATACTAGCGCCATCTTGGGTCGGCGCGCCGACTAAGTTCATGGCGGCTGCCACTATCGTACATGGTGGTGAAGATTCCGGCGGTGGCCCCATCGTCGTGAAAGTGGATGCCGGAGGCGCCCATTGCGACAAGGATGCTCTCGCTTGTCGAGGCGGTCGGCGCCGAAGGTCAAGCCGACTCGGGAGCTCCTCGCGAAGATCCGTGCCTCCCGGTTCGTCCGCGGAGGTCAAGGCGATCTCCGAGCGAAGTCGACCCGGCGAAGACCGTTGGGTGGGCGCCTCTCGGCGCCAAATAGGAAGGCGCTTCGTCTCCTTCCTCCGGTCTAACGCAGACGTTCGACATGGTGGGGTCCCGTGAGGTGATTGAACATAAGTTGTAGCGTTCCCGCGCGACGGTTATGCGAAGGTCGGAAGCGATCGGTGGAGCGCCGAGCCGTTATCCGCCAGAGGTGGACAAGCTTTTGCGGCGCGGGTCGTTGAGCGTCGCCCATCCGGTGGCTCGCGAACCCGTCCTCGTCAAGAAATCAGCAGGCGGTGGAGGATGTGCATCGACTTCACCGACCTCAGCGAGCGTGCGAAGGATCCGTACCACGCCCGCGATCGACCTCATCGTCGACTCCACGGCGGTGTGAGCAACAGAAGCTACGGATCGTACTCGGGTACCACCAGTTAGCATGGCGGAAGAAGATGAAGACAAGATGACCTTTGTGGCGCCCATGGGCGCTTCATCGCTACACGAGGATGGCGTTTGGATTGAAGAATCAGCCCAACCTACCGAGAGCCATGCACATCGCCACCGCCCGCAAATAGGGCGGAACTTGGAGGTGTCGTCGGCGACACGGTGGTGAAGTTCAAGAAGCGGAGGAGTTGATCGGCGACCGGAAGAAACCTTCGCCAACCCGAGGAAAAATCGCATCTAGCTCAATCCGAGAAGTGTGTCTTCGCCGTTCCGTCGGGCAAGTCTGGGCTTCCTCGTCTCAGGAGGATTGAGGCGAACCGACAAGATCGCGGCGATCGAGAACATGAAGCCCCGACGCGACTTCGCAAATCACAGTGCTTGGTGGGGGTGTCGACTTCTGGGCGCTTTATAGCTCGCCTTTGGGGAAAAAGTCTCCCTGCTCGAGCTCTGAAGAAGACCAACGATTCGAGTGGACAACGGAGGCGCGAGGCGTTCGACGGGTCAAGAAGTACCTCACTTCCCGCCGTCTGGTCGCCCGACTGGGCGAGCAGCGATCCTTTATGTCGCGGCAAACCCCCAGGTGATCAGCGCGGTCCTGGTGGCGGAAAGGGAAGGTGTCCAGCGCCCCATCTATTACATCAGCAAAGTCCTCCACGACGCCGAAACAAGGTATTCACAATACCAGAAGATGCTCTACGCCGTGCTGACGGCGTCACGGAGGCTGCGTCACTACTTCTAGGGGCAAGAAATCACAGTGCTGACCAAGTACCCTTTGCGGGAGATCCTCTTCAACTGCGAGGCGACGGGCCGCATCACCAAATGGGCCATAGAGTCGGGCGGAGTTCGACCTCGATTCGCTCCCGAACGGCCATCAAAAGAACACCGGCGGAGTTAAATCAACGAGTGGACTCGGCGGACGAGAAGCTGAAGCACCCAGCACCCTCGCCGTGGACTCTCTTCTTGACGGCTCGTTCATTTGGAGGGGCTAGGCTGGTGTCTCCCACAATGTCGTCCAAGCACTGGTGATCTTTGGAGTTCAGCGCTACCAACAACGTCGCGAGTCTGAAGGGCTACTCATGGGGCTCGGGGTAACCGACCACAGGCATCCGTGTTTGCAAGTCAAAGCGACTCTCTCCGGTCATCAACCAGCGAGGAAGGAATTCATCTGTTCGGATCCGTCATGGCGGCCTACCTAAGCGGAGGTGCGCCGGTTGGAAGCGACACCGAGGTTTGGGCTTCGCGCACATCCTCGTCGCGACAACTATCGGGCGGATGAACTATCGATTGCCTCGTCGAGGGCACCTGCTCCGCTTTGGGGTCTTTGAAGAAAGACTCACGCGGCCGTCTGTCGCATGACCCCGATTCGGTGGGGGCGGCATGATGCTCGACGCAGCCCCGCTTCGGAGGAGACGTCGATGTCCGCAGCAGCTCCCGGTTGGAGGGAGGATGCGGAAGAACTGCCGAGACGATTGAGGCGGAAATGCCAGGCCAGGCAGAGTACGTCGGCGGCGACAATGCTAACGTCGTCACACTCGTCCGGGAAGGTCAATGGATGGATCGATCCTAGCCTACTGCGGACGGAGTGATCCCAGCGATGACGCGTCGGTGAGAAGATAGCGCGCAAGGCCAGCGCCACATACAGTAGGTGGGGACACATATCGCTGTGGCGCAAACGGAGTTCTACTGAAGTGCGTCACTCGGGAAGCGGGGAGTGCAATCCTCTCTGAGATCCTAGGAGGCACGAGCGGGAACCAGCTTGTTCGGTCGGCCTGCTGCCCTCCAGGATGCCTGCGTGTTGGTGAGGGTGCTAGGTGTGCCGAGGGCAAGCCAAGCGACTCCGACGACCAGCCCGGGCTCTGTAAAACCACTCTGTTCGTCGCAGCCCTCGGTTCCGGTGGGGACGACGATGCGGCTGTCTCGGCCTCCGGTTCAGGGAGGGAACAGCTTCGCCTACGCTTCGGTCGGGGCCATCGAAAGAAGGCTTCCGCGATCGTCCGTCGCAGCCCCCGGCTTGGTGGGGACGACGATGTGCTGCTTGACCTCCGGTTGAGGAGGAGCACCGGTTATGCCGGTCGGGCCGTCGAAGAAGGCTTCGCGACCGTCGTCGCAACCCGACCACCGGTGGGGACGACGGTGCGACTGCCTCGGCTTCCGGTTCAGGGAGGAGGCAGCTCTACGACGTATCAAGTCATCTGCAGTATAAAGATAAGTTTCGTCTCTCTGTGAGCATTCGTTTTTCGCCTCAAAAAGTCTGTTAGAAAACATTCTGTTGAAAGCTAGTAGCGAAAAAGTAGTCTGTTAGAAAACATTCTGTTGAAAGCTGGTAGCAAAAAAGTAGTTAAGGCTGATGGCCCCTTAGTTGCAAGGGCGAACGCTTAAACTTGCGGCTGAGCGAGGCAAGGCGGACGGAAGGCGGGTTCTAGCTAAGGAAAAAGCGCTCACTTTCAACAGAACGTTCTGTCTAAAGCTTTTGGCGTTCAGTTGCCTAGCCCGTGTGTTGCTAGTGTTGGTCCTGCGCGACTGTCGTCTCTGTTTCTAGCCTGACGGCCCCTTGTCGGTAAGAGGGGACGCCTAACATTCGTGTCGAGAAAGGGAGGGCGACTGGGGGGCCGTGTCCGGCAAAGTGCATCAGTGACTCGCTCGCAAGCACCGCCGCCTATGACCACCCCGAAACCTGCAGCCTTAAGCCGCACGATGTTTTGGTCCGGCCCCAAGAGACCGCAAGGGCGTAAGTCCCGAAAGGTGAAGGAAAACGACATAGTGACACCCACTGGCAACACCGCGGCGGCAGTGCTCCTCCTGTAATTTCAGTTTATTCCTCTGTGCAAAAAGTGTGATATAACCCCCCGCTGGTGCGGGGAGAGGTGATCTGTTTGGATGTAGGCGAATCGCCCCGAGCAATGCGCTCGGCGGGGCTCCGGGGGTTACCCGGCTGAAGTGGAGAAGACCGGTAGCGTGCTGGCGATTTATTCGCCACCTGGGGTGCATCCGAGCATCGGCAATGCGTCGAGCTCGGCTTGCGCCCCAGGGCGGGCCAGGGGGCTTCTGTCGGTACATAAGGTACCGGGGTGTCCTCTCCACCTCCTCCAGAAGAGGGTAGAAGACGGCGTCATCCAGAAAGACTGTGAAGACCGGTGCAGTTACGAGGGGGTGGCGGGCACGCGGGCCCCATCGCTCGGAACTAGACCCCGAGGCGTCTCTCGGCGGTGGGGCGGCGGACCCTGCGCCGGAGACCGGGCGAGCCCTCCACGTGTCGGCGGGCGACTGACCCAAAGACTGCAGGCGAGCTCTCCATGTACCAAAGAGCGGCGATCGCCCAAAGATGCGGCGGCAGCGCCCGACAAGGACATCTGAGGCACGGGCGAAAGCAACTTGGTGACAAGGATCTGGCGGATCGGCGACCAGGACGCGTGGCGGATCGGCAGACGGGCGATCAGACCCGCACCATATCGGCGACCACGTGAGCAGCTGGCAGGGTCGGCGGGACTCTGGGCCCCACCTTCCACCGATGGGACGCGACAAGGCAGCAGGACGTGCGTAGCAGGCGGCTACGACTACACGGCATTTATTGTATACCTGCCAGTACAGTGATCATGTAATAGGCTAGATGCACCCCTGTTTCTCCTCGTCGGGTCGGGCTCACCCACGCTATATAAGGGGATCAAGCCACCACGGGGAGGGGGTCTTCTTCCATTCCTCCCACCTCATTTTCCATGGCAATACACACATAGAGCGAGAGCTCAGCAGGAGTAGGGCTATTACCCACCTCGGGGGCCCGAACCTGGGTACATCGCGTGTGTTCATACTGTTCTTGGGAGCTCGAGGCGGTTCGGTAAAGAGATGCTACCCCCATGTCGGATCTCTGAATCTTCAAGTCTAGCGGCGAAAAATAAGCTGACAATGGTGTTCTTCGCTCAAATGCGAATGAGATCAGACAAGAAATCAAAATCTTGATTGAATTAATAATTATTCTATAAGATTCATGCAAGATGCAGCAAAATGAACTAAATTGCCGAGACCATATTTGTTGATGATTGGGAATAAACTTCCTAAGTAAACTTTCTGCGCAAAATGAATATATATATATGGTAATTAATCCTAAAATTACATGCCATGCATGTCGGCGCTACTCTGAAACCCTTGCACGCTTCTCCATCACAAATCGGACGGTCGCAACGAGGAAGACTTACCCGCCAAGTCTTTCAAAGTCTTATTCAACATGCCATCGAGCATGCAACTAGACCGATGCATCGCCACCATCCCGAAACCACCCGTCTATGCGTAGCAGACAAAGAGATACCTAGGGATCCTGATGTTTCATAGTTTGAGGAAAACTAAACTCAATCTCCGACAATATTTTACTAGAATCAGGAGTATTTTGAACAAAGTCAAAACCATATTTGACAAAAACCAGGAGTATCGATCTTGAAGAAAATTTTGAACGCAGAAACAATAGAATGTTTGAAGAGGCCGAAGCATCCAATACAAACACTTTGAATGTTGTTCATCACATATCCAAAATTCATCGCTGAACGCTGTAGATCTAGTAGACTAGAACCAAACGAACCTGTTGTTCGTGCTAGTTCCCACCATCCATCGCCAACGACTTCAAAGCCACCATCGCGGATCGACGAGCTCTTCGCAGCCTCCACAGATTAGCTCGGCACCAAGACCGAAACCATTGCAGACGAAGTCCCATCTATTTCCTGGTACAAGCCCGGACTAAATCCTTTGCCCCTCCGCGGCTCTGCGCCAATGAGACAAGCTCTCTGCCTCCCAAGCCGATGGCAACGAGATTCCATGCCCCGTCCGCGCTGATGCTGACGAGCTTCATCTTCCTCCCACACCAACGGCCACAAGCTCCCCATACTCCTTTGCATCGATGACGACTCCTTCTCAACGGTCGAGGACGACGACGAGAGCGGAGAGGGGACATTTAGACTAGAGGAGCGCGATATCCGTTTGTTTTGGAATGCGGGACTTGTGAGTTGTGAGAGTTTTTCTTTTTTCGAGTAGATTGGCCCGAACCGGGTGTAAAGTATAGTTCGTTACAGGGTCATCCGCGTGCAACTTTTATGAATGACTTTAAGTCCACTTTACCCTCTTCAACTATTACAAAAGTTTGGTTTTACTCTTTCAACTTTAAAACCAGACAATCAATCTCCCTCGACTATCAATTCCGATCAAAATACCCCCTCCACCCAAAACCATTATGGTTTTAGACTACGTGTCATCCAAACTTTTCAAAAAATAAATTCAATTAAATCAAATAAATTGTAGAAAATCATAGGAATTAAAAAAATATCTAAAATTTGGAAAAATGTGTAGAATCCAAATACTATAATTTTATGTGCATAATTATATGAAAAAACTATATTTTCCCTAAAATATCTTTTATTGATTAAATATTTTGAGCTTTTAGAGAAAATAAGTCTAACTTGTAGGAAAAGGAGAAAACTAAGAGGAATATTGGGACATTAGCTTTACCTTTTAATTTGCATTTTAAAATTCAAATTCAAAGTTAGTTTGACCATTTAATTGTAATTTAAAAAATTAAATTCAACATTCAAAATAGCATACTTACCTTTTGCATTTTTATTATTTTCTACCAACAAGATTTTCCTAAATTAATAATTCTTTAAATCAATAAAAGACACTGTTCAACAAAAAATGCATATAAGTACATATACAAATATTATACTTTTATTGAATATTGGGATTGTACATATTTTTCTAAATTTGTGATATGTTTATATGATTTTATTGAGCTTTCTATGATTTTCTACAATTTATTAAATTTCATAAATTTGTTTTGTAGAAAAATGCTGAGTAGGATGACATGTCATCCAAAACCATGGTGGTTTTGGTTGAAGAGGGGTAATTTGACCGGTTTTGATAGTTGAGGGAGGTTGGATGTCCGGTTTTAGAGTTGAGGAACAAAACTGAACTTTTTCATTGGTTGAAGGGGGCAAAGTGTATTTCTTTAGGAATCCAGTTAGGAATAGTTTACAGGCTGGCCAAACGGGCCGGGCCAAACGGGACTAACCGGGTCGGCCTGCACTGTTCACCGAACCGGACCGGCCCGGTTCGGTTAACCGAACCGAACCTGGGTCGAGGCCTCGGCCCGTCGGGCCGGCCCGGTTCGGTTTTTGCTCGGTTCGGTTCGTCACTATAGCATATTTATTTAATTAAATATTTTCATTTATATATATATTTCTAATAATATATAGTGTATTTATAGTGTATATTTATAAAATATAGTGGTTTTTTCTTAATTTATTTAGATTTTTTAATTAAAATAAATCAACCCATATTAAACCGAAGCCGATTCGATTCGATTCTTGTCATTGAACGAACCTAACTCCGGCCGAGACTTGCATCTTGTTCAAGCGAAGAACGAACCAAACTGGCTCGAACCGGGCTGAACCGTGCCGGCCCGTTGGCCACCTCTAAAACAGGCTGGTTTTGGACAATTATAGGTCTTCTTATTGGACCGTTACGGTTTTGACAAGTCCACATATTCAGGCCCACCAGGCCCGCGGACGGCCGAATCCGGCGGCCCGACGGTTTCCCAACAAATAGTGCACGAGTTAATGCACGCACGATTTTATCCTTTATGCATGCACAGTTAAGGGAAACTGTTAACTACTCCACACAATTAAGAATCACCGTAACCCACAGAAACAGCTAATTACACCGCACAATTAGAGGTCCGTTTCCATGGCTGTGGGGCTAAGAGCATATATAATAGTTCACCTCAATAGTCTCTAAGTCATCTATAAGCAGTGTCATATCAGCTAATTGATGATGTAGATGAGATAGTGTGTAGAATAAATATTTAAGCTGTCTCTGATGCAAGAGTCGACTATACACGAAAATTAAGAAACTTTGTGCGAAATCAAATTACTATAAAAACGTGCAACCATCTATACCATTGTATATGTTGTCTGTAAGCCATCTCTAGTTTTGTTTGCAGGTAACATGGTAATAGTTAAAGACAATTGTTGTCTCAACTATTGTACATGCTCTAACGAAGGCCTCCATAATTCACAAAAATGTTTAATTATCGTCACATAATTAAATTTTTCTTTATATACTCACTCCATTCTAAAACATAAGGGGTATATTTTTATATGGTCTCTAATACAGGACTTTGATCATTAATTCCTTTCACAAGATATCATCAACAACTATAGAATGAACATGATGTGAAAGTATTTTCAAATATGAATCCAACTATATCATATGCATAACACTAAACATATGTGTTTTTACCTTAATTATGAGTTCAAAATTACAAACGTTGAATTTTTTGAATATATGCATGCCTTATATTTTTCAAAATTACAACCCCCTCTCTCTGCATTAATTATCTACCACACAATTTTTCTATCCGATGTGGCACATGTAGGGATGCGCATTGGAATTGCTTTAGGCCTTGCACATTTCAGCTTAGTGTAGCGTAGTGTAACGTTTTAACAAAATTTGAGTGTGTTTGAAAAGAGGTTTAAATATAATAAAAATAATTAAAAATAGTTTTAGGATCTTTAAGAGGATTACTAAAAAGCTAAGAAAAATCAATATAAATTATTACACCAAATAGGCTATATAAAAAATTAAATTTTGCTAAAACGCTACGTTGCGCTAAATTAGGTTCAAATGTACTGAGGCCTCGGCGGCTTGACGAAGGCGTCCGCACTTGCGCAGGTGTGGTCAGCCCAGTAAATGGCGTCGCCGTGGTCGACCCGGTGGACCGGATACAAATGGAGTCATGGAGGGGATGTTTGTTTTCCACGATTATTCTTGGTTTCGTTCAATCGTTCTATGTTTCTGCCATTCCCGGCGACCTTCACGGCCATGGCGCTGTAAGAGGATCCAGTTTCTTCTAGAGGTTTTCGATTAGGCCATACGAGCACGTTACTTTGTTCTTATCTAAGATAACTTTATAAGAGGAAATTTTCTTAATGGATTGAAATTTTAACTTTCTAAAAAAATAGAGGGGGTGCTTCGATATATCAATTTTTTTTTGTTGGATATGACATGAATCAATAAAAATAGATTTTATTGTATTTTATTAGTTGATAGACAGGGATCTAAATGTATAACACATTGATGGGATAGGATGATGTAATAAACCCATTAGAGCGAGGAGTTGCAGCCTGCGTTAGTCAAGACAACCAAGCCTGAGCAGAGGCCTGCCTGTGCTCAGAGGAGTTGCACGAGCAATTGGTTGCTCGCACTGGCTTACCGAGTAAGGGGTTGCTCGCAACCTTGCTCGGGAAAGCCAGCTCGCTCGGCCTGTGCCAGCAATGTGGACACGTGTTAGAGACTCAGAGTGTAGTCTCCTAGGTGTGGCTTCACCTGCGAAGTTGCGTGACTGACAAAACCCATCTGATAATTGGAATGGCCTACCATCAATGGGAGCTACAAATCAAGAGCAACAGTGACAGAAAAATGACGAAATGGTGGCAGCCGCAACACTGCAGCCAAACCAGTGCGCCCGGTTTGGCCGATAAGACGAATATCTACTCTGTGCAGTGACACACTTCTACTCTGTGCAGTGACACACTTTGGTCAAGCCTCTGTACAAACCACTGACGTAATGACAGTGTGGCCGTAGACACCAGCAATAGTAAAGCCTCGGATGCATCTCAGAAAAGCTATAAAAACCCCTCTTGAGCACCAGCGAGGGGGATCGGGACGAACACCCTCGAAAGGAAATAGTACACGTAGAAGGCACCGAAACACAAGCACGCGCCAGTCGCACCATAGCTTGAGGGTTGGAGCTCTTTTTCGGTCTTTCTCTTGTAAGCCTTGACCACAGCAAGTAAGAAGCCACTAGAGTAGAGTTGTTACCTTCTCGAAGGGGCCCGAACTAGTCTAGAACTCTGGTGTCTCCCATCTCACCCTTGGTGTCTCCTCTACCTTCGCATCCCGTTGCCGCGTTAGAAGCTGAATTGCATAGGGTCCGATCAGGTTCCAGGCGTCGATACACATAATACATTATAATTATTTGAAGAAAGAAAATATGTTGCTCTTTAGAAAAAAAAATACATGCCTTTTTCTACATGAACAAAATAAATATGTAACTAGTACATTATAGGGTGGGTAGGAGCACAAAAGTATGCACACACATCCGTAATATGCAACGTAGCAGCCATCAGGTCCAATATACGAATGAGCATGAAGCAGGTGATACCGAACCGAACTCGTATTTCTCAAATAATGTCCAGATAGCCAATACTCCTTTCGGTTTCAAAAACACGATGTATTAAACATTCACAGGGTCTTTCGAAACGTACATTTAAGATTTGACCACTAATTTCGATTACAATCTATTTATAAAATTCACAAAAATACCATACCATGAAAGTATTTTTTGAGATGAATCTAAATGTATGATTTTTATATGCACAATCCAAATAGTTTAAAATATTTCCATGGATAAAGCTGCCCATCTGTAACATCCCAAATTTTAAAAACTCAATTCGGCATGTAATAATTTTCTCAAAAAGCATGATTTAAAAATAGTAAAAGATTTATCGTGGAGAGCATCTTGGCCCCATCTTTGCATTCATGGTTGGAAAAAGAGTTTTGATGTGCGAATATTAAAAGGAAAATTAATTCTCCTTGGTATTGCTCTGTTTAAAAGATTGTTTAAATAATTTTCCGAGTAAATTGCACTTTTGCCCCCTGAAGTTGGACGAAAATCTCACTTGGCCCCCTAAACTTTGTTTTGCCTCACTTGGCCCCTTAAAATTGTGTTTGGGTGCCACAAAAGCCCCTAGAAGTTGGATCCCGTTGCAACACAGCCCCTAGAAGTTGGCTCCGGTTTCAAAAAAATTAGCCTGCGTTGCAACTTCAAGGGGCCAAGTGAGACAAAACAAAGTTTAGGGGGCCAAGTGAGATTTTCGTCCAACTTCAGGAGGCAAAAGTGCAATTTACTCTAATTTTCCAACTAGAAAGAAAGTAAAAAAAAAATTGTTTTAAAAAGAAAAGGAATTCTCTCTCGGCCCGTTCCTCCGGCCCACTCCCTCCTCCTTCTATTCTTTTCTTCTCCTCTTTCCCTCTCATCTGCTTGGGCCTCTGGCGCCCCGCTCATTTCTCCCCGCAGGCCGCCTCTTCTATTGGGCCGTGCTTTGGCCCAGCCTCTCGCGCCGACCGCGTCCAGGAGAGCTGCGCCGTGCCTTCTCTAGTTTTTCTCTGCTGCCTCGCTGACATCCAGGCCCACTCCGTGGACCCCACCTGTCAGCTCTATCCTCAACCTCCCATCCCCTTTTCGCTGACCCTTTGCCTTTGCCCGTTTTGCCCTCTCGCCTCCGTGCGGCGTCTCCCTCTTCGTTCTACCTCCTCTCCTAGCGCCGGTGAACCCGGCGGGGCATCGTGCGTGTCGTGTTCCCTACGCCTCACCCTTTCCAAGCCATAGCCCAGTTGTCCCCTCCTCTGAGTGCCGTATGCTCTTCCCGTGCCGCCATGCCCCCCTTGACCACCCGGAATCCCCAGCTTCGCGTGCGTGCATATCCTTGCCCATCGGCACCGTGCTCGCGTCCCCCACACGCCGACGCGACTCTCCCCCTCGCCCCTATTGTTGCCGCCCGTCTCATCGCCATGGCCGCTGCCATACCCCACCTCTGGGCCGCCACAGCGCCGTCCTTGCGCCGCTGTGCTCACCGATAGGGGGGCATTTATTGCCATTGAGCTACCCTCGCCGTCGAGCCCCTATTTAAGCCACCATCCCTCCGACTGTTCCTCCTTGCCATTGCGCCACCGCGGAACCCAAGAGTTTCCCCCAATGAGCTCTCTCCGCGCCACCCATCGCCTAGGGGCAATACCCCTCTGGTTCACCCCTTTACTCACCGCCCTTCCTCGTTTTTCCCTCATGCAGGACCCGGCGAATCCGAAGCACCCCTTCCACCGTCGTCCCTCACCGTCGCGCTGCCACCCCAGCGGGCATCTGTCACCGGTAAGGCCACCATCGGTTTTGCCGGTTTCCCTCGGCTACTCCGTGTGCCCCACCGATTGGGAGCTGCCGGAGTCGACGCCGCCACTGTCCTTGTTGCCGTCACCGTCGTCGATGCCTCTGTTTTCCTTCCTCACATCCGCCGCGTGCGTCACCGACAGGTGGGCCCCATGGGCTCCACCTGTCAGCGGCGTGCTGGTTGCCTCTCCCTTGACGCCTACGAGTGCTGGCGCATGGCTGTGCCGTGCCGTGCCGTGTGCCTCGTCGTTGTGGGCCGGCCGGCGTGGGGAAGCAAAACTTTTCGATTTATTTCGTCTTAAACTCAGCAACCGAATCAAAAAGTATTTGGGGTTAAATAGCAAACGTGTTTTGAAAAGTTCCATAAAAAATTCTAAAAATACCTTAGTATTGCTAGACTTTATAAAGTATGAGTTTGCACGTTTCCATGCTGCATTCACTACAATGCAGATAGTGAAGTTCGACTCTATAACAATAAGCCCCTCAAACTCTACTATTACACCTGCATTTGAACACCGTCTGCTTCTTTATAATAACGAGCAAGGTGGCTTGCGCGTTTGCGCGGCTATATTTGTGTCAGTATATAGAGATTATCTCTAACTCATAATATTTTTAAGATCAGCTCCAACTCATAATCTATCTCTAATATATCATATCAGATTTAGAGTTTATCTCAAATAAATTAGATCCACTTTAATTAATAGTTTGTTATAAATATTATTTATTTATATTTTTATTTGATTTGGTTTTTAATGACCTGACTGGCTTAACCTTTTAATTTCTCAATTGATGGGCCTAGTTTTTTTCCCTTTTGCCCATAATTTCCTTGTAGCTTAGCATGTACGGGCACTTGGGCGAGTAGATGCATGGCAAGCATGTCTATGCACATGCCTGCAGTTGTAGAACCGCTAATAGAGTTTATCTCTAACTCATGATTTTTTTAAGATAATCTTTAACTTATAATCTATTTCTAATATATTATATCATATTTAGAGTTTATCTCTAATATATTAGATCAATTTTAATAGTTATCTTTTCAATATTGTCGGTAGATTTACATAATAATATCCATATTCAATGATGTAGATTTTTTCTTTTTTTAGATTAACGTGAGAATTTCTACTATTTTTTTATTAACGTGGGAATTTCTAGGATTTTTTGGATTAACGTGGTGTCTCCATTTAACTCGCTTATATATATATATATATATATATATATATATATATATATATATATATATATATATATATATATATATATAGAGTAGATAGATAGATATTTTAATTAATTAAGTCATTTACAGGCTGCAATTGATCTTGGGGTGTATATTTTATGGGGTTTAAATGTTCCGATCGATATCTAACAATTATATTCGATCCGACCCATATTCAATTTACACTTACGTTCGAAAATATTCATACTTGTACCCATATGTGGACCATCCGTATTTGGATCCAAATCTCACGATTAATACGGACACGAATATGATATGATTATTATCAATCTAACCCACCCTATTTTGTCTAAAATTATTTCAGTCTATAAGACCAAATTCATATGCTGCTTAGACCAACATGTAGAACCATCTACACCAATAAAAATGAGCCATAAGTCATCAGCCGAAATACAAATTTTGAAAAGCGTCATCCGATGTATAATCTTCCTTTTTCGCTCCTCCTACTCCTACGGTGACGGTGGGCCACGTGGACATCGAGGAGGCGCCCTCCGTACCAGCGGCGGCTGCCCACCCGCTGCCTCTCCGGCGCCGGCCGATGTGGGTGCTCGCGAAAAAACCCGTCGTCTCTTCTGCATTTCTACGTCGCTTTGCTTTTCCTGCGAGCGTGGCTTGGAACTTTGGAAGACCTGGACTTAGGCAGGCGGCGACCACCTTATGCTAGTTTGCCTAGCTGCTGGTAGCTCGGCGCGCGCACGCGTCAGTTCCAACTTCCAAGCCTCGTGTTCTTCTTTTCCCGCAATCTGTTCGGCCCCGGTGACTACCGACAACGAATAGCCTTGTCGCGTGGCAATCAGCGACGAATTCTTTGTGGCAGTAGACAGTAGTATCTTCCAACCATGACTACGAACAGGGCGCTGAAAGCTGCTAGTGTTGTCCCCAGAGGATGAAATTTGGTGGCTGAGAGAAGGTTGCCAGTATCGTCAGGCTAACTTGATAGGTATAACAGCATTAAGTATAGGTGAGATTGAGAAGTAGAGGGGGTGCTGTCATGTTGCGCACAGAGGTTTCATAAAGATATTTTTTGTTACAGATACACGAGGAACACGAGGAACAGTGTCGGTTATATAACCCTTTATCGTTTGTTTTTCTTACAAGATTTTTCCCCAAGAGTGGGTAGGAGCTCTTCAAATGAATGCGGTCGTTTTCAATCATTTTCAGATTTTTTTTATTTTTCTATTTGTTTAGCTTTTGAAGCCATCTGTTCTCTATGTAAGAAGATGAGGGAGGTTAGTGTGCTTATCAAGGTTGACAGATGATTCCGCTTTTGGTCTCACAAAGGTCTACATCACGTGTCTTCAATTTTCTGTATTGTTTAAAAGTCTCCGAATGTACTAAACCGAAAGTGCAACCAGAGAATTTAGTCCTGAGTGTCCACAATTTTGGCGGCGTAAATTTTTGTATAAATGTGTGGAACTGTGACTCGACAATTAGGAAGCCTACCGTAACCTATTTCTCGAACAATTGCAGGTCCACAAACCGAACAACAAATTCACACAACAATGTTTGAAGGTCAAGAAGAACATATTAGGTGCAATTAATAGGGAATCACAGAAAGATGACAGCAAGAACACTCTTTTTAAACATATCATTTGTCTAGCACAAGCATAAAATCAAAGCTGACTCAAATCTTCCAAAATGTTTGAAATACTTGTACATTAATACGTGGATATATAGATGTGAATGCTATCAGCAAATAAAAGATTTTTCTTAGATAAGCAAGAGTCATCTCGAACTAAAAAATGAGGGTACTCTTCGATTCTCGCGTAACATTTGTTATAGTGTACGCATTCCACTAAAATGGTCATAACCATAACTTCGAAAGTAAAAAAGCGGCACAGTTTTAAGCGTTGGAAACTATGCTTCCATATCTTTCCATCAATGTGGCATATGACCATGCATGCTGTTGATCGACATTTGCACCAACATGGCCATCATTTCAACAAACAGGATCTCGCGCTCCACTTTACATATATGGTGCATCATGTGGTTGCTCTTCTTCCATATATCCAAGTATAACAAAAAAAAAGGAATACATGAGAAGTACAATAGCATCAAAAAAAAGAGAAATTATACTCAAGTTAGTTTTCACCCAGTTTTTTTTTTTGCACGGCTATATGTAACGGGACTTTGGTAAGGTTATTCCTTAGAAACAATGTGTGTGTCATCTTCATGCATTGGTGATATTGGAGGTGTACGTGGGATGTCCACATCAATTGCTATATATAGATGATACTGATTGGTTTATAGCATCAGTGTGGTGCATCTCACTTGCATAAGTTTCAAGAAGATGAAAATTGTTATCTTTTTGGTTCATCCTAATGTCTTCTCTCAATGGTGAGCAGGGTGCCATGGTCCTTAAAGATCACTTCCTCGCTTACAAAACTCTTGAGACTTAGAGGCTAGCTATCGGGGATAAAATAATGAAATTATGCAATTACCATTAGATAGCTTAGCACATCCTAGAATTGCCTTTAGAAGTTGTGCCCAAGGAAGACGTACTTCGTGGGTCTATTAAGTTGTGCTCGTACAATTATTGCTTTGTTGGCATGGACTTGGAAGACCTCCTAAGCATACACACTCACATAATAGCATACATGCTCGTTCACGGGCAAGCACTAGGTGATACGGCCAAATACACTTGTTTGGGGATTCAATGCCTGGGTGCAAACGTCGCCCAAAGAAGACTCCCACTTAGCCCACAATCCCCGACTGTGGCTCTAATGTGGTCTAACACAAAACTTAACATGGAATTAGGGCACATTAATTCCATAATTATATGTAACCAACCAAAGTCGGAGTTAGTGTGTTGAGCCTCTATGCTGGTATAGCAATATAAATATCGTCTTTGTCCTAAGAGAGTGATGGGGTGGAATCACTTGTCAGATGCATTCACGTGTAGTAAGGCAAACACTGAACTAGGGTTATATTCTCCATTGTGAGAGGCCCGAACAAGTTAAATCAATCCCGTCTTCCATGTCGTGTATTGAGCATCCCCTTGCACCCCTGAAACCCAAACTCTAGGCAAAGGAGTTTGATTGATCCATCATTCAAAAAGTAACCTCGACATGGAGCCAATTTCTCAATCATCAACCTATACTTACTACAAATGACAATGCCAACAAAACCATTATTGAACAATTGATAAAGTAAATTTAGCATATATATACATGATTTATAATAAGATGGTTCTTTACAAAGTTTGTTTATCTATATGTGTCCTAAAAAACTCCTTATACTAAATTCTTAATTAATTGATGTGACCGTTGTCGGTGTAATAAATACAAGGGTGCAAAGAGTCCTGTGAAGATCAAGCGGACCCCACGCGTCAGGCGGGCGACAAGGCCCAGCATGCTGGCGAGCCCTCAGGCGCCGGCGAGGGCCCCACACGTCAAAGTGGGCGATCGAGACCCAGCGTGGGCGAGCCCCATGGCGTATCAAGCGGGCCCCCCGCGTCGGCGGGCGACAAGGCCCGTGGCGTGGCGAGCCCTCAGAGGCGCCGGCGAGGCCCCACACGTTAGGTGGGCGATCGACCCAGCGTGTGGCGAAGCCTCCTCAGCCGGGCGAGGGCCCCACGCACCGGTGGGCGTGGCGAAGCCCTCGGCAAGATAGGGCCCCCCTGTCAGCGGGGCCCGTGGCGAGGCGTTGCGGAAGGAGTCTTCCGGCGAAGGCTCTCCCTGCTGCGAAGGACAAACACATTTAATGCGACATCACGCGCGGATAGACAGCTGAAGAAATGATTACCGCTTCTGATGACCGCTTCTGATAACCCCTGCAGTCTCGGCGGTATCACCGTGGCGCAGAAGAATTGACCGGCAGAGAGAAGGTTTGCTTGATATGGCCGCCGCGTCGGGAGGAGCAGTGGCCCCACTTGCAGCCTCACCGGTGTCATGCGGGTGGGTGGCCACTGCTGGCTCTGTGGCGGCGCCGCTCGGCGTAAGCGCTGCACGTTTTGCTCTCTCTGTCGTGTCTCGTCGATGTACCGAGAAATATCAGATCGCCTACCCCCTCGGCTCTCTCCGCCAGTTCAAAGCTTGTATAAAAGGAGAGGAGAGAGAGGGAAGAGGGGAGGTGGCACTAGCATACGTGCATTTGAAACGTTCTGTAAACACATCCCATTCAACCACAACAACAAGAGAGCTAAGGCTCAGCAGGAGTAGGACTATTACCCGCAAGGGGTCGAAACAGGTAATCCCGTGTGTTGCTCCTTGCTGCGTCCTAGGCTCAATCGAACTGAGCGCGGCTGATAGGCTAGCAGGATAGAAATCTGACCAGGGGTGTGATCCGCAGTGGTTGAGCGGTGAACACGCCGTCAACCGTGACATTCTCGACACAGCAGCACACTCCCATACAACAGAGAAGGATGACAATTTGGGGATAATTGTTTCTACGATAGGAGTTAGGGTTACCCCTTTTTTTAACCAAGAGGTTACAAGAGTGCGCCTTATACCGGCTGGGCCGTTAGCGATTTTGAGCAACACAACTTTGCGCCTATGACCATGACGTTTGAAAAAAATAGTGAATAAGGTGCTAAAAATTATTATCTAATCCTAAGAACTCAAATAAAATTGCAACGATTCATAATGCCTTGGATTAGTGTTCAACTTAAATGTCCAACAAACAGAAATGTTGGAGATGTGCGAGGCATATGGACAACCAAATACCTTCTCTTTATAATCTGACAAGAGGATTGCGACGGTGTTTGCGAGGTACCTAGAGCAGTGCTCGGCGTGACCGCCGATTGATCGCGGAAAGGCGTTTAGGGAAGTGGAAATTTTATAACGAGTGGTAGTTGGGTAATTACTTGAGGATTAATGGGTAATCCGATCTGATTATATTTCTCTCCCCCGTATCTTTCTCTCCTTCCAAACCGGTGCTCGGTCATGCGAGGTTTAATCCACTCTATTGAAATAAACGCGACAAAGAATTGAAATGTTCATCGATCACAAACTGATCCATCGACGGTACGTGAATCGGAACACGCGGTGAAACCGTCTCTCCTTTTGTGCTAGACCGGTTAAGCTTTCTGGGACGTGTGTGCAAGTAATTCATGACCCGGAAAGAGAGATCTGAAGACAGTGATACGGGTGCCAGGCAATCCTGCAAGGGGCTGAGCGCTGCGAGCGCGGTGGCGGCGGCGGCGGCGCATGGGCAGATCGGGCCCGTAGGGGTAGCGGAAGCCGAACCGACCGTGCGGGGGCTCCCACCGCGCTAGGCTGGCCTGCGAGTCCTCCGACGCCTTGGAGTCGAGCACGCTCTTGTGCCCCTCCGACCTCGCCGCCGGCCAGCGCTTCCCGGGCTCGGCGAAGTAATCCTCGACGCAGCCCTCGACAGCGCCGACGAGCTTCTCCATGTTGCGCGCGGTGAGGAGGTGCAGCTGCTGGCCAGACCACACCGGCCATACGAACACGCAAACGGCAAGGCAGATGAAGAAGCCGACGCTGGACAACTAGACAAGACGCTGGCCGGGGTAAGGGGAGGAGGCTGCGGGAGGAGAAGGCGGTGGCTGCCCCTGGTTAATTAGATGCGAAATTACCTGCCTACCCCTATACTTAAGTACCTCTAAGTACCTTTGGCGTTGTGCCTTTCATCTTGGATCATTCGATCTGAGGAAATGGACGACTCATGTCATCCGCACACACCTTAGAATTTCCCATCTGACAAACATCATACACATAACTAAACAACAGTACTTGTATTATGAGGAGCATGGCTCCCACAGTCCCACAAGCCTAGATCATTCGAGCCAAGCTAAAGTGAAGCAAGCAACCAAACGTACGCTCTAGTTTTTATCTTGGATTGTGTTCAATCTAGACATATTAGCTGTTTCACAGTGTTACTCTTACCTCAGTGGTAAGGTATCATTATTTGAGGATCTGCGATAGGTTACGACTCATGATACATATTTAAATAGATCCATCACTTCGACGATGAGCTCAGGGTGTCAATATTCCAAGCCTTTCGTCGGAACTGGCACGGCGAACAGAGGAACGGCAAGCTCAAGCGTGGCACTGAACTTCTCGTCGAGGCTGACATCGCTAGCCGCCATCCCGTCCGGCAACCTCCAGTCGAACGCGTGCAGCAGCGACGCCAGCACCATGGGCACCACCACCACGGCCAGTGGCAACCCGGGGCACGCCCTCCGCCCGGACCCAAACGGTATGAACTCAGACGTCCTTCCCCGGAGATCCACCTCCCTGTCCAGGAACCTCTCCGGCGAGAACACCTCCGGCTCCGTCCACGCCGTCGGGTCCCTCCCGATCGCCCACGCATTGATGAAGACGCGGGCGCCCTTGGGCACAGAGAAGCCGCCGAGCGTCACGCCGGGCTCCGAAACCTCGTGCGGCAGCAGCAGCGGCGCCGGCGGGTGCAGCCGGAGGATCTCTTTCATCACGGCCTGGAGGTAGGGGAGCTTGGCGAGCTCGCCTTCCTGCACACCGCTGGATCCAAACGCCTCCTTCAACTCGTCTCGTACCTTTGCCATTTTGGCCGGGTTTCGAAGCAGCTCTGCCATGGCCCACTCCACCGTGTTCGCGCTCGTGTGGCTCCCCGCAATGAATAGGTCCTTGTTTAAGACATAAATTTTAATTTTTTTTAAAAAAAATAACGGAAAGAACTATGCCGTTAATTTCAAGATAATTATAGAATGGGAGATACCATACCACCAGGAGAGCAACGATCACCGGCCGCTCGAGCTGGGACTTGGCGTTGAGCTCGAGGAGCGAATCGAGCATGTCGCCGGGCTTCTGCGCCCTGTTCAGCCGGCGGTCTATGACGGCGTCGAAGAAGGCGTAGAATTTCTTCATATTTGCGATTTCGGCTCGCAGCCGTCCGCCGAGATCGAGCGGGCTGAGGAAAGGGTAAAAGTCTGAGATGTTGGGCTTGGCCGTCTCCGCGATGGCGTCGGCCATGAGCACCTTGAACTCCTGCCCCGTCTCCGACCCCAACTCGACGACGTCCTCGGAGAAGAGAACGCTGGACATGAAGTTGAGCAAGGCGCCGAACACGGTGAGCCCGACGCGGACCGGCTGGCCGGAGTGCCCGCGGAAGTAGCCCACGAGCTCCCGGGCCTTGTGCTCCCTGATGGCACGGCTCTCGCCGAGCCGCTGGGCGGTGAAGAGCTGGGTGCTAGCCACGGTGCGCAGGTGCTTCCACAGCGGGCTGGAGCTGGGGAGCCACACCATGGCGAGGTCGCGGTGGTTCATGGCGCTGGCGATGGCGGGGACCCACCGGGATGACACGGCGCCGTCCTTCTTGCGGAGCGCCTCGTGCGCCGCCTCCGGCGACGATAGCACGACGGTGGTCGCCATCCCTAACCGTAGGGACATGACGGGGCCGTAGGTTGCCGCGAGGCGAGTGAGCGTGTGATGCAGCTCGCCGCCGCGGAGAAGGTCGGGGATGTTGCCGACGACCGGGTACGGCTTTGGGCCCGGTGGGCACGGCGGCGCAGCCGCACTAAAGTGGTTCGACTTCGTCGTCCTTGTTCCTTTGGTCCATAGTAAGTACAGCAGTGGAGCACAAAACAGCGACACACAAACCAGAAAGGGTGTCATTTCTATTTGAGATGGAATGAGGTTGGCACTCAAGATTTTTCGAATGACGTTATTACAGTAAGCGTTTGATGCCTGAGCTTTAGTATATATAGAGTATATAATATGCATATATCTGCAAGACAGCAACTTGGGTTTGGTCTTCCAAAAATGCATTATACTTTTCTTGAAAAAAAATGCTGTTATAGCATGCTGCACGTTTTCATGACTTCTTCGTGAGAAAACGTTTTTTTTTTTACTTTTGTGCAAGATGCAGATCCACGGTGGTTCTCGTATCACATATGCATATCGTTTAAAGAACTACCACAGTGGCCAGTTATACTTGTTGTCCTATTAAACACAATCTATTCGATTCAATAAAAAATATACACCAACATAATAGATGGTGTTGATTTTTTTTATTAAATTCAACAGAAAATATGTTTAACATCTGTATGATTATAATCAAGATCCTTTTCTCCAATTAATATGATAATATGAACCCTTTTAATTAAACCATAATGATTTTATTGTACCTGACTTTTTATTATTTTTTACCGTTATATGCTTCAAAACTCCTGCATTTTCTTTTTTAAAATCATATAGCAATGAACTTAGACATCATACGACTTTCCTTTAGTTCACTGCTAGTCTCCGTCTCCAAGGATTGTTCTTTGGACTTATAATCTCAGGTGTATTGTAATGTGTAGTATTCATGAACAACTCTTAAGCTCTCGTCTCTAAGTTGTAAGCACTTCATGATGCTCATGCTAGTTTCTTTATTAGCAATAAAGTTTTTCTTTTTCTAGACTTCGAGAGTTTTCTGAGAGTAGTCTCAAGAATTGGGTCCAATTTTCATGAATCATCTTTGAAACACACCTTTGAGATTTAAAAAAGACTAAATTAAAAAACCAAAACATTTTATTTTTAAAACAAAGGTAACTGTCAAGGATCGGGAGTCAAATTTTGTCACCCCGTAGCTTACTTATTTTAAATGAGGCATGAGTAATTTCTTTCACCCACAAGATTAGAGACGATGCTAGCAAATTACTCCCTCCATCCCAAAAAATAGGGCATATAATTTTTTAGTGCGGTCTTTAAAGCAGAGTTTTGACCATCAATTTCTTTCAAAATATATTATTAAAAATACAAAATTAACATCATATAAAAGAACTTTCAAATACCAATCCAATCATATTACATGCATAACATGAAAAATATAAGTTTTTAGCTTAAATATCGGTCAAAAGTTATGATTGTTGACTTTTTAAAATACATGCACGCCTTATTTTTTGGGATGGAGGGAGTATACAGGTTCGAGCATTCGAGATTGGGATAATAGCCATACATACAGTTTGGTAGGTTTCAATATGATGAAGAAATTTTACAATCGGTAGATCCGCATTACTGTTGCTATAGTAATATGCAGGTCACAATTTTCTTTTTCCCCCCTAGATGCTGCATACAAAATTTGAATCTTTCACCCATGCTCCCGCCAGATGCAGGCCAGCTTAAGAGATGCTGCTGTCCATGCTCTAAGAGCATCGCCAGTAGCGGATAGAGGGGCTACTGAGGATGCTCTAATATAACAAAACTTTCAAACAGAACCAAAACTAAACTAAAACCTCTATGTGTGTGTCACCTAACGTTGGATGCTAGCACCATTAACATTCAATATAAATTTTGCTAGCACACCATTGCAATTTAGTACATCCAAATAGAAAATTTACAATAATAGCACATCATATTACATCCTGAACTATGACCCTTCATCTACTTACCCCCTGAACTATGAAACAAGGTATTCCACTCCCTGAAACCAGGAAAAAGATGCAAATAACACCCCGTAGTGGTTTTGAGAGTGGTTTTTCCCATGTGCTGGGTGACGTGGCAATTTAGTCGGAAAAATATATAGAAATAAAAATTAAAAATGGTGGGACCTGGCCATCATCATTTCTCTCCCTCCTCTCTCTCCTGTTCCTCTCGCTCTCCCCTCTCTCTCCCCTCTCTCTCTCCGCTTGCGGCCTCCCCGCCGCCTCCACGCCGCCCTCGCCGTCGCCGCCAGCCCCTCCGGGCGGCTCCCTCTCTCCTGCCCCTCTCCCTCTTAGTGCCTCCCTGCCGCCCCTCGCCAACACCCTTACTGGCTCTGCAGCAGCAACAGCTGCGTCACCACTCCCGTGCCCACCGCCTCGCTCCGCGCCGCCCGCGACTCCTTACACACTGCCAGCAGCGCCGCCAGCGCCTCCACCGCAGCCAGCGAGCTCGCCGCCCTTCGCCGGCGAGGTCCAGGATAGGAGCCTTAAGAGCGCACCGACCGCGCGTGATGGATGGCGCCGCCGCGTGCCGGCTCGACAGTGCAGATCGCCGCGACCGCGCGTACCGCCGCATCCGCGACCTCCTTCTTGAGCATGTCGAGGCAGTCTAGCTGCGGCGTGGCGGCGCTCGCCGGCATGTGGCTCAGCGCGCACTACAGAGCAATCTCCGCAAAGCCGGCGAGGCACTCCGATGGCAATACGACGGAGCCGTGGAAGACGACAGCAGCGCCGGGAGGAAGCCCATCTGAAGCATGCACACGACTACACGAGGCCAACATCTGATTCGTACGCCAGGCGGAGAGAGGCAGGCAGGAGAGAGAGACGGGAGAGTGAGAGGAACAGGAGGGAGGAGGGAGAGAAAGGATGACGGTCGGGTCCCACCATTTTTAATTTTTATTTTTATTTATTTTTCTGACTAAATTGCCACGTCACCTAGCACATGGGAAAACCACCCTCAAAACCACTGCAGGGTGTTATTTGCACCTTTTATTGGTTTTAGGGAGCGGAATATCTGGTTTTGTAGTTCAGGAAGCTATGTGGACAAAGGGTAATATAGACTTTTTTTATACTAATATAACAAGACTTTCAAACAGAACCAAAACTAAACTAAAACCTCTGTGTGTGTGACACCTGACCCTGGATGCTAGCAGCATTAACATTCAATATAAATTTTGCTAGCACCTCCATTGCAATTTAGTACATCCAAACAGAAAATTCATAATAATAACACATCATATCATTCTATAATACAACGCGCTAGCAGCACGTTCCTCCGATCGACACGTTAGCGAAAAAAGCTCAGTCGTAGGATCGCCAGGCCCACCGCAATCAGCGATAGATCCAGCACCCCGTGCTGACTTTTTCCAAAAAAAAAAAACCTCCCTCTTTCCGGTAATCAACCCGCGGTCTGCATAGCTGATGAGGGCACACTCAGACGAGTCTGCAGGCAAACCCCTCAAGTTTTTTATTTTAGATCTGGGTCCTTCCACGTTCAGCCAGGTCCAAAGCAGCAAACCCTCATTTCTCTTCATACCGCCGCCTTTGCTCTTCGTCGTCCTGTCGCCAACTCGCCACCCTTCTCGGCTCCACTGCTCAGCGCCATCTACTCCTACGGTCGCCACACAGCCAGGGCTTAGGACTGCGGGCCGCCTCCTCCCAGCGCCACCACCCTCTTCCTCGCCGGCGGTTCCCAGAATCATACCGCCGCCTCTATCTTTGTCCCTCCTGAATCCCAGCCTGCCCCATCTCTCAGCGCTCCCCTCCCTAACCCTAGGGTGCGCCGCCGCCCCAGCCCTCTTCCAGAGAGCTGCAGGTTCTCCTCCCGATTTGCTCCTTCCGATTTAATTTGCCCCACCCCCCGCTGGCTTCCCCTTCCTCCCTTCCGTCACTCGCAGGTTGGTGCCGCCCCCCTTCTTCCCCCAATTTCTGCTGGGTGAGCCCTGCATCGGCTGTTTGCCATGGCTATGCACGCCCCCACATCGCTCACAACTAGATTGACTTCATCCTCTGTCGATTTGCAAAGGAGTGCCACCACATCATCAGTGTGTGCCAAATACGCGCAACCCCCCCCCCCCCCACGCCGGCTTTGTCCTCTTCAGTAGGTTTAGGTTGTTCAACGGTTCTGCATTACTGAAAAAATTATTTGGTTGTTATTGTTTGCTGATGTTTACTTGCATGAATTTGGTGATATGTATCTAGGTGAATTAGTTCATTTGTATTTAAATAATATCTTCTGTGTCTAAGTGATATCGTTACCCAGTTCAACTAAAAAAAATTTTGTGATAAGAATCTGCTTCTAGTTTTGGATAGTGGGATCTTTTCTTATATAGCTTGCCGGAGTAGATGAACTAATCCATCTTCGTAAGATAATCAGTTAGGTAATATAGTTGTGGCGACTTATGTGAGATGTAGAAATCTTGGTAAGAATGAGTTAAGTAGGAAATTAATAGACATAGTTATGTGCCTTCCAAACCCCACTGTAGGGTTAAGACTTCTTTGTAGTTTTTGATTCAAAAATTTACAACTGCTGCAAGTACAGTGTCTTGTATAACTAACCATAAGTGATTTCGCGCCAAAGTTGATATGCATTTGTATGCAAATATGTGCTCAAAAGTTGTTTAATCCTACTAGATTGTTATTTTATTAGGGTGTTGGTAATTTTTCTGATGTGTCTTATGAGGCATCTGGGCTACTCGACTGTTGACATAATCACTTCTCTCTCCTGAATTGTCAAGGACTGCGACATGCCTATGTATTTGGAGCTAGAATTATTAAAGGTAATACAGCATATTAGCTGAAGTGTTTGTTTTTAAATAGAATAGAGGTGTTTGTCTCAATATTCTCTCCTTCTTAATAAAAACACCGTGTTTGTTGGCACAGGAAACAGGATGAAGCAACTACATGATTTGAATTGCACAACGATGTGTTTATTGTCTTACAAAACAGATACAATTCACAATGAAATATTGCTCTCTTCACTATTACCAGCAAAGATAAGTACTTTTTTAGTTCTGATTTTGTTGTTCACGACCTCACATTGAATTGAGGATGCTACCACATGATGTTTGTCTTACTTAATAATTATTTCGATGGGTGCACAGAAGCTTAGGTTTCCTAGAATCAAACCCAATTCATGCATGGGCCAAATCAGTGCATGCATGAAACTTATCAGATTTTAGTTAATTATGCTTTAGTTTGTTTGGAATTATATCTTGGCCCCTGCTGCACTGATTTAGCCCATGAATCGCTGCCATATTCTATTTTTCTTCCCTTCAAGCTCAGTTGCCAGATGAAAACATGTTTGTTTCAGCAATATTATATCAGGACAATTAACTTTTAGTTACATTAATATGGCTAATATGGATAATTTGTATAGTATGGTGCAGAATCTACCACTTAACAAATATTATTTTGGTTTGTGCTTTTCTTTCATTTGCTTAGGACATTTTTTTCTTTCCCATAGGTTCATGTTGACTATTCAATTTATTTTTCCTCTAGGACAGACAACCGATACCTTCAAGTCCTTTTGTCAGTGCGGTACGGTCTGATATATTATTTTGTTTTCTTTGACTTCAGTTCAGACCGCACCTAACAACTTTGGACCAGGCATTCTATTGGAGTTGGTCCTCTCTCTCTCTCTCTCTTCTAATTTTTGTTTCCCTCCCCTCTTAAAAAACCTACATTATTATTCTCTTACATGTGCTTGCTATTTAGACAGTTTAGAAAAATTACTGCATCTTTTGATAAGGTTTATTTATACGTCGTGCTATTTCTAAAATAGGTCTTCTGAAATGCCTCTCTTTAGGTGTCTATTTTGTTTATTGGATTTCCATATTTGGCACGCAGAAGCACTACATTTCTATCTCTGTTCATGAGGTAGCAGATAATGGCTTGAGGAATTTTTTTTAACCTTTTTTAAATAAATATTATAAAATTAACCCTCCGCAAAAACTATTTGCAGATCTGACCCCTTTGGCGCGCTTAACGAATTGGCGCTGACTAATTGCCTCGCCACGCCAGTCATATGGCGCGCAAATGATGCCACGAGGCGGCGCGCCGGCATACCGGCGTGGAAGCTGCGGGGCCCACCCTTGCCGCGCCACATGCTCTGGCGTGGCAAGGCTGCCTCCGTGGACGCGCCGCAGGTGGTCTAGCGCTGACAGTGGGCCCGGATTGCCGCGCCACCCCGCCTGGCGCATCAAGGTCAGAATAACCCGCGGCGCTGGAGCAGCCCGAGCCATTGCGCTCGGGCTGTTCTTCCTCCACTCCGCCGCCCCGCAGTCGGCCTCATCCCGCCCGTCCCCCTCGGATCCAAGGAGGGGGAAGTGATCCTCATCCTCCTAGCAAGGTAATGCCTCCCTCCACGTCCCCATTTTCTCACTCGATCGTTCGCATTTGGGACTTGTTTAGAGACTAGGGTTTGAGCAAAAATGTCGATTTAGGCTCGATTTTTGGATGTTTAGCTCGTTCTGAGCGTCGTGGCATACGTTATGGACATTCTGTCCGTATTATTTACGTGTATAACTAGTTGCATGTATTGTTTTGGTCTCCAAATTTAGGTATAGATAAATGTTTGGCTATGGCACATTAAACATGGTATATACTTTTGTGGGCTATGCCAAATATAAAACAAGGCCTTTAGAATCATTACATATTATAAGTGTTTGACCTCTTTTGAATCCGATCACTTATTTGTTCACTCCGCCCTTGTGTTGGTTATCTTTAATAGCTAAAATTAATAGGTGAAGTAATATATTTAGCCAATTGTTTAGCGTGGAAATGTAAACCACTCTCAAATGATTAAAATGTAAATATATTGTTAAGGCAATCCCGAAGGAATAGATGATTTTGTATCGTAGGGCTAATGAATTTGCATTTGTTGTATCAAATTTTGTAGATGGATCGTTTAGTGCGGCTGTTTCAGGGTGGAACCGTTAGAGAAAACGGAGAGTTTGAGAATATGAAGGAAGATATTTTGTTGTTTGATAGGAGTCCAAGTTTTGAAGAATTAGTTTCCCGTTGTCGGTCTGTGATGAGGTGTGGTCTTGGTGAAGGTGAATTGTTTGTACAAGGCAGATTTGATTGTGGCAAGGTTAGGGCTCACTACGTGTTGTTGAAGATTGCATCGGAGTCGGATTGGAATAATTATAAGGAGGTTGTGAAAAATTCAAATGTTACTTGTCGGGAGGTGGTGGTCGACATTTGTCGTGCGGATACGTCGTTGCCAACTCTCGTTTTGAAGAATTAGTTTCCCGTTGTCGGTCTTGAGCGGTGGGACAACAAGGAGAGGCGCCCGGTCTATGGAGCATTGCACATAGATGAGGCCTTCCGCACCTACCTGGCCTGGCTCCACCGGTCGACGAGACTCTTCCTGAGACCGGCACTGAGCAACGTGCCCATCGGTGACACCAACTCGGACGACGACATCACCGACGAGTACGATCGCCTCACTCGGGAGGGTTCGCAGCCAGAGAGAGCCCCATTGCAGCGGTACATGGTACGTACACCAACGAACGACTTCATACGCATCTAGTTTATGATTTGTGTGTGTTCAATGCAATTTATTAAATATCACTTCATGATTACAGGCTACGCAGCTTGCACGCCTCTCCAATGAGGCTGGGGTCGCACTAGCCAATGCTGGTGGATAGGAGAGTGGTGCCCTACGCACCCTTGCTGAGGTATGACCATTTTCATATCTCCTAGGATATATAACTTGCAGACTAATACCCTAATTTGTCCCCTCTATTGTCCCTTTGCAGACAGTGACTAGGGTTTGTCGCCGCTTGGCCCACAAGATGAGCTGTATGAATATTGAGGACATTGGTCGAGCGCAAGGCGGCATGGGTCCTCAGCAAACCCCCCCGATACATGAGGGTGGCTCAGATACTCGGACACAAGAGGTTGCCGGCGCCAATTCCTCAGCACGTGCTCGTGAGACTCCTGCAGAGAGGGCGCGTGGGAAGCGGACCCTTCCTACACCGCAGGACGACGACGCTGGCGAGGAGCACAACTCAGACTCCTCCGCCGACGACCCCAGCTACCGTAGTACCATACAGTTGAGCCAGATGTCGGATGCACCCCCGTTGAGCCAGACACAGCCCATCCAAGGAGCGGTAAGCAGTCTATGCCCACTCCAGTAGTTCTTCGTAGTGTCGCTGACTAACTCTGATTTTCGTCTTCAATATAGGGCCCTAGCGGATCCACCCCACCCGTGGTCTACAGGAGACAAGGGCGTAGGCGTCCCCGAGACCAGAGTGACGTCGGAAGCCAGAACGTCCTGCGGACAAATCCTGGGAGGGCTCGCCGACCTAGGGCACCTTTCACGCCCGACGGCCCCTGAGCGGTGCTTATGAATTGGTTGACACTTTTGATGTAATGGACTCGATTTGTATTTTGCAATGTTTGGATGCTTCGAACAATCGACATGTATTTTGGAACACTCGACATGTATTTTAGAACACTGGACATGTATTTTGGAACATTTGACATGAATGATGTGTTCGATTGTCGTATTTGTCATGGTTTATCTCGCAAACTCGCTTAGAACCAGAAACTTTCTGCCACTTTTGAAGGCAGAACCAGAAACTTTCTGCCACTTTTGAAACTGAGGAGGTGCTGAGGTGGTTTTTTTGGGTTAAAACAATGGTAGATTGTAGCCTGAAAAAAGTTATGGACTCTACATAAGGTGTTTGAAATAAAAATGTGTTCGAAAATAGTTTGGAAAACCTTGATAAAAAACCACTCGAAATCTTACAAAATGACTATAAAGTGTTATAGCGTTGTCTTATATAAAAAAACAATGCCTGAGTCATCTACAGCTACGTAGCACCCTGCAATATAATCTCTTTCTGCAGGCTCTCACTGAAAATTACCCCCTACACTAAACTTGCCTACCCGATCTGAAGGCAGAACCAGAAGAACCAGAAACTTTCTGCCACTTTTGAAACAGCTCTGACGCGCCAAAGGCACTGGCGCGTCACGCGCCAGTCTACATGGCGCATCAGAGCTGTGATGCCGCGCCGGCGCCCACATGCTCCTTACCGATTGACGACCTCTCTGGATTGGGATGGGAGCCGGCGCGGCAGCCAAGTCCTGCCACGCCAGTAGAGTTGGCGCGGCAATACTGAGCTGCCGTGCCACCTTCTCCGCTGAAAAGGCCGATTGCGGAGCTTTCTGGATGCCAATGGCAGCCGGCGCGGCACCCTTACTCTGACGCGCCAGCACAGATGGCGCGGCAAAGCTGAGCTGTCGTGCCACCTGCTCCGCTCAAAGGACCGATTGCGGACCGTTCTGGATCGCAATGACAAACGGCGCGGCAGCTTGTTACTGACGAGCCATTATTGTTGGCGCGGCAAGGCTTATGAAAATTTTGATGCCAACACTTTTTATCCTAACACTTCGTACCAAAAATTGTATAGTCAACTATAATAAATTGTATGAAACTTAACTTTGCATTAAAATGTGACCACTTGATTATTAAATTTGTTTCCTACTAGAGTCAATTTGATGCCATTTAGTTTGTGAAAATGGTATTCTAATGCCTCGTACGAAATAAAAGTAAAACATGTACTAAAACGATTTATCCTAACTCACAAACATAATATAGATAAATTGTTCAAATAACATACGGAAGTGCGCATATTACAATTCAACGACATTTTGTTCCGAACCACATGGTACATTGACAAAAGGTAGTTTCAACAACACATTACATAATTTCCTCGAACAAACTCGACCTCACTCATGGTCTCCATCTCCATCATTTTCCTCATCATCATCAGGCACAACGGTAGACAAGTTTCTAACAAGATCCCTCATGGTCTCCATCTCCACCGTCCTCTTCGCCTTGTTGCGTCGCATCGTTTGCAAATGAGCCGGCCACGTATTAGGACGATAATTGGCATTATGGTCAATGAGTGTACCCTCAGCCATCTTGTTCCTGTACTCCTCGAGGTCGCGCTCCCTCTCCATCTTATATTGCAGCTGTTTTTGCTGTCTCACCTGTCTGAGATCAACACCAGGTGGGTACCTCCCCCTACGCCTCCTCCAAAATTCCAGTGTTTCCGAGGAGGTGAAGTACCCACGTTGCGGTACCCCAAGTTCCCTCCTCATGTCATTGAAAACCTTTTTTTTGTCTTCATCAGACGGCATGAGCACACCATAGTCATGTCTTATCTTTTCTTTTCTCGTCTCCACTTTTCTGTCTTGGTAGGGTTGCCATAGATTGTGAATCTCGGCTTCAAACTCTTCTTGTCCGTCATATCTCTCCCAATCGCACGTCCTTCCCTCCTACAAGATTAAGCGTAAGTGTTATTAATCTCAAGCTGCAATATAGTGCAATACATAAAGAAATACTTCTATGTGTCGTCCAGATATGACGTACCCAGAAATCACCATAAGAGTTGCCGCAATACCATCCGTACCCAAGTTCTGATGGGACAACACCTCTACAGGCCAGTATCCCACACTTACAGGTAGTGGATGGATATTTCTCACATGGCCAATCCTTTTCTCCGGAGTTGAAGGCCTCCACTTCCTCGCTAAAAGGCCAACAAGACTTGGGCCCATAAATGTACTCCTGAAAATCACAGAGAGCCCATCCATCCTACAAACAAAAGATATTGTTATCGAATTATCTCAAAATGAGAGCAATTAACATACAGAGTAGGCTTGCATACACTTACTCGATCATTGCGGGAACAACGGAAGAAAGGGGTAAAGTCCACCCCTGGGTTTGGCCGCACTAATATCGACTTAACATTACAATTACACATAGGAGGGTTCATCACCCGACTAGCACTTGCCACCGCCTTCTCCTTTGCTGTCAATTCCCCACGGTTTGGCGGAGGAGGAACCCAACACCTAAAATGCTGAATTGGCTTGGTGTCCTCGGAGCGCCATGGGAACAATCGGATCCTCGGGTCGTACATTTCTGGCCCATCGATCTACTCGAAATACCAACACGGCGGGCTAGAATACGGCATACAGGAATTGAACTTCACACCATAGGTGTAGAAGGCTCTACCGGCAGTATGAGGGTCCCTCGACTATTGAACCTCCGCAGGAATGCCGTGCTCACAAATTGGAACCGGAAATGGAGAGGACCGAACTGGAGCATCCTTACCCCTAGGGTAATCCCCATACTTGAGACGTGGCTTCGCCTCGAAGCCATCGTTTCCTGCAATATAGTACAATACAAATGAAAAATAAATTATTCTAGCAAAGCGTACTCAACAAAAACCAATATATCATTCGCCATAATTTCTAACTATAATATACCTATACATATATCATACGGAAACATTACCATAAATCATTCATCATTAATAGAAACAAATCCACTACGCAATCAACATATCTTGATGCTACCTGTAACCCTAACCCTAACCTAAATCATTTAAATCGTACCAAAACTTACATCCAAAATACACAAATAGAGAGGGGTTTACCTGCCATGATGAAGTGAAGCCTTTCCCCCGAGCAAATCCGCCCCGATCTTGGCAATGGAGGAGGTTAAGAGTGGTTAGGGAAGAGAGAAAACGAAGGGGAAGTGAGAAAATGAAGAATGAGTCTGGGAAGAGGACCCCTGGGGCTCGGGTTATTCTGACCTTGCCGCGCCATGAGGGGTGGCGCTGCAAGGGTGGCCCACTGTCAGTGCTCGGCGAACTGATGCGCGTCCACGGAGGCAGCCTTGCCGCGCCACATGCTCTGGCGCGGCAAGGGTGGGCCCCAACTTCCACGCCGGTGGTGGCGGCGCATGTCGCCTACGTGGCATCATTTGCTGCGCCATTTGACTGGGCGCGGCAGTGGCAATTAGCCGCGCCAGTTGAGTTGGCGCGGCCAAAGGGGTCAGATTTGCAAATAGTTTCTGCCGAGGGTTAATTTTATATTATTTATTTTAAAAAGGTTAATAAAAAAAATTCTGGCTTGAGCCAGTATCCAAGTGAAGCCTCCATGCAGCCATTTGTTCTCAAAAGTATAAAGATGGATGAATGGTTGTATCAATTACATCGTGCTTCTTCAAAGACGTATCATGGTTGATTTATTGGTGTGCTCATAGGTCCAACAATTATCATATTTTTAATACTTGTCTTGATCTTGTGAGAAAAAATTTAAACAACGGGATGGATGCTCGATATATTATATTGAGACAACTTCTGTAATCATACGTATATTTGACCTGTATTTTCCTTCTTAATTGTAACGTCTGGTTGTAAAAAATTCATGTCATCGGTGATGAAGTTTTTATATATTCAGGTGCCGCGCCATGCGCGGTTACCTTTCTAGTAGCAATATATAAGTACAATGCCATTCCTTGGCGTACTGATCATCCAAAAAACACACACAATTAACTAACCAGTTTAGCACATAACATTTCCACTTTACAATAAGCATAACAACAAGGGACATACTAGGAGTTGAATCCATACGAGCACAACTGTTCTTACCATCGATAGAGTTGACTAGCAAACCTAAATGTATGCCACATATGAGTTTGACATGTAAGCTCGGTTCGTTAATTAAAATATTGCAAAACTCAAGCCTAGGTTAGATCACTGGGTCATTTAATTTTTTATGGTAAGATGGCTCGAGTGTGGAGCCAAAAGTGTGAGCTATCCCCTCCCCATGCAAGCTGCTTCAGAGGTTATCTAAAAAACATAAAAACTAAACCGAACTGTGAAAAATCATATTAAAACCAACAAAGTGCATAATAACAATGACATTAACAAACCGCAAAAAATCGTATTAAAACCATTCATCTAATTCACATATGCTTTTTAATATGCAATGCAATGCATCATGCTCATTTTGTAGCGCGAACCGATATTAGAGAGGACACCTATCAACGTCACACTGTTGCCTACACATTTAGGGCTTATTAACAGCACTCTAGACTAGCCACATAGCTTTCTCACCAACCTGGCTCGGCACACCAAATTAGCCAAAATGGCTTTCTCACTGACCTGACACATGGCACACCGGACTAGCTATGTGACTTACTGACCTGGCTCGAATGCATGTTTCATAAATATATGCAACATAATCATGTGTAAACATTATTTCTCATTACCAATCCATCGTGTTCTTCCATCCATCCATTCATCATCATAAAATCATTAATACTAAAGCACGACATAAATGGCATGCCATATCATTTAGAAAAATACCATTACACTCAGTGCATCATGTACTTGCCTCTTTTACCAATGAAGCGTAGTAGTGCAACCTCGACCCTAAAGCCATCCACCTATAGAGCCAACACCATAGTTAATAAATCATGCATCTCATATTTCTAAGAGACACATAACTCTATTACTTAAACATCTAGTTTTGGCATTGTTTATACCCTCTCAGCCTACCAATCCAACGTATCCACTCTCTAATCAGCCGATTCAAAACATCCCAGTAAGAGTAACAAAGGATATATCATCATATTCGTTACCCAAAAACAGATTGAAGCCGAGGACCCTAACTATTAATCTCTGTAAGTCATAAAAATCCACTCCACCATTCCCCCAAATGTCATCTAGATTATCCACTAGCTAGACCAATATAACACTTACATAAATAAAATTCCGCCGCACCTAAAACAGCATGGCAGCACTCTAAAGGCCATATCTTCCAAAACGTTGGGCCAAATCTCGTGTTTTTGGACTCTACGAAAAGCTAAGAACGCTGCATACATTCTTGGTTATAGAATTGGACCCCAATTCCCAAATAAACCAGTCCAAATTCACCTCCGAGCTCATTGTCACCACAATCCATAGCTGGCCGCTATAAATATATACATCAACATCTCTAAAGCCACCACATATGGCCTCTAATTGACCGGTAGGACCTATCCAAGCATGAATAACATAGGAGATAACATCAAAATCGTTACCCAAAAGCAGATTGTTGAAGATCAAGCAAAACCCTAGCTTCTTCTCCAATAGCTAGCCTCCCTCTTCCTCCTCTTCTCTAGCTGGTCAGCCCCCCTCCTTTTCTCTTTCCTCTTTTCCTCTTCCCATCGTAGCTCCCTTTCCTTTTGATCTTTTCTAGACCTCACCCGACCTCCATCTCCCCCTTGCCTTCCTGTCGACTAGTAGAACGGAGCAGAGCAATAGCGGGTATAGGTTAGGGAAGTGAAGGAGAGGAGGGGCGACGCTATGCGGTGGTGGCAATGGTGACCAGCAACGGCGGCAGCGGCATTAGGGGACTAGCACTCGAGAGAAATAGAAAGAGAGAGAGAGAGAGAGAGAGAGAGAGAGAGAGAGAGAGAGAGAGATGACAAGGAAAGGGCGCACCTTATTTGCTCATTCCTAGGGATGGGAGCATGGCCCGTGAGAAAATTGAGTTTTTGCCACTCGAAACGTAGCCGCTCGGAAATTTGCCACTCTCGGCATGACGCTCGCAAATAGCCATCGCAAACAATTTCCGCTTGCACATTTGCCATTTCGGGCCATTTCCTCTCCATTTCTATTTTTCCGTGGCTATTTCTCAGGGGAAAGACCACTTTGCCCCTGGGTCGGATTGCCTTTGAACTGGTTGAGCCGGACCAATTCAAGACACAAGTGGAGGCTAGGGTTTACAGGGATATTCCTTATCAATCTGGATGCTATGTTTACAGGGCGATTTTGTCACACAAAATTGAAGGAAAAATTGATGGAAAATTTCGCTTCTCACACAGATGATTTTCTCAACAGAATTGAAGGAAAAATTTGCTTCTCACACAGACAATTTTCTCAACAAAATTGAAGGAAAAATTTGCTTCTTCAGATTATCAATTCACATTGATATGTGTCGCAGCACACCTCTAGATTGACAATAGCATAGAATAGCTCTCTAGAATAGCCATAGCATCCAGATTGACACAACCAGATTGACAATAACATAGCATCCAGATTGACAATAACATAGCATAGCATACCATCCAAGTACATCGATAGTAGTTTACAATCAGAACTAATAGCATCCAAAATAGTCACACAACAGCACATAGCATCCAATGCACTGATAGTAGAATCACAAGTAATAGCAGTTTACAAGCATATCAACGGGTTTTCTCGTAGATGTCAACTTCTTCTTCTTAGTGTAGACCTTCTTTGTTGGAGTCCGAATGCTAGCTGAACTTGATGGCATAGGCGAAGTTGATGGCATGGCTGAACTTAAAGCATTGTTCCTGACTATTCCAAGTAACTGGCTAAGGCGGCTGCAAGAGAAAATGGATTGAAAGAAAATCACATGTTTGCTTGATAAGAAAAAATACAAGGAAAATGGATTTAAAGAAAATCAGCGAACAAAAAAAAATTGAAATACCTCATTGAATCCACTCCAGGGCTTTCATTCACTTGTGCAGCTTCTTGTGACTAGTTTCCCTAAATACCTATGTGCTCTGGGCTTCCTCTTTCTCTTTTTGGTTCCATTCAATGAACACTTGTGACTAGTTTCCCTATGACCCACCTATCCACATCCTTTACACTTCATAGGACCTCTGAGCATGATCTTTTTCTTGCTTCCCTCACCAGACTTCTTGTTGCCATCACCTTCAATAAAGCTTTTGATCCTTAGTTTTCTTTGCCATCCTACCCCTCTTTTCCCAATTGGTGCACCAACCTCATGTAACATGTCAACTTGTGGCCATTGTGACCTACCAGTTAGTGGTGGGATGGTTGCTACATATGCAGCCTGAAATTTCTCTAAAGAATAGTACTCATGCACATAATCTTCAAGGTTAGTGCCTCTGACAGTTGTTGCACAGTTAGGGAATGTTCACATGGCTTACCTGTGTGCTACCATTTCAAACATGTGCATTCATGTGATGAAAGCTTCACAATGTGTCTACACTGATGCTTGCTATTGTCCCATACTTCTATAATATGTACATTAGCTTTCACCACTCTCAAGTATCCTAGACCTCGTGTTCTAGCCTTTAGCTGAGCTATGATGGCTAGCAACATCCTCCCAGTGAGTTTCTGTCCAATACTTCTCCTCTTCTCCCATAGCACCATCATCATTTTCCTTATCTTGTCAGCTAGGTCAACTACGGGAAGGTCTTTGTAATCCTTGATCCAATTATTAAAACACTCAGCTAAGTTATTGGTGATATAGTCACATTTAATTTCAGGATTGAACATGAATCTCATCCACTTAAGAGGATGATACTTGTTCAGATACTGAATCACATCAGAGCATTGGCTGCAGATTGACTCCATGTGCTGCTCAAACACCTCTACTGTGTATGCCCTAACTGCAGGATAATCTCACCAAAGCCTTCACCATGAAACTTCTTAATGAAGTTCTGCATCAAGTGCCTAAATCACTCTCTCTTCTCTGCATGTGGGAATACCTTTTCTACAGAATTCTCTAGACCCTTACACGCATATGTGCAAATAGCAAGCAATGGCACATCCCTAAGTTTTTTACTCAACTGACTCATGAACCAAACCCAATTATCCTCTGTCTCAGACTGAATGAAGCCAAAAGCAACTGGGAACATCCAGTTGTGACCATCTACAGCTGTTCCTGCAGCTAGTTGGCCATTCCACCTACCATTAAGAGCTATAGAATCTATACTAAGGAATGGCCTACGACCACTTGAAAAACCCTCAATGAATGGGCTAAATGCACAGAAAAATCTATAAAAATACAACTTGCCATCTACAAGCTGGCTGTCAATCTCCACTACACTATCTGAAGACCTCTTAAGAACCTCGGCCCTCCACCTATACAACAACTGAAAGCTTTCCTCCCACCCCTCATACATCTCTCTCTATGCTTGTTGTAGTCCCCTCCAAACAGTATCATAAGGCAACTTCATATTATGTTCATTTTGCAATTTTTTATGCAGATCAATGACTCCAAGGTTAGGATCAATCCTAAGTAGAGGTATAACCTGTTTAGCAACCCATGCTTGGGTGGCATTTTTTACACTCTATCCTGCTGTTAGCCATGCATGTGTGCTCATCTTGCAATACTGTGACCTGCAAACAATAATCAATGCAAAGTTCAGCACACAAATGATAATTGATAATAAATGTGAAGTTTCAATTTTATTTACAAATGCACACATAAGAAGTTAGTACCGTTATAATATTGGAGTCACTTCTCTTGTGCCCAACAACTCTCCAAGGGCATGGACATCCATCGACTCCTTTACAGTATGCCCTAAATATACTTTTGTCAGATTTGGAGATTCCAAGCTCAAATTCCTCATTAATAGCAAATTGCCTAACTACTAGCCTGAAGCTGCTTATTGAAGGGTACTTTGTTCCTACATCCATCTTTGGATTCATCTTGTCATATAATATTTGTACTTTTTCAGGTATTGCATCAAAGTTAGCACAATCAATGTCATCCATAGGGGCAGCAGTGTCATCCAAAGGGGAATCAGTGTCATCCAAAGGGGCAGCATTCTCTGAACATGCATGCTCTGCATGGGTTTGGGCAGCCTTATTAACCTGACTTAGATCCTCCTCCCTTAGCCCCAAAAATGCAAACATGGCATAGTCTTCCATGCTTGCATATCTGCCAAAATCATTCATTGTTTCCTCAATTTGTATACTGTCCCAATCAACCAGTACCTCCTCTAATCCACCTTTCTCCCCTCCATCTGCTGGCATAACGGGTTTGGTTGGAAACCTCCTTGTGTTTTCACTTATCGGATCCATCCAACCATCTATCCCAAAATCTACACTAGAAGGTCTAAAGCAATGCAATTTTTTGCCAACCAAAAAAAAAGAATTAGACTGTACAGATCTAATGTGCCCTCGTAGCTAAATGAACAAGAGCAGAAAACGAAATAGGAATTAGTTACCCAGGGACATCCTTTGACTTAGGGTTCATGGCGCTAGCGTCCAATCGCATTCAACACTTTGCGCCAGCAAGAAATTTTTCTAAGGTTTCTTGCACAAAAAGAAGATGGCAAGAAATGAATCAACGGGCAAGACAAATTTCATGGCACGGGCATCCAATTGTTCGGCGAGGCTCACCTCTTGGTCGTCAGCGTCGAAGCCCTCGGTGGCGGCGCCTTCCACCTCCTTCCGCCGTAGCAGCAGCAACAGCCGCGTCGCCGTAGCAGCCGCCGCCGCTGCGTCCCCATCGCACCCGCAGCCGCCGCGCCATGAGAAAATCGCCCTGTAAACCCTAGCCTGGGCCTCCACTCGTGTCTTGAATTGGTCCAGCTCAACCAGTTCAAAGGCAATCCGACCCAGGGGCAAAGCGGTCTTTTTCCCTTGAAAAATATCCGCAGAAAAATAGAAATGGAGAGGAAATGGCCCGAAATGGCAAATGTGCAAGCGAAAATTGTTTGTGGTGGCTTTTTTGCGAGCGTCATGCCGAGAGTGGCAAATTTCCGAGCGGCAATGTTTCGAGTGGCAAAACTCAATTTTCTCTAGCCCGCATGGACCTTGCTGGTTGATAGCTCCCTTTTTTTTTGGTATCACAGTATGTCTAAGAGAGCCATCGTATCAATCTTGAAATAATAGAAATTTTCATATTAATTAAAAATACTAGAATATATAATACAGGTTCAACGGAGTCATCACATTAATCCTAAAATGTTAGGAATTCCCACATTAATAAAAAAATACTAAAAATTCTCACGTTAATTGGATAAAAAAAGATCTTAACCGTCGATTATAGAACACAAAAAAATTGAAATCTACCAGTAAAATCAAATTGGACTCTATCTCAACGTATAATTCTATCTTTACACCTTTTGAAAGCGATACTTACCTTGAAACTAAAGAAATTTACTATGCTGAAGACTCCTCACTGCGTCCCGTGAAATACGTACAAAGAAGGGACAGCTGCTAACCATGGCCTTTATCTACCCGGGTGCCTAGCACTAGTATAGACCATTCTTGTAATAATTTTAAATAACTTTTTAAAACTTTGTAGGTTTTTCTAAAAGATCTAAAACATATCTTTAAATAATTTGTTTGAAATTAAACTATAGAAAAAGAATAAATAGAACATACATAGATCCGGCGCGGGCCCGTGCTCACCACGAGATATAGGTGGCGGAGCTCGATTCTCTATAACAATAAGCCCATCGGGCTCTACCGCTGCTAGCACTCTACCCCTGCGTTTCGGCTCTGGGCCTCGGCTTCGGCCCCTGCCCGCTCCGCCTCCTTCCCATGGGCACCGTGGCCCACGTGGACGTCGAGGCGGGGCCCCTCCGCGCCGGTGGTGGCTGCCCGGCCGCCGCCTCGCCGCCGGCCGATGTGAGTGCTCCGGTGCTCCCTCTCTTCTTCAGTTCTTTTATAGTTCTATGACTTCTACCCACCGCCCCATGCCGCTTCGATTTTCTTTCTTGCTCAGAGCTCTCGTCTCGTATTCGCAAAATCTAGTCGCCAGAGATGCTTCGTGCCGTGAGGCATAGTGATTGTAGGTTCAGGCACTTCAGTTCAGACTTCACAGATGGTTCTTGCTGTTTCTTGACATCTTTCCCATGGTGATTACACAATGGAACAGTCAGTTCAGTTCACTGTCTCTGTATGCGTACAGTGGTTAACCAAGTTTCAGGTTCACGGATCGAATCGATGGGGACTTGCGCTCCTGTAGGGATTGCGTTCGGTTCTTGTGACAGCCGTGTCATGACCAAGCTGCCAAGTGCCAACGTGGTTTCGGAAGAGCTTGACTTTTGCAGGCGGCGACCACCGCACGCTAGCTGGTAGCTCGGGGCGCATGCCTCAGTTTCCAAGCCCCGTGTTGTTCTTTTCCCGTAATCTGTTCGAAGCTGGTGACAACTGACAACGAATCACCTTGTCGCGTTGCAATTAGCGCCGAATTCTTTGTCTTGTTGGTGTGTGGAATCAGAGGAATCTTTGCCCTGTGTTGCTTTCCATTACATGTGGATGGCAAGTCCGTATACGGTATAATCTACTCCCAAATCTTCAGCATGCAGGGCATGTTGGATGTCTTAATAGTCTTCCAACCAGGATCACGAACAGATTGATCTTGAACTGAAAACTGCTACTGCTATTCCATAAGGATGAAATTTGGTGGCTGAGGTGGATGGCAGTGTCTTCAGGCAAACTTGATGAGGATATCAGGACTAATTGAAGTTGATGTATTGACTAACCTGATTGACCCTTTGTTTCATTTGCATCAGCAGTATGGTCATTTTCTCTCATTTTTCGAGGGAATGGTCAGGATCTCTTCCTACGCAATGTGGTCATTTTCAATCATATTTAGATAGGATATTTTCCATTTTTCTGATTATGTAGTTTTCTTAAGCCATTTGTTCTTCCCCATGTAAGCACAAGAGTGAGGTTGGTGTGCTTATTACGGTTACGGATGGTTCCGCTGATGATGTCACAAAGGGCTACGTCATGGGCCTTCAATTCTCCATACTGTTAAAAAGTCTACAAATGTACTAAGCCAAAAGTGGACCAAGGGTTAAACCTCTTTGTCCACATTGCTCATGAGCCCCCATACATTTCCACAGTAGCTAGCTGGGACCTATTCCTTTGTCTGCATAATTGATTTCAAGCATTAATAATGGAAGTGCATAGCTTGACTCCATTGACTTACTATGCATATATTATATGCTATTGGTTGCTTTATAAGAGCACTGCGATGCATCTTGCTACTATATGTTCCAAAAAGAAGCTGAGTTGTCATCTTTCTAGTTCATCCTAATGTCTTCCCTCAATGGTGAGCAGGGTGGCAACGTCCGTAAAGATCTCCTCCTCGCTTACAAGACTCTTGGTGTTGTTTTTGGTGGCCTTGTTACTTCTCCCCTATACGTTTATCCCTCAATGAACTTGACATCTCCCACAGAATCTGACTACCTTGGGATATACAGCATAATGTTTTGGACTCTTACTTTAATCGGTGTGGTCAAGTATGTATGCATAGCTCTCAATGCCGATGATCATGGTGAAGGTAACTAATCCTTTCCATTGTTGTTTTTCTCTTTTTTCCCGTTTCTACAGGACAATTAAGAAAGATGTGTTAATGAGCAGTTTGGATATTTCGTGCTCTCCATCTCTTGTTAGATTTTTTTTCAATAGTGTTTATATATGGTGTTGTTTTCAATAATCAATACTATTATGAACTATGAAGTATTGTGCATTGGATACTATGATTTGTTAAGATTCATCTTAATCCCATCAAATGGGAAAACACAAAAAGCTTTTGTTAGCTTCAACAGAGGTCGAACTTGTTTATGTATAGTGTTTATGGGCCTTTTATGAGTTATGTGTGTTTATGGGATTCCCTTATCTGCCCCTTGTACATGTATTTATATTGCCCTATGGCGTTCCTCAAGACCAATACTATGGTTCCGAGCCAAAGTCTCATTTTTCCTACTATACCACAGGTGTAATACCCGGGCCCATTGAGATGTGTGGTCCATGTGATTAGCTGTAGTGGAATAGTATCACTTTGCTAGTCTAGAATGAGTTGCAGAGTAGCATATAAGGCCCGATGGATCAAACATAGCAACTCGGGGTAACCCTTTTCAACAAAGCAAAGTGGAAAGCTCAAGAGTGGTGCTATGTATGCGTGGGTCAACCCCTTAGGCAAGCTGGGCTCTAAGTGAAATAGGGCCAAAGTGTTAAATATTGTTTCTGAGCATTAACCCTCATTGTGGGGGCGCGTGTAGGCCTAGTGGTGAGGCATATGGCGCATGGTGCATGTAGACACCAAGTGGTCACACAATATGGCATATGAGCCGGCACTAGACGCAGGATGGCATATGGGGGGCAATTCTAGACATTTCCATATACACGGTGTGCTAGCGAGGGCGTTAGCCCATTAAGGGTGCGAGTGTAATATCTTGGCATGAGGTGCGAGGCCCATGTTATTGGTTGTGGTGGAATATTACCAACTTCCTAGTATAGGTAGAGTTGTAGTAGTCTGTAATGCCGGATGGAACCAAACATAACACCTTGGGTTAATCTTTTTGGATGAAGCGAGGACAAAATCCCAAGACTGGTGTTGTTATGGGTTGGGTCTACTATTGCAAGATAGGCCAGAAGGTGGGGTAGGGCCTAGCTCACAGAGGGACTGCGTCAGCGCCCTAAGGCTAGTCATCGGTTTGCCTCAAGGATTAAGTTAAAATTTGCCTTGACGATTAAGTTAGAATCTCCTTAGTTTAGTAATTTATCATGTCTTAGTTTTTTCCTTCCCATTGTGGTTTGTTTCCTTATGATGTTTCAGAACCATCTATAAAGAGAGAGGAGCAGCAGAAAGGCACATCTTGTTGCCTCCAAATCTTTGTCTCAAGCGTTGTCGTTGATAACCTACCGATGGCATCGTACCACCAGCTACTTGGGCATGGCCGCCGTCAGGTGCCGTCTCAACCTTCCAAGGACCGTGGGCCTTCGAGAGGGAGCACCCGCAACATTTGCTATATATGCATGTGTAGGCCAATCCCGTAGGTGGCTCTCAGAGAATTTAGGCAAAGGTTATAACTGATCCCAACCAGAACCAGCACCAAAGTCTTGGGTCAAGTCAACTCAAAAGACTAGCCCAATAGATGACGCCCCCACCTTTTAAATGGTGATCACCCACAATTAATATCTGACGTGGGAGTGTGGGACTAAACCCAACAGACTGAGTGTTTCTTTTGCATTGTTATCATTATGGAGTGTTTCTTAGTACTATAATTTTTGCAGGTGGTACATTTGCCATGCATTCTTTGCTATGTAGGCATGCCGATATAGGAATCCTTCCAAGCAAAAGAACGTATTCAGAAGATCAGCCTTTGCTTCACGATCATTCTACAATAGCTAGTAGGCCCAGTAGTCTGGGGAAGTTCTTCGAGCGAAGTATAACCGCAAGAAGAGTATTGCTATTCATGGCAATACTTGGAATGTGCATGCTCATCGGAGATGGCATACTAACACCTGCTATTTCAGGTATCTTGTTTGTAGATGGCAACTTTATGCTATTCATCGTAGTGATCACAGAGATTACCTAACACTGTTCTTACTTCTTTTCAGTATTATCAGCAATCAATGGACTAAAAGGGCCATTTCCTTCTGTCAGTAAACGTAAGTAACTCAAGATATGTTATTACTAATGAGTAATGAAAACAGGTATTTCTTATGCTTACCCATCAATAACATTGATCCTTTTTATTTTAATTTTCCAGCTGTTGTGGAAGCCCTGTCTGCAGCAATTCTTATTGGCTTATTCTTGCTACAAAAGTATGGGACTTCAAAAGTGAGTTTTCTGTTTTCTCCAATCATGGCAGCATGGACTTTCAGCACTCCAATTATCGGCATATACAGCATTATTCATTACTATCCTGCCATCTTCAAAGCCATCTCGCCGCATTATATTGTTCTTTTCTTCCTGAGGAATAAAAGGCAAGGGTGGCAGCTACTTGGTGGTACTGTTCTATGCATCACAGGTACATTGTATGCTAACATTTTACCATGTTTTTGTTCCTTTTTTCCTTCCAATGGTTATACACCCTAAAGTTTGGCCTCCTTCTTACAGGTGCTGAAGCTATGTTTGCAGATCTTGGCCACTTCAGCAAAAAGGCTATCCAGGTTTTGTCGTTAAGAAACCAGCATGAATTAATGATCCTTGTGCATTGTCCCATTGTTTATCGTGATATAATTGGTTGTTTTTCTTTTCAGATAGCATTTCTATCCAGTATATACCCTTCTCTGGTCCTCACTTATGCCGGGCAAACAGCATACCTTATTAACAATGTCGATGACTTCCGTGATGGCTTCTATAAATTTATCCTTCGCCCTGTTTATTGGCCCATGTTTGTCATTGCAACACTAGCAGCAATCGTTGCAAGCCAATCTTTAATATCTGCAACATTTTCTGTCATCAAACAATCAGTTGTCCTGGACTACTTCCCACGTGTTAAAGTGGTGCACACATCGCAGCACAAGGAAGGCGAGGTTTACTCTCCAGAAACAAATTACATTCTCATGGTACTCTGTGTTGGCGTCATACTAGGATTTGGCGGTGGAAAGGAGATAGGAAATGCTTTCGGTATGCAATTTCTGAAAGAAAAATTGACCCACTTGCTAATATATATTGTTCCTTTGTGCCTCAAGACTCAATGTGTAATTGTTACTGCAGGTGTTGTTGTCATCATGGTCATGCTCATAACCACAATCTTGCTCACTCTGGTGATGGTCATCATATGGAGAACACCACCTGTTCTAGTTGGGCTGTACTCTATACCCTTCTTCATCATGGAAGGGTCCTATGTCAGTGCTGTTTTCACCAAGATCCCTGAGGGTGGCTGGCTTCCTTTTGCAATTTCCATGATTCTTGCGCTGATCATGTTCGGCTGGTACTACGGTAGGCAAAGGAAAATCGAGTACGAGAAGGCGAACAAGGTAACCCTGGAGCGCCTCGGCGAGCTCTTGGCAAAGCCTGAGGTACAGAGGGTCCCTGGCATGTGCCTCTTCTACAGCAACATCCAGGACGGGCTAACTCCAGTGCTTGGCCATTACATCAAGAACATGAGCTCACTCCATACGGTCACCGTCTTCGTCACCCTGAGGCACCTGCTGGTCGCCAAGGTCGATCAGAGGGAGAGGATCCTGATCAGGAGGCTGGGGCCGGCCGGCGTGTACGGCTGCACCGTGCAGTACGGCTACGCCGACAACCTGAGCCTCGAGGGTGGCGGCGACCTCGCCGCGCAGGTCACGAGCTGCCTGCGACGGCACATCGAGGCCGGCACCGTCAACGGTGAGCGACCGCCGGTCACCGCCGGGGAAGAGCTTGCGCGGCTGGAGGCGGCGAGGTCGGCCGGCGTGGTGCACGTCCGGGGCAAGATGAGGTTCTACGTGGGCAGGGACGCGAGCTGGTTCGACAGGGTCATGCTCGGGTTCTACGAGTTCTTGCATGGCATCTGCCGCTCCGCCCTGCCGGCGATCGGGATGCCTCTACAGCAGCGAGTCGAGATCGGCATGATGTACAAGGTCTGATCCAGAGCCAGAGCCAGTAAAAAATTGGTCCACCCCGAGAAACCCGATTTTCACAGATTGAAAATCTGTTTTCTTAATCCTATGATGTATGCAACAGCTAGTGTCAAGTAGAATCACTGGACGGCATGCTATTGTCAACCTTTTACATTGTTGCTGTGAGGTTCCATCGAATCAGTGATACGGGTGTAACATGCTATAAAGGTGTGTATATATATAGTATGCTCTCACGGACATTGACGACTGTAACGGGAACGCTCGTGGTTTTTTACCCGATCAAAATTCACATTTTTTACCACTTACCTCTGCATGTTAGTGACATTATTGAAACATCCTTTCTTCTTTTGTGGTGGTACGAAAGCTTGCATGCTTGTTTGTCTATTTCGCAGCAGTGCTGGGCGATTCAAACGGAAACAGTTTTGAGGGCGAAAAGTAGCCGTCTGTTTTGTGTCGTCAGGACAATCTGCATCCCATCAGCTCCTCTCGAGTTCTTGGGGTTGTTGTTAGCTAAAGACTAAAGCCTAAAGCCTAGGAAAGATTGCGCCTTTGGCATCTAATCTTAGTAGCACTGCTTCAGGGAGTGTTTATGCCGTCCTAGGCTTCTGTGAACAAGGAAGTTAGTGAGATGGCTAATCTGCATCAGTTATTGCGAAGCTCAAACAACATGCAAATATAAAACTGCAAAACGCATCGTCTAATCTAACAAGTTTTCATCGAAGTGATGACTCTTGCAAATTATCAGCAGGTTCAGCTTTCTTTTCTCCCCCTCCCCCACTTCTGAAGAGCACGCACTGAAGTAGTGAAGTGACTCGGACGACAGAGGATGGAATAAATTGCAAGAAACGTCCAGATCAATCGACGAAAACAAAAACTGGCAGAGAGACACACAATCGAAACACTAAAAGCTAGGCGGCGTGATTGGTGGCAAAAACCAGGCTGCAAAAGCGACGTTAAAGAGAGAAAGGAAGGAGATACTGTCAGCAATTTACACATCTTTTCGCTGGTGTAGCTTTTTTTAACATAAGGAAAATTGCTCCTGGTTCTGCTCTCTACACTCCAAGGTGTAAACAGCAAAGTCTTGCTAGAATTCTAAGAAACTAATCGGTATGAACCCGGCTCCTCAGGTAATGTTGGTGGTTGGGTTTGCATGGTGGTGGCTTGAAACGGCGAGGCGGCGGCGCCGTCGACATGGAGGACACGCACGCCAGGCCGCGGTGCGCGCGGGTTGGAGAGGGAGAAGGAGGGAGAGAACAAAAGATGAGAGGCAACAGAAACAATGGATTCTTTTCTCCTCCTAACTTGGCTATTATAGCCTCACGTTACAAAGTAATGATGATAAAAAGGAAATAGTCCAAACGACACATAACAATACCATACTTATCCTAATGACCTGACTTGAAGATTAAGGTTTTGTTCTTTCGGATTGATCTTAATGGTTGAATAGTTGAACGACTGAAATAACTGAATTTCGAGAGCTTCTCGAGGTAGTCTCGAGAGTCGGACCCATTTCGTTTGACTTGTTTTTTAAAACATTAGGACCCGCCTTCAAGACAGCGAAAAAACGAACTCAAAAAACTCAAATCATGTGTCTTTTCAAAACGTAAATAAGCTGTCAAGCTGTTAAGCTTATAAGTCCAAAAGAACGGAGCCTTAAGCAAACGTTTTTATCTAGTCCCATGGACCGATCGACGGTCAGGTGCGGCCGCAACGTGGTAATGCACGCCGGTGAATTTTACAATGTTAAACAAAGTTTCACTAAATGAACAACGTCAAGCAACATTCACTCTATTACTAGCCATTCAACGATAATGATTATTGGAAAACCCCATGCATGTTATTTTTTAGACTGACACACATCGATACTGCCCAGCTAGGATTTAAAGAGATGCCATTTTGAAAAAGATGAAGGCACAATAATTGGTAATGCAGTTTGACTTTTGTCTACATCTCGGAGTAATGATTATGTAAGCTTCTATCTAACAACATAATATATCGATTGCTCTGGGTCATAGCCACATACTGACCGCAACCCCCTACATGTCTATGCGGCTACTTTAACCATCACAAATTACACCAAGGATGTATAGGGTGTGAGGATACGAGTTCGACCCAAACTTTAACCTTGGGCACCACTGGCATAAGGCATACCCCTTCAACCTTCGGCGGTTTAGCTAGCTAGCATTGGTGTGTACGCTGTACACCGTCTGTACCCCTTTTTTCAAAAGGGAGAAGAAACAAAAAAGAAATACTGGGGTAGGGGCTCCCCTGAATTGCTGCTGCTGCTGGGAGACGGTAGATGCAGACATGCAGTCATGCAGATGCTTGCAGGCGGGGCCAGCGAGTACCGTGGTCCATGGTTCCTAACCGAGGACGTTTACAGCGAGCGTAGCGTAGTTCCAGAACATCTGAGAGGGAGGGCACGGCGGCTGCGATCCGGCCGGACGGACATGGGGGCCAACCGGCGCGCTGTACAGGGAACCAAACTACCAAAGGCTGCTGGATCAGGAGCTACTGCGACACCTTTTCTCTCTTCCCGGAGAGATTAACTTATTTCCTCGTGTTTGTTTGTTTGTTTATTCATTTTTGGAAAGAGAATTTCAATAACGTTTTTGCTAATCATCGGACGAATCAGATTTATTTAACTCCCAGTCGATTTTCTTGTATACATAGGTGTGTTTTGTATAAATCAACCGAGAGTTAAATAAGTCTCAGTCATCGGATGTAAGCCGGTCCCTTTCATTAAACTACAAAAGCATTGCATTTGCATCAACTAGAAAAGAGAGTTTCATGTAAAGCTTGTGGGCAAAATACACATTACACATTCGTATTTGAAGTATGAGATTTTATTTGAAAAAGTAATCTTTTGCTCATAATACACTTATGTGCACCCTGTTTAGCTCCAGGTACTGATCCTAGAATCGTAGAATTGGAATTCAATACCGATGACGCAGATGTTGCTTCTATAGAATATTAGAATCCAGTTGACGATTCCAAAGAAGATTACAAGAACCATGATAGAACTAAAACCAATTGTGAAATTAAACATGTCATTTATATGGAATTCATGTCATAATTTTTCGTAATTGTTTTTGTTCAAAACATTGATTTTTGTGTAGAGAAGTGAATTCTAATGAGCTTCCAAGACTAAACCCGACGATAGTTGGGAATTAGCTTCTGAGTGCCGAGCCCGTTGAAATGGGACCAACATGACCCTTTCCGCGCTAGGTGAGGGCTTTGAGTATGGCTAACACTCAGGAAATGGAGATGGGGAGCGGTGATTTTATATTAGTTTAGGCCTCCCACTATCAAGATAACAACCCTACGTCCAGTATTGCCTTGATACTCGTAAAGGTTACAAGGGGAGCTAGTCGAGCAACAGTGTGGACGCTGCGACTGAGCTTGTGCATGCGTTACAATGTATAGGCATTTGTTTGTGTGTCGAGATAGGACCGAACAGAGGAGTCCTATTTTATAAGGAAAGAAATTCTATGCGGACCATCCGCTCCTGGTCCGCACCCAGGAGGTGGTGCGGACCCGCTCCCGATGGCCGACACGTGTCCCATGAAAATCACGGCCGTCGCTTCCATCCTCCCTTCCCCTGCTCGTGTTTCCTTCCTCCGTTCCCCTCGCCTCCGCCTCCGCCTCCCCCGACCCGCCTCCTCCTCGGCGCCTCTGTCCCCGTTAGCCGGCGCGCCGCCCCCGTTCCATCTCCTCCAACATGCACAGGCGGCGGGGCCTCCTCGCATCGAGGCGGCGACGGCCACGGAGCTCGCCACGGAGCCATGTGCAATCGGAGCTCGCCACGGAGCCCGCCGCCGCTGGCCTCCCCTGCCACAGAGCTCGCCGCCCCCGCCACGAACCTCGCCGCCACAGAGCTAGGACAGGGTAGACACCAGCACCGGGGGTGACGAGGCGGAGGCTGGAGACGGCGGCTTAGGCGGCGATGAGGGAGGCATCGACGGGAGAGAAGGAGGTGAAGGCGACGACGAGGCGGATGTCGGACCAGCGGCGAGCCGGCGACGAGACGGGTTGGGGGAGGAGGAGGCGGAGGCGTCGAGGAGGAGGCGGGTCGGGGGAGGCGGAGGCGGAGGCGGAGGCGAGGGGAACGGAGGAAGGAAACACGAGCAGGGGAACGGAGGATGGAAGCAACGGCCGTGATTTTCATGGGACACGTGTCGGCCATCGGAAGCGGGTCCGCACCACCTCCTGGGTGCAGATGGGCCGCATAAAATTTCTTTCCATTTTATAATAGTGCCACCGGACAACCAACGAGGAGAGGTAACAACTGTCCAGCCCACGCCGACGAAAGCTCAAGGACAGTTGGTTAAACCGCCACTATAGAGAGTCATCGATGATGAAGTCCGGCGAAAAACAGCAACAAGCGGCGTGGTGCAGCCGCCTGCTTTTGACTTATGCACGTTTTGGACCGGTCCCACATACAGCGTCCAGTTGTGCACCCTAACTCGCGTCTCCCTGCCACACACGCCCGAGGAGGGGGGTTGGTCGGACCAGGCTATCAAGGTCCCATGCAAAGAGTTGCTCGGGATGAACGTGCTTCTGACCAACTTGGATTTGCTTGTGGTCTGTGGACGAACAACCTTGTGGGGGTTGGCTTCCTTGGTGGAAGCACATGTTCAGGAGGCTTGCTTGGGGCACCACGTTAATAGAGTATGTGGACCTGGCCTATAACATTGTATTAAAATGATTGTAGAAAGTTTTATTTAAAGCTTAAACCTCATGTTTATACTAAATCACTTGCAGCTTTTAGAGATAATTTACGGTGCATCGATGCTACGTTCTAAAAATTGGCAAACCAAGGTGCATAGGTGGGACCCACAATCTAATTGAATTCCATGCAGCACCCAAACAAAAAATTGGACTTGTAATTTGCATCAATTAAACTGAAATTCAACCAAAATTTGAATTGGAATTGTAGAATGATCTTATAGGCTAAACCTTCGATATACTCACATATCATTTCATCTATCTCACGATATCAATCAAGTTTAAGGCGAGATACGTGCCACCCTTGTGATGGTCCGACCATTTACTCACAATGTAAAAGATACTGAAACCATGATTAACTATTTAATTACATTACCATGGCTACATACTTTCTAATCCATCCACACCGATGGAATCTGAGATATCGCTTCTGTTATCGAGGAGGGAAAAATTCAATCTTGATTCCTCACACACCACGTCATGTTTCATGGCATATCCAAAAGCTATCTTTATAGCTACCCTATTATCTCATAGTGGTTGGTAACCCTCCAAAGTATACAACTATGTATGCTAGGCGTCAATGATGATCTAAGGTCAAATGATCATATAGGCATACCACTCGAGGTTACAGTCTGATGTCACTGTTAAGATAACAATCTCAGCAGTGTCTCGGAGTAGGGTCTATCTAATACCATAATCTATAACACATGACTACATTATTGATTTGATATCTCAATATCTATGGCATGTAAAACATTATCATTAATCAATACATGTGTTGATCAAATCATTACTATTTCTAATAATGATATGAGACAATGGGCCATTCATAATAATCACATAAACAATAGATCTCACAACCAAGTCATACTTGATGAACAAAGTAGTGGCATTTATTCATGAATCTGTTAACATATTATTTTAAGTACATGCACATAGACATATGATTTTTTCTAGGGCATATCCCTAACAAAAATTGCTCTATAGCATTGTAAATATGGCGGTTTTGATATTTAGCACAAAATTGGAGGTTTTTCCATATGGCATTGCAAATTCACGGTATATGATATAGCACTTTGATAAATAGTTGTTGGCTAAATATTTTTAAAAAATAGAAAAATCATAAATAGTTTGAAAAAATGAGATGCAAAATACAAGTAGAGATCTGAATGGGTCGAGTCAGGTAGTGTATCGCCTAGACCAACCCGATCCATCCTGCATTGAGTAAGACAAAATCTTGCCCCCTAGACCCAACCCAACCTATCGAGTCATCGGCCGGCCCTGGCCACAGGGAGGAGAGGAAGGGATATCTAGAGCTTACCGTGGGGGAGCCGCTGGACCGATATGCTATGGAGAAGGAGAGGAAGAAGAGGGCGTCATCGGTCCTCGCGTCCGTCCGCTGCATCTGCTAGCCATATCAAAGCTGTCGTCATCATTGTCTATCTGCCCGTCGCTGTTACCATGGAGGACGAAAGAAGGAAGAGTGTATCATCGGCCCCAACCGCATGGAAGCCGTCGACGACTGTGTCACATCTACCTGCCACCTCTACCTCCGTGGCTCATGGGGAAGGAGGAGGATGAGCCGAGGAAGGGAGGTGTGGTGGGATCCTGACGCCAAACCTGCCTCCGCCGCCGTTGATGGGAGGAAGACGTGGGGATATCTAATTGAAACTGTGAGAGGGAGGGGAAGCGATATGAGTGAGACAAACTGTGTGAGAGAGGGGTGGCAGGGTGGAGTGAAACGCGGTCACGTGGGGGCATGGGAGATGGGCAGTTGGGGTTGGATGGAGAGGGACAGGAAGAATCGAATGATTAAAATCCAACGGATCTGAAAGATTTGGGGACCGGTAGAGGAGGAGGATAATCCAAACCGGACCTAAATCCCACCCGGCTATCGGATCAGATCAGGTTGAAACTTAGATCTCTAAATACAACAGTATTCTGATCCTCAAATTGTGGAATACACAATTTAGCATTTGAAATGCCAAATTCAAATCTATTTTTAAAAAGTTCAAAACAAATAAGAATGTTGAGGTGCCACACAATTGTACTCATCACATCAAATTCTAAGATCTGTATTTTGGTATTTGAAATTTTCAATACAAAAAAATCATAGAATCATAAATTTGTTTGACTCCTGTATTTTAAACGTTGAATCATTTGGTTTAGAATTTCATGAGTAAAGCACAATTTCATTTGGCACCTCAACAGTTTTGTAATATTATATGATGTTTTATTTATGTTGAGTTTTTTTAAAATTTTATCTGGCGTTGATATTTCAAAGGGTAAATTGTGTACTTCACAATTTGAGGAGCAGAAATTCATAAGGTATGGTTCACTTAATTCCTGGAGTAAATCCTAAGTACGGTTAATGCTTGGATTTTCGTAAACTAAAAAAAAAATGCCTCATGCCAAATGGACCGAAATTCTTAGGTCTTTTTTTCCCGAAATGCAAGCTTTTTTTTTTCCACAGCGAAAATCGTGAGAGAGGATGCAGACAAATGCGGCACGTTCGTACGCATGCATGCAGGGTTTAAGCCATCCACCTACACAAATTATAACGAAGAATCTTTGCTTCTTTCGCTGACCCGATGACTTTGGAACTCGCTTTTGGTTGGGTCCTCTTTTAGGCGCCCAAAATTTGGAGTGACCCGTTCCTTTGGTTTTATTTTGTGGAGCCCTTCCCTAAGATTTGTCTCACCTAGTCACATGATGGGCATCAATAATTTAGCTCACCACCCAAAAGAAAGTAACGGTGAGCTAGCAGACAATTCGGTCCTCTTTGACTTTTTCTCTTGTAATTTAGTTTTTATTGTAATTTAAAATATAATATTTTAAAAGTCTAAAAAAACAAATCGCTTAAAAAAATTGAGGTCTTTTATAGAACTCTGCAAAGTTTTAAAAACATTATGTTAAAATATGACACTGATTGATCTGCACAAAAATAACAAAAATTCTCAAAAAGGTCTTAACCTAGACTCATTGAACGCCAAACTTCTATAGTATCGCGACAAGCTGACATTGACATCCGTTCATAGGAGGGGGAGGGTGTGTGTGCATGATAAAAAATAGAAAAATATAAGAGAGTTACATTATTTATTACGTAGCAGTCGACCACGAGTAAGAAACATTAAGGCCCAGTTCTTTTCGGCTTAACAGCTTAACGACTTATCTACATTTTAAAAAGACATATGCTTTGAGTTTTTTTAGTCCGTTTTTTCGCTGTTTAAAGGCGGGTCCTAACGCTTTAAAAAGTAAGTCAAACGAAATGGATCTGAATCTTAAGACTACCTTGAGAAGCGCTTGAAATTTAGTCATTTCAGCCATTCAGCCGTTCAGCCGTTAAGATCAGCTCAAAAGAACAGGGCCTAAGACATTGTGGACATATAAAAGATTGTCGAGTTTCTATGGAAAGCAAGCCATCGGGGTCATTGGCTTTGCTTTGTGCAGTTGCATCTGAGATGTTGTAATGTTTAAATTTGAGTGCTTCTTATTAGAGTTTTGTATTGAATATGTGCATACAAATTAATAATATGATAGGACTTTGAGTTGTACTTGTAATACCCAACCCATTGTGGTGTGAGGCTTGTGTGACCTATGTGGATCGGTTGTGGTGTGGATTACTATTATCTTGATAGTTTAGAGATAGTTGCACCAGTATATAATGCTAGATGGATCAGATATAGCTCTTGGGTTAAACCTTTTAGGCAAAGCGAGGTCGAAAGCCCAATAATAGTGTTATGCATGCATTAGCTAGTGTTTTAGGTGGGTTGGGCTTTAAACGAATTTGAGTCATGGTGTTACACATGGTATGTCATCCCTTGTTTTGGGTGCACATGTGGGCTTAATGGCGTAGGCATATGCGTGTCATACGCTACATAAATTAATTTATGTTGACTAACAACCCATTGTAAAAGGTCTATTTAATTTTTGTTAATTTTATGAACAACAAAAACATTTCAATTTTTTTTAAAACAATTCAGAATTACAATCGTCAATATGTGTCGGCTGCCGCAGGTAAACCACCGATACAAGTTAATTTGTCTCATCAACCTAAAGTTAGCTGCCTACACAGGTCAACCTGTGTCGGCGGCTTTGGCGTGGCCGCGACACAGTCTGCTTGCTCATCGTGCAGGAGCATCTAGGTTGGTCTTACATAGTTGAGAAGTCCTCTGTCTGTTATGTGGGACCGTCTTCAAGCCCTCCTATCTGGGGTGTTAAGTTGCCATGAGGGCGGAGGGCCTGTGTCGTCGGCATTTGTTTGGCCGCCGACACAATTCAATTTGGCGGGTAACGAAATTCAAAATTATGTTCGCGTCGATAGGTTAGTATGTCCTGTGTCGTCAGCCTGGTTGTAGCCGCCGACACAGCTCATGTGGCTAACCAAGATCATGCCAGGGAGTTTGTTTATCATCGGTTTCTGTTGGAGCCACCGACACAAGTCCAAATTGGTGTCATCGGTTCTTGGGTCGCTAACACAGTAATTTCGGTCGACAACCCTTATATCGTTTTCTATAGTGACATGGCGTGTGTGGGCCCAAAATAGACATACGACATGGTATATATTCCAACACTGAACACAAGTTTACATATGAGAGGAGAATGGTTCTATGAATGCGTGTGGGAGAAGCCTTTAGGTTGGGTAGGATGCACCATGGTCAATGATAGGTTGTGATGATGACCCAAGAGATCCAAGGTGCTAGGTTTTTAGGAGTCAAGACAAAGGTGTTTGGAGGCTATTTTCATGACCCGCGGAGGCCTAGTGTGCTAGGTTTTTAGCGAGTGTGTATAGTCATTTCTTAGGATATATATAGGCATTGGGCAGACCTCCTTATATGAGGATCATGCTTTCATTGGTGCGGCAATACACTATTCATCATAAGGTGGAGCATGGTATGTTTTGGCAGGAGCTTTGAACCAATATATCAATAGACATTGCCTCCAATGTCATTTCAAAGCGAGTTTGGCGCATATTTCCAGCTGTTTCATTTGATGGTTCAGCTGGCCTATAGAAGTTTTGTGAAGCCGTTTCATGGTAATGGTGAAATAGCTTCAAAATACATCGCAAGACAAAAAAAAAATATTGGAGAAACGATTTCAAAATACACCTCAAGAAAAGAGAGAGAGAGAGAGAGAGAGAGAGAGAGAGAAGAGAGAGAGAAAGGCAGAGAAGCTAGAGAGCGCGCAGTATGCCCTAAGCTTCTTCTCACGGTGAGAGATTTGGTTATTTGCCACTTTCAACAAGTGGCTTCGCAAAAATGCCACTCTACCCCACTATCATAAACACACATGGGCCAGTATGTAAATACACATGTGAGCAAGATCTTGAGAAACTACACATGTTGAGAGTGGCAAATAACCTTGAGCGCGGCCCTCTAGAGAAGGAGGTTCTCTTTCGTACGTGGTGGTGTCGGCAAAAGTTTGAAGCGTTGTAATCAAATTTATCCAGTGGTTTAATTTGATGCGAGTGCTTGGCTTCAAGTTTTCGTATATAAACCTCTTTATTAGCCACTTTGTTTGATCCGATGGTCAGAGACCCTATGACCACCCAGGGGGCCACCATGCATGTTCAAATATCTTTACGCCCTTTCCACTTTGGGCTTACGTGCTTCCTAAATAATGGAACAACTTCCAATTCCTAAGCAATCAATCGTCTTTGTCTATCATACATCAAGCACAGACTAAATTAGTAACAAGGAAACAAAACACGACAGCACCCATGTGTGCGTGTTGGTGGTGGGGTTGAGGACGGTGGGGTCGTGCCGTCGTGGGAGGCCGCTGCCGCTCATCACGTGCATTTATTTTAAAAAAACAAAAACCGTCCAATTCATAAAGAGAAAATATAGGAAAAACAATTACTCAGTCCGAAATACAGGGTACAATCGCAACGTAGCCTCTGCCACCTCGGCTAAATGTCGGACAACTCGTTTGACTCAGAGGATAACCAGGCAGAATGACATGACCGACTCACAATAGACTTCTGTTACAACATCAACAACACAACGACCAGAAAAAATCCTTAACAAGTAGCCAACCGACGACCCTCAAGGCTACGCCTTCAATAAGGAAGTAGCCTGCACGCCGTCGTCGCCCGTCAACATATACTAGCTCTTCACTCAAGGAAGCCTTAAAGGAGGTTAACGTCTACGACAATGCCACCAAGGAGGGGAGTGGTGCATTGCCAGTCAGACAGGTAGAGCTTTCGTCCAACGCACCCACCGAAACCACGCCGACAGGAAGCCACCAGGAAAGGGACATGAAGCCGAGGCTGCTGAACAACGCAGCCACGGCTCCACCAACAAGGAAAAATTGCAAATGCCGTATATCCTCGCAGAAAGCGGACGAGCAGTGATGCAATGGACCAAATCAAAGGCATCAAGAGGCATGGTGTTGCCACGTAGAGGAAGATCGTAGGGAGAGGGGTTGCACTACCGCTGCGAATATCGCACTCCAGGAGCACATCCACTGCGACGTACTGTCGTGCCGCTTGGGCACCACACTGTAAGATTCAGGTCTTTTTTTCCCACTATTAACAATGACGCGTACAAATAGAATATACATCTTCTCTAGAACAAAAATTGCGTAGGGCAAACTGATCTGGGCAACGAAACCCCCATTTCCTATTCTCTTCTTCGTTGCCTCTGCTCTCTTGTGTTAAAAGCAGTAGTTGCTGGATGCTTTAGACACAGCTCAACCTGAGCAAAGCTAGGGTTTATCCCCTCCACGAAATCCGCTAAAATTCAAAATTGTTTTTTCCACTTCTATGACTTGTTGTTATTAGCATTGTTGTTCCCAATCCGTTAAAATACCTGTCGACGGTTGGGATATTGACCCAAGTCAACCAAGGTTCTTCAAGGAGGAGATAGGAGACACGCTGAACAACCACTTAACAAAGAACGTAATGGGAGACAAGGGTTTTTATCCTAATTCAGGCCTCTCAGGAGAGATAATAGCCCTACGTCCAACCTTTCTTTATATCAAAGAGGATTACAAGGTGGAACTCGGCGAGATCAGCAGGTCTCGGCGAGTAGCATCTGAAAATCTATTGGCGGGGTCCTCTAAGCGCCGTAGGGGCCTGTTTATATAATCTGAACAAACCGATCTACCGAGGGAATATCGGGCGGGCTAACTACGAGATCGTGAACGAACTCATTACATGCCAAAGATATCCCGAGGCGATAAGGCATACTCCTAGTCTTGAGGATCACGACTTCTAATCAATCCGGAAACCAACGTCCGGGTCTTCACGTGGCCGTCAGACTCTTGTTCGAGACGGACTCAAACACGATTCCTTGGCCACTCGCACCACGCCACCAGAAGTCGTTCAACAGGATGCATATGGGCGGATAGAACCTTTCGTGATTTGGGCCTGGTAGGTTGTTTGATCGGGCCGTCAGGAGTGGGCCATGGCAATGGGCGTAATTTAATCCCCGACAGCTAGCCCCCGAGACTCAAGTGGAAGGACTCACTAGAGTGGGGTCTTCCTCTTGAGACTCCAAATCACGAAGAGGAAAATTTTGCTGTTACAAAGACGTGTAACAAGCGACCAAGCAGGTCATGGTTCAACCGAACAAGACTTGTTCGAGACCGAACAGACCCGACTAGTACCGAGCAACCCTGTTGCGTCGAACAGGGAATGACATCTATCCGAGCAGAGCACTCAGCCTTCAGTGCGGACACTGGAAAAACTAGCCGTTGGCAGACTCCAACGGTAACTTCCTATCGCCGCGCAGTGAAAACAGGCGACCGTTTTACCTAGCCGTTGTGGTAAAAACTAGCCGTTTGTGACAAAACCGTTGCAGAGCTGCCCATACGGGACTATAAAAGTACCCAAGCTGCCCGCGGCCAGCCACTTCTGCTCTCACGCCTTTCCTCTCTAAGCCCTAGTTCCAACCACGCTCAGCATCAAGCACCCAAATTCCACCACCAACCCTGCCTGTCCAGCCCTGGGAACCGCTATGGCCAAGTTCACTGGCACTAGCCTGACCGAGGAGGACCTGAAGGTCTGGGAGGAAGAGGGCCACATCGACACCGGTAGCTGGAGGCTGCCCGGAGAGGAGGATACTCCGGAGCCGCTCGAGGAGAGTTAAATCGACGAGCAGTTCGCCTTTGTTGGGTGAGGTCTCCGAGGCGACTTCATCGAGCCTTCTTGAACATCAGCGGATTGGAGGTGGCGAACCTCAATCGAACTCCATCCTCTAGATGGTGTCTTCACACACTGTCGCGAGGGCTATCTGGGCATCGATCCACCGGGAAATTGTTCCTCCACTATTACAGTGACGAGGAGCAGCTCCGTCGCTCGGCGCTGAGGTGCTACTACCTCAAGCTCGGGCCACCGCCGACGACGCGCCAGTACCCTCGCCCACCATTTGCTTTCGACTCGATGGGCGCGTGGTGGGTGAGGTGGTTCTCTGACAAGCGGAGCGGCAACGACAAACTCGTCTTCACCGGAAGGCGCCGTGAAGGAACCCCAATGCCTCGATCAGAAGATGTCCGCCGAGGATTGGTACGACAAGGAAGATCGTCTCCTCGTGAGCCTCGGGCTCACGGGCAGGGAGATCATTCGGGACTTCACAGCGAACAGGATTTGTCCGTCATGAGGAGGCTCTATCCTTCTATAAGATAGAGGATGTGAAGACATTTCGGGGAGAACACGGGTAAGTGCCTTTAAGACTCAACCTTTACGTTGATTATTTCCTCCGAACAGGAACTAATAATCCCTTCTGCTCGGGCAGAGAGGCCAACCGACGTATGGGTGACCGAGCGGGTCGACGCCATGCTGAAGGCGGCAAAGAAGGACGGGGAGGTCACCTACGAGGTGGCGTACACCTGCCCGCGCAACGTGCTTGTCCGCACAGACGAGGTAAATCACTTACTCCCAGCCTATGTTGCTAGACTTGCAATGTTGTTTAGTGCTAATGCTCGCTTCCCAAAACACGCAGGAGGACCAGCTGATCCTTGGGGGGATCGTAGAGGAACTCTCCGGGTCTGAGAAGGAGAAGGCAAAGAAGGGCAAGGCCAAGGCGGCCACAAAGCCCAAGGTGGCGGCCAAGCCTACGCGGAGCTCCCCGCGACACGGCGGCCGCCAGACATCAAAGAGACCGTCCACGGCGACGGAGGGCGCCGAACAAACCAAGCGGGCTCGCGGTCAGCCCAGCGGAAAGAGACCAAGCTCCTCCCTCCTCGCCGAGCAAAGCGATGAAGAGGTAAAGAACATGACCATCTGGCTTAGGCGTTATTCGCAGCTCACCGGGCCATTTGGGCGGCTATACAGTCGCCGAAAGCGGAGGAGGCTCGAAGAGGAGGTCACGCGCAAGGAGAAACTTCTTCTTGCTGCTTGAGAGGAGTGCTCGACTTACTAGGAGCTGGAGCGATCGCCGAGAACACCCAAGGGCCAAAGCGAAGAAGCCGCCAAGGAGCCCCCGAGGAAGAGGCGGAAAATTCCGGCGAAGAAGATCAGGATCAAGCCTTCCACGGCAGGTATGTAGGAATCGATCTTTTGATCTTTCAACCTTCTGACCACGTTAGACTTAACGATCATCTCTTTTTTCGTCAGCCGCCCAAGAGGAGATCGCCACAGACGACGTCGAAGAGGCACTCGAACGGTCGCTGCTGCCTGAGCACCTACACGGTTGTCGACGGTTGAGATAACGATCTCAAGTCGCTAAGGTTCTTTAGAATCGAGATAGGAGACACACCGAACAATCACGAACAACAACGAACAGGAGACAGGGGTTTTTATCCTGGTTCAGGCCTCTCGGGAGAGATAATAGCCCTACGTCCAGCCTTTCTTATATATCAGAGATGAATACAAGAGGTGGCTCGGCGAGACGAACAAGTCTCGGCGAGATTATGGGTGTACAGGAAGCAATATGCAAGGGCCTCGTGCCCTCTACATGCCGTAGGGGCCCTGTTTATATAGTGCTGAGCAAACCGACCTACCGAGGGAATATCGGGCCGGGCTGACCACGAGTACGTAGCGAACTCGACGTGCCTGAGGCAGATAAGGCAAACTCCTAGTCTTGGGGATCACGACTCCTAATCCAATCCGGGAAACCAACGTCCGGGTCTTCACGTAGCCGTGCAGAACTCCTGTTCGAGACGGACTCAAACACGATTCCTTGGCCGTTACGCATCACGCCAGCCAGGAAGCTGTTCGGCAAGATGCATATGGGCCAGATAGAACCTTCCAGGGAGCTGGACCCTGGTAGGCTGTTTGATTGGGCCGTCAGGGAGTGGGCCATGGCAATGGGCCGTAATTTAATCCCCGACAACGGTGCATCGCGGGCAGTGAGGCTGGCATGCCTCAAGGAGAAGCTGGAGGCATGGAGCCTGCTCTCGCCAGGCTCCGGCGAGCAGCTCGACGCGCTCAAGAGCGCGGTGGAGCGGCTGGAGGCAGAAGGGGTAGCGCGCGGCGCCACGGACAGCGGGGCCAAGATGATGGCTCCGGAAGCTGCCCAGGGCGAGACCGAGCAGCCGGTCCTGCCAGGCACCTCGTCGCAGGGGCAGCTCACCCCTGAGGCGACGGGATTCTCTGGCGAGCAGGGTGAAGTCCCAGCCGCCAGGGAGCAAGAAGAAGCCGCCGAGCAGGTCGCGCAAGTCGTCCTGCCCGTGGAAACAACGGCGCCATCCAGCGGAGTGGCTCCGGCCTCGCCCGAAGACGTTCGGGCGGAAGAGAAAGAGGAAGACGAGAGGGAGCGTGGAGACGAAAGCGCATCGCCCGTTGCTCCTGCTCCCGGGCAGACGCGCTCCCGCAAGAAGAAGGAGCGAACAAGGCGACGACGGGAACAACGCACCCGTCTCATCCCGCACGAGCGGGGCTTCGTGACGCATGGCCTCGAGGACCGCCTGCGCCGCGGACTGAAGCGTCGGCTTGGCAAGGTAAACTCCAAAACCAAACCTGGTTCAGCTAAGCAATGTTATCGCGAAAACGGTTAACACGATCTTCTCCCTCAGGTCTTTAAGGACACCATGGCCGAGCTCGAAGATGGGGTTACCATCGAGCGGAGCGCCGTACTGGCGTCCCTGCGGGAGCATCTTCAGGCGAAGGGGGCCGAAGCGGAACCCTCTGCACCAGCCCGAAGCCGGAGCCAGCTGGAGGAAGAGGTGAAGAAGCTCGAAGGCCAGTTGATCGAAGAGAGGCGTTCCTGCGAGGCTCTCCTAGAGGAGGCCGAGGAGCTTCGCGCGCAAGCCATCAAGGCGAGCACCCATGGGAGAAGCCGGTCACAAGTGGCTCGAAGAGCTTCGCCGACGTGTCCCATGGCGGGACCAGACTGGCGGAAGCCAAAAGCTTAAGGCCAGCTCGCCAAGGAAGAGCAAACTTCGCGGATCTCAAGCAAAAATCTCGACTGTGGGCTTCACGGAAGAGATCTAGGAGATCTGTGGGATGACGATCTTGAGCGATCGCCCAGGAGAGAAGAGCCAACGAGTGGAAGAACAGCTCAAGACTACCGAAAGCAATGAGTTGGCGGGCGAGGCTCTGACCGACCAGCTGCGCGCCAAGACCGAAGAGGTCGAGGCCATCCGGGCAAAGGCTGCGGTACAAGCCAAGCGGAGCAAGGAGGAGATCGAACGCCTCCGAGCTGAAACCCGGGAAGGAATCAAGGCTCAGGATGAAGTCGTGTGCCTCAAGTTAGAAGTTGAGGAGCTAAAGGAGCAGCTTGCTTCTAAGTAGCACCACGGCTGTAACCCGAAGGGGCCTTGTACCTGACACTTATGATTAACGCAATAAAGTACTTACCTTTTTTTCGGAAAAAAAGAGCAGCAAAAAGACAAGAACGAACAAAAACTAAGAGAAAAGCGAACAGCGCTAGGAAGTTTAAGAAAACCGGTAGAGCGCTTTGCCTAACTCCGGCCCGTTGTGCGGTTGCTCGAGAACCTAAGTTTGCGAACCCGAACAGGTGCACAAGAGAAAGTGCGACACCCTAGCCCTCGGTACGGACGATGCTCGAGAACCTAAACTTGCGAACTCGAGCACGTGCGTAGAGAGAAAGAGCGACACCCGTACCTTGCTCGATGTATTCCATAGTCTGCTCGTTGACGTAAGTTAGGCAGTTCCGAAAGTAACCGAACAAGAAAAGTGTCTCTGCCGCGGGGGGCTTACGAGAGCAGGCTTAGCCAAGTGGTCGCGCCAGGCAGTAAGTGCCTCTGCCGTGGAGGGCTTACGAGAGCAGACTTAGCCGCAAGGTGGAAAGGCAGTGTTACGCAACCCTGAGTTTAGAAACTTATCGAAACTAAATACGGGCAGGGAACAATCCTTAAGACTGCGGGGCCAAGAGTTCGCAAGACCGGGCAGCCATCAAGTGTTACCAGAGAGAAAGAGGTAGTCTTCAAAAGACAAGAAGTGAAAAAGGCGCAGAGGCCGCAAGAATTCACTTAAGAATTGGATTGAACTTTACATGGTGCCCGAGAGACTTGGACGAACTAAGGCGCGAAGTTTAACAAAAAACGCGAGGCAAAGCAAACAAACGAAGACCTACACAAAGAACTTACGAAGCTGGTCGATGTTCCAAGTCTTGGTCGACTCTCCCGTCCTCCATAGCAGGCGAACAGCTCCCGGCGGCGAAAGTAAAGCGACCGTGAACGGACCCTCCCAACGAGGAGTTAACTTGTTGGCATTGGACAAGTTCTGGACACGGCGCAGAACGAGGTCGTCCGCCGTCAAAACCCTTGGTCGAACCGACTTGGCGGCGTGTCGCGAAGATCTTCCGGTAGCGCACCATTCGACTTGTGCCGGTCGCGTGTGCCTTGAGGAGATCGAGATCGAGGAGGCTCTTGCTCGTCGTCAACTAAGTTGACCGAGCTCGTCTTGAGGCGAACCGAGTACAACCGGTCGCGGGCGTAATGGCCGCACCATAGACCAATTGGAAAGGAGTTTCCCGATCGCCCGTGGCCGTAGTCGAATCGCCCAGAGGACGGAAGGAACCGTCAATGCAGCCTTGTTGTGCTCGCCGAGAGCAGCAAATACCATTGTTTAATACTGGACTACTGTCCGTTAGCTCGCTCATTGCTCCATTGCTCGTGGATGTGCCACGAGGCGAAAACAGAACCTTGGTGCCCAGCTGTTCACAGTATTCCTGGAATAGCTCGCTTCTGAACTGGGTACCGTTATCCGTGATCAACTTGTGGGGAATCCCAAAGCGCGTGACCACGTTGCTTTTGAAAAAACGAACAACCGTTTTGGCGTGAAGAGACGACACAGGCTCTGCCTCAATCCACTTTGTAAAAGTGTCGATGGCGACGAGCAAGTGTGTATAGCCCTTGTACCCCTTAGGGAATGGGCCGAGCAGATCCAGACCCCATGTGGAAAAAGGCCAAGATGGGGGGATTGTTTGGAGCTCTTGGGCGGGCTTGTGTGCCTTCCGGGCGTGAAATTGGCAAGCCTTGCACTTAGTCACGATATCCCGGGCATCTTGTAACGCAGTGGGCCAATAATAGCCCATGCGTAAACGCTTTGCCGACCGAGTTACGAAGGAGGCGTGGTTGCCAGAGCACCCTCGTGTATGTCCCTAAGAAGGAACACACCCTCCTGCTGCGAGATGCACTTGGAGAGAACTCCCAGAGCACCTCGACGGTAAAGGATGCCGTCCACAAGCTTGTATGGAGCAGCACACCTTATAAGCGGAAGCGCTTCGGCCGTCGTCGGCGAGGTCCCATCTGCGAGTACCGGACAAATGGCGTTGTCGATCCATGACACTGCTCGATAACGGAGACAGCACCACTGTCTCTGTTGCCTCATCCGGAGACGTGATTGAGCGCTTATGAAGGTGCTCGACGAGCACCCCTGCCGGAGCAGATTCTCGTGAGGATCCATACTTGGATAGCTGGTCGGCGAAAGTTGTCCTTCACAGGCACGAAGAGCACCTCGAAAATCGAAAGTGCCGCTCAACTTCCTCACTTCAACCGGTATCGCGCCATTAAGTCATCGCAAAGACCGATACTCCTTGTTCACCTGGTTGATGATCAGCTGTGAATCTCCCTTCACAGTCAGTCGTTGGACACCGAGCGACTTGCACGCTCTTAGTCCCGCGAGGAGGGCCTCGTACTCCGCAGCGTTGTTAGTCGCCGCGAAGTGTAGTTGGATAGAATACTGGAGTTGCTCTCCATTAGGGGAGATGAGAATAAAACCAGCCCCGAGTGTCGGTCGCGAGCCATCAAAAACATGGTCAAGGAGGCTCATCGGGTTGCTCGGGAGCTTCGTGGATTTAGGCGGCAAGTCCATTCAGCGACAAAGTCAGCTAAGACTTGTGATTTAATAGCGATTCAGGCGTGAAAGGCAGATCAAACTCGCTAGTTCCATTGCCCACTTCGCTATCGTCCATTGGATTCCTTGTTCAGAGGATTTCTCCCGGAGGGCGTGGTCGGGACCAGATTTGATGTGCTGAAAATAGTGGCGAAGCTTCACGGAGGACATGAGCAAGGCGAGAAGCTATACGGACCTCGTGGTGCGCTCCTTTGACCCGTGAAGTACCTCACTCACGTAATAGATTGGTCATTGTATGCCTTCCCTTTCGACCGTCAAGACCGCGCCACCGCTTGTGGCGTGCAACCTAGGTACAAGCAGAGCTGCTCGCCATGCCGCTGGGTAGTCAAGGCGGGAGGATTGGACAGTATCACTTCAGATCTTGGAAGGATCTATCGGCTATTCATCCCTCGAAACCATTGTGCTTGCGCAGGCCTTAAAGAAGGGCAGCCAGCGTTAGCTTTGACGGAAATAAATCGCTTAGAGCGACCATCCGCCCGTGAGACTCTGTACCTCCTTTACGGTAGTTGGAGCACTGCATATTTTCAATGGCCTCGATTTTTTCGTGGTTGGCGAAATACCTTGCGAACCAATAACATAACGAGCAACATTCGGATCGAACACCAAAGGTACACTTCTCTGGATTTAATTTTATTCGATGCTGGTGAGATTACGAAAAGTCTCGGCGGGTCTTTTACATGATCTGGAGCAAACTTGCTCTTTACAACTATGTCGTCGACATAAACCTCGAGTTTTTCCACATTGCTCGGGAAGGTCTTCTCCATTAAGCGGCTGGAGCGTGGTACCAAACATTGCGCAGACCGAAAGACATGGTCATTATAGCGAAAGTGCGAAGGGGTGATGAAGGCGATCTTCTCTTCATCGTTTGGGAGATGCTTATTTGGTGATAACCGAGTAAGCATCTAAAAAGCTCAAGAGTTGGCGTCCATGATCGCATCGACCGGCTAGTCAATCGAGGCGCGGAAATTGTCCTTAGGACGAGCGGCGTTCAGATCGTGTGATCGACACATCCTCCACTTGTCTGCCTTTCTTCTTTACAATGACGGGGTTGGCTAACCACTCGGTGTGATCAACCTCGCGGATGAACCCGCGTGGCGGTTTGCCAAGTTGATCTTTGATGATCCCCTGTTTGAATTCAGAAAAGCGACGAAGCTTCTCGCGAACAGGCTTTTTGTCTGACCGGACAGCCAGTTTGTGCTCAATGACCTCCCTCGGGACTCCGGGCATGTCAGATGGCTCCCAGGCAAACACATCTACATTAGCTCGGAGGAAGGCAATGAGCTTGCTTTCCTATTTGGGGTCCAGATTGGCCCCAAGTAAAGCGATCTTGGAAGTATCATCAAGGGACAATGAACTTCCTTGGTTTCTCCCCTGGTGAAGGGAGACCCTAGAGCGTGAGACTTGGTCTGCGGAACTTGAGATCAAGGCGGAAGCTGGTCGACCAGGGCGAGGGACTGCTCGTCGCAATCCAGAGCAGCTTTGTAATTGCCCTTGACCGTGATTACACCGTTAGGGCCCGGTATCTTCACACAATGGTAAGCGTGGTGGGTTACGGCCATGAACTTACCGAGAGATGGCCTGCCGAAGATGGCGTTATACGCGGATGGAAAGTCGACCACGTCGAAAGTGATCAACTCTGTCCGGAAGTTGCTTGGGTTGCCGAAGGTAACTGGCAGGACAACCTGCCCCAACGGCTTGACAGCTTCTCCCGGAACGATTCCGTAGAAGGGCATTGCGACTTTCTTCAGCTTAGAACGAGGAATCTGCATCTCGTCCAAGACCTTAGCAGAAAGTAAGTCCAAAGCGCTCCCGCCGTCTACTAAAACACGGCCAACTCTGGCGTTGCTGATGGTCGGGGCGACCACCAGTGGGAGCCGCTGAGGCTTGGTCATCCCAGTGGGGCAATCCTCCTGAGAGAAGGAGATGGGGACCTCGGTCCACTTCATCGATTCAGGCTGAGGTTTTGCCTTTTCAACGTTGTGGACCTCCCGAGCAGCTTCCTTGAGGCTACGTCGAGAGGTGTAAGCCGAGGAGCCGCCGAAGATGACGGCGATATGGTTCACGGGCTCTTGATATTCATCATCATCTTCCCGATCACCATCATCGGTTTGGCGCTTGGCCTTACCGGCATCACCTTGTTCGGGCAGGGTGGGCATTGGGTCCTTGCCGTTGTAGAAGTCTTCGAGCTTTGCGGCCCAGGTTCTGCAATGGCGTATATCATGCCCGTAGTGCTGGTGGAACTTGCAAAATCGGTCGCTTGGACCTTTCTTACCTTGTCCGCCTCCCTGAGCAGGCTTGAAAGAGGATCCTAAGGCCTAGAGGGGGGTGAATAGGCAATTTTAATTTTTCTTTGATTAATTGTTAATTAAGCATCAAATTAATAGTGACCCAATCCTAGTGTCAATTGATACGCAAGCGGAAGCGATAAACAAGTTAATAAGCAACTAAGACATGGCATCACAATCAACACATTCAATGCAACGGTAGTAAGTGCGGAAAGTAAATAAGAGGGCGACACGGTGTATGTTTGACCGAAGTTCGGAGCCGCAACTCCTACTCTCCGTTGAGGCTACCCCTTGAGCACAAGGACCGGCTCGCTCTCGAGCCTCACGCCTCACTTACTCCCGGTAGTCGTTCCGCCACTCCGCGAGGTGGACTCATCACCCGACACCGACTCAAGAGTAGCCACACGCCAAGGCCTACTCTCAAGCCCACGCCTCCACGAAGGATGTCTTCAAAAGTAACAAGCCCGAAACGCCCCGATCATGCTGGATCGAAGGACTTCCATGAAGCTCGGTATTGGGGTTTGATGGATTGTGGCTTTGGATGCTTTGTGGGTGGAGGAATGGCTCTAGAACACCTAATTGATGAGCTATGAATGTGGTAGGTGAAGTGGAGCAGCAAACCTCAAAATAGCCAGCCACTAGGTAGGTATTTATAGCCCCAAGAGCAAAACTAGCCGTTGCCCCTTGGAAGAGGACAAAAAGACTAGCCGTTACACTCTACCGGACGCCGTCCGACTGGCTCCGGACGCCGTCCGACAGAGCGTACTGCTCAGCAAAAATAGGTTTATCGGACGCCGTCCGTCCCCACGGACGCCGTCCGAGCAAGAAGGATCGAGCAAGCCACGAGCTACTGGGACGCCCCAGACGCCGTCCGGCAGCGAGAAATAGCCAAAAAAGAACTTTATCGGACGCCGTCCGGTTACTACCGGACGCCGTCCGACAGTGAGTATAAATTTGGATTTTTGGGCTGGTCGGACGCCGTCTAGATTTTCCAGACGCCGTCCGACAGAGAGGGAATTTTCGAGCTAAAATTGTGGGGGAATTAAGGTGGGTTTCTCTCTCTCTAGAAATCTCACAAAGGGATATTTGGGTATTTTTAGAAGTGGTGGACTACGGAAACCGAGTTTTCGAGACTTCGCAAAGATCCGGCATAGTCCGAGATATTGAACCCTTTTGAAATCCGACGAAAAACAGAAATAAACCTAACTACTCCTAATCTATACGTGACCTCTTCTCTCGCTGGGTCACGCACTAGAAATCTTGGAGCGGCTCGAGAAAATTGTCGGCGCTTCAAATTAGGGTTTATAAAAATCGCGAGTCTTCGCTAGGGTTCCGAGAAGTCCAAAAACCCCCTAGCCCTTTATATTAATTAATTTTGTCATCAATGCCACTAATAAAAATTAGGGCTCAACGATGCTCACAATCTCCCCCTTTGTGGCACTTGATGGCAACCCAAGAGAGAATAAAATTTTTGAGCTGCAAAAGGGGTTAGTGCAATACAAATATGCGAGCAATTTTAAATTTAAGATAACCACAACTCGACCACAAGGATGTGCAAATAAAGGAAGCTCCCCCTAAATTCATGCATAAATTAAGTTCAGAAGCCAACAAGGTTCAAAAGACATAAACTTTTTAACCGAGTATCGAGGCAACAAATAATATTACAGGAAAACACAACCTCGATCTCACTACCCACTACTAACCCTCTACTACTCCCTAACTTCTCCCCCTTTGTCACCAAGTGACACAAACGGGAAAAGGTCCTATTCTTGCTGATCTTGATCCATGTCGCCTCCGTCATCTCCACGGCGCCGGTAGAGGAGCCACGACCTCTGGGACGCTTGAACAGGGGCATATGAGCTGCAGAGGGGACCGACCGAGGTGAGGAAGGATCATCAAACATCTGGGTCGGTTGAGGATTTGGCAAAGAAAAGTTGAGATGATGAGCGATCTCTCCACCAATGAAATAAATCTTACCGGGAGGAGGGTATGGACCGAGGTGGAGGCACAAAGGAAGGAGCAGCCTGAAGGAGGGTACACCCAAGGATGAGCCGGTGGTGGGTAGGCGGTGGACGAGGAAAACTCGAGTCTGCTGGTAATCTGATAATCGCCGTGGGCATGTGAATACCAACCATATGGATTTGCCCTTCCGCACTGGCATAAACATCGCTCCCATGTCTTGCCTGGTGACTTAAACTCTGCGAACTCATCCGCCAAGTATGTTCTTGCGCTCGCCAAGTCTGTCATCTCTCTGCGGGTGGTGCCGGCTCTTCTTTCACCTCGGTGTGAAAATTTTTCATATCTGTGTGTGACCCCTCATCTCACCTATCAAAGCATCATACCACGGAGGAGGGATGCTGAAGAGGAACTCGCAGTCTTGGCACAAATGGTCGCATTGGGGCGCAGGAGCACAAAACAGAGGCTGGTGGAGGAGCATCATCATCGAGTCTACCCAACTTGGGCTTGCTCCCAAGTGAGTTTAAGTTCTTCATCGATGCTTTTTGATTCTGTTTGTCCGACTTCTTACTTCATCTCTGTAAACCCGCTGAGTCCTGGAAAGCAATAGGCCAATATAGGGCGCTAGAGGTAGGGCTCTATTGACTTCTCTGTATATAGTGTCATCCAACTCTCCCATGAGGGTGGCGCCAATGTTTATAACTCTGCCTATCAGAAGGTAAAGCATAAACCAACTGCAGATCGGTAATATCCTGTCACGGTTTCCACCTCGAACAAATAGAGTGCTCCGAAGAATAAGATTTATCAGAGCGGGCTCTTGGCGCAATTGATTTGCCTTCTCTATGTTCAGTTCTTCTTCATCAACATCAATGTACATGAACCGTACCTCTTCAAGAGGAGGGTATTTGCCTCTCCAGAGGGCATCTTCATAGCACACCTCATTCAAATCGGTGCAGTCCGAGTACCCAAGGCGTGATTCATCTCGCCTTTCGTGATCCCTTTAATCGACCATCAACCGAGTGATAATAGTTCGATTCGACTCGTCCTCGGCAACCAAGAGAGTAGCAAAGAACTCACAATTTCTTTCTACGCTCGAGATCAATTTTTGTTGGAGATCAATTACGCTAGACACAGGTGGTGCTGAAAATGGTGTGCACCATCGCCCCACGCATCGCTGAGATCTCGCTCCACCAACACAGTGGGGATCCCTAGGACGGTCGTGGGAGCAGAGAAGCACATGTACAATTGTTTACGAAACTTGGTGTAGAACACAAGTCCTCGTATCCTCTCGCCTCGAGGAAACCACGGCATAAGAGACGGACCTCCTCTTCCTCAGAGTCTCCATAGATAGTTTCAGAACCTGATCATCCACAGGGTCGTCCTCAGCGACCACTGTCTCAGTGACATCCTCATCAATCGGGTCCTCAGCATATGTCTCGTCAGCATCCTCTGCGGTGGCAAAAGAAGAACCCGCCATCCGAGTCCAATGGAACCCTTGATCAGACTGCTGCTGCAAATCTGCTCTAGACACTCTGCTTGGGCGAGAAGGAGCGGCACTGCTAGCCGTCTCATCGATGTAATCCGGATCGCCCTTACTGCCGCTGTCGCGCCGACCACTGAGGGTCCTGCCCAGAGCCTTCCCGAATTTCTTCAATGATTTCGACATTTCGAATTAATTCCTCTGACAATGTAACCACTGACCAGAACACCTCACTGCCAACTGCCACTGACCAACGATCCACTGACACGGTGCCAACCCACCACGGTCCAACCACGAACACGAGCAGCGGAAAAACCTATTCAAAACCTAAAACTCGGTAACCAACGAAATTTGATGGGAAGAAAGGCGGGAAGCCGTTACCGAGTCCTAGAAGCGAAGGAGGAAGACGCCGTGCGCGAGGAGATCGCCCCCAAGGCCCTTCCCGGTAGGGGAAAGGAGGGGAACTCGACGGAGACGAGGCGCCTGACGGGGCGCCCACTTCCAATCCACGCGGAGGAATCAAGAGGACGACGAGGGAGCCGCCGTGGTGGTGGAGATCGCCGGAGGTCGCCGGAGGGTCTTCCCCGGTGAGAAGAAGCAGCAGGGGCGGCGCCGGTTTGGGAGGAGAGAGGAGATCAAATGGGGAAAGAGGGAGGCGGAGAGGTAAGTTATAAGCGATTCAGCGATTAGGTCTGTCGGACGGCGTCCGAGCGGTTACGGACAGCGCGCCCGACAAAGAAGGGTGCAGCGCCTTACAGGAACCTCGCTTGACGGGTCGCGGAGAGGCCAGACGGCGTCCGACAGGTGAGTTGCAGCGCGGATAACGCTCTGTCGGACGGCGTCCGATGGCAACCGGACAGCGTCCGACAGGAGGTATGCGGTGCATGCAACACGCGATCGGACGGCGCTCGAGAGTGGCGGACGGCGTCGAAGAAGGCCGAAAACGTGCTGGCACTTCGACGATGGGCCCCACCAATGCGAGAGATATTATATAAAAATAATATTTTGAAGTGATGATCTCCATTTTTGCTCAAAATTCATACGAAGATTCAAATGTGAGCAATTTGAAGTGATTTTCTAAGATTTAATTTTGAAGGGATAAGATTATAATATGACAAATGAAATCAAGTCAAATTCAAAAACCCAAATTTTGATCTTAGAGATCAACAAAATGTGCGAACCCAAATTTTGCCTTGATTTCTCATATAGGCATGAAAATCGAGCATAGGGGTTCACTTTAGAGTTTAAGCACATGTTTTTGAATTTTGGTTTCTTTTCAAATACTTTCAACAATTTTGATGCCATATGATTTTCAAGAGAACAAATATGCATATGGAGCAAATTTTTTTAAAGGGGTAAGATTTTCAAAACTAGAAGTTTGAAATGGTATGAAGATAAGGATAGTCTATTAAGCTCAAATTTGTTTTGGCTCGAAATATAGGACAAGAATGTGCTAACCCAAAATCAAATTTATCTCTTCACCACTAGGGGAAGTTTTGAGATCATGAATTGAAACTAAACTCCCCCTAAATATGACAAGGGTCAAAAGCAAATGGAAATATTCAAATAAGACCCAAAAGTCATAAAAACCAATCAACACGCATTTGATCTATCTAGTATGTTGAGTTCATTCCTTAATTTGCAAAACCGTGCCTCATCCAAGGGTTTGGTGAAAATATCCGCCAATTGGTCTTCCGTTCGCACGTAGGCAAGCACAACGTCACCCTTTGCAACATGGTCACGAATAAAGTGATGTCGAATGTCGATGTGCTTTGTACGGGAATGTTGGACCGGATTGTTGGCTATTTTCACCGCACTTTCATTATCGCATAGAAGTGACACTTTTTTAAATTTTAACACAAAGTCGCTAAGCATCCGAGTCATGTACAAGAGTTGAGCACAACAACTCCGCGCCGCTACATATTCCGCTTCCGCGGTAGATAGCGCCACGGAGTTTTGCTTCCTCGAAGTCCATGACACGAGTGAGCGTCCTAACAAGTGACAACCCCCCGAGGTGCTTTTGCGATCAATTTTGCAACCGGCGTAATCCGAGTCGGAATAGCCAAGAAGCTCAACACGCGCTCCCGTGGGGTACCAAAGACCTAGACTAGTAGTGATTTTTAGATATCTCAAAATGCGTTTTACGGCAACAAGATGCACTTCCTTAGGGGATGCTTGAAAATGAGCACACATGCACACACTAAACATAATATCGGGTCGAGAAGCGGTAAGATAGAGAAGCGAACCGATCATGGAGCGATAAAGCTTTTGATCCACGGGCTTTCCATCTTCATTCAAGTCAAGATGCCCATTAGTGGCCATTGGTGTTTTGATCGATTTGCAATCGTCCATTGAAAACCGCTTGAGAAGGTCCTTTGTGTATTTCTCTTGACAAATAAAAGTCCCTTCTCGAAGTTGCTTGATTTGAAATCCAAGGAAGAAGGTGAGCTCTCCAATCATAGACATTTCAAATTCCTTGGACATCATCTCGCCAAAGTCTTTGCATTTAGATTTGTTAGTGCATTCAAAAATAATATCATCCACATATATTTGACAAATAAATAAGTCATTTTCAATTGGCTTTAGAAACAATGTGGAATCAATCGCACCGGTTTTAAATCCCTTTTCTAAGAGGAAGTCCCTAAGACGCTCATACCATGCTCTAGGAGCTTGCTTGAGACCGTATAGCGCCTTAGTGAGCTTATAGACATGGTTTGGGTGTTTGAGGTTTTCAAAACCGGGCGGTTGCTCGACATAGACAAGTTCATCAATAAAACCATTTAGAAAAGCACTCTTAACATCCATTTGAAAGAGAGTTATGTTATAGAGAGAAGCGAAAGCCAAGAGTAACCGAATAGCTTCAAGTCGAGCAACGAGGCGCGAGGTTTCTCCATAGTCAAGTCCTTCAATTTGTGTGAAACCTTGCGCCACCAATCATGCTTTGTTTCGCACCACTTCACCGTTCTCATCTTGTTTGTTGCGGAAGACCCATTTGATTTCAATGACATTGTGATCCTTCGGTCTTTCCACAAGCTCCCAAACTTTATTGCGGGTGAAGTTGTTCAATTCTTCATGCATGGCGTTCACCCAATCCGCATCCGCCAATGCCTCATTAATGGTCCTAGGCTCAACAATAGACACAAAGGCGTGATGCTCACAATAATTAGCGGTATGAGAACGGGTTCTTACGCCTTGATTGAGATTGCCAATGACTTGATCTAGGGGATGATCCTTGGAGAGAGTGCGGTGTTGTTGGACAGGTACTTGTAGATCAACGTCTCCCCTTGAGCTTGATCAACTTCAAAGTTCGTGATCTCCGCCCACCGCTTGATCTTGAGTTGTTGGAGAGGTGTCTTGAACTTGATCATCGATGGAGGTGGTGGGGTGATTACTTCATCTTTTGGTGCCTCCGGTGAGGTCAATTTCCCCAACTCCATAGCATCATGCGGTGGCTCATCACCTACATTTCTTATCAAATCTTGCTCATTTTGCGAGCCATTAGTTTCATCAAACTTGACATCATAGGCTTCCTCAACTAGCCCAGTAGAATTGTTAAATACTCGAAAAGCTTTTGAGCGAGAAGAGTAACCTAACATGATACCAATGTCACACCTCTTTTGAAACTTACCCAAATGAGTCATTTTCTTATAGATGTATACCTTGCAACCGAAGACTCAAAAATACGAGATGTTGGGCCTTCGTCCCACTAGTAATTCATATGATGTCTTGTGAAGGAGTCGGTGGAGGTAGAGGCGGTTGATGGCATGGCATGCCGTGTTGATGGCTTCTGCCCAAAAAGCATGCGGCGTGTTGTACTCGTCAAGCATTGATCTTGCCATCTCTATCAAAGTACGGTTCTTCCTCTCCACCACTCCATTTTGTTGGGGAGTGTATGCCGCCGAGAATTCGTGTTTCACACCTAACTCATCACAAAATTCTTCAACATTTGTATTAGCAAACTCGGTGCCATTATCACTCCTCACCTTTTTAATAAACGAGTCAAATTCCTTTTGAGCTTTCAAAGCAAATCTTTTAAACACATCACCGGCAAGAGATTTATTTGCAAGAAAAAACACCCAAGTGAAGCGAGAGAAATCATCGACAATCACATGACAATAAGAATTACCGCCTATGCTCGCATAGGTGGTTGGGCCAAATAAATCCATATGCAAAAGTTCAAGTGGTGGGATGTAGACATGAAAGTCTTAAATCGGATGAGAATTAGCCACTTGCTTGCCGGCTTGGCATGAGCTACATAAACGATTCTTCTCGAATTTGACATCCTTCACTCCAACAACCAAGTTATCTTTAAAAAACCTTTTTCAAAGTGCCCATTCCAACATGTCCAAGACGTCTATGCCACAACCAACCAAGAGTGGTTTGAGAGATAAGACAAGTCTTGATTTGAGAAGTTTCACGGTTTGAAAAATCAACCAAATATAAGTTTTGAAACTGGGTGCCTTCAAATGCAACACTTTGATCCTTAGTGGAAACAACACGAACTCCGTTGATCGAAAAGAAGCAATCAAAACCCAAATCGCACACTTGAGCAACGGAGAGGAGATTAAAGTTGCAAGCTTCCACCAAGAGCACATTAGAAATGGATAGATCATTTGATATTGCAATTTTACATATACCCTTTACCTTTCGCTTGGAGTTATCCCCAAATGTGATCTTGTGTTCGGAGTCCTTCTCCTCCTCTAGTGAGGTGAACATACTTGAGCTACCGGTCATGTGTTGGGTGCAACCGCTATCGAATATCCAATGCCGGCCACCGCTCTTGTAGTTCACCTACACACACAATCAAGCTTGGGTTTTAGGTACCTAAGACTTCTTCTTGGGTCCTTTTGAGTTAGTCATCAAGCATTTGGGCACCCAAATAGCCTTCACATCTTTCTTTTCATTTGGTGCACCAACATATTTAGCATAGGTAGAGCCATTCTTCCTCATAAGCATGTAACTAGCATTAAGCACTTGAGTTTTAGACATGAATTGAGATGTTTTAACAAGAGGACAAGCAATGGCTTTATGTTTTTCATTTTTACAAATGTGGCAACGGGTCCCTCCCTTAACGAAAGTTAGCTTGGGCTTACCCCAACCACCCTTGGGCAAATCCCCGGAATGAAATCCCAAACCATGCTTACCCAAGGTATACCTTTGCTCCCGAAGCATCTTATCAAGAGAGTTGTTCCCCACAAGCAATTTAGTCAAGATAGAGTCTAGTTGCTCAATTCTATCCTTAAGAAGTAAATTTTCCTTAACTAGCTCATTAGCACATTTAGCAACACCACAAGTGCCAATTGAACAAGCATTTTCATTTGGAGAAGTAGCACTAGTGGGTGAAGATGAGCTAGCATTGGGTGTGATCGTGGGTGACAAGGTAAAGGATGTGTCATGAGATAAGCTAAGTGAACCGTCTATAGTGTCAATCAAATCACAAGTCACACCAACATTGCATTTTTCAATTGAGCAATCAAGCGGAGTTTCAACATCAACATTAGAGCTAGCAAGCTTATTTTCTAGAATCTTAACTTGCAAATTTAGAGCTTCATAATCATCTTCTAGAGTTTCATGCTTTTCTAACAAGTTCTCAAATTCATTTGCTAGCTCTTTATGTACCTTCACTAGCTTCTTTCTCTTAGACTTTTCCTTCTCTAGAGCATTATTCAAATCATCAATTAAAAGCTTAAGCTTACTTTTAGAGAGGTGCTCATGTGTTACCTTCTCCTCTAGTGCCATAAGACACATGGAAGGTGAGGGGTTGTCGATGGCGACTCTGGATATCTTCGTGTTTTCATTATCGGAGGAGTCCGCCCAAGAACCTTCATCATCGGTGATCCATTCCCCAATCACCTCTTCTTGTATATTTGCGGTGAGGCAAAGTTTTTGCTTGGGAAGAACCGGAGGAGCGTTTTCCTTGATCGCAAGTCCGGCTAGCCCATGAGCTCTAGTATCTTCTTCGGAGGAGGATTGAGAGGACGATGAGCTTGAGCTATCTTCCTTCTTAGTCTTTTGACCGGCAAGAGCTTTCTTCTTATCCTTTGATTTGTGATCACTCTTGCGGTAGTGACGATATTTCTTCTTGTCATCTTCCTCATCTTCCTCTTGATTCCTTACCTTGTGCTTGTTCTTTTTACTTCTTGGGCAATCCGCCGCCAAGTGACCCTTCTCTCCACATTCATAGCAACGCATCTCGGAGATAGGTCTTCGCCTTGAAGAGGATGATCCGCCGCGGAAGCTCATCTTCTTGATCAACTTTCTTGACCGCTTGACAAGGAGGGCCAATTCTTCAATCTCCGGAATTGCATCATCGGAGTCTTCATCATCTTCTTCAATTTCAACTTTCTTCTTTCCACTTTTGGCTTTGGCGGGGAGAGCGATTGACTTCTTGTTGAGCGGAGACTCTTCACTTTCAAGAAGCCGCATATCATATGAGTTGAGTTGCCCGAGTAGCTTTGTCGGTGTCATCTTCTTGAGTTTTGACTTGGATGCTCGAATTAAGGTCACAAGTGGATTGAAACTAAATGGCACAACGTCAAGCATCTTCCGACAAATGTCAATGTCTTCCAAGACCTTCTTCTCCGAACATCCGGCAATTTCATTGACGATGGGGTTCAACCTAAGAAACATTTCATTAACACTTTCATTAGGAAGCATCTTGAATTGATCAAACCTTTTTCTAGCACGAGATAGCTTCTCCTCAAGCATCTCGGCACTACCAACATGAATTTCTCTAAGATGCTTCCAAATGTCATAAGCTTTAGAGAGATTGCCAATGCTATCAAAGACTTCGGAAGACACACTAGAGAGTAAAGCATTTCTAGCAATGGCATTAAAACGTTTGTACTTAGCATGAACTTCATCAAGAGCAATTGTTCCTACGGAGGGTCCGGATAGCCGGATCTCACAAGCAACCCACACATCATAGCTAAGTGCCTCTAAGTAACATTGCATCCTAATTCTCCAATAGTTGTAGTTTGTTCCATCGAAAATAGGAGCTTTTCCAATTTCTATCCTAGGCCCCTCTTGAGCCATCTCCTAGCGGTTAAGCTAATACCGGAGAACCTAGACGCTCTGATACCACTTGAAAGAGGATCCTAAGGCCTAGAGGGGGGTGAATAGGCAATTTTAATTTTTCTTTGATTAATTGTTAATTAAGCATCAAATTAATAGTGACCCAATCCTAGTGTCAATTGATACGCAAGCGGAAGCGATAAACAAGTTAATAAGCAACTAAGACATGGCATCACAATCAACACATTCAATGCAACGGTAGTAAGTGCGGAAAGTAAATAAGAGGGCGACACGGTGTTTGTTTGAACGAAGTTCGGAGCCGCAACTCCTACTCTCCGTTGAGGCTACCCCTTGAGCACAAGGACCGGCTCGCTCTCGAGCCTCACGCCTCACTTACTCCCTGTAGTCGTTCCGCCACTCCGGCGAGGTGGACTCCGTCACCCGTACACCGACTCAAGAGTAGCCACACGCCAAGGCCTACTCTCAAGCTCACGCCTCCACGAAGGATGTCTTCAAAAGTAACAAGCCCGAAACGCCTCGATCATGCCGGATCGAAGGACTTCCATGAAGCTCGGTATTGGGGTTTGATGGATTGTGGCTTTGGATGCTTTATGGGTGGAGGAATGGCTCTAGAACACCTAATTGATGAGCTATGAATGTGGTAGGTGAAGTGGAGCAGCAAACCTCAAAATAGCCAGCCACTAGGTAGGTATTTATAGCCCCAAGAGCAAAACTAGCCGTTGCCCCTTGGAAAAGGACAAAAAGACTAGCCGTTACACTCTACCCGACGCCGTCCGACGGGCTCCGGACGCCGTCCGACAGAGCGTACTGCTCAGCAAAAATAGGTTTATCGGATGCTGTCCGGTCCCCACCGGACGCCGTCCGACAGCAAGGATCGAGCAAGCCCTGGAGCTACCGGACGCCCCCCAGACGCCGTCCGGCAGCGAGAAATTGCCAAAAATGAACTTTATCGGACGCCGTCCGGTTACTACCGGACGCCGTCCGACAGTGAGTATAAATTTGATTTTAGTTGGTTTGACGCCGTCTGGATTTTCCAGACGCCGTCCGACAGAGAGGGAATTTTCGAGCTAAAATTGTGGGGGAATTAAGGTGGGTTTCTCTCTCTCTAGAAATCTCACAAAGGGATATTTGGGTATTTTTAGAAGTGGTGGACTACGGAAACCGAAGCCGAGACTTCAAAAGATCCGGCATAGTCCGAGATATTCGAACCCCTTTTGAAATCCGACGAAAAACAGGAAATAAACCTAACTACTCCTAATCTATACGTGACCTCTTCTCTCGCCCGGTCACGCACTAGAAATCTTGGAGCAGCTCAGAAAATTGTCGACGCTTCAAATTAGGGTTTATAAAAATCGCCGAGTCTTCGCTAGGGTTCCGAGAAGTCCAAAAACCCCCTAGCCCTTTATATTAATTAATTTTGTCATCAATGCCACTAATAAAAATTAGGGCTCAACGATGCTCACAAGGCTTTTTGCCCTTGTAGTTATTGTTGGGCTTCTTCTGCCCATCCTTGGGAGGAGGTGCGCGATCTATTCTTTTTCTTCTGGGACTTCTTGTCACCAGGGTTGCTGCTCTTCTTCTTCTCATCCACACTAGGCTGGGCGGGCAGCTCACCCTTGTCGAACGCCTTTTTGTACTGAACGCGCTCTGTCGCGTTGGCATAGCGGTCAGCCGCTTTGAACAGGTCGTTGGCGGTCCAGGTCTCGTTGATCTCGAGATCCTGGGTGAGCCGCTCGCCGCGGACTCCGTTTTTGAAGGCGCGGACAACGGATTCGTCCGAGATGTTCGGGATCGTGTTACGAATCTTAATGAAACGCTTCACGGTTGCGGAGGGTCTCCCGTTCATCCGGATCATCGGTGCAGATCATCCTCCTTGCCCGACGCACGTAATAGCTTCGGAAATTAGCGATCGAGGCGTCACAAAAGCTGGTTCCATGAGTGATGGAACCCTCCCGCCGATTGAGCGACCACGTCCGGCGGCGCCCTCAAGGACGATCGGAAGGTAATTAGCCATAACGAGCTCGTCACCCCCGGCCGCCATGATGGCGGTAGCGTAGATGGAAAGGAATTTCTCTGGGTTCTGAGTCCCATTGTACCTCTCCATGTGACCGGGCTTAAACTTTGAGGGCCACCGGACAGTCCGAAACTCGTCAGAGAAAGCCCTGCAGCCCAAAGCATATGACCGGCCATCTTCCCCGGCAGAACCTAGTCTTGAGAAGACGTTGGTCCTGTTGCGCGGAGGAACTCCTGCTGAACGGGATTATTCGGCCTGGAGAAACTCTCTCCGAGACAACCCACCACGCTCCTTCCTCGTGGTCGCGACGACGCGCTCCTCACGAGGGGACCGTCCGTGGTCATCGCGTGCACGCTTGCCCCTGTTGTCGCGATGACTACGAGGACTCGGCGAGCGACGGCGACCACGGGTAGCCTCGCTCATGGGCGATGATCTTCGATGGTGACGAGGGTCACGAATCGATCGAGCTGTCCGAATCATTCCGGCAGTTTGGCTGCTATTTGCTGGAGGAGTTGTTGACTTCTCCTAGAGACTTCAGGCCTTCAGCCAATCGCTCTAGGTTAGACGCAACGGCATCGCCCATACAGGCGAGGTCGGCCTGGTTGGTGGATCTAATCACCGAAGCCATGGCCGCGAGTCATTCCCGACTCTGCTCTAGGGGTTCTGGGACCCCCGAGGCATCCGCGTTCTGCCCGACCGAGTCCGTTACGCTGAAGAACAACCCGACGTAAGAAACTTCGCGGAGACTAGGCGAGGGCACGCGAGGTGGGTCGCGACGCGGTCGCTTGCACCGATCGCGGAACCGCGCCACGGTTTGATTGATGGAATCGTCGAGGTTGAGGCGAATGACTTCTTGCTCGCGAGCAGCCAGCGCAGCCTCGTCTTGATGCCGAGTAGAGTTAACTTGCCCGGCCTCGCCAGCCGCCACAGCCCGTGCAGGATTCTCAGAGGTTCCTACATCGGCCATGTTAATGCTGCGGGGGCCATGCGAAGGTATGCTAGACGGTGTCATCGCTATGTTTCCGCAGGTAGAATCTACCGACATAGCCTTGGAATCCGATAGATCTAAACCATCGTAAAGATCATCGGTTCCGTAGTCATCGTCAATGACGGGAGTGCGATCTGCGGCTATCTCTGCCATATAGGCAGAGACCTCCGTCCCAGATACGGAAAGTGTTCGAGACCGGACAGATCGATCTGAACTGGCAGGGGATGAAACATCCTGTCCTTCTGAGTCGTAGCCCTCAGGAAGTATCTCTGTATCACTGACTGAGTTCGACATGCTCGATCTGCGTCTCCCCACGGACGGCGCCAGCTGTCGACGGTTGGGATATTGACCCAAGTCAACCAAGGTTCTTCAAGGAGGAGATAGGAGACACGCCGAACAACCACGAACAAAGAACGAGCAGAGAGCGGGGGTTTTATCCTGGTTCAGGCCTCTCAGGAGAGATAATAGCCCTACGTCCAGCCTTTCTTTATATCAAAGAGGATTACAAGGTGGAACTCGGCGAGATCAGCAGGTCTCGGCGAGTAGCATGCAAAAATCTATTGGCCAGAGTCCCTCTAAACGCCGTAGGGGCCCTGTTTATATAGTACGGAGCAAACCGATCTACCGAGGGAATATCGGGCCGGGCTAACTACGAGATCGTAACGAACTCAGTACATGCCAAAGATATCCCGAGGCAGATAAGGCATACTCCTAGTCTTGAGGATCACGACTCCTAATCCAATCCGGGAAACCAACGTCCGGGTCTTCACGTAGCCGTGCAGAACTCTTGTTCGAGACGGACTCAAACACGATTCCTTGGCCACTACGCACCACGCCACCAGAAGCATTGGCGAGATGCATATGGGCCAGATAGAACCTCTCAGGGAGCTGGGCCCTGGTAGGCTGTTTGATCGGGCCGTCAGAGAGTGGGCCATGGCAATGGGCCGTAATTTAATCCCCGACAATACCGTTAAATGCTGAGGTGGCGCCTATGTTTCCGTTAAGTGCTAACTTGTGTGCTGGCGTGGCGGTGATTCGGAAGGAAAAATTTTAGAAAATAAAAAAATAAAAATTGAGAAAAATGAAGAAAAATAAAAAAGAGAAAACCCCAAGAAATAAAAAAAGAAAAATAAAAAATCATGAAAATCCAAAAAAGAGAAAAACAACAAAATAAGAAAGAGAAAAAATAAAAAAAATGGGAACATAAAAAATGAGAAAAATTTTACAAATTATAAAAAAACCTAAAAACTCAATAAAATCCTAGAAATTTAAAAAAGAAGAAAAAAATTATTTTACACCCTGAACTCACTGTAGGAATCGCTTGGAATCTCAAGGACCACCGAAGATCTTGATTGCCAGACCTACGCGGTCGAGAGAGGCCACTTATTCTCGACGGCCTGGCTCAAGCCGTCTAGACAGCCTGTTGTATGCCAATGTCCTACTTCCTACAAACTCAATCAAGTTACTACTGTTTTTTAGTATAAATTTGCTACTGACTGTACCTTAACATGATAAAAGCACCCTCTTAATGAACTAGATAGGAAACTTAAGGCCTTTAAAGGAGCATTTTATGCAAGTATTAATTCTGGAATAAACTGTAGATGCAAATATCGATGGTTTACATGGAAAGGGGGTTACACGGAAAAAATATGAAACAAATGCGATAAGACCAAGACGACTGGGAATTAATTTACAATGGTGACGTTCACTGGGTGTTGGGATCATGCTAGAAATAAGAATGCTATATAATATGAGTTATTACAAAGGTTGAATTGATCTAATATTTTAGGCAATTTTTTTTTAACAAGAGAGAGTGGTCTTCCTTGTGTTGTTGTCTTCGTGACCTCTGCCTGCGGTTTATATAGCTGGTCCGAACTCTGGACTTTTTGGCAAGTAAGTGGATGACTCGTTGTGGAGGGATAACTCAAGTTTGTCCCGTTAAATCACCAACTGCTGTCTAAATACTACTCTCCCTCCGGTCACACAAAGAAGTTGCCGTTGACTTTTGAATACGCCTTTAACCATTCGTCTTATTCAAAAAAGTTATATAAATATTATTTATTTTGTTATGATTTGGTTTATTATTAAATGTATTTTAAGTATGACTTATATTTTACATATTTGAACTAAATTTTTTAATAAGACGAATGGTCAAAGTTGTGTTCAAAAGTCAACGACGACTTCTTTTTATGACCGGAGGTACTTATACTGACTTCTATGCTTAGGGTCATCTTATAATGATGACAGGTTCGTATCGGGTTATTTGGTTTGCGATGTCTCCCAATTTAGTGATTTTGTATCCTTGGTGATGATGAGTAATGATATTATGTTGTGCATATATAGCCGACACGTGTTTCCGTATATTGATCCTGCCGAAACTTAAATCACAAATTGTAATAACTCATATTATATAGCATTCTTATTTCTAGCATATGATCCCAACACCCATTGAACGTCACCCGTGTAAATTAATTCCCAGTCGTCTTGGTCTCATCGCATGCTTAGTTGTTTCATATATTTTTCTGTGTAATCCCTTTTCCATGTAAACCATCGATATTTCCACCCTAAAAACCGCCGCAGGGTGTTATTTGCCACATATAAAATTCAGGAAAAATCATAGAAAAATGGAAAATTGACAGAAAACCAGGAAAACCATAAAAATAAGGGAATATTATAAAAATCATTTAAAAAATGAAAAAGTAGCACTTCAGGGTTCCCATACACCATGATGCTTAGGGATGGCATTCAGGTCGGGTACCTCCGGGTACACCCCCTTATACCCGAACCCGAAACCCGTAAACTATACCCGAACCCGAAATTTTTCATGGGTATAAACTCATGCCCATACCCGAACCCGATGGGTACCCGAACGCGAACGGGTGCCCGAACCCGAAATATATAATAAGTCTATATCTCTATATTGAATACAATATATATAACGTTAATCAATTTCAACTCTAACCTTTCATCAACTTTAAATAAATAAACTTATATTTATACTTTACCCTTTCATCAATACATATTTATTAATAACATATGATATCATGTTATATTATATTTATTTTTATTTTTTTTCGGTACCCATGGGTATCCATGGGTGTGAAAATAAACCTGAACCCGAAAACCCGAAAACCATATCCGAACACGAACCCGAAACCCGAAAACCATACCCGAAACCGAACCCGAAACATTCCATGGGTATAAATCCACGCCCATACCCGAACCCATCTGGTCGGGTACCCGAACCCATGGGTAAAATTGCCATCCCTAATGATGCTAGAGATCTTGCGCTTACAACTATAGAGGCATTAAAGGCGACCACACTATCTTTATGATTCTTTCCATAATTTTTTGACTGTCATATTTTTTTATGTTTCTAAATGATTTTCCATGATTTTTAATGATTTCCCCATTTTAATGATTTTCCCGTATTTTTAAGAATTTTCTTGAATTGAATTTTTTTATAATTTTTCTAAATTTTTTAAGTAATTTAGGTGACATGCAGCGCCACGTCAGCTCTAGGATTGTCACGTGGCAGATTTGGACCAGGACGAACCAACTTAAAAAGATTAGGGAACTTTTTTAAAAAAGAGGATTAACCTCATTTTCCATTGCATCAGCAGAGATACAACGGAAACCATATGTGCTTACAAATTTCTAAACAGATCTACTGGTTACATCTACCTAGGGCCACCTGCCCCTTGGCTACTCCTCGCGCTATTCTTTCGCTTTTCGCTTCTTCTCGTGTGAACGTTCCTGAGTTTTTCGGGGCCCGGGACGAAATTATAAATAGAGGCCCTCTAACGTAAGTATTAATTTTTTTATACTACTATATATCAACTAAAAAGATAATATGCAATGTATTATAGAAATTGTGCCAATGAACAAAGTAAAAGTATAAAAGTAAGATTATTATCTCAAATATTTTGTAGAGATCGTCTTAGAAATGTCAACAAAAGTAAGATTATTATCTCAAATATTTTGTAGAGCTCATCTTAGAAATTTCAACAAAAGTAAGATTATTACCTTCTGACTTTTTTATGCTACTAGAAGGATATTTTCTTGGTGGCATGATGTCAACAATGTTCTACAAGCAACGGATAGATTAATAAAATAATGATTTGATTTGAGTTCTCCATAATCTATTCTTCATAATTTGATAACATTAATTAGTTAATCACCTGACGACTGACGTGTGAGTGTGGCGAATAATATTCACTATGCCGGCAATAATATTCGAGAAGCGCACACGCCACCTAGGGTTGATGAGAGATCAATAGAATGAATCAATTTAGGTCTAAATTTTTTAAAAGAGACGAGATCAAACCAACTACCTTGATATGCTGCTGCCGTGTTGCAATCGTGATCGATGTAACGATGATTGGCGATTTGGCGTTGGTGTTGTGCTTGCGCCGATGCCGCTAGGTGAGAGCACAAGAAGGCAGAGGAGCCGCCGCGACGCTTAGGTTTTCCGTTTGGCACTTTGATTAGTTCTTGATACATATACACGAGATGCATCACGCACGCAGTGCTTTCGGCCATCAGGCTCATCGAATGGCCACGAGGCATTGATCGGCCATTAGGCTCAGCTCATGGTCTCATTAGCTAGTAATCATGGCAATATGGGCCGACTGGCAAGGCTATTGGACCTCGTTGCTCACTTACTTGACTGCACTGCGCACAACACATATGCATACCTGTCCTATCGTTCGATCTGCTGTCGCAAGTGCACCGGGAGAGCAGGGCCCCTAGGTTTGGGGGCCCGGGGCGGTGGCCGTGCTCGACCCCCCTCAGGCACGGCCCTGCTCGTGTCATTTCCTGCTTCTTTTTTCTTCTCGCGCTGTTCTCTGTTTCTTTTGCTTTTGCGTGCACCTCGTGCTCTCGTTTTTCCCCACCTTTCTTTTTCCGCCTTCGGTGAGAAGCGGGGGATCGAACCCCCGGCCTGTTGTGTCCCACACCAAGGATACGACCAGTTAAGCAATGCTCACTTCTCAAAAGATTAGGGAACTAAAACTGCAATTTCAAAGAATAGGAAACTGAATGAGAATCGGCTGATAGTTTAGAGACCGCTCGGATATTTTACTCATTTTAATATATAGCCAGTGAGAGAAGCCGTTTCAACTTCCTCTTTTACTGCTAGCATCAGCCGGACTCCGGTAGCTCTCTAGCTGATGCACTCCGGTAGCTAAGCTACCCTCTGACCAGCGACCTCACTTGTAGCAGAGCAACCTGCATGGCTTTGACCTCACCTACTTGCAGCACAGCATCAGACAACATTAGACACCCAAGAAAATACCGTACCATGCTCAACCAGGAGTAATTAACTCACCGGGAAAAAAACTAGGAACTACTCGTATTACTTTTTTGGTCACTCTCAGTATAGGCATATGGATTCATATGTGTTTATGACAGTGGAGACAGAGTGACAAAATGATAAGAGATCATTCAATAAAATAACAAAAAGCAATTTTCTGCAATTTACAAGCCTTCAATTTGCCACCAAAACACAACGTTGGAGTATATTAACTAATCGAAGACCTTGAGCCAAAAGGTGTAAAGGGAAAAAAAATCAGGGCTGCCACGTGATGGGTAGGAAAAAGATGTCAAAGCGATTAAACAAAGCAAGCTCAGCTCGCCGACAGATTTCGAATTAGGCGCAACCTGAGGAGAGAGAGAAAGGAGGCGATTCCCAGGAACAAACCGATCGAATCGGCAGGTAAAACGAAAGCCAGACGAGGATTAAGAGAGAGAGAGAGAGAGAGAGAGAGAGAGAGAGAGGGGGTTAAAGAGTGATGCACAGGAGCAAGGCGTAAAAGGAAGGGGGGTCGAGAGGAAGCATCAGCGGCCAAAGCGCAGGCAGACGAGGAGGGCGACGAGATGAGATGGAACCGGAAGAAGAAGCGAAGAACTTGGCGAATCACGAGAAAGCGCCCCGCCCCAAGGCGCAACCAACCACCCCAACCTTTTGCTTTCGCTGCTTCGTTTGGACTTTGTACTCGGCTACTCGCATCTATCTGCTCGCAAACCATCCTTTTTCCCAGCTCTTTTATCCGTATTGACTTGGCCCGGTTCGGAACAGATTGTTTTAATCCGTGCTCGGCTTCAAAACACTGGGAGAAAACCGGACAGACGAATCAATTGCTCCGGTTTCTTTAGGGCCAATTGATCGTGGATGATATGGATTCCATTTGAACTGCTTATATTTTATTGCTGTAATGAATATAAACTATTCTTTTCATCTAACTTGCTATATTTTGGAACCATAATAATAGACAATAGAGATTTTATTTGTTATCTTAGATTAACATAGAATTTTATATAGTATTATAGGATTAATATGTTGCCTCCGTTTGAGTTTGTTTTGCTTTATATATAATAGATTTACGTAATTTTATTTTAATTTGCAGCTTGTCGGTGTATTATACACCGGGGTGTACTCTCGTGCTGCTGCCATATGGGGCCAATAGTCCATTTGGAAGTGTCCTATACTCAGCAACATCGAGCCCAAGCAGACCAAGGTTTGTTTCCATGTAAAGTTTGTTAAGTTGTCTACTTTGGCAACGTGTCGATCCGGCGAGCAGGCCCCAGCGCCAGACGATCAGGCTACGTGTCGATCCGGCGAGTAGGCGGGCGAGCATGCCCCGGTGCCAGGTGATCCGGACTCGTGGCGCGATGGCGGGCAGGTGGGCCAGCAGGTCCAGAATTCAGGTGCTCAGTACGCGCGTCGATCCGACAAGCGGCGCCCTCAGGACTAGCACATTCAGGACTAGCCGGAGGGTGTAGGGCCGCGCTGTTAGAGGGTGTGGAGTGAAAATGGGAGGAAACTTTCCTGCTAAGGACGGGCATGGATCATCCCGGATCTATTGCATTCAATACGACGGAATTTATTACACGGTAGCTTTTATAGGCACGTGTGACGAGGCGCAGTGACAAGGAAGCGGGGGTAGGCGCCGCCCCGTCACTTCCTTCTTATCCCCCCAGACGTTGCGGGAGCACTGCAAGGTGACGACTTCGACGTGCGGTCAGTAATGGAACGGTTACCGTGGCCAGCAGCATTTAATGTATATTGTTTAGTACTCTGTGATCTAGACCAGCCCGGGTATATAAGGGCTGGGGGTGCATCTGTAAAGGGGTTGATCGTTTTTTCTCGATCGGACACTCAAAGGTAGCTAGTACTCACGTTGAAATGAGCTTGAGCAGGACTAGGTCTGTTACCTGACCGAGGGCATAAACTTGGGTAAACTTGGTGCTTAATCTTGCGTTCTTACGCGAAAGAGAAGAGAGTAGTGAGCTAACTACGCACACCCCCTGCCAAACAGTCGGAGTAGCACCCGAAAACCTGTCAGTTGAAATACGTCGACACAGCGGATATGTATCTTTATATTAATCTGACTCTTGTTTCTATTTTTAAAAAATTTTATATTTTTTTATATTTGTAGTTGATATGCTCTTTCTATTAATCTGACATAGACATTTATTTCTATTATTTTTATTTAAAATTTATGATTTTTATTTATAATTGTAGCGAATATGATCTCTTTTATTAATTCGATATGTACTCTTATTTTTATAATTTTTATTTTGGTTTTATATTTATTTTTTTTATTGGAGCTAATATGGACTATTTCTTTTAATCTGACGTGTACTCTTGTTTTTATTATTTTAAATTCTAAATTCTAAATATTCTTTTAATCTAAAACGTTATAATTTGGCACTACTGAAATCAACGCTGTAGATCTTTTCTTTTTATTTTCTTTGCTTCATGGTGGCTTCGTAGGCTCCTTTTTAAATTTCTATCCGTAGATGATATGGACTCTATTAATCTAACATGCATTATATTTCTTTTATTTTTTACTTTGAATTTAAGCATTTTATTTGTAATTGTTGCAGATATGATCTGTTTGTGTTAATCATACATGGATTCTTGTTTCTATTATTTTTATTCTAATTTTATTTTTTTATATGTTTTCCTTGGAGCTAATATGAATTTTTGTTATTATTTTAAATTCTAAAATTTTAATATTTTTTGGTTTTAATCTAGAACAATATAATATGACACCACTGAAATCAATGATGTATTTCGTTTTTTCTTGATTTCTGTGAAAAATTCTCCGATCAAAGTGGTGGCTTCGTTGGCACCAGTTTTAATTATATTATATTTTTTATTGATATAGACTCTTTCTATTAATCTCATATGGACTCTAATTTCTATTATTTATTTATTTTGAAATTATATATATTTTTATTTTTAATGTTTTTATTGAATTTAATACGAACTCTTTCTTTTAATCAGGTATGGACTATTATTTTTATTATTTAAAATTTTAAATTTATAATATATTTTATTTAACCTAATCCGTTCGATCTGGCATCGCTGAAATCAACGCTGAATCATATGACAGATTTTCTCTGCCTTTTGGATTCGTAATTATTGTACGATAGATTTCATCTGCGTTTTGGATTTTTAATTATATAATAGAATTTTTGGATTCTTATTGATACATTGAAGATCTATCTAGCGCTCGTGCTTTTTTCTGTGAGGGATTTCTACGCAAAATCAGTATTGTGTGTTCTCGTTGTTCTCCAACTACATGTATTATTTACCCGTCGATTTCTAACACTTGTGTGAGAGAGGGTTTAAGCCGATGAACCGTCGGCTGAACCAAACATGATCGGACTAGCCTAGCTGCTCGATCATCTGGAACCGTTCGTCCATTCGGTCCCATCGTTTAGCCGTGACCATTCCAAACATTGCGGTATGTCGCCCCCAAAGCAGGGATTACAAAACCGCCGGTCTTCTCCGAACCGCGTGTGGCGCGGAGCCGGTTTACCGCGGTTAACCGGCGGTTAACCGCGGTTTTGCCCGGTTTCGGTCTCAAAATCCAGAACCGCAGTTCGGCAAATTTCGGCCCGGCTAGCCGCGGTTTTCTGCGGTTAACCGCGGTTTTTACACGGCTAGCCGCGGTTTTGGCAATAAAAATTGCTGGACAAAGGGAAAAATGAGGAAAAAATAAAAAATAATAGAGACATACATGATATATGCTATGCTATATTTTTTAAGAGATATACATGATATATAGGAGCATAATCAAGACAAATAATCATATTCCTAAATTCCTAATTGATATTATAAATTCTTCGTACATGAAATATTGGAGAAACCAGATTTCTAGTCAAAAGAAATGGGGAAGTGTACAATCTAGAAAATCCTCTTAGGCTCATGCCAAGCCCCAAGTTCATTGATTGGTCTACAAGACTACGACAAATTAAAAAATAATCGATGCATATTCAATCAATGAACCTCAACAGATGGACTGATGGATTACGACACTTCTACGTAGATTCGACATATAAAATTGTTCAACATATAAAATTGTTACAAAATAACGAAGCAAAGTGTTAAAGAGATTCGACAATTAATCAGTAGTAGCTGAACTGAATTGACTGAAGCCCTTAGCAATAGATATTTCAGATAGAAGCCATACATATATTCATCATTTCATGTTCATGGTAGCAATGTAGCAATATCATAGAAGCCATACAGAAGCCCTTAGCAGTAATATGCAATCTGCAAATGCAATGAGCAATGAAGTAAATAAAGAACGGAAGTTGTCAAATGGTAAGTGCACGCATTACCTTTATTTCGAGTCTACTATGGTGATATTCTTTGGGACCGGGAGTATTGATCTTCATTTGAAATAATTATGACCCCTTGAGTTGCCCTTAAAATGGCCCTGAACTCATCCCAACTCGTCTCTGTCGTCCAAATTGTTTGTCCTTGATGCATATATCATGTTATATTGGTCAGGCTCTTGACTCTCATACAAATACCTTACTGGCTGCGGTCTCAGGGGGTAAGCTGCCACTCCTGAGGGGTATACTCCTGAGGGGTATCCTGTGGGAGGGTATCCATATACTCCTTGGGGGTAAGGCGCGGGGTAGTAAGCTCCTGGGGGTGGGGGATAGTAAGCTCCTGGGGAGGGATAGTAAGCTCCATATTGCCACTGTGGCTGAGTGACGTCACTGCTTGAACTAGAGCTGTACTCATGTGGAGCATGACCATGCATTCTTCCCCTGCCCCTATCGATGCTAGACCGAGGAGGCGCCCTATCGATGCTAGACCGACGAGGCGCCCTATCGCCGCTAGATCGAGTAAGCATTCTCTGCGAGCTTGCTTCATATGATGAATGACGACCCTGGGTAAACTGAGCAGGTGAGGCAGCAACAGGCTGGGAATGACCACCGCCAACATCAGCACCTTGACCACCATCGTGCCGCCGCCATCGTCGTTGCCGTCATCGCCGAGGTGACGAACTCAAGTTAGATTCTTGATATGGAGGGCTCCGCGGGGCAAGTTCTTCAGAGGAATCATCACTGTCCATCTCCTCTTCTTCGCCCAGCATTTGTTTCTTTGGGTCACGCTCTTTGGGTGGATTTTTCTGCTTCCTCTTACCCACATGTGTTTCTCCAACATGTTTAGATGCCCACCCGCAATTGTTGACGCCTGTCTTCTTTCTCATATCACCAATGTCCGTAAGATCGCTGACGGCACGATTAGGGCTCGGGCGCCAACATCACTTAAGTCCTCGTTTAATTCGGATCAAGATTTGACCTGTAAGTGTATAAAGAGCAAACACGATGAGTACTTAAGGATACTTACGTTCGTAAAAAAAATAGTTACATTCTTACCGTCCGCCGCATCCACTCAACGATTGGGTTCGTGTCATCTGGAGTGAAAGCTCCGTGAGCAGAGAGAGTGGATCCATGTCTTGTGATTCGCTTTGTATTCCTTGTCTTTCTAATCTTAGACGGAGGTTGTAGTGGACGTACACCAAGTCGTGAAGTTTTTGATAGGACAACTTTGTTGCGTATCTTGGAGTGGATGAAAGCAAAGGTACTCCAATTGCGCCAGATCCACTAGATGAGCAAACCTCGTGACACTATACGCTTTGCAAGTTTCAGAATTTGGTGTATCTGTGCCCATCATGTTCCACCACATCACGCCACGAGAAACATCATTGCATATACGATACAAGATCATTCTCGCTTGTACGATATCATTGTATTTGCATATCAAATTTTCGATTACCTTTATTTTGATCATTGAAACACACCATCCTTCCGCAACCTCTCCTGCGAAAGAGCCGGTGCGTAACCTCCAGTCCTCCATCTCATTAAGTGCTGCAGCCGCGGTATTTTCATCAGCAATTCTTTCAAAAGTTTTTCGGACATATGGCAACATATTTATGTTCCATCCATCAGTATAGTTCACCGTCGGGTTCAGAATACAAGCTGCAGTAAATGAGGTCACAATGTAATTTAGAATTTTATACCAAATAAAATATGATATACTCATATTTATATATACCTGTTTCAATAAGCGTGCCTTCGCTAAGGGTCTCAAATCTCTTATCGATGACATGTATGACTCTCGTGTAATCTTCTTGACACAAGTTTTTCTGGAGATTTTGGAGCATGCCACGATATTTGATTATGACATCGCAGATGTTAGGGTTCTTATCTTGGTCTGCGAACCGAAGAAAGCTATAGATTGGAGCAACCATATGTACGTATTGCCTTGTTCATTGCATCCCACCATTCTAGGTTACTCAAGCATCCATGGCAGTACTTTCCTTGTTCGGATTTAGTATACTGGCTCGATAGAAATTCATCAGAAGCCATCCATTTCATGAATTCTCCTCTGCGCTTGGCAAAGCTCTGAAGAAACATGTAGTTTGTACCAAAACGAGTTGCACACCACTTATCCAACTCACCGCCGATGTGTTTCTTCATCATTGCATGCAATTTGTTCGAAAGTTATACAGACCATCCGCACACTCTCCTTGCACTCTCAATGATAGCATGGTGGTCTGGAACTCCCTATGTCCTTCAAAGAACAAATTTATGGTGTGAGCCATACAAGGTTGCCACATTATCTTGGGAAGCTCACGACAGATCAATTTCACGGCCTTCTTGTAGTTCGAACCATTATCGGTGATGATTTGGACGACATTTTCAGGCCCAATCGAATTGATCACCGACTTAAATTCTGCATGACAAGTTGATGTATACCCGCATTAATTTTTATCACACGACATAATAGAACTATAGGAGTAGGACAATAGGTGTATCAGTCTATGTATACCTGCATTAATTTATTTGCATCTTGAGTTTGCCCAGTCATATCGACAGACTTGTAAAAAAACATGCGTCCATTGCAATATAGCATGAAGTTCATGATGGCCATGCCTGTTGGTCCCGTCCAAGAATCAGACATTATGGATAGACCGAAATCATGCCAATCCCGTCTCCATTGCATCATCTCACGGTCTATGTCGCGCTTGTTTTCCTCCAAATACCTTCCATCGATCTCACGTCCTTTCGGTGAACTTACACCTCACCGCACAATAATTGTTATTCATCAAAAATAGTAACTATTAAATCTCGATGTAAATATGTAATCATGTATGCATGTTCACTAACCGAGCCTCTGCGTCTCCTTAATAGCTGCAATAAAATAAGGGTTATCCGCTTTTCTTCCCGGAATACCGGCCGCATGAAACCACGATGACCATTTTTTTCCAAGTTTCTCCCTAAGTGTTTTGTTTGCTTTTGTCCAAACACCCTCATCAATCCGTGGCTGCACGGTTTTGCGCGTGTCCGGCTGCGACCTTGAGCCTGATCGGCTCAACATTTTTTTTAACAAATTTTCTTTCCCTCCCTTAGACCCACTGCCACTGCCACTGCCACCACCATGCTCATAATAATCACCACTCGTGCTCAATTCGTGATGTGCTCGTGATGCAGCCATGGCATGCCAGATCCGCTCTTCTTCACAAGACCCAGTCATCTCATCCCTCCGGTCCCTCCCCACTCACCTAAGCCTTCTGCGGCCCTTTGTCTTCTAAATTCCTCTTTTATTTTATCTTCCTTTGCCTTTCTGAACCTATCAAGCTCCCTCTGAAAGTATGTCTTCACATCGGGTAGGACTGCTTTACAAGACGCCACACCTTTTCCACTTCGACACGCCAAGTGATACTTAAATCTTGCCGCACCACCTCCATTTTTCTCTGTTCTACAGTATTTGCACCTAAATCCATTGCCTACCTTATCGCCATGCTCCCAAACACTGTCGTGGTCCCGCTCTGCCATTCCCTAATACCTGCAAAAATAAATTACCTAGCAAACTACTAATTACATTAGTACAATACTATTACTGACCTTATTAACTAATTAATCTAACATGCTAACCTAATTACAATTCTACTAGACTACAAGTCTAACGGTCCTAACCTAATTACCTAACTACCTAATTGGCTAATTACCTAACTACTAAGCAAAAAAAACTTAAATATTACGGTGTACCACTAACAAGTACCAAGTACTAACCTAAGTACCTTAATCTAGACATCTAGTAAGCCCATGCCACACAAACCAACCAAGCCACGACCGCCGCGTGGTCACAAAGAATTAAAACGACAAACGCGGTTACCTCGGATAAAGCCGGAGAAAATCCCGTTAGCCGGCCGATTAGCGTGGTTAACCGCGGTCGGGGCATTGTGTGCGCTGGTTGCTCTCTCGCCACTTCTCGGCGACGGCCGAAGCATGGTTTACCGCTAAAACCGGCGGTTAGCGGCTTAGGCGGCGATTCCAATGACCGGCTGGCTCGGCTCCGGCGTCCGGCGGCGGTGGCGGCGGATCTGGCCGAGAAGAGCTCAGGCATCGGGGCGTAGGGAAGAACGATGTAGGACAGAGAGGCAGAGAGTGAGTGGGGAGTGGGAAAGTGATGGCACTCGGTTCACGGGCTTGATAATTATGAAACCGAGGCACGGGGAATCTCTAGCAAATGTATAAGTGGTATAAAGACGGGTAGCACATGACCAGCAAACCAAAGATTGTGTTACTAATCATCCGAAAAGACTATATGGCCATTAAGATTTGTTTGCCATTAGGGTCACCTATTTAACACATACAATCACATGAAATAATGAGATATATTTACAATTTTTAAATTTTGTTTGAACCAAAATGCTTAGAATAACGAATACTATTTTTACAAATTTTATAGTAATTTTTACTTCAAATTTAAATTTGACGAATTTCGCGGAATTGCGGCCGGTTTACCCCGGCGGTTTTCCAAACCGCGAGCTGACGGAGCCCAGTTAGCCGGCGGTTTTGTAATCCCTGCCCCAAAGAAAGCAAGCGAGGCTAGTCTAGAGGAACACACTGACTGTGGCCTTGAGGCGACGCAGGACAGCAACCATACAAGCAGACGGTAACAAGCAAGCGTATGTTACGAGTAGTGGACTTGCATGCTGCTCTCTGCTCTGCTGTGCCTCGGCGCTTTTGCTTTCGACGAGTCATCTTCCAAAAGCCCCCTATTTAAGCACGCCTCGCCCCGTCTCGCTCCTCACGCCGCGCTCTTTCTCTCACTGGTGACGACACAACTGCTCCTGCTCCTGCTGCTGCTGCTGTGCCATGGAGACAGCCCGAGAAAGGGAGCTGCAGCTGCAGGGGAGGCAGGCGTGGCCGTGGTCGTGGCCGTTCCTCCACACGACGGCGGCCACCACCATGGACACCAGCAGCAGCAGCAGTTGCGGCGGCGGCGGCGGCGGCGTCCTGCTGGGGTGGGAGTGGGACGCCCCGCCGAGCTGCTTCGGGGTGTTCGCCGCCGGCGACGGCGCCGGCGTCCACGACCTCTTCCCCCTGTGTGCGTACGAACGACCTGGCCGCGCGCGGGCCGCCGCATTGCGCGTTCCGCGTTTCTTGTTCCTCCGGCTCCGCAGCTGAATAGTGAACTGAATTCTTGCTGCTTCTTGCTCTGCAGGCATGGACGCGCCGCCCGTGTCGCCGGCCGCGTCGCCGGCCCTTCCACAGGCGGCGGCGATGCCCGAGGAGCTGGACGACCTCTTCCTGGTGCGTGCGAGTTGCGACCCCTACTCCGCTCTCCTCCTCCTCCTCCTGCGAATCTCTCTCTCACACGGCAGCTTCTCTCTGCTCCCTGCAGAATTTCTGGGACGCGAGCAGCTACGGCGACGTGTTCGCCGAGCAGCAGCAGCAACAGCAGCAGCTCGCCTTCAATTCAGGCTGCGTCCTGCAGAGCGAGAAGCCCAGCACCACCGCCGCCGCCATTACCACCAACTCTTTGTTCTGTAAGCTCGGCTTCGTTTGAATCCATGGCCTTGGTCGTCTCGTCCGTCCGATCGATCGATCGGCCACTCTGCCCAGCTTTTTGTGTCTCTAGGACTCTGGGTATTTTAGGTCTCCTTCCGTCCTTGGCTTGCATCATCGTCATCAGCAAGCAGACGAGGACAAAATTAAACAATGGCGTTTAAACAATGGCGCGGAGCTCGCAATTTAACAATGGCATTTTGTCAATGCTGTAACTGTCACGACCCCATGATTAGCGCATCATCGACAGGGCACATTATACTATTAGAGTACGGTTACTAGTTTGTGTAATGGTACTCTGGTGTGCGTATGATCGTCTGACTTGTTAGGAGCGAACGCAGAGGCGGGACAGGGCGCTTCTTTTTAAGTAAAGACAGATCTGGGTTTTACGTGTTTAGATTGTACTGGCACTGCCCAGATTCTAATCTTCTTCCGCACTGTTCTTGCCAAAGTCGCAGCTTTTGTGATCTTTTTAGCCGATTAATTAAGCTCAAGTGAGTGATTCTGATAGCGATCAGTTAATTGCTTGTTTGGTGACCTCCTCTCTTTGTGCAGACGATGATCCTCCGGGATCGATTTTCTCGGCGGGGCCCACCTTGCCAGAGAAGGCCGTGGTGGTGGAGCTGGAGCCCCTCCTCAGCTCGTCGTCCTCCTCCAACTGCCACGCGGGCCCACGGATCTGCCACGTCAGCGGGCCGCCCACGCAAAGCGCCGCCGCCGGCGCGCCGCCGCCTCGCTCCTCCTCGTCGTCGTTGAAGCGCGCTGCGCCGGCGCCGGGGGCGGAAGGTGCAGCTCGACCGATCACCTCGCGTTGCGACAAGGCGGCACGCGATTAAATTTTACGAGTGATCTGACGCTGGTTGGGCGTTGTCTGCCATGGCAGAGGCGGAGGCGGAGTGCAGCCAGAGCAGCGGCAAGCGGCGGAAGGTTGCCGCGGCGCCGGCGGCCGGGGTGGTGTGCCCGTTCACGGTGCTGAAGCCGGACGGGCTGGACGGAGGCGCGACGCTGGCCGATATCAACGCGCGTATCCTGATGCGGCCGGCGCGGCCCGTGCGGCACCCCGTCGGCGAGTTCGCCTGCGCGCCGCGCGTCTCGGCGGACAAGCCGGGCATCTCCGGCAAGACAGTCTCCGGCTTCACGAGGCTGCACACCCCTGGCCGCGGCACCATCACCATCATCAGGACCCGAGGCTAGTCGCCATTGCAAACATCCCAGTCCCCATGTACTACTACTACTACCACCTCGTCTTCCTCGCCGATGTAATTACGCGCGCTTCATCATACGGCCATCGAATAAAGTTCAAATTTTTCGCCCGAATTCTCCCTTGATCGTTCGTTCATCGCTGGCTGTTCCTGTGCCCGTACCCCGTAGCAGACAAGCAGGTGGCGCTCCGTCCTGCCGAAATTCCGAAAAGCTGAAAGCAACGAGCTTTCCTTTTGTCTGCACGGCGTGGGCCTGCGGCCATGGCTGGCCTGCCTCCTCCCTGACGGCTCACGCAGATCAGACAAGATGAAAAAAGAAGAGATTTTTGCCCTTGACAAGAACATACGTTGTTGCTTGCGATCGAGCCCGCGAGGCGCACCGCACCAGACACGCCGCGAATGGATCAAGCTCGAAGCAAAGCCTTCCGGCATGTGAGCACTCAGCTGTAGCAGGTCCACGCGTATGAGTATCAGAGTCTGTATGAGCCTCCATCTCTTGTTCTTTTCCCTCACACTGTTCGGCAAAGAGAATATACGGAGAGGGCTAAGGTAAAAAGACTAAAGACAGCGTAGAGCAGCACAGAACAAAATCGCCCGAAGCAATTTCATCTACAAGATTGAAAAAAAAAACAAAAACACACAGAGAGAGAGAGAGAGAGAGAGAGAGAGAGAGAGAGAGAGGCTAAAGCAAAGTGCCATGGCTCCATCATTGTGGCCACGCAAAAGCAGAGCAAAGCATGGCTGCGTGCTTGCTTCCTGAGCTACTGTAGATCATACGGCAACGCACAGTTACACGAGCCTGTTGAAAAGAGGGGAAATATGCCGAGTGATGACTGATGATACGCGAGAAGCCGGCCGTGAATGATGATGATGTACACAGCGAGTCAAACACAGGCTAGGTAAGGTTATACTGATGCATTGCTGCTCCTGTGAACTGTCCCATGATTTTTTTTTTTTTTTGTGTGTGTGTGCAGGGTACGTACAGAACTACAGATGGTTGTTCGTTGACAAAATCTTGGGTCAGGTCGCCAGGTTAGGTATGAGGATTGAGGCGTCGTTGTGTGGGGAGGCTCGTGAGGACTGTGTCCGTGGTCAAGGCGGTTTCTTGGGCGTCAAATTTATGGCGTCAAGTAAGTGTGCGTGGGAGTGGGACACTTGTTTTACCAAAGTTGGGCCAGGCACAGCGCCAGCTTGAATTAAAGGGTGCGCCCAAGGCAAGGTGAAATTTTGTAGCATATCCCCATCCCCAAAACAAAAATAAATAAATAAAACTCTGGCGTTTCAGTTTCGAATGTTTTGAGAATTTTGTATTTTGAAAGCTACATGCCGGCATGAACTTTTCGGGTGACTTCTTTTTGCTGAAGCTAGATTCCAGCATGGTTCAAGACAGTAGATAGATGCATGAAAATCGTGATTACTACACTTATCGCTAGGGTTCTATAGAGAAAACTGCATGATTTAGGGTTTTGAATTTGACCCAAATTTTAAAATAAAACTCATTAAAATACAAAATGAAAGGAACCATTAAATTCCAAAGAATGTATTAGCATGCTTGAAGTGTTTGAAATGTTTTTTAACACGAAAATATTCATGCAATTTTTGCCAAATCTTTTCCACCTTCATTCAAGCAATTCCTCGAAGACCGTGCGGACATTGTGCCGTAATGTTTGGACAAACCCTAGAGGTTTTTGTTGACATGCCATGCCGAGCAAATTTGTAGCAAATCCTTGCGTTTTTTAGTTGAAATTGCTAGATTGCCAACAAAGATCGACCGATTTACAAGCTTGCTACGGTGAGGTTTGACCCCCAAAATAATCATTTCAGTTTCAAACTGAAGAAATCAATAAATCTATTTGATCTGAAGTATTTCATATTTAAAAATGCTCGCGAGCTTTTCCGACCGTAACAATTTAAATCTATCTATATATATTTCGTCGAAACTCGAAACTAAATTCGCGATTTAAAATATCTGCCGTGAGAATTCTGAACGGCGCCATGATCGGAACCAGTTTGTAGCTTTCCCTAATGCCTGCCAACAGCTAGTATTCATTCGATGGGCCATTCGGCTTTGCTACCACACCTTCTCGTGTTAACTCCCTCCAGCAAATCGATTTAAAGGGCTCGTGACCTAGCGTTGGAACAGCAACGTTGGCAACGAAAAAAAAAAACTCTACGAGTTATGGTTCGTCCTTAGGTTGGTGGATCAAGTAGTAACAGCTACACCTCATGCGTTCGTCGGTACGTCTTGTTCTAAGAAAGAAAAAGAAACAAAGCAGACTAATCAGCTCTGCTAAATGCATGGCACATGATTTACCTAATTCTCCCCCTTGAAACCTGTTCCAATTATTTGCTGTGCTAGCTTAATTACTGGGTACAGCTGAAGTGGCACGCAGCGACCTCTTGAAACCAGCCACTGCTGCTTGTGTGGACCGTGGAGTGATTTCTCATGCATGCTCTGAACAGTTCCCAACTTTCTTTCACCACCACAAGTGGCTTGCAGAGTATATGCATGAACCTAGCTATTCACTGACATGATTAATTAGCCCTGCATCAAGCATGTAGATTTGCTTTTGAAGACTGTGATCTAATTGCAGAGGTTCCTGCATAGTCTTCGAAAGGCTGTGACATGACATGCATGGCACAGATGCACAAACACAGAGCAAAAGCCGGGTCGAGCTATCGGTGCGTGCGCGTTGCAGCCTGCAACAGCGGCCTCAGCTCGGACCCATTTTTTTTAATAATGTAAAAAGTTTCAACTTTTTTAACCGTCGATGTATGCGCGCGTCCTAGTACACTCCAATTCTCATTGCATAACAATGGAGAAGCATTGACCCAAACACATGAACTGCAGTGGACGCCCCTGGGTGTCGTTATATATCCAGCTTACTGGCGCTATCTTATTGATTTAATGAGTAGTTTTATTTTAAGTTATTGCACTTGGTTGGCATTGTTGTTGAACACTATTGATTCAACTATGTTGCACTCTTCCTCACTAAATTCTTTTGGGTGTTTAAGAAGATTTTAGAATTGATTGTTCTTATGTAATTGCAGACAAATCTCACAAGGTTGGTAATCATCTTATATATGAGAATGCTCTTAATTATTAAGCTGTATGCACTGACCAGTTTACCCAAAAGTTTAAACTAATGGGAAAGAGTATAACATTCACTCATTCCAACACTACCCCTCACATGGAGGCTACCTCATGCCTCAGATGTACAATAGAAGTAAACGACTTATTTAATTGCGTCAGTTAGGATTCGAACTCGCAACTTTGGACTCTAATATAATATTGCTGTATGCACCAACCAGTTCATTTAAAAGTCTAAAGTGATAGGAAAGGGTAAATAATTCATTTATTACAACAATAGTTATAACGGTTAAAATGTTAGGGTTGCCTAGTTATTATACTATGAAAGCTTTGTTTTTTATTTTCCTTTTATTGCTTGCCTTAGCATGCATAACAATTATTTGTTATTTCGTTTTAACTTTTTAATAAGTATTTTTAATAGTCGTGTTTATCCATAGTCGTGTAGAGGATCGAAGTTTCTATCACTATTAAAAAAATAAAGCACCTACTCCACAAGAAAAAAAAAAGAACAAATAAGTTTGTTCGAAATCTCAGTTATTAAACATCCACCCCTTGTAATTAAAAAAAACGCAATGTCGATCCTCATAGATTAATACTGATTATTTTGTCGTGATTCTTATGCATGCTCGTACAAATTTTGAACGAGCTACGCATATGCATGAAACAATCCCGGGAACAAATCAGTCAGAGATCGAGGCCACTGGCCACTAGTGCGCCTCGATTTCTCCCTTTCACATATATATACATGCAAGTCAAAACCGCGGCTTTTTCCTGATAACTTTGATGGCTACGATCGACACTTTGGAACGGTGACTGGTGTTTGTGTTTTGTGTCAACCATTGCCTACAAGCTTCCCATGGCAAGCAGACAAGCCAAGCTTGCAGAGATACAGTGGTGACATACAAGTCAGAATTCAGCCATTCAGGAAGAGAGCGAGCAATCGCTTGGCAACAGTGTGCTTCGAAATTAGGACGGGTAGCTAACTACTGATGGCGCAGCTGCACGACAGAGCTCAAGCGTCGATCCATCTCTGCTGCGGCAGGATAACATCACACATGTCCACATGTCCCAATTTTCTGGACCAATATTCATTTTACTCTATCCAATAGATTAGTGATATCTTGCATCCCAAAACAGAAGCGGGAGCCCCTATTGTAATTAGTTAGTTTTGCTGAGCCCACGGGGAGGGGCCTTTAACTCCCCCACCATGTATTTCTCCTCCTTTTATTTAATTCAAGGCAGTTTTCCTGCCCTTTTCTAAAAAAAAAAAAAACAGATGCGTCTTAATCATATATTCTTTTTACCCTACATCCACCAAGTGACTATATTTAGATAAAAACTCAATCACTCTGCGCTGCCTCCTTCCTGCCGCTACCTCTTCTCACTTTCCGGCACTGCCATCCCTCCACCTTTGTTTACTCTCCGGCGATGCCCCCCTCCTTCTGGGTTGCTCCACGCACCTCCACTACCGCAATCACTAGGCGTCAGGCCATCTACCTACGGCCAGTGGCACCCTCGTCGCTCCGTCCACTGTCCTCTCACTGCCAACTCAGCTTTGTCCACCCTAATCTGATCGCCGTGTGCCAGATTCATACACCACTACTGCCTGGCCGCTTTCAACCAGTCGCGTGACTTTGGTAGCACCACCACCGCTTATCGTCCCCACTATAACAATCTCCCACCATCGGATCACCGCCTCTCTGGTCTCTCCAATCTCAGAAGGCACAAGGAACCCACTCCAAACCCGAACCCTAAAGTAGTGGTTGCAGTGGTGGCAGCGGAGATGAAGAAGATGACATGGAGGCCAGGGCGTTAGGGGATTTGACGATTTGCCACTCTCAACATTGGTTCTCGCTAAAATACCACTCTGGTTCACTGTCATGCACACAGATGGTCTTACGTGTAATACACACAGAGTGGCATACTTAGGTCCTATTCTTTTGAGCTGATATGAACGGCTGAAATGACTGAACTTCGAGAGCTTCTCGAGGTAGTCTTGAGATTTGGATCCATTTTGTTTGACTTGCTTTTTAAAGCATTAGGAGCCATCTTCAAAACAGCAAAAAAACGGATCCAAAAAACTCAAAACATGTCTTTTCAGAACGTAGATAAGTTGTTAAGCTGTTAAGCCGTTAAGTTGATAAGATGAAAAGAACTGGGCCTTAGCGAGAACCAATGTTGAGAGTGGCAAATCGTCAATTTTTTCGGTGTGAGATGAGCCCGCGCAACAAAATCGCTGCAATATGCTCAATCGCAGGTTGCATTTGAGCAAAATCATTTTTTTTTTCGGACAGCGAAGTGATATCTTGTGCGCATTCCAAAGGTGTATCACAGAAGTCTAGCAGTAGTGGCTTCACATCTAGAGAGAGAAAGAAAGATCAGAGAGAAGAACGGAATCAAAGAAATCGGGACAGGGATCGGACCGGTCGGTATGGTTCATGCGGATTATCAATGCGCGCGCGGCAAGCAAAATTACATGCATGCATGTGCATGGCCGTACAGGTCGATCTTGAGAGTTGAGACGGCGTTCGTCAATCATAGGGTCCTCTTCGATCGCCGCCGGCCATTGCTTGGCCTGCATCTGCGACGACCGAGCTCGTATTTACTTCTCGTGAGGGCATTTAGCGAGGCGCCCTACGGAGGTTGGTGGCGGCGGCGACTGATCCCATAATCGCGAGCTGCTGCATGCACATGCATGCATGCAATATACTACCTCCGTTTTTTTGTCTGATGCTTTTGACTTTTCGATACGTCTTTCACCATTCGTCTTATTCAAATTATTTTTACAAATATCATTTAATTTGTTATGATTTGTTTTATCAATAGATGTACTTTAAATATATCTTATTTTTTTACATCTTTGCACTAATTTTTTTAATAAGACGAATGCATGGTCAAAGACGTGCCAAAAAGTCAAAGACGTCAAACAAAAAAAACGGAGGGACTATCACTCCGTTCCAAATTGTAGTTCACTGTTGACTTTTGAACACGTCTTTTGACCATTCGTATTATTCAAAAAATTAGTGTAAACATGCAAAAATATAAGTCATGCTTAAGATATGTTTAATAATAAAACAAATCACAACAAAATAAATAATATTTACATATATTTATTGAATAAGATGAATGGTCAAATAGAATATCTAAAAGTCAACAATGAACTTAGTCTTTGGGAGTTGGGCGTCGCAAGCAAGACGCAAGACGCAGACCCGTCGTGCCTCGGGCGGCGTGCACGGCAACGGCACGGCTGCGGCCACTCCAACCGTGCCGGGCCGGGCTGGCCCGAGCTGTAAAATCTAGGCCCGGCATGGCCCAAAAGCACGGCGGGCCGGCTTCGGGCCGGGCCGGCCCGAGCACGGCACGGGTAGGAAAACAGCAGGCAAAATAATTTTTTATAAATTCATACTTTGCTCAAATGAAAAAGTTGTTTATACAAAAAAGATGCGTCTTGCAATTATCTACAACTTTCGTGTTCATTCCAAATTCATCCGAGAAGCATAAGACCTCGAAAATTGAGAATTACCGAGGACGGTACCGTCGGCCCAAAGAGCAGCGACAAAATATTTTTTATAAATTCATACATTGCTCAAATGAAAAACTTGTCTACATAAAAAATATGCGTCTCGACATTATCTACAACTTTCGTATTGAACAGAAATTGATCTGAGCAATGGAAGACCACGCAAAATATAAAAAACTGACCCGTGCCTCTATTCGGGCCGGGCCGGCCCAAGCACGGCCCGTACAGTCGGGCCGGGGCAGGCGGCACGCCGTGCCTGGTTTTCAGGCCCGGCCCGGCCCGCCCCTTCGTGCCGGGCCGGCATGGCCCATCTCAAAATCGGGCCGTGCCGGGCTTAGGCACGGGTTTTCGGGCCGTGCTCGGGCCGGCACGTTTGGCCCGGCCCATTTTCCCAGCACTAAATGAACTATAATTTGGAATAGAGGGAGCATTGCTTAGCTACCCCATCGCCGGCATTTCCGCCAGCTTTGCATGCATGCATCGATCGATTGGTAGTGGCGCGTGAGTGACGCTTGCTGCATGTATCAATGGGTGTGGGTGTGGCCGGGTGTGCTTCGGTGAGCAGTCGTGCACTCGTGTTCACAGTGTTGTGTAACAGTATGCATGCAGCATGCAGGAAAGGCGGAGAAAATGAGCTAGCCTAGAGCTCCGAAAGACTGAAACCTGTGTGGTGTCGTGGGTGTATATATTATCATGAATTAATAACTGCTTTTTGTCTTGTGTCATGAGCAGTGTGCAGGTATGTTAGCTATGGTATCAGAGAAGTAGATTTTACTACGGATACATTTCTACCGGTTATTTATATGCCTGTAGTGATGGTTGATGGTTTGAACCACTAACCGATAGTGATATATTTTTGAGTCACAAACTGGCAGTGATGCCTCGGGCACTATTACTATCAGTCCATGAACCGATAGTAATATTTAGACATCACTATCGGTTTTAGCCATAAACTGATAGTAGTGATGTCTCAATTGATAGATGGGTTAAATGAAATTCATATACTAGCTATATCACAACACAACAATGGGTGGATTAGTTAGATGGGTGAGACTGGAATTAAGAGGTCCCAGGTTCAAGTCTTGTTTTTCTCAAGTCTAATGACACTTTCAAATATGGTTCTCTTCGACAGGGATAATTCATGCTTACTTGCTTTTCTAATTTGAAAAAATCCAACTTATTTTTAAACCATTTCTAGTGCTACCACTGTCGGTTTAGCCAACCGGTAGTGATACCCATGGCTATCACTCCCAATTACCTAATACTGATTCCAAAATTGGTAGTACATCCGGTTTGAAACAAGTAGTAGTGCTAGCGCCACTGTTCAAGTCCAACAAAATGGATCAGCGTTCCAATCCTCTTTAAGGAGATATCAAAGTCCAGTTTTTTTAGCAAATCGACAAATATATATATATAAAAAAAAGCTGTGCTACGGTGCTTTGCAAAGCTGCCCATTAAGTTTGCAAAATTCAACACTAAAATGACTAATCCAAGCCATTCATTTTGTTTATTTCATTGCAATCTCATTGTCACAAAAATTTTCATTTATTTCAAATTATATCACTGTTTTTGGTAATATTGAAAACCAACATTTGGCGGTGTAACAAATACTGGGGTATGAAGAGTCCTAAGGAAGGCTAGGAGAGCACCGGGCGAGGGCCCCACACGTCAGGCGGGCGACCAGACCCCAGCGTGTGGACGAGCCCCTCGGCGTGTCCAAGGGCCCCACGCGTCAAAGTAGGCGACCAAGCCCACACAGCGTGGGAGCCCCTCAAGAGCGGGGAGGGCCCCACACGTCGACGGGTGACCAGACCCACAGTGGGGCGAGCCCCTCGGCGTGTCCGGCGGGCCCCACGCGTCGGCGGGCGACAGAGCCCCAGCGTGGCGAAGCCCCTCAAAGCGTCGGCGAGGGCCCCACACGTCAAAGCGGGCGACAGACCCAGCGTGTGGGCGAGCCCCTCGGCGTGTCCGTGAGCCCCACGCGTCGGTGGCGACTGACGAGCCCAGTGGCGTGGCGAGCCCTCTAAGGCCCCCCCATCAAGCGGGGTCCACGTGGCGAGCGCGTCGAAATGAGTCTTCTAGGCGAAGGCCCCTGCTTGTGAAGGACGGCGCATTCAATGCGACACTACGCGGATAGACGAGAAGAAGAGATGATTACCGCCACAAGTGACCTCTCGCAACTCGATCAATCGTCACTATGGCGGAGCGGAATTGACCGCAGAGAGAGAGTTTGCGATCTTGAGTTGGCCGCCTCTGGTCGGAAGGGGCGAGCTGGCCCTTGTGATCTCACTTGGTGTGTTCTGCGGCGAAGCCACTCGCGAAGCAGCGTGGCGGCGTCGTCTTGGCGGCGAGTAGCAAGACGTTTTCCTCTCTCTGTCTGTCCCTCGCGTCTTGTCGATGTACTAAGCGTCTTGTCTTACCCCTCGGCTCTCCGCTTGATTCAAGGCTTGTATAAAAGGGAGGAGAGAGAAGCGAGAGGGGTTCAAACGATACGTAACCACATCTCATACAACCACAACACGGAAAAGAGCTAAGACTCGGCAGGAGTAGGACTATTACCCGCGAGGGGGTCCGAACCTGGGTAAACCCCGTGTGTTGCTCCTTGCTGCGTCCCACGCTCAAATCGAACTGAGCTCGGCCGGATCGGCTAGCAGGATAGAAATCTAATAGGGGTGTGATCCGCAGTGGTTGAGCGGAGAGCACGCCGTCAGTGGCGCGCAAGGTAGGGTAGCGCTAGCATCGGTTCGAGTTCTTCGACCTCTCTTCAGGCGGTGATGGCGGATCAACAGTCCGCGATGGACCAGGAAGCGGCCGCTAGAGCCGCGGCCTCGGCGTCGGCCGTGGCAATGGCGGTGGATCAGCCGGGCGGTAGCCGTCCCAGTCTGGCTAGGCGGCGTCTGGCCTTGGAGGAGTGCACTCCAGCACAAAACCTCCATGCGGCCAGGGCCCTGCTGGACAACCCGCCGGTTCCGGTAACTCCGGACTCTCCGGCGGCGCCGTGGCTGGCAAGTTTGGCCCGCTACGTGGATGCCGCTGCGGCGGTGGAGCAAGTCGCGGGGGGCGCGGGAACCGGTGTTTCCGCTTCCTCCCGCTCTTTGGTTTCTCCGCATCCCTCCCACGGATCTCCTGGCGTGAGGGGCGGGGCTCGACGACAGAGCAGGCGACTCTGCGGGGTTCGGCCAGCGGCGTCTGCGGGCGGGATCTCCGGTGCCACTTGGAGGACCGCCATCTGCGGCACGGAGAAGACCTGCGCGACAAGCTCCGTAGGCGGCACGACCGAGTGCGCGACCGCGCCGACGCTGTCGCCCGTGGGGACTAGGAGGGTTCCCGCGACGCTGCCTCCACCAGAGAAGGCGGCGCATCTTCGGCGCCGTCCGGACGGCGGGCACGGCGGGATGGAGTGCGCATCCAGGAGCAGGAGGCTCCAGAAGTCGGTTGCCGCGCCTTTTCGAAGGAGCTGCACCGCGTGCAGTGGCCGGAATGGTTCCGGCCTGCCGCCATCGAGAAGTACGATGGTTCCACCAACCCCTGACGAGTTTTTGCAGATCTACACTACGGAGATGCAGCCGACTGGAGGGTCGGGGAAGGTTCTGGCGAACTACTTCCCCACAGTCCTCACCGGCGGAGCCCGCTCGTGGCTCATGAACCTATCCCCGGAGTCCGTGGGGTCGTGGAAGGAGCTCTCCGAGCTCTTTATCACCAACTTCCAGGGCACGTTCGAGCAGCCCGGAGTTGAAGACGATCTCCACAATGTGGAGCGAAGAAGAAGTCGCGGTAGCGACTACATCCGGCGCTTCAGTCAGGTTCGCAACACCATCCCTGACATCTCCATCGACGCCGTCGTCACGGCCTTCAGGAGAGGCGCCCGAGACCCCAAGGTCAAGGAGAAGATGGCCACCCTCAAGATCAAGACGACGGAAGAACTCTTCACCCTCGCCCACAAGTGCGTCCTTCAGGCGGAGGCTCGCTTCGCCCATTTGCAAAGCGAGGGGCAGCTGGCGGCGAGGCGGACCTCGAAGAATCCGGCGGCAAAGACAAGAAAAAGCGCAAAGCGGCGAGACCGGCAGGTCTGCCGCCGAGCCGCGACGACGACGACGACGGCGACAACGCCGACAGCAGGTGAGCACGGGCGGCGAAGAAAGGAGGAGGCAGCGGCGGCGGTGTAACCCGTAAAGGGGCGGCCATAGCGATCGTCGTGTACACGGCGCCCCAGCGCGTCGCGACGAGGGCGAGACCGCCGTTCGCTGAAAGTGGAACGGAGGACTTCTATGTCCCATCCACCGCTTGGTTGATTACCATGTCGTCGAAGAAGCGGTGGACAAGCGCGCCCACGAAAGCAAAGAAGCAGCGTCCGGCGGCAAGGGCAAGGAAGCGGCTTCGCTTGGTTTTCAGCAGGCCGGAAGTCGCTGTTATCCACGGCGGATCGGCCACCTATCCGTCCCACGCTAGTTTTAAGCGTGCGATGAGGGAGGTGTGCGCCGTCGTGCCCGGCATTGGGTCAGCAAGGCAGCTGGTGTGGTCGGAGCGGTGATCACATTGATCGAGCCGATCACCTAGCGATACGGTGGCGGGTCATCTCCCGATCGTGGTTGCGCCCACGGTCCGGAATGTCAAGCTCGGGCGGGTGTTGGTGGACGGAGGAAGCTCTCTCAACCTCCTATCCGCCCGAGTGGCCACGGCGCTCCAGATCCAAAGAATAGAGCTTCGACCGGCGCTCCGTTCTTGACATCGCGCACGGGCTGAGTCCGTCCCTACGGGCGCGTCGACCTCCAAAGTGACATTCGGAGGCTCCGACAACTTCCGCACGGAGATGCTCGAGTTCGAGGTGGCCGACTTCGACCTCCTGTACAACGCCATACTAGGTCGGCCGGCGCTGACCAAGTTTATGGCGGCCTGCCACTATGCGTACATGGTGGTGAAGATTCCGGGGCCAGCTGGCCCCATCATCGTGAGAGTGGACCGCCCGGAAGCGCTCCGCTGCGACAAGGATGCTCACGCTTTGGCGGGGGCAGTCGGCGCCTAGAAGGCTGAAGCTTCGACTCTGGGAGCTCCTCCGGCGAAGATCCGTGCCTCCCCCGGTTCGTCCGCGGAGGTAAAGGCGATCTCCCTGAGCAAGTCAGACCCGGCGAAGACCGTTCGGGTGGGCGCCTCTCTCAGCGCCAAATAGGAAGGCGCGCTCGTCTCCTTCCTCGATCTAACTTCGGACGTGTTTGCTTGGCAACCGTCCGACATGGTGGGTCCCCTGGAGGTGATTGAGCATAAGTTGGCAGCGTTCCCGTAGCGACCATTTATGCGAAGGTTGAGCGATCGGTGGATCGTCAGGCCGTTATCCGCTAGGAGGTGGACAAGCTTTTGCGGGCGGGGGTCGTTCGGAGCGTCGCCCATCCCAGGTGGCTCACGAACCCCGTCCTCGTCAAGAAATCCAACGGGCGGCGGAGGATGTGCGTCGACTTCACCGACCTCAACAGGGCGTGCCCAAAGGATCCGTACCGCGCCCGCGCCGATCTCATCGTCGACTCCACGGCGAGTGCGGCGGTGTGCTTTACGGATCGTACTCGGGTACCACCAGATTAGCATGGTGAAGAAGATGAAGACAAGACCTTTGTGGCGCCCATGGGCGTCTCGCTACACGAGGATGGCGTTTGGATTAAAGAATGCAGGCCCAACCTACCGAGAGCCATGCATCGCGCCACCGCCCCAAGTAGGCGGAACTTGGAGGTGTCGTCGGCGACACGGTGGTGAAGTACAAGAAAGCGGAGGAGTTAATCGGCGACTGGAAGAAACCTTCGCCAACTCGAGGAAGTATTGCATCAAGCTCAACCACGAAGTGTGTCTTCGCGTTCCGTCGGACAGGCTGCTGGGCTTCCTCGTCTCCCGAGGGGATTGAGGCGAACCCCGACAAGATTGCGGCGATCGAGAACATGAAGCCCCCGACACGACTTCGGCAGATGCAGTGCTTGGTGGGCTGTCTGACTTCCCTGGGCTGCTTTATAGCTCGCCTGGGGGACAAAAGTCTCCCTCGACTCAGGCTCCTGAAGAAGACCAACCAGTTCGAGTGGACAACGGAGGCGCAGGAGGCGTTCGACGGGCTGAAGAAGTATCTCAGTTCCCGCCCGTCTTTGGTCGCCTGCGGACCGGGCGAGCAGCGATCCTTTATGTCGTGGCGAACCCCAGTGGTCGGCCTTGGTCTTGTAGCGAAAGAGAAGGAGTTCAGCGCCCCATCTACTACATCAACAAAGTCCTCCACGACGCCGAGACAAGGTATTCACAACACCAGAAGATGCTCTACGCCGTGCTAATCTGGCGTCCGGAGGTAAGGTCACTACTTCGGCGAAATCACAAGTCGACCATGTACCTTTGCGGAGATCCTCTTCAACCGCTAGGCGACGGGCCGCATCGCCAAATGGGCCATGGAGCTGGCGGAGTTCGACCTCAAGTTCGCTCCCCGAACGGCCATCAAAGGGCAAGCTCTGACGGAGTTCGTCAACGAGTGGACTCCGGCGGACGTAAAAGCTGAGCACCTTCAAACCCTCGCCGTGGACTCTCTTCTTGACGGCTCGTTCGGCCGGAGGGGTCGGGTGTAAATCTGGTGTCTCCCACCGGCGACGTCGTCCCGCACAGTGGTCTGGAGTTCCGCTCTACCAACAACGTCGCGAGTCTGAAGGGCTACTCGGCTGGGCTCGGGGTGGCCGACCACAGGCATCCGCGGCCGCAAGTCAAAGCGACTCTCTCTGGTCATCAACCAGCGAGAAGGAATTCACTGCTCGGATCCCGTCATGGCGGCCTACTCCGGCGGAGGTGCGCGGTGGGGAGCGACATTCGAAGGTTTGGGCTTCGCGCACATCCCTCACCGCGACAACTATATGGCGGATGAACTATCCCAGATTGCCTCGTCGAGGGCACTTGTTCCGGCCGAGGTTTTTGAAGAAAGACTCACGCGGCCGTCTGTCGCAGCCCCCGATTTTGGTGGGGACGGCATGATGCTCGACGCAGCTCCCGCATCTGGAGGAGACGTCGATGTCCCCGCAGCAGCTCCCCGTTTGGAGGGAGGATGCGGAAGAACTGCTGAGGCGGTTGAGGCGGAAATGCCGTGCCGAGCGAGTACGTCGGCGACAATGCTAACGTCGTCCACGCCGTCCGGGAAGGTCGATGGATGGATCAGATCTAGCCTACTGCGGGGACGGAGTGATCCCCACGGCGATGGCGTCGGTGAGAAGATAGTGCGCAGGACAAGCGCCACATACGGTAGGTGGGGACACAGTATTGTCGGCGCAAGCGGAGTTCTCTTGAAGTCGCGCTTTCGGGAAGCGGAGTGCAATCCTCTCGAGATCCATGGAGGCATGCGCGGAGCCATTGAGGAGGCGTTGGTCGGAAGGTCTTCCGCCACGGCTTCTATCGCCTACACCCTCGTGGTGCCTTCGAGCTGGTGAGAGATGCGAAGCGTGCCAATTTCATGCTAAGCAGATCCACCGACCAGCCCAGCGCGCAAACCATTCCGCTCTCTGGCCGTTCGCGATCAGAAATTTGGACATCTGAGCCCGTTCCTCGGGCAACGGGGCTACACGCATCTGCTCGCCGCCACGACAAGTTCACCAAGAGGGTTGAAGCCTCGCGCCGCCCGCAATCACGCTCGCCGCGCCATAAAATTCATGAATAGCATCTTCGTCGGTTCGGCGTCGCCAGCAGATCATCACCGACAACGGCGCCGCCTAAGAGTGCCGATTTTCAAGATCGTGCGGCGGCCGGGCACCAAGCCGTAACCGCCTACCATTGTACATCCGAAGAGCAATGGGCAAGTAGAGCGGGCCAACGCGGAGGTGCTCAGAGGATTCAAGACAAGGGCGTTCGACCGCTTGGAGAAGCGTGGCAAGCGCTGGGCGGAAGAAGTCCCCACTGTGTTGTGGGCGCTGCGGACAACTCCCAACAGAGCCACCGGCGAGACCCCTTTCTTCCTGGTGTATGGCTCTGAAGCGGTGCTCCCATCGGAGCTCACCTTCGGGTCCCCAAGGGTGGCGGCGTTCAGCGAAGACGGAGACCCTGACCGGCGTCAGGATGAAGTAAATCTCCTGGAGGAGATCAGAGACAGGGCGGCGATCCGAGCCGCCAGGTATCAGCAGGCACTGCGCCGTTATCAAGCAAGGCGGGTGTGAGAGAACATCGGCAAGAGGGCGACTGCTCACAGAGAATTGGACGCAGCGAGCCGCAACAAAGTCATCTCCCTGTGGGAGGGTCCTTCAAGGTGGTCTCGATCTCCCTTGAGCTCGGTCGAGCTCGCGTTCGAGGACGGTCGCGAGTTGGCGAACACTTGAACGCCGGCGGTACCGAGAAGTTCTACCGTAGGTAGCTGTGCCAAGAGCTTTTTTTTGGGCCTCCCTTTGGAGCCGAGCGGCGAGGTCTTCCTCCTTCCCCGCTTGCCTCAGGGGCTGCGATGTACAAATCCATCGACAAAAAAAAGATAAGTTCTGTCTCTCTGTGGGCATCCGTTCTTTTTCGCCTCCAAAAGTCTGTTAGAAAGCATTCTGCTGAAAGCTGGTAGCGAAAAAGTACTTAAGACTGATGGCCCCTTAGTCCCGGAAGTCGCGGTAGGCGGTCCGCAGCATGTCGGCGAGGACCCGAAGGCGCTCAGAGTGCGCCGTGCGAAGGTCTTCAACGTCTTTGGTGGCCGAGGTGGCGGTGGCCTGTGCCGCCGCAGCCTCGCGGGTCGCCGTCTCCCGCGCCGCGGTCTCCCGGTCGAGGGCTCGCCACAGCCGGAGATGCTTGCTCCACCGGTTGGGGGTGCCTTCCGCGCCGCCCAGATGTGGGCTAGAGCGAAAGCGCTCGGAGCGCCAACGCCGGCGGCGATGGCGGAGATGGCGCTTGGTGCTTGGTGGCAATGGCGGAAGGTCCTCAGCCTCGGCTACGGCGCTCCCCACATCCGGAGGAGCCGTCTCCGTCGAAGGGCATGGCAGGCGGGGTCGGGCGGATCGCATGAAATGGAGCTTGAGGTCCGGCGCCATTCGCCTATCGCAAAAGAAAAACCGAAGGGTTCAGGTATCGAAAAATGTCTAGCATGCTAACCCTAACACGAAATGTAACGTGAATGCAGTGAAAGTTACAAGCGGCGCCCCAAAAGCGGCGGGAGAGGGGATGTCAAGCCGCTGTCGGGCAAGCAGCGCCACCGCCTCCTTCCGTTGTAGGAGGCGGCGAGGCGGGCGGAATCGCCCAGCCGGCGCTGCTGAAGCAAGCGCAGCATGGGAGGTGCCGGCGCCCAGAGGAGCCGGCGACGAGAAGTGCCAGCAGAGGCGCTGCGCGCCACGGGCAAAAGCGGGCTGAAGAAGCCTGCGCAGAGGCGCCGGTTCGGAAGAGTCGCCGCTCGCCTCGCGGCGAGCGGCGGCGTCGGCCACACCAAGGAGGCGGCTCAGGACTTGAAGGGCGGAGCCTTTTTGGGCTCGTCTCTCCCTCCTCGTCGTCATTGTCTGGGGAGAGGATGAGGCGGCGCTTCTCGAGAGCGCGGTCGGAGTCGGTCGCCACGGCAGGAGGAGTGGCGGCCGCAGGAGCTTCGGCGATCGTCGGCAGAGGATTACGGATTTGTAAGGGTCCCCGGGCCACTTGGACCGCGGGACCAGAAACCTCCATGGGGGGCAGCGCGCGCAAGAACATGTTGCGCTCCCGTGGGGGCCAGTCGCAGAGGGGGAGGATGCTCGTAGGTGGAGAGATGTCGCCGGCTGGCACGGACAATAGTCCCACCAGCCACTGCCGGAGCACGTCGTCCGGCACGTTCCCTGCGGCTGGGCATTTAGCAAGTAACCAAAAAAGAGGAAGGACGTTCCACGAAGTCAAGAAGACCCAAAAGAGTGAAACAACGCTCACCTCCAGGGGCGACGCGGATTCCATCGTCATCGCCGTAATATTGCCAGGCAGGGCGCGCCCTCATGCGAAGCGGACAGAGGCGGCGCCGCAAAAAGTCCGCCGCCACATGGGTTCCGGTGAGTCCGTTGTGGCGGAGCTCAGCAATGCACGCCAGCATCGCTTCCATTTCCGCTGAGTCGTCGGGAAGGGACCCCCAGCTGGTGAGGGATTCTGCAAGGCCCTCGGGGAAGACAAGATCGTCGCGGCCCACTGGAATCCTCAGCGTCTGACCATTGTCGCGCCCGATCCTTCCATTGGACTTGGCCGCGACTGGGATGAAGGCGGCGGCATCGCGAAGCTTGAAGTAGCAGCTCCCAACCGCGCTCGGGCGCGAGCTCGAGTGCAGGGCGAAGAGCCGGCGCCAGAGCGGGAGGCTTGGCATTGTCCCCACGAACATTTCGCAGAGGTGGGAGAAGATGGCCAGCATCACGATGGAGTTGGGGGGAAGATGCGCCGTCTGGATCTAGTAGAAGGTGAGCACCCCCAAGAAGAATTCAGAGTATGGCGGAACAAGGCCCGCCAGCACCGCCCAGGTGAAGGTAATGATCTCCCCGTCGCGGGGGCTTGGCGTAATGTGTTGGTGATTGACAAACGGCCCACCTTGAAGCAGGCCTTGGGCCGATCCCGTATCGGCCCACCACGCGAACAGAGGACCAGGCAGGCCGCTCCCGGTCGTACCAACGAAGCCGCCTGACTCATTTGCGGCGTCTCCGGGCTTGACTAGGTCAAACCCGCGGCGACGCCATGTCCTCCCGGCTATCCAGAGCCAGAGAAGGTCCCTCGGGTGATCCGCTCGCTCGTGGGCAGGTGGCGACAACTGTCATGGCCCGCCATGCTTTCTCCGGACTTGACCGAACGATCAGATCTCCCGGGACCCCTACCGGAGAAATCTGTATGAACGATCCGTCTTGTCGCTTGTCTCTTTGGCGGCGATAATGGTTGTTGCGCTACTCGACGCTTCTAACGGTGGCGCAGAGGCTTCGGTCGATCAAGGCCATATTGGGGATAAAGGAAAGTGCTTTCCTCTAAAGAAGTTCTCCTTGAGCAGGCATGTCAAGACAAACACGTGTTCAAGATTAACCCGACCAGCTTCTCCCTGCGGGCTCGAGCAATTCGACAGACCCTAGAACAAGACAAGAACTCGCCACTAAAGCAAAGACCAGTAGCGGGGCGCCAGACGCCTCGGGGCCCACGACGCCTATAAAAGGAGGATTCTCGACATTGCGGGGCGGCAAACTCAACACCAAATCCTCGATCCGATCCCACTGCCCGAGCACAAGCAACATTGGCATCCAAGCTTCCTCCACGAGTAGCCTTAGCCTTTAGCCGTCACTGCAGTAAGCTCGGATCGGCGCCCCGTGTCCGATCCTGGCGCCTCTGATCGCTTTTCCACCATATAGTCAACGAGATCGAGTAGAGCTATTACCGGCAGGGGGGGCTCAACCAGGTAAATCACTTGTGTCTCCACTGCTTGCATCGCTTCTCTGCCTTCCCACAAGACGAAGGATCTCGTGCGGATCATCTAGTCGCATCAGCCCTTGTCCGGGAAGACCGCGCTGCCCTAGCCTTCAAGCAGTTTGGCCGCCAGCCACCGGCCGAGAAGGGTTGTCGTTAGGCCTCACACCAACTACAAATTGCCTCGCCGGTCCGTAGACCCGCCGCCAGAGCGCGATTCCCTGACGCCGACAACTGGCGCCCACCGTGGGGCCCTATGGTTAGCCCTCAAGACTCCGATTCCTGACATGCCCGAGGTTCCGAGGGCGACGAGGTCCCGACCTCGAAGTTCGATGAGTGCGACGATCTGGACGATTTGGTCCCGCGTCAGACGATGGTGGCGGAGGAGTACCTCGCCCGAGGCGAGGCGCCGAGATGGAGGTTGATACCTCTCTTGCCCTGTGGGTAGAGTTTCGCCCCGAGGAGTCGCT